>VCII01000646.1:0-2400000 GCA_006030095.1 Triplophysa siluroides
TGGACAAAATTGTATATATTGTAGTGACTTACAAACTAGTCAGTAGCAAGCACGTTATATGCTAAGAGGCAGATAAACAGAACATATGCAATTTAATCAAAATAGATGTAGTTAATCTTCTTACCACTTCCTCAACACCATCCCCATAATCATCAGCATCATTATGATGAGCTTTTGGGGAATCATCACCTTCATTGATGACCTACACATGAATAGGTAGACAAAATTTTTTTTATGCAGCTATAATAACTCATTCCACCAGTTCAGCAGCATTTACTATGGTGAGAGGGGAATACACATGACGTCTTAGCAGAGTATATGTTCAATATACAGGAAACTAATGATGCAACACATTCAGCAAAATACTGAAATGTGTAGAGAATGAGTCATACTGATGATGATGTTCTTACATCACTTTATGTAAAAGCACATGATTGACAAGTGCACCAAATGTAGTACTTTTATTTAAGTATACATTAACCGTCTGTTTAATTAGGTATTAATAGATATGGCTTTTATATTACTTAAATACATGTCACACATAATAACTGAAGTAATGGTTACATCGTTTTCCTCACCAATTCATCATCTGTAGCTCCTGAGTCCGTGTCGGTAGATTCCTTAAACATACCAAAGATGAACCCAAAATGTCATCATCAATGTCTTTTGACTGATAGTATATGCAGTTCATACATGGTTAATTAGGTACACTACTTACCACTGAAATAGAGTCACCTTCAGTGTTGTTAAAAGACTGCTGTTAAATGTAATTCAACATTACTTTATATGAATAAAAATGGAAGATTAGATACATTTTTTACATAACCTAAGTGAGCTTACACTTGGTCGGAGGTAGAGGGCTGACCTCCCCAGTACTCCACTGCTTCGTATTGCTTTGGGTGTCCCCTCAGTCAATGGAATAACCACATGGTGTCTATTCACTTTGCACAAGTCAAAAGACTTGCTTTTTAGTTGGGGGTATTCCTTCTCTATAAATGTTTTAAACTGGCGCTCAGTCAAGCTTCGAGGGACCATAATAGTTCTTACAGGATCAGCTGCAAATAAAAAATACCGCTTCAATAAATGATTACGAAAAGGGTTCTGGAACCGATACAGTACATAACTACATTACCTTATTTTAATTACTTCACCCAACCAGTTAACCATAGTGTAAAGTTGAAGATCGTTGTAACACTCAAGCTCGGCACAGGCATAGAAAGCCCATTAACTAGAAATTGAGCAATTTAGATCAACGTAAAATAAACAGTCCAGACCTCTGTCTGGTTTCTAGATTTTAATGTTTTTACTTGATTTAAAAATCAATTTGTCTCCTGCCTGCTGTTCTTCCCTTCTGTCAGTCAAGTCTGCAGCATAGTTAGATCTATGATATGGTACCCACGAGCAAGATAGAATAACAGTACAATATAACTTGGGATCAAAAGCAAAGTATTATAATCATTATTATCTATCAGTTGAATGTAATGTTTGATTTGTTCTTATCTTACACTTTTTATGTTGTATGCAACCATGTAGTCGTGCATTAGTGACATGCGCATAGTGTACGTCGCAGTCCAGTCTGTATGCCTGTAATTACCAAAAGTAAAACATTTTAACATAATTTTACACATCTACAAGATAACAATACAATTGATAACTACAGTCTTTTGTCAGTACACTTGCAAAACTCTAAAGCAATGCTATAGACAGAGTACATAATTTTAAGACTTACAGTGGGGGACAGTCCTGTGCTGAAGGTCTAAAACAAAAGAAAATAATATTTGCATATTATCTACACTATGATTTTAGTATAACGGCTGGTTTTGTTCACATTAACAAAACGTTCGTAATTGATAGGCGGTGTCAGTTGTTAAATGCCACTGTTCAACAGAGTTAAGGTCCAAACTTATCCAACACACCTAAACAAGATAAGCAATATCTTCAGGATTACTAGGCAACAGGCGGGTGAGACATTTTCTCAGGATTGGAGCTAAGCTATGCAGGTCTGTGGCACTCGGGACCAATGTTGCCAATATTTGAGGTACATATTTCCCATCCCTGAGGACCAATGCCCACCCCTAAGTTAAACAACAGAAATTTATTCATTTTTCAAACAGCATTTAGAAATAGTGAGTGATTGGGGACTGACCGTTCATGTTCTGATAAATGTTGGATCAGGAGGTGAATGGAGACCTCCTGTCCACACCTCCTGCATTGCTCTTTACCATTATCCTCATCCTGCAAACAGTAGTGCACACTTGTTCATTTTTGGTTCACAGCTACATGCGTCTTTAAGTAGTGCATGTAAGACAATCCATTTTATTTCTATGACAGCGTAAAAATCAAGAAACCTTTTCAAGAAGTTACTTATTATGTTCAAAAATATTTGCCACCCACTATGACTAATGACCCATTTCCATGTAATTTGGACAGGGCCCATGAAAAGCTCTTCTGCTTTATGAGACTTCACTTAGCATTTAACAGAAGTTTTTTTTTCTTAATGTTTAATTTCTTACCTTCTGAATGAGGTCATCTTCCTGAGCCCTCAGGTTGAGGTCACATTGAAGAGGAACAAGATATGCAACAGCCCTGTTGAGTCCACTGTCTTGTTTTAAATACAAAACTGTGTAGCCTCCTGCAGGGACTGGCAAGTCAATTAGCTTCCTGTTTCTGCAGCACCTCATAATTTTAAACCCCCCAACACCACGGAGGACTGGAAAAGCCTCCTCTATTTTTTGTTGCACATCTGCTGCAGAACCATTGATTGGAAATTTTATTACTTCTTCCAAGTCCATTTCTTTGGAGGATTAGGGTCTCCTCAGTTGTTGGAATGGCATCTGTAAACATTAATGCACAGCAGAAGAAAACATGCTCCCACTGCCCACACACTGGCCTGTTAAAGGGACTGCTTCTTCTTGCTCTGCTTCGAGGATATGGACTTTGGAAAAGCCTGCGCAGTGTACTTGAAGCAGATGTTTGGTGAGCTGTTACAAAGGGACCATGGGTTGAAGAATTGGCAAAAGGTGTGAGGGGATGTGGCTGATTTAAAACTAAGGGCATAGCAGGAGCAAGCATCGGGTGGGGAAGAGTGTGTTCAATGGATGAGTGCATGACTGGAGTGCTTAAAGATGCAGAACAGGAACTGCTGTCTCGTGTGAGTGGGCTTGAGAGCATCTGTTCAGTAGGAGCAGAACCAGGAGGGAGCACATTTGGTGTGGAGGGGTGGAGTAGACGAGGAATGGTCAATGAGCAAACTTGAGACCGTTGCAAGCATTGAAGCCACACGTTGTAAACGTTCACTGTAAAAAAACAGAAATATAGGACAGACTTAGTTTTGAGGACTGTCTGTAAATAACAGTCTGTGGTGTTATTACAATAATTAAATATGATACTGGATCTTTAAGACAGGGTTTTCCAGAAAAATTCCATGAGCTCCCACAAATAGTTGATTCAGATAATCAGCTCATTAGTAGACACAACTACACCTGAAAGGAGTGTGTCAGACAGAGGAAACATCTCAATGTGTGGTGCTAGTGGTGTTCCATGAACATGCTTGTGAAGCTCCGCTTTAATAAATACATCTGCATCACACATTAGACCACTTTTACGGCCAACTCATGCTATTGTGAAATTACAATGTAAAATATATTTAGTAAAAGGCCAATCTGGGGTGCGTTTCCAGAACAACGATATAAAATACATTCAGATCAAATCAATGTCAATTGATTTTTTTATATAACTTATATTATATATAAGAAGACTTTTGCTACCTTTTTTTGTTATCTGTTGATTTTTTTCACGATATTTATACATTCATGAGTTTGCTCCACGCCATTACGCCCATGGATTGCCCAGGGTCCGAGTGCACGTATTGACATGCGCATGCGCACTTTTAAAAAGAGCGCTTCTATTTCCTTAATAAACTAAAATATCGAATCATACATTTGTATAACTTAAGAATGATGGATAAGAATGCACTGCATGTTGCTTGCTTAGTGTTCTCAAAGGCATGACGTAAGTCTACATGTCATAATAACAAGGAACTATGCTTGTAACCACGTCTCTAAATACACCTTTTCTTCTAGCCAGGCAACGTTGCGATGCTGCTTGCTATTGATCGTTGAAACAATTGACTCAGAAAATACTTGAATTAAACAATGCTGGAACGACATAACTTGCAACCATACTAATTGGCTAACGATGCTTTGGGGAACGCACCCCTGCACATTAAAAAATAGTGGTACAAAGAGAAGTGGTCTGCCTTTTCGGTCAGACGACACAAACCAACTGATGATTTGAAACAATACCCCCCTTTAGAAGTTTCACTAACTTAGAATATAGTTTTTTGGTTCTGTACAGATATTTCTATTGTTATATGCTATATTGTTTCGCGGGGGGCTAGGTGAGTGGGGGTTGGGCCGAAATTAATCCAGTATTTTGGCGCGTGGAATATTTTGCGCGGTAAGTTAATGTTATCCAAAAAAGTATGAAAGACTGCAACCTACCTTTCGTTTGCCGACGACATTGTTAGATCACTTCAAAATAGATCTCCTTCGGTGTGTCCAGGCGTCTTCTTGTTCTATTTACACCGAAAAGCAGTTCTTAAGTTAACTTAAATTAGCCGAACCTTGTGTCCCGACCACAGCTGTTCTGAAGCCAGGGTTTTATAAACATCAAGCTTACATAATCATTTTTCTGGGATGATCAGTTTTTACGCTAGTTAGCTTAGTAGAAAATGTTGTTACATTTATTGACAACACAATGATAAATTCTTATTTGCAATCCGAAATTAAATGAAATAAAATCCTTGAAACATCAATTTATATTACGCTGTTATGTTCACCTTGATAATTAACCTTATTTCAATAATCACGCAAAAATGATTTATCATTAATAATTTTATATTTCAGCAATTCTTGTCATAGTTGCGATTGTAAATCAGGTAATAACTGCATAGTATGTCGTAATAACTTACACAGAGCCCACATCGTCTTGTACCTTTTAGCTTTGGCATTAAAATCGCGCTTTTTCAGCAGTGAAGCCCTGCCTTCTATTCTTTGTAATTGGCCAGCTATTATTGACGTCAGACGTTTCAGACACCATTTTTGGATCTGCACTCTTCTATGATACTTAAACTAATGATATCATGTTGATAAGTAACATTGATGATGTAGTGTTAAAAAATGCTTCCATAACTATATTCTTATATTGCTTGATAAAAATGTATCCCTTTTCGTGTTTAACATTCATATATATGTGTGTGTGTGTGTTTGTGTATAAACTGTATATCATTGGTGTTTGGTTGATTTTGATGGCTTCTATTGTCCTCATTTGTAAGTAGATTTACTTTGGATAAAAGCTGTATGCAGTAGAAGAATGCAGTTATAGGAAGTTTATTTTTGGGAAGGCATGAATAAAAGCAAAGAATGATTCTAGACTTATACAAGAGGAACATCTCCATTGTAATTTCTTTATTTTTTGTTTGTTACATGTGTGTTTATTATGCGGCAATACGAAAACTGTGAATTGAAAAAACACCAAATACGTCATAAATTACCGAATACAGAGCAACATGAAATACCAAAAACCGATACAGTACTCACAATAATTCAATATGATTATTCATTAATCATGCATATGGGATATACCATATACAAAATTCTACAACAAAAGAAAATTCGCCGTATGAGTGTTTTTGTTAAAGATATAAATGTGTGAACCCAGAAAAAGTAGCAAAAATTAAATGATAACAATAAAAAAGTACCATCTCCTGGTTTTTGAATCTGGACCTTGGCACAATTACTTCCAGAAAGAATGACTTACAAGAAATAATAACAAATGACAACACCTCTTATACAAGTAAATGTTTAAATCCATAACATCCTCAAAGGATCAAGGTATACCATAGCACTTTGTAAACAAATGTATTTTGAGTGGGCAATATAGAAAAAAATATTAGGCCATGCAAAAATACAGATGATCCATCGTCTGTACCTTTACCCCAAACTTAACGGAATGTTAAAATGTTGCAAATAATGCGAGTAGTAAATCAAATATTTTTTAAATGTCAACTGTTTTGCTCAGTACATTTAAAACGCTATTGATAATGTGTAAAAGTCACGGTGAAATATAAAACAATGGCAATGTTAGGGCCAACAATTGTGACCATACTGTAAAATGTCACAACGGTATACATAAGTTTTCATAGTGTATGTGAGGGTTACGTGTTCTTCAGGATATACTGTTGTTATGGTAGCTCAGTTATGTAATTACATTTCTTATTGATATCAAGCAACATTAATGAATGATTTGGAGAGAGAGAGACAGAGAGAGAGAGAGAGAGAGAGAGAGAGAGTGGGAGGGAGAGACAGAAATACAATTTTAAGTTCAAGTGATTCAGAAGTTTTGAAGACATTCTTATGTGTACTGATTCTTCACTACTGACTGTCGTTTAAAATAGTTCTAACGACCATCAGTGCCTCCTGGAAAATATCCACACCAACACGCTGCTGGCTTTAAGGGTCTATGCTTTCCTGGAGCTGGGCCTCTCTAGCATTTCTCGAAGGGCTGGTTTGCGGCATTGGTATGTCAGTTTGTTGCCCCATTTCCTCAAAAGGAACTGGTCCTTCCCAATCAATTCCCCAGTCAGACATGTCACCCTATAAAATCAAAAAAGAATGTACATTCATTCCTGAACAGGTTTGTCACCGTAAAAATTGGTCAAGACTCAACAATGATGCACATCTGGAAATGTCTATACCTCTTCAGGAAGGTGATGTGGTGCCACTAGTAGCCCTGCCACCCACAGCTGATGGGGAGACCTGTTGCCCTCTGAAGACAGGGGATGTCTGTCCCAGGTGTCACAGAAGAAATTGAGATGCCAGTTGAGCCTTGGAAGCATCACAAAATGCAGACACATGATGTGAACGTCATTGTTTGGGTCAAGAGCTCCAATGTCCTCCAAGTGCCGGAATGCAGCATAGTATATATGGAGGGCTGTGCACCATAAGTCCCGCCATAGCCTCTCTATGCGTTGATTGTGGACACTCTTGCCTGTGATGAAGCTCTTGCGCTCTAATAGAAAATGTAGGACATATTCGAAATCAGAATTGAACAGAAAAGGCAAACTTCAAACAAAATAACTGCTAACTACGGAAATATGCTAAGATTATTCAGACTAGGGAAGTTGACTACATTAATAAAGCATTTATGTGCACGTATCTCAAAGCTGCTGTATCGTCACCTGGACAAAAATCTGATAAACATTATACTAAATATCATATGCAAAAGCTACATTTTTACCTTTTTCAACATTCTCTCAATATTTTGTTTATAAGACGATAAGTGGAAGAAATGCATACTCTGCATCTAGGATATCAGATGACAAGTGTCCAAATGCTTTATTTAAACAGATTTTTGACAACACTTCGGTGAAATACAGTGAAGAATCCTCGTAAAACTAGTTTACTGTCTCCTGTTTTTATTGAAGGGCATACAGTGTGTTAATGATTGAATTAATCTATTTGAACTCCCTTTTAAAACTGCAAACTCTCTTTTTGAGCACATTCAGTCTAAGTGATGTTCAATGTTTGTTAAAGTTCGTCAGATTTTAATTCATCAGAATAAGTTATTCAAGGTGCAATAGAGTACTTCCGCCGCTTCACCAGCGGTTGAACACAAATTAAATTTTAAAGTAGCACCCTCTGTCAACTTGTTGATAGTACTGTTCTGACTTACTGCACCTACCAGGTCCTCGATCAGGATGCTCAAGCATGAACCGTGCCACATCTACATTTTCCCCACCATGGTCGCTGCGGACACGCTGAGGTAGACCATAAACACGCACAGCTTCCAAGAAGCTGTTCAGTACAGTTGAGGCCCTGTTGTTATTGCTGGCTTTCAAGAACATAACTTTACGGCTAAAGCCATCAATACCACCATGAACAACTATTCTCCAACTGAGAAAAAAGAAAGGAAAAGAGAATATAAAAACATTTTCATGCACCTGACTCACTCCATATCCCTGCACACTATTGCCAAGGAATGATACATTCTCAACAACATTAAAAACTAACAATAACAAGAACACACACAAGCAATTGGCAGCAATTTTTCACATACTTCGCAAAACAATTTGATTGCACGGTCATAAAATGGCTCCTCGTTTAAGTACTTCAGTACTTTACTTAGTAATTCACTACCACAAACTCAAAATGTTTTGAGTCTTAAATGGTTGTTTAAATCGATCATATATTTACTGAAACGAAAGAAAAGTGGTTATCCATCCATACAACCATCTTCTTCCGTTTCATCCTGGGCCAGGTCGCGGGGCAGCAGTCTTAGCAGGGATGCCCAGACTTCCGTCTCCCTAGACACTTCCTCCAGCTCTTCCGGGGGTGACCGAGGCGTTCCCAGGCCAGCCGGGAGACATAGTCCCTCCAGCTTCCCGGGAAGGCGTCCTGGGGGCATCCGGAAATTATGCCCGAGCCACCTCAGCTGGCCCCTCTCGATGTGGAGGAGCAGCGGATCTACTCTGAGCTCCTCCCGAGTGACCGAGCTTGTCACCCTATCTCTAAGGGATCGCCCAGCCACCCTGCGGAGGAAGCTCATTTCGGCCTCCTGTATCCGGGATCTTGTCCTTTCGGTCATGACCCACAGGTCATGACCATAGGTGAGAGTAGGAACGTAGATTGACCGGTAAATCGAGAGCTTCGCCTTGCGGTTCAGCTCCTTCTTCACCACGACAGACCGGTACAGCGACCGCATTACTGCAGAAGCTGCACGGATCCGTCTGTCAATCTCCCCTTCCATACTTCCCTCACTCGTGAACAACCCCCAGATACTTGAAGTCCTTCACTTGAGGCAGGAACTCTCCACCAACCTGAAGTGGGCAAGACACCCTTTTCAGACTGAGAACCATAGCCTCGGATTTGGAGATGCTGATTCTTATCCCAGCCGCTTCACACTCACACACGCTGCAAACCGTCCCAGTGCATGCCGAAGGTCCTGGTCTGATGGGGCCAGCACGACAACATCATCCGCAAAGAGCAGAGATGAAATTGTGTGGTCCCCAAACCCGACGCCCTCTGGCCCCTGGCTGCGCTTAGAAAGTCTGTCCATAAAAATTATGAACAGAACCGGCGACAAAGGGCAGCCCTGCCGGAGTCCAACATGCACCGGAAACAAGTCTGACTTACTGCCGGCAATGCGAACCAAGCTCCAGCTCTGGTCGAGGGACCGGATAGCCCTTAGCAAAGGGTCGCGAATCCCATACTCCTAGACCACCCTCCACAAGATGCCGCGAGGGACACAGTCGAATGCCTTCTCCAAATCAACAAAACACATGTGGATTGGTTTGGCAAACTCCCATGAACTCTCCAGCACCCTGGAGAGGGTATAGAGCTGGTCCAGCTTTCCACGACCGGGATGAAAACCACACTTTTCCTCCTGAATCCGAAGTTCTACCATCGGCCGGAAAATGGTTTATGTGGTTATGTACACCTAAATCTTTGGTTATTGGGATCCGAGCTAAATAACTTTCTAAAACACTTATCAAATCTTAACAACAACCAGGGAAGCCTAGTTGCAGTTAGAAGAACTAGTCCTTTTTAAACGGATAAGGTGAAAATATCAAGTTACTGTCATGGTTTCACCTCTCCTTGTCAGGTATTTCTTGGTTTAGAGGTGGAATCATACAGAATCCTCTGTTTCTTGTGGGGAGAGATGGTTTTGACTCTCATGGCCTTCCATGAGGGTTTCGACACTTATGGCCTTCCATACTCTCCCCGAGTCTGCGTCATTGTTCCTACCCTCCTGTTTCATAGTTTGTGTTAATTACCCTCCCTATAAAGAGTCCTCATGTTTCTTTGTCTGGTGCGCGTTCATTGTTGTTACACCCGATGTTCACCGTTGGTCTTACCTTCCTGTTAACTGTGAACGGTTTCATATATTTCATGCCCTCGTCTTGTTCTTGTTCCTGTTCTTCGTCGAAGTAAGTGTAGTTCAGTCAGTGTTAGTGTTTTGTTTCAAGTGTTTGTTTTATTAGTTAGTGAGTCAGTGTCCTTATATGTGTTATAGTAAATATATTATTCTGCCTTGTTTTCCCCCTCGTGGGTTTTGTTTTTGCCTGTTAGTCCTGTTATATATAATAAATATCTTTTGTTACCCCGTCACCTCTTGTCGTCCTGCCTCTGCCTGCAATTGGGTTCTCCACTGAGTTTCATGACAGTTACCCCATAGAAGTCCATTATCCTAAGAAACCACATAGTTTCGCTCAAGGCAGCTGTTTTTCCATATAAAGGACTTCTATATTATAATATCTTTACTACTATTATATAGTAGATAGTGTTTTTGCAAAAAGACAGCTCTGTATTTACTGTAAAAAAAAAAATTAGAAAGATAATGTAACCCTGAAGAACTTAAAAAAATAATTGTCCAGAACAACCTACTATAATAATGTTACTAATTACAAATATGACACACTATATTGCATGACATAACTTCTATTATAACTCTTACCGGATGAGTTTATGGTTGCCATCAATATGCCAGAGAGAGAGAGGTGCTGGAACTGAATAAGGTCGCCTTGGTACAATATTTAGTTCCAGTCCACGTAGCACAGTCCCAACCGGATCAATGGCTCTCATCGCCTCACGGACTCTTTGTTGCTGCACCCTGTATGAATAGAACTGTCATAATGACACACCCAAATTTCTTCCTCATTTCAAATATGTTGCTTTACACATTTAAGTCAGTAAAGGACAGCCTAATTTTCTAAAAATAATAACATTCATTCGAGAAAGTTTTCATTTAAATTACACATCAGTTCATCTAAACTTAATAGCCAAGCTTTTGCATGTTGGTGTATGTCCTGTGAGGGAATTAAAGCCATCTATTGGCAATAGTAGTACACATAATGAAAAATAATTGATTTATCTAAACGGTTACACATATTGCGTACAGTTTTAAATCAGAGTTCTTGTTAAAGTTAATGCAAGTTCTATGAAGAAGAAACATACCTTATTCCTTTGGCTTTAAGATGTCCCATGACCATCTTTTGTCCTGTATTTGGAGAACTGGCAATGAAATCAATCAGATGTTTTTTCAAGTCTTCATCCGTTATGTCACTGTAAGTCTGCCTTACTGATAAGTGATACTGGGACATTCTGTTCCGGATTGTTCGTTGACTTAAAGAATACATTGCAGCAATTTCTTTGACAGTGAAATGTTCGTCTAGCAAATATTTGAGTTGCTCTTCATTGAGAATGAAAAACCTATCACAGGTTTGGACTGGCAAAGAAACGATATGTAGTTCGTGTAATGCATCATTTAAAAGGGAAAATATCTCCCTCTTCGTGTTGCAGTGGTCCATATAACACAAATCTGGACAAAACATGGACAATGCTTTCCAGTCGAAAGTAATAATGATCACAGTGTGTGTCTGCAGCAGCCTGCCTCAACTCTGCACTTAATGATTGCAGACTCTGAGAGATTACACTCAGCACATCTTTAACAACAGGTGTTTCTTCCCTGCAGGGAAAGAAAAAAATAAATGAAATGCAGTCCAGCAATCAGAATGAGAATCAGAAAGAGCTTTATTTAGGATTGTATGTGTCTCGTTCAATGTGACTCTCTCTGTATAATTGTAATATTATAAATAATTATATAATACATGATGCAAAACTAAATTTCATGTAATACTAGTTAAACAAACATTATATTAATATTTCACTTTTACAATATCTAGTGTTCAGTTCCGTAGAAAAATAAAAGATGCACCACATTCATTACTACAGCAACGATAACCGACAAATATCAAACCTTTGAAGCCGTTTTCACTTCAGTAAAGTTGATGGTGCGAACCGACTAAAGAACTGGAAAGCCAGCATTACCTGAAATCTGACAGACTTCATTACCTTCTACAGATTAATAAAAAAGCGGACTGCCTTCTTACCTTGACATCTCAATGATTGTGTCAAGACCATCAGGAAAATCCGAAACTTCAATACAGAAAAAACTTATCAGAGACCTTTTCCAAAACCACAAGAAGTCACATAACGTTGCGTCTTGAAATGGATTAGCTACTGATTGCGCATGCTCTCGACTTTGTTATTCGTTGGTTACTTTAATTTCCCGCCTAGAAAAATAAAAAGAGATAATCGCGAGTATGTGCATTCATTCCTTATCCCGCCTACATCAAATGATGATACATTAAATCAAATAGGCCACTGTGCAGTTGTTTTCTTCTGACCATTTCAAAGAAATAATTTCTTTGCATTTTGTCCATAGAAGCAACATATTTTTACATTAAAATTGTAATAGCTGTTACACTTTAATTGACAAATAAGTGAAAACGAATCAGTTGAGAAATAAGTCTTACCCAAAGGCACATTTATTCAGTAGTATAGCTCATAGCATAAGCGGTACTCTTTCAGATCCTCTTCACGATGTTAACAGTTCAAAAATGCAAAATGTCCTGTATGAAGACAGTGGGCCACTGGGCCATAATATTCTACATAATCCATTGTTTGGCACTGACACGGCAAGAAAAACAAATTCGATTACTGTGCCACCTTGTGGCTATTCACCAAATTCAGTACACGTGATTTCACATACACATGACTGTCGTTGTTCTCATAATGGAAAGCCACTCAGATATATACATATCTTTAGATGTTACAAAATGACTAACTGCTGTCTGATATCAAAAAATATCCACGTTAATGGAAGAAATTCATACCTAAATGAAATAAAACATGTAATGACTTGGTTCATGATTCAGAAGAAATATATTTTTTCTCTATAGTCCTTGTGGTTCGAGGGTCATTAAAAGACATACAAATACTACAGTTTATGCCCGGTTTCACAGACAAGTGATAGTTCAACCAAAAATGAAAACTCTGTCATTAACACTCCCGTTGGTCCCTAGTGTTGTTCTCCCCAATGCTTAGTCCCCGAGTTTCCCCATTGCCCAGTCCTGAAGTTTACCAGGTGCACAGTCCCAAAGCATGCCAAGAGCCCCTGGACTCGCACCAAATATTTTTGGAGGGGCAGTAGGGAAAAGATAGCCGGTACGGCAACTTCCTGGCCTCCCGAGCTACCGGCACCACCATGGATTCCCGGTGTCTCCAGGACACCCTAGTACTACCTAGTACTGTGTCACTCCAGTTAGTCCCTAGTCTTGTTTCCCTTTATTGCTCATGGACGTTACTTTTCACACACTCACTCCTCATTGACTGTTCTCTTCTGTCCCTTAATAATTAAGTAATTGTAAACTTGTTTCCCTTGGACTCTGGCAATAAATATATGTTACCCTGCCATTCTGTTTTTGTGGACGTATTCCGATTCTGTTCCATTGGATGTTTATTGTTTGCACTATTGAATACCATAAACTGGATTTGCACTAATCAAGGTTGTCATCTTGTCTGTCCTCAGTGTGTACCGTTATAGTAATTATTTACTCACCCTCATGTAATTTCATACCTGTATAAATACTTTTGTTCTGGTGAACACAGAGAAAGATATTTTGAAGAATGTTGTTAACTGGCCCCTATTCACTTGCATCGGTTTGGTGTTCATACAATATAATTGAATGGGGTCCAGTGCTGTTCAAAATATCTTCTTTTGGGTTCTGCAGAAGAAAGTCATTAAGGTTTGACATGACAAGAGGGTGAGTAAATGATGGCACAATTTTCATGCAAAATCATACACAAACATGTCACACATACGCTACACCTTCAGAAGGCCACACAGTCAGCCATGGAGAGTGTTTTAACATACTGCCCTACGGTGTTGTATGGTTGGTGCTCAGGAGCTGACAAAAAAGCTCTACAGAGGGTTATAAACACTGCACAGAACCTCACTGACCGCCCTCGCCCCTCACTAAAGGACATTGCAAACACTCTGTACCTCCAGAGCAAAATACATTGATAAGGACTCTTCTCATCCCAGTCATCATCTGTTTTCCCTCCTACCCTCGGCAAGGCTATAAAGGTCAATCAAAACACTATTCATTCATGTTAATCCTTATGGACTGGGCAATCATTTTTGTACTTCGAACTGAACTTTAATGTCTTAACTGCATCATTCATGTTCCTACATGGATTGTGATGAGCTTATGTGTTTTATGTGTATGTGGTTATCATATTGTAGTGCCTCTGTGTCGTATTGTACCACCTCTGTGTGTGTTCTCTGAAATTGTATTTCATTCCTATGCAATGACTGATGATGATTGATTGATTGACTAACGGTAGCCTACTTGATGTAAGATGAGAGGAATTTTAAATACAGTAAACTCACTTTGCACTTTAAATCATGATTGTATTCCTTATTTGTACACATTTTCAGTTTCTGTATTTTACCAATAAAAATATCAATATTTCTTAGCGCCGTTCTTGAAGGCACACCAAACACTACAAAACATTTCCAACACTTCATCAACGCATCTTTATAAATCCGTCACCTTTTCAAGACATAAAGCAACCATATGAGGGAGATATCAAAAACGTGAGTGCTGTTGTGTCTACAGGAACCGGGTTAGGAAACACTGGACTACATGACAAGACAGAGACAATGTTTCTTTGTTTTTAGGACATTACACATTCACACCACAGTTTAAAACAATGTGTGACATTGCCCTGCATGTTTATTCCAGACAATATGTTTCTTGTGCTGCTACGGTAGGCCTATGAAACAGGGGTTCACATCAGTTTAAAGTCCCTATTAATTATAATCCCTATTAATGAGAAGGTCAGCATCGGACGATTTGAGGAGACATGTAGAAGAAACAGAACAAACGGGAGGCAGCGTTAAAAACCAAGAACAGTACATTTAACATTTTGACTAGTTTATCTATTATCTATTTTCAGCAATTAGTGATCACCTTTAACACACTCATAAAAGTTCAAGTAACACCTGGAACACTTTTATACACAAATACATGTATTTATTCACTTACTACAAATAGTGTGTACACTGTTTTACAATCCACAAAATATGTAAACAGAACTTTTCAAATAGTATTTCGTTATGCATAAATGATTTAAAAACAACCTGCTTTTTTTAATTACCACATTTGTCCACACGTACGTTTATCCAAACGTACGTTTGTCCAGACGTTTGTTCACACGTATGTTTGTCCAGACGTTTGTTCACACGTATGTTTGTCCAGACGTTTGTCACACGCATTGAAAAAAAAAGCTTTCAAAGCTACGTCCGCCTCGACGTCCGCGCGATTTCGAGCGCAGCACCGACACGTGACCGTTACGTCTGACGTCTCATATCTTACGTCTGACGCCTGAATACAATGGGATTTTAGCCAGACGGCATGCGAGCGTATACACGTTTGTTCTCACGTCAGTTTGCTTAGCGAGTAGCCAAATTTGCACATATCACACCCCATAGAAGAGCGCATTACCTTAGTAACGAAGTGCCGCCTCGTCCACTCCTCGAGCTCGATATCACCTCCTTAGCAACAAGGAAAGAGCAGGTTCATGATCTAATTGGCTTTGAATGAGGCTGTGATGATGGGGTGAGGAAAAGAAGAACTCTATGAAGGACAAGAAGCTGTGTAACGGTGGGATGGAAGAACTGGCCGAGCCTCCTTCCACTCTGCCTCTCTCTCGCACGCTAACTGGATCCCGGCGTGGGTGGTCGCTGCGTGGAGTGAAGTGTTCAGGTACAGTGCGAGGATCCTGGCATGTGTGCAGCTGAGTGTGAGAGTGTATCAGAGGAAGAGAGAGAGAGAGAGAGAGAGAGAGAGGGGATGAGGGAGGGAGAATAACACAGGGTGGGGGTTTGGGGGTGGGTGGAGTGTCTGCCTCAATGTTATTTCTGAAAAGCAATTTTGAAATGTGTATTTATTACAGAAAGCTTGAGCAGGACATAAAACATAGATGAAATAGAGGAAGTGCATTGGTAGAAACGATGCTGATGGAAAGAATACCGTCACGTGGTTACACATATTCAATTGAGATATTCTGCACGTTTCCCTAATTAGGACAGATTACGGGGTGTATTTAAATTATTATTGTACTAAAAATGTTATGATAATGTAGCTTAATGACAATTATGGTCAATTAAAGCAATTCAATAATACCTTCATGTCATTTAAAACCTGTATATGACTATTCTGTGAGCACAAAAGATAATTGAGAAATGTCTTTGTGGTTTTGTAGCCATACAATGGAAGTCAATAGGGCCCCGATGTTGTTGGAGCATCAACGTTCTTTGAAATATCTTTTTTTATCATTGCAGAATACAGACACACCTGAAGTCCACCTGAAAATATCCCTCGAAGTAAATTGAGGCGCTATATCCAGAATACACATTATTTCTCGATACATTTTTCACCAAGGTCCATTTTGGCCTTGCAGTCAATGCTGCTTTGGGAAAGCATCTGACAGATGTGTAAAATACATGTCGGGCAGAGCCTTTTGGCACATATGAGATATATCGGGGCGTACGTTTTTGCAAGAGGAAAATAAATATGAGCAAATATTCATTTTATGCCCTGAATTTGTCTCACATTTGTACCAAAGGGACCTAACAGACAACACAGAATATTCTCTCTTGGTACAGCAGCCTGTTCTTGACAGAGCACGCATGTCCAATTATGTAATCTGCCTCTTTATTTGTTTGCACCATCCCCTTTTCTGTCATGTACGCTGTATACAAACATTCACACCCTTACACCTTTTTGTAAGGTGGCTCTTAATCGGCCTTGGCATTACGGAGTTGATATAAACCCATAGGGAATCCTGATGGAGTATTTTTCTTTCAAATTCTGATAAAAGATGAAGGATGACTTCGAGACAGAGAGTGCGTCTCATAACTTCACAGAGTAAGTGGCCTGTACATTCTCTCTAACTGGAACCAGTTAGTCTCTAATACAACCGGTATGCGAATATCTTTGTTAAATTCTTGAGCAGGGAGATGGTGTTGCACAAGAATGTTCTATTTCCAGTCGGCATGTTTGTAGAGAACTCTTTATCATCAACCGATGACCAAATAGCAAGTACTTGGCTGTGTAGAGCAGCCAGGAAAAGGCTATTTATCAGTACCAGAAAGTGTCCTTTATCACTACTAACCAGCTCCTTTCTGAGCCCAGTGTCAACACCCCTCTTACCCTATTTTTGGGGCTCTCCAGCCAGCATTGTTGCAGTCAAGACGTTCAAAAGCGACATCGCCGAGCACAACAACTGTATTTACCAAAGAGTATCTATCCTCTATGGTCATTTTCGAGCTATAATGTAATAATCTTGCATCATGCCGAGATTCAAAACATGGTTACTTCAAACAGCATTAGCACATGAATTCAAATGGTTACTTCCCTGGAATCAATACCACCAGAGGCCATTAGGGAGGAGTAATTGCTCATCACGTCTGAATCACAAATGTATTCGGCCAACCACTCACTCAAAAAGGCATGTATATACATACACGGCTATAATGGACAGTGGCACATAGCAAACATCAGCACAAATTGACAGTATCTTGAACCCACCCACTTCAGGCTAGATTAATTATTCAGACTAGTGAGAGATGCAAGAAATGCACGGATGTGTTTGCCTGTGTCCAGTAGTCTAATTGCTTTGCGCTGAATATCATCTCGCAAAATCATTAGTTTTCCATTTCGCACGAACAGGAAATGATCTTCTGTTGAACTGCAGTATGCATACCTGGCGAAATGCAAACATATTTCTATCGCTTGGACTGAACTAGAGATATTACTTTCATAAAAGTAAAGCGTTGGCTATGTTGCAAGAGGGCCATTACATTTATAGCGCATTTATGTTCTTTCTTGCCAAAGAGACCTAGCGAAAGGGCACATGGTGTGTAGGTAGCAATTATCAGAGCATGTAGCGAGTAACTCAAGTCAAGAGCTAAGGTTTGGCATTAAGTGGCCTTTAAAAAAACGAATACAGCGATACCTGTGTCTAAGTACAAATCACTGCCACACTGTATCGGAAACCTTGTATCTCCTATTTCGTCATTATTATCAGTCACCCTCTGTGTTTGTCATTGTTTGGGTTTTGCAAATATCTTACCAATAAAAAGTGCCTGTCAACTTTGACAACACAGTATTTGATCATTAAAAATAGTGTTTTTTTCCGTTTCCTGAAAAACTGAATTTGGACATCCAAGGTTTTGGAAGGAGAGCAATGAAATACTGCTGCTGGCAACATAATCTCATGGCAATTCATAACTTTTTTTATTCGTATTAGTTTGCACAATCTCAATTGGACGTTTTAATGTGATTCGCTTTGCGGAAGTGATTGTTAATGGTCCAGTGCATGAAATTTTGTGGCATTTAGCGGCGAGGTTGCGAATTGCAACCAACGGCTCACTCCACCCCTCCCTTTCGATGCCCTATGGTGGATGAGAGAGAACTAAGATGTCATGTTTTCACATCTTTGCCAAAGGAGGGTGTATTGGAAACACGCTCTGTAGAGAAGTTTGTCCGTTTAGGGTTACTGTAGAAACAACATGGCGAATACCATGCAAGGGGACCGGCGGTGTGTGTAGATAGAAATAGCTCATTCTAAGGTAATACAAACATAACACTTCATTGTTATGTTATGTTCATTATGGTCTCTGAAGGTATAGTCATGCATTTCATATTGCATTTCTGTCAATAGATCCTCCAAGAAATTACACGAAACACATTTAGGTTTAGGGGGTGGGGCTTCACTATTGCTCTTTTCTATTAATCATGTTTTTGTACAAACTCATACAAATTTGCCACCTCATAAAACAGTTGCGAATTTCAGTGAGATCAGGCTGGACTGCAGATTAGGCAGGTCAATTACATATTATTTGTGGAAGTTGGAAAAGAGCAGTTTTATGCCGCCACTTTAGTTCATTCGTCACCTGGTTCTTCACTACAACTGGAACAAATAATACCGAAGAACTTAGCCTGCTGACATTCGCACAGGCTTTTGACAGCATTTATAACAGCCAGTACTCATTGGAAGAGCTCTAAAGCCTTTGCTCCAGCTACTTGTTCTACAACATATTTATTTTCAAGTGCACTAAAATGCCCTGTTGCATTGTTTAACCCAAGTTTCAGAGCAGAGGACATTCCACTTCAGTCTGGGTCTACGCACTCAAGTCTTCTTCATGCCCTTTTTCAATAGTCTGACGCAGATAATAACATCATTGACATTTACTCACTGGAAAGATCCCGGAAATATCACTGATGTCTTCTACCACATGTATGAAAAATCCACCAAGGTTATGAGACTTCTCAAGCTTGGACCAGACTGCGGGAAAGAGATGCTTGTGTTCCATGATTAAGCATTGGCACAAAGAGAAGACAACAGAGACCGCAGTCAGTACGGACGGCACACGGCCTTGGCCATGGGAGGGTTAACGTCACAATCGGGGGCAGATCAGCAGGAGGACGTGAGGAGCCCTTGGCAATCCATCCCTGCTCTTCAACAGGCTTTGCTGATTACTTACTGCAAGGTGCAATTATCCTCGCCGTTACCGTGGCAAAAATCAGCCCCTCCCACAAAAGCACAACACTGATGGAAAAGCAGAAAAAGACTGAAACGTGAAACGAGGGCAGAAAAAGAAACACAAGGAGACATGGGATGACATTCAACTATGGCATTTAAAATAATTTATTGGCTCAGAAAGCAACGAAGGATTACACCTTAGTGAGCAGGCAGCAAGCACGAGCCATTCCATTCGACCAGTTTCTGAATAATTACAGCACCTCAAATCAAGTTTTTTTATTATTATTTATTTATGAAACCTTAATACTGTAATCACTGGAAATAGTCTCTTTTTAAACCTCTACACTTTACAAAGATGAAGAACAGAATATGTAAACAGTACGTTTCGTTTGTAATCATAATGCTCCTTTTTAAAATGTGCACGTCATTAAAAACACAACTCTTAAAGTTTAGATGGGAGAATATATGGAATAACGTCTAGTGACACAATATAAAAGAGAAACGAGGAGGGAAAGCACATTCCCAGCCTTATCTCTCTCTCTCTCTCTCTCTCTCTCTATCTCTCGAAAAGGACTGCATACATAAGAACAAGAAACAACATCAAGAGCCATATGTTTATGCGTGTCCATAAACCAATAGCAAGAGATTTATACAAAACAAAAAACAGTGCAAAGAAACTGAAAACCAAATTAGAAAAGATAGAAGAGTGAATAAAAAAACATTTACATTCCCACAGTCATCAATATTTACCTTAAACGAAACCATCTATTTGTTAAAAAGGGCTGAGAATGTTCGAGAAATGAATACCAGAGGGGACGTACGGTTCTGAGAATAAATAGCAGTCATACTTTCTGCAGTCAGAGAGTTTGATGTTCTTACGCCCTCCTGACTGAGAGAGCAAAATTGGCAACAAAATTGAAAACCGAGCGGAAATGAAACTAATAATCTCTTATTCATCTGGGCACGTTATTTTCTGTTTCGTGCAGCTCGAGCTTTGATTGAGGCAAATGTTTAGCATTCTTTTTCGTTCTCTGTTGGTATCAGGAGGCCTCTGGAGATTTGATTGAAAACTCAAATCGTCACCTCCGGATCCACTGTGCAAATCTTCTCATAATACGTAAAGTATCCAGAAATCGACTGACTCTTGTAGACATTGGCTAGTGCTTGCTGAACGGTACAAACAACCAGATACGGTATACCTCACTGGGTCAATGACAGAATAGGGCATAATGTTTGGTCTTTGGTTGACCTTTCTGCCACTCTGTTCAAAATTCCAGACAGGTGAGTGGGGTTGGGCGGGGGATGCCAATGTTTGTATCACTGACTTCCATGTACTTCTGCTTGTCTTTTCAAACCTGGATTTGTCTGGCTTCCAGCTCCACTTACAATCTTTTCTCATACCCAATCCCTGATATAAAACCCAATACCTGAGAAATGCAAGGTTTTCAAACACTATTATGTATAGGCAAAAAACAAACTGGAATAGATAAAGTCACAGCATTTACATAAGTGGCGTTCCCTCAATCAAGAAATTTACTTACAGAACCTGAAAAAATCCTTTAATTCCACATGCCTCAGCATTGCAGACCAGTTGCTGAGAAGAATCAAGGCAGGATTTTGCCAGCCGTTTAAGTCTTGCACACTTCAATCTTTAATACAAGGTCATCCACTCCCTGCTATTGCTTTGATTGATGTTGAGATGTAACATCACAACACAACACAATTATTGACTTCATTATGATCAAATCACTTCATGCCACCTCAGAAAAACTGTCAAATCCTCCTTTGAAATGCAAGTGTAATTCAACAGCAGGGCAACGCATAGAGTTCGCAGATGGATTCGTCAGAGCATGCGGACAAGCTTTTAAATCTGTTCGGGGAAAAAGCACAAACTCCAAAACTTTAAGTTCACAAGGCGAAATAAGAGGATGTTGAAATATGGTCTTGCAACAGAGTCGTCACGGTTTCATTTTATTGTCTTCTGATTGGTTGCTGAATCAATGGATGGGGCACTGTCCGGATGAAAAACAGGACGTCGGGTTGTCAGTCGTAAGTAGGGCGCAGGAGAAACAACAATGACCGGGCTGGAATGCCGAGGCAGCCATGACAGTCAGTTGCGAGTAGCAGCTTTTCTAATGACGTCCCGAGGGATCTAGAGGAACTCATTAGAAAAGAGAGCTCTCCCCTGACTTTAAGCCGTGTCAGTGTCAGTTATTATCAAGAGAGTTTGAAACGTTTGACAGCTCGTGGCGTAATGTTTGTGTGAATATCAAATAATGTTGAATTGTGAATGGACAATTCGAAATCCGGTAGGGAGCGAGTCCCGTATCAATCTGGTCCTCGGAAAGTCCATCGATCTGGCCTGTCTTCTGTAGATGCCTCAGTTCAGATCGATGGTGTTAAAGACCCACTCTGTGAACTTCTTCAGCTTGGCAGCAGAGCTCTGCGACTCCTCCTGCAGTCTTTGATTGTCTTCCCAAAGCCTTTTAATTTGTGCTTGCAGTTTCAATTTCTCCTCTCTTTCCTGAAGGAAAAGAAAAATACAAGAGACTGAGAAACATGAGGAGCCACAATCGTAAATACAACACTACGCTTAAATACACAACATACAGTAAATAAACCAGCACAACTACATACAGATTATCAAAATGATCAAACAAAAGTAGAGAAGAAAATAGAATTCTTGTTGTGCTTCTGTTTTATGTCGTAGCATTGTTGAATTCTCATTTTGATTGGCTGAATCAGGTCCAGAGTACTGATTATACTTTCTATAGACCTTCAAGTCCAGAAGATCTTCTTGTTTCAGTTTTTCTCTTTTCATTTCATATACATCATAAGTCATGTAGAAGTCCATGATTAACGTTTTAATTCAGTTTCTAAATATTCTGTTGGTTGTATTATGTGTCCTAGTGTTGTGTTGTGTTTTTGAAGTGACCCCCTTACGCTTCGATATCACTCCTCCACATTCTTTCTATCCTAGTAATGGCAGTTTTACACACTTTTACGGCACAACATATCTGTTGAAAGACTGAAAATGTGAACAATGCTTTAAGCTAAATACATTATACTGACATGTACATATTGTAACTGTGGTAAAAGTAAAGTCATTGACAATGAACTGTTGAATAATTGAACATAAATCCTTTGTGTCGAGGCCGCATTGCCACCTCAGATATGCATTAGGTTTCAATAATTCATTGGTCCGTCATAAAATATTTCTGCCTTGCTTAAGCATCAGAACCCCGACAATGAGGTTATTGAGAATAACAACCTTCTTTAAGTCCTCTTGCAACATCTTCACCAAACCCTCCAGCTGAGAAACCTTCCCACCGTAGCTTGTAGGCACATCACTAACAAAGAAGAAGAACCGTGGTGAGGGACACAAGACTTGTTTATTAATATATGGCTACTGTAAATAAGAAATAACAATGTTGAGCTGCTGTACTATCAGTGAGAAGCAGCAGAATGTACCTGGGTGACAGTCTGGTATGGGGCACAGGCTGAAGCTCGAGGTGTTGAGGACTCAGAGAACTTGACTGACTGACGTCCTGGGAACTAAACACATACCCTCTTTGGACTAAGAGGAGAATGGGAAGAGAGAATGATGCAGGGAGAGAGATAATGTGATGGTGACAACCATAGAGTTTATAGAGAGCAGTGCTGAAGGCGGTATATTAACTGTACGGTAAGCAGAGCACCAAGCTTAACACAACCACGCGTTCCAAACCACAGCCTGTCCATCATTGTAAGTCTTCAGTGGACATTTCAATCGGAATATTCAGCATATTAGGCTGATGTGGTTACTGTAAACCTTCCACCGTTAAGTAAACAGAAATACAGGAGACGGACATGTGGATTGGAGCATAAAGCTGTGATAGAACTTGGGAGAAGATGAGAAGAGAACTGGGCTCACTGCGCTGTGGTCTTCTCTCACCCTCGAAAGCATTAGCAGCGTCAACGAGGTGTGTCCAGTCCAGGCCGCTGTGTGTGTCCGTGTCTGGGAGGGGCAGGAGACCCAGCTCAGGGGGAGGCAGCCTGTCGTTCGTGTAGGTCTGCTAGAGAGGTGTCAGACGCTGAGAAGTCACCTAACACAGCCAATGAGAAAACATGAGGTGACGCGTGTGTGCGTGCACGTGTGTGCATGTTGAGATTGTGGAGTGTGGATCTTACACAACATAACAGACATATTTAGGAAACACGGTCAAATTAAGAGACAGATCACTTAAAAACCGACATTGTTTAGCCTCATGTTCCAAACTTGCTTTAATGCAATCCTAATTTTGGTACTTATACGTTAGATGTAGCTCTGACCCAGTGATGAACATCTTGCTCACCATGCATCTTGATTCCCATTTTGTAGGAGGGTCTGCGCAACGGAGCACCACGAGTGGTCGGAGATCGTGGAAGGGTGGAGCAGCTAAAGAGCACGTCACTGGCCAGAGCCTGCTCCAGAACAGAGTCTCCCAGAGACGGCAGCCTTTGACCGCGATATATACTCTCATCGGACAGGGTGCGGTGCAAAGAACGTCGCCCTAAGTTTGCTGGACTCGAGGAGGAGGCCTGCGGAGACAATGAGCGAGGTGGCTGGTGAGTATACAAAAAGAATTGGTCAGATTTGCATGCATGTATAAATGGGGTCCGAAACTGTGATCAATCAGAAAAAAAGCAAATGTCCACAGACTCCAAAAACGGAAAGACATTACTACAGGATAATTACATTAGTTCTAATGTGTAGCCTATTAAAAAAATCACATACCTTCTCTTTATGCTGTTTGGGTGGAGGACTGTCCAGTGTGATGTGTATCTTGCGGTCCTCCTCTACTGTGGACTTACACATGGCTTGAGGAGAGTGCAGATCTCGAAGAGAAGGTCTGGACTGAGATGATCCAACATCCGGTCCCTCACCCGGAGTTCTTCTGAAGAAATGACCAAAGGAGCTTAAGTACACTGTTTTATATTAAAACATTTGAATATGTCCATATTTCCGTTTTTAAAATTAGTTTTAGTTTTTATTGTGCATTCCAATTAATATCAATCAAACTGCAGTTGGTTTGTTTTGATTTAAACCATAATAACTCAAAAATACAGCTAACTAACACAATAAAAACATGATAACATAATAAAAAACTCAGTTTTAATTTGTTTTTTAATTATGTTATCTCATTTTGGAAACAAACTCTTCGATATATACATGGTGAATATATATGGGATAATTTGATCAAGTTATAACAAAATCAACTCTGATATGGTGAGGAATGTTGTATAAGTTCAATCAAATACACATTTTTAATATTATAAAAATGATGCCACAACTAGCCAATCAGAATCAGGTATTCCACTAATCTTCAGCCACACTGTTGTACTCTATCTTTCCAGAGGGTGGCGTACATGTATTAGTTAAAAAGATCCACAGGCAAACTGCAGCAAATCTCTTGACAGATTATACAATAATACCTCAGAAGAGGAAAAACAGATTTTTGACTAGGAGAGATTTAACTGTCTATGAAAAAAAACTGCTACTGTACTTATCCTGCAGGATTACAACTGCACAGCATGCTGAGACGGCTGTCCTGCACTTATCTTTTCAAAAATCTCTACCTAAAATCCTGATCTGCTCACATATCTCGCAGCCATCCGTCACCCCGACAGCCAAGCTCCCGCACTTACTTTCGCGTGTCTCCAAAGTCCACCGAGTTGATGGTGCTGCCGGGTTTCCTCCAGCCAATCAGGTACTTGCTAGTGGCGCCCTGGCGAGGGTAGAAACTCTTGGGGCCGGGTGACACAGAGCTCTGGGAGGAGGATGAGGAGGGGGAGGTGGCAGAGGAAGACTCCTCACGCGGGGAGCTGTGGCTGGAGCTCATGACCGCAGGGCTGACGGAATGACGTGTGCTGAAGAAGGGCCAGAAAAACATGTCTAGACTATTTCATGATACAAATGCCTTATAGAAGGAGCACATCTGAAAACTATTTTGCGCATGTAAGACATCTGATACGGCAAAGGTTCTACATCGAGTGTGGCAAATAAAAGCAACCTGCAAACCACATAGGAATGCATTGCTAACATTTGCATTTCCAACTTTAGTTTATTAAGATGCGCATTTTCTAATCTCATCAGCGATGACAAAACTACAATTTAAAACAGTAACATCAGTATAACATATTTTTATACTACAAGTATGCACTTTTTAGTCACTAGTTACTAAGTGTCCGTTTTATTTTTGTACTTTTAACTAAAATGTCATGTTACATGACCATTGTTTTCAACTTCAGTAAAGCTTACACAAAAAAAACTAAAAGCTGATTAAAAAAAAATAACTATGACTTATAACATCTACAAATCTGAATTTATATAAAAAACAAAATTACAGTTACACTGTTCCGTTCTATAAATCAGATTGAATTAGCTTATACTTTTAGTTTTAATGATGCTTTTTTGCCATTTTGTTTTGTGCTTTTGTCATTTTATTATATGGCTATAATAGTTTAATTTGTTTTTATTTCAGATTTTTTATTTGTTTTCAGTAGGAAGTTGTAGTTCCTCAAACTTATTTCAGTTTATAGCTGGGGCGGCATTTAGTTAAGGTTTTAATATTTTACGTTAATATTTAGGCCGATATATTTTATTTGAATAGTTTTAGTAAACTATAATAACCCTGCATGACAGTTTACCTGGAGAAGGAGGCCATATCGCTCAGACTGTAGGAACTGCCATCCCGGACAAGCAGGTGAGTTGGTGGGCTGCGGGTAGTGGGTGGCGGCGCATCAGCAGGGGACACTTGAGACTCTGCGGCAGGAGGGGATCTCTCAAGCACCCTCCGACCCCCCTCTGTAGGGCTGTGCCAGGGTGAAGGAGCCCTCTCCCTAGCCCCAGAAGCTCCCACAGCCAGCAGAGAACTAGAACTCCCATGAGCGGGTCCGTATGATGTGGCATCAATCCCACTGTCTGCTGAAGCTCCCTGCAGGTAACCACCACCCAGACCGTTGGGCTCTGAGTCCGGTTGGTCTCCAAGTCCACCGCCACCGAGATCATACCACTTATCATCACTGTGACCCCCACTAGAGGCGGTGCTGGATAGTGTGTTACTGTTGGAGTGGGAATATGGACCTTCCTGAGAGGGATCGAAAATAGACATTGAGAAGGTATTCGAAAACAATTACGTAGAGAAACTGCTAAGTAGAGAACCGCACCTGGCTGCCTTTTTTGGGAGAAAGGTGAATGACTTGTTCCTGCCTCTGGATGCGTGGGCCACCTGAGTAGGACGAGCCTGATTTCGTGACCGGGGCTTCTACAGCAGGGGGAAGTGGAGATCATGTTCATGGCATTAGAACGGGTCAAACAGACAGTATTTAAAAGATCAAAAATGACAGAAGAGATGAAACAGACAACTCGGGACTCATTTATACAAGAAATATCATAAACAGATGAAAGTATAATATCTCCTCTCACTCGCACACAAACACACCAGTGTATGAGTCAGCATTGATGATACCTTCTTATGAAATAATCTCTTTTAGAAATGTTCACAGACAATTTGATTTCAAAAGAATCTGATTGGATCACAACTGTAGGTCCGGGGCAGTCAAAGCCACTTTCATTCCAGGATATTGACTGTAAAAGAAACTATTGTGTAATTGTCGGCCGTTACGTAACCAAAATAGTTAGCACAAGCAATTAAGAGAATGGACTGCAGGAGAAAAACAGAAAGAGAGGGAGAATACGCAGAAGCCAGAATGACCCAAAATTTGATGTATTTGCATTGAGAGAACATCTATCTAAACATAGTGCATTCAAGGTCATACTATACATCTAAACAATGAATGTGTTTCCTAGAAATCAAACCAATTGACTTGGTGACCGATTTCCTACTAGATGAGCTTCAGGAACAAACCGATACTAAAATCTTTGGATGACACAAACAGTGTTGCAGTTCACACAGACCCAAGACTAAAGTCATAAGACGTAAAATAACACTTTAAGACATGAAAGTAATATACAATTTTTTCAACCCCAAAATAAAAGTTGGCCATTTCCTTCTATGCACATATGTGAGCCACTGCACCATTGCTTTGTGCGAGGGGGGCAAATTCTTTGTGCAAAGACTTTCCTTCCTCTCGCCACCTCATTTCCTGCCTGTACTCCTTTTACGCCTTCAAAGCCTAATACACATTTGCGTAGGAATATCTTTTGTGGATTTCTAAAGTTATGTTTTGTCTATTTCGCCTTAACATTTTCTACATTTGACAGATATAACCCAGTGAGGTGACCCTGCTAAAAGCCACACCATGGACAAAAGCGTCCCAGTGCTGACCCCTCACGCATAACAAACGACTGCAATCATGTGAGAGGAGTATAATTCTAGGCTGCGGTAACATTTACAGCACAGGTCATAAGGTTTACTGTGCCGAATGGCTCAGATGTGTTTTGTGTGGGCTGGAACCTGCTATTACTGTCCGAGATTCAGAAAGAGAAAGAAAGAGAGCAGGTCACGTGGTGAAGCTAAGACGGGTCAGAGAGAGTGTGGAGGTGGGCCGCTCAACCACAAGAGCCAGAGGGCTAAAAACGGTGTAATGATTTTCTGAGAAATATACAAAAGAATGAACATAAATGGAGGGAAAGAAGAAGACAGACACAAAAGCTCTGTTCTTAAACCGAGTGAGCAGCCTATGTAGGCAGCATCTTAAGGCATCGTACTGTAAGAGTGTCTTGACACAAAGGCAGGATGGAGGTGGATGAAGAGAGGAATATTTATTTCTATTAATATAGAATAAAGTGTTACAACTTTGTCATTTTTATATAATTTTGTTTACATTTTAATAGAAAATATAGCATATGGCGTGAAACAAAAAAGTATTTCCCCCCATTTATATTAATGATATTAACATAGCTTTATTTTATTCAACTTTTATTAGACAGCTCTCAGGAATACTTGATTCTGATTTGTCCCTGATAACAACTGCTAAAGCAAAACACAGGCTTATCCGGGTACTGCAAGTCACGATGACTTCGAAAATGATTTACTTATAAATAAATATAAATATGCCCAATAAATAGCATGTGTATGACATATCACAAATAATTCATCCAAATTGCATGTTTGTCCTGGCTTAAAGCAAATTGGAAACATAATTTTTTTGTTAACAATAACAATCAAATCAAATATTTCAAATCAGTACTTCCTGTCCAATAATTTACTCAAGTGTCCAGTTGACGTGCAGTAAACGGGATAATATAATGTGCATCCAGACAGTTGTTATTGCAGAATAAATCCTGACCGGGTGATCAGACCCTGTTTCCTGTCAGGATACCGATTATCATGTCTGTGTTTATTCTGCAATAACCATGTCTACTAAAAATCATTTTCGAGTTGCAGCCATGGCATAGTGTCACAATCGGTCGCTTATGAGGTTCCATTATGGTTATAATGCTGATCTAATAGGTAGGCAGTAGGCATCACTCTTGGTTTAAAAAAAGCTTATAACAAAGCGACTAGTGCACAACGTTGCCTGCAGGTTCAGCCCAAGCAGCAGAATGGGAATATTTCTGTCAAAAGCAGGAGACATGTGGAGAGGCAAAGCAATGGAGAGAGGAAGAGAAACAAGAAAAATACGCAGAAAGGGGGTGGCTGTGACTCACAGCAGACTTGGACCTTGAAAAGTGAGATGAGAGGAGGGGGGGGTGCTGGAGGCACAAAGCCCTGCTTACACAACCGTACCAGCAGGAAAGAGAAGGTATTTCAGTCTTCGTTTGAACCCGTACGGCCTGCTGCTCAGAGGCACCGTCTATGTTTCTGCCTTTCACTGGACACAGCTTACTTTTCAAAGGCTACGCTTGATCTATCGAACACTCTGGGGTTGACCACAGTTACAAGAGAGAAGTACTCAAGGAAGGGAAGTATCGGATAATCGGCTTGGTGAGAAGACTGAACCGAGCTGCTGTCACAAACAAGTGTGGCCCACCAAAAGAAAAAAGCTGTCATGGCCAGGTGGAAATATAGGACAAGAAACAGTACACTCTGTTGTACAAGATGTCAACAAGCACCTTAAGTAGAACAGTGCGCTTCATACGCTTCAATGTCTTTGTTTGCAAACTCACAGATATGTTTTGTTAAACTCGTCTTGGGTAAAAGCAATGCTTTACTTTACTTTCAATTTTGAGTTGGTGGTTGCTAGGGCAGAATAATGTTGCAGTTGTTCCTTCACTATCAGCGAAATGTTCTCCATACATTCTATCAAAAACCAGGCTTAAATTTCAACTGGCTAAACTGTGGGTCACAGCTCCCCCGGTGGGCTGTAGCAATAATGCAGGGGCCATGGGCTTACGCCAAAATCTAAAATTTCACTCTTGTAAACATTTGTTATGAATTGCACTGAACAAGATTTGTTCACCACAATATGATTATATTGTTAGCCCACATAAAATAATGTAGTATGCTAAAATGTTTACTATAGTAAACTGTAGTGTCCTGTAGTATATTATAACCACTATAATAAATTGATCAACTGTAGTATACATTCATATTTACAATAGTAATGCTCAAAAACACTGTAGTATCTAGGACTTTCACTGCCGTTTACTACGATATATTTTCATGTAGGAGTGCACAAAATGTATGTCAAACTAACTATATCTTATCTTTATTGTATTAACACAGCCGCAGGAAAAATGAAGAAACCATTTAAAAAATATTTTCAGTCTTCTCAATTAGCTATTTATAGGTATTCGTGTTTAGATAAAATAATATTTTTTCTTATATTCTGTGAACTACTTACAATATTTGTAAATTATAGAAAATGAAAACAGGAGAAAATAATAAAAGATGCTGTGAATTTTTCAGACATCAAACACTACAAAGAAAACGAAAGTTTATATTCACTTTTAAGCAATACAACAGTAATATTTGTACATTTATATGATTATCTGGATTTTTAGTCTTGTTATGCTGTCAGTCTTTCACATTGCTGTTGGATAACTTTGTCACTCCTGAGGTTTGATTTTGTTGAAATTTAACAGACACCGGACTGGAATGGCCACAATACATCCAGAAATGCTGATTAAATGAAAATTCTGAATGGTCTCTTAATTTTTTCTGCAGCTGTATTTTTTTTATACTACCAAGTCAATAAAGAATACGAAGGATTTCAAGTTTTTGTTATATTTTGGGGGACTTACCCTCCCTTATGCATTACAGCAAATCTATAATTTTACAATTCATGATATTAGTAGTTGACAAATAAGATTCCATTTCATTGTTTTGAAAGTGCTTGTGTGGCCTTGAACCCAAACATTCAAAGAATCGCTTCATTTAACTTATTGGCCCTTGAAACACTAGTTTCCTCAGTTCAGTTTTTGTTCCCTCACTGCTGCCATTTTCCTTTTTATTAACTTCTCCTGTTCAATCATTCATTCAGTTTACAGTCTTGTTTAGCTCATTCATTCATTCATGTAATGCTTCTTCATTGATCGCCTTCTGTCCTCACTTCCATACATATTCCATTTACCCCCTTTTCTTTAATAATTGATGACTGATGGAGTGTGCACCGACCTGTTGGTGGTCTGTCTGAACTGTCCTCCACTCTGGGCCAGCTGGGGGTCGACTTGCCGCTGCTCCCTCCTTCCGCTACCATTTGCCGCTCCGGCGGGAGTGGAGAGTGCCTGTTGTGCGCAAATCTATAAAATTAACAGAAACAAACACGCCGTGAATCGCATGCATCAGTTGTGGTCGATGATGCCGTCATCTTGTCATTAAAAGCTGTGAGAACTCGAACGAATAAAGCAATGAGATGAGTGGGTGATTAAGAAATGAACTCTGCATCCCAAACAGCTGCAACTGCAACAAGTCTCGTCTCGTCTACTTAGGCTGCAGTTGTCGAAGGAAGAGGCAGCGGACAGTGATCGAAGGTGGAACGCTGTGTTTTTGTAAAGCCTCACCCCTCAGGCATGGACTTCTGCCTCCAGTGAGCGGAGCTGCCCGAGCCCGTGTCACTGGAGCAGGAGAGGTTACTGGGAGAGCTGCGGTTGTGTGGCGAGCGGCCCAGCACGAGGGAGGAACTCAGGGCATAGTTCTCAGAACCCGGAGACATCCTGAGAGAGGCAGAGAGAGAACCAAAGAAACACACAGGTACGGATAAACGGAGGGAAATGTGAACTTGACGGGAAAAACAAGCAAATAATGAAGGGGAAGAGCAACTTTTACATCACAAACTCCACTAAATAGAGGCGGACATGTTATAATACCTTTTGGAGTCCAGAGGTCGGCCGTCGCTGGACACACTGCGGGGAATGGCAGCGGCTCGTTCGGGCCGTTCGGCGGAGAGGGTCTTGCCCATGCTGGCACCCAGGCTGACGGCACGGTTCGGGGTTCCGCTGTGACTCTGAGGCGAGGCGGTGAGAGATTGCTGTGGGCTGGAGGAAGTTCGTTGCCATTTGTTGTTATTGCTCCGGAAAGGAAACTTGTATTCAAATGAGCCGCTCTCATTACTGCCCTTGTACTCTACAACTGGCATGCGGTGCAGTTCTGAACATCCCCTGCAAGGACAGCAATTTAATAGTTAGCAGATTTTTACTTGCCGTACCTGTATTTTTTTTTTAAGGGTTAGGACAGAAATAAATGCTTTATTAACACACTTATCTTATGCGTGTTAAATCAAATGACATTGATTACGGAATCGTCGGAGATTTAAAAATAAAATAAAAGTTTAGCAAGTAAGTTCATGCTTAAAACAAGTTTTTGCCAATGAGGTTAAAAATAAACTTGAATTAAGTTTGAACTCCTTGATTAAGTTCTTAATTCAAGTTTATTAGTCATATCGCATTGGCGGATATTTTTGCGGGTTTTAAGCATAAACAACATTTTAATATTTTCGTACATGTCTATATATTTCACTGCAAATAAAATATATTATAATATCTTAAGTCACATTCCTAGTCAAGTAGATTTATCTGAAAAAAAATATGGATAATTTTGGTACCAATGTCACCAAAGACATCTGTTCGTAATGCCACTTCAGCTGGAAAGTAACAGGATATAGCACAAAACTGTTTTGATTTTTTTCCTGATGCTGCCCAGACTATGACACAAATTTTAGGAAGTATAAACATTAAATATGCCACTGTGCTGACTGCTGTACTAAATCCTGTGTTTGATGTGAAAATGTGTAACAGCCAAACACATGTGCATGTCAAAGATTCCAGGTAAAGCAATGATAAATGAAGACACGGGTCAAGCACCATATGTGCAAGTTGATACTCCTTCAATAGCTCATTTTTTTCCACACGTTTGCTCACTATCCAGTACCATACAGTGAAATATCAACTTAGAAAAACAAAAAGTGGTCTTTAAGAAGTGAACACACAGTAGTCTACACAAACACACATCAACTGGGTCTGATGATTGTAGTTTAGGTCGTGATCATTAAAAGCTTTCAGTTGACACTGTGCCCGCAGGCAAGCCTTGACTTGAAAGGCGGATCTCATCTATTTTGGTTTGCATGTGTGGGCACAAAGGTGCACAGTTTGTATTGTGTTGTGTTGTACTGTAAAACTTTCATTTAGTTTTCCATCTGATAAGACTAATTCCATCAAGAAGTAAACAACAGCAATAATCGATACAAAACTGCTGTCACACTGATGTTCTCCAAATTCACAGGTCTATACACAATAAGGTCTAGAAATACAGGAGGAGAAATTAAAACCAATACGGCAGAGAGTACACTGTATACCTGCGAGGTGTGGAATCCTCATGGGGTGGTATGATCACAACTTTCACAGTTACTGAGGTGCGGAGAAGGTCTATCATCTGCTCGTGTGAAAGCGTCGCCACGGCCACCTTGCAAATTTCGACCAATCGGCTGCCTTGCCTCAACCCCGCCTGCCAGGCGTAACCGTACGGCTCCACCTCCGCCACGATGCCCTCGTAGTTAACGTGAAAGCCAAGCTGGCCCAGCCCGTTCCTCCGGAGGGTCATCTCGCTGGTTTCACAGCCTTTAGTGAGGTGCTGACAAAGAGGGGAGAGATAAACAGATTTGACTTCTTTGACACAAAATTTGAGGAAAAAATGTATACATGTACCTCATGTAAGTAAAATGTATATCAACTACACGATTACATTAACCAGGATCAAGGCCTTTCTCTTAGAAAGTATTAGGGGAGCTCTGCAAACATGTTTCGTGGCTGCGATACAGATCATGAAGATTCAGTTCACAGAGTACTAGTTACTATGGCAACAGCTCTCGCACTTGGAGAGTGACATAATAGGCAGGAGGCCAAATCAGAAGTACATTCAAGCCAGCACACAGTTATGCAAGGGCTCTCTTAAACATCATATTAATTCACACGATGAAACGTGTAGAACAAAGGCATTAAAAACTACTTTGAGCTCATTTGAAAGCTTTCTGGTTGTAATCTCACTTGGGCACAAGTCCCAGAAGAGAGGTTTTAACGTCCCTGTGCTGCGTGTGTGATCCAGTTACTTTTTAAAATACCTTTTAATTCATTTTCAAGGAATCGCTCACCCAAAATGGTCCCCACTGACTTGACCGTGGTCATTTTTATTTATAAACATTTTTTTTTTAAAGGTGCATTTAGTCATTTCTTTCCATTAAAATGTTACCCCATATTTGGAGTATTTTGAGAAAAACTGATAATAAAAATTTAAATAATGATTAAACAGGAAGAAATATGAAATGCCGTCGGATGAACATTTACGGAGTAATCCACTCATTTGGAGAGTTTTTAAATAAAAGTTGGTGCCAAATTAGAGGGAGTGAAAAATGACAGAAAATATGGCAGCATGTTTATTTTTTTTCCACAGATATTGGTAGATGTATAATTAGAATCTGTTAACTTTAGCAATGCTTGTTGCATTACCAGCCAATGGAGGCCATAAAAAAAAAGAGAAAAATCTTTTCATTTTTCCAAAGTTTGCAAGTCTGCAACTCAATACGTATTAGACATATCTTACTATCCTTTTAGATTCTGATTATTAACAAACTTTTCTTTTGACAAGTACATTTATAAAGCCCTAGAGGGTACAATCCCCGAGATAAGAGAATCTCAATGTGGTTTCATGTGCAAAACTGTAGAACTGAACTCATTTTTAAGGGTCAGAGACCAAATGTGGGTTTGCAACATCTGATACTTTAAGCATTTAAAGAGGAATGTCTGAACAACAAAATGTAGAAACTAGAATTTCTGGAAGTTTCTAAAATTTGATTGACTTGACACGAAATGAAATGAAATGAAAGACCATGGTATTTGTTTTAACTCCGAAACTCACTATATGTGGACAATTAAATTCGCCACAAAACATCATTTGTAAAACTCCTAACTTACCTCCAAACGTTTGACAACCTCCCGGAAATCTTCCGTGTTGTTATTCATGGAGCGCAGTGAGATGTTTTCTCCACGTTCGTAGTAGATCTTCATGGAAGCTGGACTTCCCAGCGTCCAACCAATGACATCTCGGACAGCGCAGTTAAAGACAACAGCTTTGGCTTCTGGGTCCACCAACACCAGGAAGTCATTGGAAATAGCCAGCAGGGCCTCCAGTTCTCCTCCGGCCCCGTGATCTTCAGCGTTTACAGACCAGGTGATGGCCCCTGGACTGCGCAGCTCTGCGCTGTTGTACGGCCGGGTCTTTTCTTTACGCTTGTGAGCCAGAGAAATGAAAGGAAACTTGCCCGAAGGATCGATAGGTGTGCTCGTAACGTGACGTTCGGCCAGATCCCTCAAGTACTCCTGCCGTGTCCGTGTGGCCATGGCGCGGAACTTGTCAGACTTGTGAGCCGCATTTTCAGCGTTAATCACCTTAGCCAGCAGGAAATCTCGAAAAACGGTGGCCTTTGGGAAAGTGGCGTCCTCAGGAATCGGTGGTCCGAAAGCAGGTACGTCTCGTGAGCGAGCTACTGCAACGCTGTAAAGGATGAAGGGAGAAAACACAGTGAGATGATTTAAAGCCACATAATGCTTCTCACATGTGTAAGATAACTGCTAAAACATCCTCAAACCTCCCATTCATGCGTTCTTATTTATTCATGAACAAAATTATTCCGAACACAGCGTGGCCCCTTTAAAATGGTGGAATGAGTCTCTCTGCTGTCAAGCTAGTTTTTAGATTTTGGCCCGCAAACAAAAGAAAGTGTCAAGTGTAGCAGTAGAGATATCAAATTTGCATTGTTGACTGAATGTTTCACAGTAGTGCCCTTCGGTTCATGGCTCTGTTGACTACTGGGGTAAACACTATACAACACATTTGTATATTAACTGTTTCCCTGCCAGCATTTTCGAAAAGCGTTGCCAGCCAGTGCCAGGATTTCTGACCATATCCACAAAACTTTAATGGAAAACATTCAATATACTGAGAGGAACGAAGTGAGCCTCTGCTTTAAAACAAAAACCCTTGAATAAAGTAAAAAAAATTGAACAAAAAAAAACTGAAAGCTGAGAAAAGTCAGAATGACGGACAAAATATAGTATTTGCTTGTTTTCGGACCTGGTAATGCTGTACTCTTTCAGAATAGGCCTAAAAGGGCGAGTATAGTCCGCCCGTCCGCGTGCTCCCGCATGACGTAATTTTCGTCATCAGGAGGGTCGGCGGTCGTCCGCACACTCCGTCTGCGTGCAGCCCATTTTTGACGGAACTCGTACAACAGCGCCTGCGCGAAAAAAGGTTCAATCGGCCGAGTAAACTCTGGGACGTACTGCGCATGTGTCAAACTCATCTTTTGCCGCTTATCAGCAGTTAAGTATGCTCAAGACGCCGTGCAGACGCGTTTGTGCACGAGACGGACGCGGAAAGTCAAGTATACCCGCCCCTCAACACAACCCCCTTCACGTATAACAGATAAGAGTCAAAACATGGAAAGACATATCTTTCCAATAGCAAAAAAATGAGTTAATATTATATTAGATTAAAATTATAATATTAGTTAATATTATATTGGTTAATATTATATTTTAGTTCTATTAGTAATATTAGTAGCATTATAGTTCATGTAATATACAGGTGTTAAGTGTAAAATATACAGTGACCAAAATTACATCCTGTAAAGCGTTGTCACTTTATTTTGTACAGAGAATTTCTAGCTTTTAAGGGATAGTTCACACAAAAATGAAAATTCCTTCATCATTTCAAACCTGTATGACTTTATTTCTTTTGCAGAACACAAAAGAAGATATTTGAAAGAACATTGATAACCAAACAACATTGGACCCCATTGACTTTCACTGAAGGAACACAAAACCACCAAGACATTTCTCAAAAAAAAACATGTGTTCCACATACAGGATTATAGAGGTTTTGAATGACAATGACATGAGGGTGAATAAACGATGACAGAATTTTAGTTTTTGGGTGAACTAGTATTTTTTCTGTAGATTTGTGGGGATTTTTGTTACAGTATATGCCACCGAATACTATACATTTTTCAACTAATCCTTAAACTCTTTAACGCTTTATTTCCTTTCAATAGGCCTCTGGACATCGGAAGCTTCCTGTTCTGTCTGGTATGTTGGAACTCATAAGTAATCAAGCAGGAACAAAAGTAATAAGACTCGGCTGAAGTGACCCACTACTCCATTCTTACAATGATACAGGACAAAGAGAAAGAAAACTGAAGGCCGTAAGGGAAGAAAGCAGATCGAGAGAGAAAACAGAAAGACCTTCTTTCAGTGCGTAATGGTCTCCATTTAACAACGCTAGCACAAGAAAAATGGAGCTGATCTGCAAAAGCACTGAGGGGAAACATGAATGTGCTTCTAAAGTTTAAATTAAGACAAATGCGCTTCGAAATTGATCATAACAGAAACTTCACTCTACCAGGAGCTCAACTCTCGACTGAGATTAATAACATGTGAATTTTTTGTTTAAGACTTGGAGCCACATGTATTACTGGTATTTCCATCTTTTTCTACCTCATATGAACCCCTTTTTTGTTAGTTAACATTGTGACACGTTTTCGTGGGCGGAGCATAGGTGGAGGCAGACACGTACTTGTCATCTTATACCTATACACTTATGAATACTGTAGAAACAGCGACGACAAACAGTTTTCGTTATGTTTAATCTCCGGTGGTTGGCTAACTGCTAGTTGTACAACTAACAAAGTTAGCTTGTATATGGGCTAAAAAAAGGTTAATGTTACGTGAAAAACAACTTAACTTGTTCCCCGTGTCCTGATTAGGTGGGGATACATGAGAAGTTCTTAGACACATTCCCAAACTATAATCCATACCAACAAAAGACAATTGTTTATTAAGTGATATAATGTGTGCGCTATGGTGATTGTTTCTCTGCGGTCCGCTAGTTTTATTGTGTTTAACTACAACTGTCGTCTTAAAATGTCAGATAAGAGCCTTCACTCTGTCGATTCTGGCACTCAAAAACACAGCAAGGTGATATTTTAAACTCATTATGTAGCCGACTCTGAGCTGATTTGTATTGGCCGCCTCTAGTTTTCCCCTTGTTTTGCCTCCAGCTAAGGCCATGATGTAATCGTGACGTCGGCTCAAAAGGGTCTATACTGTTGGGATTTAATTATACAGTTATAGTATAGAATATTATGTATGTACATTTCATTTTTCAAAACCTGTATGTTTTTTCTGCTGTGGAACACAAAAGAAGATATTTTGATAAATGTGCCAGTGGTTTTGTGTACAATGAAAGTCAATGGGGGCCAATGTTGTTTGGTTACCAACATCTTTTTGATGTCATACAAGTTTAGAATGACATGAGGGCGGCTAGAAAAAAATATTTATTTATTTATGGATAAAATACCTTACAAGTACAGTCTTCACCTTCATTATTTGATTCTTTCTATTGTGCAGGACCTCTTTTGCGTAAGCACAAAATCAGTTCAAACCCTCACAATGACTGGTGCTGTACCATTGCCACACAACAATTCAACTCAATACTGAGGTTACAGAATAACCGTCATCAACCTTTTTCAAAAGGCCAGAATAACGCACTGCACATTCCATCCAAACATAATCCACTTCTGGGCAACGAGTGATTCAGTGACTAACAGTGAGCGGCTTGATTTTATTGTCATGGCCCGACCCCCTCGGCTTAGGTAGAGAGGCAAACTGGATTATATGTGAAGTATAAATATACAGCGTGTGGGCTGATGGAGCAGCATCCGCTGCCCACTGCAAGCAACCATAAGAACCTCCGCGCAAGCAAATAACACCCTGACCCACTCACAAATACACAGGTGTTCTCACGATTGCCAACTTGTTTATAGGACTATACAGTAAAAAAACGAAATGCACTGCATTCAGATAATGAAGACAGTTAATACAGTTTATTGTCCAAGTATTATATATTTGGCAGTACAGTCTTATTTTTTCCTTTAGGGCCCACAAGAATCTGTGCTTTCAAAACTTTGTGGATTTCCGCAGAGCCTGTCATTCATTAAATGCTTTAAATCCCTTTCCCCTCGAGTGTTGATTCATTCAATATGTCGACTAATTTGATAATGCTGTCAGCTACCAAGTGTACTACCCTCAGCTCCATGTAACAAATTTGACCATGATTCAATCCAAAATTCTTCTGATTCTTGCTTAAAATCTGTTTAAAAATGGCAAAAGCCCCCATATTCTTTCATTCTGGGACTACTTATCAAATTTACAAGGAAATACAATCTAAACAACAATTCCAGCAGACCAATAGAGTACCTCAGAGATGACGTATTTTTGTAGGCCAACCCGGAAGTTAACACCGCGTTGGTTTCCTCGACCGAAAGCCTATGCATTTTTCCCATAGACTTTTGCAAGATCGCAAAAATATCTTTATGATGTTAACACATTTTGTCTTTCAAGATAATCTTTACAGATTAACACAATATTTGCCATTTTTGAAGCCTAAATACAATCGGCAGGAGTAAAAAGCTAACACAAGGCTATAAACAGACCACACAATGGTCGCTCGATATCAATGTCTCCACAACCAAACCCATATTGCGCTATTTGTGAGATTTATATGCGCGATAACGTCTAACGTCCCCGCCAAAGGAAGTAGTCGCTTTCAGCACCTTGTTAGCAACAGCCGTTTTAAAGACAGAATAAAGGTTGAAAAAATTCACGAGCTGGTTATAAATGGTTGGTTTTATGTCGTAAATTAAAACGTGAAAATATTTAGCGGTTTTGTTAACCGAAGACCTTACCCGAGGCAAAAATCCATTCCCAAAACCAATAGACTTTGGGGCAATGGAACCGGAAGTGCAAAAATGCTAACTCGCTTCCGGGGTTTGCATACAAAAATACGTCATCTCTCTAGTAACCTATAGCAGAGCAGAAAACACAGTGTGACACTTTAACAAGCTCTAAATATTGCAATTACTATTAATATGTACCAACACAGTTTACTGGTGGCTGTGAGGTTGTTAGCCAAAAATAAATGGCACCTTTGAACACTCCAAGCCACTACAGCACCTACCAGCAGCCAATAAAACAACAGGAGACCAAGTGAATCATTAACTCTCTCCATAAACACCTCTAATGACCCTGCAAACCTGCACTTCACTTTTACTTGAACAAACAGCCACGATACACAGATGCAAATGAAAACCCTCCACCCACTGGACCCACCTCATCCACTTTCTCAATACAATTTCAATATCTTGTGTAAACAGTCCGAATGAATTATTGCAGCAGCCACAACTGCGTAACGGTTTAAGCTTAAAACAGTCAAATTCAATCGTGTGGTTGAAGGGCACGAGAGGGATTCCATCGGGGTGGGAGGTTGCCGGGTTGCAGGCTCCCTCGAGGCCCTCCAAGGAAAGGACAGCCCCCCGTTTCCAATTGTGTTGCGTTCTCTATGGCATATTGTTGTACAGTGCTTCGTTCAGGGTGGCTTTTGTAACTTCTGTACTTTCTGAGCAATGATGATGTTCCCTACTGGGTGTAATTGAGAAGACATAGTATGAGTCCCATCAGCAATTAAAACCCTTATTAGTTTCACGGAGAGAAAACAGAGAAAGAGTGAGGGAGTAAGTCACAAATTGATAGCAAATGTTTTTTTATATCTCAATAAAGCAACCAACAGTGGTTCTTTTCTTTTGTATGACTCACTACAGCTATCGGACCACAAGCGTTACAACCATCAACAAATCCAACTGATAAACAGCCTACAGAACACGGATTAAACGGGTCCAGCTCATTTAAAGTGGTTGAGAGCAGTGTTCTCTTGGGTAATGCACTGTGCGACTAGAGCAGATCAAACGACCACGAGGTGGAACTGTGAACCACTTTTTTTATGGTTCATGCCTGTCATTCTAGTTATTCCTCCCACAAACTCTCAGAAATGATGCGTACTGTCCACAATGCGTCTTGTCTTTGCCACTCCTAAAAAAGGCACTAACAACACAGAATGAAAAGGCATTTCTTCACAGAAGCCGCAGCGTGAAAGAAAGCAGCGAGGGTTATTTCAGAACAAGGCAGAACGCTTCAGAAAGCACAGCTTCCACAGCGAAGACGTCACTTAGATAGTTAAAAACGTTTGATGTTTATCAGCACCCTGAATTCTGTTCCACTCAATGGCTCATTTTAAAATCGATGCATATGTAGTTTGTGTATTAGGGGTGTCACAATATTGTCAAAAACTGTGAAATGAAAAACATGATTGTGGATACTGTGTTAATTTTACACATATAATAATATCGTAAATAATTCAGGACTTGTTTAAACTCTTGTTTAGAGCTACAGTAGTTACAGGCTCTCTCTCTCCCTCACTCTCTCTCCCTCTCTCTCCAATCATATTTAAAGCCCATTGCACGTAGAATCCAAAATTTGCCTCTGAAATTTTTGCACGTAAAAAAATTAATACGACCTCACGTTGTGTCAACCACATTTACACACTGCCTCCGATATTTTCGTCCGTCATAAAAAACATCGGACTGGGTTAGATTTTCTGCGTTTTCGCATTCTTTTTTCGCATTTCGTAGCAAGGATTTGGAAAGGTGTTTTGACGATTCAGAGACACCGTACAAACGAGCGTCAAATATGAAAAAACGCATGCGAAAATTTCGGATTATATGTGCAAAGACCTTAACACAGTGTCTATACCAGACGCGGCGCAATGCGACGCACGGCTTGTTCTGATGGGATTGTCGCGCCGCACAGCGCCACGTCCGGTGTGGACAAAATTTAAAATTATAATGGGTTCTAATGCGTTCTACTGTCTCTTGTCATGTCGCATCGCGCCACATCCAGTGTAGACACGGTGTAATTTATTGGCCAATAAAGAGAAAACACAAAATTAACTAAATTAAAGATGAATTTGACCGATAGTACTGTTTATTTTGTAAAAATGGCAATAGTTGTTGTGATATTATCGCTGTTGTTAATTCATGGGGCATGATAACCGTGCACTAAAAACCTGATATCGTGACAGTCCTATTGTGTACATGTATAAATTCTCAAACTTATTGTACGCCCAGATATACCCTATATGTCATTTACACCATAACAAATCACAAAACTACAAAACAGGCCCCTTTTGGAACATTCGGATCCTGTACAACAACTAACGCAACTAATCTGTATTCTGATCCGTCTTTGTATCAACTCCCACATGTTTGGGCACTCGGGTACTCATCCCTATCTGTATTTAGTAGCACACAGTCCAAACCACTCACCTGTAGCATGCGTTTTCCGAACACGGGCTGTGTGCTCGAACAATCACAAAGACGTGCTGAAAGTGTGAGCGGATGTTCTTGGGGCTGAAAGGTTTCGCTCCCGGCTCTTGAAACACGATTGTGACGATATCATTTCCGATGTGTCTCTTTCTCAGTAGCTTTGAAGCACAAACATCACAGGTTAGTATTCATAATGGGTTTGTAAAGACAGGAAGAATTATTTGAAGCTGCAAGTTTGTCTTTAGACGACTTACCTGCTGTTTGTTATTGGGCGTGTAGGGCAGCATTGTAGACACGTGGAACATGATCTCATAGTCTTTAAAAGTTGTATACAAAGAGTGTGTTCCAGTAGAGTCGGCTGCAAGAAAAAGCTCACGTTCACATTGTGATACTTATACACCTTTTATGTGACCACCTGTCTGGCTTTTGTTAAAAAAACTTTTCTTAACGTCTGAAGGGAACAAAACCTTGATTGAACCTCTCTTTGTGTCTTAAAGGATCAATTTGACAATCGCAGCATCCTGCTTTTGAACCGCTCCAGTCCATAAACAGACACGGTGGTATAAACTCATCTCAAGACCTCTTTTTCTGATCTCTACTCCACCTGACTCCAAAACTGTGTCCAAATCTGTAAAGCTGAGATCAAAGCTTTCCACCCCGACTTGGCCGCATTAGCGGTGGAGGGAAAATCTGAGGGAAGGATGTCAAGACTGATAAATGGAATTAGAGGCATGCTTGTGATCACAGACAATATTCCTCCTGGTCGCATGGAAGAGGTGAAGGGCGGGTGCCAGGCACCGCGTGCATGACTGGGTCTGGAGGTTCCCACCCAATCAAACAGTTATCCCACGAGATGGCTGCTGGTGTTTCAATCACATCAGTAAACTGCTGACAGTGGACGGACACAAGCCGTAGGGTTTTTGGACAGCAATCCTGTTGGATTTTATTATCTAGCTCTATAGTTTTAGATTGACACGAGCTCAGATTGATTATGCATTTTTGTCTCTTCAACGGCATGGTTGTAATCACACCATGCCTCTGTCAGGCCTCACTGGCAGTTAAATAAACCTACGCTATGAGGTTAAGACTCACTTTTAGTGTCCAGCTGGGCACGGTATTTGGAGAAGCCCTTAAGGCGCACCCGTTCCCCCAGCAACTGCAGGAACTCTTCTAGGGCGGGGCCTGCTGCTTCATTGTTGTACATCTCCTCCTCGCTGCTCTGTCCCGCCTGACAGTACATCACTCCAACCTTCAGCTGGAAACTGAGCTGCACAACAGAGAGCAGAGAAAGACCATTAACAAACACACAAACGACAAGACTAACAGGAGGATACTTTCACTATTGTTCTAGCTAAATGTGTGACTTTTTTGGTTACAAATGAACAAAAAACAGTTAGTACTTAAAGAAACTAATGTTCAAAACTGTCTCTTTTCGTTCCGTCGATTTGCAACTGTAAGCTTATAATAATGATTTATAATTTGAGCTGTCAGATACATTTATGCAGTAATGCAGACTGTCAGTATGACATCATTTTGACTTCAATGTAGGTTTTGCTAGACCTACATGAAGATATAAAGTAACCTGCGACTGTATGTTTCAAACAGAGATGGTGATATAGAGAGGCAAAAGTTATGCATTGCAGCTTTCTTTTATTAAAGCTTTAGCAACACTTCTATGTTAACTTCGGGTGTAAGCTAGTGATAACTTATGTTCAAAACAAAAATATGTATTTAGTAATAAAAGCCACTTTCTAAAGCGTCTGTTGAATGACTTTTATCAGCCTAAATGTAAATGTCTAAGAATATCTGCATTAAGGGCCTTTTCTCAGAAAAAATTAATGTGATCTGTCACATAATGAGACATGATATGATAGTAACTCAGCATGTCACGTTACACATTTAATAAATTTAACAAATGAAATTTAACTGTGTAATGGAATAAAGAAATAACAGCTGTGAATGGTAAAGAATATAACATCACAATACCCCCTGCTCATCCAGTTTCATCAGCTGCTCTGTGACCTTGGGTGTGTTGAGGGCAAGTCGGAGACAGTGGGCATTGAGCTCGGGTACAAGATATTCCAGCACCTCCTTAAGAGGCAGGCCTCGGGCTAAACCATGCTTAGAGGTGGAAGGCACAGCGTCCTCCAAGATAGATCCACGTAAGGTTGTTAACTATGGGTAGAAAGATGAAAGACATGAAAGAGAGAAGCACTTGTAATATTCAGATTCAGATTTCAAAGCTGTTTTCGAACACATACTCTATATTACAAGTGTAATGTAATAGGTGGCTGTGTAACATAAAGCCGGTTGTTATCGTAAAATAAACATTTATATCGTGATAACGATCAGTTGTCTGAATCTTTTTCTATTAATATGTGATTATTTGTCATCCGGAAACAAAATATTGATCGAGACTCAATATTTTTAGTTCATATTTTATTGAGTGTGATATTCAAGAAGCACTGGCATAACAGCTCCGAAGAGCCCTCAGTACCCTGATGTCCCGAGTCTGACCAATCAGACTTCAGTATTTCATGTAATAAGTAATTATACCAGCACTTGCTACTTCACAGTCCAACCTATTACTCTTTTGTACCTGCTCATTACGATTCAGGAACGTAAAACATCGAAATAGGTGCCGTAATAACAGGAAGAAAAGTTTTCTACAAAGGCAATCTAGTCTGCCCACCTGCCCATCTAGAAATAGCAGTGTAAAGCCTGCGCGTTGGGATGTGCGTCACCTCAGTCGCAAAGCTATTAAAGCCCATCAGAATACATGTGAATCACAAGTAGCTTCTATAAATTAGACTGAGGTCACGTTTGAGAGGTTTTCTTTTTCTGCTTTAATTAGAGAGATCTAGCCAGCATCCATCCATTTAAAGCCGCTGTCAAAAGCTGTGTGCGATTATGAAGAAGTATAGTGATGATGAGCCAGCCTGGGCCCCTTGTTCTCACTAGCAGAACTCGCTACGCTTCTGAACATGTTACATAAGACGGCAGTGGGCGTCAGACCTGGATCTCGCACACCACTGACTGCTCACGAGGATGCACTTTGCGTTGAGAGGTTGGCGATATGAAAATGATATTTTGGGTGGATGAGCTTACCTCGCTGGTTCTGAAGATGATTCGGTAATTGTATTGTGGGCCGTGTTCTTTGTGGTCCTCCAGTTTCTCTCGACGGATGCTCACGGCAACTGGTCCCAGTGTTTCATCAACACCCAAGTAGTTCCAGTGCTCTGAGGATTTTTATTTAAAGGTTAGAGGGAAGGTTCAGACAAAAAAAAAAGTTGTCATTAACACACATTTCAAAATCTACACGAAAATATATGACTAAGATTTGCTTATATATACCACTTTGAAAAACTGAAAAATGCTGGTTCAACACTGGTCTAGAAGAACTTGCACAAAGGTTTGAACAGAAGACAACCAATAGAAAATTCATTGAATCAACATGTTAAATTAATATCTTTAAGAGTTATTTATATATGTCAAATAAGAAATGAAAACCAGATGTGCTGCTGGACCATTGTTAACATTTTGCGAAGTGGTTATATGATCTCCCAGGAACACAAAAGAAGAAATTCTGAGCTGAAAACACTTTTTGGGAGTTCAAAGCTTTTAATCTTCAAAAGGACACAAAACACCATAACAATACATTATTGCATTAAAAAGTGGGAACAGTACAGTTCTCATTTTATATTTCACTAAACAACGGAAATAATATGACCTTGGAAAAACATGAGGACGTGTAAAATGGAAAAAGTCACATTTTGGCACAAAACACGCCATACAAATCAGCCAATTATCAACAAAATCTCTATAAACCTATTGATGTTTGTTTCAGGTAATGCAAAATATCCATTAATATCCCCACTGAGTAAACCTTCCTGAAACATCAAGAGTAGAATTACCTCAAAAAGCAGAAGCACTCACCTCTCAAGTAAAAGTACTTTCTGTAATAATAAGCACCCAAGTCCACGTGTTCAACGATGTTGCTCTTTCCACGATCATGATGGAGACTCTTGCCATCCTTTGGTGCTTCGAGGACAGCCACCCCTGCGTTGCTAAAATGTGTGTCAGGAGCTCTTTCAGGAGATCCATCTTCATCTCTGGAAGAGCTGGAGGCGCCGCTCCCGATACTGCCCTGCTTGGAAGGGCTGACGTTTCTCTCTCCCTCACCCCCGATTTCGTTCCGGAAACACGGGCAGCTGAGGACCAGATCGTTGCTCTTGTCGTCACCCGAATCGAGAGATGGCCCGTCCTTGATGTTGAGCTCTTCCTGGCTGCCGCAAGGGGAACCGTACGCCCCGCTCTGGTTGGAGGACAGAGACGAGGTGTTAGAAGCCGAGGCTGCAGCTGCGGCGGAGGCACCCGTGGTGGTGTTCTTCCTCTTGACGGCGCTTTGCCGACTCTGCACGGCCTCGTTCAGGTCAAACAGAATGCTCAGGATGTCAAAGTGGGCGAAACCCTTGTGGCAGACCCATGGTTTGGGAGGTGGACCCGCGTCGTCGGACTTTCCGTCCTCTGCGTCGGAACCGGCGCGAGAGGAATCGCCTTCGACTTTGACGCTACGCAGCTTGCGGAAGATGGACTCTCCTCCCGTCTCTGATTTTGAACGGCGCTTCATGTGCTTTTCTCGTTCTTTCAGGCGACTGGCGGGACTGCCACGCGGAGGACCCAGAGGTCCGTCGGGCAAATCGAGAGCGGTTTGTTTATGAGCGACCGTCAGCAACTCGCTCAACTTTTCAGGAGCCGGGCTACGCTGGTCGGGAGCATCCGTCTGGTAGCCTTTGAGCATGTCGAAGAAGCTCTCGCCAGACACGCCGTGCTTGTCGATGGACGAGGTACTGCCGTATTCTCTATGCATGGGTGTCCAGCCTGAGAAAGACCAACCCTCGCTACCATCGCCATCCAGTTCGCTGATGGTGATGTCACTGTTGCTGCGCTGTCGAATGCGGCGCATGCCCTTGCGCGGCGAACCGAGATAACCGTCTGGAGAGAGGAAGCGGTTGTCTTTACCTTTGCTCTGCATCTTGTGCTTGAGCGTGTTGTGAATGTTACGTAGCATGGATGAGTCCTGAGGGCTGATCAGGTGACCAAGCTTTGTTGACAAGTTGCTTTGGGCACTTCCTGTGGTGGTTGATGGGGAATCCCCCTCCACTGTGATGTGCCACACACCGCCTCCATTTCCACCAGTTCCTCCCCCTCCCCCTCCCCCTCCGCCTCCGCCATCTTTCCTAGGTGGCCAGTCAGCAACACGTGCTCGAACGCCCATTTTGGGAACGCCGGGTGTACCGGACAAATGCGTGCTCTCGCTGCGAGGGGGCGGAGCACCTCCGTTGGGCAAGCGCAGACGGCGGGTGTAGAATTCATCTGTGGCGGGAACAGAGCCGCCCACAGAGCGCTCGGTCTGGGAACGCTTGAGACTCGTCATGGTACGGTTATGCGGCGGAGCTCAGCACTTGAGCATGCCCGCGGTGAAGCTGAAATAATAAAGCTTAGGGAACATGGGCAGCCACTCAGATGGAGAGGCCGGAGAATGGAGCACAAACAATGGTGGGATACAAAAGAGAACTTGAGGCTTGATGCTGCGTCTCTTTGGCTGAATCATGCATGTGTGGTGACCATTTTTGTGATGAGATCTTCCTCTTCTCTTTTTCACTTTATGTAGATGTGGATCTGAAACAAAAAAAAGGGGAGGAACGTATGAGCATAATGTCTTGATGTTTAAAACAGAAAAACACAACAATGACAACAGATTTATGTGTAGTTTTTATCTCTTTTTATTTGAGACCACTGTTCAAGGAACGTCCTCCTGGATGCCAACAACTACAAGCAGCACACCCAAGACTAACACAAATGGAACAAGAGACTTTATCTTTCGTTTTTTTTAAACTCATACAAGAATGACAAGAGTGACATGTTTTACTTGTTTTACAACCAACAAGTACCTAAAAACACAAAAATGTTTCCATTAAACATAGTCCCGAGGGAAATTCCCACTCATTCAACCTGAAGAAGAAAATCCACATTAACTTGTGGCCTAAAGGTGGGGAAAACTTTATATACACAGATTTTTCTTTTACCTGATATTTCTCTAAACATTTCTCAAAAGTGTATCTAAAGAGCATGTTATTTCAAATGTTCGAAACAGTATGTTATTTCAATACCTTTATTCTTTCTTTATTTAAGTACTTTATTCTCTCTATGTGTGTAACACTTTTTACATACATTTGATCAATAAAAGGACTGAAGTATGGACATATTCAACCAGAGTCCAGCATGTAGATGTCTGTAAATTCAACATAGAGTTTAATAGACTCTGCTGTGGCAAAAGGCATATTACACCACATTATTAAATCAATCCCACCAATGGCACGGAGGCAAAACACGGCAGAGACAAACCAACTGACCAGATATCAGTGGGATGTAGTTGATAAAGCCGTTATAGAGCAGTCAGCAAAGCTGACCAGAAGTCATCCAACAACTTCAAAAGTTTCTGCCACACGATGAGAAGTGAAATAAGGGTAAAACTACATCTAAATACATGTTATCAACAAGCTCCACTGTCCTCCCTCCTATTGTTCATTTCACTGCTCATTTGAATAATATAGTCCTGTAGCTCGTAGAACGCAAAGGCTGTGGGTTGAATGAACTGTATGTTGCTTTAGATACAAGCTTATGAAAATGTACTCTCCTTAACTTTTGTTTCATAATGGTTACTATCATACAGTAGGGTTCAATTTAATATTTGCATTTAATATTTCATTAGCTCAGATTAAACCATTAACATAAAATGTATGATTCAAAATGGACAAAACACTAAACTTTTAAGGTATTTGTTGGACAAAATAATTTGGCAAAAGCAAACTGCAGCATATCAGGGGGATAGGATTCATCTGAATATACATAAACTGCATTCAAAACTGAAAGCTTACTAGAACTAATGAATACATTGACTACAATGTTGTTAATATGTTTTGAATACTTTTTTGCTCATCCTCCTCAGTTTATACTCAAACTACAACATGCAACATGAATACAAAGGATCTTCTACATCTTTAATAAAATATTTAAATAAAATGCGAATTGAGCCAGAGTTGGACATCACTTTTAGCCATTACTGTACGTACATTTACATTCAGTCATTTAGACAGATGCTTTAATCCAAAGCGATTTACAAATAAGGTAAACAATGGAAGCAATTGGAACAACATAAAGATAACAAAAAGCACAAGCGCAGTAAAACTGGTCTCATATAGCCTACCACAGTATACAAAACAAAGTTTTTTTTTAAGGATAGAAAGAGTAGAAAAGAGATCAGAACTAGTCATTCAGGCACTGACGGAAGAGGTGTGTTTTCAGCCGATTCTTCAAGATGGCTACAGAATCTGCTGATCTTGTAGCAGCGGGCAGATCATTCAACAAATGTGGAACAGATCCAGAGAAGCTACGCGAGAGTGATTCCTTTTTTTGGGATGGCACTACAAGACATCGTTCATTTGCACAGAGTACTGGCAGGTACATAAGTCTGTATCAGCGAGTGAAGATATGGGGGTGCCTAACCACTGGTGGTCTCGTTCGCCAAGAGCAGAGTTTTGAATTTGATGCGGGCGACTATAGGGAGCCAATGTAACTTAATGAAGAGAGGAGTGATGTGTGCTCTCTTCGGTTCATTGAAAACCACTCCTGCCACGGCATTCTGGATCATCTGTAAAGGTTTGGTTGTGCAAGCTGGAAGTCCAGCCAGTAGCGCATTGCAATAGTCCAGTCTGGACAGGACAAGAGCCTGGACTAGGACTTGCGGAAAGGTCTATTGGTATGTTGTTTCAAATCACCGATTCTGATCAAAAATAACTTCCTGTCACTTGATTGCAAATTACAGTGAATCTTCCATTACTTTTTTGTTTCAAATCCCAGTCAACAAGCTCACCAGTGTACAAGCCCTGCTCTTAAGGCCACACAGGTGAAATGCGAACACTGTGGGTAGCTCAGCGTGCAGCGCCACATCATAATGCGCTACAGATGCATATTGTTCCCACATGACAGGAGAAGCTCTGAAATGTCAGTTTCCTTGGTTTCCTGGCAACCGTCTGTCGAGTGTTGTGCTGCAGAACGGCTGTGCTGCTGGGTTAACCTTAATGAGAACACACACACACCAACACCTACACTACATAATTTACCACATCGGTGCTTCACAACATATACATTAGTTACTTAATAATGTATACATTAGAGAGTATTAACGGTCAGGAATAATAAGACCTTTAATACCAAAAATAAGACTAAGCTTGCTAATACGCTAATGAAATCCTTCCCATAATATAGTGTCAGTTTGTACAATAGACAAATCCTTCTGAATCACTTGACATTCGAGTTTATGAATCACATTCGCTGCGATAGACGGAGTATGTGCAGTGATGAAAATATGAGATAATCTTCCCGTCGGCGACTCTCTGACCTTCCGATGGGTGGAAGGGGTGTGCGGGGAAGTGAGTGTGTCGACACACTAACCCCAACACACACACCCCCACACCCATCTCCTTTTACTTCAGCGTAGATGAGGTCATTGCTATATTTTCTTTCTTGGAGAGTTTTTCTCACATGAACGGTGATGTAATAATTTTGTGAGCTTACAGCGCAGGTGCTTCTGCAAGGCCAGGAGCAATTCTGTGGCTTAGTCATACACAGCTGCCAAATTACAAACCACAGCCTGACAGATGGGAATAACACGGGCTGACAGATCTTGTGTAAGCTAATGAGAGAGGTACCTGTGAGGGAGACAGTGAGCAAGGCAAATATGACTAATGCAGCAATGAGCACATTTGCTCTGGGAACAAATGTCTGACAAAATGCTGCCTAATATAGCACAGGGGCTTTCTACAGTTCAAATATGCTACGCGGCATGGGACGCTGTCGTAATTCGCATTCCCAAATCACAAATTCCCTCTCATCGTGAAGGACTCTTAAGGGAAAGCACTTAATCTAAGCCCAAACTAACACTTGAGCTTTAACTAGCACACTAATTGGTTCGCACTTGATCAATTGAATCAGGTTTATCAGTGTAAACATCCAGTCAATGACTGTAAGCTAACATTTGAATGAAAAAAAATTGAATGCGCTGCACAGCAGGCGGAAATGTGACCCTGCCTGTGAAAATCCAACTTAAGTCATTTATTGTCCTACATAGTGGAAAGAACACTCTGTGAAAACATCATCTTAATATCTTTCATACTGACTGACTAAAACCACGTCAAAATATTTAAATCACAGTCAAATGGATGCTTGAAATCAAACTTTGATGCTCCTCATCTCATAATTAGAATATGAGACTTTGTTCTGGATTTCGCAGACAGGGTAACAATAAATAAACGCTTTCATATCTTAATTTACTTGTCTGTTTTGGGTGCTGTGCCTTTAAGAAAAATCCGCCTCGCATTTAAAAGGAGAATCGAAATTTTTCAGTGATTTTGCTGTCTGGTCCATGTTGTTTTTAACTCCCCATCCTTTAATAAAAGCCTAGTTGCAAAGCCTGGATTACACCATGACAGATTCATAAAACAATCTGTGCTGAATAAATGGTTTAAGTCAGGCTTAAAATGATCAAGGATATTGTAAAAATAAACTTCAGCGGCTTGTTTCAGGAACACTGGGATCCTTCAGCTCCAAAACAATACAGAATAAAAAAATACTTCCATCATTCTACTTGTGTATCATTAGTTCTTCAAGGGATAGTTTAGCCAAAAATGAACATTCTCTCATCATAGGAAATTAAACTATTATTGTAGCCAAAGGTGCCACAGATTAGATTAATGCTACATTCATCTAAATTATTTATTTTGTGTTCAACAGAACAAAGAAATGTATACAGATCTGAAACAAAATAATTCATTTTTATGAATTATGAAGCTCATTTTGACCCGGTTACCGATGGTAAAATGTTTTACAGATTAATACTCAGTTAAACGATTTATAAGGTATGTTTATTTTTTTTGTTAAATCATTTTAAAAATTTTTAATAATAATTGAATAATACATTTTTTAAATAACTATTAAATCATGTTTTTTAGTTTTCTGTATGGTGAAAGAAAAGTATGCTATAGCCTACATGTGTTAACTCACGGATCGTGCAGATGCGTGGGACCAGGTGTAAATGCCCTCCGAAACTTTCAGAGACAGATTCAAATCCGATCACGCAAACCACTTGACGAAACTGTCGAAGTGACTAAGTGTAATTCATCCGATTGTTGAGGCCACATTTCTCCTCCAAACGGAGTGCTGTGTCACTGGCAGCCTTGCTCAAGCTTAAGTTCGTTGTTTTAAATGTAGACATGCGACAATCGCGCTCACAACGCGCTGTGACATTCTCTGTCTTCCTGGCATGTCTACACCGCAGCGAAATTAAGCTTTGGTGCTATCAATTCTCCCTCTACATAAACTTATCTCATGGATACTTGGCACCGACAGCCTCCCGTGCGCTTTGGAAAGAAGGAGAAAACGGCGCTACCCGTGGTTTTCCTGCCTTCTTTTAGACATGACGTAAAAATATGAACGTGAAATATGAATAAGTAATAAATAATGTTTGTATTTTGCGCGGGTATAGAAGATCAGATTTATAGCTAAAATACGGCCAAGTGCCCTCTTTGGTTATTAATCATGGCTGGTGGAAAGTAAATGAAATGTGCCTTCTGGGGCGTTATCTCATCATTCCCAGGACATCCATGCCATCTGAAAGGGTGTTTGCTGCCACGGGTCTAACTGTCAACAGGCTCCAGACTGTCCCCACCACACGTAAACATGTTACTTGAACAAATAAAAACTAGCCAAGCTTTGAATTGAGGTAGGTCTGCTAAAAACTTTGTCGGTTCTTCTGTGTTTTCATTTTGTCAATTTGTTATTTTCTTGCCTGTTTTTTATGCTTTGGATTTATATATTTTTAGTTTTTCTCCATTGTACAAAATTCTGCAGGTTCGTGAAAATGTGATAATTTGTGAATGCAGGTGCTGTTGTTGATCTATTCATTATGCTGCTATTTGCATGTTAAAATAAATATCTGAAGAAAATATTTTCATTTTTAACGTGTGACAGACCCTCGTCAACTGTAGCTGTTTACAGATGACACAGACAATTGCGGACAAACGCGACCTCCGGAGGATGCAGCCTTCCAAATCACACGCAGCATGATTTTTATTTAATATTTAATATATTTATTTATTTTATTTATTCAAATTTAATCATAAAATCGTATTAGTTAACGGTTAATTTTCAGATAACCACTGTCGGTCGAAATGAGCATCCCTAATCCCTTTAAGAAGAACTTCCTGCTTCCTTATTACCTCATTAAGACTGGGCAGGGCCAAGATTGACTAACAAAGATACCATATATCTGTTAACTATCAACAACACAGACACTTGTTTTGTGTGCAGATGTTTTACTAGCTTCAATGTATTGACATTTTAGATCAGTTTTAAGTTCTGAATAGTAGAGTATGTTTTCATAGTGAATATAGTTTGCCTCAAAAGATTTGAAAAAGGTCAAGTAATTTTTATGAGATACATTTATTGTTACTGCAAAGGTCCAAATACAAAAAAAGTGAGAAAATGCAGGCCTCAAGGAGGAATTCAGAATGTCTGGAGGTTTGAAGGAAATGTGGTACTGGGCTGAATTCTCTCGACATCTCTTTGCAACACCAAGGAAGAAAAACAATAGTACAGAGCACTCAAAAACAATACACACAATTGTAGGCTTTCAAACAAAAAGAACAACCGCTTTTATGTGAACAATGTTCTCCGCACATGTTCAACAAAACTCCAGTGAAGTGGGTAATTTAGACAATTTTTGGACTTTTGAAAAGGGCACATTCCTTTATCCTGCAACACCAGCACAATTCACTCAACCAAACGGACTTCCTATCTAAAAAAAAGCTTTTTCTCTCCCTGTCAGATGCAACTTGTGTCTGATCACATGGCCCATTTTAGAGTCACACCTTCAGGTCGCGACCTGTGGTGGGAGGTGCGAGGACCGGACGCATCACAATCCTGCAGACATGCGATCGCCTGCCACAGACAGCTGCGGCCTTATAGGAGAATATGATTAAAGCTTCAGTTTATGACTCACCTCTTTTCAGAGAAGAGACTGCGGGGTAGGCAGGCAACACGTTTTATGTCTTCCGTCATAAATAACTTGGTCTATATTAATGGAGACCTAATTTTCTTCTGCCCTGCCGTGCTTTTTTGTTATCTGAACCTCGCCGTTGTAGAGAATCTGACTGATGTGGTTGTTGCGGTAGTGGACAAAAGAGATCCAGTCTCATTCCTGTGCTCCTACAAGTGGACTTCATGTCAAAGCTGCCCTGCAATGTTCCGGTGCCATGATGTGGCATTTGTAAGTCATCATCAATTAGAAATGAAGTGAAAATGAGTTCAGTGTTTTGATTTACTAAAACGTCCATTTAATGTTTGTTTAATCCTGAGACTGTCAACATTGTGAACATTTCATTCAGCCGGCAAATTCATGTCATAAAAATAATTGGGATTAATGGATTAATTGTTTGTTATAGGTCTCTTCACTTTGGGATAGTTTTGCAAATAGATTTCCAAAAATGAAAATGATGTCATGATTTACAAACCCTCTTGTCATTTTAAACCTGTATGACTTTCTTTCTTCTGCAGAACAAATAAGAAGATATTTTGAGGAATGTTGGTAACTGAACCACGGATAACCTGTTGACCTGCATTGGTTTTGGGTACCAACATTTTTTTAAATAACCTCTTTTGTATTCTGCAGAAGAAAGAAATTCAAAAGATGAGAGATATTTAAGTGAACTTGAAAGTCACACTAAACTTAAACACTCATTTCTTCATGGCAAATGGGTAGAACTGACAAAAAAAGCCAATCCCTATTACCATTTAACTCAATGACATTTCCAGAACACTGTGCTACGTTATAAAACACAACATAAAAGCATTTCTGACATCCAAAAAAAAGGTCTATCCTTTAGAGCCAATCATCACATTTCTTTCCCAACGCTATCTCTCAATGGCAACCAGCGGTGCACCTAAATATCTGAATTGAGAAGTGTGAGAATCATGCAGTGTGCAGTTTGAAAGACAAAGCCAGAATAAGCCAAAACACAACCGAAGCTAATTTCTAGTGCCAAATCAGAAAACATTATTCCTCGGTTTCTTGCCTTTCTGAGTGACATTCAAAGCCTCATCTGTGTGTGGGCAAAAACGTCACGAGCAACAACATAATCCTGCATTTACACACAATTTAATGGGAGCAATATCAGCTCAAAGACACAGGTTTGGTGTGCCTGGTGCATGATGATAAAACCCCTCCATTTAGCCCATCAACTGCAGAAGCAGCAGAACACTCCGTTTATCCAATAAAAAGAAACCTCACACACAGCAGACTGAGGTTGACGTGGTCTCCCACTCAATGTTTTCTTTTTCATTTCTCTGTCCTCATCCTCTATGTGTTTGTCTGTCTGTTTTCTTTTCTCGTAATATATTCAAAGAGAGCTATGAATGAGACAATGGTCTGCTGGGTTGTTTATGTGTCAATCAAAAACTTACAAAGCTGAAATTATGCAAACAAATTTGACATTTTTTAGATCTGCACAATTAATCTGAACAATCCCCCCAATTCACAAAACCACAACTGAGGCTTCGGAAATAATAGTAAACTTTTTTGCAGTGGTTAAACACAATAATTTGCAATAGTTCAAAAATCCGTATGCCTATTAGTAACAACAACAGTTGCCTTGTTTAACTTTTTTCTTGTGGCACAAAACAAATGAAATAAATATAAGTCTTCGCTAGATGTCGCGCTGCTCACTTGCATTCTTGATGATGTAACATCAAATAGAGCCAACATGAACATTTTTTTTTCTCAAGAACATTCCCAGGTAATGCGTTTAGTCATTGTGCTGCATATTGCCCTTGAAAAAAACGTAGAGTACAGGCAGCAAAAAGCTTTTAAAGACATTCAACTGCAGCAGTTCAATGGAGGTTAGCAGCATCCAGTTAAAAAGAGGAAGGACGAGTCTTTGATGAGGCATAGCTGTGTCATTTTACCTGTGATGAAAGCATCTACAATTAAAAAAACTGCAGATTTCCTCTCCTCTGGATGCATGATTGAGCCATCGGTGCATGAATCATCACTACAGACAGACATGATGAAAAACAGAGCTTGCTACTAATCTTTTCTAACAACTGCGACTATACAGACACTTCTTCGTATTTTGTTGGTAATTCAGTTGCACACATGACAAGCTCACGCTCGGCTAAAAATCAATACCACTGGAAAATTGATCATGCATTGGTGTGGATTCGCTATTAAGCTGAAGGAATGTCAAAGTACCATGCACTGGTCGTGTCTAAGGGAATGAAAACAGATAAATTGCAATGCAGCCCTATAAATCTTCCACAAATCTACGTTAAATTCCCAATGTTATCTGATTAAAAAAACAATAAAATAATGATTATTTAATAATAATTACAATAATACGTTTTAAATAATTACAATTACTAATTAATTAAATATTCTCTAAAAACAGTTTAACATTATACTACATATAATGTCTTATATTATGAAAAATATATATATAATTTAAATGTGTTTTTTATTTTAACTATTATTGATATACTATAAAAATAGATATAATCACTAAATTGTACTTTTCATTTTCCTTCTTTATCAACTGCTTCAACTTTGACAATGTGACAACTCTTATCTGTAGAGTGATGGTTCTCCTTTTGGTCCAATCAAGTATTTTTTGGCTCCCTAAGAGTGATGTGCTGTTGAAGTGTCCTATGGAATGAGATCTTTACATTAAAAGACCCCAAAAAACTGACACAGGCTGTCAGGGGACATGATGTACACCACAGCCAAGAACAGCTATAAAAAAATAAAAAAATAGAAAAGCATGTTCCTCTGTGTCTCTGTCTCTCTCGCTCACATTACTGACAACTATTCAATCATAAAACAGTATGCAGAAAAGTGACCACCACATTAAATCGGAAAAATCAGAAGGCTCTCTGGCGTTTCGTAAACACACATTTACCCGTACACCTACAAACAGCTCGCTCCATCACCTATAAATCAACAAGCCGTCACAAGGCCCTTTAAACGGTGCAATTCAATAATACAAGGACATATCTGCTGGAAATAAAAATAAGCGCATGTCAGCAGACCTCAGAATATGTTTGTGAGAGGATCTGCAAGAATATTCGGATGAAACTGGTCTCTAAACCGTCAAAAAAGTTAGATTGATACGATTTTCACATTGCAGAACACTCCATAATAAAAACATTAAAGGGTACTTCACCCAAAAATGAAAACTCTGTCATCATTAACTCACCTTCGAGCTGTTCCAAATCTGTATAAATGTCTTTGTTCTGATGAACACAAAGAAAGATATTTGATCAAAAATGATAAAGTAACTTTTCCTACTGTGTGAGTCACTGGGAATTCTTCCAAATATCTTGCTGTGTGTTCATCAGAACAAAGACATTTATAAAGATTTGGAACAACTTGAAGGTGAGTAAATGAAGACAGAATTTTCATTTTTGAGTGAAGTACCCTTTTAATACATTACAAATTGTCTGACAGTTTTATAGTTTTCTACATGTATTCTCTACTTGTTTGTAAGATTAACCTTTATTCTAATGTCACAATAACCAGTGTCGGAAAATGGTTGGGGGTTGCAGTCCATGGAGTGAATTTCAAGGTGGCCGGAGTTCCATCTTTTACCTATAAACTAGCCTCTATACTCTGAACATTTCATACAAAGTGGCATTTTCTGCATGTGTGGTTAAAATACAAAAAATGTCCCTGACTAAAGCCCCTCCAGTGGTGGGCCATTCACAACAATAAATGTTGCCTTAAACTCTCACAAAAAAAGAATGACATCAAGTTTTTTGGTTGCTCCTGTTAATGTTAATCTCTAAATACAGATATACCTAGACAAGCAAATAGCAGAATAAAAGTCAAAAGTCTTCCAAATTGTCATCAATCTTGACAAAAACAGGGAAAGTTGTATCAACCATTACAAGCACAAGGTTTGTTTAAAACAACAAAAGTATAATTCACACAATCTTATATAACGGTCTCCTCAACCGTGAAGCATTTAATAAATGATAATGGCCCAAAAACATCATCATGCTGCCTTCATCACATCCAGCCCCACAGGCCTCATACATAGTATGTCAACCGAACAAACCCTGACTCCCTCTACGAGAGAAACATTCACATTTTCACCACCAGTCCCTAGCAACACAGTCACAGGGATGGTAGGAGGAACAGACGAAAATAGCTAAGAGAGAGAGAGAGAGAGAGAGAGAGAGAACAGCAGGACAAATAAAAGAGAACTCTGTGGTGTAATTAACAGAAGAGGCTGTCAAACAGCCACACACCATATAATTCCAGCCTTTCGGAGAATCGCAGGAAAAAATACAGAAACGGGAAGTAAACAGTGTGAAACATTTCAATGTGCACCTATCAAATCACTTTCAGAATGACTAATGTAAAGGAGGCGTGGCTTGTGTTTCTACAGGCTGCACGACTACATATTTAAATAAACAGAATTACAGGCAATGTTCGTAAGCGCGTTTGGTTGAGGTGTAAAGATGGCATTGCTTATGTAAGACGTGTGGGAGTGATATGCTCTGACAACCTGAAAATCAACTTTCTAAACAACCCCGCAAACTTTAGGATCGTGAAATTGGGCTCCAGTGAGAAGGTTCTGCCAACGGCAGTCGAAAGGTATTCTGCCACTGGCATCAAAATAAGCCTGAATCAGGGCGTCCCCTGTGCTAGCACAGGATGATGATGGAGGAAACCTATCAGTGAGTCAAAACATCCAAAAATAGCTTCGCAATGAGCATAACTGGTCGTAAGGCCCTGCGTGTCACTGCCATCCACACACACAAAACTTTGTCCTTCTTCCATTTCTGGGAGGCGGACCTGCTTATCTCCAGCACTGTTTGACGAATGACGAATCACCCGACGCAAAGTTTCTGACTGGTGCATTCCTGTGGCTCTGCAGAGAAGAGGGGCGGAAAAACAAGAGTAGCGCTCACGCTGCGTGGATCCTCACTGCACCAGATTTCTTTCTCTCTGCACATTTTGCCAATGAGACGAGATGCGTTACAGAGTACATGATTCACGAGTCCTAATGGGGAAGATTCTGTGCCGCAGGTTTGCAAGATCAGCTGACAACAGGGGTGACTCAGAAAGTCAAGAGTTATTGTGATGTCAATCCAGCTGTTTGACCCGTGTGGCCTAGAGCGACACACTCATCTGTTACTGCAAAGAGACTACTGAAGTCATTCTGTAATCTGCTCCTAATAAAAACACCTGCTGACTGCATTATAACTATAGAGACCGATGCACATCTGATATTGGCTATTTTCTAACTGTTTTCTAATCTGAATCGGCTGATATCTGTGCCCACACTTGGACAGCTAACAGAAGCAGTTCTGCCAACAATTCAATTAAAAAAAGTTACCAACAGGCTTGACAAATGCACAATTGTTTTTTTTATATAATTTTGGTAACACTGTTCGTTCATGTAAGTTTTGTTAACAAATACAACCTTATTCTTACAATGAACAATAGCATTTATTAATCTTTGTTCATCTTAATTTCAACATTTACTAATACATCAAACATTGTAACTGTTACCATTAGTTAATGCACCATGAACTACCATGGATACTTGTATTAACTCCAAAGTGATACTTCACCCAAAACTGAAAATGATGTCATCATTTCCTAATCTTCTTGTCATTTCAAACCTGTGTGACTTTCTTTCTTTCACAGAACCAAAAAGAAGATATTTTGTAAAATGTTGTTAACTGGCACCCATTCACTTGCATTGGTTTTGTGTCCATTCAATAGTGAATATATAAAGTGAATATGTGCCAGCGCTGTTACCAACTTTCTTCAAAATATCTTTTTATTATTTGAAGTCATGAACACGCATCGCAAAACAGAGCAAGGCAAGCATTTGTGTTTATAAAGCATATACATTTTTTTTTTTTAAATGACCGATAGTTTCACTAGATAAGACCTTTATTCATCGTCTGGTATCATTTAAAGTCCTTTGAGGCTGCACTGAAACTGTCATTTTGACCTTCAACCGTTTGGAGTCCATTGAAGTCCACTATATGGAGAAAAATCCTGGAATGTTTGCATCAAAAACCTTAATTTCTTTCCGACTAAAGAAAAAAAAAACATCTTGGATGACATGGAGGTGAGTAAATGATCATGAAATTTTATTTTGAAAGTGAACTACTTTAATAAGGAATCCGTAAACGATCCTAAACTTTTGGTTTCTTTTGTGCACAAAACTGGGGTCATGTGGTCACTTCTTATCCCCAACTTACACTAGACAACGCTAAATATCACTAATCTACACGGAATCCAAAACTAAATCTACTTTGTTTTTAACCTTAACTCGGGCCTACCTAATACCAACGCTAATCTTTTGCTGCTTTGTAAACACATCACATTTTTTAACCGTGTCAAGTTCAACTTAGCAAACCGCCCTGAGACTGTTGAGTTCTGCTCCTTTCCACCGCAGCGTTTTTCAACACAAGAACACACACGCCTTGACTCCTGTTTGAACGTCCCATAATGCTGCTGGTGTGAAGATGATGTTTTAGATGTTCAAATAACAAAAGGCTCTTTGTGGTGGGGTCAGACCCCAATTACTTCTTTCAGCCTAAAGGCTTTTGACAGGAGCTGTCAGACTTTGTTCTCCCTGGCGGGGAAATGGAGGAAGTTTCTGAGGGTAACACAGGATCAACCTGGAGGTCTGAAAGTAAACACGCACCGGGTTCACAGAGAACAAACCGAGCCTCTAACAAAATAAGTTTTATGGAGCAAGAATCCCCTTTCGATTTTCGATGAAGAGCTTAAGTTTGCCTGTTATTTCAACGGTCTGTAGTTTATTAGCAGAAAAGTGCTTATACAAGTAATAATTAGCTTTCATTGGCTAATGACTATAAAAAAAAATCAAGCGTTATGCCCAGTAGTGTTTCTCGGTTAATAGCTTGTTCATTAAGCAAACATCGATTCCAGTCATTTATACTCGATTAGCCCAATGCAGAATGAATGCAAAAAAAAAGGGGTTAATGGAGAGTCGGGTCACAGAATCCTAAGATTTTTAGCTGCACCCTAAACCGATTACCTTCATCTGTAATGAAATAATCTGTCACCTTTCAGCTGCCCTCACTTCTAGAAAACACAAAGCATTATGCCAAACTCAAGGGAGCTCATAAGACAACATGCAGTACTCAATCACAGTTATATGACTCTGTAGTCAAATAAAAATAAGCCATCTCTTGTCCCTCTGTAGACATTCTCTATAGAATCGACAACAATCCACAAAAAATGAATGTCTTGTTATAACTGAATGATTGCACAGAACATGATGAATGCACTACAGTAAATAATCTCTACTTTACCTGGAGTGACTGAATGACTAATGCAACAGTTTTGAGTCACATCAGCTTTAAACTGGCCTGTCAAATTTATGCATTGCTGCTAAAGTCATGTGATATTTTTGTGCATTGTATTTGTAAATAATTGCTTCAAAATGTTTTTTCTATAATTGTATTATTTGTTCCTATTATTAGAAAAATGCTTGTTAATTGACTTTCCAACATAGTAAGAAAAGACAGGAATAGTTGACCCACACATAAAAATGTGTTTTTTCTGCCCTCATGTCATGATCAATGCACATGACTTCCTTTCTTCAAATGAACACAAGTTCAGTTTTAATACTTAAAATACATCATATTTAACATAATTTTGATTAAAGGGATAGTTCACCCAAAAATAAAAATTCTGACATAATTTATTCCCTTTCGAGTTTCTCCAAACCTGTATCAATATCAAGAAAGATATTTGGAACAGTTCTTGGACCACAATGACTACCATAAAAATATTTTCCTTTATATTATTTGTTGAAACACAAAAGATATTTTGAAGAATGTAGGAAAGCAAAGTTCAGGGGCACTTCTGACCACCATTGTAATTTTTCCAACTATGGTAGTTGAATGAACTGTTTGGTTACAAGTATTCTTTCAAATATCTTTCTTTGTGTTCAAAACCAAACAAAGAATTTTATATAACTGCAGAGTGAGTCATTCATGACAGAATTTTTGGGTGAACTATCCCTTTAATATTCAATTCATATTTTGACTAGTGCTTCTCTTGTGACTAGTTGCTATATGATATTTAGTCACAAGACATGCAAGAAACAACTATTGCTATATCATATCATATCATATCATATTTCAATGCATCACTTGGATTTTACATTTGTTATTTTGCATCTATTTGCAGAAATTCAATTGTTTTCTCTCACAAACATATCCTTTTCCTTCGGAAGACATTTTTAACCCCCTTGGGTCATTTGAATGACTTCAGTGATGGTTTGCTGTATGTATATAGTATGAAACTATTTGTTGTGTTCAATTGAAGAAAGGAAGTCATATAAATCCGAGGTGGCAAGAGGGTGCAGTTTTAATTACGTATATCTACAGATAATAATACAGCTACAGCATACAGGTGACCTCAAAGTAAACACCCCTAGACCAAAAGCCACACAACTATAATGACGTCTTTGGACTTCCTGCAGTCCGCCCTCCGCACCTCCTGAATGATGCAAACCTCCACACGCTCTTAATCACACCCTTGGAGAGGCACCTGCGTTTGCCGAGTGCCCTCCTGTAAATTTCTCTCCGCAGGGCTCGTGTGACAGACAGAGAGCGAGTGGGTGGACACCGGAGCTGCTGCGAGACGGAGAGGTGCCGTGGGGAAGGTAAATGAAGAGATTTCAAAACCGTTTGGTCTCTTTGCGTTGATTTTGATAAATGAGGGTCGCCCCCTCCTTTCTCTCCATTTAACGCAAATGCAGCTGAAGAAACAGATTAACAAATTAATTAATTAGACTAAACCGTGTGTAGTTGGTACAAAGGTTTTTGGTTTCTTTGATAGATAGATAAAATAACTGATAAAGACACATTCATGTCTGCTGACAAAAAGTCCTTTCATGGAAACTTGCAGCAGTGCATCATGTTGTTGTGCTTAAAAGGACTGTTTATTAAAAACGATGATAAATAAGCATAAACATAAATCACTGAGAGTGAGAGTATATGAAATTGGAATTGAAACTTTGCTTCAAAATCTTTTAACAGACGTGGTATTTCTTAGGTTGGAATCAGACATTGTTGACCTTATAGAAGACCTAAAAACAGCTTCAGCGGGCTTCATTTTTTTGTGTTTCTACACATCTATAAGGCTCCAGTCAGATAGAACAGAAGTAGCATGTGTTGAACATATCACAGCACAAACAAGAAAAACAATAAAAGGGCTTGACAAAGGTACTTTGCTTTTCTACACTGATGTAAATCCTACTAAAAGAGGCGATTTAGGAGCGACAAAAAATAGACTATATATTTTAAATATGCATATCTGCTAAAAGGTTTACGTGTGCCAAAGCTTAGGGGTAAAGCATAACAACCGTCTCAAACTAACAGTCATGAAAAGCTAAAAAGTAAACACAACAACATTAACTTGAATTGCAAGGAAACGTTTAAAGATTCTACCCATGATATGTGGAGAAGAGCTCCATCTTATCAGCTTTCAAATGAGAAGCCCACTAAAAATAAATACTAGATTTAAACAAACCATTTACTCTCATCAAATTCTAAACACATGATTGAAACCCAAAAACATTTCCTGGCTTAAAACAGTCGTCAGAAACCAGCTCCTTTTTTTCAGTCCTGCAAGACAGGAGACATTTTTTTTTTTACTAGTGATCAGCAATTTATTACTCCAAGGTGAGCAGGTCAAAATGGCTGAAACTAAAAGCTTCTCAAACCGAGAAGATGATCTGTAGATTTGTGTATGCCCTCAGATTGTCTGAGGTATCTGTGAGACATCCAAGCCGCAGAGCTGCGGCAGAAGAACCAGACGAATCGGGTTTGAGAGGCAAGTTCATGCTTGTGCTGTGGCTTTGGAAGATTACAGTTTTGTCTCATCAGATGGTGCATAAACCCAGGGTGTGCAGTTGGATAATAGCTATTTGTCATTTAGCAGATGCGACATACAGAACGTGTGTTACACGGAGACCCTCCAGCTGGAGCATCTTGGGGTTAACCGTCTTGCTCAGGGTCACAGTGGAGATTTACCCTGTGACTCAACCTGCAGTTCATGTCATCACTTCCTGTGTTCTGTCAATACTGGAAAGAAAACTAATGACCATTTTTCATTTACAATAATAATAATATCAACAATATCATTAAGTCATTTATTAGTAATTGTTATTATTATAATGCAAGTTATTATTGTTATTATATATTATTACTTTTAACGATAATACAATTTAAATAGAAGTGTTTTGACATTAATATTTATAATCCGCTAAAGAAATAAAGGCTTAGTAGTATTGTGCCCAATCCATTTTCTTCATCACTTGGGTCCCGTGATGCTCATGGACTAGTGTCATGGGGAATATGTGTTATAAGAAAGTCAATAGTCACGTAAGAATCTTCTCCTGTTGTACTGCACGTATAAAAATATGCACTAGCCATGCGCAAAACCATTACCCTTAACCATGTATGCCTTTTTTGCATGTATAAAGCCATGACAATAAAGTGATATAAAGCTGAAATGGTTTTTATGTGATCTACTGATTTTAATAACCACAATTAAACCCTCTTTACAAATCATAATCATGGATTATGTAGAAACATATCATTGTTTCACAGTAGGTTCTAGAAAAAAGCAGCGCATTAAAAGCACTATTAACGCTGGCCAGTAACCATGGTGATCAAATAACGAAATTACATTATATACACACACACTGTATATGCAATTTAAGCTACCAAATGTAGTCCAGATGTTTAGAGAACTCAGTAGCCATAGTTGGACTCGACTGATCTTCAGTCAGAACGTTTCATCTGCCGAGACCTGAAGCACATCTCATGCGCCGAGAGCGAGAAGACTGGTGCGCTAGCAACCATTATCACACACCCGTTCATTTCCTCTCTATTGTGTGCTTTTCTTTCCTGTGGACACTTTCAGCAGCCCAGACCACCCCTGTGACGCAAACACGTCAGAGAGCACAGTGTGACATAATGCTGTTTATATCTCAGTAAAAAAATGATGCGGTTATGTATGTGTACAGTTGTTTAGAGAAACTGTGCAAGCAGCAACGTATTGATGCATCATTAAATCTGCCTTATCACCTCAGATCTGTAGCCTCAAGGTTTGCGTCCATGGACTAGCACCCTGTGCGGTGCTCGACGGTTGATGCGAGTTTGATTCTGGCTCATAATATTTCTGCTGTAAATATAGTGTGCAAACAATTGAGGTATTATTTTAAGGCATCACATATGTAGAATTTGGTATTGCAAGTATGTGAAGCCAATCCCTCAATAGGACGCAGGGCTGTGCAGTGCCTATATATATGTCACACATGCTATGAAAAGAAACGGTCTGTGGTACATGTATAATACTGTAGCACACGTGCGCGTGGCAGGTGCATTAGACAGAGCCACTTGTTTGTGTGAAGTGTGTTTGTCGTTGTGCTTATTAGCTTGTTTTTTTGGCAATGAATCTCACTCAAAATACAAATGCAGGGAGGCAGAAAGACAGCGTTTGTAACTATTGTGGCTCTTACGACAAAGCTTTAAACAGATGTTGAACTATTTGCGATATTACAATGTGTACAAATAACATTAAGGTTGGACGATAAGCATTTAACACTAAATATTGCGTAAATCAACCTATCTAGAGTGATTATGATATCGCAAAGTCTGCCATTATGTTTCATGCGCAGGTTGTCCGTGAAGCACGTCTCTGTGATCGGTAGGAAATGCTGATCGATCTATAAGCAGAGCGAGTTTGAATCGCTTATACAAGGTTTTAACAAACAAACATTACTGCGCATGCGCGCGTTCATGGGCTGCAGTTTACTTCCGGTACATATTCACAAACAATAGACTGCCTGTAGATAATTTTTGATAATCAAAGGAAACCGGGAAGAACTGCTCCTTGGCTAAACTTGTCTCTCCAATATTTTGAATTTAGACTGTGATATCAAGCTCAACCGCTAAATGTAACTTTTCTAGAACTACATGTGTTATGGTACTTTTTGCAAATGTATAGTACAATGCAATGTAAGTCGCTTTGGATAAAAGCGTCTGCCAAATGCATAAATGTAATTGTATATGTAAATATCCCATATTTCAGTTATTCAGGCTCAAAATAAAGCGGAGTCGGTGCCGTCCTCTAATGTAGGTCTACTGTCCCTTTAAGTGGCACTTAAAAGGTTGATAAAAACGACAATGTTTAAGTTTAAAAACATTTACATTTTAAAATCAAATATAGCATAAGCTTTTTATCCTTTTCAACTAACCTTTCAGCACAAAATAGCCAACTGAATTAACCAGTCTTACTAAATGAGCTTTCCTGTATCTCAATGGCTAGAGCATGGCGTTAGCCATGCGAAGGTCACTCTTTAGGAGGAAATGAATCCAACTCTACAGCGCCTCACTGTGCTGATAACAAAACCGCGCCTCCACTGAGGCGTAATGCCATAACTGCAGCTCCAAATGTCAATCCGTTGAGTGCACGCTTGCGACCGTTATAGGCGCAGTCTGGAGCCCTGTAATAGTATACAGTATATAAATATTTATCATAAAAATATTCAATGAATATGTATTACATAAAACTATGATTCATACAAATGATGCTGTTATATTTCTGTATTTTTGGACAATAACTGCGAGTACAGTCTGTTCTGAGCTGCTGTAGAGTGTTTAAAAAATGTCATGCTCCATATGTAAGACAACTCATGTTATGGAGCAGAGCAAATAATCCCTGATCTCATTCACTCCTTCCTGTTTGCCGTCTCACTATCCCCATCAATAAAGAACCAAAAAGGCCATAAAAATCTGCTTCAGTGTAACCATGGATACCACTGCACGAACCAGAGAAACCAGTTTGGGGTGTTGAAAAGCTTCCCACCAAACACGAGTGACAAATTCACTCGAAAGTGTAGCTGCTCCAATGTCCCTCATATTTCCTTACTGTGAACCCACAGGGAAGCCCATCAAATCCCCCACACCGCATCCAACGCTTCACCACTTTCTCACCCACTGCATGCCAATCACCCGCCAAATGTTGCTCTCTGCGGCTGACCGGCTTTGGATTCGTGTATATATCAATGCCACACTGGAGAACTTAACCGACAGGGGAGGGCCTCATTTGTCATACAGCCCATTACCTATAACAAGCCTCAGGCTGGGACAGATGAGACTTGGGATCAGTTACATAAACATTGACAGAAAGAAATTCCTTCAGGTTAGAGGGAAAATGTTGGCAATCTGTGCACTGCGGGTCCATGGGAGCTCGCTGCTACAGTTTTTGAAGCCGCTTTGCACATTCAATAAATGTAAAACCATTTGGAAACTTGATTCGTAACGTCAGTGAAACCCCAGAAAGAAACTCGATCTGAATGTGTCAAGACGTACGTGATGAAATTAATGTGTTTAAAAGTATTCTTGTACTAACATGAGGAATTTAAAATGAAAACCATGTCATTTATTCACAAAACTCACGAAAACTTACTTTCTACAGTGGAACAGAGAAAAATATATATCTGGCCACCATGCATTTACTGTAACAGCTTAAATATGTTTTTTTGTTAAAGTATGTGAAAAAAAGAACTATAAATAGTTTGACATGACACTTATTGGATTTAATAAGTGCTAAAGTGAGTCATACATAATGTAGTGCCATTCTATTGAATTCACCCGACCGCATAATCATTAAATGATCTGCTTTTGTGCTCTGCAAAAGAAAGTTATATGCTTTTTTAAACAAGATGAGGGTGAATAAACGTTGACAGAATTGGACTAGGGAAAAGTATTTTAACTTTCTCAGTCTTTAACTCAGAAATGATTGGACAAGTCCACACCCAGAAAATTGCCAATACGGGACTCGGGCAGATGTGCGAGTCACATAAGAGACATATTACCCTGAAAAACTTCAGTCTGCATTCCTTCAGAGCAGGACGGGCAGTGACGGGCCAGGAGAGGAAGAACCCTGTTAAACCCATAACGGCGGTCTGGCCAAAACCACACTATCCTACAGCTGCTCTCACAGCCATCTCATCCACCCCTGCTCAACACCAAAAAAAAGCGAAATTCCTTTAGTCTGGGATTTATTTATTTCAGACTTTGGATGGTGTTCACGTACCAAGGGGCTTTGTGTTCGTTGGCCCCTGATGTCGTATTTGTTTTTCCGGGAATTTTCATCAAGATTTCATGCTCGTCTCGGTGGTGCAGACCGAACAAACCTGTCTTTTGAGCATGAACATATGTCATGTTAAATCTGAAAACCATTGCACTGAAAAATGCTTGAAAAGTGAGCATGAGGATTCAATAGTATTTGGGAGACCACCAGAAGGTTTCCAATTCCACTCCAAAATCCAAAAACTGAATTATACAGATACTGTAACAAATACACAAATATAAGGATAGGATCATCAGATTGTTGGAGTAGACACAGCAAACCAAAATCCTTAATGCTTATAATAAAATACAACTAATCACAAACAGCCTATTTCAAAATCAGTTTGTCTGATTTTTGAATTTACTATTTATAGGTATGTGTTAAAATTATCATTTTTGTGTATTTCAATAAAAATGTTGCCTTACTTGCAAAAATAATGGTGAAACAGGGCAGGATAACAGAAAAAAGATGCTCTGTACTTTTTAGACCTCAAATATTGCCAAGACTTTAAAGAAAACAATTTCATATTCACTTTTAAGCAACTCAAGAGTGACATTTGTACTGGTTTTTAGGAAATATTACAAATGAACTGAAATGTTTAATTTAAAAAGCATTGCATGATTTATCATCTTTTCCTGTCTAAAGGTAGACCATGTAAAATCTGAATCCTGAGACATAAGCCACTGAGAATTACTGTACAACCAATCTGGCAAACCAAAGACAGCAATTAAAGAACAATAGCCCCCAAAGCAAATGAAGCCAGTCCAGATCTCTCTGTAGCCTACAGCCTACACGCATCGCCAACTGAATATAATGAAAATACTGTAGCGAATCTCACTACGTCCCTTCGATTCCTCTAAAACCAGCAGGTGCTCTATTACCATGAGTTCCACCAACGCAATTGAGCCGAATTTACCCGCGATCAGCTCTCCCATCCTGAATTAAGCTAAGCAACCTAATGCTTGAACACACAGCATGGGTTCACACTTCACACACCATCTGAACTTTACGAAACTCTTCAGATCTGGATTTTTTTAAGAATGCAAAAGCAACATCAGGTCAAAAGTAGGGATACAACGATTACCGATTTTGTTGGTACGATTATAGTATGTGGAATAATCACGGTTGCACGATTATGACGATTATTATGCACACATTAATTTCTACATTTTTACTGGCCCGACAAAAATGTTACTTGCCCGCCACAAAAAGTAATAAATAAATAATACTGTCTAGTTATTAGTTAGTTTTTATACCTATGCAATCTTAATAAATAAGCTCATAAAACAATAAGCCTAACTCTAATAATAATAGTCAATCAGTTGACAACAAATTATCAAATTATGAGCAATAGCATAAATAAATGTAATAAAGCAAAAACACTTCACAGCATACTGAATATAGATCAAACCATTTTAAAGTTAATAAACTTTAATATGGTTTATTAACCATATTAAAGTTGATCAGACAGGAGCAGTGAGTGCGTTTTGTTATTTATTATGCTACTGTCCCTTTAAGAGCTAGCGCGCACGGATCTAGGCATGGGCCGTATGAGATTTTGACGGTATGATAACCTTTAGCAAAAGTGTCACGGTTTCACGGTATTGCAATTACAACACTAAGATGTGTTATTTTCAAATGTCTGCGTATACAAACAACAACTTTTCAACTGGGCACAAATACATTTTAGACATAGAACATATATTAAAGCCTTAAAATTATAATACTCTGATAAAAAAAGTATTTTTGTCATAGTCCATATATTAGGCCTAAACATCAAACATTGCATTATACAGTATGACTTAATTATGTATTTTTGTGTAAACTAAATAAACTAAATAAACACGCGGTGTAACGGAGCCTTTACGATTAATTAACCGTGAAGTTTTTAAGCGCGGTTAATAGTGAACCTCGGTAATCGCTGCATCCCTAGTCAAAAGCATTTCCCACATTAAAGAAAAAGGAATTGAGCCATTTCCTCCAGTGGAAGGAATTCCAAATTCTGCTGGCTGGAATCTCAACCCCCGGACCACATTACAAGTCGTAAAAATGATAGTCTGAACTCTACATGCTCTAAATGAGGTCTTACTGTCTGCCAAATAACGCTGGCAGTGTTCAATAACCCAGACAACTATTCAGTGCCCAGACTGTTCATCTGTCATTGTCTCGTTCGTGCATATAATAACCATCTTATGCTATTTGTAATCAGCGGCAGGACTTTGAAAACAACCAAACAGAGCTGTTTTCACATTCAAAAGTTACCGAAGCTTAAAGTATGAGTCAGACATCAAAGAGCTGATAAGCACATCTCTACCGATTAATGATATGCAAAACGGAGCAGAAGATACCGGGCGGAACGGGGCGTTCTTCTGCGCCCTCACAATTTTCTACAGGGCTCACGAGGAGCTCCAAATCCTGCAAGTAATTAGCACCTTTTTATACTTCTTACATAAACACCTCGGAAATGTCCCAATAACAAAAGTTGTAATATGCCAGATGGTTGAAAGGAAACAAGATCACAGCATGAAATAAACACCTTTCATTGTAGTTTAAAAGAAAACAAAAATGACTCTTATTCCCACATCTGCCTTCATCACAGTCTCTCAGCTATTAAGAGGAAACCACAACGCATTTAACATCAAATTCAACTGAGGACCTGTGGTAAGAGACCAGACCTCTGTACACTCATCTCAGTGGGTCTGGCTGATGAGAAGAAAATGCCAAGCTAATTAGTGAACATTTGATGATGACTAACTCTCCCTCATACTGTTCCTCTGCCTCGCTCACCTGCTTCATCTAGTGTCTGAAATACTGCTGCTTTTAGACTTTCTTCAACTGACCCGAACCAGAGTTTGATCATAGCTCACAGCTGGTTGCTTATCACACTGTAAAACTACAAATGTAAACTATAACTTTTAAATATAAAGTTTAAAAGTCATTTTAAACTTAAGAGAACAGAAAAATCCACACCACAACTATACATAGAAACAATATTGTTGCGATCACTTCCAGGAAATGTTTCCAGCTAATAAACAAATAAAAAACATTAATGCTTAATCAAAATCTTTTTTCTTTTTTTATTAGATATTGATATTGATATTAAAATCATATATGCATATTTGCTTAATAAAAATAAATCTATAAAATGAGCACTGTTCACAACCTTCCATTTAGGGTCCTGTGATTTCTGCAATGAACAAAACAAGGAGGAAATACAATCCAGGCAGTAAAATGGAATTTGCTATATAGACCTAATTTGCTATACAGACCTAAAAAAAATAAAAAATACTATGTAACAAACTGATACTGGTTATATTAACTGATTAACTGATAAAATAAAAACTTATATTAAGTTTCAAAAACACTGTAGAATCTAGGTAGTAGAGGTGGGCGGAATGGCCAAGAATCGATTTCATGGAATGAGTCATTTTATTTCACGGTAACGATATATTTCATGAAACAATCTCCCATTATATTTCTATATCTTTTACAGATTGATTTAACTAATTTATTTATTACATTTCATTTAAATACTCACCATAGTTCAAATGTAGGCAAGTTATGAAAATGTACTAAAGCTGTCAAATCAAGTTCTGATAATCAGATGTATTATTTATTCATATTTATCTCCTGGCTATATCATATGTACACAGTAGGAAGATTGACAACATGTATAACAATGAAGTATGAATATGCACAAATGTATATATATGAGAGTACAGTATATGACTGGGGTTATAAACTGGTGTTAATGGGGTCTGGCTAGGACTTTATCGCTCTTCCCTCTCTATTAGATGAGCGATTTTAGTGTATCGAGACTCTCTGTCTTTAGGTTTGTTTATTCTCAGGCTTTGCACTGCGAGTCTCTGGTGACTTCTCACGCGTCTCCCAAAACTGGAGATAGAAGCGCATCACATTAAAGCGCTCACGCAGCGAGCATCATTGCGCATTTCAACGCAAGTGTCACCTAGGCTCGCCTGAAGTTAAACTTTATTAAAACTATTAACAACTTTACAAAACAACCTGACTTCGAAATATGTGTTGAGAATGAGCTTTTTCATATGCTGCCGCAAATCCCTGCATGAGCACTGCAGGTGAGAAAAGCGCCGGACTGGAGAGGATCACTAAACTACAGACTGAAAGAAGGTCAAAAGAATGTTTGATACGTTCATTTGTTACGGGGGGATTAATTCTTTCGATTTTTTTCAGAATAGCGCCCAATTTACAGAGCACCGAGTTAACCACGCCTACTTATTTACATTTCGCGGAATACACGGAACATCTCAAATAAAATACAGAGGCTTATTTAATAGCACAACTTTTCGCGGTTAGTACAGTCAATGTGCTTAGATTTCGTAGTAATACTATATATCCTCTATCTTTCATACACTTTTTTTCCCTGTACTTGATCATCTATTCATGTGGATGTCATTACCGTTACAGTTATCTTTCTTTGTATGGGCCTTTAGACGCAATCTTTAGTTTCTCCACCATATTGTTTTGCCAACACTATAAAAACAACTTAGACAGGCACAGATGCAAATTATACATCATATGGAGCAGTTTAATTCTATTCTTTGTGGATTGCTTTCATGCTAACTGTCGCACACTGATGCACATCAGAGTTCAAATAACAGCTATCGCACAGCATTAATGTCTCAACAACACAAACACCACACACATCTGCAGCTGTCAACATACTCCGCTTCAATGTTTACCTACACTGTAAAAAATGAAAAGTTGACTTAACTTAAAATTTCAAGGCAACTCGCTGCACAGCTTTTTTGAGTTTACTCAACTTTTGGCCAAGTATTTCACCTAACTCAATTAACTGAGTAATGTCACATGACTGTCATTTGAAAAGAATTGTTGAACAAACTTAAAATAAATATGCAACAATCAAATTTCTGAGTTCAATCAACTATGGACAACTGAAAAGAATATGTTTTATATAACTTTAATACATATTTGTTCTATTATTATATACACACTAAACTTGATAGATATATTATATACACACTCTACTTAAGTAACTGCTTAAGCTGTTTGTAATTTAAACATATTAGTAGTGGCCTCACTGCGTCACTTACATCAGACCTCAACACTGAGCACATGAGCACAAACATCATTAAACATCTTATTGTTAAAACTCTAAATGAACTCTAAATACTGAAGGTAACTTACAATGACAACAAAAACAAAAAATATAGCCAGCAAACACTAAAATAGCAATCATTTTAATCATTTTAACCAGCTAATTGAAAATTCTGCAATGCATGCTGGGAACTTTCAAACACTAGAATTGTTTTTTGAGTCAAGTTGGTCAAACTTCTTGACGCACTTTGGACAATCACTTAGATATCTAAGTTCAGTCAACAAAATAATCTTTGTTGGTTCCACATTTTGACTGATTTTGTTCAGCATACTCAAAATAATACATTCTTCTTTTCTACTAAAAAAACTTTGTTCAATTTACTTTAATTCCTTTGTTGAGAGAACAATTTGAAGTTGTATTTTTTACAGTGTATAGAGCTGTTTGTTTGTTGAACGACCGGGCTACGGGTTAGTTCACTGCATACTGAGTATTTAACTCTGAGCACTAAACAGAAGTGTTCCCACTTCCCGCTAAATTCTTTGAGGTGAAGGTGCTTAGCGCCCATTTAAAGGTGAGGTTTAAAAGATGAACAGACTTTTAAGCTGTTTCTTGCCGCGTGACTGAGAACTGACTGTGCGTGTGAAGAGCAAAAGACTGTTATATCTGGAAGAACCGTGATCGTGAAACTCAGACAGTATGAAATAAATCAGCTAGGCCACCGAGAGAACTGCAGATGCAGCAGAGATCCAACTCCCACAATGGCCTCCAAATCCTCAGGGAATTTGACTCAGTCACCATACAAAAGACCAAAGATGAACGTCTTATTGGAGGTACATTGTTTTAAAAGCAGCTACTTGAAGAAAGATCATACCACTCCTCCGAATAAGGTTTAGCCGGCATTTCTTTCCTGGATAAGCTTATTAATAGGTGATGTAATTTTAATAATATCAAATGCCTTTGTGTGGTCAACGGATAAGCCACTGAGCTAAAAGCTAAGAAAAATATTAACTTTAACTCTTTCTAATTCCTAACCTCTACTCTGACACAATCCCGGCTTCTCTTTCCACGTATAGACTGTTTCATCGGACTGCACGCCTGACCCCCAGTTAACTTCTGGTTTGTGTTCGGCTAGTGTGTAATAATATAACTATTTATATTTTATATAATTTATGTTAATAATAATTTGTATTATTATTTTACTGTATAAAACTCGTATTAAATAAACGGTTTGTTGAATTTTGCTGTATGATAAATAGATGCTTGACATGAGCTTGTTTAACAGGACAGATGGGATGGAAGAATACTGCTAATGAGGAAATTCATTTAAAGGGGATTCAACAAATTCTTGTTAACCATTTAACGCCATCTAACGTTAAAACAATAATGATCATCCCATTGTACAGATAAACCGATACCACTGACACATTCCATTGGCTGTGCCAAAATGCAACAACCCAGACCACTTAAATGAAATTATTGACTATAAGCAGCGTCCACAACTGGTGGCATCACTTTTGAACAAGTTTGTTACATCCCTCAAGCTCTCAGATGTCAATCTATCATTAGAGCCAAAAACAGCAAATAAGATCTTTTAATACTCAGTACCTATATAGAGTAGTATTGCATAGTTTGTATCTTCGGTTTGTTATTTATTGTTATTAGAAGTAATCTACAGACAATGTGTACCGGAAGTTCGGTTGGGGTTGCAAAAGTGCGCATGCTCAGTAACGTTTGTTTATGTTGTTAAGAGAAACCGTCTATAGTAGAAACGATGACAGGTGCTATCTGTCATTTCACTTAAAGTACCATTCACAAAGTCTTCAGACGGCCTTTAATTGGACACATCCGTAGTTTAAGCTAACAGCCACGAGATGCTTTCCCAAGGTGTAAGAAATGACCCCGACAGGCTGCCGAGGTGTTCGATGTCGGTGCAGTCTGATAGGGACCCCCTGAGGAACCCTCTGAGGAACCCTGAGGAGAAGAGGAGTCATGCAAATTAAAGCTTTAGGTCACTCCCGCTTACGCAAGCCGGACCCAATTAAAGCTGAACCTTTATCCAGGCCTAAAGTCATGCTGCTGCCACTGTTTCACTTAACTTCTATTGTTTTTATGCCGTCCTCTGTGATAAACAAGTGAAGCTGCATGGGTGATACCACAGGGCCTTGGGGCCACTACCCAGTGTCCCACCTTCATTTGCATAATTGTGCTAGGAATACACAAACCCCTTTTTCTAAAAAGATCCACACAAGTTTATATACATTAAAAACGGCAGTTTTTAAGCATAAAATCACAGCAGTTATTGCAATCTGTTTCTGTAAAGTAACAACAGAAGTGTTAAAACAGAAGTAAAAAAATCAAGAATAGTTTAAAACGGGGCTCCAGAAACCGATTCAGATAGTGAGGTGCTTAAAGGGGGGATGCATCGGTGTTCCAGGCATTCTGACTTATTTACAATGTTAAACATGCAGGCTTCTCATGCTTAACATGGTCAACGAGTTGGATGTAGTATTTCTGTGTTTGTTACACTCCCCCTGCACTTGTTTCGGAAAGTTTTTTATGAGTGTGGATCCCTGTTTCGTAACAGAGATCCTATTACTTTTATTGGGCAGTTCTCCCTTGTCTGCGCTGTGTAGGCCCGCAGCTGCAGCTCGTTTATCTTGCGATAGTCAAGTTTAGGTGTGTCTGTTTGTTCACGGCATTTCAGTGATGGATGTTATTTAAACGGTGGATATACCGCTGGATTTGCAGATCTTTAGAAATTGATCTATCGAGAGGTCCCAGCGCTAAAAAATGCCGGACATGAACAGCATGCGGTATGTGAAACTAAGTCATATATCAGTGTTTGGTTGGCAATCAGCACCTACGTGCATAATCTAAACAACACAAACTTATAGTGAAACGATAGTTATGCAGGGATAATGCGATGATGTAGGGCAGGCGATTGTGTGCTCGTGATTTAGTTCCTCCCCCCTGCAAACCCCCAGGACGTCGTGTTTTTACGGAAATAATTGTACAGCTGTATATATCTTTTATAAATGTGATCAAACCAAATACTCTTCGAAGATACGAAGTATGCAATACTACTCTATAGGAAATCAAGATTAATAGGAGATTGGCAGAAACTGCGTGTGTTATGGCAGCTTTAATGATTCCAACACATACTATGGGTAGCCTTTTTAGTCTAGTTGCAAAATGGCTGTGAGGTGCAGTGCAGTCGTAGCACTTGGCTCATAACTGAATAAATCAGCCTGTGTGATGAGGAGGAATTACTGAAAGAGGTGAATTGACCTGCAATAAATGGGTACTCAATATTTCTAAAATTACTAATTACCTTTTATTAGCCATTTCAATGCCGCTAAGTGTCTTAAATTACATTTTAAGGGCCAATATTTTCCAGCTGAATTGATTTTAGTGGGCATTTTATTTCACATTTAAAGTAACAGTACATGTCTTCCTTTTTTCAGCCCAACACAATTGGAGTAATAATAATGATCATCCAAATCCAGGCTTTTCTCAGCGTTGTGATGACAGTTTTCTATTTTTGAAGCTCAAAAAAGTGCATCCTTCATGACTAAGCATCCTAAATTACATTTTAAGGGCCAATATATTCCAGCTGAACTGATTTAAGTGGTCATTTTTTCCACCTTTAAAGTAACAGTTCACCCAAAACTCAAATAATTATGCCATAATTTACTCACCCCCATACCACCCTAGGTGTACATGTCTTCCTTTCTTCAGCCGCATACAATTGGAGTAATTATAATGATCATCCAAATCCTGGCTGTTTCTCAGTGTTGTGATGACAGTTTTCTATTTTTGAAGCTCAAAAAAACTGCATCCCTCATCATAAAAGTACATCCATCATCATAAAAAGTAATCCACGCAACTCCAGGATGTTAATATGACTTTTGAAGCGAAACGATACTTTTGTGATTAAAAAGCGAACCGTATTTTAAGCTTATTTAATCAAGTATGGATGTACACACTACATAAATGTACACAAAATGGCTGCGCACAGGCTCCACAAATCTCAACTCTTAAACCTCATAGTCACGAGACATTCAACAACCAATGAGCTGAATACAGTACAATATTAGCAAGAGCCAGGGTTTGAAGAATTATTCCTTTAAGAGGTATTTTCTAACCATACAAAAACACAGCATGGTGTTTATCTATGTCAAATGCCATAACTGAACAATTTAAATGGATAACTTAACATTACATTAACGAATGTTACATATAACATCAAATCTAATAAAAAAGTAGCTGAAAACAATGTGCAAGACATACTGTTTCAGGATTGTACAGCTCTCTGTTTTCAACCATCACTGTAGATTTTAATGTTATCTGCGCTTTTTTTACATTTGAGCATTATAGAGAGAATTGGTTTATGTGACTTTTTGAACCTGGTCCCAATGATGAAAAGGATGTCAACACCTAATTCACAACAAAAATATCAAACTTAGATAGCAGTATGCCAAAAAAAAAAACTATTAATCCATTTATATTTATTGGTGCAAGCAACCTTCAGTAACTTATCCCCTTATTTTAAAGGCAATTAAATTAAAAAGTCCACATTCACTCGCTGTGAGCCAAGTAACACTAGATCTCCTGGGTAATTTTACTTCTGTGTGCACTACAGGTCCACAAAAAGCCCTGAAAGAAAGGCTGGCTCTCGAAAGCTTTCGTCCATGCAGCTAACTCCGTAAGAAAGGGTGAAGCCATTGACTACAAACATCTGGGCTGAACCATGCAAAACAAAACAACTAATTGTGGGGGCAGGAACTTCTCATCTGTACATCGAAGAAAACACTTGGCAGCTCAAAAATCTCCTTCGAAATGGGACTTAAGAGACAAGATCGTCTGAATAGATGCTTGATTCCATGAGCTGGTGGTGTGGTGGAATACTGCTACTGAGGAAATTTATTTAAAGGGGATTCAACAAATTCTTGTTAACCATTTAATGTCATTTGAAAAAATAACGATCCTCCCATTGTACAGATCCGGAAGAAAAGTTGGACCAGATATAATCTATTGACTATAATCACCATCCAGAACTGATGGCATCACTTTTGAACAAGTTTGTTACATCCCTCAAGCTCTCAGATGTCAATCCATCACATAAGTTCCTTTAATACTGAGCTTTCTCGTCAGAGCCGAACCGGGTCGATGCAAGTGAAGTTCATAGAGCAGTAGGGAAGCTGCACTTAAATGTGTTAGAGTTTGCGTGTGTCTAGGTGAGAAGTCTGCTTCATTTCCTGCTAATGCATTTCCTATACCCTTTCAGCCGGCCGGGGAACAAAAATGAGATCTGAATCATAGCGCAAAGTTAAAAATATACCGGTCACGATCAAGCATGCATTTCCTCTACCTGAAATAATTTAATGCGATTTGGTCGAGTGATGTGAAGCCTTGGGTATTTGCTTCTTAGCGAAATATTCATTAGCTTTATCACTGATGTCTCATGCGAGAGCCCACGTTCCTTCAAGTTCACTGATTATTTTAACAAACCCTACAGAAGGCTCGACAACAGACATTTTCTCCTCGAGTTGTCTGCTGAGATCAGAGGAATGTTACCGGCACACAGGAGAAAATGACGGCTAATTACCATCATCACACAGCAAGGCCGTTGCCACCGCTGCATTCTCGTTTCCAAGGCAACAAGACAAACAGAGGATGCAGCCAAGCGGTTTCACCCCACCTGAGCAACAGCCGAGCAGGTGTTGTGAAACTGGGAATCAAGCCTGTGAATGGGAACTAGAGGTTGAAATGCTTCAATGAACCTAACTGGGCTGTGTTTCCCAAAAGCATCGTAAGCTTACGATGATCGTAGCTCCATTGGTGACAATGGTTCTAAGATCTACTTAAGGTTACGATGCTTTTGGGAAACGCAGCCCTGGATGTTGAACCACAATCCTGTTCACCGCTGTCCATGTCTATGAGTTTCTTTACTGTGCTTTTGAATGAGACAATCTCATAGAAACTGTTTAAAACACATTTGCTAAAAAGTAAACTTACAAATAAATAAATAAATCTAACGTTAGGATGCAGTGTAGTTGCTAGGTATATTTAAAGCATTGCTATAGGCTTTTCTTTTGTGCAGTTGAAAATGTCTCTAGTCTTTCCTAAAATGTATGTTGATCAGTTTTACATGTTAGCACGTACCATGTGGTACCCAAATAAGCAACCAAGATGCATTGTAAGCACCAACTAATAAAAGTGCACCCCCTGTTTTCCCAAAAATGTGGTTTATTTGCACCCTTGCCAGCTGACATGGTGATTTCACTCTTGCGTGAATAGACGGGCATTGTGGGAGGATGATGAGATCGGAATGACTCCAGGAGTTCAAAGAGACCAAGAATTTTAATCCAGAGAGGAATGTCCCATGGTAATTTCTCCATATAACATCTGATATTAAATATCAAGGAAAACACAGATAGCGTTTGCAGCATTCAAACTGATCACCGGGAGCTTATATAACATTCATTATCTTTAGCGAGCCCAGCACAAAAGAATTCTCAATGCAGGAATATTCACGCTCTACTAAGCTAAACCTGTATTTAACCTGCCTAGGAGGTGTGCAGCACAGGTTGCCATGGTGATCCGTTCTTCTCAAAAATGATCCACTGCAGTGACCGAGTCTATCCTGTACTTCTACTGTGATATCTTAAGCACTATACCTGATAGTGCCCCATGCACGCTGTTTCCATAAACAAATGGGGCTTCCTGTGTGAGAGAGACTCACTTAAAGGCGTGACCTGTCAAGCAGACAATGAGTGGACTGTGAAATCACTTTTATTACTGTCTGTGGTTTTTAAATTACAGCGACCGCAAAGTCAGACACACAAACAAATCTGTTCACAACTCTAGGGCAGAAAAGGAACAAAGCCACAGAAGTGAATTTCACACAGAGCAAACACAGTTACAACCCCCCGAGGGAGATAAACAAATGAAATTTGGCCAGTCAGTCCTCAGAGTATTAATTGACTAGCTGTTATGAAAATGCATTAGCATTTCTAATGTTTGTAAACCAAATCAAAATTTGTTTAACTAGAATAATTAATAATTTTCGCAAAAAGAACTTCAAAAGTTGTTTAATGTAATATTCAGACTTCTTAAAGCAGATGTAACACACACAGTTTCTGCCAATCTTATATTAATCTTGAGTACCTATAGAGTAGTATTGCATACTTCGTATCTTCGAAGAGTCTTTAGTTTGATCACATTTATAAAAGAGAGATACAGCTGTACGATTATTTCCGACTATTTTGTATCTATGTATTGTTACACCCATAGTTGACATGGGTTTTTCCAGGAGAATTGTCCAATAAGGAACTTAGAAAAGTTTCCGAAACCTATAAGAATGCTGAGGAAATGTATCAAGCACAGAAATACTAAGTCAGACTTCCAAATCGTTTTTTGACAAGTTGACCTTGTCATGCATGAGAAGCCAGCACGTTTAACAGTGTTCCGAAGTCAGAATGCATGAAACACTATGGAACCCCCCCTTTAGAAAATAATTAATAGCCGTTTCAATGATTAATTGCAATTTTTCACACCCAGGATAAAAGTTTGTGTTTACGTAATAACACAATAACTGTGCATGTCAATTTTGTATTTATAAACACATAAAAATACATGTCAAGTATACATTAAATACATTAAGATCAATATAAAAATGAATAAATGTTTGTAAATGTAAATATATACAATTTTAATTACATATAAATATTAACATGCATGTACATGCAAATATTTTCTAAATATGTACCTACATGTATGTGTTTATTGATACAAAGTTAATATGCACAGTGCACATTATTATGTAAACACAAACGTTTAGTCTGGATTAGGGATGCACCGATCCGATAATCTGGATTGGGTCGATACGGACATTTTTTACTGGATCAAGTAACAGATTTATGGGTTCGATCTAAATCCGATCCTGTGCATTACCCATGGATGTTACTCTTAAGCTTAGACTATCATTAAACTATCAGACTAACTATCAAGAAACCAGAATAAAAGTTTTCATGCGCTATATTCCATGTCTGTTTATGTCATTTCATTGCTTTTGTGAGGAACAAACCAATACAGCGTTATTAAGAAATTCTGACCTCAGCTGGTGCTGGATGTGTCCATTCGGTATACGTATGTAAGGTGAAAGTCAGGACACTGCTCTTTCCAAGACCTTCCAATGTTTTCATAATTCTTCATAATCACAAGATAATAGTCTATAGTTTTGTTTAAAATGTATTTTGCTAGAGAGGATACCCGCTGAGTGTATTATTAAAGCACTGGAAACGGTCTGATTGTTGTGCGTCAATCATAAACAAAAATAAACAATCTGATTAAACTGTAAAATGTTGGATGGATGCAATGCTGAATGGATGCAGTGTTGAACACATAACATTTATATTCTTGTTGTGTTCTATGTGTTATTAACTTAGGGAGCAAAGATCATTATTCAGAAAGAAAAGGTGCTTTCAAGCACACCATCCATGCTCGTAAGTGTAAAGAAGCGGATGCATTAAGCGCATCATTTTGCATCCGTGTAACATAATTTACATAACTGTAAATAATATGTTTACATAACTGTAAAAAATATAGAAGCGCATACATTAACCGCATAATTTTGTGTTCAGGATGCGCATGAGCGCCTTTCTGCCACTCTTTCTCTTATCTCTTTCTGACTTTTATACGGTGATGGTTTTGTGCGATAAACAGATATAGATAGTAGTAATTTTACTTTTACTCATGTACATTTTTTAAGTATCTGTACTTTGAGAAAAAAAAGTTAACTCACTACACTGTAAAGCATATATCATACTCCATTATTTCATAAAAACATTTAAAAATGTTTTTTCACCTTTAATACATTACTTAAGTACATTTAAAAGTACTAGATTTTTTAAATAAAAATAGTTGAGGATTAAAATGTAAAAAAAATATATATATATATAGAATCGGGTATCAGACTCGGATTGGTAAAGGATATGTGCATTTCACGCATTTCAACACGTCGTTGCAGCCCTAATCGTGTGCAATCGAGATAAAAAAAAGTATCTTTATGTTCAAATTTTTTTGCCAACATTTGGCTTGTCCAGATGAAACAAACTTCACTCCACAATTATATAGTATTACTAAATCTATTGTTCTCAAATTGGTGATGCTTTTGGCGATGACAACTCTGAACAATGGCTAAAAGTGCTCAGCGAGTTTGACGTGGCCCACAGCCATTTTCCTAGCAATTACCCCAAAGTGGCTCTTGTTTGCCATTGTTTCACGGTTCAGATCCTGAGCAACACTGTTTGCATGACGAATCATTACTGATGAAACACTGGCAGCGTTGGGATCACAGGCGCATCGGCTGATCACAAGATGCGAGTGCTTTTCCAAAATGGCAGCTTTTTAGACACCGCACGCTATGATCAAAGCCGTTTTAACTCATTCACTGAACCCGAATGAAAACAGCCGACTTGTTTTGAATGATTGTGTACCAAAAACAGCTCCTCGTGAAAGTGAATCTCTCATTTCAAAACATCTGAATGCCAATGGAAAAACAGTGGCTTTCACAGCTAAACCGTGGAGCAAAATCACTGATTTAAGGTGGAGAAGCTCATACAGCAAATATTAGTTTAGACCACCAAAGTATATCTACACGACATCTCCCCCTCGGCAAAACAGGAACATCTGTCTTGACATGCCTCGGTTAGAACTAACAAGTGTCCGACAACCAAAATGCACATGGTTTCATTCCTGTTTGCCCAAATAATCATTAACCTACTCTTCTCCGTCAATGTTTGCTGTGACTCGCAGGGAACCTAAATTCACACACACGTGAGAGTACGGAAGGGCATACAGAGGGCCATGGGCCATGCAGATTTGATTGTTCCCGTGTTTGCTTGGCTCGCTGCAGCTCAAACGGATGACCTCACTTTTACTGACTCCAGATCTCTCTCGTTCATTTCAAACATGGCCCTTGACCGTTGGCCTCGCCCATGGGCTTCTGGGAACACCTTTTGAAAACAGTGCAGTGCATTTCCTGCATGAAGAGTTACAGTTTGCCTGCATCTCTGTAAAGTGAGAAGGAGAAGTGTTGTGAGGCCTGCTTCTGAAAGTGATATCAAGCCCAACTGGTGTAAATTCAAACAAATTCAAAGCAAACACTACTAAAACTGAAACAGAATGTTAAAAAAAAAGTTTATTAGTTGAAGTCATAAAATAGCTCTGTGACATTTTTTTGCACAAGAATCCCACATTGCCACCAGACCGCCACGAAAGCAGCATTACTTATGACATTTAAATAGATTTCACATGGAAATATTTGCATTCCTGGCAATATATTCACTAAGAGAGAGACAGGATGAGCTCACAGGTCAGCCAGAAGTTCTGCTGATATCAGCATATCAAGATAAAGAGCGAGAGACACACACACACACACACATACAAAGTACAAGAAATAGCACTGGAAACTACGGTTAAAGGGATAGCCAAAAATGAAAATTCATCAATTCATCGATTACTCATCCTCGTGTCATTCTAAATCTGAATGACTTTCTTCTGCAGAACACAAATAACGATATTGGACTTTGATTGAATAAAATGAGTCATCTTTTGTGTTCCACAAAAGGAAAAGTCATATACAGGTTTGGAATGATATGAGGCTAAATGATGCAAGAATTTTCATTTTGGGGTAAACTTATCTTTTTAAAACAAGTGTATTAGAAGGCTGGTACTGTTAAATACTTAATCACAAAATCAAATGTAGGAATCAATCCATTATGGATTTATAATTCACTTTAACACTACCTCTAAAAGTGGATTCTACTGTCTGAAACTGAATAAGCAGGTGGTCGTTTTAAAGGAACAGTTTGCCTAAAAATTGTCTTGCACTCATATTATTCCAAACCTGTAATAGTTTACTAAACGGAGCAAAAAACAAGATGCCTCAGTCCCCATTCATTCTCTGACAAAAACAAGCAGCATCAATATTAATCAACATTTTCTTCTTCCACAGAAGGGAAAGCATGTAAGCAAATAAGCAAATAACAAAAAACTGTCTGGATGATTTTACCTTTTAAGCAGATTAACACCAAGTAAAGTAAACCTGTAACAACAGGGATGAAGCTCTTAAGTGAACCCCAAAAACCCAGACCCAATCAAAACTCTTTGACCAAAACCCAAGCTAATGTTCATACAGTATGCTTCGACTACTTTTCTTTGAGGGCCAGATTCCAAAAGTATAAATAGGAGCGGGCCAGTTTTTTATCATATCCTTTCTTCTGTTGTTTTGTATTTCTGTTATTTATTGAATTGTTCCTTTCATACTGTTTTTGTTGCCGTTACTTATAGGTCATATATAAAAACATGCACACAAATATTGGATCCAGTATTTGTACTTTTTCATCATATTTAATTAAAAGGGATGTTGTCTTTTTTATTGTATTTTATATTACTTAATGCATTTACCCAAAAATGAAATTGCTGTTAATTTACTCACCCCCAGTACTTCCGAGATGTGGGTGGCATTGTTTTTTCAAGAAGATATTTATGATGATATTTGGTTGAATTAATGAAAGTCAAATTAATAAAGTTAAAAATGTTAATACATTCATCACAAAAGTAATCCCTGCCCCTCGTGATGTTAAAACGGTGTCTTATGAAGCGAATCAATTGGTCTGTGCAAGAATGTGAACATTATCATCATAGATATGGCTATTCGCATCTTCAGATTAAATTCCAATCGCATTCATGCCCCACGCACTTAGAAGGGCAGATCCTTTGAAGTGTAAGATCTGGAGGGAAACTAACAAATGTTTTCATAAATAAAGCTATTTAAATCATACATAATGAATGCAGTATAAAAACAACATCGTTTTTCCCTTATCTGAGACAAACGTTCACATGGTGTAGTACCTTTCCTGCAGTTACTTTCGAGGGCACAAGACGCGTTTGGGAACGTGACCTATCGTGTGCGCAAACCGACTGACAGTGGCTGTGGATTGCCAAAAAAATTAAGTTGTAAATAACATTAAGACCAGTCTGACCTTCAGCAAATCAAATGGGCGGGCATTGCTCTAGGCCAGATAGTGGCGTGTTGCAACAGAGGACCCTGCATTAGAGCCAAATAGCACGTTCCACAAATAAATTAATTTATCGGCAAATCGGATTTGAAAATGACCGATGTTGATAATCTTAAAAATGCTTAATATCAACGTCGATAATTGGCCAGGGCGATAATCTGTCGACCCCTACTCAGGACGCGGATTTCTTAAGGCACACCACTCTTAAAGTCTCTCCACTTTTTGATTTGAAATGTTAAGGCGGGCCAGGTAAAGATGATTGGCGGGCCGGAATTGGCCCGCGGGCCGCCAGATAACTAGCCCTGCACTAGATCTTTGGTTATCATTGTAAATGACATCACCACTGCATCACAAACCTGTTGTAATTTCCACTGAATAAGAAACACTTTTCTATCACTGGTTTTCAAGACTCCTAAGGTATTTTCATGATAATAAAGTATAATGATATTTATAATGATGATGTTTGACGGATTTGATGAATGCATGTTTTATGCGACTCAACCGCGCAGTGCTTTCAGATGGAGCAGCATTCCCCACTGATCACAGAGCCGTGCTTCACGAACAAGCTGCGCATAAACATAATTGCAGCCATTGCGATTTAAAAATCGCGTTAGCCACATAGATTTAATCACGGTTTGAATGGGAAATGCGATTAATCGTGTAACCCTACAAAGAATGTAGAAACATGATTAAGAGTTGCTGCAGTTGATCAGTCCGAAGTCATCAATAATGACACCAATGGTGAACCTGATGACTCAATGTTTCATAACCATGATAACCGCCAATAGGCAGGAAGTGAATTGCACAGACACAATCACAATACAGAGAAAGGCCTGGCTTGGCCTATTGCTCATACTTTCGAGCGTATTTCAGAAACAGCTGACCAATAAGCTGAATTTCTAATCTGTAACCAAGAAACAATATTATGACTGAGGCAGTGGCGGCTGCTGATCTTTTAAAGAGGGGAAGCTCATTTTCGGCCTAAATCATAAAAATTGTCCATTTATTTATATGTAAATTCTGCCCTACGTTCCTTTTCAAGAAAATGCTCTAATATATCTAATATATATATATATATATATATATATTTAACTCAACGGGAGGAAATGTGGGAATTATGTTAAACTGAAACAATGAATGTGGTGTGAAATATACGATGAAGGTTGCAGCAGTTTGTCTTTCGACTACACATGCAAAATCCGCGATGGAACTGAGTTGGAAATGGAGACACAGAGTGATACGCGTCATAATCTGAAGACCACGCCCACACCAACCGTCTCTTTGCATTGCGAGAAGCTGCCGCCTCCTTGTCATTTATGATTTATAACAAAAAAAAAAAAATGTCTAAAAGCTGATATGTGACAATGTGTATAGCAAACAAGCTAAAAAAAAACAAGAAATACGTTTTTATAAGCTGTCGACCCCAAAAAACGAGCGTTTTAGGACATAAAAGTGGATTAAAAAGAGATGACAGACCCTCCAATCATCACGCAGACGCTCGGAGTCCGGGCCAGCCCACTCCTCCATTCATCCCAGAGACGCTGAGCGTCCGTGGGCGGGACATAATCGCAGCATTATCCAATGACCGTCTTGTTTCTAAGCACTGAAAAAAACTGTTTAAAGCAGCCCCATTGAAGTCAATGGACGCTGGGCTTCAACAGAGTAATGCACTGTACGCTACGGGAATGAATGAGAAGGAAATCGAGTCAGCCGACCTAAGTAGCTGATTCTGAACGAAATTGTTTTCGTTCGAGATGAACGTGTTTAACGCATTTTTAGTCAATAAAATGTTAACATAATAGTACATATATTTGACCATTCATTTTTTGACAATTATAGGGGAAGCTGAGCTTCCCTTGCAGTCTTAAAGAAATCGCGACTGGACTGAGGTATATGGTAAAATGAAGGAAAAAGGTGTTGACTGATAACGATCCAAGTCACAGTGTTCAAAAGCTTGGGGATTATGACAACTTTTTATTTTAAGCGATTCAACCCAGGATGTCATCATATAAGCCTTCATCTTCTTAAGAAGGTGAATCATTAAAATTATCAAATATATAATAACAGCATACTGCATGCTGACCAAACAACCACACAACAAAACAGCAGGATTTACAGAAAAACTAAAATACTTCAATACTGCGAGCCTCAAATAAACAGCATGAACCAAAAATACAGCAAGTACCTTCTGCAAGAATCAAAAATCCACAGCCCTCATTTTTCACCTCCAATTTTTTACTGATTGTCTTCATGACTAATGGCTGCATAAATCGGAATCTGCTGCGGACTGCATTTAGATGGAGCCCACAGTGGTTGAGAAGACAAGCCTGTAATTATTGAGTCCAAGTGTGAGATGGGCGCTTTCAGTACTAATTTCAGCATTTGGAAGCCATGTTAACACCCATCCTCTCTAACACACGAGGCTGAAAATCTCTGCCCTCCCGCACGAAACCCAACGAGCGCCGTCAGGCAGATGGCAAGACAGTTGGTGGGAATATTAGCGAGAAATGCATTCTGAACCTTCAACTGTTTCTTTATCATTCATCACATTCGAATCAACAGCTGCTCCATCCAAGAAGATGGGAGATTAAATGAGATGGCAAAACAATAGGAATTAGAATGGGTGGAAAGTACAAGTGGCTCATTAAAAAAAATTATCAATCTTTTTATAAGAGTATATCATTTGGGGTAATGACAAAGCATGGAGGCAAAGCATTGAGGTAATGTTTTAAGTAAAAGGTAATTTCCTTCCGTTGTTTGTGACATTGGTTCTGTCATGGTCACCTGTGGTAAATTCGGTGGTCGCTTCCCAAACACCAACTCAGCCATTGTGAACATTCTCAGAGAGCACACACTTTCGGGTGCAGGCTCGCCAAAACTGGCACGGAATAGGAAATCAAAAATAAATAGGATATGCTTCGGTATAGGTTATTTAAATCTGCTCCTGCTAGGTCACCGTCATACAGAATTTAGCTCCAACCTTAACCAAACACATTTGAAGAAGCTAATCAAGGTTTTAGGATTACTCAAAAATACTGCTTTAAAAAATAAGTGCGTGAGCGGGGTAGGAACTAAGGATGGTGGCTCTCCAGAGTCAGATTTGAATAGCCCTGCCCTATAATTTTGGGGACTTCACAGTAAGTCACATGAGGCCATGAAGGTCCACATCAAGTGCTGCATTTAGGACATGGCCTGCCCTAATTCATCCATAGATCAATACTTACACAAAACTTCATTTTCACTGCACAATTATTCACAATAGCAATATTATCACAATATCTACTGAAAAGAAATAATGCCCTAGACTAACCTAATTTCTGTGTGGGAAAACTCCCCTTAAAGTAGTTTTCATCTGTTTTGCACAGCATTACTTTAGTCATCGTCAGATTGAAGGGTTATCACTCTGCAGGAGAGTTTGCTAGAGCAGCATCCGATAGCCCCGCCCCCTTCCGCTACATAAGCAAAACTGGGACCGTTGAGTGTGTGAAGTGTCCGGTTCCACACTTCATATTTTCATCTGAAAAAGTGCATCATCCGGGTACTTCTTTGCACTTCTTTTTTGAGAATTTTCAATGTGAACGCACTACTCACACTATTTTATTTTACTACAAAATAACCTTACTATAGTACCAAACAAATTAACTTTTTTAGAGTTTAATATAGTTTTTCTTCTACATTGTGCAGAGGACACAGATTGGATTAGACCCATCTTCCAAGATAGATAGTAGTGCTGTGCTGGCCTATTAAATTATATTACTGGTGGATTTCATCTCAGGCATCTGTATTGACTGTACTAAAACTGTCCAGCTCAAAACCCCGTGAATTTGTAGGTGCGCGATGACAAACACCTTCAGATAATATATATGGGATTCTTCTCCGCAGGAAGAATTTGCACAAACACTGAAGCTGAGCCAGTGCACCGCATATTCCAGTGCATTTTTATTACGTTCAAGTACATTTTTATCAGTATGTGTTGGTCCTTGATGTTCTTACAAATGACGTTCAAAATGTATCTAGAGCCCTACGATTTGCGCGATATGGAAAAACATGTAAGGAATCACGTAAGCGGAATTTAAGTATGTCCCCTGCTTGTTCTGCGTGCCTATGGGTGAATGAATTGCACAGTTCTGCATCTCAATGTACAAGGGCATAAACACATGAACTTCATCCACAGAGTTGTTATAAGTTTATCATACACTGAAGCGTATTTGCGACAGAATAAAAGTCATCTTAATTTAAACCAGATTAAAAAATTATTTACTTGTAGTAAATTTATAAACTGTAATAAACACTATAGTAGACTTTAATATTTACTACAGTAAGGTTAAAAAAAACTACTAAATACTATAGTACCCAAAACTTTCAGTATGGTGAAATAATTATATTATAATTAATTACTATAGTATACAACAGTTTTTTTATGAACAAATGTATTTCCTATTGTATAGAAAACATTGAATACAGAACTCAGAACAATTAAAAAGGAAACTTTTTATACTTGTGCTGGTTTCTCGGTATATAGGTAATCCCTATGCTGCCAATCATCCACCCCGGCTTTTTTCTCCTTGCACATTTCCTTTTCTACATGTTTCACAACATGTGCGTGTCCACCTACACACTCCCTTTCAATAGGCTACTTAATATTGGAAATGCGACACTGCCTACAGATAGCTGCATCCTTGGCATTCTTAGATAGCGGCTGAGGGAAGTAAACATTTAATGTAACAAAGTTACAGACAGCGACACAATCTTGATACTGACTTTGTTTTCTAAATCAATTTATGAATAGGGCATTGTTTTGGAAAAAGATGCTGACTATGAGTCCAAAGAAGGTATGCAACATGAAAAGGATTTTATTTACAGAATAGCTATTTGTGCACCCATTCTGTTCCACGGGTGCATGCCAGAACAACAACAAAGTGCAAGACTGAAGGTGGGCAACCGTGTTAGACGGTCAAATTAGTCAATCACATCAAGACAAAACAAAACCGGTGGCCGTCCTGTTTAAGGACAGCGTTGCATCGACATCTCAAGGACACGGTGATACCAACGCAAAGTTTAACCACTGTCTTTTCATGACCTTGTGCCTGCTGGGGGACATTTTTATACATTTCAAGTTAAAAAGAAAAAAGGCAGAAAGCACTTCAATCATGGCCCGTCTCTTCAAATCCACCCCCACACAAACTGCATTTAGAGCCTGGCCAATACACAGTGAACACACACCACCCACACAACGAAGAAAAGACATGCAAATGACAAATCAGTAAAGCCCTTAAAGGGAGAAAGCTGAGCGAGGTGCCATTAGTCAACCTACAACACAGACCTCACCATTTCGACATGACACAATGTTATACATGAAAAATGCAATGTGATCCACAGCCCACTTACACTCGGATACTTGAGATTATCAGATTCTTCCAAAGACACTGGCGCCTGTGATGTCCAAAAACGCTTTTCGGCTCACTACAGCCTTTGTTCTCCAAGAAATATTTAGAAAGCAAACAAACTTGTTCAATCGAAGGGACAAGTGTATTAAGTTACTTGTCAATTAAGAAACTCCAGACGTTATAATCGAGCCACATAACTATAGCAACGCGTTCGCAGCTTTGCGAATTGATATATGATTAGTTCTCGCCTAGGTAACGTTAGAATAAAAGTGCACGTAAATTTGTAAAAAAAACCTTCAGATCCAGAGTTACACCAAAACTCTTCACCACAGCATTCCCATATTCACCTTGCGCTTTCCACATCATAGTCGACAACAACACAAGGGATGACGCGTTCGTATTTACACAATGTTAACAGTTTTCTATCAAATACAGTTATCCGAACTGTAACTTTACTGAATGAATACCGAGCTAAAATAATCAGGTGAGTTGCGTGCGAATCTTTCTCTGGGTCGGTAATCGAGATATTTCCGAAATCACATCCGTCGACCCTCCTGCGGACAGTTAAGCGCGGGTGGGAGTTGGTACGGACAGTTAAATCACAGACATGTTGAAAACTCACCTTCTTCTCTTCTTCTCTTCTTCCCACCTCTCGCTGCTGCTCTCTCGTGCAGTCTTCTCTCCACATAAATCTTGCGATAAAAGTCCGACACGAGCTTCTCCCCGCTCGGTGCTTCTCTTCAGCTAAGCGCAGTCTAACGTTACGTTACGCTCGCTGCGGCCCTTATTCCTGCGGTTTTCCCGCGTGTCGCAATTGATTTTTCGGCTTAATAATACATCAACACCAGCAGCGGTACCGTTGGCCCCAGCGTCTCCTCCACAATTATTCAACTTCGAAGTTCATACAAAAGTTGCAGCTCCGCCTCGCGCTGCAACTGCTGATGAGGTCACTGCGAGCCGCTACTTCGCTTAGAGAGAAATCTCGCGACAACTGGGAGAATCGTTGAGCGTGATTTGGTGGCTAAACGCTTATTTGTATCTGTGGGAATGGGCCCCCTATGGACAGGGTTGCCTTAGCAACAGCACCATTTATGTGTTATCACACCACTGGTGTTCAGTTGTCTTTGACGAAAATGGTTGATTTGTGTATTGTACAACTTGTTTATTTTGTTCCTCTAAATCTGTAATCTTTTAATCTTATTTTTATGACCGTTTTATTTTTCTGTGGCCATTTGATCCTTTGTTTTATTTTCATGAAAATAAAGCATATTTTCTCCCGAAACTTTTTAGTTTTTTTTTACAGAAAGAAAATGTAAAAATGCTGTCATATTATTTTATTATATAATTGATATATATTATTTATCATTTTTGTTTCATTTTTGCCCATTATTTTGGGCTAGAGTTTTTCACCATTCACCTTACTGTGTCAACCAGGTGTTTCTGCGGGGTCCCGTATGACCTTTCCTTCTAAATTATTGAGGAATGCCTTTGTCCCATTTGAAAAAGAATCAATACTTTGACACCCCCTACATGATGACCACGCTAGCGCATATGTGACCTCTCCCAGGAATGTCTCTTCAGGGATGCTAGAGGGGCAGGAAGAATGGTCCCATTCATTTAGCTCTATTCAAGCGATGCAGATACACTAATGCAGACTGACATGAAGAAAGGTGACAAGTTGTCACAGGACACAGGGTCTTTGTGTGGCATAGAGAGAAGTGCACTGCAGAAGTGTGTGATGCCTCCAAAATGGCTGATGCACTAGTTAGTCTAAGTGATTAACATAATTTAGCATTCAAATTAAAAGAGAGTGTTGTTTATTATTGACATTTGTGTTATTAGTTTTTATAGAGTTTGATACAAGTAATTACCAAATACACACAGAATAGATTAGATGACAACTACATTCACTGTCTTTATCACCAGTTCCCTTAGAGCAAAGTTAATAAATCCTAATACAAGACAGTAATTATGTTCTCATTGAGAAAGTAATAATCATGCATCTTTTCATCAGACCTAGAAAAGATTTTAAGGTTCCCAATTAGATTCCAGAGATGTGTGCTGAATGTTTCTCAGGTGCTCTGTGATTCAGTCAATATCCCAAAGCACATCCATGACTGATTTCCAACTGACTTCAGGCCAAAAAACGAACATGTCAAACTCACTGCTTTAACTCAGCGACAAGTAAACTGGTAGCAGTAGAAGCAATGAAACAAGGGATTTACAATACTTTTTATTTCTGTCTGTGGCATATTTAAATGTTTTACAGCCCGGTTAAACACCTCTGCCAAAAACGCAACAATACAGGTTTGAAAACACTTTATCCAATGGAAAAATTGTAATTTATGATAATTCTGCGTTATGTCATTAATAATATTCAACCTTTATCTTACAAGAATTAACTTATTCCCTGGAGAAAACAAGCAGAACCCCTGAATGCTGAATATTCAGCATCTTACATCAAAGGCTATGTCCATTTGCTGTTCTGATTAAACAAATCCCATCCTAGGAAATAACAGCCCTGTATTCCTTCGACAGTATTCAGCCCCAAAACCATAAGAGAATAGGTAAACCAAACCAACAGCAGGCCATTTATGTTCATATGCTCATGAAACCACAGATCAAACGCCTTTCTCTCAACCTTTCTCTGCATCACCAAGCAGGTATAAAAGAGAGATAAGAAGGAGTCTGAATGCTCTGAAGATCTCTCAGGGTGCTTAACATTCCACATTCAGCACCTCCAGAACTCCAGAGAGCCAGCGTGACTCACTTTGGTGTGAAAGCAGTGTGGTTAGGTAGGAGGATGACAACAGAGTGCTTAGCAGAAGTGCCCTAAAGCCGGACCCCCCAACCGAACGCCCCCGCTGCATGCGCACACACCCCAAAAATAACACGGAAGCACATCTCGTTTCTCTTTCGCTTGTCCATAAGGAAAACATTCATTCATTTCTCTCAACGCTTGGCAAGTTTTGGTTGTGAGCAAATCTGTGGACAAATGAGGAGAATGTGGGTATGGTATGACAAGATTAGAAAAGAGGATGCAAGAAAGAGAGACACTGAGAGAAAGACTTCAAGGGTTTTTCCTCTAAAGCCTATACCCTAGTATTAACATCAGCTTGATTCCACATCTAAATTTTGGAATGCTAAGAATGGACACACACACACTAAACAGATGTCATTAATCTTAGACGTCATGTCATGTTGTTTAAATCAAAAGTAAGAGTAATGACAGAAACAGGATTAATGTGGAATCTCAGATAAATTCTGCTTAAAAATGTGAGTCACATTTTTTCGCTCTTATGTAATCTCCTGCTATTGGCTGCTGCACAATAACAGTGATTATGTTATCCGATTTGTCCTTTATTTTAATGTCTGTATACCTCATCATGGGTAGCAAAACTTGCAACTATGACTGAGATGATACCCGGCATATGTGAGATTTGGCGCAGACCCTAGATGTACAGGGCTTTTCATTAGACACCGTATGAAGCTCACTCAATTGACCCACAGACCTCTACTAGGTCGCTCAGAGATCAAATAAGCATTGTACGCAATGTCAGAGCTGTCATCTGGAGAACACCCAGTGATATCTTTATTGCTGTCAGATTTGATTGACAGTGATGCCCTGTTGTTTTAGGAAGTATTGGGTATTTTTACACACTTAACCTTTGAATGAATGCATGTCTTTAGATCCGATAAGCTTTTAGAAAAGAGGCAATATTATTTTAAGAGGAAAGCTTGAGGGTTGGTGAACCCTTTTCTTAATATTTTGTTATTCCTTTTCAACACTACCCTGCAGCAAGTCATTATTACAATTCTTTCCACCCTGCTATGCAGACAAAAGCATCTGCATTTGGCACTTAAACAAGAATACATTTTATCAGTTGTGTTCCCTGAAAACCCATCTTTGTACTACTGCAATGCTCTACCATTGGAGAGAAAATCATTTCAAAACAAATTTCTCCATAACACACTGTTATAGGATACTATTGTTGATAAGCAAGATTGGTAAACATATCTGTATCTACAGCATTGCCAGCAGTTAGATATGTGGCTATAAAGCAACACTAATACTATTGTTGATAAGCAAGATTGGTAAACATATCTGTATCTACAGCATTGCCAGCAGTTAGATATGTGGCTATAAAGCAACACTACAATAGTAAAATCTATCTGATTTTACTTTGAAACATAGTGTAAACTTTGATATATCAATGACCAACTTACAAATGCAGGACACAATTGCAAAAAAAAGAGTTTATCAAATCAGTATTCCCTATTTTTAATGTTTCCCGGCCTTTCCACAAAGATTGTAGGATTCTTTAACATGGTTGTATGTATTGACTATTATAAAACGACATACTAAATAATTATTAGTGTCAGAGTTTAAACGCCTGGAAAACTTCTTATAAACAAAACTCATACACCTTGGAAAAAAAATATATGTATCTGTCAGCTCTGATTAACACATTTCACAATGAAGGAGAATAATTAGATAAAAAAACACACATTTTTCTTCCCTGTTGTTGTGTGTTTTGACAAAGTAGCTAAGGGTTTTCTTTCATTTATAGCTTTTGCACAACTGCCTCCCAGTGGTAACGGTTGGTGTTGCATTTCAAAAACAGACCACTTTTATCCCCTTCATTAATTTGTGAATGTAAGTATTCAACAATACTGTAAATGTGATTTATAATATTCATTATAATAAAAATGTCTCAAATTAAATATTTGACGCCTAATCAGAATTACATTACTACATCTTATCACATTAGGCCTACTTACAACTTATCGCATAATTGTACATAAATAACCACTTACACGTTTAAATGTATCAAATTGTTTTGTGGACATACTTCATTTCAAGTTTTGCAAATAACACAAGCAAACAGTAGCATTATTCAAGAGTTCATTCAAATCGACGTAGTACAATAGCACTTGCACATAGAAATGTTGCAGTAGTACAATGAATATACATGTAATCATTTGCAATAAAACCCATGTCACTTCAGCACTGCACACTGGGAATCAAAACAGTTCTGCATAAATTTCACCCAGGTTGGGATGGAAATGACATTGATCAAAGCTGGATATAAACCTTATTCCGGTGTTGCTACGGTAATAATTAGTTGCTGCCGTGAATGTCAAACTGCAACATTTCCAGAATCATTTATAGCAACATATTCCAACCTAGCTCACCGTGAAGACTATTTATGGAATAAGAGAGGTTTGTGTTACAATGATATAAAATACCAGATGAAATAATGTTTTTTTTGTACATCAATTTACAGAAATAAAAAAACTGCATTAATTTACAATCACAGTGGACTTAAACTGGAAAGCCGTATGTTAGGTGACAATATTTTTTACAGTATCTTTACAGCAAAGAAGCATTTTCTTTGTTACAGTGAGGTGAAACTGTAGCTTCATCAAGGGAAATCATAGATTTCAAGGGACCTCGTACTTCAAATAGTTTTAGATCTAGGTCCACATGAAATGGACACTTGACTCAAAATTGTAAATGCTGCGATCTTTCACTTTTTGTCATATTGTTCAAAGCCATATGACACAAAAGAAGAAATTTAGATCTGTCCTAACAAAATGAGATAATTTGTGTTCAACCAAAGAAAGTCATACAGGTTTGGAAACAACACGAGGTACACGATCATAGTATTTTTATTTTGGTCCCACAGAATAAGACAAAAAGAATTACATGTATATTTGAGGGCTCCAGCTATAAATCCATATGACATAAAATATACCCCATAATGCTGCCTGATACTTAATAGACCTTTTCCTCATATCTGTTAAATAAATATAGGACTGACTCTCGTCTGATGTGTCGTCTGATTGAACTGAAATATATAACTGAGAAATGTAATAGAAATGACTAAAGATGAATGAGACCGGAAATACTCAAAGGTTTCAGCTTAATTTATATTAATTAACAATAAAATAAATAGTAATTCATATTAAATAATAACAATCAATAATAAATAAGCAATTAAAGGCACCAAACACCGTTTAACAGGAATATGTAATTATTCAAAAGGATATTCAAAATGCAACATAAATATGGAAAGAAATATAATGTGAAAGGGTGGTCGTGTCACTTCCCGTCCTCAGCACCAGCAGGACTTACTGGTGTTGTCGCCAGCATTGCACAATCCTTCCTGCTCCTCCAAAACAGCGAGACTGAACTCGTCATTAATGGAGCCTCCCAACAAATCAAGATCCTTCTTATTGGCTTGTAACACTAATTCAGCCAATCGTGTGAAAGACTGTCATGGAAAAAAGTGGTGAGGACAGCAATAAGTAAAATAGCTGCAGGCAGGAAAACACAAAACAAAAATGTGCACACAAAGTCTAGGTTGCAGAAACACATGAACACATGCTGCACATTTTGTTGTTTAACTATACAAATAAACAAAAAACTACTAATCAATTACAAAAACAAAACAGACAAGAAAACGACGATTGCAGACAAATGTGTACCTCTGTAATGTTTTGGTTGGTAAAGGCACTTGTCTCAAAAAAGTCCATCCCATAAGCTTTGGCAAGCTGGAGGAACAAAGGAGATTAGAATTTGCACAAACAAGTAAAATAAAAAACAAAATCGCACGTAATGACATTACGAACCCAAATGCATGTTATAAACATGACTGATTTTGTTCCTTGAAACACAAATCTTGAAACTGTGAACAATTTTCTGTTTGCCTATGAAGTGCTTTTGAGGGGATACAAATTGATTTACCTTATTTCCCTGTTCTGTTGCAACCTGTCTCTTTTGTTCTTCATCAGACTTGTTCCCGACAAGTATCTTCTGCACCTTTTCAGGGGCATACTGATCATGGTCAAACCCAAAACAGAGACAATATGATTTATGAGAAGATTGAAAATCTTATATATATATATAAAAAAATGTAGCATAATAAATAATGCAGAAAAAATAAAGCCAAGTTATATTTAGTTATAGTAATATAACCGGACAATTTTAATCTCCACAGCCTCACCTCATCTACATCACTGGCCCACTTCATGATGTGCTGAAAAGAGCGTTCGCTTGTGATGTCATACACCAGAAAGATGCCCTGTCGATAAAATATCACTTATTTTATCAGTACTTGACCACACAACGGTCACTATGAGTCATGTAAACTGACTTCTCAAAGTCATCCCCATTTCTATCTAACTCATGAATAAGATAAAGTCACCTGTGCTCTTCTGTAGTACTGTTTAGTGATGGTCTGATATCTCTCCTGGCCTGCTGTGTCCCTGCATGCATACATCTGATTAGCCAACATAGTCAACAGTGTTAATATTGAAGAAAACAAGACCATCAGAGCATAAACTTACCATATCTGTATTCGTACTTTGATGCCATCGATCTCTAAAGTCTTCATTTTGAAATCGACACCTGGAATAGAAAAGAGAATTATTTAGCAAAAATAAATAAACAGACTACAACACCTACAAATATAAAAATATACAGTACAGACGGTTTGCCCAGAAACTTGAGAGTTGCATACAAGAAATTAGTCAACTGAAAACTGCACAGATGGGTTATAAGTACAACATGAACATGTCACGATTTTTCATTTCCTAGAGGATGATGTCATTAAGGAATTAACTATTTTTAGTGATGTTAATATGATGTGAAATGCTTACAGGAATTTTTTTTTTTTTACAATAGAATATATTATTATACAGCTTAAAAATGGCATGTAAAATGTATGTTTATTACGACATAAATAATGAAGACATAAAAATGTACTGTTTAAGAAATTCCAAGGATTCTTAGATTCTTGCAAGGTGTGAAATCCTAATGAGATCTTGGGCTCAGAAATTGCCACTCTTTTAAAGCTTAGGTAGGCTGAAAATATGAAGAAAAATTGTGCGCCAAAGGAAAACTGCAATAATACTGGGCTATGTTTTAATAAACATGATCATTGTGAGATGTAACAGCTCTTGCAAGAGTTGTTTTGCTAGAAAATTCCACCCTCAAGAACAATTCTAACTGCTCCAAAGAGCACTACTCGCCTCTCTTCTATCTTTGAGAGAAAATGACCACTTTTCACTGGTTCTTCACAATGCTTCTCCCAAAAAACCCTTTTAATCAATAACATGAGACACCAGATATATCAAGGCACTAAAAGCAGACTACCGCCACTCAAGAAAGGATGATGGGCTTTTAATTTGTCATAATGTACCAGAACTGTAACAATTAAATCATCGTTTTCACACTTCCCTTCAGAGACATTTGCTAATTCAAAACTGTAATAATTTCAACAGTAAAACAGACAGACAAGATATGATGATTAGCAAGTACGTATCTGAACACATGTTGTTCGAATACTCTGATAACAGCATTTTAAAGAGCAGCTCAACTGATTCAGGAAACAATAAAAGCAAACACAATGCTATCAAATAAACCCCATTTCTTGCTCCATGCGTTTACATAAAACTCTAGTCAATAGTGGTTTTATATAGCAAGAACAATTTACCACAACAGCATGTTGCCTGAGGCAAATATATAACTATGAACTGTTTCAAGCTGAGAAGAGTAAGCTTAGAGACTAAGGTACACACAACGTTCTCTTGACAGCCCAGTATCGTAATGTATATGGGTCATAGCCCTGTGGACTAAAGCTTATTGAACCATTTTTAGGGCTGGGCACCAGACATCTCTCAGGGCCTGTCGGACTTAAGCTTTCAAGCGCATGCAGTTAAAGATTGTTCTGCATTACATCAGCCTTCATCGAAGAGTTTCCTCCCAGCATATTAATTAAACCCGGACAGGACAGACAGCAGGACGCAAATATGAGTCAGTTCTCTGATTCTTTATTGATGCGTAACATAACATTATCAGGAATGCTAGACATGCTTAATGCTAAACATTATTTGCTCCCCTCGGTGAGCAAGCTATACAAAAAAATAAACCCTGAACTTCTGTGAAATATCAGTCTGACATTTTTTCCACGTCTAATGAAGAGTGTGGGTATAACTGAGGGCAAAGTATTTGCTGTGAGTTCAGCCTCTGAAACGGTTCATTAGAAGAATAGTTCACCTGAATATTTGAAACTGTTTTTTTGCCTCCATGGAAGACAGGAGGAGATATTTAGAAAATGATAGTAAATGATAACCGAACTTGCATTTCTGCATGAAATATGCTTTTTTATGTTAGTGATAATCTATTACTTATCCTACTTTACTTTTTACGCAAGTGTCTCTTATTATTATGCATGCAGAGAGGCGAAATATGAAATGAAGAGATCAACGCAGCATTTTACATTTTATGTAAACATTAAAAAAATGAATATAGAAAATATTAAATATAATATCTGGGCAATTCCAGTGTTCTAGATGTGACATTTTCAGTCAAAACCCAAGAAGTAAATTCTTCGAAAACGTATTTATTACCAGTATTGAACCATCTGTTTATCTCTTACTAAACCCCTTTTTCATACTGTCCACTGTCCAGACATTAAAAAATATCAGTCTATGCACAAGTTTTGGATGTGACAAAAAAAGGACATGTTCTTGAGAGACAACAAACTTTGTAGGATTTCTGTGAATTAAAATGTACAAACCAGAGCAATAATACCAAACAAATGGAAAAGGGATGGCTCCTCATAAAACATAAAATAGTTATTATAGTTTAATGTTGCCCATTAATAGGAATACGTACCCATATGAATGTGACAATTCACTGACCTGACTATGCTTTAAAAACTTAAGGGATACTGTACTTCACAAGGGTATTTAAATAACCCAATATTGAAATCTAACCTATTGGTGTTGTGAAAACCGCTGTAAAACTTCTTTCATTTACATTTGCATAGCATTGGCCATTTAGTAAGTTAATAAATGGGCTGTTTTTCCCATCAGACCAAGTGCAAACTACATGAACACTGAAACAAGTGAATAATGTAATTGCCTTTAAACAACCCAAAACTGTTGCTTGTGCTATCCAAATATGTATAAAAATAACGGCATTATCTGCTGGATATGCTCAAATGCTTTCAGTGAGAAAACTGCCCTTTTACAGCCAAATGGTATTTGACTTCTCGATCAAACCTCTTCTATGTTTCTCACCGCTGAGACTTAAACTTGGACTGTAAAGGTAATACCAAATACCACTTCAATGTCAATGCACAACACCTGCATAAAACAGCATGCATATGTTCACGTGGATGCTGTCAGGACCCTTTGTTGATCATTATAGCAAGAATTCATGCAACAACACACCTGCTCTTGATCCGTCATTAGCGTTATCGATTGACTTTCAGGGCTCATGTGACCTATTGATTTCATAAACCTCGTATAATAAAAGTACATTCATTTTTTTTTCAAAATGGCTTGTATACACTTTATCAGCTGTATAGTGAGTGCCATAAGAAGCTCATCATTAATAGGTTTGTGATTAAAGTACAACATCTTAAAAATTCCAGCACAGAGATAACAAGGCGTCTTAGAAAGAGGCTGTGTGAATGCATCCCAAGTGGTGTAATCCATTCTTTTCACGGCTCATAGAGTATAATGGCCCAGCGCTGCTACGGGCTTGCTTTCTTAGCGGTATAAGCTGTTAGTTCTGCAACTCTTTGAACGGATGTATGAAAGTATCTCTCTTACCGATTGTGGAAATGTGAGAGGGATGAAATTCATTGTCCGTGAATCTGCATAATAAACAGGTTTTTCCGACACCGGAGTCTCCGAGAAGCAAGAGTCTAAACAGCACATCGTACTGTTTGGCCATTGTGTCTTATGGTCACAATTAAAGGAACTCAGCGTCGGGTTTCCATGTCTACCCTCTTCACAGTATCATCTTCTCGCCTTTTCCATCGACCGCTCCGTGCTTCTGTGTCGATAGCCCGAATAACTGTCTAGATAAAACGCGATGTGATGTGTGCTGAAGTGACTCAGGAACGCTGATCTGGTGGGTGCGGTGGACGGGTGCGCGCTCTCTATTCGTCCCGCTGACATCCATCACACCTCATGAAATGGGTGGAGATTACAGAGCAACAGCATCACGCCTTTGAAATTGAAATCCACCTAAATGGATTTCAGTTGCCCAAATATTGTGAATTAAATGCATCTTAAATTCATTTCAAATCATTAAGTCTTGGGTGTGTAAAATCACGGAAGATAAAAATTAAACGCGCATTATTAGCATTTTAGACCGTCACAAATGTATGGCATCATACATTAATATTTGTATGATTATTAGTGTTAGTATCATACGCATTTTTATTATTTTTCCCACATCAATAACAAAACTCCACGACTAAACGCTGTGATAATATTTTAGCGATGCGCCTTCACGCTTTCCGTACTTTTCCTCCCAGTCACTTGACTCCTTTGAGGAAGCCCCGCCCCCGCCGTCTTGACACTTGCACCGCTGGTAAACCGATCGCTTTCTGTTAGCGAATGTGTTTTCAAACATCATCATGGAGGGATCGTCTATACCGCTGCGATGTTTCCGCGAGTCGCACTCATCTGAGCTTTTCAACGATGACGGCGTGCAAACGGTGACCTCGAGAGAACAAGTGAGCTTAACTCGTAGTATTAGTTAGCTAATTGGTATTAGCGCAAAGCTAACGGTCTATGAGTGACACAGTGCAGTCTTTATGCTGTATGTTCTGCACGTGCAAGGAATTATACTTCTGCATGCACCTCACCCGGTGTTTATTCCGACTCTTCCATTGCACTGGTGTGTGGGGAGTGCAGATTTATTTAAGTTTTATGTGAGCATTGACCAATGAGGAACAATTACTCTACACCAATTAGAATCGTCTCATACTTCACCGATTTATGTTATGTTGCACTGTGTTGAAGGGTATGGTCTGCATTATTATATGGGTGATACTTTTCATTACTCAATAATTTGTTTTCCTGCTATTTGGAATAATTGCTATTCTGGTATGCACTAGTACTAACATATAATAATATATACTGTATATATGACAGTATATATACACCATGGACAGGATGTGATGTCATCCAACCACAGCACACTCAGTATCTGCCACAGTGAATTTCTTTGTGCGCATGTCATTTGGCTTGTTGTTGCTCACATTTTCTGTTTGGTTATCTCACATCCACACTTTTTCTTTCTTGTTCTGTCATTGAATCCAGAAAAAAGTTGAACGCAGTATTCAAGAGGTTTACAGTGTTTACCAGCAAATGCACACCTCACCACAGTAAGTAAAGATCAGCATTCTCACAAACCAGGACTGCTTGCATCTCCAAAGCCTTGTTTGTGTACTTTTTAATTAAAGAAAATGTCTACAGAAGCAAAACCACCAATAATGTTATTATGTTGCAGTGTTCTTAAAAACTGACCAACACCTGACTCCTAAGCCCTACAAATAATCATTCAAGGATTGAATTCATAGTCAATGCATAAGGTTTGCTTGCTGTGTTTTTTTACTGCTTCCAATAAACCTTTCTCCAGTTAAAAAGTTTGCAGATGCTGTGCTCTTTGTATATTACCACAGAAAATGTTTGTACATAGAAATATAGCTAGACTGCAATAAGTTTATTAAAACCAACATGGTGTGCAAATAAACAGAAAGCGATGAATGTTATAAAAACATTATAAAAAGCATTTGACAGTGTTTCTGAAAAGGTAAATGATGGAAATGCATCGCAGTAGTTCAGGAGCAAGACTAAGAGCATCGCATTCATTCATTCATTTCATTGTATCAACTCTGCAGAGGGGATATTGATATCAAACAAAATAATAACACTAGTCGATGTTTTAGGTAAGTGTATGTGCTGACTTTGGTGCTGTGTCAATAAAATGCTGAACAAGAGCAGCAATGCTGTTGTTGTAACTTGAGTAGTCTGTTATTTCCTTATTTTGAATGCTAAACAATTTGACAACAAAGGCATTTTACATAAAACGTAATTCAGAAGGAGAAGTAAATAAAACAATAGTGAATAAACAGATAAATAATGCTCTCACAAAGTAATATAAGAATCAAAAAACAAAGACAAAAGTGTCCTGCAAAAAAATATTCAAAAATGTATTTATTTCAATAAACACGTATTCTAACATGTTTTCACAGTGTGTCATTTTAATATCAAGAGACATAAGAAAATAATTATGCATAGAAGAATACAACAAATTGCCAATTTTAGCATTAATTCACAAGAATCCTGTTTGTTGGAGGCTCTGTTCTAGAGATGAGCTGACAGGATTGTAACAAATCTAATGACTAAGCCCGGTAGAGAGAGCAGCAGAGTAGAATGAGAACAGGGCTTGTGATCTGTTCTCTCAGCTGAGGCACCCTCAAATTAGACCCCAGCATCTCTGTGATGTCAAGCGTACTGACTCACTGACACTTTCTTTCATGTAAATAATTGCAGGCTGGACCTGCTTATATTGTTTTAAATCTTGATGAAAAGGTGACATTGATCTTTTGTTAGGGAGCTTTCTATTAAAGCTGTGTGAGTCAACATTCTTTTTAAGAATTTAAAAATAGACAAGTAATGGTTGGTTGGTTCTAGATGCATGACTCTCCACCCTCTCTATTTTTCAGGCCTGCTCTGCTGAGGGAACAACACTATCATTATTTGAAGAAAGGTTTACGCCATCTTTCTGATGCATACGAGGTAAGCAGTGTCTTTGAAAATAAATTTAAAGTGACAGTTAACCCTTAGGACTATCCCTTTCCACCTCTCAGTCCCTCAACCACCATGTCTTTCTAAACCTGTGTGACTTTCTTTTTGGTTAGAACACAAAAGGTGTCTTAACAGGTTGGTCTACAGTAGTTAAATGTCCAAACGGCTCTACGCTTACGTTATGTAATGTAATATAAATGGATAGGGAGGGACTAGGGGTGTCAGTAATCATCTGATCGCAAATATTTAACTTAACCACAAATTTTCCGATTTTAACATTTTAAGGGGATACTTCACCCAAAAGTGAAAATTATGTCATGAATTACTCACACTCTAGTTGTTCCAAACCTGTATACATTTGTTTGTTCAGTTGAACACAAAGAAAGATATTTGGAAGCATGTTGGCAATGGCAAATGAGTTCTGGGGGTTCATCGACTACCATAGTAGAAACAATTTAAATGGTAGTCAAAGATGCCCCAGAACGGTTTGCTTTCCAAAATTCCACAAAATATCTTCTTTATTAAAAATGAAGATATTTAAAAATATATATATTCCTACTATGGTAGTCAATGGTGCCCCAGAATTGTCAGTTGCTAACATTTTTCCAAATATCTTTCTTTGTGTTTGACCGAACAAAGAAATGTATACAGGTTGGGTACAACTTGAGGGTAATTCATGGCATTTTGCTGGAGGGGAGAGGCAGTATCAGTCAGCCCCCTCGCGGTAGCCCCACCCTCACGCATAACTCGTGACAGGAAGAGAAGTCGTTTCGAGGGGGGAGGTGTACAATTTTGATAAAAAATTATTAGGACACATTAAAGAAAGTGCACAAATAAATCATTTATAAAAAACACATATTCCATAAAAAAACAAGAATAGTACATTTTGATTTCATTGTGAGTTTTAAGGCCATGTAATCCATGTGTTTGGGTGTCAAAGAAAGAACACCGTGTTCCAAAGCAGCTCTGTGTGTGAGGGCGGTTGTAATGGCTGCTGAATCTGCATGTTGTCTGGCTTCAGTGTTTGGATGCCAGCCGGCCTTGGCTCTGCTATTGGATCCTGCACAGCCTGGAGCTGCTAGAAGAACCCGTGCCGGCGGCGGTTGCATCAGAGTGAGAACACGCTACTATATATCTCCACACATCCACATTGAACCCTGTACACATGACAAAGTGGCTTAGGTGCCCTTACCCAGTAACTATCCTGGTCTTAATGTGACCACCAGACATAAATTCCCTCAAGCAATGACAACGATACATGACTTCTGAGGAACACTTTAGTAATATGTATCATGTTTTATCTTTGATGACCATGTGGCTTTCAGTGTTTAGATTTATAATACATTTATGTGATTTTCATTTACAATTGTCCTCTAGCGTGTGTAAGTTTCTTGCGAGGTGTCAGAGCCCGACAGGTGGCTTCAGTGGAGGTCCGGGTCAGCATGCTCACCTTGCACCCACCTACGCTGCTGTTAACGCTCTTTGCATCCTGGGCACAAAGGAGGCCTACAATGTCATCAACAGGTTTCAGATTTGCCTCCTATTATAATATTGTCAGTTGTTTTAGCTTTATACGTTGCGTTTAACACAACGCCATGGAAACACAATGTTCGCCCCTCCCCCATTAGAGAGAAGCTCCTGGACTTCCTGTATTCTGTGAAACAGCCAGATGGCTCCTTTGTGATGCATGTGGGTGGAGAGGTGGACGTCAGGTGAGCTCTTCCATTATGATTTCAACATAGCCTGGAGCTTGAACACAACTGCAGTGCATCTCTATTCCCCACGGTCTGATGTATCTGCAGCGAATCATTTTTTTTAAGTGGTGACCTTTTACTGTTCTCAACAGACAGATCAGTTTCATAAAGGTCTTCATGTTGACTATAGGTCAACGCTTAGCAAATAAAGCCACTTTGATAAGCAATTGGATTTTACAGAGTTAGGCAATAAGTCTAATTTCTTTAAAAAAATGTTTTTGCAAAAGCACATTTTCTGTACCGTGATAATCCTCCATTGACTTCTGGTTGCATGTGTGTCTGATCTGACAGGAGTGCATACTGTGCAGCTTCTGTGGCTTCCCTCACAAATATTATCACACCCACTCTGTTTGATGGGACGCACCATTGGATTATCAGGTCAGACCTTCCACATCCTGTTTTAAAACTCGGTTCCTCTGTTGGATGTTACGGGGTTGATGTGTGAAATGTTTAACAATAGTAGTTTGGTATCAAATATAATTTTGTCATATCACATTGCTGTCAGTATTCTTGTGCCTTTCGCCAAAATCAGAATTTAACATTATAAAACTTTTTAGTGATTTTTTAACCACCATTTTTTTCCATAACGGGGTTGAACTTAAAGGGGTGATTTTTTTCTAGTTTTACACAAATGTAAATTTATAAATCATAGGGCTCCACATAATGTGTCTGTTAAGTTTCAGATCAACACCACAGATCTTTAAATATACCATGCGCTACATGCCCACTTTTGCATGTGAGGAGAAACGCGCTGTTTTGGTGTGTGTCTCTTTAAGTGCAAGTGAGCTGCTAGTCTCCGCCCCCTTTTCAGAATAAAACGCAGCCAGGGCTGTGAGCCTGTGCTTCTACCGACAAAACAATAAAGTATGGTCACATAAAGCGAACGAGAAACAAGGTCTCGTCTTTGAACACCAAACACATTGTTTTCGATAAGCACACCTGTTTCCCCCGGGGCCATTCGCGAAGCCCTTCCGGTCCCTGTTGGTCCGGCCTGACCTCTTTCGGAAGAGAGACCGCGTCGCGTGTTTGCAAACCATACACACAGTTTTCTGAAGTGAACATACTCAAGACAAACGCATCGCTATTTCTCTAAGTCAGTGGTTCTCAAATGGGGGTACTTTGGGATACTGCAGGGGGTACGTGAGAGAAACTGACATTTAGGATTAAATAATGAAAATCAATAAATCATGATAATAGTATCTTTGTATGAAATTAGGACTACACAAAGATGCATAAAAAATCAATTATTAAATTTAGATATAATAACTGTTTGACTCTCACTTCACTGAATTTTAAGGTAAAATGATGTTGTCTGGTCAAGGGGTACTTGGCTTAAAAAAAATCATAAAAAGGTGTATTTAAGCCAAAAAAGTTTGAGAACCACTGCTCTAAATCAAATTAACGTTACACAGGACTTCACATGTTTACAAGCCACACACATTGCTTTCTAATAGTGAACGGACAAATGTGTCACGGTGACATTTTATCTATTTTTAAGTTGCCGCAGGTCCCTGAGCTCTTACTTAAAAATTACCGGTACTTACAATGTCTTTATTTGCAGCTTTGCCTCGTTCAGTGTGGATGATTTCCATTGAAAACTAAATAAATCCATTGCTCTCTTGTCTCCCATGAGGCTTGAAACATTGTTCTGTGTTGGTCTGTGCAGCCAACAACACAACAGTTCGTAAGCTTTGCTACTTTTACCATGGTGTTGGAACTTCACACATGCGCAAACAAAAATGGCTTGCAGAGATAGGCTCACATAAAAAATGTGACGTTTTCTGAGTTGGCAGATCCACAAGAGACCCGATTTTTGCATTTAAACATGGAAAAAGTCTGTTTTTCATGAAATCACCCTCATGTCAAACCAAACCTGTATGACTTTCTTTCTTCTAGTGAACACAAACAATATATTTTGATCTTTTATTGTTTTTTCACCATCATTTTTTTCAATAACAGAGTTGAACTTTGAGCTTGACAAGGCCTATGTAAGTGTAAAATTCTTTCTCCATTTACTGACCCTCATGTCCTTCAGACTTTCTTTCTTCTAGAGAACACAAACACAAAGATATTTTGAAGAATGCTGGCAACCAAACCTCATTGTCCCCTATTGACTTCCAACGTATGCACACAAAACAACTAAGACATTTCTCAAAGTATCTTCTTGTGTTCCATAGACCAGTTGAAAACAGGTTTTGAACAACATGAGGGTGAATAAATGATGACTGAATTTTTTTTAAATCATTAAAAAAGATGGAGAAATGGAAGCTGGCAGTATTTAGAAAATAAACAGATATTTTAAAATGTCTTTCCTATTAGACAAATAATGTTTGAAAAATAAAACATTAAATCTATCAAATAATGTTTGAAAAATAACATTAGTATTATCATTAAGTAGTAAGTCATGGATGGCCAGCATTGTAACACTTTCCTTTGGTTCTCCAGTTGTCAGAACTGGGAGGGCGGTTTAGGTGGAGTCCCAGGACTTGAGGCACACGGTGGCTACACCTTCTGCGGCACCGCTGCCCTGGTCATACTGGGCAAAGAACACATGCTGGATCTTAAAGCCTTGTTAGTAAGTCCATTGTGTTTGGTTCTGTTTTCTGACACACAGCCTGAGTCTTCCTGTCCATTAATAGAATACACTGTGCTTTATGAGATACGCTGAAGCTCAGCGGTGTATGTCCTGAACTTTGGAGGAGGAGAAATTTCTAAAGGATCTCATTAGTGGTTCTTTAGGGACACTAAACATTCCCTGAAAATAGTAATATCATCTTGTAAAAGTTTAGATCAGCCGTTTACATTAAAGTGGGTTGCAGTAAATTTGTGTCAACAATGTAACATCGGTAATGACCTATTATAGCCTGTAAATGGTGTGGTTTTCTCTCTTAATTTTTCATTAGCGATGGGTAACCAGCAAACAAATGCGTTTTGAAGGTGGATTTCAGGGCCGGTGTAACAAACTGGTGGATGGATGTTACTCTTTCTGGCAAGCAGGGCTTTTGCCATTACTCCACAGAGCTCTTTTTAAAGAAGGTGAGCAATCATACGGTTGCTTTTATGAAGACATAAAAAGACTCTAGAGTTTTTTGGGTGTTTCTGACCAAGAACCAGCCAATCAGAAAAAGACAATGTACAGTAACCTATCATAGTTAATTTTATTTTGATGTGATGTTTATGGGCAGGGTTTTCTGATGTCGATGATATATGAACATCATACATTTCGGCAATTATAGTAGATAGTTTGTCGATGTTGGTTGTATCAACCCAGTGTTTATACAACTTAAAACTTATATAGAGGGTTTTTATTTTGTTTCATGGCAAGCATTCATTTCAAGCAAACCTAAGTTACGAGGTTTTATTTGGATTTGCAGTTTTAGTGTATTGCCCAATGAAAACATTGCTGTGTGTTGAAGGAGAATCAACGCTGAGTGTGAGTAGCTGGATGTTTGAGAGAAAAGCCCTGCAAGAATACATCCTCCTCTGCTGCCAGAATCCTGGTGGAGGCCTTCTGGATAAACCCGGCAAGTGGGTACAGCTTCTTGACTTCACACACACACACACACACACACACACGCTCATCTAAAACAACTCGCATAATATCACCAGTAACGCATTTAATAAAACCTGAGGAAGGATGTACCAATGCGTTTCATAGATTTTAGACTACATTTTTACTCATTTGGAAAGCGATGTCTATCTATTTTTCATAGATGTCTATCTTTAAAAACAAGGCTTTTAAGGGGGTATTCACACTGTCCCAATCAAACTGAGCCCGGGCACGTTTGACACCTAAAGCCTGGTACGGTTGACTGTTGTGAGCACTCACAACCGCGCTTGGGCAAACCCAGCCGGAGCACTGAACTGAAAGCAAATTTCCTAAGTTATGCAACTGTTTAAATTCCTCCTTGAAGTTCAGATGTCAGGTAAAAATATTTCAAATCTTTTTTTGCTTCCTTCTTGTGGTAAAGACAAATGGAGACATTATGATCAGTGGTTGCCCTTTTCCATGTATATGCAATGAATGGGAACCGGAGCTTTCAAGCTTCAAAGAGACTTTAATAACAGTTCATTGTTGATTCCTCTCAGGTCTAGAGATTTTTACCACACGTGCTATTGTCTGAGCGGACTCTCAATAGCACAACATTTTGGAAACCAAGATCTCCATAATGAATTGATCCTCGGTCGAGAAGAGAACAGACTGGTAGGAAATACAGAATTCAACATTAAGATTATTGTATTAATGTGACTTGAACGTTCTCATATTTTTCCATTAAGGCACCTACTCATCCAGTTTACAACATCGGCCCGGAGAAGGTCTCCCGAGCGATTGAACATTTCCACAAGCTGCCGGTCCCAGTTTTCACAGGAGCTACGAATGATACGGACCAGTCATAGACTTTCTTTTCTATTAAAGATATGTGAGGAATTGAGTTAGCTTGATCTGAAGCGTCATCTGTAAATGCTGTAGAGAGGAATATGTTGGTTTGTACTACAAAGAAAACACACCAGGGGTCTTTATCTCCTAGTTTCAGCATGGGATTTTGATTCTGGAGTAGCAGTGGAGACTGACCTGCCAAGGTGTTACCAATGCGCCAGTCAATGAAAGTATTTGCACACACAGTACTAACTTGCTTTTGGTAAATGTTTTCTGGAGTGTATGTGGCAGTAGGGTTCTGGATAGAAATAAAGAATTTGTATTATGATTATACTCTTATAGTCCTGATTTCTGAATCATTATTTTGCTGACTTTTGATGCTATTGAAAGGGGATCGGATGCAACAACCTAACTTTGCATACCACATCAGTACTTATACTATTTTGTCACTTTGGCTGCAGTGGAATTAAATTGTCTTATGACCTTCTTGAGGTAATTAAGTAATACACTTTTCACATCATTATTGTTCGTTTATGGTATCGTGGCAGAATGGCGCTGTAGGTGCAAAAGAATCACACGGCATATGTAAAGGATAAAATAGTTTATTTATATTCTCATTGTAAAGGTAGGCCTCACCTTGCAAGACAACTGTTGGCAGTATGTACAACATACCTGTAATTTCCATGGAATGGAATCAGACAAAGAAAGACCTACTCAGTTTTACTAATGTCCAGAGTGGAAAATATGGTAAAAGATATACACATACTCAAAATGCAACTTCCGTGGTGTGCTGCAGTCAAATTTCTGATCAACATTTAGAACATTTATCTTAAAAGTCACAACATGAATCTACTCTTTCAATATTGACTAGCTTTGTGGGGGAAACAAGTTTTGGAACGTTTATATTCCCAATATGGAGTGAATACATCAATTGAATCATCGGGAGGCTCGAATGACAGATGCAAAATAAATGCTTTATCACGTTTCAGCCACCATTTAAAAAAATCATTTTTTTCAACCTGTAAACTTTTACTACATCAGCATCAGGCTTAAACAACAAAATACAACACAAGCTCAACAGCCTTCCTATAAAGCATGTTTTTTTTATGTCAAAATGTATTACTCATCCCATAGTTCTTACATGGGTACATTGATAAGATGCTTTAAAGTAACTGAACATTCCTTCATGGAAAAATTACAAATATTTAGAAAGGCAAACCACTCAGGACAATTTAGCTAAGGGTAAATTCTAAGCAGGCTTTAAGATATTCAACAAAAACTGTATATTTTAGCAGTGCTATGAGCTGTACGCCTCGTTCACCCCTTTTCATTCCACCTAGAGGGATTTTAGTTGAGGGTACAAAAAAGCATCAAGTCCTTAAATTGCAAAGCTGCCTCATTTTGGGTTTAAAATCATCGTTTCTTTTTGCGCGTGCCAAGACGCAAGATGGACAAACTCGGAAAGGGAGGGAGAGAAAAACAAGCCATGATTTCAATTGTGAGTCTTCTTCCCGTAAACGGGTGTTCCTCGCTCTTATGACCCTGTAAGGAGGTTTTCTGTAGATCTGGATTCGAGGGTTCTCTGGTTGACATTCACCGAAGGAGATTGATCAAGAAGGTTTGGGTAGATACAGGTACATACAAACTAAACTAAACTAAACAGGCCGTTGCTGGGACTCTCCCTCCCCTCAAAGGAGAACTTTGTGGAGTAGGCTTAAGATCTGCTGTCTAACTATCCTCCCCACGGTGTTTCTTCCGGGTGCGCTGTTCTTCCGGCTCGGACTCCGAGCTCGAGTCGGAACCGCCGTCGAAAGCCGATACAGCGCTGCCTTTGGGGTTGGTGTACAGGCTGCTGTCTGAAGACGAATAGTTGGCCTGAAGCTGCGTTGTCCCCTTGACTTTCTCCAGTGCCCGTACTAGAAATGTTCAAGCATAAATCATGCAAAACAGCAGACATTTTAATTGCAAATCAGCATTTGCTGATGACAACAGGACTCAAAAAACAAGGAATTAAAATCCCTGGGGACTTGGCAACACCCACCTTGTTGCTCCAGCAGAGCGTTCTGCCTCTTCAGGTCGTCGATGTCCTGCTGGTGTGTGTGGTTTTTTCGTCGCATGTACTGTATATACTCTGTGGCTTTATCTAGGATCTGAGCTCGGGATGCCTGTTTGATAGATTGCTGTCAGCAACAAATGAAAAACTAGATTTTGACGCAAGGAATGCTTTTGACACTTAAAACATATGAATCCAAACATGATTTTACCCAACCAAAAAGTGCAAACAACAAATTCTCCACATCCACACATCCGAATCAAGTATAAAAGTCAACTATGAGGCATTATTTGCCTGTATGTGTAAAAAATCAGAAAAACTGCACTTCTTCAAACAAAGCTCATCTGAAGCCATTCTGGCACCAGGGACACACAAAATTGTATAGTTTATTTAATAGAACTGCGATCCAGCCCTGGGGGAAACCCAATTTCCTTAGTCTCTTCCTGGCTCCATGCCTGTATTTAAACCACATCTATCAGTCCAGACCACGTAGTATCTACTCCAAAGCACTTTCCATTCATACCCAAACACAATTAAATTCTATCTCACAACACATTTTTAAATAATCACATTTGCAACAACTTGATTTCTGTGACATTTCTATAACAATCACAACAGACATTTCACAGAATCCTTCTTCACATCCTCAAGGTTTTACCATCGACTTTAACCAACCTTTTCCCCTTGCAAGGCGGGAACGGAATCGCGAAGGCTGTGAAAGCTGTCTTTGATGTGGTCCCTACGCTTGCGCTCCAGCGCATTGTGGTGTGCCCGTTTGTCTGCCTGCAATGAGAGAATCACAAGGGCTTTAGCCTCTATGTATCTGATTGGATAATATTAACTAATAATAACAACAATTAAAATCATTTTCAATTTAGTTATACAGTGCCTTGCAAAAGTATTCACCCCCCTTCATTTTATTCACATTTTGTCACGTTGCTGCCTTATCTTAAACTACTTAAATTATTAAACAATCTACACTCCATGCACAAGAATTTCAAAACAAAAAAGTGATTGGTGACTAAGAACTTAAGTGAATGTATTAAAAATAAAAAACGAAAATATAAGTACATTGCATAAGTATTCATACCCTTAACTCAGTAGTTGGTCAAAGCACCTTTACAGACTCAAACCTTTTCCGGTATGATGTGACGAGCTTTACACATCTGCATTTGGCAATTTTCTGCCATTCTTCTCCTCAGATCCTCTCAAACTCTGTCTGGTTGGATGGAGATCGTCAGTAGACAGACATTTTCAGGTTTATACAGAGATGTTCAGTTCAGTTTCTGCATATTTCAAGTTTTCATGTTTCTTCACTGAGCAAAGGCTTGAGTGTGGCCACTCTGCCATAAAGCCCAGATTGGTGGAGTGTTGCAGTGATGTTTGTCCTTCTGTAAGTTTCTCCCATCTCCATATATGATCATGGAGCTCAACCAGAGTGATCGTCAGCTTCCTGGTCACCGCTCAAACCAAGACCCTTCTCCATCAACGGCTCAGTCTGGACAGGAGGTCAGGTGGTTCCAAACCTCTTTCATTAAGGATTAATGGAGGCTACATGCTTCTGTGAACCTTCTTTTTCAGGAGTCTTCCCCAGATCTGTGTCTCTATACAATCCTGTCTCAGAGCACTACTGGCAGTTCTTTTCACCTCATGTCTTGGTTTTTACTTTGATATGCATTTTCAGCTGTAGCACCTTTTATTGAGAGGTATGTGCCGCTCCGAATCATACTTATTCAATTGAATTTGCCACAGGTTAACTCCACTCGAAGTGTAGAAACATCAACAAGCAAAACTAAAGCTTCTGAGCTACAATTCAAGTGTCCCAGAAAAGCTTATGAATACTTATGCAATGTACTTATTTCAGTTTTTTATTTGTAATAAATTTGCAAATTTGTCACAAATCTTTTTTTTGTTTTGTCATTATTGTGCATGGAGCGTAAATTAATGTTTTTTTTATTATTTAAAGTAGTTCAAGATAATCCAGCAACATAACTAAATGTGAATACAATTAAGGGGGATGAATACTTTTGCAAGGCACTGTAGATGTAGTTTAAAAAAGTCTAAAAACCTAACTGAAGCCAATATTAATTTAAGATGATGTAAAGACCAAGACGAAGCAATGAATAAGAGGACCAACTGGTCAAATTGTATAGGGATGAATAATGCTCATGTTTGTCATACTCATAACATTCCTTAGCTAATCCACTGGATTTTTTTTGTTATTCATTCATTCAGGACATTTTCTAATAATAATTAAAATGCTTGTTATCATAACCGGGACACTTGCAGTTTTCCTTAAAAAGCATCTACATCAGGCCGCGTTTAGTGCCCTTAGACTACTACGCTGAAAAAAACAATAACATGGCCACTGGAGTCCAATGTCACAGGGCTTGGCCGAGACTGTTATTACATAAAGGCACAGCTGTAAAACCTGTTTCGAATCCAGTGACTCAATAACAAGTACCTATTTCGCATTCTGTGGAAAAAGAGACAAACCGAAAGAAGTTATCTAAACACCGAACTGCCACTGGGCAACACAAAGACATTCCAGTGTCTCTGCGCCACCTGGAACAGTCTTGAGGTGTGGCCACAGTGTTACTGGCAGATTCAGACGGACGGTTTCATGTGTAAAAGGTTACGCTGTATACGGTCAGTGTCAGGATTGTATTACACGCACGTGAGGTGTAAGTGCTACAGATTGCTCAACATATCAAGGGCGATGCATGTGGCTTGGCCACAATGCAACAGCAATTCTGTCACAAGGAGCAAACGCAAGTGACAGGCCCGTGTCTCTAGGAACCTTGGCGAATATAAATAGTAAAGTATAATGCAATGTGAGTCGCCTTGGATAAAAGCGTCTGCCAAATGCATAAATGTATATAAAATTTAAGAAGAAACTGACGATTATAAAAAAAAGCAAGGATCTAAACAAACTTGTTGAGGAAAACTGTCAGTATAGTCCACGCAGCCCTGTTGTCTTATGATCTCCACATCCTGATGGAAAAACGATTTCCTCCCCGAACAAAACGAGGAGGGATAAAAGAACTTTGGGGTAATTGCAGACCTTGTGTCTCCAGTCTCAAAGCAAGTAAAAAAATAAACAACAAAAAAGAAGCTACTTCAGGCCTCAACAATAGGACAGTGCTGCATGTTTGTTGGTTGTGTTTTTATGATGTAAGCTCAACATGAACATTCCGTTTTTTGTTACGTCTAGATCATTGTAAATATTATTATTTTTTATTAACAATATATGAAACAGTATTTTTTTGCTGTTATTGAAAGCTACTTACTTTACTTGGTAAAGAAAGCAACATTTAGTCATTTATTTCTGACACACTATAATATTTAGTTTCTATGAAGGCGAGTACAATTTTGAAAAACTTCACCTTTCATTTGCTGACCAATAAACACTTAACATCAAAACATGCTAGTAGAAGGAGTAACAGTATTTTTGTCGATTTTCTATCCGATCAGATTTTGCTACCCTCACGGTGTTGTGTGAGGTTAAGGTTAGGGTTGAAGGAGGGTTACTTTAAGTTTTGTATGGGAGGAATGCAATCTGATGATGCATGACAACAGAAAACATTGACAGACAACAGCAAAATCAGTCAAAGATGTTGAAAGATATACAAGGAAACCTTTTCTTGTTAAACGAAGAGTAGCATAATACATATGGAGAAGACATGTAAGGACTAAAAACAGGACTTTAGACATAACAATGGCAACAAATGACGTCAAATCAAGACTATGACTAGACATAAAAGGACAACTGTGGTCCCATCCCGCATAATCCCAAAAATAATATCAATTGCATGGTGCTGTTCTACATGCATTGCATGGTTTGCCATTACGAATTTACGACTGGACATTCTTGTTCTACTTAATTCTGAAAGATTCAACGTTTACTTGCCCCCATAGTTTAAATTAAGCATCAATTTTAACAAAACGCACATTTTTCAATAAAGTATTTCTATGTTCTTAGGGTGTCATGCCTAACAACGAAAAATGCACTTGGCCTGGCCCCAGGCTTGTTTGTGATGACGTCATAAGGACAAGAGCAAACGCATTACGCATATCAACGTCTTTATAAATGCACGAGCAGAAGTTGACAAAAAGGTATCTGCCCTAAACATTTACAACTCTTAAATATAATTAATAACAACATAATTATATATAATTAAAAAAATGTGCACAATAAACGTGAAATATTTCACGTATTTGTAATTACACCGGAAGCTTGGTAAAATGGTTTGGCAGGTTTAACGGGGAATAAATAATAATGCATAGAGGAAGAGAACTCATAGTTGCACAAGATGCTCATTGTGTACATATTCTAATAGATAAAATAAGAGTTGAAGCTATATTTGTAATGCCATCGTTCCCACAGCTAGCGACGCGACACACTAGAACGCTCCTATAATAAAGAGCTTCTTCGACGCTTATAACGGGAGCGTTCTGGTGTATCGCGTCGCTCGCCACACACAGCCAACAACACTCACGTCACTCCCTCTATGCAGCAAGTAACCTGCTGTCGAGCACTGAGCTCCCTAAACCGTCCAAAACCAAGCAGACTCAACAAGCAGTCGCTCACGTTGACTGAATCCAGTACATCTCCCCCCATTTACTCTTGATTCTCTCTTGTTTTGTCGTCCACCGATGCAAATTTATTACGGCCGTTCAGTACCTACCCGGAAATAAATTGTAGCTAATCTCAAAAAGAGAAGATATTTTCTGCATTAAAGGCTAAACTGGATTAAATGCTCCGTTTATTACGCACCCCAGAGTGAAATCTCGGTGATTCTTCCTGTAAAAACAAAACAGAAAAGTACAATTGTAGCTACAGCTGTAAGAGTGATGTAAGAGTTAACTGGCTATTGATGGTTTAGTAAATAAAAATGGCAAATAATGTACAAGTATGGAGTCAGCGTGTGTACTGCTCATCTGGATATTACTATATAGCTGGCTGGAAAATATTGATTTCAAGCGCTATGTTGGCTAACATGCTAGCAGGCTAGCCTCGTATTGAGGCTCAAGTATCGAAAATACAAGAGTGTTCGTTCTCTGTTCCCCAAGATTATCGAACAAACATGCAGAGTGAAGGCAAAAATAAATATACTCACATCGCTATCGACCTCGATATCATCGTTGTCGCTCATTCTTCGGCGAAGATAGACGGATCTACACGAATTGTTGTTTTGAAGACAACATAAAATAGGGCCCAAATCAAATGAACAAACAGGAGATTCTCTGCCTAAACGAAACGAGATCAACGGACTCCTTACACGTGACTCGCCTACACACGGACATTTACCATGGCGTGTCACGCCAATGACGGCAGCGCAAGGCATTGTGGGACTTGACGTTTTTTTGCGGCCATCGTAACGACAACTTCATTATGTAAAACTACAATAACCCTTCAGCATCTCAGGGTTTCGTTTCTACTTCGCGTTAGGCAAAACCCTTTTTGGTTGGGATTCGGTATGGTAGTTGTAGTTTATTTTTTGTTATCGTTCAGAAGCGCTGCCACCAAGACACGTGGAAAGGGCTCAATGCCATACAGCGCTGTCTATGATTATCATAGGCTTATAATACCTTCCGATAAACAAGACACATACATAAAATAAGTTCAGTAATGTGAATGTGATTGTCAAGCATCTGACATAAAATATGTAGAAAGCTATTTTTACGTTGACATGAAAAAGGAGAGAACAACCCTGAGAAAAATGAACCACTGTCAATAGAAATGTTGCAATCATGTTTTTTTTTGGCAGATTGATTATCATTTGTATTACTATAGTTTAGCTACACATACTATGGTTATTGTGGTAAGACCATACAGAAATTTGTGGTTGCTATAGTTTTACTAGAAATAACTTTGCCATAGTTTAACCATGGAAGTGCAGTTGTTACAAAATAAATAAATACATCAAGGCATGCAAATATTTTACTATAGTCTGACCTGTTTCATGTTCTTAATTGGAAAACAGGACATAATGAATGCGCTCGTGTTGCATGAGACTACAGAGACTACTCTGTACTTTTAATTGAAAATCGAATTGTTCAATAAATGAACTGTCGCTCGAATGTCTCCATGAAAGACAGTGTATTTTTCCCTCTTCTTAAAATAGTGCTACAGATAAGGAGCTTAAACAGTGGATTATATGAGCTGCTGGATCAGTAAAAGGGGGGAAACAAGCACATAGTTGTATTCACGCCCCCCACAAGGTCACAGTACTAAATAGGAGACTCAAACGCTGACCTTTTCTCATAAGCCCACATATTCTTTTGGATGTGTACAGATGACAGAAATGTTTGCAGCAGCACAGCCAACTTATACAGGAACAAATAGGATCTAAACAATAAGCCACCCAATGATCTGTTATGCTTGCTAATTAAAATTCTGTATATTCATATTGTTCTGCATTGTGGTGAAATGTGAGGACTCAACTTTTTTAGTCCTTCTCATTATTCAGTTTCTTCATTCATGATAATAGGACCTGCTTTATCACCATTCTGTCTAAATGCTAGTCATGGCTTTACGAAGGAAATAGATGCAGTCAATACATGAGTCTGCAGATGGGATGAAAGGTTGCCCACCCTAAAACAACACACAGCTTTGTCTATGTGGCAGCTTGCAAATATGAGCTCAGTGTACGTGCATTTACACACAAGCTCCCTTCCCCCATTGCTCCTCAGGGGGGCTCTGCTTGACTACACGATTGTTTGCCCGTTTCAGCAAGTACTTACGTTCAAACAGTAGATGGCACACATAATTCACAATGTGCAAAAAGATTGCTTGTTGGTTGACTTTTTTTGTTGGCTGAAGAGCCTTGGCCTGCACAATTATGACAAAAATCATAATTGTCGATTATTCACCTCAATATTGTAATTGAGAATGCGATTATTACTGTCGATTAATTGATTTTAATATGAAGATTTTAAGATGTTTTATAACTTTCTTTGACGCAGCTGCATGTCATATTCTTTCTATAAAGATGCTAATCTAAATTAATTATATAATGTAAATAACAAATAATTATGGGAGTTATGTTGTCAATTAATAATACAAAACGAATAGCTAAAGGACACGTCAACGTATTATTGTTTCACCCGTGGGGAGAGCGGGGAACAACATAAAGCTTTTGGGATGTAACAATCACTCAAAATATATGTAAACTTGGATTAATCAGATTTTTATACAAGCAACATACAGACATCATGGCTACAAATGAACAATTTAAGTTTGTTTCTAGAAATTCTGTTCTTGTACAATTACAGGTGACAGAACTGCAAACGTTACAACTCACCCCATGCGTGGGATTCATTGTAACAGACAGAGGATTAGTTGTAACACTAAAAAATCTGCTTCAACAAAAATAACTCAATATTATTCCGGCCATATATAAAGGTGGATATTGTTTATCTGTCTATTACAGACAGATATCTACATCTATCATCCAGCCATCTTCATCTAACCATCCTTCCGTTATACATTAATACATTTGGACAAATATAGGAGAAAATGTTGCACAATTATAACTTAAAATCATAGTTGTCAACTACTCTCGCAAATGTTGTAATATCAGTTATGATTTTGAAGTGAATTTACATTGTTTTCATCTCATTGCTTATACATTTTCACACATTGGGATTAATTGTAAGACTGTGTTACAACAAACCCTGCCGTGTAAATTATTTTTTTCGAAGCCTAGTTAACAGTTGAGTGGCTGACATGTTTCAATATGGTGCTATGTGTTAGGCAACAAAACAGTGATTAAGATAATATAAGGTTGGATTTGGTGATTTATATACATGTATATTGCACACCTAAATGAGAAATTGAAAAACATATGTTGAAGAAATTGACTTTCATGCTTACAAAACACACTTTGTCCTACATCTCCATGAAAACACATCACAACTTTTCAAAAATTCACAAAAGATTGTCATCTTGCAATGAGAGAAAAGACAGACTCGGTCGACCCTTTGTAACTAAAAAAACAATGTGACTTTGTGTCCTGCTCACCCCCTAATCTTGATTAGTTGTGCAGCCCTGCTTGGCATATAATAAGTGAGTCCTAGATTGCTAAAGTTGCATTGCAACTCTTGCAAACCTTCCACCTGAACAATGCTGACTGTACCACCAGACCGAAGAGGTTTAGATAATACACAATTCATCAGGTTTCAACATACTGTATCCTTTCATAATACTGTTACTGTCACTCTGTTTACTTAATAGCTACAGTTTTTAGCCAGATTTCTATTATAATAATTCCCCTTTTTAATTCCCCTTTTTAATTTTTTTTAATTCATCCCAGTTTTTAAACTGGGATGTGAGGACTATTTATGTATATCATAAAGCCTTTATAATAATGATTTTACTGTCACCCTGTTCACATTAAAATCTCTTAAAATTAATTTTGTTAATTTGTTTTTGGTGACAGTGTTGGAAACAGTGTCGGCAAATCATTACTATTTGAATTATTGTACACAATGATACAGAGCAGTATTCAGTGACAGTTGTCTCAAAGTTTGCCCTGAAATCAGTAGGCCACTGTTGTTGAAAGCTGAAGTGCAGATCTGCAAGGAACCGAAGGAACATGCAAGTACTGGAGTTCGTGAGCCAAGAACAGTGCAGCACCACTGCTCAACACAAACCTGAGACAAGGCATACAAAGATAAAACTGAGATGAACCATGTCAAATCTGAAAAATGGTTTCTACTGTAAGAAAGGATGGTGAAGGGCTGCTTCTCCTCAGATGGACTGGAGCTGTAGTCGCCCATCCATCCGTCCATGCTTACTCCAGCCGTCTCCATCCAGCCGGTCGTCCATCCGTCCGTCCAGGCTTTCCTCCATCCGTCCCTCAAGCCGGTCATCCGTCTGTTTATATACATGTATATTACACACCGCTCCAGCTGGTTCATTACGCAGCAGCACGCCTCGTCTTCCAACAGCCCAAAGAGCTCACCTGACTCCCCTTTTCATTTCTCTCCACTGGCTACCGGTTGAAGCCCGTATCAGATTCAAGTCACTAATGCTTGCCTACAGGACTATCACTGGATCTGCACCGGCTTACTTTCACACCCTCCTGCACTCCTACACCCCATCAAGATCCCTGTGTTCAGCAAACCAGCGGCGTCTTATATTGCCTTCCCATAAGGGCAGTAAATCTCTCTCCCGCTCATTCACAACTCCTTCCTGGTGGAACATTCTTCCTAACTCGGTCCGGTCAACCACATCTCTCACAACATTTAAAAAACTACTTAAAACCCATCTCTTCTGTGAATACTTGACAGACAAATGAAAAAAACTCTCAACAGGTAGTGGTCTAGCTTTTGTTGAAACCAGTAACTTTGTATTGGCACTTAATGTATTATGGCTCCTGTATGACATATCGCTTATTGCTCCTAAACTCTTTGTAAGTCGCTTTGGATAAAAGCGTCTAATAAATGTCTAAATGTAAATGTAAATGTTTCCATCCATTCGCTGAGTCCACTTGTCCTCTTGGAGCGTCAGGGGGCCACCAATTGCCAAGACACTTACTCACAGTGTTGAACGTAAAAGGTTTCATGCAAGTTTTTTCTTGCCGTTATGTTATGCTCGTCACCTGAACTCGTCCACATCATACTATTGAAACATCACAATTATTATATGACAGGCAGCATTTTTTTTTACATTTTAGGCTTGACAGTAGGCATGTATTATATTACATATTAGATAATTAATTGTATAAATTTCATGTTTTATTAACAATGTTATTATTTAACAATTTGTTTAAATATTTGAACATTTACTTAATTGTTTAAGTTTGAGTGATTTTGCCTTTAATAAGGTGGTTAAATAAAGTCGTAAGGAGCATTGAGCTTTTGGTTCTTAATATTTCGTGTTACACAAAGTAAAAAGTAGCCTGAAATTCATCCTAAAGTCAGCAATGCTGGATCCACTGTTGTTGAGAAAGAAAAGCTGCAGAATCATACAGCTCGTGCAGACACTGGAGGGTTTTTGCAAAGAACAGTGGGCAGCTTCACCGCTCAGGACAAAATCACGGACTCATAGTAACGTTAGATGGTATGAGATGCAAATATGCAGCTGAGATGAATGACAACGCAACTGACAATAATAACGTGACAACATGGCCAAAACAGTTCAGGTTCAAATCATAAAAAACATAAAGGACAAGACAACGCTTAACATAAGCCGCTTTCATTCTCCTCGACGCTGAATAAAGGAAGCGGTTACTGTGGTATATGATATCCCCCAAAGTTGTGATTCTTGTATGTGGTGTCTATGTACTCATCAGATTACATGTGTTTCTAAGAAAAGAGCATGATTCATAAATAATGAATAGTTAATAATCTTATAACACTACTGTACAATCAAACTGCACCAACATTCTACTATGATATCTACATGATTTATAGTAGACTTTTCATAAGTCTCAGTGATTAGGAAGTTATGGAGTAGTAAAACGTTTAAACCACAAAACCAACATCAAACTATCACAAAGTAACCTGTCCTGTGGGATATATTTCAAATCTTCTGAAACCACGTAACAGCTTTGTGTGGGAAAACAGACTGAAAGTTACTATTTTAAAGATCCAGCGTATGAAATTTAGTGTGATCTAGTTGCGAATCGAAACCAACGGCTCACCTCTCCCTTTTGAAGCACCACGGCTGACACAGAACCCACGGTGTACATAGATAGAAATAGCTCATTCTAAGGTAAAAAACAGTCACCCTATTATGTAAGGTCTTTATACACCTCTGAAGACTGTTATGTACAGTATATTGCATTCCTGTCAATAGACCCTCCAAAATCTACACATTGGACCTTTAAACCGTGAGTATTTAACGTAAGGTATCAGCGCATTCTTTCCCACATCAGGACACCGATGAGGATGTTCCTGACTGCTTTTTATCAGCTTACTTTTCTAACTGCATGGGACTCAAGTGGAGATCGACAGATAAAGTGATGCTCAATCAGTTGCATCCTGTCACAGTCACCAGATGCAGTGCCCGCTCAAATCCACTAGAGGGCACTCCTATCATCACTCGGATTGTCACTGCACACTGCATATCCCATAACCCTTTGCTAGACTCTTTCTGTTGATCACCCTCACCTGTTTGTAGGTAACCTTGTCACTTCTGTCTACATAAGGCTGTTCTGTTCTTTCAATCATGGCGAAGTCTTGTTTGTGTCACATTGCATTTCTGAGCGGTTTCCTTCCTTCCTTCCTTCCTTCCTTCCTTCCTTCCTTCCTTCCTTCCTTCCTTCCTTCCTTCCCTTCCTTCCTTCCTTCCTTCCTTCCTTCCTTCCTTCCTTCCTTCCTTCCTAGTCATTGGATTTGATTATCGTTTCTGAACCTCTGCTGCCTGCCCCTATATCATTTATGCCTATTTTCTGCCTGTCCTGACCATTGCCTGTACTGTTTTGTGGATAAATGCTGCATTTGGATCTTCAACCCTTGAGTCTCGGAGCAGTTCGTGACACATCCCATGATTTTAGCCCCCTTTTGGCTCCTACAGACTAAACATGTTGAAGTCTTACTGAAAAGAAGCAACAAGACAGTTCATCAAATAATTTTACAGGAAAAATGCATGCAAAACAAACATAACATAAGAAACAACGAAACAACGAGTCAATAAATACTTAAATGCAAAGAAGGGGTGTATTGACTGTAAAGTAAATAGGCCAGGGGTTTTCAAACTGGGGTCTGGGGACCCCTACGTGGCCTCCAAAAGATTCTAGGGGGTCCCCAGAAAATCTGAGAGAAATAAAAAGCCAAAGCAAAAAATGTCTACCTAAAATTATTACAATTTCATTTAGAACTGCTCATGTATATTTCTAAGTGTTTATCTGTTTAGTAGTAGATTTCTGTCAAATGGGTAGGCTCGGGTACGGAATGACATTAGTGCTGCGGTCGGGGGACGGGTCGGGTGTTCTTTTAATTACTGCGGGTGCGGGTTTACCAAATAGGACCCGTGCAAGACTCTGGTTTAAGGTGTGAGCTAGTACCTCATCACTTTTTAACCCTAGTCAATCAAATCTTTTTACTTTTCCATTAAAGATATTAAATTCAAGAACTTTGATCACTTGCAGCCTATATCACTGATTGACAAGTTTATTTTAATAAAAGATACTAGGACTGTATCCAAATGTAAAAGGCAGAGACAACAATGGCTAAGTTAGTAATATATATAAATCAGGGCTCTCAGGTTTTACCAAAAGTTTGGAGTGAGATCTCATCTGTTAGGAGAGGAGCCATTCAAAGTTTCAGCAGCCGCCCCTCAGCCCAACCCAAATCCCAAATTTTTAGCATTTCTATTGTTATGACCAGCACAAATAAAAGTTGTAGCCTACCAATTGGTAAATCTGATAAAAGATAAATGGCTTCCACAGTATTTATTTTCCATACTATGGCAGTAAATAGGGGGCTGAGATCTGTTTGGTTACTGAGATTCTTCCAAACATTCTTCCAAGAAATAAATCTATAGGTTTGGGAAAAATTTGAGGGTGAGTAAATGATGACAGAATGTTCATTATTTGGTGAACTGTCCATTAAAGGCTGATGCTGATGTCTTTGAGTCAAAGGGGGATATGATCACATGTCATAAAAACAGATACAGCAAGACTTATAAAAAGCATTATTGTTGCTTTTGGTATTGTAATTTTGAATATACATTAAAGGGGTCATATGGCACGAATATGTGTTTTTTGGTGTGTTATAAGTTGCCCATGCATGTATTAGACACGTAAAATTGCAAAAATTAAAGTTTCGGAACAATTCTATCTAAAAGCGAATGCTCTCCCAGACCTGCCTGAAACGCCTCGTGTAACCACACCCCCACAAATATACATCAGTTGGTGGTATGATTTGAATAAGACCGCCCAAATGTATACGCAGTTAAGGTGGGCGTACCTGTCAGTACAATTGCTTTGGAACCTGATGTTCCAAATTTATGGCATTACATTTCCATCACACGCTTTTTAGTATTCCACCGGATCACTACGCATTGGTTAACTGGCCAATCATAGCACACCTCGCTGTTCAGAGCGATAAGCTTTGTAAAAATTCCCAGCGGTTCAGAGAGGCGGGGCAAAAGGAGATACAAACATGTACGGTATGTGGAAAAGCGCATTTTACCTAAATAAACCTAAACCTTTTTAAAATTCTCTCATCAGTACTTTAAGAAGAAGGCAGCATTTCTACGCTTGGGACAATTTATATGCATATATGCTATCTTCAAGTTGTCAATGTGCAAATGCTGCACAAGTAGGCTGTGTTTGATTTATTATGCGGATTCAAGAGTTGAGTATTTGCATTAAATTTGCGCATACAGCATTGTCTTAAACCCTGTCTACACCGGACGCGATTCTAGAGAGCTGCATTTGACAAAGGTGCCAATACCTTTAAGGAAGGAGCCTGACGTCAATAAAAAGACATGATGTGGACCTTCATGATGACATAAACTGACATAGGAATAACATTAAAATAAAATGACTAATATATAAAGAATGGTTCAATTTAACACCTTTATCCTGTTATCTTTATCTTTCACCTGTGCTGTGCAATTTTTTGCTTTTAAAAACAGGGTTTTGTGATTTTTGGAATAAGTTTATGATTATTTGAGTAAATTTGAGCTTTATGTATGTTGCTGCAGTGTTGTGCACTCGCTGCATCGAGGAGGATGTGGTTGGAATTCAAAGCAAAGAACGACAATCTTGCAAAAATGCAAAACTCTGAGTTCAGTGATTTAACAAAACAATGTTGACGGCACTGGTTGATCAATTGCTTATCAAACGCTATACAGATTCGCATTTGAGCTTGTTAAACCATTGGAGGTCTTGCACTCAAACAAAGATGTGTTTGTGTTAAAGACACATTCCGTGAAAATGATGCTTCTGGAAGCTTAAATAGGGAGTTGTAGACTTTTGCATTTTGGATGTACTTGACACATGTACTAGTTTAGGGAAAACAGTCCTAATCAGCTCAGTTAGAAAAATACATTCACAAAGTTTGCTAGAAACAGTCTAAAAGCTCTGGACTAGACAAATATTTTTAAGTAAAATATTTTTTAAATATCTCAACACTGCGTTGTGTGTAGTGCAATCTAAACATCAGCTAAAAGCAGGTATGTGAATCTTTGTATGTAAAGTGATTTTAGCAGTACACATATAAAACCACTAGACTATTTTCTCTCACTTGCTCTCTTACCTTCAGAGAACATCCTACACCATTCACTGACAGCTTCAGGTAAGTTTGATACCCTTTTCATGACAATGAAGAAACATATGCTTAAACAGTTTTATGGTATTTTTAATGACATATTGTAAAAAACATTTATATTTTTGTATGTGTTTGTTTTATTGTTTATATTGTTTATTACTGACTTTAAAGTAATCTTTATGGTTATTTATAGCTATTACTCTTTTTCTGTCTTACAGTTTAGGACAATTTTGAAATAAATCCTCATGTAAAAATGTTCTCGGTCAACACAACCACTGAATACGACTTGACAGTTTTTGACAACACCACCAGCCCATACGACAATGCATTTGTTGAAAAGATGAATCTGGTCATCAGTTTGAGCTTAATTGTTGTGACTTTCATCGCCATGATGTCTCTTGGTTGCGCAATGGAGGTCTCCAAAATCAAGAAGCATTTCATCAAACCCAAAGGGGTGGCGATTGCAACCGTGGCTCAGTATGGAATAATGCCCCTAACAGCTTTCTGTTTGGCAAAACTGTTTCACTTAGGTCCTTTAGAAAGCATCACCGTGTTAATCTGTGGATGCTGCCCAGGGGGAAACCTATCAAACTTCTTTGCTCTGGCGCTCAAAGGAGACATAAACCTCAGGTAATTATTGACACTAGAAATAGTAAAATAATGAATGCAAAGAGAGTTTATACTGTGACATTCTCTGCTGCAAATATGTGTTATGGATTTTCATCTACTTAAAGGATAAAGAGTAAACGGAGACAAGAACAGAACATGAATCAATTATTACGCATTGAAAATCAATAATGCTTATAATTAACATGTTGATCTTAACATGTCATGTCCTGTATGATTTAAGTAACACTTAAATACATATTTTTTATCCTTATGAGGAAATCAAATGAGTTTATGAAGCAGGATTCTTGAATTTGTTGTAAAGCTTTGATACATTCGATACAAACACAGATAAGATATTATCATTGATTGTGCTGTTTGGTCTTTTTCGATGAGCTTACTGTGAAAAATAAGTTCAAAGTACTTCAATAGGTAATCGAACATGCTGTATAAATGCAAACAAAACCCATCCCCTAGTCCTTTTTAGCAATTTAATGTTGAGGAAAAATGAGCAAACATTAGCTAGTTTTTTATTAACTGGTATCAAATAATCTTTAACACCTATTAACAACCAAAGCTTAGCACCCAGAGACCATCAGGCTCAAGCCTTTTCAGCACCTTATGGCCATGACACGGTTGTCTGTTTGAATGAATGAGATCCTACTAACAAATTTGTGAAATAACGCATGAAACCAAACCACATTATTCAATTAAGGGTCATTTGAAAATGGTTTATTGGGCTGTGGAAGTGGACCAAATATTGAAAAGCACAAATACAGAAAGTTTCATGCTCATATTGCACAGGGACAAAAGCAACAGCATTATGTGATTAATGCCAAACATACACGTTAGATTAAGATCACCACTCAGACGTGTGATTGTGTAATCTTTAATCTTGTGTTATCTTTAATCTCCGACGTGTTATTGTGTAATCTTTAATTTTGTGTTATCTTTAATCTCAGACCTGTGATTGCGAAACCAAAAGCAGATTCTTTTCAATGCTGACATTTCTTACCATGACATCTAACAAATACGTATTGTTCCTCTTTCTCAGTATTGTTATGACAATCTGTTCCACCGTTCTGGGCTTGGGTTTGATGCCCCTCATGATCTACCTGTACTGCCAGGGTTTCTCCAATCTGGAAAGTGCTGTTCCTTACACAAGCATCATTATATCTCTGATTTTAATCCTGGTGCCTTGCGGTGTTGGAATATTGATAAACTACCACTTTCCCAAATATTCAAAAATGATAACCAAGGTGGGAAATCCAAAACTTTGAGCATAGTGTCACATATAAAGGTCAAACGTCTGTTCTGCATCTTTAAGCATGGTCCTGTTTTATGTTTCTAGGTTGGGATTTCTGTCATGCTGATCTTATTTGTTGTCATTGGGGTTGTGGCTGGTGTGATTGATCGAAACAGAGTTTTTCAGATGACAGCTCCTCCACTTTTAGCCACAGCTGCACTGATGCCAATGATCGGATACATATGTGGGTACATCCTGTCGACTCTGTTCAAGATGAACGCATCGTATGTATTGTTTTCTGCCACGCTGTTATTAAATCAAATGCAAAACTGACATTAGACACAGTGCATTTTTAATATGTCTGCTTTGCCCCCAGTTGCAGACGGACTATTGCTATCGAGACAGGTTGTCAGAACATCCAGCTGTGTACCACAATCTTAAAGGTGGCCTTCCCTGCCGAGGTCATTGGTCAGCTGTATCTCTTTCCCGTCGTGTACATTGTGTTCCAGATAGTCGAGGCTCTTTTGTTGGTAGTCCTGTTTAGATGCCACCAGATGCTGAGACCATCTGAACAAGGTAAATGGACACCATGAACATTATTGTTTTATCTATCGTGATATGATGAATGGTCATTTTATATTTTATATCATTTGATCTACCATGTGTGATTTCTCTTACCTGATATCAATAACATTTACAATTCACATGATTGGCTGTTCATTTTAAATGCCACATACAGTCCTGCTCACCATTGTTGGCACCCTTGGTAAATATGAGCAAAGAAGGCTGTAAAAATAAGTCTGCATTGTTTCTCCTTTTGATCTTTTATTTAAAAAATATACAATTATTGGTACCCCTAAAAATTATTTGGGGTCAGAAAGCATTTAATTAAAATAACTGCACCTCCATCACCACAAGTAGTTTGGGACACTGTTCAAGAAACAAATCTTCTGCTCTTATGCAAAAATAAACTGTGAATCTGCCATACTGGAACTTTAACCAGGACTGGGGTCTATGGCCATATGGAATGAAAAATAGTTTTTTTGGCAGCAATAACACAAGATAGGTTTGGTGCACGCAGGGATAAAAGAATGGCCCATGTCCACAGTTAAATATGTCACCAAATCTTCAATTGTGAACCTATTTTTATACCAGAGGTTCTGGACATTTTGTTCAGATACATGTCATCATGTTTTATATCAAATACCAACAAGTAAAAAAATCTAAATCTGACTTGCTCTGCTAGAAATATTCTAATGGGTCGTGATTAGATCGCCCATCAGCACATTGGTTCAAAATAAACATCAACATCAATAAAAAAATGGTCACTGAACACAAAATCAAGATTCTGCCATAGCCATCCCAGTTCCCTGTCCCGAAACCTAGAAAATGAGTGTTATGAACTGAAGCAGAGGGAGGACCAACATTTGAATGATCTGGAGAAATTCTTTATGGAGGAATTTACTCAGATGACTCTGAATGTAATCTCAAACCTCATCAGACTGAAAAGAAAACACTCAGAGCTGATTTCCTTATAAATTAAGGTTGTGGGGTGAATTAAAGACAAGGGTGCCAATAATTGTGGCCAACGTATATGGAAGGAATCTTTTTTTCTCAATGTGATATTCCCCCCACTTCAAATTGTTTTCCTTAAATGAAATGTTGGAATTTTGTAGATTTTTTAAATAAAAGATCAAAAGGAGAAACAATGCAGATTTATTTTTACAGCATTCTTTGCTCATATTTACCAAGGGTGCCAATAATGGTGAGCAGGACTGTAAGCATAATACGTACAATTTCTAAAATGTGTAATTTTCTTTCTTGTTTCTACACAGAAGCCGAAATGTACAAAGCAGTAAAAGGAGCAGCTGAAGAAACTTCTTCACCTTATATGATCACATAGGACTCATTAAATTTAAAAGATTTGATGAATTTCAGACCAAATGATGAAATCAAGAAGTATTTTACAGCTATATGCTTTAATGTGTAGGGGTCATTTTATTGTTAATATGTATGAGTGTCCTCTTTTTTGTACATTTATTCTTTATGGCTTAGATATGATTGTTGGGATTTTTCAAATGATGTGATTTTAACAGATTTTTTTGTAATATTGTCAAAATATTACGTAATGTAATAAAGATTTTAAAAACAGTAGTATATCCATTTCTTAAAATATAAAATAAAATACTTGAAAGGAAACTTATTATTCAATGAAATTATTCATTAAACGCATTACAAGCAACACTCCTGCACAGCAAAACCCCCAGAGCTAAATGAACTCTGCTGGGAGTTTATTTGAGTCCATACTTTTAGAGAGTTAAAGTAACACTGAAGCAGAGGTAAAGTTAATGAGATAATTAAGGTGATAAATGAAGTGATGATTGATAACCACTGAAGAAAACCTGAACTATGAGAAGTCACCATAATAGTGTTTCCTTTCGTTAGGTTCTTGATTTGTTGAAATGTGCCTCTAAAACACACTATTACAGCTAACTAAAAATTATTAAACGTAGGTATGAAGGTTTAAGAGTTGCTGTTGCTGTGACACATACCAAAAACATAGATACAATGCATGGTATGTGGAAAATACAGCGTTTTGCGACCCAGGCAGTTTTACGCCCATGTTGTTCCTTATTTGTCCAATAGGGGGAGGTAAACGACAAAATAAAATATTTGTAACCGAATCAAACATTTAAACAAAAATGTAATTATGTATGTGCAAGATTAAAAGTTAATAAATAAACAAAATTGAAACTGGAAGTGCTTCTGGACCAGTGAAAATTAACTATGGTAAAAGTGTAGTAAACCATGTTTTTGTAAATAACTAAATTTGTTAAAATATTTGTACATATCTACTAACGGTCTTAATACATAGCTTACAGGAGACAATTGATTTGCAATTGCAACTGCAATTTAGTGTTTTTGGGAATTGAAAAATTAATAATAAACACAGTTGGATCAGATGCACGGTACAACAATAATATATATACTGTGCATCCTTACATACCTTACGTCAATGACAGGCCCTTGCAGAAATTCCTCCTCAGCCTCCAGCGTGGTGAGATTTTCCAAACCAGCAAGGGAACAGATGATGGACTATCAAAAAAAGAGTTAAGTCAAGATGGGTCACATCCCAAACAAGTAGTATCATTTCAGAACTGAGTGTCCTTTCTACATTAACCAAAAAAAGCAATTACAAGATAAATCTGAGGAGCACAGCTAACACAGGACCGACCTCTGGAAAAAGGACATCCATATTAAACTTGATTGTGTCACTGTGAGTCTGTGTGGGTGTCCTGTCCAGAAATGAAGTGAGGTGAAAGTAGTTCATCAATTTGGTCGTGATTGTCAACGTATACAGACACAAGCATTGTCTTGGCAGAATGATTGCAAAATATGTCAAGACACTTTGATTTCTTTTGGCCACTGATGATAGACTGTGCAAAGGATAAAATATTATATTAAAAATATATCATTTTTGCCCCAAACAATTTATTATAAACAAACAATTAACTAAATAACTATTTATCTTTTTGAATTATTCTCTTACGTCTAGTATTAATATTGTATAACATTTTTATTTTTACATTCTTATGTTTTTTTTTCATTTATATTTATTTACAATTTAGTAAGATTTGATGAAAGCATAAAAAGAGCTATCTTATCACTATAATATCCACAGCATTAACTTTCTACTCATTTAGAGAATTCTTTCACACAAAAACTCATCCATGTCATGTTCATGTTATTGTTTTTTAAAAAACAAAGCACGTTTAAATGATTTATACAGCAAGTATATCTTAAACAGAAGATTCATTCGATCTTTTAGGTTTTATAATTAAACAACAAAAACACATTATATGCTTAAATTGTATGTGTTAAGAGAAACAATTGAATTGTGCTGTCAATCCTGCACTTCTTTGACTGTTTTCCTCTTAACTGCTATTTACGTTAGAAAATGGAGTGCTTTTACTGACAAATGTCAAGAGCACGTTATTTTAGCACGAAAGTACGTCAATATTGATGTGTGAGCACGAACCTCTCCGCACGCAAGCGGATTTCTTTTGCTCAGGCGTACGCGCGCCCTAGATGCACTCCGCTCGCATGCGGAAGATGCTTTACATTTAGTCATTTAGCAGACGCTTTTATCCAAAGCGACTTACAAAGAGTTTAGGAGCAATACGCGATATGTCATACAGGAGCCATAATACATTAGGTGCCAATACAAAGTTAATGGTTTCAACAAAAGCAGAGTTAGGAAGAATGTTCCACCAGGAAGGAGTTGTGAATGAGCGGGAGAGAGATTTACTGCCCTTATGGGAAGGCAATACAAGACGCCGCTGGTTTGCTGAATGCAGGGATCTTGATGGGGTGTAGGAGTGCAGGAGGGTGTGAAAGTAAGCCGGTGCAGATCCAGTGATAGTCCTGTAGGCAAGCATTAGTGACTTGAATCTGATACGGGCTTCAACTGGTAGCCAGTGGAGAGAGATGAAAAGGGGAGTCACATGAGCCCTTTTGGACTATTGGAAGACGAGGCATGCTGCTGCGTTCCGAACCAGCTGGAGCGGTTTGATAGTCTTTGCAGGAAGACCAGCAAGGAGAGCATTGCAGTAGTCCAACCTTGAGATTACCAGGGCCTGGACAAGGAGTTGAGGCGCATGCTTAGTGAGAAAGGGTCTAACCTTTCTAATGTTGAATAGGGCGTATCGGCATGACCGTGTTGTCTTTGCAATGTGATCATTGAATGACAGCTGTTCATCAAATATGACTCAGAGGTTCCTGGCTGTTTTGGAAGTTTTAAAGTGTTTTGAAACACTAGAGGGCAGCATTTTACCTAAATTCCTTTTTAAAATTCTCTCATCAGTACTTTAAGAAGAAGGCAGCATTTCTACGCTTGGGACAATTTATATGCATATATGCTATCTTCAAGTTGTCAATGTGCAAATGCTGCACAAGTAGGCTGTGTTTGATTTATTATGCGGATTCAAGAGTTGAGTATTTGCATTAAATTTGCGCATACAGCATTGTCTTAAACCCTGTCTACACCGGACGCGATTCTAGAGAGCTGTATTTGACAAAGGTGCCAATACCTTTAAGGAAGGAGCCTGACGTCAATAAAAGGACATGACTGTGCTGTCATTATGATGACATAAACTGATATAGGAATAACATTAAAATAAAATGACAAGTATAAAGAATGGTTCAATTTAACACCTTTATTTGCTTTGTTTTACACAATGGTAGTTTTGTAATCAGGCTGTTTACCTTTCTAAGGTGCCAGTTAATCTGACCGATCATAGTATATATATATATATATATATATATATGTACTCTATATTGGCCTATATCGTCTTCTGAAATGAAACTCTTTCACCTGTGCTGTGCAATTTTTTGCTTTTAAAAACAGGGTTTTGTGATTTTTGGAATAAGTTTATGATTATTTGAGTAAATTTGAGCTTTATGTATGTTGCTGCAGTGTTGTGCACTCGCTGCATCGAGGAGGATGTGGTTGGAATTCAAAGCAAAGAATAACAATCTTGCAATAATGCAAAACTCTGAGTTCAGTGATTTAACAAAACAATGTTGACGGCACTGGTTGATTAATTGCTTATCAAACGGTATACAGATTCACATTTGAGCTTGTTAAACCATTGGAGGTCTTGCACTCAAACAAACATGTGTTTGTGTTAAAGACACATTCCGTGAAAATGATGCTTCTGGAAGGCTTACATAGGGAGTTTTAAAACTTGTTTGTGTAGACTTATATCAAATTGAGCATTTTGGAGAATTTGACACATGTACTAGTTTAGGGAAAACAGTCCTAATCAGCTCAGTTAGAAAAATACATTCACAAAGTGGGAAAACCTCTGGACTGGACAAATATTTTTTAAATCTCTCATCAACACTGCGTTGTGTGTAGTGCGATCTACATATCAGCTAAAAGCAGGTATGTGAATCTTTGTATGTAAAGTGATTTCACATGATTAAAGTGAAGGTAGTAAAATAGCTAGCAGTGGCTTGGACCATAAAGGGTTAAGGGGGAAAAAACAAGATAAAAGTGTCCTGCAATGCACTACACATATAAAACCACTAGACTATTTTCTCTCACTTGCTCTCTTGCCTTCAGAGAACATCCTACACCATTCACTGACAGCTTCAGGTAAGTTTGATACCCTTTTCATGACAATGAAGAAACATATGCTTAAACCGTTTTATGGTATTTTTAATGACATATTGTAAAAAAACCATTTATACTTTTGTATGCGTTTACGTTTTATTGTTTATATTGTTTATTACTGACTTTAAAGTAATCTTTATGGTTATTTATAGCTATTACTCTTTTTCTGTCTTACAGTTTAGGACAATTTTGAAATAAATCCTCATGTAAAAATGTTCTCGATCAACACAACCACTGAATACGACTTGACAGTTTTTGACAACACCACCAGCCCATACGACAATGCATTTGTTGAAAAGATGAATCTGGTCATCAGTTTGAGCTTAATTGTTGTGACTTTCATCGCCATGCTGTCTCTTGGTTGCGCAATGGAGGTCTACAAAATCAAGAAGCATTTCATCAAACCCAAAGGGGTGGCGATTGCAATCGTGGCTCAGTATGGAATAATGCCCCTAACAGCTTTCTGTTTGGCAAAACTATTTCACTTAGGTCCTTTAGAAAGCATCACCGTGTTAATCTGTGGATGCTGCCCAGGGGGAAACCTATCAAACTTCTTTGCTCTGGCGCTCAAAGGAGATATAAACCTCAGGTAATTATTGACACTAGAAATAGTAAAATAATGAATGCAAAGAGAGTTTATACTGTGACATTCTCTGCTGCAAAGATGTGTAATGGATTTTCATCTACTTAAAGGATAAAGAGTAAAAGGAGACAAGAACAGAACATGAATCAATTATTACGCATTGAAAATCAATAATGCTTATTATTAACATGTTGATCTTGTCCTGTATGATTTAAGTAACACAGAAATAAAAAAGTATTATCCTCATGAGGAAATCAAATGAAATAATGAAGCAGGATTCTTGAATTGGTTGTAAAGCTTTGATACATTAAAAAAGAACCCTGATAAGAATTTATCATTGAATGTGCTGTATGGTCTTTTTCGATGAGTGCTCCTGAAATGTAAGAATTTTTAAACTGTGAAAAACAAATTAAAATTACTTCAATAGGTAATAAAACAAATACTTGCAAACAAAACCACTGGTCCCCTAGGCAAAACCTGCAGGGAGCAAAGACCGAAAACGTTTTTAGCTATTTAATGAGCAAACATTTAATTGCAAACAAAACCACCTGTCCCCTAAGCACACCTGCAGGGAGTAAAGACCAAAAACCCTTTTGGGCAATTTAATGAGTAAAATCTGCTACCTTTTAATTAACTGGTATCAAATACTCTTTAAAACATATTAACTACCAAAGTTCAGCAACCAGAGACCATCAGACTCAAGCCTTTTCAGCACCTTATGGGCATGACACGGTTGTCTGTTGGGATCCTACTGACAACTTCATGAAATAAATTATGCATGAAACCAAAAGCTGATATTTTTCAATGCTGACATTTCTTACCATGACATCTAACAAATACGTATTGTTCCTCTTTCTCAGTATTGTTATGACAATCTGTTCCACCGTTCTGGGCTTGGGTTTGATGCCCCTCATGATCTACCTGTACTGCCAGGGTTTCTCCAATCTGGAAAGTGCTGTTCCTTACATAAGCATCATTATATCTCTGATTTTAATCCTGGTGCCTTGCGGTGTTGGAATATTGATAAACTACCACTTTCCCAAATATTCAAAAATGATAACCAAGGTGGGAAATCCAAAACTTTGAGCATAGTGTCACATATAAAGGTCAAACGTCTGTTCTGCATCTTTAAGCATGGTCCTGTTTTATGTTTCTAGGTTGGGATTTCTGTCATGCTGATCTTATTTGTTGTCATTGGGGTTGTGGCTGGTGTGATTGATGGAAACAGAGTTTTTCTGGTAACAGCTCCTCCACTTTTAGCCACAGCTGCACTGATGCCAATGATCGGATACATATGTGGGTACATCCTGTCGACTCTGTTCAAGATGAACGCATCGTATGTATTGTTTTTCTGCCACGCTGTTATTAAATCAAATGCAAAACTGACATTAGACACAGTGCATTTTTAATATGTCTGCTTTGCCCCCAGTTGCAGACGGACTATTGCTATCGAGACAGGTTGTCAGAACATCCAGCTGTGTACCACAATCTTAAAGGTGGCCTTCCCTGCCGAGGTCATTGGTCAGCTGTATCTCTTTCCCGTCGTGTACATTGTGTTCCAGATAGTCGAGGCTCTTTTGTTGGTAGTCCTGTTTAGATGCCACCAGATGCTGAGACCATCTGAACAAGGTAAATGGACACCATGAACATTATTGTTTTATCTATCTTGATATGATGAATGTTCATTTTATATTTTATATAATTTGATCTACCTTGTGTGATTTCTCTTACCTGATATCAATAACATTTCAGGTGGCCAGGGAGAAGTAGGCTGGTCAGGTGGCCAGGGAGGCAAAGTCAGGGCTAGAAGGCCAGTGGCGGCCATCTTGGATGAGGCAGGGGACTCAGAGGTGGCCATCTTGGACGAGGCATGGAGCTCTGGAGGGGCTATTTTGGACAAGGCAGGGAAGTTGGGAGACTCAGAGGCGGCCATCTTGGCACAGGCAAGAAGCTCTGCAGGTTCAGAAATTACCTTTGAAGCAGACGAACAATGCACAGCCCAGACACACAACAAGGCAGCAGCCACAACAGGCAGAGCTGACTCCATGGGCAGAACCTCAGGAACTGGGACCACCGGACTTGGGACCACTGGCGAGGTGGCCATGATGGCTGGAGGCTCTGGCACCTGGAGGGCATAATGCAAAAAAACAAGCAGCGACCCTCGAGGACCTTCATGGGTGAGCTGGGTTTGAGGTGGTTAAGTCCATACCAAAATAAATCAATAAGTGTAAAATCTGGGAGGTTGGTGTGACGAGAAATCATAATGGATCCATGTCTTGGAACGGAATAGTCAAAATGTGCTTTTTATATTTTGTCTTGCTTTTCAATAAAATACAATAAAACTTAATATAAAATTGAGTAATATAAAGTAAATTAAAACAAAAAATGTAGCCCTCTCCCTTCAAGAATAGCCTATATAAATTAGGCCTATAACTGACTGCTAAAAGAATGTAATGTAAGTTACTCTGTACCCATACAACAAAACACATTAAAAAGTGTAATTCGGCCTATAAACTAAAAATACGAATAAACGAAAACTGTTGGATTATTATAGGCTACATTGCAAAACGATTTTAAGAAAAAAACACATCCAATGTAAGCAATTCTGACGGATGCTGACTGACAACCATATCAGTTCACGTCTCTCCTCCAAAGTCCGACCTCAAAAGCTGACTGCTCTCTCAGAAGGTGCACTCGTGGCCGGGATGCACAGAACATACTTTGACAAGTTGTTTAGTACAGGGAACTGTGTGGACGCTGACTGCTCTCAACAAGTATAGACAGAACTAACAACAAGCAGGACAACAAGCAGACAAGATACACATAGGTAGACAATCACAAAGAACCAATGTAAAACATAACTACAAAGGACTACGAAATATGACAGGACAGAAATAAAATAAAAGTCCACAGGGCAAACACAGACTGGATCATGACACACTAACATGTCATCAGTTATGATGATGAATGCATATTTGATGTGCTCTCTGTGGGGAACGTTCCTGAGCTCCGAATGTTGCCCGAACCCAGAGTTCCTATTCTTGGCAAAGGTAAAGAGATTGTGTGGTTAGCGCAGGAATAACACAGGACATACAGTCTACCTCTTTTCACAATGGTTGGATTACATGATCATGCTTCTCGTGAAAGTTGTAATAAACATTATTTATGGTAAATTACACATTCACTTTTATTCTGTTCATTTTATTTAAGTTGACTACTGTAATGTATCCATTTTTATTAAACGTCATTGTTCAACAGAAGCGAATTCTGATCGATGTTTGCTGTCAGTTTAATTCCACCTGTTTACAGACCTGTTCAGATACCAGAAGCAATTCTGTTTCAGCATTTTAGTTCTTTTTTTATTTTGCATATGTAACTAGGACATTTATATGTTAATGTACAATTTGATTTAATGCTAAATGTTTTTTTGGTTGTATTTTATGAAATGTTTGTGTAGTGTTAAAAACTCAAACAGGACCTTCATCTGGACCTGTGTTGTTTACATATTCCAAAATATTTACTCCATTAATTTGTGTCATTAAGGAGAGGAACCAGTGTCTCGGACAAAAATGCAACAGAGTAACCCATGCATTTACTCTTTTCTAAGAAACAAAAGTGTACACAGCTGTGAATAAAGCAGCTGAAGAAACCAAATGTGCCCTTTGACCTCATTCCACATAGTGCTCCCTAGATAGGGCTTGAAGAATGTGAACGACTGTCCACTCACAAAAGCAGTTGAATAGATATGCAAGGGCAGAAAGCACAAGCTCTCTTCCTCTCATATCGTCCGATAGACCAAATGTGCATTGCCTCTACAATTGTCTGGTTATAGGGTTGGGTACCAAGAACCGGTTCCATATGTCAAAGAAACGGGGATTTGATTAGCCTAAATGTGACAAGATTAAAAGGTAAAGACTGTTTTCTTTGAAGCGGGCGTAACACACGGGTTTCTGCCAATCTCATACGAATCTTGAGTATCTATAGAGTAATATTGCTTACTTAGTATCTTCAAAGAGTATTTAGTTTGATCACATTTATAAAAGATAGACACAGCTTTACGATTGTTTCCGAAAACATACGTCACGTGCGGGGGGGGGGCAAAGCATGTGCGGACCCATTGTCAACAAAACACAGACATCAGTTTCACTCACCGCATGCGGTTCATGTCCGGCGTCTTTTAGCGCTGGGACGGCTCCATATATCAGTTTCAAACGATCTCCAAATCCAGCGTTAAATCCACAGTTTATATAACATTCATCACCCAAATGCAGTGAACAAACAAACACCTGAACCTCGCGAACGTTTGCTCTCTCTCCTGCTTTCAGAAACCTGCACGATCGCTGGGGGAGTGTATCGAGTACAGAAATACTTTGTAAAACGCCCAACTGACCACGTTAAGCATGAGAAGACAGCTCATTGTACATTGTAAAAAAGTCAGAATGCATGAAACACCGTTGCAGGGCCGCATTAAGTATTTGCAATTTTTTTCTCTCCCCCAAAAAAGATTAGAATGGGAACAGAGAATCGATAAGAACCGGATTCGATAAGCAGAGTCGGAATCGCTAAAATGAAAACGATACTTATAATGTTGCATGATTAAAATGTTACTGATTCGTTTTGGTGATACCATAACTTAAATACACCTGGAATGAAACCGTATGAATTTATTGCTATAGAAATGGTCATGGTTTTGTGTAACCACATATTAAACTTTCTACAAAAGTCAACCTTTATTGCATCTCATTCCAGATGTACACACGCCTGACACTTTAATCATTCAACCGTGATTGATTGTATTTTTTAGGAGTGGTGTAACCTGGTTTTAGTAACCTGCTTCATCATAATGCTCGAATATTAATCATAAAACATTACAATGAACCTAGATACCTACGGGTTTATGCAAAGGTCACATCAGAAAGATTTCACACAAAGTCATATTATTCAAATAAGCCCTACTCTAATTCAAGTTGGTGAAAACATCTTCGGTTTTGGAAAGCTAATGTTTTTTATTTTTTGATTGATTTTAACATTATATGATAGATTCAAATCTAGCATGGCAACGGTTGAAATTAGTAATTCATGTCCATTTAAATAATTGCCATTCAGATGGAATAAAGTGACACCCGTTAGAGGGATGGTTAATCCAAAAAAACAATTTACAGAATGACATCATCTTGTCATTTTAAATTTGTATATCTTTCTTCTGTAGAACACAAAAGATATTTTGAAGAATGTTGGTAAACGAACACTGGCGGAACCCATTGAGTTCTATTGTATGGACACCAAACCAATATTACAATAATACAAACCAAGTGAATGGGTACCGCCTTTGTTCAGTTACCAACATTCTTCTATTTTCAGGTAATATTAACATCACTTTACATGCATTTAAACGTGTAAACACAAATGGATGTTGATTCAAAATTCCACATAAAATGAGCGCAATTTCAGCATGTGATAGGCTTAAACCACAGCATATTACAATCTTATTCACGAAACGCGTGGTGCAGAAAATTTACTCAATTTAATTAAACATTTAATTGTACATATTCAATCAGAAATCAGAATATATGAAAAGGGTTGTTTATGATACAAGAGTTTTTCACAAATATCAACATGTGTACTCATGCAGCAACAGTTGATAAATTAGATTATATCTTGTGCGTTCATGTTACAAATAATTCTCAGGTAGGATAACAAAAGTGAAAGAAAAACAAATGAATGCTTCTGAACATGCAGTTAGCTAACCTGAAGGGCATAAACTGTAAAATGCCAGTCAATGTACTGGAAATGGCTATCATCACTTTGTGTTTGCATGATAACAGTGGTAAAAAATGACTAAATGTAAATGCATGAATGTGATCAACCTAGTAGCTCTTTTGTCACCTGAAATTGACATTTTTGCCATGAAGTTTGATGTTAATAATGTTCAGAAACACACTTTTATTTATTCCAAAATCCCCAAATAAACATAACATAAATTTCAGCCAAGCTTACTTAAAACAATCCAAAACCACATTTACCAGCTTACCCATAAATATGTTTATACAATTTAAAGGACCTCACTCAGTAATGAAAAATAACAAACAACCCATTTCAACCATTTAAACACAAATTTTAGAAAAGAAAAAAAAACAAGACAGCTGTACATTTTAGAGTGGCGACAAGCACCATCTTTCAAATGCCTTAAAATTTTCAACAGAGCCTGTTTTGTGAACTTCCACCTAATTCTATCATGGAGAGAGGCTGACCCTCAACTTTTAGGACTGAAACGGACCATAGATCGGACAATATTGCTGCAATAACCTTTTCCAATCTCTCGCAGAGCTTAATCTAACATATCTCTAAGCTCAAAGCACGTCACCGCCTAATGTCGACTATCGGTGGAAGGGGAACGAGATGGTGGTGGCCGCGGCACCGGAGTAGGTGGCGAAGCAGATTCGGCACGTGATCCACCCTTGACTTCTTTGGGCCGAACAGGAGAAGTGCTGGGGGATCGGGAGCGACTTCTGGAGCGATTACGTGATTTGGGACTGTGTGATCGGGAGCGACTACGGGATCGCGATGGGGAGCGTCCACGAGAACGTGAGCGGGATGAGCTGTTTGAACGGGAGCGACTCCTGGATCTGCAGGATGAGAAAAGCACATTCAAGTCAAAAATATGTTTACATTTACGGTTGAGTTTAAGTGTTGATCACAATAACAAGAAAATTACTTCTTCTTGGTTGCCTCAACGAGCTTGATTTTCCTGCCGTTGATCTCCTTCCCAGATAACTTCTCCAGTGCATTTTTTAGATCACTATGGGAAGCAAACTCGACCACACTAAAGAGTAAGATAAATGTATTAAAAAAAACATACAGCCTCGAACCTGATGCAACGCATCAATCAATGACATGCTTTATGGGATTTAGTCATTTTGTAAGACATAAATAAAATATTAACTTAAGATAGAAATAATATACGTGTTTGTTAAATAATATGTCGAAACCTTTTTATTCTATGTTGCGGTTTCTTTTTAAAGGGGTCATATAACATGGCAAAAACAAATATTGTTGATTGTTTTAGATGTAATGTAATGGTTACGTTTAAAAAACACTGTATTTTCCACATACAGTGCATGTTTGTATCTCCTATTTGCTCGCCTCTCTGAAACGCAGGGATTTTTTACAAAGCTCATCTCTCTGAAAAGCGAGGTGTGCTATGAATGGTCAGTTAACCAGTGTGTAGTGATTACCATATTTGGAACATTCCTTGTGTACACATTTGGGCGGTCTTAGTCAAATCACACCACAAACTGACATAGATTTGTGGGGGTGTGGTTACACGAGGCATTTCAGGCAGGTCTGGGTGAGCATTCGCTTTTAGATAGAATGCATCTTTGTTCCGACACTTAATGTTTGCAATTTTACGTGTCAAATACATGCATGGGCAACTTATAATGCACCAAAGACACAGAAATACACGTATTCGCGTGTACAGTCTTAACAGTCTTAACTTAGCGGCTAAGTTTATGCAACTGGCCCCAGGATATTGTTTAATATAACTGTAATTGTGTTCGCCTGAAGAAAGAAAGTCATTTACACCTAGGATGGCATGAGAGTAAATAAAATATGAGATGATTGCCAATTAATTAAAGGAGTGAACTATTCCTTTAATGAGTGTAAGAGAGTTTACATGTACAACTGACTTGAGAATATAATAAAATTGCAAAATGTCAGATATCCACTGGCTTACCCCTCATTGAGCTTTGGGCGATGGGCATCTGCAAAAGTAACTTCTCCAGCCTGTCTCATGAAATCCTTCAAATCCTACACACAGCACATCAGAACTTTGATTTAACTCACTAACTTTGATCATTGTTTTTGCACGTGCTATAAAAATCAAGTCTTAACTATTGACTGTAAAAGTTGGGGTCCGAGAACCTCTCAGCTCACGTAGCTGCCGCCGTCCTTGTTTATATCAGATCAATAAACGTTACATTGTAGGTTAACCTTACAACTTGGCCACATTGATACACTTTTAACCGATAAGATATTGACATTTGGTAACAGAAAAATATGGAGGCCGAAAGAGCTTTGAAAAATGTTGCCTTATTTTAAGATGTTTTAAAACAGTCTTTAGATCTGGATTCTGAAAACACGCTAAACAAAGACTCCCTGTGTGTCATCAGCCAAGTGTGCTAATGTTGGTGCAAATCGCAGTAGGGCGCAGGGCACCTTGTGAAGCTTTGACATTCTTGGATCCCCTTAGAGCACAAATCTAGCAGACAAAATATTTGGAACAGCTTGTAAAGAGCCCCATTTCCAGTAAATTATTTAAATGTGTTCACATTAGAGAGATGCATTCTTACCACAGTGACAACAAGTGAATACAGAATATGTGTGGCGGAGCTTCTCTCCATACTCTATTCGTGCCCCCCCTCAAGGGCACTGAGAGTGAACAGGGAGGAAGAGATTAGACTAATACCTGGGAACGTACCCATCGGTCTGAGGCCATAACCTGGAGATTTTATCCTCGGCCATGTGTGTGGAACCACCAGAGAGCAGGGTGGGCGAGTATACCGATCGAAGCCTCTCAAATTATCGAACCCCTCGATTGATCGAGATTCGCTCTCTTTCACTCTCTCTCTCTTTCTGTCTCTGTCCCTCTCTCAGTTTCGTTCTCTCTCAATCACTCTCTGCCTCTCTCTCTCTTTCGGCTCGGCACCGTCACAAATCGGGCTTTGTAGCGGCCGCCGTCGCTCCTAGAGCGAGAGGAGAGCTGTCATGCGATCAGCGGAGGTCAACTAGGCGTGGGACACAGGGGGAGTGGCTTAACCAGAGAGAGGGACCCTGTAGGGCTTAACTCCACCATTAGCGAGCTCTTCCATACGACACAACAGTCAGGCTGGCAAATAGAGGGGTGAACAATTGGTTAAAACAGAGGCAAAGTGACTCAACCGTAGTCTTTCCTCCTCTCTAGTTCATTTGCAAAAAATATATTTTACCTTAAACTTGCAAATAATTTCAGAATGATGCTTGGTGTGACTTTTTGTCATTGATTTACATTTAAAGCTAGTTTTGGCATATTAACAAATTTACATAATCTAGTTATCAATGAAGAAATCCTCTTGTTTTTAGCATTCGCCATGCTTGGGAATATAGCTTACTGTCTCACCAAATATGAAAAGAAATTGTGAAACATCACTCACCTGCCAGCTGACACGAGAGGACAAATTCTCCACGATGAGACGGTTCTCAGTGCGCATTGGGGGAGGATTCCTGCTGGGTGACAGAATTTAGAGGAAACTAGTTTTTTTTAGGTTTTTGGTAAGAGAGACTGATATATTTTCATAAATATAAAATGATAGAAGCACATACTGATTATATCTCAACTGTTTTTGCCTTACCTGCTCCTTTACACGGTCAATTCAAATGTATATAGTGCTTTTGTATAGTTTTGCATTGTTGCAAAGTAACTTTATACAGAATTAGTAACAAATACATGGTTTTGTTGAAATTCTCTCAATACAATGTACATTTACAAAACTCAAATTCTCCAAGCTTGTACTCCTTGTGCTAGTAAGCACAATATGTGTCATAGTTCAAACAGCACACAACAAATATTACTTTTTTGCTAGATGTAGTAAAGTTTAGTTAGTTATGCAATCGTAAACAGTTTGTTTAATATTTACGCAGAGCACATGTGACTCAACATTTGCATGCAAGAACAAAGATCGAGACTTACCTTCGGCTGTCCTGAGAGCCACGACTATACCGGCCAGGGAAACGTCCTCCTCCTCCTCCTCCTCCACCTCCACCTCCTCCTCCTCCTCCTCCACCACCCCCACCACTACTACTACTACTACCACCACGACCCCGTCCCCCACGTAGACGGACACGGGCATGTTCAATGGTCACCCTGCAAACAAAACAACAGATCCCTGATACACGTGTTTGATGCGTAACCACTAGTTACCCGTTTACACTTATTAGTCAAGTTATGCTGCATTAGTATCTGAATCCCATGCCAGTGCACCAAACAAATATCTGTACTTTGATAACAAAAATGTACAATGAATAAATATACCTCTCATTGCAGAGCTCTTTTCCATCAAGGTCATAGACGGCATCTTCCGCATCTCTCGGATCGTCGAATTCCTTTAAAAAGGCAATATTATAATGTGGCTGTGTCTTAAATTCAGATAAACAACCTATCTAGATATGATTTTTATATAGACATGCGTAATAGACAATGTGAAGCTGACGTCACGCCCCATGTTGCGCCGCCATCTTGGGAGGATAATACTCCACTACTATTAGTGTTTTGAAATGTACGGTTACTTGTATTGTTTGATATATGTAGAAATCGAAAGTGAAAGAACCATGGGCTTTTCCTGAACGACTCTGCGTACTGCTATTGCAGTTAACACAGCAAGACCGACCTACCATAGTTATATTGCCTAATCAAACAAGAAAAACAAAACACTGCATGAACGCACTAGCAGCCCATCCTCCCAAGATGGCGCAACATTCAACGTGGCGTCGATTAACAAGCTTTTTAGTTACAAAGATGGCCGAAAAAGCTGTGTAGGTAGGCAGCTTACTATTAGAGGTTTATGCGCCGCTACGCAACCGATCATAGATAGACATAAAGTACCGCGATAACTAGCCGTTCGACTCGCTCTCGCGGTTCTTTGATGGCATATGTGGATCGGTTTGCGCAGCGCCTCATGAAGTCGAACAAAGCTTAGTTATTGAGGGTAGGCATACACATACAATAGTTACAAATGATCTTAAAACAATACAAAAAAAGATATACGTTTAAACTTACCACAAAGCCAAAGCCTCGTTTCAGGTCAATGTCTCTGATTTTTCCGTAACCCTTGAAGAAACGCTCGACGTCCTTCTCTCGAGCGGAGGGGTTCAACCGACCGATGAAAATACGACAACCGCTCATCGTCTTGAAAAACAAACGTTAAAACGACCAGGATTTAAAATAACCGTCAATCCGAAGCAGTCAACGCATTTCTGCTTCGGTAAGGAACAGAGGCCCTTACGAAACACAAACCACATCCAGGGAGAGCGAATTACATTGACAATGGCTACACGAAACGTACGACCGTCTTCACAAGATATTATAAAAACACATTTCCGGTTTATAAACGAACTGTTTCACACATATACATAGATAGATAGATACAAACCTCTGTATAATGTTTCTCTGGTGAAGATCTCACGTCTATGCAAACAACAGCCTCGCTCAAAATGGAGTCGTTGAGAATAAGAGCGGAGGTACAGCGCTGATCTGAGATCGGCTCTCGGCTTTTGATAGGCACATCATTTAAGTTTTTTTTTTTTAATTATTATACAATTATGTAGTTTATATAGTTAATGCAATTAATTTTGACAATGATTAAAAAAGTAAAATGTAAGGTTTCGCGTGGCAAAATTTAATTTTAACACATTTAAAAATTGTGTGTCTGTGAGCGTTGCCGTTTATTTTATTTTTACTTATTTAATTTAAATGAGGTCTTCTTGTATATTTTTATGCTATTAAAATATTAGCGCTCATGTGTACGCTAAAAAAAATCGTTTTATTATAGTAAAAGTGTAACTAGTTTTTTTTTGGCAGATTGATTACCAATTGTATTACTAGTTTTACTACAAATATCATGGCTATTGTGTCGAGACAATACGCAATTTGTGGTTACTATGGTCTTGCTACAAATAAAACGAAAAACCCAACCCAAAACCATCACGGCCATTTGCGTAGTCGCACGGAGTCGCATGTGCGTTCATACCGAGATTCATCTCTAGATGTCGATAAAGTAAAGGAATCAAATGAACTACCAATGAAAATGGCTCTTAACCTCAACAAAAAATCATTCACAGTAATCAAAAACACGACAAGCATTTGATAAACCTGTGCACTTCAAATGAAAGCTTTAATTAGAAATAGTTATATACACACTGTAGAATTAAATTAAACTTTATACAAATATTAAAATACTATCTTCACACCCACAGCAATGTACAGAAGAAAAAAAGTGTAATGGGGGGCTGGGTGGATGAGTCAACTTATATTACGCTTTAATGCTGAAAACACCGTACAACAGTGTTTCACACACATCCTGCATATCACTTCCTTGCTTAAAAAACATCCATTGAGTGATTTTGGTAAAAGGAAATAAAAACATAATTTCACGTCCACTGAAAAGCTTCTAGCAGAAGCGAGAGTGGCCAGTCTTACAACTGAAACTAGACAATATTTATGCATAGAAAACGAAAAGTAAGGCCATATAGACAAATTACCAAAAAGCCAGTGAAACCGAAGTAACGTAATTACAAAGTGAGCAGTGTATGAAATGTACAAGTTTTTAAGGCAGCAGTAATATTTTGCCTTCAGTCTGCATGACATATGTAGATCCGATTACAATAACGAGCCAGAAGAACAAAACTGAGGATCTGCAGATAGGAAAACCGCCCTCTCTCTCCAAAGTCAGACACATAAAATATTCAGGTATTTGATGCATGGTGACACATTGGGTGTCACGTCAACAAAAGGGGATATACACAATGCAGCTGGGTGTAATGGAAGTGAATCAGAAATAAACCTACTCAAAGGAAACGTTCATTGGTTGTGTCAAATGTCTTCTTGTCAAAAGAACACACTATGAGTGAAGAAGAGGCCATTTTCTGGAACTGCATTTATATAAGAGACGTCTATACTGGGACATTAAGTTTGTATATATGTGTATGTGTAACTGTTAAGAAAAATTGCTATACAATGCATTTAATCAATGCACCACCTATCTGATCTGACATATTTGATCTATTTTTCTCAATACCAATTTATTAAGATTATTTAGGAAATTCTATCTTTGATAGTCATCGAATGAACCGTCGAACAAGAACTATGATGCAAACGCAAATGTCGCATTTGCTGTTTTCACTGCGACAAAACAAGTCTTTTATGGGGTAAGGTAAAAAAAGTATAACCAATGTACAGCCCAGTAAATAACCTCGGTCCACACCCATCAAGAACATAGAAGTTAAGGGAAAATTTTTTGTTTTCTTGTGCGTGCAACACATAAACATGAGAGAGACAGATTGTAGCTCATACTTTGAAACGTGGGGGGAAAGTGAGGTTGGGTTATTTCTCTTTATGAGAAAAGACTTCCAGGGGCATGACCTCACAGCCACTTCACAAAATGCATCTCTCTCACTTTAGACAAACAGAGATGTAGACAACGAACATCCATTCTATTTAAATAACGTCTCGATTAGAAAATGGAGGTATTGAAAACGTTTCTTATTTTGGAGAAAAGAAGCCTGGATGACACTTAAGCCCTCTTCAAATCACAACAACCACAGTCACACAGGCATCAGAAACACACACGCACGCGGAGCACAGCACGGACAATTCTTGACAAATAAAAAGGCAAGCATGTTTTTAAGTACAGTACAATGTAAATCAGTTCAACCCTGCGTCTCGCATAAGGGATCAAGCGTCGATATGGTGTGTGCCGGTGCTATGCGTCATGCTTCGGCTGTGCCGTGCTCCTGTGCGTACGCCCGAGCGGGTACAACGATACAGAAATTGCACAGAACATGCAGCATCAGAGAGAAAGGGGCGTGGCTTAGCCAATGCTAGCTGAACCCTCCCCTTTCGCAGGAGATCACAGTCATTGACGGAGCAGAGGTCCACGAATCGTTTTGTAATCTGAATGCATTCATCTTTTATTGGTGAGTTTTTGCCATTACAGGTTGAAATTAAGAGCGTTTGCGCATCTCTTTACAGGTCATCTGGTCTGAGGTTGTTCCCGGGAAGCCAGACTCCGCAGAGGTCACGCAGCTTGCAGACTCCAGGGCAGGCGGTTTGTTGGCAGAGGGACAGCTGACGGACGTCTTGTTTTACTGCTCTGGGGTAAGAGTTTGGCGAGAAGCTTTAGGGGTTAAGATCCCGGTCAGCAATGACAGAGAGGGGGAATGCTTGCAAACTCAAGCCTCTTTTAGCAATGGAATATCTGCAGAAAAAACAACGAGGCATGAGGTCTGGAAAATGCTAAATAGGCACAGAAAAAAACATTTGACAAGATAATAAGTAGTTAAAAATTCTGAACCCACTTATGAAACGCTTCTATACTGCCTTCTTCTCATTGCTTTGTCTAGTTTATATACTGTATAACACTCCCCCAAACAGATAGCCCCACCCCCAAAACCCACATCACTGATGCACAAACAAACTTTTGCTTCTGCTACCACTACAGCACCACAATGTTTACACTTTTTACGGAATTCAAAAATGGCGAGCCGTCACTTTAAATGTGGATTTCGACCTGACTTACCATCGCTGTAGTCTTCAGCTGAAGCGACTGAAAGCAGGCTGTGCTGATCGCTGCTCTCGCTGCTCTGTCTGCGGTTGAGCCGTGCGGCTGCGCCAGGCTGCTCAGCGGCCCAGGAAGAAGACGATGCTGAGGAAGAGGGCATCTGGTGAACCAATACGGTCTCTGCGTGACTCGAGGATGCAGCCGTCGCAGCCGAGGTAAAACCATATCCTGCCTGAGCCTGTTCAAGAGGAGTGCTCGAACTGTCAGCCTGGGGGCCCTCCGACAGCACGATCTGAACACGGGACTCGGTGGGCGGTGCGGAATTGCCATCAGCGCCATATACGGCTTCTTCGTAAGATGGCAGCGTTACCTGAACGCCCTCCACCATGATGGAAGCAGGCTGTCCTGACACACCCTGTTCCCGGCTGCTTTGGAAGACAGACAAAGAGAAAGAGAGAGAGAGAAAGAGATTAAATCCTGACCTGTGGCTTACATCACAGGGATACGATTACGCAATTGCAAGTTACTGGAACAAAAGCGCTGTAGGGAAGGTGCCACATTTGTTCATGTCCAGCTGTTGGAATTAGGATTGACTTTATCTTTGTGTGCGGCTAAATTTAGTACGCTGCCAAACACATGAATAAAGAGACTAAGGCCTAAGAACATTAAAAGCCCATTATGTTTCTGACGTTCACAAAAAAACAAGTTTGATATGATCAAATTCCTAACAAATTATAGAACCGCTTCTCACCGGCTGTGATGGAAGGACTTGAGTTTTGGTTGCAGTAACACAAACAGAACCACCAGGAGCAGAATGAGAGCCACGGAGCTGGCGGTGGAGGCCACGATAGACAGAGTTGGCATGGGCAGAGTGGAGTGCTGCTCCTCCCCTAAAAGATGAAACAGTGTTTCAAACTGATCTCTCTTTCACATGGACAGATGAATTTGGATCAACATGTGTGACGTACCTCGTACGGGGTGACAGCTGATCTGCATGGACGACTTCCACTCTGCATTGTCGCAGGTTCTGAACTGGTAGCCTCCTTTGAGAACGTAACCCTCGTCGCAGAAGTACTCGATCACGGTGCCAGGGGTCAGTCTGTGGCAGGGTGAAGGGTGGCAGTTATAACCTCCGTTCTCTGGTTCACTGGGTGGTTGACAAACTGGTGGGAAAACATTTGTTATACATAGTACACATACATAAAAAAATTGGTATGTGCCAAATAGATAAAAACATTAAAACATACAGTGCTGTGTTTGTCATGGTGTAATGTAATTATAAGACAGCAATGCTGAGATCCTGCTGTCATTGCTATGGCAACGACCATAACGCCAAAACAGACAATTTTGTGGCACTGATTGTTACAGCTAAATATTTAACAATGAGGATAAATCTCTCTTATGCTATTTTATATATTAAATATAAATATTGATAATAGAAAACAATGCAATGTTAACAGTTTGTTTTCTAAATTTTGCTATGTCACACCATAGGACACATGTACGATTTATTTGTCAACTACCCAATTACAATTCCAACACACCATTTCATCAAAGCTTAAAGTGATAGCTCACTCAAAAAAAAAAATCTGTCATAATTTACTTTGGGATGTGCACGAATGTTCGATCCAATTAAAAATGCTGTTCGAATATTTGTATTTTTCATAAGAATAAAAAAACTACGTTACCACAGGGGTTAGAATTGTCTTGTCTTATTTAACGCTTCTTCACTTCATCTGTAATGACTTTATAATATACAGAAAATATAAGTATGTGTTCCTAAATCTTTGTTTAGTCAGATCGCGAGCTGGTTTAAATATTTAAAGTTCACAAACGGATCGAATGTGAGCTCGGCTCACATCACCATATTAAAATGTTTTAAAAACGTGAGTTAACATTACTAAAATATTAATTGGTATAAAAATATCAACGTAATATGATTAGATGATTCATTTATTTATTGCCATAACTTGTTCGGAGCAGTTGTTCCTTCGTTATAAATATGTTAGGCTATAACTAATGGTGATTTCAACAACTTGAAACATTAAAATGTACATTTCACAGCAACTAATGTTAATAAGTTTGGCCTTAGCATAAGACTGGTACCTTTTTCCATACCTAAAGCCTGTATTTTCCCCCTAAGAACTAAAAATTGGTATTTGTTTGCTTTAAAATGTGCTGTAACTCCTTAGTAAGGCCACCTTAGTTTATTTTCATTATTGATGCAAATGCAATGCAAAGCTAAACAAGACAGACACTGACCATGAGACGACAAAGAAAATATTTATATGCGGTGGTGATCAGCAGGATCAGTAATTCTTCCTCAGATGACGGTCGTAATAAACAGGACAACAAGCACTAGAATGGCTCCGTCTTTGTTTTTAGGATCAATTAACAGTCGGCATGGAGGTATCAAGCCTCATAATAAAATATATTATCAATATTATAAACAATAAAGCCAGGTATTCTTGTCAGATCTAGGTTTTGTTACTGGGAGTTAGAGAAGAGCAGCTCGTTTTCTCTGCTAACTGCTTGTTGAACAGACTTTCATTTTAGTCATTTTAGTACTGTATGACTTACACACCGAACACAAAAGAAGATATTCTGAAGAATGTTGTTAACTGGCCCCCATTCACTTGCATTGTTTTTTTTTCCATACAATAGAAATAAATGGGGTCCAGTGCTGTTCAGTTACCAACTTTCTTCAAAATATCTTCTGTCTTCTGCAGAAGAAAGAAAGTCATACAGGCTTGAAATGTCAAGAGGGTTAGTAAATGACGACAGAATGTTCATTTTTGGGTCAACTATCACTTTAATGAGATGTGAGAAGGGTTGAAATAAAACCGAACAGAACGTACCGTCATTTTTGAGACAGCGGGGCGGCTCAGTGGACCAGTGGCCTGATACAGTGCAGGTAATAATGCTATAGCCATCCAGCATGTACCCCGGATCACAACTATACTGCAGCAGCGTGCCCACAGAGAAAGAGCCGCGGTTAGTTTCCGTCAGGTTCCCGTGGCCATGAGGCACGACTGGGGGTCTGGAACAGCCTGGGGGGGCAGGAGAAGAAGAGTGGTTAGAATAAAACCTCAACTAAATCACATTTGCTTTGTAAAGTATGCATAAATCATTCATTTTAACATACTTATAGTAGCGGATGTCTACTGCTTGACATCTAGCCAACAATTATTTAAGAAACTTTGCGACAACAAATTCAATAAAGAAAAAAACTTCAATGAACTTAGAAGCAAATCCAAGTCGGTTAATACGGATCTTGGATCTCAAAGTAAAGGCAAATTAATGTTAGAAAGCTTTCCATTACTGTGGTCTCAATATGCTCAGTCCAAACCCAGGTTGTGAGCCAAAATGTGAGCTGCTCTCCAAAGACAATATATATTCATACACAAGCAGCAATGAGAAGGCATTATACTATAATAAGCGTTAATATGCAAATACTGTTCTTCTAAGTTATTCTTATGACTACAGTCTGGGCTCACAAACAGTGTGTTTACACAAAACCACATACCAGACACTTTTTAGAGGGTCGCTGGTTTTCACCTGAGTTCAGAAAGAAGTATCTTGGCGTCAAACCGTACTAAAACTGCTACAAGTAGATTCTCCTCATCATACAGAGGTCTGGTATACTATTTCTCCTCAAGTTCACATAAACACAGCACACATAATGTCCAGCTCTGTGATACTTTCTGCCCTCAAGCTTAATATCAAAGTCAAGAGTTTCTATTTCCCACTCGTCTTTCCCTTTGCACACAAAGCAGAAAAAAACCCCCGACTGCCCATGAGCCGAAGCTTCATTCACACAATAGTTCACGCAAAGCATGTAAACACATCTATCCGCACATTACATTAATCTGGCACGAAGACAAAAATGACAAACAAACAGGGTCTGTTTTGGATAGACCCCTATATCACTATCTCCTCTAATCGGAGCTTTTAATGTGCTCTTAAGCCGAGGTCAGCCGATTACAGACTCATCTGATCTGATCGGACACCAGAGACTCATTCATGTTATGAATCACACAATCCCTTACATTTAACTTGAGGTACATCTGTATTGTTGTCTCCTTTGTCTTCATGTACTCCAGGGCTGTGTGGCGTGTTTTTGTGTTGGAACCATGTAACAAGCATTACATTCTAATTGAATTATTGATGATCCAGACGTTTTTTCGTCACTACTTTTTTAAAAGACTTTCGTTTTGTAGATTTACTACGTTTCCGCAGGAAAGTTTTGTTGTTGCTGATTGTCCGGCATTCTCCCTCCATTGAGCGCGCTGATGACGTATGATGTCTGCGTGAACAGGGTGCGCAGTGGTATGCAAAGTACGTTGGCTGAAAATGTACACATGAGCAGTCACAGCGTTCGGCCAGAACGTTTTGATTGGGCAACGTTTTTTGGTCCAACACATTTCACAGATGATATATAATTATAAAAATATTATTTGACCATATACTTCTTGATTGCTATCAGGATGTAAAGAGATTCCCAACCAGCATGACAAAAAAAATTCTCTGGACAGGATCACCTATTCTGCCTTTAAAATTTTTACTGCTTTATTACCCACTTTTTGATCCACAGAATATAACAATATATAGTATCACAAAACAAAACAGAACAGAACCCAACCCTACACATAAAAAATACATCAAGTCCACTTCCTTGTTATGCAACTGGTCTGAATGAACTGGATGTTCAAATATTTTTCTTCCTCATTGTTTCATATGTCATTAAAGGAGGCGTCTATCATAGATAACAATCACAGTTATGCGTAGGACACATTCATGAGGGTTGACAAGAGCCTCATGACCCAGCAGTATCACTTTATGATAAGATTGTATTTGTTAACTATAAATGCATAAACAAATATAAACTAACAATGAGAAATATAGTTTTTCAGCATTTATTGTTCTTTGTCAGTGTTAGTTCATGTCAACAGTTATTAATGTTAGTTCACTGTGCATTAACTTATGTAAAAAGATAACTTTTGATTGAAAAAATGCATTTAAAGGTCCAATGTGTAATTTTTTGGAGGATCTATTGACAGAAATGCAATATAATATACATAACTATGTTTTCAGAGTTGAATAAAGACCTTACATAATGAAAGTGTTATGTTTTTATTACTTTAGAATGAGCTATTTCTATCTACATACAGCACAGGGCCCATGTTGTTTCTACAGTGGCCCTAAACAGACAAACTGCACTACAAAAGAGAGACTGTACAGCTACAACAACCTCTCTAACGTGTTACCACAACATCTAGAGCAGATACACAAACTAAACAGCAGGCCTAAGATTTTCAAGGCATGGGATAGGCTGGGTGTCACGGAAACAAAACATGCAAAAATAAGTCCTTTATCATTAGTGTGGTACATATCTAGGCAGCAAACATCACATGTTGAATTCCAAACAACCTGTTTGACTGGCAGAGGCTTTATAAGAAACTGGATTAATTAACCTTGAATGGCAGATCACATTTTTCACAGAGTGTCCCATTGGAACTTGCAGATAACATCAACATGTTCCTTGACCTACTCTGAAAAGTATCACTAATCTGTATAAAATATGAGTAATGATAATGATACCAAAGGCAACATTTCAAGTCAGATTCCAACAAAACAGTAAATGTCAATACTTGTCATCTGAACAGCCTTCAACCTCCATCTGCCCACAAAAAAATTCTAATTATCCATCATTATAAATGGCTCTGGTGTAAAGCGGATCACATTACTGGTCACTGTAGTGGGCAGCTGGTCAGTGAGACTGAATCTCAGCGGTCCATGTGAGGATTAGAACAATCCTCTAAGACACTCCCTCGTAAATATGTTTTTATTCAAGATCTCATTATAACACAGGCTGATGTTTTTTCCACTTTGTTGTTTTCCCAGTCTCTCTTAATTCTAATCCCTAAAGCAAGCTGTTAAAAAAATAGCAGAATGGGAATATATTCCTATCTCTCTTCACAGGAAATGTGAAAACAAAAGTGTGCAAGGATGGGCAGTATTATCACATTATATATTATAACCCATGTATAATTTTGCTGAGAATTCATCATAAAATAATTTATATCTTATTATATAATATCTTTGGACAATTAAGTAAACAAATCACATCCTGAATAACATAATTAATTAATTTATATATAATATATATACTTAAAAAAAATATAAAATATATAAAAAAGAGAGAATGCATTTTATGTGATATATTAATATAATATATATACTGCACAGCCCACTAGGCTATTGGCCAACATATTTATTATCATTTATAAATGTAGTTCACTGTTGGTTTTGCATTTTTCTGTTATACGTTGGCACTGTTGGTCTTTTACCACCCAGCCCTAGAGGAAGGGGGCAAGTGGGAACATCGCTCCCAGACGTGCACCTCATACTGTGATTCATTCATAACGGATGTTTTGTTCATTGAAGTCCCAGTACAGTTACCACCAAAGGCCATTTCACAAACCTCCCGAGAAATACAGCGGTGTTAAACCGCCACATTTATTGCGCCACGAGTTTGACGTTGTTGACGAAACAAGCACACCGCAGCTGCAGATATGAAATCCATCCGTGACACAACATGTCTTGAACGGCTCTTGAGGGGCTAATAACAGTGTGCGGTTTCCTTCTTGTAAGAGAATGCCGCAAGAGAGGGAGAAGGCCGCAAGTTACTCGTGTCTCATGTTTCTGTGTACATAACAAAATGTAGATGAATCTCGCTCCTGGCAGATGAAGGGAGGGATGAGTCGATGTCTGCTTGTATGTGCGTGTTTACAGTTCCCACATGTGTTTTGAAGCAGATTTACAGAGTTAAAGGGAAACTCAGCAGGGGCATCGCATATCTGTGACGGGAAAAGCTGAGTAAGAGAGATAAAGGGCGATCGCTGCTGAGCAGGAAGCAGTGCTTGGACTTCGGTGAAAAGGGTGGCATTCCTGCAGGAACAGAGGAGAGGGGAGCACGAGGGGCACTGCAGGTTTCCACACGCACATGTCTAACCACACAGAAGCGCAGGTAGACCTGGCTCCTACTGCAAAACGAGCCCTGACAAGAGATCTATGCACCTAATCTATGCTGAATTAACCCATAAATATAGCTCTAATGTACCTCAACTAGGGATGCTCATTTTCCCTACCCGAGATTGACACTCGTTATTAGAAAATGGACCATTAACTGATAAGATTTTAATATTAAATTGAAATGCATGCTGCGTATCGATTCGAAGGCTGTGTCCTCTGGAGGTTGCGTTTGTCGGCCGCATACGCCTTCGCATGCGCATACTCCATTTGGAGGAGTAAAGCCCTGACAAATGTGGCCTTAACAATCAGATGAATTACACATGTATAATTGAATAGTTATTTAAAAAACGTAGTATTAAATTATTATAATAAAAAAAGTATTATCAATATTATTTAACTTAAAAAAAAATAAACATACCTTTTGAATCGTTTAATTGATAGTATTAATCGGTCAAAAATGTTACTATCATGAACATCCCGAACCTTACACATAGATTGATTTAGTAGGAAAAGTAAATGTGTTATTATTTACATTCCCTTATGTCGTTCAAAAACTTTTTGCTGTTATGCAATTTGGGAGGTTGACATTCCACCATGAAGTGTCACTGTATAAAAAACTACGATTTTAAAACATGACGCACGCTGAACTGAATCCACGTTACTCACATGAGCACTTCAGATCAACTAAAGCGCCACTAAAGGCATAGTTCACACAATCAACATTCCCAGTATTTACCAACACTTCCCTTAACGTCAAATTCCTAAATGACTCCTTCTGTGGAACACAAAAGAAGATATTTGAGAAATGTCACAGTGGATTTGTGTTCATACAATGGAAGTCAATGTTTTTTAGTTACCAATGTTCTTCAAAATATCTTCTTTTGTGTTCCGAAGAAAAAGTCAGTCATACAGCTTTGGAATGGCATGAGGTTGAGTAAATGTTTCATTTGGGTAAACTATCCCTTTAAATTGATTTACTGACATGTTTGAAGGACACTTTATTTATTCACTGCCATTGACCTTTACAAGCAGTTTTGTTTTTAAAAATGACAGTATATAGACCGTTTTAAACGATGTAAACACTGGTGCAGAAGCACTTCCTGTTTTAGTTTTTTTCAAGTCTCATTTAACATTTGGATCCAGTTCTAAATGTTCTGTTGGTTGTATATTGTTCTATAATGTTCTGTATTGTTGTTTAAAACTAAAACAGTAAATGCTTCTGGACCAGTGTTGTTTTCGTCTCGCAAAATGATCTACACTCTATCTAATAAAAAATAAAAACAAAAATTTTAAATGCTAGAACAACTGACGGTGACCATCAATAAAGACATTTAATAACAAACAATATTACCCCAGTATTGGCCAAAATTCCATATTACTGGATCCCCATATGTGTAGCATCTTTGTATTAGTTTGAGAGCACGTTCCAGGGCATGAACCCATCAGACCCTCATAGCAGTCACACACGCTCAGCAGAGAGCCCCTAAATGTGCCCTGTCTTCTGAGGACCGGAACAAAAGCATTAAACTAAGCTCCACGTGTCCTTTATAATGGCTTTTTACAGCCCGAGGTCGGCAGCTGACTGATTTAAGCAGCTCATCTCCCCAAACAAAAATCGACTGGAAGGGAAAACTGGCAGAAGACAAGAGAAAAGTGTCTATTGTTTCTTTCGCCTTTGTCACAGGAGGAGAGAGGCAGATGGGTGTTTGTACTGGCCCGGGTCGCTCACCCTCTATCAAGACAGCTGTGAGGCACGAGTAACTCCTTTTCTAGTTTACAGAGAGAGAAAAGGAGAGAGATAGAATGAGAGAGGTACAGCCTGGGCTCATGCTGTGCCTGCTATCAGCGGCTGGCTTTAGACACAGTGCTCTTGTGTTTGGATCGGCTGTGCCTGTGGCTCACTCACTCCAGGAATGCGCTCTGTCCACGGCTAATGACAGACTGGAGTCTCTGTGGTGAACACCAGCAGTCAGAGCGAAAGCTGCTGCCAGCCAGCCGCATGAAACCTTGGCCTTCTGATGCCGCGCGGCAGCTGCACTCAGAGGTGCTGACATCCATTGTGCCAGCTAATGGGTATTAGCGACTTGAGCGAGAATAGGGCATCTGTTTAAACGGACTGGGAGATCTAGAGGGTCGACAGCCAACGGCCATGCAACACGGCCAATTCGGACATATGGTGCAGTAGGTTCTGGGATGGTTTTAAACTGGGGGATTGTTGGCTATCTTAAAAGAAAAGAAAGGGTGGAGTTATGTACTGCGTGTGTATGTGAATAGTTTCATTTTTTAATTCTCATGGCAGCGGTTGAAAACAGTCACATCATGAGCTAGACCTCAGGGAGCGGTTCTTGACAAGGAAATAAAAAGACAGATACTGAAAAGTAGACACGCTATCTCAGGGCAACTTCCTTAACATTTAAACTAGTCTAAAAAGGAAACTCTTAAAGGGATAGTTCATCCAAAAATGAAAATTCTGTCATCAATTACTCAAAGACCTTTACTAATATTCTTCCAAAATTTTTCTTTGTGTTCAACAGAACAAAGAAATTAATACAGATTTGGAACTTGAGGCTGAGTAAATGGTGTCATCATTTTTTGGGGGAACTCTACTTTTACGCAGGAAAGTCTTTATTCCAAATATATGCAACTGTTACTCATTTAAAGAGTTACATAAACTGTCAAATCAAAGTCACATTTTTACTTCCTTAGAATGATATTCTGTAAATGAGTAACTCTTTTGTTTGATCAGTTCCTCTGTCTATTTAACACTGGCTTATACATAAATAATGTAGAATTTTGAACTGAATCGCCACAAGAACCCGTGTTGCTAGAATATCGCCATAAAGGGGACAAAAAAGATGAGAATAGTTTTTTATAAGACTCGATCAGTGGGCTAAACTCTGCAACTGTATGATTTCCCTGTAGTGTAACGAATAATTGACACGTTATATAGTTACAGTAGCAAACACTAACATATGAGAAAAACAAGAAGGTGAGACATATAGAAAAAGAGAAAGCGAGAAACTGAGAGAAACTTTTATTTTTAAATTCTCATTATAAAAAGCTACTTCACCAAAAGCCATTTTCTAGATATCAGCTACAAGGGTGTGAAGGGTGTGCTGGCAAAATGAAACACAGCCACTCCTCCAGACATAGTGCTAAAATACATCCATGCTACTAGCTGTATTATGGTCTGCAGTGAAGTCCGCAGCAACGAAATCCCAAGAGCACCCTTCTGCATTAAAAATAAAATGACCCTTCAGTCATACACGAGAAAAGGCCACAAGACTCCAAAACACACATAGTACAGAACATAACTAAACATTCTAAACACTGTATTTCATCACCATTAAAACAAGACGTTTGACCACTAACTTGACCCAACATGAACCAGAATGATTTGTCATAACTGTAGCGAAAACATCCCACTAACTTGACTCCCACACAAACATCTAAAAGATTGAATTTTTGCTAAACATAAGCATTAGCAATAATGTAAACAGAATCATTTTCAACAATACATTATGCTGTATGTTGAAGTTATGTGTAATAGTCTCTGAACTGCTAAATACTTGTAGAGGTATGGCCTTCTGATGAAAACCATAGAACGCTAGGTGCTCAAAACAAGACAAGCAGCATCAGCCTCCTCAAGTTCTCAACACAAATGTGGTTGCAGCTGTTGAGGCAATCGGTAGCTGTCATGCAGTCTGTTGCTCTGACTTGTTGAGTTTCACTCTTATAGTTGGGTTTCAACTTAGAGAGACACTGGCACCGCATAACAGCAAAAAACGCAATGAATGCCTAAATAACTACCACACGAAACTGTGAGGGGAACAACAAAACACGTACTTTCAATTGGAGAGGAGAAGTAGGAATTTACACGTTTTACACTTTTGTTCCAGAAAACGAACAGTCACACTGATTTATAAAATAGAATAAAACAGAATAGAAGTATACCTTCTTCATTGCAAAGCTTACAATTGAATTTAAGATCTCTTTAGCATCCCACACATACAAAAGATATGGCCGAGTGCATATATTTGTTTTATATATGCACTATATATTGCATACATAAATCAAGAAGCATTCTTGTCACATTTTGTGCTGCTATCAAATAATTACACGTAGAACACGTGTTCTTTTTGCAGAACTTTCTCAATCCCACCGTTTTCTATCTCACGACATGTACCCAAGTAGTACCACTTATTAGGGTTGCACGGTGTACAGGTGCTACGGTAGCATCGCGATGCTAAAGCTTCAAAATATTCCTGCGATGCCGCTCTGTTTTTTAAAGGGTAGTATCGTAGTGCCGTAACTAATATGCATATGCACATTAACGTTCATTTGAACTCTTCCATCCGTCTTTTTGCGGTGTTTCTCTTCTAAATGAATCCGTGTTTTGAACGATTCGGACGAGATAATGATTCAGTGAGTCATTCATCAAGACTCTTGCTTTGTTCTTGAATGAATCAGCTGTTTTGCCGCAACCTACTGTCATATTGAAAGTAAGACTAACCTTTTCCTATATAAGCATTGCAATAAATGCAATTTGTCACACATTGATTGAATTAGTTCCAATGTTAAAAAAATTGCCTTTAGTAGTTACTACAGTAAACTTTGCTAAAATTTAGTAGACTACTACTGTTTTTAAATCTCACCACGGTAATTTTATAGTATACTACAGTATTTGCTAAAACTTATCCAATTACTACAGTTAATACCAATACTACTTGGGTTCGTGATATTTCATAAGGTATAGTATCGCAAGATATGTTTATGGTACCATGACAACCCTACCGCGTATAGATGTACGCGTGAAATGTACATCAGTCAGCATGAAACAATGTGTTCTTGAGCTTAAAATATCCTTTTAATTCTGCTCTGATCCATCAGATGACATCACCTCATTCACTTATGTTCAAGGTGTCATTTTTCCGTGCTGAAGTGAGAAGTAACAACAGCTAACATAAATCCATATGGAAGTAGTATTTCAGGGTAAGAAGTGAGTAACGTGGGAAATTCCTCCAGCTCACAACGTAGTGCTAAAAACAGTGACTTCAGCTGTGTGCCTTTAGGGAGCTTCTTGTCGTTCCCACACACTGAAAAGCCCCACAATAACATCAGCCCCTAAGCATGGAGAGGTTTTGTGTTGCTTTCCTGTGCTACTTCCTTTTGTTTACTTTCAGTTAATAAGGGTTATGCAATGGCCAATGCAAAAACATAGCACCAACGTTTCTCAGGTTCTGTCTAGATCTTGATAGACCAACAAACTACACCGCTAGTTAGGTGAGACCTCCTGTTCATCCAAACCATTTAAAAAAACTTGTTAGAAAACAGTCATTATTCTGTCTGTTGCTATCAGTGGCAAAGATAAGATGCACTTCACCTTGGAGAATCGTGAGATGAACAGAATGAAAATGGGGGAAAACCAGAAAATTGACGCAATATCCCTCACAGATTTTCATCTCATGACCTTGAAAAAGCATCCCTTCTGTCCGCTGTTCAGACTGTGGGAGGGACGAACATGTAGCGCTTATCCGATGTACCACATTCATGCCAAACACGTGTGTCCACACACGTCTCCACCACAGCCATCACTTGGGACATTTCAGTCCCTGGTTTGACCTTGCGGTGCAATCGAATCGATGTAAATGTGTAGCCACATGGTATCCGCAGTTAAGCCGAATCTCAATATCCCTCAATAATCCCTATATCGTTTACAATGCATTTAGTTGTTCACATATTACATAATCTTAAATGACACTCACATGTGGTTATAAAGAGGAAGTAGTGCAGACGTCGTTTGGTTTTAGGAACAAACAGTAAGAACACGGAACTAATAATTTTTTACCCAAGTTACAAGGCCACGCGTACACGCTGCGGACTTCAAAAAACCAACTGGCTGTCAATGTGGACATCTGTCTCTGTTCTCAGACTAAATACACTATGTAGAGTTGGATATAGAGCAATGTTGGTATTAGATGAGACTGTCAGACACCGGGGCAACTGCCGTACACACGCCCTCTGTGGCGAGAGAGAGAGTGCCCATCCCCCACCTATATCACCTCGCAGATGCTCTACTGAAAACAAAGAAACGTTGCTCATTTCATTCCATCCGGTTGCTTAAGTGTAACGGTAGCTTCCGTTATCAGTGCAATGAGAATAATGCCAACGAAAGACATTTTTCCTGCGCACAAAACTTTTGTGTTGTAGCTTAAAAATAAATAAAACTGACCCTGATATATAGACGGTCTGCAACTGTGCAGAACTGGTTTAATATAACAAACGAACAGCAATGCATGGCACCTCCATTTTCAATTGGGAATCCAAAAAAGCAACCTACACTACAGACTTCACATTATGTGAAACAAAATCGATGATATTGTGAGCGCTTTAACAACCAACGTGGTGAATATGAGAGAATGTCCGTGCTAGAAGAGTATCAAATTGGACTGTGGTGGAAGTCATGGATAAGGAGGAGGTTTCTGTGAATAATTACCTGAAGCTTGACCTGCAGGGAGCATACCGAGGAGGAGGAGCAGCAGGGATGTGGAGGCCACCCTGTGAGCGAGCGAGGCTCTCGTCTCACACGCTACCATTCCATTGCACATCTTTCAGTCCTGCTTGTGCAGCAAGAGTCCACTCCGGCTGAACCTGGTGACACAAAACACACTTATTACGAAATGGAGCCAAGTAGATTTGATTAAACTCATTTTTCACCCTCATGTCTTAAACCTGTGTATGACTCATTCATCTATTGAACCCAAAAGAAGATGTCTCTTGATGGTTTTGTGTCTGTACAATGGAAGTCAATGATGGTCAATCAATGTTGTTTGGTTACCAACATCTTCGAAGTATCTTCTTTTGTGTTCTGTAGAAAAAAGTCATACAGGTTTGGAATGACATGAGGGTTGTGAGATCAAGACCCCATGAATGATCTCAGAGAATCTAAATTGCGGTCACAGACTGGTTTTTAATGACAAGCAACAAAGTACAGATGCTGTTAAGTATCTATGCGGCATATGGCATGTTGTTTACATTATATACAGAGCCAACTAACACAACGGTGAGTCCGTTAGAATCGGATTACTTTGCACTCAGGAAAAAAATGAATCCACAACCATCACATAAATGAGAGCAGGTGCAACTTGTAAGAAGCAGCCATTTGTCAGCATTCCCCAGTAGACATATACAGGCGTGTGTGTTGGCTAGGCCAAAATATACATAACTGGATGTGCAGAACAAGCTCAAAGGCACCCGGTCACGGGGTGCTTGTGTCCCAGGAACAAACAGGATGCTGAGGATACAGCCACGGCCACCACGTGAGGCCAATCTGCCAGCGCCACACCTTTCCTTTCCTCACTACAGAGAAGCACCAGGTCGGGCTGAAAGCACAAGGAGTGTGACGTACATCTCACTGGCAGAGAAGAGCCCGCATGCTGCCTCATGTACTAAACAGACTGCCGCAGAAGAACATTCTGCAACAAACTACTCAGTGCCAACAGAAACCCAGAATGCAAATAAGGGTGCGTTTGGTAAAAGTGACTGATCACTTGGGTCTTGTACAGATGGCAGGACCACGGTAAGAATACACGACTGCAAGCTGCTGGATTTATTACAGACTTTTTCAATGAAGGTGAACCACAACTCGAACAAGTATAAACTTCAAAGTATACCTAAGAAATTTCAAGTGCTAACCAGATTTATTGGCTTTAAAGGTACAGTGTATGAAATGTAGCGGCCTCTGGCGGTGAGGTTGCGAATTGCAACCAACAACTCATTCCACCCCTCCCTTTTGAAGCACTACGGTGGCTGACACAGGACTAATATGTCGCCACGTTTTCGCTTCTTTGCCTGATAACATTTACGAAACGTGATTTGTAAGCATTTTGTCCGTCTAGGGCTACTGTAGAAACAACATGGTGAATTCCATGCAAGTGGACCCGCGGTGTATATAGATATAAATATAGCTCATTCTAAGGTGATAAAAGCATAACGCTTCATTATGTAATCTTTTTACACACCTCTAAAGACATAGGTATGTATATTATACTGCATTTCTGTAAATAGCTCCTCCAAAAAATGACACATTGGACCTTTAAAAGCAACTGGCAAATGTACATACATGGAAGAAATCTTTTAAAAGAGCTAAAAAACATGGCATCCTCCAGAAGCCAGGATCTCGTCACATTTCCTTTGAAGTGAAAGTAGAAATACTGCCATAACCAGGCCGGGTGCCAAAACAAACGTGGCACTACAGTTCCTGGCATCATGTTCCTCTTAATCATACCAAAGTTCTTGAGAAAAAGGGTTAGGCATGAAATAGTCAAATGAAGAACCCTTTTAGTCGCCTGAAGAGAAAGAAAGAGTGAGAAAGGCAGAGAGAAAGCAATATATAACTGGGAACAGGGGGCGAGGACAGTCCAGTCTGCATGACAGAAAAGAAAGAGTCTTTTGTTGAGCGCATTATGATGAGTTAAAGCTCACACAGTTTCTTTATCTACACCTCTACATAAACAGTCTTATGAGACAGAGGTGAATCCACAGGGAACCGAAGGGGGGTTTGTAATGGCAAGTTGTCATGTCATTACATTTATGCTTTTGGCAGATGCTTTTATCCACAGCAACTAACAGTGCATTCAAGTTATATGGAGTGGAACCTTTAAACTATGATATTGTCAAATGCTTAATAAAGTGTGCCGCGTTACAAGTAGCAAAAACATAACAACAACCATCATGTGGTGTTTTAAATGACAGTAACAAACAAATTATAAAGCAGTTAGTTGTAGGCAGATGACACTAATCTTGTTATCGGGGCGAGAAATAGCAGTGACATTATCACGTCTCTGAGGTAACGAGCATCAGACTCAACACATTCAACGCTCTCCCAAATAAACAACCGAAGAACGCCACTTTAATAACATCTTGCAAGAAAAAAAGCTGACAGTTATTTAGAGTAAGACATATACAGTATGTTTGTGTGCTGAGGGACATGGCAGTGCATTTAGTCTGTTTATGACCGAAATAAGCCCCGTATCTTCGGGCTTAAGTCACACGCGCTGACACGTGCAACTATTTCCGAGAACAGAGCGAGAACAACAAAGAGAACAGAGTGTGTCCTTCCATCAAACTACCGTACAGAGTATGAACACTACTTTATTAGGACGATAAACAAGATGGGAACGTGTTTATTTACACTCTTGCTTGTGAATACAAACGTTTGACTGAACTTGAAAAGTTTTTTAAAGTAAACGCTGTGCTTTTGTGCGCTTGCATTTCACTTTTTCCGACAGGCCATTTTGGCAACACAGCAACATACGGACTATATTTTGTTATGAATAACTTACATGTTAACATAAGATACACCTACACGGTGTGATAAGAAACTGCCTCACGCACATACAAAAGACGGCTAAGATATTTTATATGCATGTTGCTGCCACATACAGATAACGTTAATATTGTAGGAGATTTACAGTTAATATGCAGCCAGGCAAGTACAATGATAACATTCAACGACTAATATAAATACGACGGATAATAAAATACTTTAATCAGTCGTGTAAATTATGCCTTATGCTTAAAGCTAACAACAGGCTTTGTCCGCATCGCCCGACACAGGATACTTTTGTAATCGCGTTACGACACTTTCATAACTAATCGTTTTACACATAAATATCGTCTCTTTAAATCATACGGATTGTTTCAATCGCGATGAACAATAATAAAGACACTTTGTGATGTAGTATGTTTAGAACAGTGGTTTTGATTGGATTAGGATTCACTAGCTTACTGTATGCCTAAAACAGTCTTCCACATAAATATTAAAGTCTAATAACGGACCAAACTATTGTTGCTTCTGTAACGTTATTTGAGTATAAAAGGTATATCTATCGATATAGATATAATCTATCGATAAATGCTAGCCATTGGATCCTAAACAGTCCGTGCGGCTAACCCCGTTAGCTCAGCTAACCAACGTTAACCTTCACAGCGCTGAGAAAAGATCTTACCAGTGAATGCCCTCCTCTTTCAAAACCAGTATCGGGTCACCATGAAGCTGTTTCGAATGGATGGAAATCCCAGGACTACTGCGAACGCGGTATGGGTATCAAATATATTCAGAGATTTCGACGGCCCTTTTGATCCGACCATACGAGAAAGGTTTGAGCAGCAGCCAGCGGTGCCAGATCGAAGTACCTCCCAACCATAGAGCTCTGAGCTCCACCAGCGGCCTCGCTCTCACACCGTCTCCATGACGACAGTTCCGAACTGTACGATAAAGGGGCGGGGCTTACTCGATCTGCTGGTTCATGAGAAAATCAGCTGGAAGGAGGAGGGGTGTTATTCTACACAGATGGTCCTGTTTAAAATATCTATTCAAATATTTATGTCAGCGCATTACTGCTTAAATAAGGTTGCGATGTCTTTGACACAACACGTATTTCATTTATACGTGTTTCTTCATTTGTTTTCTTTCAAACCTCCATAACCCTTTTATTTTAAGATGTCGTATTTATCACATAATTATGTTTGGGAAAAACTAAAGGGAAAAAATCAATAAACAATATTCAGTAAAAAAAAAAAAACTATATTTAATATATACTCCACCCATGGTGCAGCCGCATTTTCCCTGAGTTATGCCATGACCTTTTGCGAGAAAAACTTCAGCAAAGATTCATTACACCACTGGGGTAAACATAACACTTTTGCCCAGTTACAAATGCTCGTTTGAAGATCCAGTGCACGTGACCGTAAATGGTTTAAATCCACGACAACGCGTGAAACTGCGCTCAAAAGTCACGGATGACAATGGCCTTGTCTTCCAGGCTTCGGCCACCTACGAGGCGGACGACAATTGTCAGGTTGACCTCAGCCGCCACCCCTCGCTTGGTGGCAGCTTTACCGGTATCGAACCAATGGGCTTATTCTGGGCATTGAAAGCTGATACGGAAGCCTGCAAGTTCGCAAAAACAGACGTGACGCGTCCTGCTCTTGTTGACATTGAGGTTTTGAGCAAAGATGAAGTCATCGCTCAAGCGACGAACGAGAGACACTGCATGGCCGACGGTGTCCGGAGAGTTCCTGTCACAGAAGGCATGATCAGAGGAACTTTGTTTCTGCCACCCGCCGGTCAGTAGCGTTTCTGTAGTATTAGCTAGTGACTTGTTTCAACGCAGTTCGTGTATTTTTTGTATGTTGAAGAACATTTTACTATTTTGCCGTTCTCAGACTTAAAAGTGTATTGATCAATGAATGACTTTAAACTTAAAATTGATGTCCTTTAGTCGTATTCTGCGTCTTAAAGCGCCCCTCTGTGGCGAAACGGAGAAGGTGCAAGTGGAGTATTCTGTATTGTATTTAATACTATAACTTTCTGTCGTTAGGCACAAGGTTATACACTGCTCAAAATGCTGGGATTGTATTCAGGAATGCCTGTTAAAGTGTGAATAAAGGTCATAATGCTTATATGTTTGATTGTCAGGTACAGGACCATTTCCTGGGATTCTGGATATGTATGTTTTCAGAGGATTCCCTTTTGAGTTGAGAGCGGCTCTGTTGGCAAAACAAGGGTTTGCGGTGTTTGCCTTGGCCTTCCAGGGTTATCAAGATTTACCCAAAAGGGCTGAAAATTTTCACCTGGAGTATTTTGAAGATGCTATAACATTTTTGCGACAACAGCCTGAGGTCAGTATGTACAACCATTGGAAGCTGTAAAGCCGATTATTAAATGAAGTCAGTGATACAAAACCGAATCCCAATCTTAATTTACATTACATTTAAATAATCTACGTCAGTCAATTCCCGCACTTCTTTCTCTTTATTCACAGGTCAAAGGGCAGAAAATAGGCCTCATTTCCATCTCAAAAAGTGGAGATCTCGCTTTGTCGATGGCAGCTTTTCTGCCTGGTATATCGGCTACTGTTTGGATCAACGGATGTAATGCCAATACTTTGTTCCCCGTGTACTACAAAGACATGTGCCTTCCACCCCTGCTGTTTGACATTGCAAAAACAAAAATAACACCATCAGGCATGCTAGATATTGGGGATGTTATGCATGACCCCATGTCCAAAGAAGGGCTCCCTAGTGTTATACCCATTGAGTGCAACACCGGTAACTTCATGTTCATAATGTCAGAAGCTGACAGAAATTGGCAAAGTGCGTATTATGCGAGGCTAGCATGCGACAGATTGAAAGCACATGGGAAAAATAACTACGAGCTGGTGGCATATGAAAAGGCTGGTCACTTCATTGAGCTGCCCTATATGCCATTTTGTGTTGCAGACTTTCATGGTGTCGCAGGCAAAGTGGTTTACTTTGGTGGGGAGCCTAAGGCCCATTCCGAGGCACAGTTGGATGCATGGCCAAAGATTTTGAATTTTTTCAGAAAGCACTTAGGAGCTTCTAATCCAAGATCTATGCTTTAAAAGCAGGGGTATATACATGACACTAAACGGAGGTCAAGACTTGCACCCTTGTTCTATTAAGATTCTTATTGTATTTTTCTAATATATTAAGTCATTTTGAATGAATAGAGCCAGTGTTTGATTATGTATCATTTGCTTCTAATCACTATTGTGTTTATTGTTCATACAAAGAATGGAATTATATTTGTTAAGTCAAGCAGTGTGCTTTATCTTGGGTTATTATTTATACTACCTTTTTAAATGTGTATACTAAACTAAATCTCTAAATCAAACTGGTGTTAGCTTCCTTCCTGTTTTTGCATTCATTCACTCACTTAAGGTCCATTTTGTTGTACAGCCTCGAGCCTCCTTTTCACAGCAGTCTTGAGGATCTCTTCAATCTTAATAGAGTGAAAATGTGGGTTATTTCTTGAATCTTTTCGATTTATCAACATGTTTCTTCAACATGAATGCTGATGAGATTGAGATCATCTCTTCGCACACCCTCAGCGGTACTTACAGCAAATCTTTTAGAGAGGACTTTGACATCCACACACTCCAAGGGTCATTGTATTTATCCTGGACCGGTTAGAGGAGGCTCTTCAACCTGGACCGGTTAGAGGAGGCTTTTCCTGTTGATTAACTGGAATAGATTCATTGTTTATATAGAAATGGTTACAATAATTTTCAGTGCCATTGCCGGAATTGATCATTGTAGTTTGTGAGATGAATTTTTGAATGAGCATGCCTGCCTTCTGCTTTTTGGAGTAGAATTGGAGAGATGCAACCCAAATTCTACAAATGTTTGGACGTTTTTTCAAATTTGAATAAAACTAAAAGACTTTAAATTCACACAAGCCAATTTTTTATTCACAATTGAACATAGAGAACATAACAAATGTTTAAACTGAGACATTTTAAAATGTTATGCACAAAATGAGCTCATTTCAAATTGTATGCCTGCTACAGGTCTCAAAAAAGTGGCACAGGGACAACAAAGGGCTGAAAAAGCAAGACATTTTAAAAAGTTTCAGCTGGGAGAACATCTAACAACTACTTGAACATGATTAGCTATACAAAGGATGTCTTAGAGAGACAGGCTCTCCAATCTGTAAGGAGGGCCTAAAAAGATTGTGGAATACTTTAAAAACAATGATCCTCAATGGTCTTCAGGCCCTCAGACGACACTACATCACTCATCGGCAGATTCTGTGATTGACATTACTATAAGGACCCAGGAATATTTCCAGAAACCACTGTTGGTAAACACCTCGGCTGTGCTATCTGCAGATGCCAACTAAAGCTCTATCATGCAAAAAGGAAGCCATATGTGAACATGGTCCAGAAGCGCCTTGTGTCCTGTGGGCCAAGGCTCATTTAAAATGGACTGTTCCAAAGTGGAAAAGTGTTTTATGGTCAGACCTACGAGTCCAAATTTGACATTCTTGTTGGAAATCGCGGACGCTGTGTCCTCCAGGCTAAAGAGAAGGCAGACCTTCCAGTGTGTTATCAGTGTCCAGTTCAAAAGCCAGCATCTTTGATGGTATATGTGTGCATAAGTGCATACGGTATGGGCAGCTTGCGTGTTTTGGAGGGCACTATGAATGCTTAAAGGTATATAAAGGTTTTAGACGGCGTCCATTTCAGGGAAGGCCTTGTGTATTTCAGCAGGACAATTCAAAACCACATACTTCAGCTATTACAACAGCATTGCTTCGTGCAACCGGCCTGCCTGCAATCCATATCTTTCAATTATATAGAACATTAGGTGCATCATTAAACGAAAAATACGTCCACGGACTCTGCAGCTGGAAACCTATATGAGGCAAGATTAGGACCCAAGCTCCAGCACCAAAACTACAGAAACTCATAACCTTGTTGCCCAGATGTCTTCAAACTGTTTTGAAAAGAAGAGGAGATGCTACAACATGGTAAACATGCCTGCCAACTTCTTGGAGACCAGTAGCAGGAATCCATTTCGAAATGAGCTCCTTTTGTGCATAAAATTGTAAAAGTTTTAACATTTGTTATGTTCTCTGTGTTCCATTGTAAATACAATATTGGCTCATGTGATTTGAAAGTCTTTTCGTTTTCATTTTATTCAAATTTGAAAAAGGTCCCAATATTTCTGGAATTCAGGCTGTATAAGGTCTTGTCTTACATGCGTAGTTTTACAGCCTTTTACCAGTTGACTGTCTACACATAGGGTACAGATATTTTGTATTATTAAGCCAATAATAACCTGTAATGCTAGTCTTGGTCCAAAATGCACAAGCTTCCCCAGTCAAACACTCAACTCATTCTCGCCTAAAACCGACATATGCCTTCAAACGCCACCTAGTGTACAACAATGATGATACATCTAAACCTTTCCACACAATAGACAATGCAACATACAGTAATGGTTAAAATCGCGATATACATGTTAAATAGCTCAAAAATGATGCCATAAACCATCTCCCGTTTATTGAATATACACATCACAATTAATAAGGCAGCATACTGTAAAACAGAAAAAGCATATTGTGGGGAAAAGAAAAACAGATGAGGGTTGGTTGAAAGCTCTTTCCATAGGGACTATAAATAGCATTTTATGTGAGCTACAGAGCTCTGTCTTCAAATGATAAAATTCGGTCCCGTTGGGCAATGCTGTTCACATGCCAGAATGCATTAGGCTGAGAACTCTCTTAGTGAATAGCAAAATATGCTAACGGTGAGAATAAAATGAAATACAAGAAATATTTTAAAACCTGCAGTATTATATATAAAATATATTCAAAAGGAGTTTTTATAAACAGAGTCAAAATGCTTGTAAATGCTAATTAAAAAACAAATGCTTATTAAAATGTACTGTTTCGCAGTTACCACATTGTACTTGAAGGTCTTTTTATTGCTGAAAAATGATCAGTATACACATGTATGAATAAAATTGTGTTAATATTAATGAAAACATAAATAGGCTAACTTTAAATAGTGCATGTCCATACATTAAAATGTCTGTGTTAAAAAAACATTACAGTGCTATGGCTGCAGGATAGGACGCATACTCAGCTTTTATGTATATGCCACTGTATTAGTCAGTAATAATTTACTGCTTGTGCAAAAGAAAGCTTTCTGTATAATTGTTTGTGTGGGTGTAAGCTTTAAAGAAAACAATGGTAGAATGAACAACCCTGCTTTTGTATCGTGTATGCACAGTAAAATCGGCTGTATACTTCATACAATCTGTCGAAATTCCTCATGGGATGTCGAAATTCTCCTCCAGCCACAAAGAACGCAGCACAAGAAAACATCAAGTAAACAGAAGCAGACCATAAACTAATTGAAAGCAGGTCTGCTATGTGTACCTTTGCTGTTATTAAGGTTTGCAATAAGCAGTCTGACATGTTGAGAATGGAAAGACAATCCCAATAATCTTGTATGGATGTTTTATGGATGTAAATGCTCCTGAAGCTCAACTATAGCGTTTTGCGGTAGCAACACAAAGGTCATGGGTTCGAATTCCAAGCAAGCAACATATACCTGCTGATTTGTTTGTCGTAGCAATCGTTTGCCTAATCCATAATATACATTTAAATGAGAACCGCATAATTGACAAATGTCATTAACTGTCATTAATATTAATGGATGCGCGAGTAGCGTGTTAGGTGAGGGAATTTTAATAGCCTTATGACACGCGCAATCCAAAGCGCGTGTTTAGAGCACGAGCTCGCCAAATAAACTAACGTTACTCATTTTTCAGATTAACGTTACTGGTTCGATTTCTCACGGTCGTCTCGGAGACGGAAACTATGACGTCTTATTTCCAGCGCCCACCTTTCATTGCAATCACTTTCAATGAAGCCCGATGGTCACTAAAACCCAGCGGGGTGCCTGGGGTCGGCACACACTGACATAACACGAGTGGATCAGTTTCTCGGGAAAATATTTTTGTCTCAGAATTCAAGCAATTCTGATTTAAACTATTCACGGAAAACGGTATCATGCGGGTACGTTGGTCATTTCTCTGTAATATAGTCGCTGTGGTTTGTCGAACACTTGTCTATGCTTTGTTTGGCATATAGTTACGCATTGTAGTGACCGATTCCTCTCAAAATGTTAAATATTGTTTCATATCATTTGACACATTTAGCAGCACTGTAAAGAAGTTCGGTTACGCGACATGCGACTGTTTCTCAATAACATATAGCCGTAGCCTTCATTGTCATATCGCTCCATCAGCATCAATGACATGCCCTCCGCAACGCGATCTGTGCTGTGAAAACCACCTTGTGTTTTACGCAATTTTGGACAGCATTTAGTGACGAGACAAACAGCGCGATGCAGATTTAAAAGCAAATATGCAGCATTCACATTTGGGAGATGCGATGCGCAGGAAAGATCTTCGCTTGGCGCGTTCTCTCGAGCTCAAATGCAAACGTTTCACGCTTTCGGTAATTACGGGTAAGTGGGAAAAACTCGGGAGACGCGTGTGTTAGAAATGATGATGGACGCAACATCTTAACGCTCTATTCGCCACTAACGCGCAACGCGCGAGCACTGATCTGAAGAATCATAGCGGTGCCTTAGAAATGAATCATGATGGAAGCGGACAACGCGGAGAGCTGGGTTTCTCTCTTGGAAAACGGAAGCACACGTTTTAACGTCTCGGACCTGGGTTTCCGAAACGCGTCGTCCCCGGTGGGTCTGTGGGGTGATGCTCAAGATAAAGATGTGAAACGACTGGAGGAGATTCTCCACGCGCAGGAGAGAGCATACAGAGATTTCACCATCACCATTCAAGTTTTCATTCTGATCGGCTCCCTTTTCGGTAAGTATACATACAGAACAAATAAAGCGGATTGTATTGATGTAATTGCTTATCTAAATGTCAAAGAATGACAACTTAAACGTTAATTGTGCATGCGCGATCAAAATCACACGTTTGCTCATTTTACCAGATGCCACAGTGTGTATGCACAGATTAAGTGACAGATGAGAAATTGTAAACAAGGGCTGTTCATTATTGAGCATTCACTTATGCACAGGTGCTGTAATTAGTCATGGTACAGCAAATCTTTTCAATATATAAGACATCTAAATCTGTTGTTTTCGCATTTTTGGGACTCAACTGAAAAAAAGATGGAGATGTCATTTCAGATTGTTTAAAGAATGTGCTTTGGCACTGTATAAACAAAAAAAGCCAGATTTCAAATATTGCATTGACGTGCATCCCAAATCAAAAAATGTGTCCGGATGACAGTACTAATTCTTCCACATGGCACCACCATGATTATCACATCCAGAACCAAATCACCATGTGTCAAGACAGATCCATTCGAATGGGATGCCGCCAGGACATTCATGTTTACTGGTGATCACTGATCACAGAGACGTGTTCGCTCAATCCGTATGACTTGTCCTTAAAGAATGTCTTTATGGCCTGACAGCTCATCACTCTAAACAGTGATGCATTGGGTAAAAACATTTTTCTTTGCCTTGGTATATAGCTAAAATGGAAGAAAACCCACTATTGTATCTCCTCAAACACAATGTATTCAAAGCACACCAATCAATAAAAAGTGAATGAATAGAAATAGAATATTGGCTAGTTTAAAAGTGATACATTCATTTTTGAGAAACAAATGAGGTTAAGATTTAAGTATTGATTTTTTGTAGATCCTAGGGATTTCTCTGAACTAATTCTGAAGTATGAGGCAAGTTTCTTAAGACTCAAACAAATGAGCCACCACATGACCGATAAGCCAACGGAAACCTTGGAATAAATACTGGTAATCTGATGACCAGCCACCGCTTTGGATCAAGGCTCAGTAGACTATTGAAACACATTCAAATGCATGTATTTAGATATTCAATATTTTTGGGACCTGGAAATGTATCAACTACCCACATAAAAATAACTTTAACATTTTCACATATAAAAACATAAGATATTTGCTACATTCTTCACTTATGATGAATTAGAAGATTCCTCTAAATTGTTGTTTGGAGATGGCAGACATGAACAGCCACTACAATACAGTTCAATACAAATCTCTTTAACATCTTAGAAGCAAACAGGTTCCATTGGCTGTTCCTCTTTTATAACATCCAAACAGGTTAAAAGACTTGGGCAATCCACTAATGGAACACCTTTAATGTCTAAATACTACTGTTAGCCACAAAAATACTGGAGACCTATTTGAACAACTGGACAATAGTCCAACACTTTAAGCGTGTGATCCGATGTCACTGGGGTAATAACAGAAAGCCAGCAACAGATGGAGGTTTCTGTGCTTTGCTATTTCATGTGCACGGTAATGAGAAAAGATGAAAGCCAGACGCACCTCCTGAAAGCGTGTCAGGTATAATAACGTGCTGGGTGGAGAGTACCTGTCCCCTAAGTGCTCTGTTCACATCAACTTCTAGGGAGAGAAACGTCTCTAATTCCATTTCAGCTCAGGCCGTGTAAATTCCATGATATCCTTACAAAGTAAATTCTTTAATGCAAATAATTTAGTAGATTTCCACTTGGAAATGTTATGAGTCCTTTTTGGTTGGCTACATGCAAAATGGTTTTGCAAGCTCTTTAGCGATTTATCTATAGTATAAGGAATGTCAGCTACCTGTGGAGGTCCTTTTGAAACGCTTATCAATGACAGTGGTTATAGCCGCCAGCAGTGGCGTACGGAACTGACATACACTTGGACAGCCTTTATAGGACATAAATCATTATAAAACATCATGCCAAGTGCTTAAGTATGTGATGTGACTGTGAAGTAGCCAAGAAGGGTTTCACATTTAAACGAAATGGATTTTTTCAGTAACTGCGTCTCACTGTGCTCTCACACTGAGACAGATCATTCAGACAAACAGCTCAATCACAACTGAACCATCAGCTATAAGTGCTGCAAGCCTGGACATCTGCTTCTTAAATTGATCACAGAGCGAAAATAAAAAGCCACACAGTCATATGCATGACCATTTATGTGTGCTCATATAACTCGGTTTTTGTTCTATTCTGAGAACTACTGACAACATTTCTCCAAAATACAAAATGAAAACAAAAGTCTTTTTTTATTAGCAAATAAAAGAATTGAAAAACGAAATGGTCAAAATAACAAAAAAGATGCAGATCTTGAATACAAGAAAACAAGTTCATATTCATGCTTAAACAAATCAATATACTTGTCATTTTTACACCAACACTTTGAACACCTTTATCCAAAACAGAAAAGCATCACACAAATCTGTTTACAAGTGCCAAAAACACTGAATACAACTAGATGAGACATTAACTCTCTCTTTTTTTCCCGAACTTAATTTCTCACATTAGATGTGTCTTCATGACTTCAGCTCTCTCTTGGAGGTTGTGATCATCAAGAGGTGTAAAGGCTTCTTTGTCTTTCAGAATAACATGAGATTTTGTGCCATTTAGAAGTCAAAGAAAATGTGACTTGTGTGTTTCCCCCCTCACATTAGCTTGAAACTCTCAGGTATCCATTGCCATGGGAACTAAGATGGAGGCTATTCATGGCCGTCCCATTCTTAAATAAATTCATTAGTGTCCCTTTTGTCGCTTGACCCATGCTGGCGAATCTTTAACCTTATCTCTTTCTCTCCTCACCCACAGGCAATGCTGCAGTGCTATGGTGCACCTGTTACACCAACGTTTTCAAGTCTGTCACAAACCTCTTCATCAAAAACCTGGCCTGCTCTGGCATATGTGCTGGGTTGGTGTGCATCCCCTTCGACATAGCTGTGAGTGCCATGAGCCCCCTGTGCTGTCTGTGGGTCCACACGCTCCTATTCTGCAAAGCTGTAAAATTCCTACACAGGCTTTTATGCTCGGTCACTGTGCTGAACTTCGCTGTCATCGCCCTGGACAGGTAAGCAGATCTTTCTAACAAATTCATCTTTTGCTCAATGCTAATGGGGCAATGTTTCAAATTGACCTCACTCAAACGATTAGCATTCTCAGACAAACAATAAGAGAATTAGACAGTTAATGATCGCTTAAAAAAATGGGGAAAATCCTCTTAGCGTGCTGTTCAGAACCACAGTTCTACTCAACCCCTGGATACCAGCTGTTTCGCAAGCTACTGCTTCCATAGCAACATACGCTGGCAGAACCCTTTATCAATTCATTGAATAATTTATTTTGCTTTGCACAGAAGCCGCTCTTGCCGTCAAAAATTCTCACTTGAAGAACACGTGCAGACATACTCTACGGGCACACATTCCATCACATGTACAAAGAATATTAACATGATGATATTCATGTCACATACAATGGAACATTAACATGCACCATTAACATGATATCCATATCCATATCTCACATCTCTAACCTTTTATTCGTACTTTTCTGAAGTTTTCCGTTTTAGAATAAAAAAATTATATATTTGTTTGTTTGTTTTTATATACAGAAAAAGATACCTTTTTGCTATAAAAGATTTGCTTTTTTATGGTTATGTAAGTGACCAAAACACAGAGGAAAATTTGATTGTTCATAGGTTGCGCTTTCATAGCTCAAGAGATTTTATTGGAGTTCTCTGTTGCGATTCATTTCAAGTCAACTTTGTCTGTTGTTTCTCCTAAAATTGCTCAAAATAAATAAAATAGATATAAATACAATTATTTTTTAAATAAAATAATGAAAAATAAGTAAAACAATAATTATCAAAAATTTCAAGTATCAACTTTGTCTCAGATGTTTTTAAAAAATTCCTCAGAAGAAATAAAAAACAAATAAATATGTTTTAAATATATTTCTTACAAAAATAAAATAATAAAAAATAATTAAAACTATTGTTAAAATAAATACATTTTTAATCAGTCTATTTTTTATAAAAAGAATGAATAAAAATGATAATTTATTAATTTAAATATTTATGAATATATGAATAAACATACATTTTTAATAATTTATTAAATAATTAAGATTATGGGCAAAGAAAATAAATGTAGATTGTACTGTAGTAAAATATCTGGATTTGGGTAAGTGTTGATGAGAAATGCAAATCTGATTTCAATGTGTATGACACTACTAAGATCTTATCTGAAACTCTAATGGAGACATTTGTAATATATATATTTTTTTTCTCAAACAAAATATCTGAGACACTTAGGCAAAGGTTTTCATTTGCTCTCAATTTAATCTTTTCTAGGCATTTAATCAAGTTTCTATTAAAGATACCTCATGTGATTTTTCTTTCTTTTGGAAATGTAAACAAAGCTGAATCTGAATGTACATACTAACATTACTTTCCCTCTCATCAAATTCCAGGTACTACTCTGTTTTATATCCGCTGGAGAGAAAGATATCGAATGCCAAATCCATGAATCTGGTCATCTACATCTGGGCGCATGCAGTAGTTGTCAGTGTCCCTGTATTTGCCATCAGCAACGTGGCTGATATCTATGCCACCTCTTCTTGCTCCGACAACCAGTCGCTGGGACATCTGGTTTACATGGTCACTTACAACATCACCACACTTATTTTACCACTAGCAGTGGTCTTTATAGCCATGGTCTTAATCCGACGCGCACTGAGCACCAGCCAGAAGAAGAAAGTTATCATAGCTGCGTTGCGGACCCCTCAAAACAGCATTTCTATCCCGTATGTGTCTCAGCGTGAGGCCGAACTCCACGTCACTCTGTTGTCCATCGTGCTTGTATTTGTACTCTGTAGCGCCCCCTACGCTGCCCTGGTGGTATATCGTGCGGTTCTGGGGGCCGCAAAAACCTCATCTTGGTTACAGTTAACTGCTCTGTGGCTACCAAAGGTCTCTCTCCTTACCAACCCACTGTTCCTCCTCACAGTAAACCGCTCGGTGCGCCGCTGTCTTCTCGACATGCTGGCACGTCTCCAGCGTCGCTATAGCCGAAGGAACATGGTCAGCTCCGGTGGTCTGGGAGAAGTCGGGGTGCTGGGGGGTGAGACCGTCGCCCGCTCAGGTAGTCAGCTACTGGAGATGTTCAACATCGGCCAACAGCAGATCTTCAGGCCGAATGAGGACGAAGAAGATGAGAATGAAATTTCCTCAGTGGCCAACTTTCAGCCCAAAGATGAGGTACAGATCACAACCGGCAGGGCAGGAGGGGCGCTGGGAGAGTTACGTAAACAACAGTCCGTGGATGGGTTTCGAGAGGAGGGTTTGACGTTACCAAAACATTCCCCTGTTCAGTCTTGTGCCTACTCCTCTTCCCAAGTCGCCCCTGCGACGCCCACAGACCCGGACGATACGACCCAGTTTGGTTTTGGCCCGTTTGAGCTGCCTCCACAATGGCTGCCTGAAACCAGGAACAGTAAGAAAAGATTACTGCCCCCGTTGGGGAATACACCGGAGGAGCTGATCCAGACCAAGCAGCCCAGAGTGAGACCTGAAAGACGCATTAGTAGAAACAATAAAGTTAGTACCTTTCCTAATGTAGACGCATGAAAAGTACATGATTGAACATTTTTTTGGGCCAAATCGTGACAAGCCGAGAAGAAACACAGTCTCTGTTTTATATTTGAAGTATTTTAGTAGATTAGTAAGTGTGTGTGCCCTGCGATGGGTTGGCACTCCATCCAGGGTGTATCCTGCCTTGATGCCCGATGACTCCTGAGATAGGCGCAGGCTCCCCGTGACCCGAGGTAGTTCGGACAAGCGGTAGAAAATGGATGGATGGATAGTAGATTAGTATTTTTGGGTACAGAGAAACAGTAGGATTTTTTGGGTTTACTAATAGACTGCCAAACAACTAAACTGACAGATTATTAGCCATTCACTGCAAATGCTAGAAAAAAAAACATACAGTAGTCATGAATTATAACATTTAATATTGCAATGGTGAATAAAATGTTTTTTTAAATTTTAGTATTTTTTTATATAAAGGTAGTATGTGGGTTGAATAAATGATGCATTGTAAATATTCAATTTCCTGTCAGTAGTATAATGGACAATATTTGCGTAATGAAAGAATATAACGCTTATTGAAAAATCTCCATGTGTCAGTAAGGATGATTTATTTGTTTGCACAGAAGTATAAAAGGCTTTAAACCTTTACATTTTAACTGGAGAGCGAAAGAGGCCATATTATTTGTATTTGCACGGTGCACAAAACAGCCAGAGCGTTCTTAAATGGCAACATTACCACAGATTCACAAGCAGTTATTACGTTACGTGCATCACAGTGTTAATCTGATCAATCTTTTTGACCCACAAATACACAAATGAGAACATTAACCTAGTGTTTATTAATATACAATGGCAAACTGACATGAATACACTGGATTAATGGATTAAACCCAGGGTAAAGAATGAACAGTGAACATGGTAGGAGATTGTGTTTACCCACTGTTAAGAATGACCTAAGGTTAGAAGTTTGTGAAAGACTGTTATTCTAATGGAAGTGTAAGGGGTGAGCTTTGATCACATTAATCTGTGATGATTAGATCATATCCCAATCAGAAACATCACAGCTGCTACATAAATCTTAAGATTTGCAAATGAGGATCTGGTATGTTGGGAAACAGGATGCATTTATCATTTAACCTCTATTTTAAAGCCCTTTTTCAGTTTAATCATTTGGTTAGTTGTCTTTGAGAGACTGATGTTTGCTGAAGTCTGTCGCTCTCTTGTCAGGGAACATTGAGGTCATTTGAAAAGTAGGTGTAAAATGTGCAGGATTTTGATTTGTTAGGGTTTTATTGTTTTAATATTTCTTTATACTACTACGTTTTCATTATGTACTTTCTTGAAAAAAATAGTTCTGTCCAGTGTACTTACAGTAAATCAATATGGATTTAATTGCATGTTATTAATGACAAAACAATATACCTTCCAAAAATAAGAACACTTAGCCTCCTTAGTGCTCCGAAAGGGAGGGGTGGAGTGAGCTGTTAGATGCCGCTAAAATTACACAATGGTCCTATTGTAAGTATTATCCTACTTTAAATAGAAAAAGTAGCAAACTTTGAGTACACAAATTAGTTTACAACTGCATTTTTCTATGAAGTACATACATTATGAGAAAAATAAAAGTAGACTGTAAGTATACTTTTTCATTTGTTAAAGACGTATATAGCACGTCTTGAATCAACATATTTTTTTGTGAAGGATTCCAAAACTATTTTGTGAAATTGGTTCACTAAATCTTGTGAGTGACATATTTTCTAAATTGAGTATATAAGTATGTCTGTCCTCACTAAATACTTACATAAAAAAAATTCTGCTAAAGATTAAGCTCTTGCATGTGACGGCAGCTGAAGAAGAAAAGTTTGTTGTTCCTAAAGAGTGTTTTTTCCATATACCAGTTTTAGTTTCATTAATTCAAATGTCTTGATGGATTTTGAAATAATTCCTATTTGTTTAATGTGTTTTCCAACCTCCCTCATCCATCTGTTTTAACAGAAAAAAATATGCTTTTAATTATAAAAACAAATTGTAAGTCATACCATAGTCAAGTAATGACATTTCCACATGGCCTCCTTAAATTTGCGGTATTAACATGTTTTGATGCCCCTTGTGTCACTTGTAACAAATGCAAATTCTTTGTTATGGTCAGTGAACTTCTTGATTAAACCGCTGGAATGGATCTCTAGTTCTCTACACCACAGCCGGTTTGTGCAATTACGGCTTGACAGAGTGCTTTGTGGGTGAATATACAAAAAGGTCAAGCAAAATTATTTTGAATGTTATGTGGAAAGTAATTTTCCTGCATTTAATTGGCACTTTTAACATTTTTTTGCTCCTTTTTTTTAGCATTTCCTAAACATTAGTTAGTTGTCTTATAAAAGCAGTGGTTCACTCTCAAGTTTTAGCTCAACTCAATCCCTCAAAACTGGAGGCACAGGTTTATTTGATAAGAGGGGTTGCCTAGCAACAGATAACCCAGTTGATTTAAAGCCCCTGACATGCATAAAAGCCGACTTGATTGGAAGAGATGTTTCTGGCTTTTTGTTGCATTCAGCCAAGGGTTTCATTAACCATCTTGAATAACATTGTCTCCGATGTCAACCTGATGTAAAACCTGAGCATCTCCTCAAGAGGCTGGTCAACCTTTGGCATATTCTGGGGTAAAGTTTGTGCTTCTATTAGTGCATACAACAGTTTCATATATACAAACACTCAAAATTTTATTCTAATGTATGTTCTAAAATGACATGTTTATAGTTTATACCTGTGAAAATGGTCTTGTATTTAAGTTGCTCATGTGCCGGTTACTAATACCCGATTATAGCAAACCAGTTTATGCAAAGTAGTTTATATTTATATGCTTATGAAAATCCCTTTCATAGTGCATGGCTGGTTTCTATAATCAACCAACATATCAAGGTCAAAGCTCACTTCTGACAACTATACATTTTTGTGTATTAGAATGACTTTTGCAGCTGTCTACAATGTAATGAATAAAACACTGACCAGCTGTGGTCCGGTCCTGAGGATATTAGCTCTTTTCAAGAGGATTCAGAACCTATATTTTCCAGCTGCAGACACATGGACAACTGCTTCCCATTGAGTCAGTGAAGCCCATCTGAATTCTGACAACCCACCAGCATCCTTCTACATCATGAAGATGCTCTCCCTGAAAGGGAACAGCAAGCAGTGTAATCACATCTCAAGTATCTGGAACCAAAGACACAACTGCACTGACAAACAGGGAGCTCTTATCAAACAAGCATATCAAATGAAGATCCAATATATATAGAATGCTAAGGAATTGGTTTAGTATGCAATACTTTTGAAGTATATACCTGTATCTGCACAAACTTAAAGCATATTTTTCTCTCATCCTGTCTGCAAACTCAAGCCATATGTGCCGTCGGAGCATGCTCAACTACTGGTCCTTGTCCTCATAATTCACTTCTGTGGTGAGAGACACATGAAAACCAAAGCCCACCTCCCCAAAGAGTAGCCGGTGGATAGTATATCATCTGCATATTTCCACCGAGTGAAAATATACTTGTAAACTTCCAATTTCAAGATAGAAGCAGGAGAAATTTAAGACTAGACTATAGTGAAGTGAGTCTGTTGCCAGAATTACAAGCACTATTATTCTTATGATTATAGTGTTCTAAAAAATTACCATCTCCCTATAATGGCTCTTCAACCAGTTATGAATGTTAGGTAAACACTATTATCCAGGGTAAATGGATGACCCTGGATTGTGTTGTATATTGTGGTCCCTCTTTCAACCATAAATCAACAAGGCGGTTGAAATGACACACATCATAAAGCTGAAATTTATCAGGTATTCAACAACAGTTATGGCATAATTTCCAAGCTTAATGCGGTGCTATACAGTGCATACCAGTAACATATCTGTACACTCTTTTATATGTTGTTTTTATAGTGAATTATTGTTTTTATTTTATTTCATTCAACTCATTTTTTCACCATCAAAAAATTATGGTGAATTCCAATTAATATTAATCAAACTCCAGCTGAGTTGTATTGATTAAGTAATAATAACTACAAATAATACAGCTAACTAACACACTACATACATGATAACATTATAAAAACGTGACCTGTTTTTGCAAATAAACACTTCACATATTGATAAAATATATAAATTAAATAATTTATTGCATATATTCATACATACATCATCTGGCATTAGGCATTTGCCAAATTATTAAATGTAAAATAATAATTATATTATTGTATGTTTCAAGGAGCTAACAGATTAAAAGGAATAATTCATTTTTGAGCAACACTTCACCATCTAGTCCCACTGACACTTTTCTCTTGGGAATTTTTTTTGCGTATGTAGCTTTTGCTAAAGTATATATAACTCAATAACATTTAAATAAATGAACAGTTAAAATGTATTTGAGCTCTCACAAAACGCTTATACTTACATGCATTAGAGGGCAGTGTAACTTAAAAAATTGAGACATGAAAATTATTTGTTTTGATTGTCATCATGCAAAATGGATTAGGATAACAACATTCCTAAGTCAAGTATTCTCTAAAACAAACGTCCCTCTTTTAAGTCTTAAGAATGATTAATGCCCCCTACATAAGGCTTATGCCATTATATCCGTTAACCCACAAAATCAATAATAAAGCTTTTAATCATAACAACTATAATCAACAAATAATGGTAACTAAACATGAAAATCATACAAACTAGTCTAATGCGTGCAGGTTAGAATGAAATCAGAGAAATCTAAATATTTTTAACAGACATATCACTTCTGAAACAATGTTACTGTGTAAACAAATAGATGGCTGATCTAAACATGGTCTATGTACCACTATTTTTATTTCCACCATATACAGAAAGGCTATGCTTATCTCTTTGACTAATTTTAGAGCTGACAGTTTACTATCTGGCAAGTTAATACATTAAATGTACTGTATGACTACTGTTTATATCTTCAAGACGGTAGACACGATTCAACCGAACTTGAAAAGTGAAAACTAGTAAAATCTGCATTAGGAATCTTACTATTATTGACCATAAATATATTGCAAAGATTTTGTTGATCAAACTGAGAAGAGACAGCTTCCTTTCTGGCTGTCATTTAGCTGGAAATCAAGAGCAGTGTTTTGGCTTCAGCCGCAGATGATATATATTACCGTGTCAAACTACATTACTCTCAAAAGTCTTACAAAATCCTTTTTTAAGGGCTTAAACAAAACTAAATGTAGGCTAAAGATCAACATTAAGCACTTGAAGAGTAGCCCTATTGAGATAGTATAAGCCTTTGATCTTAACATACCGAGGGCAAGAGCTGTCATTGACTGAATATTAACCGCAGTTATGTAAAAATGAACCGCAGTTGTGTTGCAATCCACACTACACAAGGTCTGGCCCGTTTTCAAAGGAGCATGCAAAGGATGATTCTTTTTTTAAGCTTAATTAGAATACAAACTAAAATAGTGCCCACCCATTCCATAGGTAAAAAAACAAATAAAACATTCTACATTCTGGGTTTTTAATATCATGATTTGCCTAAAAGAGGAAACGAACAAAACACACTAACAGACTCAGTCTGCCATCCACAATATCATGGACAAATTTAATTCCTGCTCATTTCTGTGAAAGAGGCAAGTATGAATCACAATATTTATTATAATAAATATTACATTGCTTGTTGAAATATTTGATTCTAATTGGTCAATTTAGCTGACCGGCACATGGTCAGATATTTCCAAATGAATTAACATCCGGGTAAACGGTCTCTTTCTTACCAGTTCTTTTCACATGTCGACAACGTTAAAAGAGCTCCTGTTTTGGAGATGTAGTACGTCTTAAAAGTTTTCATTTTGTAGTAATGTGGTCTCTCTTGTTGTGGTGGAGGAGGGATGTCGCATGTTGGAGGAATCGTCACTGGAGACAGGTAAGGCAGCAGTTTATTTTAGGTGTGTGTGACCTCACCTCATGCGGTGCTGCGCAGACTGACTGGCGTAAAAAACATCAAAATACCGCGAGAGCTAAGCAAAAGCATGCGGAGGGGTCTGCGCTCAAATCGCTCTCACGATACTTTGTCATATGCAAAACTAGACCTTTTAAACAGGTTGGTAACTTCCGTTGATAAATATCTATAAATTATATTCCAGTATTGCAGTGTTCGTCTTGTGTCTACTGTTTAGTCAGTTAAACATTGAAGAATAAGTTATACAAAATTATGTCATAAAAAATGTAATCGACTGTCAAAGTGTCAGAATGTCAAACTGGTTATATTGCCATATTGCTGCAGTGTTTGTAGCGATGTGGCTACTGTTTAGTCAGCTAAAACATTGTACAAGTAAGAATGTATAAGATAATGTCACACAATAATGCCAAATTCAAATTGAACATTGAATATCTAAAGTGATATAAAGTGTTTATTGGGTGTAAGTCTTGGGATAATAACTGCAAAACGTTATCGTATATTATGTAAAAGCCTTCTGTGGAAACCTGCTTCTCATTATTCTTCCAAGATTAGTTAAATTCCAGATGAATTTGGATAAACTTTTAAATGCTCTATAAGGGGGGATGCAACCGTGTGCTTTCTTCTCATGCTTGACATGGTCAACTTGTCAAAAAACGAGTTGGATTTATGACGTAGTATTTCTGTGCTCGATACACTACCGTTCGTATAGGTTACGGAAAGTTTTTTCGAACATCAACATCCGTTTCGTAACAACATTTCTTAGACCCTTATTGGGCAGACCCCGGAAACTGATAGATGGTAGATCTTTTATAAATGTGATCAAACTGAAGACTACGGATGTTTGAAGGGTGCGATACTATTCTGTAAGTACTCAAGATTAACATGAGATATGCAGAAACTGTGTGAGTTATGGCCACTTTAAGAATAAAACTTCATGAGGAATAAAAAAATCCTAAATCCATAAAAGAGTTACATTGTCTTCCAAAGGTTATTGCATAGCTGGTCTGTTACTCACATTTTGAATCGAATTGTGTGCTTAAGCTCTCCGTGCTCATGGGTGCATATCATGGTGCATTTCAGGTAGCGCAGGCTGTCATCTCTGAAGACCCGGTCGTAGAGAGTTCTTTGACTGTCTGTACTTGAACCTCTCATAAAACCTGGCTCATTTTCCTGAAGAGCTCCAACATTCCCGCTCTATTACTTTGTCCACAAAGGTGAGTCACACTTTCCATTCAGCCAACCTAGCGGTCCAATCACAAAGCCACTTTCTCCATGTGAATCCCTATATTAAGCTTCCAAGCACCATACCACATCTAGTATGTTGCATTTACACTATATTCACTGACTTTACACACAAAATGCTCCGCAAGACCCTTAACAACCCAAAGTAGTATCAAGCCCGAACCATGGACAGACCCGACTGAATAGACTCAGGTGTAGCTACATTAAATATTTATATTCAGCTTCTATAAGTGATGCAATAAACGTAATGGTCTACATTTGGGTACGCTGTTGTAAATAAAGATGAGGTTATGGCCATGTGAATCAGTAGAGGCCTTTAAACATGGTTTATTTTTTCACTTTAAGACACACATTTTATCCTCGACTGTTACCTAGCATCAGACCTTTCTTTAGCTCAAAACAGCCTTTGTCTCATTCATTTTGTTCCCTTGTAAAGCCGACAACCGAACAAAGGTCCGTGAGCTGACTTAACACTTCAACAGTTTTATGAGAGTGTGTCAATTATTGTTGACTTTTTTTAGGTCAAAGTGTTCTTTAACTCAGCTTAAAATGTGCCCTGACCATGGCAAATTCAGGACTGCGGTTCTAAATTTTATGAATTCAAATGAAGAAGATGCTATTATGTATTTATTTGCCTAAAATCATCTATGGAATTGTCAAAAGGGGACAGCTCTGTATTTAGCACTGAAACATCAGACAACCATGGGATGTTTTGTTTTAGGCCTAGAGGACACAGCCAATTAAATCTTCTTTAAGCCTTCAACACTGGTGTAGTGTCTTATTTTGTCTGGCCTGAGATCAGTATGTCTGTTGAGTCTGTTTAAACTCAGGTACTGGCCACTGCCATGGAACAGTTAATGTTCCTGCAGTTTTGTTCATTCTACCATATTTCCATAAACACATTATGTTCATAGGTGCTAATTTTTACACTGTATGTGCACCACTGCCTCACGTTTGGCTTAAGAGCAGCCACATTTCCAGAGTTTAGACGCATGAGCGCAGGACATCGGATTACAAGTGTCATTTTACTTGAAATAAACACAAATGGAGCTACAAAGATAAATGGTAGGTAAGCTATTTACCCTGGTTTCAATACATCAAGTTTGAGCATTGTACAACCCAACAGCTTTCCACGCACAGATGAGTCTTTCATGGAGGGGCTGGAGTTTTCTTTTAATTAGTCGACATGACTAATGGAAAGACTGAGCTCAAATAATGGATGGTGAGAGGCATTTTGTTCACTCGTGCCATTGACCTGATGGCAAACAAATGTTTTATTGCTTGTCTCGATCATAGGCTACAGTCTTACAGCCAACAAAGAATAGATTTAGTGATGTTTGGTAAAATGAAGTCATGCATATGCCATACACGGACCTAATTACTATGTTTGCTGTGAAATTACAGCCTCAACTATTATTGTCTACTGATGTCAACTGCTTTTTGTGGTTCTTGGATTAAACCATGGCGCAAACAGTCTGTAATCCATACCATTTGTAAACCATCTATACAAGACCACCTCTACTCTCTGATCTAATAATCTGAAGTGAAGCAGTTTTACTGTGCTGTGGTGGTTTTATTAAACAGAAGTTAAATTGTTAGTTCACCCAAAAATGAAAATTTGTCATCATTTACTCACTCTGTTGTCATTTCAAACCTTTATGACTTTCTTTCTTCTGCAGAACACAAAAGAAGATATTTTAAAGAAAGTTGGTAACCGAACCGCACTGGACACCGCATTCACTTCTGTTGTGTGAATGGGATCCAGTTAACATTTTTCTAAATATCTCATTTTGTGTTCTGCGGAAGGAATAAAGTCATTCAGGTTTGAAATATCACTTCGATACTATCACTTTAATAACTCACTCAAAAATGATAACCAAACAACATTGGCCCCATTGACCTCCATTGTATGGACACAAAACCACTTGAATCATTCCTCAAAATTTCTTCTTTTGTGTCTCGCAGTAAAATAATATACAGGTTTTGAACCACATGAGGGTGAATAAACAATTTTTATTTTCGAGTAAGCTGTCCTTTTTAAGAGATAAATGAAAATACTGCCATTATTTTCTTACCCTCATTTTGTTCCAAACCCCTATGAGTTTGTGTCTGTATCTCAATTGGCGGTAGTTTGATTTCCATTGAATGCACACACTCGTAAAATGCATTGTTTGAATGCAGTGTATAGGTCACTTTAGAGAAATGTGTCGACCAAGTGCATAAATGTAAATGGAACACAAAAGGAGCCTCTGTCCCTATTCACTTTTATTGTGGTTATAAAATAGCAACCTCAACATTTTTAAACATTTCTCCTCTTGTGTTCCATGGAAAAAGGAAAGGCACGTGTGTTCGGAGCAACATGAGGGTGAGTAAATGACAACAGATTTTCCATCTTCGAGCAAAGCACTTCTTCAAAAAAAAAAATTACCGGCAATAGATGTTAAAACAATAACCGGGCATAGATCTGACTTCTAGTGAGTCAGATGACCTGAACGTGAGCTCAAACGGATGATTAAAAATCCATCAGCACTCGCAGAACATCAGTTTTCTTTTTTTTACTTTAGCATGGATACATTAGGACCCTTTAAGCATCTACTGGAGAAGATTGCCTACGTGGTCAATATATCAGCTTTGTCACCTGCAGTTCCCTGTCACTTATATTGCTCAAATTCACAACTAGTTGTAAAAGGTAAAGTGTTTTCTTCACGGGGCTCTTTTAACTTGGATGCAGCTCATGCCTAACAATTCGTTCTTGCTGAAAGATCTTTCTCTCCCAAACACTAAAGTTTGTAGTTGAGTGACGATTAGAAGAATCAATTTTCCATTGCAAATTAAATATTCAATAACACAAGTTGTTCTTGCGCTCGCATTTGACACTTTGCATGGGTTTCACTAACAGAGGTGATTGTATCTGTTTGTTGGCTTCATGCTTAACGTTAACACAAATAACATTCTGTGGTGTTCTCGCTCATCGTTTATTTGCACATCCGTTTCGATATGACTGAGCTGCAGCCTTTTCTTCATTAAATGAAAACCTCACAATTTCCACTGGTTCCTGGAACATTGAATCTGACAGTTTTTCTAAACTTATGCACGTGCTACCATAACCTAAGTATTAAACGTGAAGAGGAAAATCTCTGTTCGGCTGAAGTAATGACACATTCCAACCTGCTCTTAACAGCAGGAAGAGTACTTTGACCAAGACTGTTCAAAGCATTTTGCCCCAGTTGAATTGGACAAGATGTACCAATGCAATGACCTGGTTCTCCTCAAGCTTTGCCTGACCTGATATTTAGGGTGATATAAGCAGAATGTGGTCACAGTGGTGTGTGTGTATATATATATATATATATATATATTGTACACGCTAGGTTGACAGATGACAGCTTGATTTCATTAGTTTTGGTGAAAAGGATTCTGACAAAACATGGAGGCATCAATCTATTTAATTGGATGGTTTATTATGGCTGTCTTTTTGTCAACTATGGATGTAATGTTTGAGTACAATTGTAAATTTACAGTCATGCACCTATGAACAAGTTATTTTGACTGTCGCTTTTTTCTTTGTTTCCAAAAAACAACTGAAAGGTCCAGTGTACGAAATTTAGCAGCATCTAGTGGTGTGGGTCCGAATTGCAACCAACAGCTCACTCCACCCCTCCATTTAGAAGCACAACGGTGGCTGAAACAGAACTAAGATGTTGTCACATTTTCGCTTCTCTGCCGAAGGAGATGACGTATTTACGAAATGCGCTCTGTATTGCAGTTTGTCTGTCTAGGGCTACTGTTGAAACAACATGGTGAATTCCATGAAAGGGGACCTGCGGTGCATCTAGATAAAACATAGCTCATTCTAAAGCAAGAAAAACATAACACTTCATTATGTAAGCTTGTCATACATCTCTGAATACATAGTTATGTATATTACCTTTCTGTCAATAGATCCTCCAAAAATTACACATTGGGCCTTTAACGTGTGAAAGGACATTCTGTGGTTTCGATTTAAGCTAGAAAAGCCATTGCTTTTAGACCCTGCATTCCATTCCCGTAAGATGTTCAGAAATAATAGCAGTCTTCTTTGAAGTGCCCCCCTCAAAGATCAGATCTTTGACATCACTAACTCATTCAACGTTTAAGCAAATAACCCTCACCTTCTTGAAGTTCCAGTTCTGATCAAGTTCTTATAAAATGGATTCATGGTCATCTGGTGTTCTGACTGCACAGACCCCGCTCTGTTTTTTTTGATCGATCGAAAAAACATCTGCTGTTTTTATGAAAGACCCATTGGCTCATGACCACACGTCAGTCGCTGACGATTGACGAACAAGTTAAAAGCTAAATTGTGATTGTGGCGAAGAAAAATGTTTAGAGAGCTTAAGATGTTGTGATAATTTTGAAATGTAGGGCAAGCTGAGCTTAAACTTGTCTTAATTAAAATCATCAAAGCTCAAAGAAATTCCAAAGAAATTGCTTGAATCTTGAATGATCCATCACTTGAGTTTTTAGTGAACAGCCACACAAGTTGAACTAGGACCAGCTCTGTGGAGGCTACATTGAGAAACATCTGTCACTGTGGTAAAGCACTCTCTAGCTCGCTATTTGCGTGTGGTTTGTTGTGCTATTTTGGATTGGGCGCTGCAACTGAGGGCCGGTCTGGCAGAGGGAAGTTTGGGGTAAAGCCACAGTGGCGTCTGTCTCATACGGCCCTCAGTGGAAGCACCCGCTGAGGACCCAACCATTACATTCAAATGGCAACTGTAATGTTGCTAAAAATGACTTCATTTGGGGTCAACCTTGTTTTTGCTCTTGTACACAAGAACGTTGAAGTGTACTTTTTTTATTCTCGTTTATTAGTATTTATTCAATTGATGTTACTCAGTTAGTAAACTTTAACTTTATGTTAAACAACATTGGACATGCACAATACATTTACCTTGTTTAGTTTCATTCCTGTGAAAGTTCAATTTGATGTTCGTTCTTTCATTTTGTGGTTAAAATGTATTCATCAACCAATGTGGAAAACCTAAGTGTGTACTTTGCCCCAGTTAACCAGTTAAACCGACTTCGCCACAGCTGGCAAACTTGTTCGAGCAAAACATGGGAGACATCAGCTGATTTCATCAATGAGTTTCATCAGCATCATATAAATTCACCAATACTTCTTGTTAAAATCCCAAAGCTGGAGACATCATCACAACATATGGCCGCTTACAGTAATGATCAAGAGAATTATTGATGTTTCCTAAATGTCCTGCATTAGTTTTGGAGCTCTGGCTGTTTGCCTCTGTGGCTTTAACTGGTTATATATAAAGTGTCCTCTGATGACCACCACTAGAATCTGTACGGGGTTTCTGAAATATTATCAGTTGTGATCATCAATTGCTTATTTGTTTGTGTTATTCGTACTGCCAATGTGCACAGACCAAAAAAGCAACCTGAATGAGAAGTATTGACATCTGAATGAGAGGTATTGACTGATGTGTAGTCATGGTAATGTCATTGAATATATGCCAAACAGGGTTAGATGTACTTCGTAATTAAGTCATTAAGAACCAATAGTACATCATTCATGTGCTTTTTTGGAGCTTTGTTAACCATTGGAAAGCAACTTTTAATTATTGCGAGTGCCCATTATGACAAATGATGTTCGTCTTACATCAGTACTGAATTAAAACCTGTGATAGGTATTACGTGAGATCAGTTCTTTGTAAATAGGTTCTGTTGATCTGAGTGCCAGGAACTGATGTTTTCAGAAGGAGCGAGTAAAAGTGGGATGTTGTTTGAAATGATATTGATTTGGCATTTGCAGTGATTTAAAAAGTTTAATAATTAAGGTTGCAAATGTCTCTCTGTGTGAAAGGCAAAACAACACGGTGAGTGACTAAAAGTGTACAGCAAGAACTGCTTTGACTTTGAAATGACTTCAGAAGAATCAGCAAAAAAGTTCACATACGCAACCTCACCTCTCAAAACACTGGACCTTTAATTAAAGCGAATTTATATATATAGGTAAAATACTTATACATAAACACATAAAAAAGCATTCAGTCCTGTGTTTGGCTGGTCATCTATCCGAGGTCTTTTCTATGTTTCAGGATGCTGGGACAGTCTCCAGCCTCCTTGATGAAGGGAAAGTGTGTTTGAAGAATGGACGGAATCTTGAAGGAACTATTTTGACTATGTAACATTAATTGTTTCTTCAAAGGGTATTATAACTGTCAACTTAAACTGAACATTTTAACCAAAAAATCTGATTAACAGCACAATAACATTATAATCAGTTGACAGTTTAATAATCACGAGCGAATGTTCACATTCGAATTTCAAACAAATATGTGCTCTGACCTTTCTGCTGATTCCAAGTCATTTTAAAGTCTAAGCAGCTCTTGCATCTACCATTCATCCCTCACTTGGCATGTCAGCAGTGTTCTTGGTCTTTATTTGCTGCCTAGTCTGTGACAAATGTAAGTAGGAAAGCTGTCTAAAACACTTATTTTCCAACCCGACATTTGAAAGCCCTATAAAATTCGTTCACCTGATCCAAAGGCCCAGTCACAGGTTGGTGCTTGTTTCTCCCGAGTCCACGTGACCTGTTGTTCTCGTATGTGAGCTCAGTCTCTCTCTCTCGCGCGCAGTTCCTGGAGCATCGTGTTACATCGGGACACTTGCCCTCGGTCATAAAAGCATGCTGTCATTCAGTTTGAAGCATTCTCCAGATCACTTCCAAATGCTTAAATGTCATTATGAGGCAGGTCTGGCCGCTCAGCTACCGTATCTTTATTACCGTCGGTTTTATGCCTTCTGTGGGAGTGATGTCATCTTATATACTCCTCAGTACTGTGAATGACCCCATGTGTGGCCGGACTGAATGTTATGCAAATTCCTCCGCTGTTCTCTGATCTCATTTCCTCTGTTGAAGACGGCAACTCGACCATAAACAGATGCAGTAAAACTGCAAAAATGTGAGTCTGCAAATATAATCCAGCGTGAAAACGATTCAGGTGATCACACAACGGTTTCTCTGAACTGCCTTCCGTACATCCGTTTTGGCAGCTGTGCTCAACATTGGCAACAGTGTTTGGGATGAGTAGAAGATCAGTGGAACCAGATATTTCTTTGGATGGCTTGGTTTTTTGGTCTGCTATTATTTATGTTATGCTGGATAAGTGAGATTCCTATTTGTTCTGACACTAAATCAATTTTGTGTTGCACCAAAAGTCTCGGAGGTAAATCATTGTTATGTCACATTAATGTCTTTTTGAATGATTATGATATTTTATCTAAAGCCAGCGATTACTGCTACGTTGGATGATTTTCTAAAGGAATTATGGATATCATGTGCTATCCGCTCATGTGCTATGAGTGTGTCCTTAAAACAACATTGTTTCTGAGAAAAACCTTTTGGATTGAAACGGGGAAAATGTTTTTTTTAAAGGACAGACCCTCAAACATATGGTGGCAGATTATTCAACGTATTTTTATTGGCCTAACATTAACAGACTGACAAAAAACTGCTTTCTGAGCCCTATCCATCAAGTTAATCAGGATTGCCAAAGCACGCTGCGATTTTACTGTTTCTTAGACGGTCCTGAGCTTTCAGATTTTTTGTGCCTTAATTCTGAGTTGAGGCCGAGGTGTGCAAACCACAAGATTGGCCGAACACTTAAAAAGCTGTCAGTCATGGGCAGTGCAGCCTGGCTCGCTCTGAGATCCAACGTTCTTCAACTCGCTTTAATACACTGCAGCCAATCTTCGCCACGTGGCAAGCCTCATAAAGAGCAGCTTTCTTTTAGTCTGAGGTGCGTAGGTGAGAGTCGGCTCAGGCGGAGTCTGTTTCCCCTGCATCAGCCTGAGGTGAACCTCGGTGCTAAGCACTTTACGAAGCAAACCAGGTAAGACCACCCGTGAGAATTAAAATTCATATCACGTTTTTTAGGCCTGTTAGGGTTAGGTTTCTGTTTTTGAAACTTCAGACCCCCTTGGTCACAGATGATAAATTACATGCTTGCTCCAAAACGCTTTGAATATCCGATGACTTGAGACGCCAGGGAATTGAATGCCTATAATTTACAAACATGGTCAAGCTATGGTTGGTTCTTTAAGCGACTCATGGTCTTAATTCAAAATAAAATATATCTATTTTGTACGTCCTAAAGTCTTTTCCCGTTTTACTGGCTGTCACAAATATCAAGCCCCAGAGAAGCTCTTAAACACAGCACATCTTTGCAAGTGACCTTTGGTTTAGAAACCTATTTTTCTGTCATGCTTTCATGCCATTGTCTCGCATGCAGAGTTCACACACCCTCCTGCGGTCCCTATTGACCAGGGCCCAGGCATCAAACTGTAAGTGGAGAGTACAGACCAGGTGCGAACAAAATGAGAAATACTTTTAGTGGGTGGAACTGTGGGTCACTGAGGAGAGAGTTTACCTTGCCTCTTTACATTTTTATAGGCAATGAGATTTACTGTTTCCCTCTAAGGGACTGAGATTCCCCCCCACAGCATGGGATTCCTCTTTTTAAGATCATAAACATGCTGCCAGAGATTATTTTTAGTGTTTGGTGCCGTGTCAGGGAAGGGAATTTAGATTTTTGTTTATAACTGGTTTAAATCATAAATGTTTATAAGGTTAAACTTGCAGTGGTGTTCTGCATGGCTGGAATCAATTTGTGACTTCGATGCATATCTGTGTGTTTTTATGTTGTGTTTCGTGCACTAGTTTGGTTGAATGAGCTTATAACACTGATGAAAGTATGCACAAATTCCTCTGTGCACTTGTACTTCATTAAAATGAATGCAATAAATTTAAACCTCATTCATTCAATTACTTTTCTTCCATAATGGGTTGGTGTTATTTTAGTGCTTCTTTCAAAAGCGAGGGGAAATTTCCTAACCTCCATAAAACTTTGTAGAAAATTCACACTTCTTCATGGCTTTTTATTTTCGTAAAATGTAATTGCAGAGGATTTAGGAAAGTGATGTTTATGAGAATGACCAGATTCCCATAGAGTAAAACAGAGCATTGCATGTCTAACACCGTCACATGTTCCATTTAGGAACCCTTTCTTTCTTTCTTTCTGTTTTTATTTATTTATTTCCCTCTGCTCATCAGTGTCATTCTACAATATGCCCCAAGAAACTGTTGTTGGATTCATACCCTGTGTTTAAAGTAGTGTTCCTTACCAAGAAGACAGTACAGGGTGTTCTCTTAATGTCTCATCAGTAAAATTGCTTTCTCTCCGTTTCTCATGTGTTCCTGTAACGAAGATCTCTCAAAGTCATCCCTGTTTGTGGCAATGTTTCTGATGGAGCCCACACCAGAGGAAACGCCATAAGTTCAAAGATAAGCTAGCTTTCCTCCATTCTTGAGTAAACTTTATTGCAGGCCTGCCACATTAAACCAAAAATAATAATAAAATGTCAACCAGTAATCTTAGACATTTGTCATTTTCAGTATTATTTGAAATATTATCTGGCTTGTATCACTATAACATGGATTCTGTAATAAAGGGAATTCGCTAGACAACTCAGGACATCCGTTCCGCTCTTCAAAACGCAAATTAAGTTAGTTTTGATGAGGTTTGGGAACTTTTTGACACCCACCCATAGACAGCAATGCAACTGACTTTCAAAGTGAAGGATGTAAGTTACGTTGCTGTCTATGGAGTCAGAATGCTACTGAACTTAAAGATAAACGGATGTCCTAGGCTTGAGGGTAAGTAATTCATGGCAGAATTTTCATTTCCCCTTTAAAATAGTTTGTATATGGTGATCATAAGAAATGTAAGTGACGTGTAAAAGGCATGTTTATGCTATACAAAGTTGTTGAATCATCTTGCAAAAAAAGTGTTCCCATCTTACATTATCATATATCACTAAAATTTGTTTCAGGAGAGATCCGAATAAGAAACAGCTTAATTGTGCCATGAAGACAGGGAACATTTTAAAAGTCAGTGGTGGAGGCTTAAGAAAATTCAGCAGTAAAAGGACCCCCTATAACTTACAGCTGGCAGCACAGAAGCAAAGTGGCATTCGTCCAAAGTCAAGCAATTACTCCCATTTTCAATAATACAGTGTTTCACCGAGGCAGAATTTTAAAACCATGCTTTATTTCAACATTTTGACATTGTAGTTACTAATACTTGCATTACTGTTTGTTATTGTGGTATAGTAATGACTTCAAGTGGTGCTTTTAAGCAGAATTTGGTTTGCATGAAAATATTACAGTGCTTTGCTGGTTATAAACTTCAGTATTTTCTTTGGTCTCTGTTTTTATCTCGTGCCCAAACAAACATGAGGACTGTATGCCGACGGGGCCAGGAATGTTGCCATGGTTTTAGTAAAACATTGTACAGTATTCTCAGTATTCACATTTATCATGAACGGTCAGGCTGGCATGAATAAGGGTGGCGTTTGTTTATTTACATGTGGATCTAAACCTTTCCGTCTAAAGCCAGTTTTGCATTAGCATTGAATTCTGGCTCTAGAGAGAGAATGCCTTGTCTCGCTTATAAAATACTGCTGGTTAAAGCCTGAAACTATTAGGTGGTTACCGGAGTGAGAAACGTGGATGGTGTAAATCAGCAGGGAGGCGGTGAGCTCCAGGAAGGTGAAACCAAAGAAACCACATTAAAAGCGTCTGCAGTGATACCACCTGCAAAGGAGCTATTTTCCACTGTATGCTACCAAACTCTCACTTTGAAGTACAACAGAAAATACCGGATAACACAACAGACTGTTTGCACATGTCACAATTCTCTTGTCTGGTGTTGAGAAAAAATGCTTTTGGTTTTTGCAGGAGCAAATTGACATTGTGTACATGTAAAGTCCTGTGTGTTGAAAGTAGCTCATGCAAAGCTACACACTCTTTTTCACTGTGTTTAATACACGGTCGAAACTGTCTATTCAGCAAAGGTCGCACGACGGGTCGGCGAGAATCATGACGGAAGTTTCACAAAATGAAGGGGACATTTGTGGCGAGATCCTTTTGCTTGAATCAAGTATTTATATAGAATGGTAAAGTCTGTAATCGTGGTCACCTAAATATGACCCTCAGATTAAAGAAATGGAACTATTTAGCTGTGCTTCATGGCAGACGGTAAAAATAGCTAGCTGAAGAACAAGATGAAATAACGGTTGGCTTAAGCACACCGTTTGACTTAAATATTTTGGTCGAAGTATTTCTTTTCTATAGTTACAACAGTGGTGCTAAACACTGGTTGAAAAACCAAACCACGTGAATTTAGAATATGCTATTATTTCCAAAATACACCAGCAAAAAATGGTAATGCATATAACTGCCTCAGACACACGTGATGTTTTGTATAAATGTCTTGACTCGTTTTTTTAAAGCTTACAAGGCAACCAGATCTATATAAACAAAATAAATTAGGGGTCATTGTAAGCATTTAGTCTTAGTGAGGCTTAACCTTGATCTCAGTCGATGTGGCTCAGAGGAATTTTTCTTGCCTTAAGTGCAAAAGGTCACAGGTGGGAAACTTGTATGTCACGATCTTGTATGCATAACCCTAACTCTTTAAAATAAACAAATTATCATTGCTTCTGTTTGTCAGGGTATTGAAAATAAATGGTGGCGTATTTGGTTGTGACAAGCAGAACTGCAGGAGAAACAAGGATAATACTTAATGTGACCAACATTTAAGTCTTATAATGAATCTAAGTGGATAATTCATGGCGTAATGACATCATATACCATAGCTTACTTTAGAGCAGCTGCTGAACATTCGTATGTAACTCATAAAAATTTAGTACATTTGAATACCTTTCTCTCTATGAGAGAATGTACACGTATTAAACATTAGATATCGCTGCTCTCCTTCTGACCTTAAATCTTCATATTTGTGATTTTTTTTTTTTTTCACTATTATTATTATATATACACCCTTTATGTTTGTTACTGGGTTTTGCAAATATCTAACTAATAAAAAGGATTCAAAAGTGCTTGCCAACCTTGACAACACGGTATTTAATCATTTCAAAGTCTTTTTTCCATTTCCTGAAAAACAGCGAATTTGGACATTCAATTTCGGACAGACACCAACGAAATATTAATGCAGGTCACATGTTGGCAGTGCCAACCAATAGGAAAAAACAGACGTCATCATAAAATAATTGTATAAGCTCTAATATATATATTTTTTACTGTGTTATGATACATCAGTATATTGTTACACCTCTAGTGGAGACGGATAACATAAAAACTGATTTTTCAGGGTCCGAGGAGAAAAAAAGAGCTTGATGTGCCTATAAGTCAAACACAATTAAACAATCTGCATCAAAATTGTTTCTCTCTTTAGGTTTTAAGTGATTCTGTAAGGAGAAAACAATAAAAACATTTTCCTTAATTCAAATTTTAGTTTTATCCTGTCCATCTTAACGCAGATAAATATAAACCTACACTTTTCTTTCCCCTCTCCTATACTCAGTTTGCAAATGATAGTAGATTTCCCATTATTTCCCCACAGTAACACTCTGTAGCATTTCATGGCCTTTGTGGCCAAAAAGCCCTAATTGGATGATCCACAGGTTCATTAGTCTCATTCATCTGCCGTCAAATCAGTTATTTTTGTATCCAAACAATATTCAGCCGACCGGGGTCCCCTGGGAGGAGCACAACCCCACCTCGCTCAGGCTTCACTCTTTGACATTGAGATTGGGCACAATTGATGGCGCTTCCAAAGGGCCTGGTTGCCAAGATTCGAAATGAAGAATGTTTATGGCACAATAAGCATCTAGGGCCTGATTGTTGTGCTTATATGGACAATGGTGATTTTTTTCCATTGCGAATGCAGGTGGATGGTGTGGAGAGCTTAAGTGTTTTGTGACCCATTTCTTCCCAAGAGCGAAACAAAGCAGCTTTCCGTGTTGTTGAGAGTCATGTTATGGTCTGGATCTAGAAGTTTATTTTCAAGGTTCGTTGCCCTGAAGTATTCATCACGTTCTCATTTCTCATGACCCTAATTGTGCAACAAAGAAGTTGTTTGGCTCTTGAGCATGATGTCATTGTTGTTCAGACACTTATGTTGTTTAATGCTTTAAAGAGAATTATTTATATTATTTGTTGTGCAAGTCTGATAGGTTAGGCTTTATATCCTGTAACATCTTTTAAAGGGAATCGTTTTTTTAACTGTGGTTACATGTAAGGTATATATTGCTATGCTTTTGTCAATGAATGCCTGTGACCTTTTGCAGAATTAGAACTCATATGATGTGTTCAGCCCCAATCCGATTTTATTGTTAACACTTTGTACAACTTGACCTTTACAATAATCTTACATTCCCTGGAAGTGTTTCTAAATCTTATGAAGACATGCAGAAATACCACTTTGTTAGGCTCCCTTCATTGGCCCTGAGTTATACCAAAAATGCTCTTTTATTGCAACAATTAACCTTAAATAATGTTGCCGTACTTGTTTATATCTTTGTGTGTAGGCTATGGATTGACATTTAGCAAGGAATTGTTGTATGTTGCATTTTTAAAGCTCTTCTGTTTCGTGTGTCATGCTTATTGCCTCACTGGCTTTGTTGTTGAAGTCTGGTTTGGCAGTGTTGGTCTGGTGTCTAACCAGACTGTCATTACACCGAAAGTCCAGGGCAGTGAGGGTTTCCCTCGAAGGCTCGCACATGCATTTGAGTATAAATAAGTGTGAAGGCTAGAGGAAAAAACACAGAGGCTGGACTGTGTTGGGTGGAACGGGAGCTTTTCAGTATTCTGTCTGTTTTTGTAGTTTCCTCAAATTTGGAACCACATTGATGTTCCAGAGCTAATTTCATCTGCTTTGTTTTAGAAGCATATGAAAATAATGTTATGGTAAAATAATAATAGGATTAGGTGCGAGGTGTCATTTTGCAAATGTGTTTTATATATTGTGCTGGTGACTTTGTGTAGGATATATAACAAAGCTGTGCGCAAAAGTATTAGACCACAAAGCAAACCTTACAAAATGTATAAAAGAATTCACGACAGTGAATCAGTGTCAGTGCTGTAAACACAAGTGCCGCAGCCTGAAATGGAGGCGGGGCTTAAAGTCCCCGTGAACCGGAAGTTGCGACTGTTTTACTTCCGTATTTTGACGCATTTCCATGTGAAATGGAATTTTGAATGAGAAAAATGGTGGGCATGCCTTTCGTTTTTCTCTGCGATTTGATTGGATGTATAAAAACAGCCGTTGCAATTTGAAATGGAGCTGGCAGCAGACTGACAGTTGAAGAGGAGGAGTTAACGGGGGCTCCACCTAAGCCGTCTAACTTATGTCATTTAAGATGGATAGTCATTACAGGGCAGAAGTGCATTTTCAGATTTTAATTGAAGATTATGAGGGCACACGAATTTTAAAGAGAATGTAGTGTCTAATAATATAACTATTTATATTTTATTTAACTTATGTTAATATTCATTTATATTATTATTTTCCTGTATAATAATTGTATTAAATAAAAGATTTGTCGAATTATTGAGCTTGGTATTGCAGTGTAAATTCAAAATATTGGAGAGACAAGTTTAGCCAAGTAACGATTGTTCTCCGTTTTTTTGGATTGTTATCAGAAATAATCTACAGGCACTCTATGGTTTGTGAATGTTTACCGGAAGTTAAGTTGGGGGTCACAGAAGTGTGCATGGGCAGTAACGTTTGTTTATTTTGTTATGAAACAGTCTATATACAATACAATATCCAACAGATTTTTCGTTGACCCCACATATTATTCTCTCATTACATTTTTCTTAGGTTTAGGCTAAAGATTTGTTGAACATATATATGAGACAGAATAAACGCTGTCGTCTGACTGCAGCTCTAAAACCATTGCATTAATAAGGGTTTATTATGCTGCTTTAAACCCTCAAGAGAATATTTCACTGTGTTGTGGTTGGCATGACAAAAAAAATCTTTATTTTTAAAATGCATGTGCAGATTATTCTTCACAAGCCATGTTGCTCACTAAACAGTGTAATTAGAGGGTGTTTATGTCATTTATAGCACTGAACCTAAAAATAAAGCACATGCAAGTGTATTTTTGTGTTGACTCAAATGGCTCTTATTTCTGTTTGCATGCAGCTGCAGCGCCAGTGATTCACAATTTTCCTATCACATGTACTTAGCCCAACCCAATCCTTAACTTGAATTCCTAACCTGAACCTCACCCTATAATATCATTGGATGAAGTCTTGTTGATTCAGCGACATATAGAGGTACTGGATTTAGAGGCCCTAATGATACTTCCGGGTTAGCCTACTAAAAAACGTAATCTCTGACGTATTTTTGTAGGTTAACCCGGAAGTAAGCGCCGCGCTGGTTCCCTAGACCGAAAGCCTATGCACTTTCCCATAGACTTTTGGATGATCGCAAAAAATAAACTCTGTTATTAACAAATGTTTAAGATGTTAACACGTTTTGTCTATCAAGATAATCTTTACAAATGAACACAACATTTGTTACTTTTGAAGCCGAAATACAAAAAGCTAACACGATGCTATATAGACTACACTTAAGGTCGCTCGATATCAACGTCACCACCACCAAACCTCCGACAACTTTCAAACTTTATTAAACATGTACTCCCTGGTAAGTAATTGCTCTGTGAATGAATCCGCATCTACGTTGTAAGAGATCTGTGCCGATGTTGCATTATTTGTGAGCTTTTTATGTACGATGACGTCTAACGTCCCCGCCAAAGGAAGCTAATCGCTTTAAGCAACTTGTTAGCAACTGTTAGCAACATTTTTAAGACACAACAGGGCTTAAAAAACCAAAAGCGGTTAATAATTGGTGTTGTTTTATGTCATGTACTAAAACGTGAAAATATTTAGTGGTATTGTTTACCACAGACCTTATTTCGGGCGATTTACCAAAAACCCATTTAAAAAACCCATAGACCTTGGAGCGATGGAACCGGAAGTCCTAAAATGCTAACTCGCTTCCGGGTTTTGCATACAAATAAAACGTCATCTCCTCGACTCCCTATAATGTTAGGGTTTGTCCGAGAAAAATTATAATTATTAACATTATTTATATCTTATTTACATGGGGTTTGCCCAATTAGGCTCAATTTATATAATAAAATGACAGATTTATCAATATAAATGATTCACATACTGTCTTTTAAGTACAGACATTTTTCCTGATGGCCTTATGGTGGTTCAAAGCATTTCACTGTAAATTTGTTCAGAGGGTGCTCTGGATTCCTGAACTCTGTCAGTCGGCCGCCTTTCTGGTTCTCTCATGCCAACACACGTTTTAAATCAGACTCGCTGCTTTCCCGGTTTGGTCCTATAATGTAACGATTGTTTGCCTTAAGTGAAAATTTCCCTCGTTTCGGTGACATTTTCCATTTTCTGGATTGCTCCCAACAATAACAATGTTGAGTTTTTCAAATAGATGCAAATATTTGTCCTGGATTTTTACATTCAGTTTAAACAAATAAATTGTTGCATTAAAGAGAAATTATCTTTTTTCTCACCTGTCCCCCCTGGAATAGATTTTTCGTGGACATGAAAAGTAAAATAGTAGGTGTAAGGTATAGTATGAAATTAGTATAGTAAAGTATAGTAAGAATAAAGTAAAGTACTGTAGGGTTGAGAATAAGGAGTCTAGTGTTGTATAGCTGGTGCTCTCTAAACAGTATCCCTGATAATTGCTGAGGAATGCTGATAATTAGTTGTGTAATCACAAGCTTTGGAAAATCATCAAAAACCACAGCCGATGTCTGTGCGAACGTGTTTTATCTGTGGTTTGTGGTGATATTGTAATGTGTGATCAACATCTGTCTTCTTTCTGTTCTCATTGGCATTGCTTGACCGCAAAATAAGACCAGATTTGGCATGAATCCAGATCTGAGCAGAAAGATCTAAACAAACAAATCTACTATATTGATATATCTGATACATACTAGTTAGCTAACAAAAATATTTTACAGTGAAAGTAATAGTTGAACATGTCATGCAGGTGGTAATACATTGATCAGGTAAGTTGATCTAATTTTAACCAGAAAATATGTCATTCCTCATTTTGCTTTATCTCCCGCAGGTGTGTGATATGAGCCTGAGCGGATGAGATCTGTGGATTGTCTGTATTTGGATAGATGGTTGGGTGATTCTGGTGCCGATTTGTTGGGACGATAAGAACATTTTTGTGCATGGCCTATTTCCGCACTAAACAGGTGAAGGTACACCAGCAGTGGACTTTAGCTAAAACATTCCAAACATTCAGATTCACAAGTTATGCAATGCTTGCAGCGCATATGGGCCTCTTGTTTTGATCAGTTCGTTCCTTTCAAACCCTTCCATTTGGGAGAGCGAGCTGCAGGAATGTGCGCAGATGTCTTAGATCAAGGTGTGATATTGCTCATGTGGGACCATAAGAGCACAGACAGGAGTGATGGAGACTACTTAAAAACTTTGGTTCGATTTCAAAAGATTAATTGTTTGAGTATAACCGGAGGACAGGCAGATGGAATGCAACCCACAAGTGGATACGTGGCTTGACGTTTTATCCTCCTGCGTTAGGGTTTTATGAGAATGTTGTGTAACACCCTAGTTTTACAACTTTGCCAAATGTGTGAAAGAAAGTCATTTTGTCTCTGGATTTCAAATGAGAAAAAGTGACACTCTTGAAATTGATCACCCAACAGTGGCAGGTCCTCAGTCACATGCAAGTTTGAATAAATCCTCAGTTCTTTACAAGAAGTGTTGCATTACAGCAATAAAATGTCTGCACTTTTGTCAAGGCACGGAACTTGAGCATTCTTAAAGCGATAGTTCACCCAAAATAAAAAATATTTTATCATGCTCTCACCCTCATGTCATTACAAACCGGTATGATTTTCTTTTGCAGAATACAACAGAAGATATTTTTAATTATGTTAGTAACCAAACAAAACTGGGTTCCATTAACTTCCATTGTATGTACACAAAACCACCGAGACATTTCTCAAAATATCTTCTTTTGTGTTTCGCGGAAGACAGATTCATAGGTTTTTAACAGCAGGGGGATGAATAAATTATGATGACAGAATTTTCATTTTTGGGTGAAGAATTGACAATAATAGCTTAATATAATTGATTGAAAAAACAGAATAAGTTTAAAGGGGTGATATGACACTGCTAAAACGAATATTATGGTTTGTTTTAGATGTTATGCAATGTGTGTTCACGGTTTAAGGTTAAAAAACGCTGTAGTTTTCACATACCGTGCATGTTTGTATCTCCTTTTTGCACCACCTCTCTGAAACGATTTTTTACAAAGCTCATCGCTCTGAAAAGCGCGGTGTGCTATGATTGGCCGTTAACCAGTATGTAGTGATTGGTCGAATTCTGCAAGCGTGTGATGGAAATGTAACACCTCTTCCCATATTTGGATCATCAGGTTCCAAAGCAATTGTACTGACAGTTACTCCCACCTTACTTGCGTATACATTTGGGCGGCCTTTGTGAAATCATACAACGAACTGACGTAGATTTGTGGTGGTGTGGTACCACGAGGAGTTTCAGGCAGGTCTGGGTGAGCATTCGCTTTTAGATAGAATGCATCTTTTGTTCCCACACTTTAATTTTTGCAATGTTACATGCATGGGCAACTTATAACGCACCAAAGACACAGAAAAACACGTTTTTGCGCCATATGACCCCTGTAAATAAAAATGATAATAGTTATTACTACGACTGGGACGATATGTCGTGTCATTTTTATGCTCAGTTTCTCAATGAATTATGGTTAAACGCCGCCACATCCGAAAGCCAGAGGGCGCTCTCGAGTAGGCGTATTCTGACGCAACATTAGCATACGCAGGTCTGAATCTCACAAGAAACTGTCCACCAGCCGGATATTTCTCGACTACTGTTTTATGAATACTAACGAATCGAACATAATGTTCATTCGCCTACTGCTTTTTGTCTACTATATAGCAAGGAAGTATGCCATTTCGAACGCAGCCGTAGTGATTTTAGATCGAGCAGTACTTCCTACTGATCAAAGAGACATAGTTCACCGAAGAGCTGTGCATGTAACGGAATCGAATCTTTGCGATTTCAGAATCGACCTAGACAGGTATAAGTAGCGTGAATCGCGATATATATCGTCACAGGCCTAGTTATTTACCTATTGCAAATATAAAAATGAATGTATGTGTGTTCTGTAAAACTTGGCAATCTTTAAGTTTTTCATTGTGTAGGCTTGCACAAACCAGGTGTTTCACGAACAAAGACTTTGTTGACAGTCTCTTTAGAGCTCTCACCAGCTAGGTACAGTTCCACGGTTTGGTGCAATCAGCAGGAATTTCCCACAAACAGGACAAAGGCTGTGCTATTCTCTTTCACCGACTTTCCCTGCTAAGTGTATATGAGACCCTGGATCAATAGATGGTGTTGATTTGAGCAGCGGGTACAACAGCAACAAGTATTTGTTTCAGCCCTTGTAAAGTAGCCGTTCGGACAAAGCTCTGGTTTCATATTAAAATAGGATATAGACTTCTCCATTGAGCGACCGAATCAGATGGGCACAGCTGTCGAGCAGCAAGTGTTGGCAGTGTTGTAGGTCTAATGTTCATTGTGTAAGCGAGAGCTTGAGGAGGATTATGCGCGTGCAAGTGTGTGCGCTTCTAATCGCGCGAACCCATCTCTCTTAGCGCTATGTGTCGCTGTAAGGTGTTCGCTGCAGCCTCGCTGTGTAAAGAAGCTTATTTATCCTTCTGAAGAGAAGAGACTGGCACTCCGCAGGCTCACATTTCTGTGGGTCTTTTGTCTGGCCCCGCAGAGAGCCCTCGAGAAATAGGGATGTGCGCAACCCAATATTAGCCCTCATGTTTGTTCGCTTGCTCCTGTGTTCTTCAATATCACACACTGAAAAGGAGGAAATGGAACAGGTCTTCGCATGTAGTGCATTTGCAATTGATTTTGAACTAACAGAAATGTTCACAAGTACAGTGAAGATTCAGAAAAATCTAATCACTAACTCTGTATTTAATCTCATTGTTGTCTACAAGGCACAGCCGAGATATTAAGGAGATATTAAGTCTTTGATTTCCCGCTTCTCAGATGTTTCTCCTGAGAAAAGACCCTATTCATCTCATACTTGTCTTCTCTAGGGTTTCAGAAGAGATCTCAACAACGTAACTTAGATTGCAACAATTTACCTTACACTGCCTAGATTTGCAATGATACCATGTCTGCGATTTCTTATCAGATGCCCCCAAAACCAGTTTATCTACGCCATACTATCCACTTTGTACAAATTTTTTTTGTGTGTGTTTTTCTTTAGAAACTTAGGAGAAAATGTGATCAGCAACAAAGTTGGCCATTTCATGAAAATCAAACCTTTTCCATGTTTAAGTGCTCTAATCGGGTCTCTGGTGCATCTGCCAACAAGAAAATGTGACAAATGACAACCCAGTAACTTTGTTTATGTGAGTCTATCTCTTCAAGCCTGTGAGAAAACAAGCTGTTCAGATTTCGCTCCCTTTCTGGCTTAGGTAGCCGTTTTTATTATAATATTACGGCCCCTTTTTCTCAACGTCTCCCCCCATGGCGCTGCCGCCATTTTTGTTTAGCAAAGTAAGTAAGCAAAGCCGAGCAAAGCATGTTAATTGTTCTATTGTTGGCTGCTCAGACCAACACAGAACACTGTTCCCAGCCTCACAGGAGACAAGAGAGCAATGGATTTATTTTGTTTCCAATGGAAATCCTCCAGACTGAACGAGGCAAAGCTGCAGATAAAGACAAGTAGGCCTACCGGTATTTTTTAACTAAGACCTCAGGGACCTGTGGCAGCTTAAAAGTAGATAAAATGTCACTGTGACACGTTTGTCCATTCACTCATAGAAAGCAATGTGGATGGCTTGTTGATGAGATGACAAGATGGCGCGGGGTTGTTTGCTGGCATGCCATCGCCTTTCATTTTATTCACTTAATTAAATGGTTTTATATGGTCTGTTATGGGCATTATGGTTGTTCGTGATAGAAACTACTGCTACTCTTATCTACGATCGGCAAGCCCTTTTTGATCTGCGACTGGCGCCCAAGGAATGCTGTAGACGCATCCCAAAAGAGGACTTCTTCTTTAACTCACGGACGTCTTCCACCTTTCCAATGGTTACCTGTTGTGCAACCGGTTGCCCTCTTAGACGTAAAAAGCACCTGAGGAAAAGAGGAAAGCACAGCGGTTCCCTTGCCAGGCTGTAGAGATGCGCGACTTCATCGCTCTCGTTACATCGTGCTTGGCCTGGAAGTTTTAGCCAGTGTGGCTATCGCAGCACACTGGAGCAGCGGCATATCAATCTTGTGCCACTTTGTCCGGATTCCCCAACCCCCTTTGGGTTTGCTTTTTGATACCGGCCCCCGGCAGATGTAGCTGGCTCTGGTGAACGTGAGATCCATCTCTAATAAATATTTTATCCTAAATAACTTTTTTAGATCTCAAGATCTGGACTTTTTATTTGTGACGGGAACTTTGCTAAAAGCTGGTGAGTTTGATTCATTAGCAGACACAACTCCAGTGGATTGTGACTATTTCAATTCACCGAGATTAGTGGGACGGGGCGGAGCCCTTCTATCAGTTTTTAACATACGTTTTAAATGTAGACTTGACTCTGGCATTCGTCAGTACTTGACATTTGAGATTCCGTTGTTTAGAATTATATTATCTTGCCCTGTGATGAGTGCCCTTATTTATAGGCCACCAAAATATAACAAAGACTTGTCTAATGTAGTCCCTACGGTGGATCAATTACTGATTCTGGGTGACTTTAATAAACATGTGTATTGCCCATCACATCATTTGGTGAAGGAATATATGTAACTTTTTGACTCTTTTAATCTTGTCCAACATGTTAATGGTGCTACACTCACACATGGGCATATTGATCTTGTTTTATCTTTTGGCGTCCCTGTATGTAATATCAGTATTAAGGAAAGCGGGTTGTCTGACCATATATTTGTCATGTATAATGTATAACTCCCATACCGACCTTATAGTGTGCAGAAGGAGGTGTATTAATCTAGTGCATTAACCCCTTCAAATGCTATGGAATTGGCCAATGCCTACCTAGTCCCCAGTAAGATCTGTTTTAGAAGTGCCAGTATAGCCACAATACAGACTAAATAGCTGTGTTGTTTAATGAGACCTGCTCAAACATCTTAAACTCTCTCGTACCTCTAAAACCAAAGGTTGCTAAACTGACACCACACCCTTGGTTAAATCATCATACTAGAGCGCTCAGGCGGGATTGCTGTAAAGCAGAACGCAAATGGAAAGTAGATACGTTGCATGTCTCCTTGGAGATTTATAAGAACTGCCTGTGTGCCTATCAAAGTGCTGCTAAACAATCAGCTAACACATTTTTTTCGAATCGATCTAAAGAAACTGATAGAATGAATCCTTACACTAAAGCCGTCGTCTTCACCAGCGGATCTTATGCCAACTCGTCTCTTTAGAGAAGTATTAGGGGCTATTGGTCCAGCAGTTTTATCTATTATCAATAGTTTGTTGAGCACTGGTGTGTTTCCATCTTGCTTGAAGCATTCTGTGATTAGACCACTTTTAAAGAAGCCGAATCTCGATCCGACTGATGTTGGGAATTTTCGTCCTATTGCTTCACTTCTTTTTTTGTTGAAAGTGTTGGAAAAGGTTGTATCTCTCCAACTGTCCGCATTTTTATCAGAATATAATGTCCTTGTCAATGGGGGGCGAGATCTGTTTGGTTATAAGCATTCTTCCAAATATATTTATCTGTGAACAAAGACATTTACAGATTTTTTCATTTTTGGGTAAGCTATCCCTATAACTACATGTATTTAAGCATTTAGCTCTGCTTAAAATACATTTAAGGAAGAGTATCATATCCCAGTGCATGACATTGCTTTAATTAATTTTTTTTTTTTTTTGCATGGGTGTATTGTATAAAGAAAAACAGACATCTAATAAAAAGCATTAAAGGTTATCATTCTAATTTATTGAACTATAAAGCTGTGTTTGTACAGAGCATATGCTTATCTGTGTTGGGAAATACATAACCATGAGCACACAATAAAAGATCTGTAGTGTATTTTGAGCTAAAACTTCAGACACATTCTGTGGACCCCTATGATTTATATAACATTTGTGTAAAAGTAGAAAAATCTTTCCTTTAAAGGGATAGTTCACCATTACAATTTTGTCATTGTTTACTCAACCTCAAGTTGTTCCAAACCTGTATAAATTCTTTGTTCTGTTGAACAGAAAATATATTTTGAATAGCATTTCTGGGGCACTATTGACTACCACAGTAGTTATTTTCTACTACGGCAGTCAATAGTGCCCCATAACTGTTCTTCCAAACATTCTTCCAAATATCATTCTTTGTGCTCATCAGAACAACAAAATGTATACAGGTTTGTAACAACCTGAGAAAAGTATATGATGACAGAATTTACATTTTTGGGTGAACTGTCCCTTTAAATGAAACACTGTTGTTCAGGAAGATGGAGAATTTAGCTTCAATTACACAGTTTGAAGAGTGTTTCGAATTTGGGCGATTCACTATCAGTTGCAAATATGGAATAAGAAACATTTATAGGGCAAATATTGTGTACAGAGTCCTCACTGTATGTGGTTTTCTGTACTGCTTTGCTTTTAGATGGCCTGCCATCAGATAACCAAGTGCGCACTGTAGACTGGCCGGATCTTATGCAACACGGCACCTCAGTTCATCCATCTTATACAGACAGCCCCCTCTCCCCACTGCTCAAACATTTGGCTTAAGGGCTTAGATAACAGTGTCATCTGTGAAGAATCTCATTTCTGGAGTCATGCACCCAGACAGGCACTGCTGGTCATTTTAAGTTAAATAAACTTTTTGGGTGAACGATCCCTTTAACTATATTAAGTATTTAGCTGTGCTTAAAATACATTTGATGAAGAGTATCATAATTTAATTAAATTTATATTTTTTTCATGGGTGTTTTGTATAAACAAAAACGTAGACAAATGTATAAAGGATGTTATATCTACAAAATGTATTTATGTAGTCAACACAAAATAAATAAGTTAACTTTATTTGACCAATTTAAATGGGTTTAACATAATAAAATTGAGTTGGATTTACTTAATAATTTGTTCAATTAAAATTACTCTTAAAAAATTACTTTTATAACAGGAATATAATTATATCAAGTATATTTTAATAATTTATTTGAATAAAATCTACTAAGGTGCATACTAATTTTTCAGTGTGTGTTTACAGGAAACCTGATGGAGTTTAAAGTGATCCATCTTTAAGATGAACATGACTGTCATAACGGTGTTCTTCATGCTGTGGAAAGCAGATATATAGAGAGGTCCTCTGTTCCTCTAGACCAGCATGAATATGTCCATTAAGGACTTGCGTTACCTCTCAGACAGCGGGAGGGTCTGAGAGCGCGAGTAACATACCTGTCAAGCCAAGCGGCTGCTTCGCAGCCGTCTGACAGCCCAAAAACGTTCAATCTGAGCTTGTGATAGTTTCACAGAGCAAGCAAGCATGATGTCACGAGCTCCCAACGTTTCCGGGGCTTGAAACCAAAATGGAAAAACAAACACCAGTAGGTGTAATATCCTTCTCACGCGATGTTGAGTGGGCTTTAGAAGAGCACGGCCAGTGTTGGGTTGTCTGCATACTGCAGGCCAGCCTGATATTTCACACATCTGTGAGGGCAGCTTGTGGTTGTAAATGCCCTTTGCTGAAGCTTTAGGGGTGATTCACATTTCGCGTCTTTTGCGTGCGCAATTTCGTTATTTTAAATGTAGACACACGAGGAGATGGAAATAGTTCAACTTTTCAGAGTGCCGTGTGCGCACTGCGGGTCACGCCGCATCGAGATGGAAATAGGTCAACTTTTCTGAGTGCCGTGTGTGCACCGCGGGTCATTTGACAAGAGAAAACGGCGTGGTTCGCGTTTTCCGCTTGGTTTTAGAATCACCCCTTACACTAAAAAAAAAGGTGATATATAGCACTAAAAGTGGTTTTTTGCTCTTAATCATAGGGAAACCACTTTTAGTGCTATATAGCACCATATCTTTGTACTTCAGTGGTTCTTCAGAGGTTCTTTGGGGTGACCGAGATGCTATAGCCGTTTCCTTATAAAGAACCTGTTAAGCCACTTTTAGTGCTATATAACACCACTTTTTAGAGTGTAGGGTTCTTTCACTGCTAAGCAACTAGTCAGTCCTAACAGTCCATCAGCCCATATGTTCAAACACTCAAAGTCATGTGTTTTTTAGATACTCTGACTTTGTGGCTTTTTAAATTGTGGTATAATAGCCTCCGCCGACTATGGCCGGATGGATGTCATACTTCATTAAAGTTGGATTTCAAATGATCAGAGATTCACTACGAATATATTTCAAATCTTCATTTTTGCACTCCAAAGACTAAGTAATTATGTAAAAAAATTTGTAAAAATTAGGAAATCTATGTAAATCACAATCCAACAGATTACTTGGACCTAACTGTACTGTAACACATTGCTCAAGACACCCGAATTGACCAACAGAATCTCACAGGAATAGTAACTATTTTACGAGGTCGCTAATTCATATGATTTTGTCTAATAATCGTACATTTTTGTACAATTTACAGTGTACAAAATCATATGAATTAGGCACCTCGTAAAATTGTTATGAATTCCTGTGAGATCAGGTTGAATTGACTTTTGACATTGACCTGAAATGACAGGGTGTGTCTGGGCAACCACGTGGGTTTAAATACTCCTGCCTAAAAGCACAGCTTTTTTTGCGACAGACAAACACTATTGAATCGTGTGAATAAGGCACAATCTATAATCGGCCTAATTTGCATTGAAAGGAGACGTCTTTGTGCTGAAAAGCGTGACTATAACTTCATTTAAATGCAGAGCGGTGCATTTAGTGTTTATTTTATTTAGTTGATTTTCACTTTTAATATCCACAAGACTTTCCACTTTATGACTACATCAGTATAAATGATTCGTAATTCATCAAGTACATAAAGTGCAGTTTGGTTCAGTGTTTTGACCAGTGTGTTTGATCAGTATGTTGAAACCATCAGTGTTGCTGTCTGATAGGGATGAGACTTGGAGGCTGGACGAATGACAGGATTCACTTTAACCATGAATGGAACGGGAGTTAGCAGACATGCTTGCTCCAGGAAATTAAAAGCTAGAGCTACTTCCTTTTAACTTCCCGCATGGTCTCTCATCTCGTGCCAGTGCCCTAATGAATAGTAAATTATTAGTCTTTCACTTCTTTTCTTGCCACAAATTCATAGACATTTACCTTGATTCAAACAGTTATAATAGGGCAATAAATGGTGTAAACAAATATATAGGGTGCTGTATACTGTTTATTAATGAGTCATAGTAGTTTCCTATTGGTCAAAGCCTACAGACTGGGCTGTAACAATGAATTCTGGGTGTCCTGGCTGTATATTCCCCTCAGACGTTTCAGCCTTAAGAATTGACAGTGAATGCCTGGTTAACATTTATCCTTCTCTTATTGTTCATCGAGAAATGACTGAATTCTCTTTTTTATTAGATGAACTAAAATGATGACAATGACTTCAGCAGTAAACTAGAAGATCCCAGATCTGCTTGAAGTTTAGGAGACAGTAATGTTTCCGTCTGAATGCTCCTCTGCTGTCTGTACTTCTGTGCATGTGTTTGCTATTTTCAGATGGTAGAATATTACCAGACTTTTGGCTTGAGTCAGAAAGATAAAAAATTATATCCTACTTTACTTTTCAAGAAGTGTATTATTTTGGAACATTCAGTTGTAGGAAAATACTTGTTTTCTTTGTGCAACTCAGAAGATGTACTGAATATGTGCATTTTATTATTGCAAACTATATGGTTTCTGTAATGCAGCATTTTCCTTTGTTTGAAATATTATATATCTGTTTATGTTGAAATATATATTGCAACACATTTCAAAAGCCACAAAAAACATTTCAGCGAGAAATATTTCCAGTTACAGGCTAAATAACTGGCCAGTCTAAATTATGCTGCAAATGACCATTGTTTTATATTGTGAAAGTCAGCACATTAACTGAATTCAAACAATTCCAGAGTAAAATCTGCATGATTACCGCTTTAACTGTCTTAAACACATAAAATCAACCAAGATTTATACTGTATATAACCAGAAAGTACCTCATGCCTTTTGAATTTACAACTTCTATTCATATAGGCCTACCAACAATGTCATTTTTTTAACCATAAATATAAATGGGAGGCCAGACCACCATGAAGGATCCTTGTGGGAAAGAACCAAAAGACAAGATTGTAAAGAAGCAGCATAGAATAAATAATTGTGCATAGAGCTATGTGAAGCAGATCAGTGTATGTGTGTTTGGTGTGTTTCCAAAATGTATTTGCTGCATTGACCAATAGAAATTGAGAAAAAATCTGACAAGCCAATAACCTAACATAAACTGGATTTGTTTTTTAAATTCTGAAGACCCATTGTAGTTTTGTTCCTCATGTTTCAAATTTAAAATGAATCTTAAAATCAACAGAAATATTTAGCATACAGTAGGTGTCGCTCTGGGGAACTTTCCCTGTGATAATAGTTGTTCCAAGATCTTTTCTTTAGTTTATGTGTCTTTTGTTTGATTGCTCACGTTGCTTACATCAGCAAAGGTCAAAGTATGATTCTTAAAGTTAATATAAACCATTGCATTTCCTAATAAAGTTACCCGCAAACTGGCGAATATCTTCGGTCTCTGGATCTCCACATTATAACCTTTTAACTCTGAGATCTGCTGTGATCCCTAGCCAGCGCAATATGAATGCATTTAACTTCGTATACGCAGACCCAAACCTGTCAGAGAAGCAGTAAATCACCCAAGTAAACCCAGAATGCCACACTGGAGGTCAGGGAGGTTCACACTCGACCCAGAGAATAGTGAGGAATTGCAAGATTAACCCTGGGGGGAGTACCTGATGCAACATTCCACACTTCTTCTGAAGATATGCGTGCTTGCCTTCAGAAGAGGCTGGACTTGTCTATTTTTGTACTTAAACTTGGAACCAACATTGACCTTGATCTACAATGTCTATTTTGCGTTACTTTTGACAGCAGCTTTTTTAAACTATGTTGCAATTTGGTTCGAAGCGCATGTAGGAGCATAGTCATAGGCAAAATATCACTGGAAAGACTGTCATAAGACTTGAAAGTAAAATCTTGTGGGAGAGAACAAATAACTGAATAAACAAAAAAAACCATCCGATTTACAATGTCTACCATCTGTTTATTATTCTGAAGTATGTACCAAAATAATTGCTATACGTAAAAATAGCATTTTGCAAGTAAAAACTAAGTAAAAATGTTTACAGTCAAGCATCACTAATTGTACAAAAAATAACAACACAACAAAGATAAAAACAATGAAGAACAGAACATCTTCACCTCAGTGTGCAAACTGTTTATACAGATGGAAATGCCTCATCCTCATGCTGCACTCCATGATAAATTATTTAAATAGCATTTATCTACACACACATATGAAACAGTCTTACAAACAAAGACAACAGACAGAACAATAATTTATCAACTTAACAAAAAGTACTGGACATTTGAAGGAGTACAAAAGAATTCCTCAAAAAAAAAGTTGTCTCCCATTTCACTCGATTTTCCATTGGTGTGTGGGGCCGGGTGTTTCTTCTGTCAGGAAAACTATTTACAACTTGTGCTACAGTAGCGATAAGGCAACGATTTGTTTTCTTTAAGCAAAGGAAATAAAGTCATATGAAAAAGCGTTTGCTTGATCAAATTACAAAAACAGTCATGAGGTAATATTTGTACATCAACGTTCTCCTTTTTCTCTCTCTCTACAGAAAAGGCAGTCGAACACTCTTCAGAAGACCATCTCCTTAGAAGCGACTTTCGTGATTAGCGCCTCACAACCTTTCTTGTAAGGGTTTGTTTTCTTTTACATTTTAATAACTCTTTTTTAAGTGAGAGACAGACCTCTCTTACGCTTCTGGCAGCACAGTCTGGCCAAACAATAAGCATTTTAAGTGCTACATACTATCTACATAGAACTCAGATCTGAAAACTTGACCTCAACTTTCCCTTAGAGATCAGACGCTCGAATAACACTCAAATTTGATTTGAGAAGGAGACTAGATTACTTGGTAGTCTAATGTCCGTATGTGGCGAGTCATTTCCTGTAATAAAGATTATTGTGAAACATTCATCACTTTAGAGGATCTTCAAACCTTTCATTATGCCATTTCTAATGAATTGTTAAAATAGTTTAACCATCTAGCCCTGAGAAAACTGTGCCCACTAAACCACGAGATGTCTCCCACCAGCCCTTTATGAATGTACATGAAACTTAAAATGAGATTCAGCAAAGCTACATTTTAGACGGATAGAAATCCAGCTCAGACTGGAAGCAAAAACAAAAGCTGTATTCTTCTGCTCATTTTTAATGTTAAGAACAAAATTGTTTTTGATAAAATACTGATCATTGTAATGGGTTGCACTCTCTCTCTAAATTGGCCATAGATTGCTCATAATTATTTTCTGGAGTAGAGAGAGAGGAGATAAAAATGTTTTTTTGTGAATAAAGGTTTGAAGTGCATAGCTGTCTGCTGGGAGCTCTTCCCACACAGAGCTGAATGAGGTTTTTCAGAGAGAGATCTTAGTCTTCCCAAAAAAAAAGCAAAGCAACAGAGACTTTTCTGCTCTACCTGCTAATGGTGGAGGGGTCCAGATTCTGAATTGGTAGCTAGCGGCAATAACATTGAAATTGACCGCCTGCTTTCTCACTCCACCAGTGTGTGAGCAACAGCAGAAAAAGTAACATCAAATCAGTCCCTGGACTTCGCCCGGAATACATATTTTAACAGAAAGGTGCATTCTTTGATATTCTTCCTGCCTGTGCAATTACATATCTGGAAAGAACAAAGAAACACAGTTAGTCTTGTGCTAGTGGAGTACATGATTGTAAAAAATATCATCCGTGTTGATACTCACCTCTGCATTCATACTTGAGGTCTGAGAAGTAAACCATCTCTTGTGAGAAGACAAATAGACCCAGTCTTCCTCCTGCGTATGTTTTGTCATAAATTCTACCGGAATCTGCCATGATTTTTTTGCCTTCATACATGACCACTCTGAAATGTACAGAGAAATGTTAATTTAACACAATTTTCTCAAAAACATGAATATTTAAATGATATGCACGTGATGTGATGTGTTGTGTAATAATACCTCATGTGTCCAGTTCTTGGTCTGTGCGTCAGGTGCCATCTGTAAGCGGTGAAATCCTTCCATCCAACATTCTTTGGGTCGTGCCACAGAGTGCGTACCTAAGAATATTTGAGTAGTAGCATCAGTATTCATATAACCGTAAGGTTTATCTTTATCACTGTGACCAGAGTGAAAACGAACCTGTCCTGGAGTATCTCCAGTGTGCCAGAGAGCATTCCTCAGGTGCTCGCCCGGCCCGGTGGTGGAGTTAACCACTTTAATTGACAGCCCTGAGTAACCCTGTGCTTTGGTAGGCGTGTGGGACCAGTAGGTCTGTGTGATCTGCTTCCACATAACCACGTAGAAACGAGAGCTGGACTGGTATCCGAAGACAAAGCCAGCGTAGTCATCATCTCTGTCTGTGTTGATGAAGAAGGTTCCGCTGAAGTCCACCGAGTTGAACTCATCAAAACCTATAAATCAAGTTTGGAAAATGATTGGTAAGAATTTCAATGTTGCCTATGTGAATTTAATATTATGTTTGTACTAATAACACACAGTACGTACCGACAGCAATACCGGGGTCACAATTGACAGTCTGAACAAGTTCCTTGCCCTGGTGACGGACCACCCAGTTGGGGTCGATCTGAGAAGTGCCCTTGGGATCCAGAGGTACCATCTGAAACTTGCGGAAGTCTGTCTCGCTAATGTCAAAGTTCTCTGGGCAGACGTCATAGATATCTGGGACGCTGTCGTCGTCAAAGTCGTCTTTACAGGCATCTCCACGGCCATCGCCTATAAATGATAGGTTACATCTGTAAGAAGAAATCTTAAGGTCAAATGTTAAAGATTTACATGCAAAAGTGCATTACTGACCATCAGAATCCACTTGATCTGAATTGGGAACCAATCTGCAGTTGTCTTTTTCATCAGGGATGCCGTCGTTATCATCATCGTAGTCGCAGGCGTCACCTTTACCGTCCTTGTCGTGATCGGCCTGGTTTGCATTGGGAATGTATGGGCAGTTGTCTAGGTTGTTTTGGTGGCCGTCTTCATCGATATCTTGATTGCTGTCACATTTGTCTCCAACACGATCAGAGTCAGAGTCCAGCTGTTGGGATAAGAGTGTAGATTTAACAAGTATCCAAATGCTATAGGAACACGAAATCACAAATGACATTTGGATCGAGATTGGATCGGTAGCTTATTGAGTGTTTGGCTTAGATCTTTTGATAGTTCTTCTGAAAAAAAGTCAATAATCATCTTGTACAATAAGAGCTCAACGAATCTCAAACAAAATGCAACGAAGTTTACTCGGACACCAACCAAGTGCCAACTGCCGAGATCAAATGTTTTCTTTATTCAAATATTTTAACCAGGATGAAACATTTTAAAAGCTGTTCTGTGCTGGTTGGCCCATCTGTGCACACTTTCTCATGTTCATGCAGCTTGGCACTACCACGGTCACATTTCAGCGTCTAATGAGGAAAGGAGGGGTACATTCCATCTCTTCAGTTAAGCATGGCACAGGTGTGATCTGCAGGGATCTAGAGCCGACCGGGCATGCTTAAACCCACTGGCAAATCCACTCCTCCCTCATAACCATTCTTTACCTCCACATATCCTTTGGGTTAATTCAACACTATTGAGTGCCCTTGAAAAGCCCCCTGTTGCTTTATTGTGCGGCTTGTGCTTCAAGGAAAGAGTGTGAACTCCTCTCATACATAGCTTAGTGAAGACTCAGAATACCATCTTGGGGATTTTTAGGAACAGCTCTGAAGTTCATCCAAACAGTATATAGACATACAATCTATAGAAGGTATGTGAATTACTTAGTATAATGGACAAGATTGTTCGTTCAGTTTTATTAAGTGTATATATACTGTTTATGAGATTGATAGAGGAATATGCATGATTTTGTTTAAAGATAAATATACCTGGTCTGGGTTGTGTTCCAGAGGGCAGTTGTCACACTGGTCACCCACTCCATCCATATCTGTGTCTTTCTGGTCTACATTGTACAGATATGGGCAGTTGTCGTTCTCATTCAAAATACCTGAAAAAAAATTCAAAGAGTGGTTAAATCTGAGTGATTTACATCATAAAAGTTAATGCTACAGTCTATGGGTGACAAAACAAATATCAATCCATACCATCTCCATCAATGTCCACAGCACAGGCATCTCCTTCACCATTGTTGTCAGTGTCAGTCTGATCCGGGTTGCTGTTGTACGGACAGTTATCGCAGCGATCTCCCACATCGTCGCGGTCGTAGTCGTACTGTCTTGGGTTGAAGACGAGCGGGCAGTTGTCCTTTTTTAAAAAGAGACCGCAATTGAGCATATGGCAAAGACACGCTACCCATTCTCCACAGGGTCCTCTCACATGAAGGTTGTTACTTTTAGATGTAAGGCTTGTAATTTGGCTGTGGCTATGTAGGTCTATTTACAGGAGTGCAGGGATGAAAGTGAGCCTTATTTCAGGATTCGGACCAAAGATAATATTGGATTAGCAAAATACACTGTGGGTCTTTCAGGGCAGTACCTCGCTGGTGGAATTTGAGGTTTGTATCCAAAAATGAAGGAGTTTACTTTACGCAGCACCTTTTTCCACATTTGAAACTGTAAGCTCTGTATATTTTCGGTGGCTTCGCTCTCTTCATTCATACACAGCTCAAGTGTATAAATATTATTTTAGCTGACTGTAAGGAGGACTTGTGGAATGTAAAGGAAATAATAGGGCTGTTTTTTTACCCTGTCGTCAGTAATGCCATCGTCGTCGTCGTCATTATCACAAGCGTCGCCGATTCCATCCTTGTCGTAGTCTTCTTGGCCAGAGTTTGGAAGATTGGGACAGTTATCCTTTTAAAAATAATATATTTACATTTATTCGTTTAGCATAGACTTATCGTCCAAAGCAACTTACAAATAAGGGAGCATAGAATATAGTGTTATTTGCCATTTTATAAAAAAATGTAATGATAGTTCACCCAAAAATGAAAATTCTGTCATCATTTACCCACACTCTTGTCATTTCAAACCTGTATGACTTTCTTTCTTCTGCAGAACACAAAAGAAGATATTTTGAAGAATGTTGATAACCAAACAACGGCGGTACCCATTCACTTTGTCATTAGTTTTGTGTCTATATAATAGAAGTGAATTTCAAAATGTATTCTTTTGTGTTCTGCAAATGACAAGTAGATGTAAATGGAGTAAATGATGACAGAATTTTCATTCTTGGGTGAACTAGCCCTTTAAGGTAATCCTACCTTCTTGCAGTGATAGGTGGCGTTCTCCACACACACAAGATCAGCATTAGGCCACCCGTCAAGATCCGTGTCCTCCCCACAGATGTGTCCGTTTCCAGCAAATCCAGGTCTGCATTCACAACGGTACATGGGATCTGCAAAATGACCCAGGTAGTTGCAGCGAGCGTTCTTGTTGCAGTCATGGCTGCCATCGAGGCAGGGATTACGGGGTGTGCACACCTGCAGCAAAGACACATCGGTCATCACGTGTCTATACGCAAGAAGGTATTCATAACCTGTCAGTGGTTTCTCATTTACCTGTTTCTTGGAAGCGGCGTCCTCCACTCCTCGTCCAAACGGCTGAGGGCCATTGTAGCGTGTGGGGCATGGTAGGCAGTTATAGCCGGGCACTGTGTTCTCACACCTGTGGACTCCATTGAATTCAAAGCAAGCATCAGGAACCTTTTCACACTGTAAAGGAGAGAAAGAATATCTTCATGAGAATGAAAAAAACTTGAAATGGATAAAAATATTCAGGATAAAAAACTAAAAAGCATTTTTAGTCTGTATGTTTTCTTTAAAAGTGAATTTTAGGTTTAAAAACAAGTAAAAAGTAATTTTGGTACAAAACATTTTTATTGCTTATTTCTTCCTCTTTGGTGTATAGTTTTTCTTGTTTTAAGCCTAAACCTCATCACATTTTTAGATTTCTCTAATAATAGATTTAATGTTATTGTGTTTCTTTTTATATATAAATGTCTTTTTTTGGGGGGTTTTAATATATTTACTAGAAAACAACAAGGGTTCTTCTACTTATAACAATAAAATCTAGAAATGTATTTCACCTCATTGATGTCTTTGCAGTCGATTCCATTTCCAGTGTAACCTGTGGGACATTTTCCACACTTCCAGGATCCATCTGGGAAGCTTGTGCACTGGGCTCCAGCAAAGCACGGATTCGAAAGACATCCATCTGTGTTCAATTTACAGAGATAAGTGAGCAATTTCACTACAATTTTACAACAGACCAGCCTCGGCTACAGGGTTGAGAGACATTATTGCTCACCAATCGGGCAGACTTGTTTGTTGCACAGCTGGGTACTCTTTGCATCTCCCACGCATTCTTTACCGCCATACTTGGGTGCTGGATTATTGCAAAGATGCTTACGGCTTTGGACTCCACCACCACATGTGGTGGAACAAGCATCCCAAGGTGACCATGGTCCCCAACCACCATTGACTATGAAAAACAAAACCATTTAGAAACCAAAAATGGTTTTAAAGGCCTTTAGCTGCGCACGGTGGTTGTACTTACTCGGACATGGCGATTTCTCACACCTCTCCGTTTGCCGGCCTTCGCCCTGGCAATCTTTGCCATCCATCTGGGGCGTTGGAGAGTTACAAAGACGAATGCGTGTGATGACGCCGGCCCCACAGGTAACAGAGCAGGATGACCATGGTGACCAATGACTCCAGCTGCCATCTTGCTTAACTATCAAACGAGAGATGCAAGAAACGTTTACTTTTCTCCTGCCCACCAACAGAAACCCTATAAAGGTGTCATCAGCGGGCGTCACTCACATCGCTTGTCGCACTCCTGAAGGTAGCAGTCTCTCGTCTGCACCGACGTGCCCTCGCAGTTGTTATTGATGCGGTCACAGGAGCGCCCGCGCTGCTGAATGCCCCTTCCACAGGACACGGAACAATGGGTCCATTCAGACCAGGGGGACCAGCCATCCTCAGCGGAGTCGCTCGCTGTCGAGAGAGCAAAACGAGACAATAGGAGAGCTATTCCTACTTTCTAAAGCAGCAAAATGGAGAAAAGCTTTTAATACTGGTCCTTAATGGATTCAATTTAGCCAGGGCAGCTTGTGACAGAACACTCCAGGGTACGCTGGCATGAGGCGAACAGTTGGAATGCTGGGGGAAATGTCAGTGTACTTGACGCACACAGGGATACCTTTTGACTACCTTTCCAAATGTGGAAATGAAATTTGCAAACACCCTTAATTATCCCGAATGCGTGAGGCTGATGTTCATTTAAACGTATGACCGACCGTTAAGACGTGTCAACGGCGCTGCTGCGTCTGCTTTGTTGACTCGCTGCCGAACAGCACCAATTTTCCATCTCTATTAAACCAATTTGGACAATTATGGCCATTTAGTGTTTCAGTGATGCACAAAGCTCTACTGTTCCATTCATTAGGAAAACTTCGGTTGAAGTCTATTGTGTGATGTAAGAATGACTGGGGATGTTTGGAAAGCAACAGCTGTTTTAACACGAAAGCTTTTATAAAACACGTTGCTGCTTGGTGTAGAGGACATTCAAGTGAAAAATGGAGCCCAAAGTTCAGAAAATGATGGATTATTCTTTTTTGGGGGGATTATTTTGGTTGGGTCAAAAAGGGATGATCACAACATGTTTGGTTAAAGGGAAAAGTCACCCAAAATTCAAATTCATTCATTATATTAGAAAAAAACTATGGTACTACTGTACCATGGTAGTCAATGGTGCCCCGGAACTGGTTGGTTTCACATATTTTTCAAAATATCTTCTTTTGTGTTCAACAAACCAAAGAAATTAATACAGGATTGAAACAACTTGAGGGTGAGTAAATGATGACAGAATTGACGTTTTTGGGTGAACTATACCTTTAAATCAACCCAGAAAGAGTCCCTATTTGATTCTATGTGTTGAAACAACCCAGCATAAGTTAATTTATTTGGGTTTGTACCTTTTTGACCCAACCATTGGTTAAAAATAACCCAGCGGTTTTTTTTAACAGTGCATGTATTTGGCAGACAAAATATGAGCATATACTGTGTAGTTTAGAACTTACGGGTTCCACAGCGAGGGCAGCACTCCCCATCAGGCACCGTGGCATTTGCACATGGAATTAGGGGACATGAGATCTTGCGGCACACCGTTGCAGAGTTCTGCAGTCAACACAATTGATTTAGTTCATTATTTGTTACATATCCACATATAGTGCATTTGGTTTCATAGTGCATCCCCTGCTCTCTGTTAAAGTCTCTATTATTAGGCATGTGAATGTTTCTCAGTTTGATACAAAGTGCCTCAAAGAAGAATGGCACGTACTGTATCTATGTAGTACCCTAAATTTAGTTTTCAAAGTTTGGTTTAACCTACTGTTCAAGTATTCTCTTTAGTTACCTCAGTTTCCTACTTTTAATTACAGACTAGGTGCTTCAGGAAATACACCCAGCTTATGTCTGCCGCAATGGACAGGAGTCATAGGACTTAGGCCAGCACTGTGTATGTATACACGGAGACACGGCTCCCATCTCTCTAACACACAAATTAGTGGTTTAATGACAGAGTAGAGAGCTCTCAGGGTGTAACAGGTGCATGTCTGCAGAGTATTGGGTTCCTACCTGGCAAGTGCACTCTGTGCAGTCATCTACTGTCCATTCGTCCTTGTTTTTGTGTACAATTCCGTTGTGAAGACAAACACCCCTATGAACTCCAATGGTGTTTATGAGCATGTTGTTCTTATCGGTCTAAAAATACAACAACGAGGATTTTGTTTGGTTAATATACAACACAGGTTCACTATGCTAGTTTCATTTTGTATCGCCATTTATATCTATATAAAACAACATTGACTGTTCAACAGTTAGCCCTCTTCTGTACATTCCAGCATTTTTAGAGCAACTAACAATGCACAATTTTGTTACTTGTAAAATGATTAACTTGGTCCTCACTACTTTGCGGAGTTCATTGGACAGCTCTTGCACCACCACACCAAGACCTTTGAGTTCCTTGAACATGCTGGCCAGATCCTCACACGAAAAGCCACAAATCATCTTCAGATCTAAAAAGTAGAAATATGCATTAGTACAAGCCAAACCTGCACAGCTATTCTAAGATATCACTCAAATATAACATTTATTTGTATTGTGAATCGGCTACTCGAAAGATATTACCTTTTTTTTTATCTCCAGTGTAATCAGTTCTGATGGCAGGACTGGATCCATTTATGGGATTTTCAAGGGTGATGATATTTGTCATATGTGTGGCTGTAAGTTAGTAAAATGAAAAAAGTTCACTGCAAAGTTGATAATAGCTTTGGAAAAGGCTGAAGAGTGTAAAGGGCGCTCAAAGTATTTAATTTGCTATTGTTCATTCATTGGCTAAGTGAATAACGGCAGTGCGTCCTCGGTGTTGCATTGAAAGACATGAACAGAGCCTGCATTACGCACAACCCAAGCTGCACTCCGCGCGCACATTCATCATCCCGATATACAAAAGCGCTCGCCCAAAGTTAATGAGTCACACATTGTTGCGTGTGTTGAACATCACACTTACAGCTTTGGCATCCTTTATTCCTCAGAATCGCCTCCAGTGTAGTTCCGAAAACAAAGCGCACGTTTTGCAGCACACCCTAAAACATTTACAAATGGTTACATTTATGCAGCCACCTACTTTTTGCCATGCATTTTCACAGCACACACTGAAATCCAAACTCACCATAAACCTGTCCTTCACAGCGCCCTTGCCGACCCTCAATCTCGCCACACCTGGGATCTCCTGAGTGAGGATCGTCTGGATAGAAGCGTCAAGCTCCGCCGTATTCACCTCCTCGCATCCCACGTAAAATTGAACCCTGTCCTCTTGCACGAAAAGAGTGATGTTTTTCCAGTGTCCCACAGACAGACCCGCTTCCTCAATGGACACCACCTGTTGTTTGTTCTCAGTGGAGTAAACGATGTCCAGGGTGTTTGCCTTCCCGTTGGAGACGATCTCGAATACGGGTCCGGATCCATCATTCTTCTCCACGGTCAGGATGCTTCCCCTCGTCTTCTTGAACTGTTTAAAATTGGCCAGGAACAGGAACCCCCTCTCCGCGTGAATGGAATCGATCAGGTCCCTGAAGGAGCTCTCGGGAACTGGGGGGATCAGGTCGGGGTTCAGAATCTTGTAGGCGGGACTGTAGGGGTCGTCTCCTTTCACCAGAGTGACCCCGTGGTTTTTCCGCGGCACTTGAACGAGCTCGAACAGGTCGTAAACGCTGTCGTCGTCTCTACTTTCTAGGGATTCAAAATGTATAGCATTTCGTTAAAATGCGCTTTTTAGATGTAGCCTATGAGACGTTTTAATAAAATGCGAAATGTTAAATTATTACACCGAAACACCACACGAGCTTTTTCTAGCATCGCTCACCTGCGACTCTCGCGCTCTCGCAGGTCCAAAGCATCAATAGCAAAAAGATCGCCGTTGACTTCATTTTAGTGCTTGTTTGCTTTACCTATCAAATACGGGTATAAAATTAATATAGCCTAAACAAAATGACAGAGAATAAATAAAATGCAAATCTCTGTTAAACTATTACTCTCGTCTCCACATATTTGCAAATAAAGAAGAAACGCACCTTCTCACGCGTTCCAAACAGCAGAAATTGTTTAAAATCCCGGGAAAAGTGGTTATAATTTCCAAGATGAGTGAATCAAAAGTTGTTTCAAAATAAAGCGGTTAAGTTCTCCCCGTGAACCGAGATCTACAGCACTCGGTCTTTCTTGTGCTGTAGTTACAGTGGCCAATCTAACTATTACCAAGGAGAACAAAGTGCTATTTAAATAGTTTCATGACATTCCTGATCGCGTCTCCTCCAATCAGATGCGGGAAGGGAAAAGGGACGAGCTTGCGAGCGTTCGTCTGAGAACACGAGGGGAAAAACGCACCACATTCCAATGAGCACATTCCATAAACATACTTTTCATTTTCGTGACCACTGCTTCCGTTTTCTGGCTTTTTATTTGTCCCCGTCCTCATTATTTTTATATCAAGATATTATTTCTTTAGCTCATTCCCTGATTCCAGTCATTCAATTTAATTCAATGCTCTGTCTACCCAACCGTTATTTTGTTTAATATTGTGGCTGGTTATAATGAATGACAGCTATCAAATTATCAAAATGGACTATTTCGTTTTGGTTTATTTCTACTTGTTTAGAAAATGCTTCTGATAGCACACCATCTATAACAATCGGTCACTGCCATCTGATAGGATGCTCATGGGATAAAAGTGGATGCTGTTACACCTCTCTCCGCTAGAGGCCGTTCTGTTGTTATAGGAGTAATGGAGTCTCCTGAATGACTTCTGTTTTAGATTTCTATAAATGTTTCAGTGTTTTCTGTATAGCATTCAGAAAAACAGAATGCCGGTCTAGACCTTTTAGTCGGTATCAGACAGAAAACCAGTACTATCTGTGGTGAAAGTTTTTTCTTTCTTTTTTTCTTTATAACTTTATATTACTTAGTTTTATTTATGTTCTGAAAAATGTAACATACATTTTCAACTTAAAGTGGTTGAAAATCTGCCATACACTGTATGCAATTTTAAGGCAAAGTATTGCACAAACATATGGAGCTCTTTTGTTGTGCTTTTCTGCTTTGTGTGTTGTGACTTCAGCATCTTTGACTGGCTCAGTTAAGATGAATAAAAGAAGAAAAAAGGATCAGCCAACCATTTCCTATTCCTACTCGAAACAGATTTTATTTGAAATACCCAAGGATTTTAAATAGGAAGTATGCAGACTTCAGCTGGGTAGACTAGACAGCCACCTCAGTGTTGATTATTTGAATAAAACGTCACCGGAATGAAGGCACTTCAATTCAACTGAATGTGCATATGGCTTGCTTAAATCTATATATTCTCAGCTGAAGTTTCATAAAAAACATTATGGCATATATTACACGTCAAAGCTGGATGTATCTTTCCCTACCCTATTTCTAGTTCTGTTGGCTTTAAAGGGATAGTTCACCCAAAAATGTAAATCATTTACTCACCCACAAGTTGAAAATAAAATTAAAATAAGTTTTTTTCTGTGTTCAGCTGAACAAATGAATGTATACAGGTTTGGAACAAGTTGGGGTTGATTCATGACAGAATTTTTATTTTTGGGCGAACTCCCCCTGTAAGGATGAACATACTTTGTAAAATGTTGAATATTCAGTATTGTGTTTTACATTTGAAACAATTTCATCCTGGGGTGACTATTTTTGATGAGCATTATTGTTTGGGGGGTCATAGTGATAAATCTCACCTTACAGGCTTGTGTGGACAGATGTTTGATGTGTAACTGCAGATTCGACAGGGTGTGCGTCAGCAGCACGGACCATCATTGCTAAGTGTTGACTCTTTGTGCCCTGCAGCCATGTTGGCCTATTGTGCTCAAAAATATGGCTTCCTGTCATGAGACGCTGTCAGTCTAAGCGTCTCCCACATAACTCAGCTGATCAGCTTCCAAAGCTCTGTCATGGAAACCATACTCTCTCTCCCAGTGACGCACATACGCTTCTCTCAGGAAACTGAGTTGACCAGTTGCAGTTGAGGTGAAAATATTCCAGTTATGAAACTGCTGTTTACATTTAGCATGGGACATTATAAATTAGGTGAGAAAAATCTCTTTAAAACAAACACCTGCATTTCTAGAGTTCATACATATCTTCTCATTTCTTTTCGCTTGCAATGTTTATCAGCTTAACAGGCAATATAATCAGATGTCTAGCTGATGTCTTGATCTGTTACGACACGCTCAGGTCCAGATAAAAACGATACGATTGAGCAACTGCTAACTCACTGCCCTATAAATGCAGGAGGGGCATACAGATGAAGTTGTTTTTTCTCATCCCGATTCCTCTCGATGTTAAATTGTGCACGGGGCACGCCCACCGTTTCAGAGACCAATTGCCTCAGGGCTTATTTGTTTTAATGGTTTACATAAATGCTTTTTAGACGCTTGCATTCATATCTTTATAAACTTCTTTTTTTGAGAGTTGGATTTTTGGGTAAATAAAAAATAAATATAGATAAAGCATTGGCCTATTTGCTTTAAATGCATCTGAGCGCACACCAGTAAATGTACAAGATCACCTCAAGCCTTACTTTAAGATTCAGAGTAATTTGTTAGAATATTCTTCAATTAAAATGAATTTAAAACTAAACAAATTCCATTGTGAAGTCTAAGCATGTATTTGTGGCTAGACAGCATTTAGACTATTGCAGCCCCAAACAACCTACAGTAAAAGTCAAGAACACGTCTCAATACCGTAAACAAATAACTTCTCTGTCTGGAACCAGCCAAACATTTGGATAGAGAAACTTAAGTATTTTGTTTATGTCTCCGATCCAGTCATTTAGAAGGAAATCTGTATTAAACGGCGATAATAAATCATAAGAATGGCATGTCCATGTGAACACAACCATATGCTCATCCCTAACCTGAGGTCTCAGGCCACACAAATTCATTAGGAGTAACAATACCAAAGAAGCAAGGAATGTTGCTTTGCATATTTCGTCATGGACGATTTTGTTTGACTCTGAATGCAGTAATTCAGCCTTGAATTGGGCTTGAATTAGAAAGAAACAGCTGGAGCATTTCACAGGTTTAGACCGGACTGTGGCCACCTGTGCAGCTGTTCCAGTAATCCGCTCTTCTGACCTGTAATATCAGAGTATAGAGCTCATTAGACCAGAGACACTCGGTAAGCGTGCCAGGATCGCGGGCAGCAGATCTCATAGATGAAAGGACATCTGTTTCCACAGGTCCCCGTATTATTGCTAAATGTCTTTCGGTGTCAGAAAGTGTTTTCCGTGTCCGCTCCATCATCTCTCCACAAGAAGGTCACGGTGTGCCAGCTTCCTTTAATGTGTTTCCATGCACAATGTAATTTGCATTCCTTAGTCTAGTTAGCGGTAAAAAGAAACACGCTGTGCTCTGAATTATTTTGTGGTGGTTGCCTGAGAGCAATCCATTCCACTCCTGAAGATTCACACCATATTTGGCCAGTCTGAACACCAGGTCCTTGAATGTGAGGAACATTTTGTGACATAGTGGTCGGCATTGCACAGTAGCCTATTTGGCACATCTGATTTATGCAAGACATTTATCGTTTAGATATTGGTTTGCAAAAGGTTTTTCTAAATTGATGTGAAATTGACACTTCTTAATGTCTTAACTATACAACCATAGATAACTTATTTTAGGAAAGTGTTACTCATCATCATCTGCTTTCTCGATAAAATTTTGATATTTTTCCCCCACACAAAAATAGAGCCCTCGACAGACATCAGGAATCCCAATTGAAACAAGATACCGTGAATTTCATTGTTTAATGTCTCGTATCTTATAGTGTTGGTGATTTTATGACCAGACGTGGTCTTACAGCCTCAGGATGTAGTAAAATTTCAGTCTTGCTAAAGTTTTTTTGTGTCTCCTCCTGCAATTTAAAATTGGAGCTTGACATCATTGCGCTCTGGCAAACTGATTAATTCTCTTCTGCTACTTACTTAAGGCAGATAAGTGGAAACATCTGTATTTCTTCTACAGGAGCACAACCCTGATGACCCAGGCAGCAAAAGGTCACATGCTGTCATCATTCCAGAGAGATTTCACTGTTATTCTGCTGTTGTCAATGATCTTATCGCCACCAAACCAGTGGAAGATCTTAGAAGCACTGATTTAGTGACGTTCTACTCTTTATCAGACCAGAAAGAGGTATACATGTTAGTTAATGTCAATACAGTTATTTATAGGGATATAACAATATCAAAATCTCACTACGATAATACCTCGTGTAAAGACCACGGTACGATATTTACTGTATTACAATATATGAATATGACAAATGATGACTTGAAAATGTGCCACAAGCATCCTCTTTTCTTTATCCTCTAATGATAACTGTTGCTTGGGAGTGTGAGTTATAGTATGAGATGGGTCAAATGACCTAAAAATCCCTTTTATAAAATAATTGCACCAGATGGACCTTGCCAAAGGTAACATCTATTATTTTTTCGAACATTCTCTATGTTAGTCCTGGAAGACCTATCGTCTCATAGTCATGTGACCACGATAATATTGAGACAATTGTGCTATTGCGATAATAATATTGATCATATTGTTCAATCCATAGTTATTCATGTTATTCACTGTGCATTAACTAATGTTAACAGTTACAATGTTTCATTATAGAAATGTATTAGTAAATGCTGAACTAAGATTGATAAATGCTGTATAGTTCATTGTTAGTTTATGTTAGCTAATGCATTAAATAATTGTTAGGTACAACTTTAACATAAAGTGTTACCCCTATATAGTAATGGACATTCAATAGACAAACCCAAGGCACCAGCTGCAATAAACATGTATACCATATTTGGGCATATTGGAAGTTCACCTGCCATGCCCACATTCCTGACATTATTGCACACTATAGGAAAAAATCTTGGAAAAATCTACATACACTGAGTCATTCCAAGAAAACAGAGGCAGACAGAACATTAGTTTTACTGAGCTAATTTCACTCCTACAAAAATGAGAGCTCGGATGGATTGTTTGGATCGTCACTCATGTTATTGCCCCTGGGATACTCCGAGTTGTACTGTTCTACAAACTGTTTTTTGAAAAAAACTGGCCCAGACGTGCTTGACAACCCGTGCAATTAACTAGTTGTCTCCCTCATGTCTCACATAGGCTAGGTCTAAAAGGGTGTCAACGTTCTTAATCACATATACAGCAATATAATTTACTCACGTACCTACTTGTGCAGTTTTTTTAAGATGTGTTGCTCAATTAGACTTATTAAAACAAAAAATATTCCACATTTGGTGCAAGATGACTAAGTGTACAGATTTTTGACAATTGCATGTTTGAAAATACTGCTCACTATTTGTGGTGAATAATGTGCATTTGCTATCCTTTTATGTGCTATTACTTTTAAAAAAATCTGTCATTTATAGACTTTAAAGGGCAGCTACAGGAATAGTTCTCCCCAGAATTAAAATGTTCTCACCCTTTTGTCAGTTCAAACCTGTATGTGTTTCTTTCTTCTGCAGAACATAAAAGGAGATATTTTGAAGAATGATGATAACCAAACAATGGCGGTACCAACTGACTTGTTTTTGGGTTCTGCCGTTGTTTGGTTACCGACGTTATTCCAAATATCTTCTTTTGTTTTCTCGATAAAAAGAAAGTCATAGGCTACACTACAGGTTTGAAAGGACTTGAGTATTTGATCATTTTTTGGATAAACTATCCTTTAAACTATCCCTTTAAGAAATGAAACCGAGAGACACTAATGCAAAATTGTGCATTTTAGTGGGATGAATTTGATATTTTATGTTGGTGGACTTGATTAATTTGGAACTACAACATTATACGTCAATTAAACATGGCAAACCTTTACCAGCAAACAAATATAGAAGTTGTTGATAATGTGTGTCTTGATGTTTATGTGTTTAGCCTTAATAAAAGTGAATAGACTTAAATCATTTGGGAAATGTATCTTTCTGTGACATACTGGGCTGTTCTCCATTCTTAACCTTGTTATAAGGTTAAGATGACCGATATCACTCACAGTGAGTTGCACTGTCATTACTTTGGCATTTCAATGTTTTCTGACGGCTTTATGTAATGGAAAAAAGTTGTTTTTATCTGACTTTGTTGACATAAACACTTGTCCAACCGTGGGAGTATTTATGTTGTTGCTAATGGTTACTGCGATTTTAAGATCTAACACTATGAGATCCTGGAGACCATGACAAGGTCATTAGATAAAGAAACGCAGACAGTTGTACCATACAATTTGTTAGCTTGTTACATTGTGGCTGTAATAATTTGTAAAAATCACAATAAAATCGCAAAATCTATAGATACTATGTATGCATGAACTGGTATAGATAAATTATACATTTATTTATTATTCTTACAACACTATAAGTAATACAGTATGCCCAGTATAAAACTACAAAGTCATTTCAGAATAACGCATCAATCAAATTTGAGCAACAAAAGGAGGTCACAAGAGTTACACAGAGCTTAAATACGACCTCAGTGAACTCGGAAATGTTGTACATGGTTGAACATCTGCTCAGTTTAAAAAAGATAAACGCATTTCTAAAGACTAGCACCCACCCCATGCTACATTGTATTGTCTGGCTTGTGGTTTTCGCTTTCAAATTATCTTTTTCTCTCATTCTTCCCTTCTCTTCTGAGAGGAAATGATGGATTGTGGGGAGGGGTATATTGCTGTTAATAACGTGTGAGAAAACATTTTAAAAGCCCATGTGTTGTCACGACAGGTTTTGATCGGACATTTATTCTTTTCGAAAGTTTAATGGGTGTTGTCTGTACAACAATAGACCGATGAATTGAGATACATTTATTCAGGTCTTCACAGACCATATAGTATTTTTTTCCCAAAGGCAGGCATGCATCCTTCAACATGTTGATTCTTGGGGCAGCCCGGCTTTCATCACATTTATTAAAGACATTTTGATGAAAAAAAATAGTTTTACCCTTTGAGAGCCCAAGCACAGCTGGAGCATTGTGTCAGTCCATGAAGGGTCTTCCTGAAGATTTCATTTAAAATAGGCATCGGTCTCAGTGGATAAGCCCTCGTGCGGGCCATCTGCATTCTATGAAAGACAGCATGTTTGAGTTTTGCTTTGTAATTTACAAGGCACTGGGTTTCTGTACACAGTTCCAACCAAGGAAGCTGTGGTTTTGTCTGCAAACAGAGAATACTATTAGAATAGACACCAAGACACATTTATCAGTAAGTCCCATAAAGTGACCCTGGTTAATGACTCCTGAGATCATTTACTTTGCAATTCTGTTACCTTAAAACCATACCCTAAAACACATCTTGCCTTTGACACATTTTCGATATTTAGGTTAGGCAAACACAAGTCACTGGGGTCATTCCTAACTTGGCGGACAGTGAGGTCAACAAGGTCATATTCCCAAACACTAAGTTTAATAATAATTTAACATATATTCTTTTCTTTCGAATTTCAATAGAAGAATACAGTGGTGTCTTGCATATCCCTGTGTGCTTCGGAAATGTGACATTTTTAATTATTATAACATATTTTGAGATGAGATCAGTTCAAATCCACTGTTTCATGCTTTGGTGTTATAGTCATGCGACACTAACTCTTTGCAGCCTTTGCATCACATGGCGGCATATGAATGCATTCACGCATTGTTGGTCTTATGGTTCATTTCCAGTGGATGTCATTAGCGCGTTTCATTGGGCGGTGTGACATAACGCTGCCTCTCTTCAGTTGTGCACTTGGCTGGAAAAATCTTGTTTTCATTCACTTAATTGATTTATTGTTCAGAAAACAGACATGTCTGCTGCTTTCAAAACGTTTCACAATAAGCAGATGACCGTGCACATATTTTAAACGAAATGTCACACCAAGCTCACAATACACATCTTTAGTATTGCATGTAGAATTGCATTTATGTAGTTCATATTGTTGCCTTAAACCAAATCACTCTCTCTCTTTCTCGCTCTTTCTCCCTGTATATATATATATATATACCGTATATATATACAGTATATACAGTGTGTACTATATGTAATGGAACAGTATTCAGGAGGTGTCCATTTTATGTGTTACCTTCATTTCTAGGATACGCATCAATGGAATGCGTCTTGTTCAAGAACACAAAGCTGTAATAAATTAGAGTGTTTTTACGACTGTAATAATTCTTAAGCAAGAATGTGCCTGTAATCTGACCTTGCCAAGCACATAAACTTGGCATTTTTCCATGTCCTCATGGACATGTCACACAGTGTACTCAAGGATCCTTTATCATGCTCATCCTACTGTCCGTCCAATGCAAAATGTCTCAGTTGGGGTTGTGCGGTTAGGGAGATACTGGAGTCATTTTTGGCATTGCATGTCAGCCACATTTAGCACTTCTTTCATAAGACTCTTACCTTTAAGAATGAATTTTCACTGAAGCCCTCTAGATATTCTTAGTCTGAAGTTATGCAGAGGATAATGCTTGACACAGACCATCTGATTGGTCAATAGTGCACGATAAACTTTATATTCCCAGAATGCAACCGGACATTGCAGTTGCTAAGTGATTATTATGTGAACATAATCTGAATCATAATGCAAAACATTTTGATAAAAACGTCACAGAGTTTAGATAAACACTTGGGATCCACATTTTAAACATTGTTTGTTGTACTTTGCTGAGCCTCCACCTCTTTATGGTTCAATGTTCTGTTAGCAAGTCATAGCACAAGATGTCAGTGCATGTGAACTATCTTTTATCTGGCGGGATTCTGATAGCTGTAAAATACTCCTGACTCACTTCCCTTTGAAAAACAGCAGGAAAAAATAAATATGCTGGCTGGTAGACAACATGAGACATATGGTTGTAGCATGATTACTTGTTTACTTAAAATACCTATATACAATAAAAAGCAATGCTATCTGTCAAATGAGAATTAAATATTGGAGAGTGTGATCATTTTTTGACCATGCAGTGTATGTTGTGTATTCAATAAAAAGATTTTTCAATAACCAAATGTTTTGGAACCAAATTTATTTGCTTTCATCTTTACATGTTATTCTCATGCTGTGTTTACTTGTGTTTGTGTCTTATCAAACCTTACATTTTTTACTTTTTATTTTCTAATTGTTTAATTTTTAAAATATGCATAGTTTAAACATCTTCTTGTCTTTTATTTTCTTGTGCCAGACCCTTAAAACTGTTGGCAGGATTGACTGGCTGGATTTCCGGATTACATAATCCTATTATCGGTCCATAATCGCAGACGGGCTTTTTCCGTAACAAATTGGGACCATTCCACCAAAACTCTTTAGCCACAAATTAATTTCATGTCGTTGCTGTGGTAGCAAGTGGAAATATGCCAAATGATTGCTTTATATGGAAGTCTGGACATCCATTAATGGGGTCATCAATGTGTATGAGTCCTTTTCTCTGCTCTCCCACAGTGCAGAGTCACAGAGGTTATGTTTGCTCGGGGTGTCACAACACAAAAACAGTCAAGGTCGGACACACAAATGTACATTTGTTTGAGCAAGACTGATATTGTTTTAAGGATTGTAATAGATCAAATATTGTTTAAAAAACCTTATTAGCCTGATAACAGTTTTTATTAGCCTCCATAATAAACAAATATGCAATGAAATATTGGTATTGCCAGTATACAATAACAAAACAATGTGAAGCAGCAACATTGTTTTAGCATTTAGACCGAGCAACGCTAAAGTTCCATTGGTTAAAATAATGGGAACAGTCTATTTGTAAACCTGTTTTAAATTAACGTAAAAAAGATGTTAAAAAAAGAAACAGTTTAAAGGTACATTTCTTGAAGTACTTTGTTGTAAGTAGTATGAAGAATATCTTAGATTGAATAAAACAATGGACAGTATGTTTTTATGAAAAGAACTATGTAGTATTAGAAAATGTATTCTAGTAATCGCTGGAATTTGAAATTGGACTGTAAAAATAGCCATTTGTGCCTGCCTAAGCTATGCCTCTGAGGTCTGAGAGCCGTGTTTTATGCAAACACCTAACATCCTAAATAATCTTCCATTATATGGAATTCCATGCACACAATAAGAATTTCCTGTTTTTTATTCATAGAATTTGTCACTTGGCCATAAAACACGTTGCTGGAAGACTCTAGTACCTCATGTTTGTTTTATACCTTATCAAGAAACACATAACACTTACACATGTTCTCCTTCTGGCCATATTTATGAGAAGAAATGACTGTCCTGTTCCCGGTAATTTTTTCTGTGTTCTTTTGACTTAATATGATTGTCCTCCAAGATGCACTCACCGTGGATCATTGGTCAGTCACATGGCTCCTACATCTGGCACCGTTTACTATTGTTACCATTAAATTTAGCAGAGTAACTGTTTTACCTACCTGCTTTAGGAAAATACCACAATTACTCAATTAGCTTAGAGAACTTAAAGTCCTTCGCTGGATAGTTGCTTCACAGGGAATGATTTGTAAGCGAATTGCAGAAGCCATCTTTTGAAGCTATAAATAGTATTAGTGAGGTTTTACACTTCTGAAATCTACAAGATGTTTATAATAGATTTTAAAATATTCACATTTCCATAATAAAATCTTTCTTATATTGCTAATATGTTGCATAATATTTGTACAGTTTGTTTTCTTTTTTTAGTTTTTTAACAAAGGGTTAAATCGTGTTTTTATTAGTTCCCTTTTCTACTGTACTCTGTGTGAATGCGTCACCACCAGCATGCATTAACTTCTTATCAAAAGCGAGCTGGTTTTCGCATGGTCATGCGCAGTTCTATCGACGTATGACATCACGGTAACGCAATAGCGAATGTAAAGCCTACAGAGTAGTCTGCTCTACAATAGCTCTCGTGGTACCTTGATAGTGGAGGTCTGCGCAGTGCTGTATGAAGTCGAACACACCTTCAGAGAATGTGAAGCTGACGTCACGCTCTATGTTGCATGTTGCGCCGCCATCTTGGGAGGACCATACACCGCTGCTATTGTTGTTTGGATATGTACCGTTACTTGTTTTGTTTGATATATGGAGAAATCAAAGTGAAAGAACCAGGGGCTTTTCTTGAACGACTCTGCGTAATGCTATTGCAGATTTTCACACAGCAAGACAGACCTTCCATAGTTATATTTCCTAATCAAACAAGACTAACACACTATCAGCGATCCTCCCAAGATGGCGCAACCTTCAACGCGGCGTGACGTGGATTAACAAGCTCTATATCAGTTTGTTATGATCTAAGGAAAGTTGTTGCGCCGTTTGATATTAACTAAAATACACCATTGCACTTTTTTAAAACATTACATTCACTGTCAAGCACGGCTGCCACAATAAATCACTCCATCTGAAAAAGTAGAGGAAACCGTGGTAAGTAGCCAGGTTGCACAGACATTTGTCACTGCATCACTAGGCCACAAGCTGTCGTGCTGTACTGTTATGTTAACCGCTTTAGTGATTAAGGATTGTTTGCCGTTCTGCCAATGTACACATGATGCCATTAAAACTGCCATTCACACCTAAAGTAGATAAGTACTCTGACTATGCAGAAAATATGTCGCACCTCCAAAACATACAAAGCTGATTTCCGGAATCCTGTAACGTAAGTATTTTAGGCTGATTAACTTTTTAAAGAAACAGTACAAACAGATTCTGTCATGTACCTGACCAGAAGACGTTTACCCTTCAAACAATCTTACGAACGACTTTTATAATATTTTATGCTGTAATTTTTTAAGCTTACAGTATAAACTAGAGCATGGGAGTGTGGAATGACTTTAATAACCCAGATGAAAATTTAGTCACGACATGAGGGTCACGGTTTGTCTTTCCACCTTCGCAGCAGGATTACCGTAAATTTCATCCTTTACAACTGATGTGAAAAGCCTGCTGGAATGCATAGTCTGTTTAGGGGAAGACTAATATTTAGATAGTATTAACAGCCAAAATCTCTGTTTGAGCTTGTTTAGGAAGTGATTAGACACTGTAGAGTAGCTCTGATGCTGAACTGAACATGTGTTCCACATGTGTCTTTCTTTGCAAATGAGAGCCTCTATTGTTATGTGCTTTTGCATACAGATAGGCAGATGAAAGTCGATGGATATCCCAGAAGAATGTTTTGGAAGAAATAGCCAAGACAAGCAAAAATAATATGGGTGACTTTGGACACCAAAACAGTATCAACTGGCATAGGTAAGAATTTTAGGAATGTCTGGTGTCTGAGTTCATTCGGGACTGTGTGACTAGACAAAGGCATAAGGTGGGTGTTTTTTGACTCCGTAGGGTTGCTGGGAATCCCCTCCATTCCACCTGTTCACCAATCACTGCCTCCTTAGACTTCAGGTAAGTCGACTGCCAGATGCAGATTCAATTTGGATTGAAGTCAGGTGTGTTGGGAATAACACTGAAAGGAAAAACTGCTAGTCAGATGATGTAGATGCTGGCTGGGTAATGAAACCTTAAGACCTTCGCTATTTTACTGGGATTTTCTCATTTGGTTACCATGCATACTCCCGACCACATACCTTTGGCACTTCCAAGATTTTTCTTTTAAATACACCATTGTTTTGAGTGCTAGGTTTTATGGTTCTTGTAAAATTATAAAGCAATTTGAATGGAAAGCTATTAAAAAAAAGCATGGAAAGCTTAAAACAATGTTTTATACAAAATGTTTCAACCATCTACCATTTGCATAAGGATTAACACGGATCGCTGCAAAACCATGCAGAACTTTTGTGCCAGTGCATTAAAAGACTACAGTTCACCCAAACCTATTGAACCTGAATTGACATCACTTTGAATGTTTTGTATAATAATTTCTCATCAAAATACTTAAACCACTAACCCTTAACAGTGAGTATTTATCTTTGCCGATCAGCTATTTCCTTGGTGGAAGAACTCCAGTGGGGTCAAGCAGAATTAAGCATCTTGTCAAGACTGAAGGACCACCGGCTCTAACCTGCTTCGGATCATAAAGAGAAACTCGCAGGATCTCTGGGTAAATCAGAAACAGGCTAATATCAGTGATGAGTGATTAGATAACTTTCGCATATCAGAAAGAACTATGTAAATACATTAGTCATTCCCATCATCAACATTACTACCAGTGCGGGCAAGTCAGCTGTGACGTTTCAGTGGTTTTATTGAGCAAGTGAATCAACACCTGAGTATGACTTTAGGCTTGTTTGCTTTACTCTTTTTGGGGTTTTGCCTCTAGTTAAATTGGCTTTTGTTCTAAAATGATGCAAGATATGTTCATATCCAGCTCTGTTGTTACTGTCTGCATGTGGGCGCAAGCAAGCAAAACCGATTTATTGTGAATCGTATTTGCCATTAAGTTATATAAGCATTTGAAAAGAGCACAGCAAAGATGGGGCAGATGGAGGTTCCCAGGTGAGAGGGGGCTATAGTGCACATCACCGGAGGGGGGAGTGTGACTCAGGTATGAACCCATGTGGTGCGCCACAAGGTATTTTCATGGCCATTTTCACAGACTAAATGATTAATTTTACTACCGTGTGTCAGGAATACTCCACCGCGGGACGCATCACAGAACACATCATGACAGCACCCCAAGGCATCCCTGATATACATTTTTGTAATATGAAGTAGCGTTTGACAGAACAGATGTAAGAAGCAGCCTGTTGATGATTCATTGTTTGTGCCTGCCTTTGAAAAAGATTCAGTTCCTGAGAAGCCAGAGATATGTAATCGATCATTGACCGGGATAGATGTAAAGAACTAAATTATATCGTGTGTTACAGAAGAATTAAGAGAAATGTAGTTCATGAAAAAAAAAAAAAATTAGCAGCAGTGATCCAACCCACATTAATGACCTTAAGTGTGATAAGACATGGTGTTGGCAGGATCTCTTTCACCTGAACATGATCGCACACTGACTAATAATATAGTCTTCCTGGCAACATCCTCATTTGTGACTTCTCACACCTGTGAGTAACTCCAGAAAACCAGTATTGTACTCACATGCCATTCAAATTTGTAAAGACATGTTGGGATATGAAAAGTAAAGCAATGTTGTTTGTTCAGTATGTGCTTTATAAGTCCATATAAAGCAGCAGATCTCAAACCGGTCCGAAGGATTTCAAGTGGTCTGTGAGTTGATTTGTTGATAAAAATAGCTGAACGAATAGCTACGAATTGTATAATTGACAAAATCACAAACAACTCATAACAATGTTATGTGGTGGTTTTAATAAGAATTTAATTTCAGCATTTGGTCCAAGTTCTTATTGAACATTCAGCCCATTTGGGTTCATGAGTCAGAAGTAGAATAAGAACAAAACTTTCAAAGTTATGGATCATTGGGACAGAAGACAGAATTCTTGAACAGGACATTGAATAAGTGGACGTCCTTTTCTCATCCTCAAGTTGTTCCAAATCTGTATAAATTTCTTTGTTCGGATGAACACAGAGAAAGATATTTGAAGGCAAACAGGAAAAATTACAATGTCAAAAGTGCCCTGTTAAATATCTTATTTTGTGTGTTCAAAAGAACAAATCAATTTATAAAGTATTTTTTCCTACTATGGTAGTCAATGGTGGCCAAGAACTGTTTGATTACAAGCATATTTATCTTTTTCTGTGTTCATCTGAACAAAGAAATTTAAACAGATTTGGAACAACTTGAGGGTTAGTAAATGAAGGCAGAATTTTCATTTTTCGGTGACCTGTTTCTTTAAGTGGCTAAGATGTTTGCCCTTGGGTAACTTAAACCTGAGGCACATGGCCAGACAGAACAGCTTTCTTACCGGTCAGATTACAGCTGTCTGGACTGTTTTCTTAAACTCAGTTCGCCATTAGTTAGAAGTGATGCAGTTTCAATAAACCTTCAGGGTATTTGTGTGTGCATGTTTAGTCTCTCTCTTTCTCCCATTCATGCGATTACAAAATCCATTACTGACATTGTGAATGAGAGAGGCTCTCTGTGGCTCTGGCTAAACGGCTTCTGATTAAAGTCTCTAAAGGCCCAATGGGAGGCTGAAACTCAGAAGAGAAAGAGCTTTTCTTCACAAAGAACATACGTATGATCTGAGAGGCAGACAAGACATCAGATGAAAGTGCTGCTTGTGTCATATGTTAGATTTTACATGCCTTCAAGTGCTAGATTTCTAAGACTGGCAGAACCGTGGACACTGCAGGCTATAATACAGTACATCGAGGTTGAAGCACATCTAAACCAAATGGCTAAATGGTTTGGATTTATTGAGTTTATAGATACTGTGGCTTGTACCGCCCACATTAGGCAGATATAATCAGTATCAGCGTTTTGCTCCTGGGTGTTAATCTTGAATGTTCTTCTGATGTGCCTACCATTTCATTAGATACGGTTAAAAAAATGGGAGTTCCAGAAGATAATCTTATCGTCCATACGTGCAACATTTCTTCCCACCAATTGATGAATCATTGTTTCATATATTGTCGCTGTCCTCCTGAAGCCTTGCACCTCCATAGTTTGTGATTTTTATTTTAATTGAAGAAGAAAATGAATACCGTTTTGTAAAAAATAGCTGCTGACATTATCACCTGAAAGAGTCTGCTGGGACCTTTAGCTCCACTGAACCTATTTTTTCTGTTCTACCTTAAAGCATCAGCACACTCGGATTCATACCACTTACAAATAGCCTTTTTTTAAGTGAAATTATTCTTAATTGCAATGATAGTGTTTGTAATGCTTTTGATAGAAGCATTTGCATATAAAAGAAAGGCTTTGGTTGAAGTCATGACTGCGGTTGTTATGCTTCCACGTGGCTATCAACTGAGTTCTTGTGCGTTTGTCCTCGGGGTTTCCCCCACAAATTAAGATTTCTGATCGTGAATATTCAACATATTGAATATTGACGATCCGCAATGTTCTTCCGATCTGGTTCATTCACTCTTAACACACCACAACACAGGGAAATCTGATAAGATAATGTTTAGAGCCGTTTAAGATCATCGGGACTTTACCTAGGATTGCCGGAGGAGGAGAATTTCGGTCCGATTATCTGGTGGTGAGCCCCCGGCATGAGGTGATTATTAAATTTGCCATTTAACAGATGCTTTTTTAGAAATTTACAAAGCAATTCAAAAGGAAAGTTTGTCCAGAAATGCAAATTATTTTATCATTTACTCACCCTCATGTCATTCCAAATTTGTATGATTCTCTTTCTTCTGCTAAGGGATATGTTTTCAAGAACGTTAGTAACAAAACAACATTGCCCCCCATTGACAGCCACTGTGACATTTCTTAAAATATCTTCTTTTGTGTTCCACAGAATAAAAGAAAAGGTTTTGAATGACATGAGGGTGAGTACATGATGTTGATCTTTTTGTTATTTTGGGGGGAACTTTCCCTTTAATGTACTATTAAATGAACAGACCCAATGGAATTATACTGTTAATGAATTACGAAATTGATCTACAGGATTATGCTTAAATACTTAAATTGGTAAACAAAACCTTAAAATGATAAACAATGCATGTGTGATTACTTTACCAAACTAAATTTAATTTATGTGTTTCATCTAATGCAATTTGAACTACAAAAAAATCTCGGTTAGCTAAAAACCCCCTATGTTTTTCTGTTTACAGTATAACTAATGGATCTGTGTGACTAATAAACATTGTTTCTAAATTCCTGTACTTATCTTTATTATTTGTCCATTGTGTTTCTCCTACAGTCATTGTCTGTAAAGCAACAATGCTTGTATCATTTGTCAGCATTTTTCAGCATCATTAACTTCAAAAAGTTGGTAAAAAGTGCCGTAGCCTCATTAGCAGTGCCGATACAGTCAAAGCTTGTTCATGGAATGTTCCAAATAACAGGAAGCCAGGAGAAATTAGCGTCCGATAATATATTTTCCATGATTTACGTCTGACACAAGAAGGTCAGCGAGGGCTCAAGGAAAGGAATGCCATTCTTAAAACACTAATCGGATGAGAGAGGATAGGTGGTTGAGTTATTCTGAATTTCCTGTCTGAGGTCTGTTTCCTTTAACAGACATCTTAAATCTGTTTACACATAGAACTGTTGTATCAATGCTTTAGTCAGTGCTCGATGAGCATCAAGAGATTGGTCGGGTAGGCAGTTGGGGAGCTCTAACTACTACTGGTGGAGGTGGTTCTCTGTTCGATTGTTGGTCCAGGGCAGAGTAAAATGAAAATAGAGATGGTAGACAGGAAGAAGCAAGAACATGTGACACGGTGTGTTTACTGTTTGTACTCTCACCTTCTAGTCTGGCAGTCTGGAATGTTCCGCTTGCACTCAACCACACTGAAAGGAAATAAGATTTGGGTGTATGGGTGTGTTTGTGCCCCAGGCCGGGGTTTGGCCACGGCCTCATGCATAGGATGAAACTCAGTGTCACGGGGGCATTTCTGGAGACTGGGGGTCTATTTTCTATTTAGAGGCACTCATGAATATCTTTTCACTGACTTGTGTTTTTTTTATTGCAGTAGTCAAGTTCCAGAGGCCTCTTCATGCAAAGTAAAATGCATCCGTCAAACCATCAAAGCAGCAGATGATAATTTAAGGTTGAACAAACAAAAATGTGAGTGTTTGGGAGTCCATATGTGTTTGCAATGGCACTTATTTCCATCTGTGCACGTAAATGATCCCCATTGCTTTTAACTGTCTTTCTATTTTTGTAAAATAGCGTAATCGTGGCAAAGCCATGCGTAGAATTCCTTGTGCACCAACCATGAAAAGCGAATCCTCCTTTCTTGACCTCCAGGCTCATGCTGAATAGATGTGGCCTGAAGCCAGTGGGATTCCACAAACCAACCCTCCTCTCAGAGGCCTGTGGAAGATCCCATGCTGTTTTAAAGAGCTCAGGGCTCATTCGTCGTCCCTGCGAAGATCTAAAAATGTCATAAAATACGAAATAATGGATGTAGTTAAAATACACAAAAGTTTGGATATTAGCTTTTAAAGGTGGGTGTCATTGCCATACATACACACAGAGAATTGAGAAATCGTATCTATCTTCCAGGTTGGAACGTGAAAGGTATTTTTGTTTGAGTAACACAGACAGTAACATATAGGAATTCCCAATCTATATTTTGTTTAGCAATCTCGACTTTCCACTCACAAAGAACAATAAGACCCTCAGAGCCATTGAAGTTCTGAGACTTGTTGGCATGTGCAAGCAGGTGTAACCCAAGCCAGTGCGGGTAAAGTACCTGTGACCCTTCAGCTGGTTCTGATGAACGTTGTGTAAAACTAAGGGTCACGCACACAGCTCTCTGTATCTAGATGGTCTGATGCTGTAAGCTGCTCTCAACACTTCAAAAGCTTGTTTTGACGCTAGTAAGATCCTGTGACCTTCTCTCCTCTGTTCTCTGTCTGATGAAGTTCATATTTGAGACTGCAGAGGTGAGCCTTTGTTTGAAATATTGAGATGGATTATGGCAGCCCTGCTCACTGTTCCGGCTGAGCCGCTTGGCTTGTTCCGGGATATAAGAGGGATTTAGATGAAATATGTTTTTTTGCGTGTCGAAAAGTACAGTATTGAAAATACAGCATTCCTTGCATTTAATGCCCACATGTGGGATTTATAAGGATGTGTTGTAGAGTAAGCGACCTAAATATTATGTCGGTCCAATCAGTCAGAATCCCATTTCCCATTTATTCATATGAGCACAATATAATAAACAAATTCGTATTTAAACTACTTTCTGGTACTGTATATAATCAGCCATCATCTGCATGCATGAACAATAAAAAGATAGAAAACAGATAATCTGAATGAAAACATCACAGCCAGCAGCAGATTGACTTTTGCAGGCCACCCACCTGTTATTGTGTTGGCCAATCAGGACCCTCAGACAGGAGCTTGTTAAAATAAACTGAAGCCTGCTGCACACAAGACCCGGCACTGTATCAGCACAGATGTTACATAACACTTCTGGAATGGAGGAGCACTTTTTTCTAGGATCATTTCGGTGAAAAGTGCTGGGAGGTCCACCAGACGACCCTATGTTTTTCCCCAGCAAACGGTTAAGCTGGTTGTGGAACATTCATTATGCTATTGGGTCATCTGCCAGTCACAACTTTTGATGATAAGATTATGCTGAGCTGATTTAGAGTTTAAACTTAATAAGTATTATAACTTTGCAGTAAGCACTGGAGTTTGGTAAGGAGCGGATGCGTGCAGCATTACTTTGCATGATTAGCGATGAAGAGAACAAACGCAAATCGGTTTTCATCACTTCCTGTGAAAAGACTTGTGCCTATAAAAGGAAAGTCATGTTTTTATGTGGCATTGCGACAATTCAATTACTACTGTACATTCTAAGCTTGTTTAGAATATATATGACATACCTCGTAATATGTTATCATTACTATTTTACCAACACAATCTCACGAAAATTTGCAACTACTTTATGTGGTGGCTAATTCGTAAGAATTCGTATGATCTTATTTGTTTGTTCTAGTACGATTTGCTTTGGCACATCTGACTGTTCAGTATTGCTTTTTTCTAATAATCGCACGTTTTTGTACGGTTAACATAGTATGAATCAATACGAATTAGCCACTTTGTAAAATAGTCATGACTTCCTGTGAGATCGGGTTGGATTTTACACAATTTAATAATAAAGTCAAAAGTTATTACTGTAGATTATTTTACAAATTTAAAAATGTTTTTATAAGTTTCTAGACATGCACGGAAAAGGCTAAGTAATTATTTAAAAAAAGTCCTGCATAAACCTAGGTTGAAATGTTTTTAAGTTAATTCAGTGTGTTTACTTTATACTGGTAGTGTACAACTATTGCTTACCTGTAGCTCTGTGGTTAGAGCATGGCGTAAGCAACACCAAGGTCATGGGTTCGATCCCAGGGATTACACATATACTTAGAAACAATGCATAGTAAAATCCAATGTAAATCGCTTTGGATATAAGCGTCTGTCAAATGCATAAATCTAAATCTAACCGTCACAAGGGCTTTGACTGGGCAAAACAAAACAATAAAAAATCTTGTTAACACTACATCATAAACTCATCATTGCCTGTAAATTCAGAAGTCATCCATTCAACTCATCATTGGCATATTGTAACCAATACTTATGCCCAGATGGTAATTTACATAATAAGGTAAAACCCAGACTGGATTCAGATACCACGGTCATTGAGACTGTTTTTTCTAGTAGGGTCACTTATGGGAGGAATGAGATTTTAATTAAGTTTTCTTGTTCTTTGACTCTCTCCTTTTCCTCCTATTTTAATCTCTTTTATAAACACCTAAAAACCTCAGGGGGGTTATCAGGTTTCCCAATGGGCTGAATTGTCATATTCATTTTGCTCACAACTGTATTTGCTTTGTCAACATATAAATATGCCCTTTTGGTCATACTGAATTTAGTTGTATTTATTAAAAAGTAACTAGATAACAATACCTTTCTACCATCGCAATGAAACAAATAAATATATATTTTTTTTATGATCAAATTTGCGTGGGGGTGGAGCAGTAGGCGGAGGTTGTTTACGGAGCTGCGCACGTAACTATAGGATGTCTTTATTTTGGCAAGTTGGCTATTCAGTTCCGGGGAAATTATTAGCCTTTATTGCAAGGTTAATTTCTAACAGTTTTTAATTCTGTTAACTTAAGTTGTATGTTTTGGTAAAATGCATCTAAGAGAACTTTCTAACGATTGGCATTAAACATTTTTGATTTCATGACACTTAGCACTTTTATCAATATATACAGCCATATATTATTTAAATATAAAATGTACACAAAATCATTGAATTGAATTGAATTTTTTATTTTTAAATATATATTATTATATATCTGCATCTTTTGGTTTGATTTGTAAAAAATCTTGTCAAAATACATTTGTTAATGTATAAGTTACAGTAGTAGTACTTTTTTTAAGTGCCCTTTTAGGTCCTTCGGCCCCTGCCCCAGCAAAGGTCTGTGCACGCCACTGTTGCTTATTGCATCGAAAGTCTGTTATTAAAAGATATATTATTCACAGATAACATTTTTTGATTGACCAATTTACACTTAAGAATAAAATCTGTGGCAAAACAGTTGTTTACGTCTGTGGTTTAGTGTGTACAGGTCAACCGTAAAACAAAAATATCTAATCAGTCAGCGCCACATGGGGTCCATAAACGTCAAGAAGCAACCTATGGTTCCTTTCCTGTTTTTAATAGTGACTGTGAAATAGACAGCAAACTCTTGTTCTAATTCAAAGGAATTTCCTGTGTCCCTGACGATTCACACATTGTGTGCTCAAGAGGGCATTAGACATCTCCAAACACCCCCAGCCACACTTGCATACACACAGTTAAGGGTCCTTGATTTTTTACTGAGCAAGCAGATGACAGCTTTAGGTTTGAATGGATAAATTAACATGAAGTTCAAAGGTGCACGCAGTCATTTTGTCCTAAAAAGTTTGACCCTAAAATAATGAAATTGTTGAAACTTCATCCATGCGTTTGCCAGCCAGTCTGACATTCACATTCACATTCTTGGTCTTACTGAGACTTGGATTCGTCCTGAAGACTCGGCCACACCCGCTGCTCTCTCCACAAACTACTCCTTCTCTCACACTCCCCCCCAAACCGGAAGAGGAGGAGGCACAGGTTTGCTTATCACCAATGACTGGAAATATTCCACACTATCTTCCCTATGCAACAACTATTCATTTGAATACCATGCTGTAAATATCACTTTTCCCACTCAGCTCAGCGTTGTTGTAGTTTACCGCCCCCCAGGTCCTCTTCACGACTTCATTGAAGAGTTAGATGTGCTGCTCTCATCATTGCCTGAGGATAGCGGCCCTCTTGTAGTCTTTGGGGACTTCAACATCCACCTGGAGAAGCCCTATGCTTCTGACTTCCACACCCTCACCGCCTCGTTCGACCTCACGCGCCTCGTCACAGCCAGTACTCACAGATCTGGAAACCAGCTGGATCTCATCTACATCCGTAACTGCACCACAGATAACATTCAAGTCACACCTCTTCACATCTCGTACCACTTCTTCATCACTTTCAACATGCTCCTTCCTACATGCACTACACCAACACCACCACCCGTTCACTTTAGACGGAACCTTCGCTCTCTCTCCCCTAGCACACTCTCTGCTAGAGTGACATCCTACTTTGCATCTCTAGATGCTGACACTGCCACGGACACCTTATGCTCAACACTTACATCCTGTCTAGATAACCTTTGTCCTCTGTCCTCCAGACCGGCTCGTGCCACTCCCCCCTGCCCCTGGCTGTCTGACATCATCCGTGAACAACGTAGTACACTCAGGGCTGCTGAAAGGAAATGGCGCAAGACCGAGAATCCTGCTGACTGCTAGCGGACTACCAGTCACTACTCTCCTCTTTCTCTGCTAGTGTTACCACAGCTAAAATGTCTTTCTATACCACCAAGGTAAGCAATGCACCTAACACTCGACAGCTTTTCAAGACATTTAACTCTCTTCTAAGCCCCAATCCTCCCCCGCCCACTTCATCATTGACTGCGGAAGACTTCGCTGTATTTTTCACTGACAAAACATCATCCATCAGCAAACAATTCTCGGTACCTCAGACCTCGGGAAACACCTCCCACACTCCAACCATCGAACTCTCCTCTTTCACCCCACTTACGGACACTGAAGTCACCAGGCTTCTCCCCAGCCACCCCACCACCTGTCCCCTTGACCCTATCCCCTCCGATCTCCTTCAGGCCATATCCAGCACGCTCACACCTGCACTCACACACATCATCAACACCTCCCTGCTCACCGGCACTTTTCCATCCACATTCAAACAGGCCCAGGTCACGCCCCTACTGAAGAAACCAACATTGGACCCTTCTACTCCCGACAGTTACAGACCTGTCACTCTCCTCCCATTTATAGCAAAAACACTGGAAAGGGCAGCTTTCAACCAGGTGTCTTCCTACCTATTCCAGAATAAACTACTGGATGACAAGCAGTCTGGCTTCAAAACAAACCACTCCACTGAGACGGCACTGCTATCGGTCACAGAAGCACTGCGGCTATCCAAGGCGGAATCTAAATCCTCGGTCCTGACTCTGCTAGACCTATCTGCAGCGTTTGACACTGTCAATCACCAGATACTGCTAGCAACCCTGTCATCGCTAGGAATCTCAGGCTCTACCCTCCACTGGTTCAAATCCTACCTCTCCGACAGATCCTTCAGGGTGTCATGGAGGGGCTCGCTGTCCACTGCTCACCACATGATCACTGGTGTCCCTCAGGGGTCGGTGCTTGGACCGCTACACGACATCCCTGGGACCCATCATACAGGCACATGGCTTCTCGTATCACTGTTATGCCGACGACACCCAGATCTACATCTCGTTTCACCCAGACGATACCACTGTAGCAGCTTGCATTACAGCCTGCCTCGAGGACATCTCAGCTTGGATGAAAGGGCATCACCTCCAGCTGAACCCTGCCAAGACAGAATTACTCGTGTTTCCGGAACACCCTACGGTCCAACACGATCTCAACATCCATCTTGGCAATACTACAATCACCCATTCCAAAACAGCCAGGAACCTCGGAGTCATATTTGATGAACAGCTGTCCTTCAATGATCACATTGCAAAGACAACACGGTCATGCCGATATGCCTTATTCAACATTAGAAAGGTCAGACCCTATCTCACTGAGCATGTGGCACAACTCCTTGTCCAGGCCCTGGTAATCTCAAGGTTGGACTACTGCAATGCTCTCCTTGCTGGTCTTCCTGCAAAGGCTATCAAACCACTTCAGCTGGTTCAGAACGCAGCAGCACGCCTCGTCTTCCAACAGCCCAAAAGGGCTCACGTGACTCCCCTTTTCATCTCTCTTCACTGGCTACCGGTTGCAGCCCGTATCAGATTCAAGTCACTAATGCTTGCCTACAGGACTATCACTGGATCTGCACCGGCTTACTTCCACACTCTCCTCCACTCCTACACCCCATCAAGATCCCTGCGCTCAGCAAACCAGCGGCGTCTTGTTTTGCCTTCCCATAAGGGCAGTAAATCGCTCTCCCGCTCGTTCTCATTCACAACTCCTTCCTGGTGGAACATTCTTCCTAACTCTGTCCGTTCAATCACATCTCTCACAGCATTTAAAAAACTACTTAATACCCATCTTTTCTGATAATACTTGACAGACAGATGAAAAAAAAAAAAACACTAACCCTTTCTCTTAACAGGTAGTGGTCTAGCTTTTGTTGAAACCAGTAACTTTGTATTGGCACTTAATGTATTATGGCTCCTGTATGACATATCGCTTATTGCTCCTAAACTCTTTGTAAGTCGCTTTGGATAAAAGCGTCTGCTAAATGTCTAAATGTAAATGTAAACGTAAATGTTGTTTTAAAAAAAATCATAAAATCATGACACACGATTAAAAATCGTATTCATTTGATATAAAGTCGGTTGTGAGTCACCTCCTGGAGGCTGCATGATGCTGCATTCACATCGCTATGGTGTCAGTTACTAAAGTTAATTGCTCGGTCATTTAAACAAATCAAAACAAAAAAAAGCATCTTAGCTACATGTTTTGATCTGTTTTATTTTGTCCGATATAGGGTTCATATGCGGAGGATGTAATCTGTATGCTTTCTTGAAAAGAATCCCACTCTAGTTAAGGTCATGGACATCACTGGCTGTACTGTACTATAGTAAGAACTCAGCACCACACCTTAGTACACATCTGTTGTAAGGTTGTATGTGGGGGGGTGACAGGTAAAATCTTTAGCAGCTTGTGTAGATGTGTTCAAACCTGAACACCGCAGACATTGTGACAGGATTTTAATGGAGCATGATGTTAGCCAGATACTGCCAGCACTCTTACCACACCCCAGCAATTTAGTGCACATTAGAACATCATGATGCGGTCATGATAATGAGGTCAAGGGTCACTGTATGAGACAACGTGGTAAAGTGGTCGGTGTTTGCTTAAAGATTTTAATTGATCCACAGTTTGTTCATGGGTCTGTTTTCAAAGCCAACACATTTTGTGATGACTTATAACTAAAGACCAACATGTACACATCTTGCGATGGTCAATGCCAAGTAAAGAGACAGGCCATGGTTTATGCAGAGTGCAGGGCTCATATGGATTGTTTTAGGAGGAGAGTAGACGTTGATGTGGACATCTGGAAGAGTGGAAGTCAGAAGGTTATTTGTCTCTGTCTATTAAACAGCTCAGTGCAAAACATTTGTGCTTGGGTAATTGTCTAGAGCGGTTGAATATGTGCTGGACAAATAAAGGCTCAACATCCACAAACGTAAACTGAACTGAACTGCGACCGTCTGCTTTGATTGTCGTTGGTTCGTGTCTTGAAAACTGCATAACAGATGTCATCTGGAAAAGGGAATGTTTTTATACTAGCTGTTGCATCACAGTAAAATGATTGACAAGATTTCGATCGGTTGTATTTCTGCTTTTCGAACATACCTAAGCTGAGACAGAACACTTATGTCGCTGCTTTCAGCGCAGGGTTAATTAGGTCCAGATGCTATCTCACAATTGTCCCTTGAGGGCATTGAGAGGCTAAATATTTCAGTGGCAGCCTCAGCACTGATAAAGTTAATAACAGAAGGCTTTGGACTAATCGTAGAGAGCGGCTCCTCAGTTCAACAGTAGAGAAGAGGAATGTGCTTTTCAACACTGCTGGTGTGATCTGATCAAAATCAAAATGGTGACAAATATGGATGAATGCTAATGATTTCTCCTCACGCCTCATGCCACTTGTTTGGCTACTGTGTAATGCATCTAATTGTTTTAAATGTGTGAACGGCATGAATGCTCTACCTCTGTCATCACTTTGTTGTGTGAACAGAAAGTTCTCATCTTTTGAGTTCATCTGCATGTTCCCACTTAAACTAAGTTACATAAAACCAACCCTAGTACTGGCACATGATACTTAAGAACGTTTTATTAGAACATTCAACATCATTTTTGCGTTAAATTTTTTCTCTTCCCTCATCATTTCCAAGGGCGTGTTTCCAGACGTTGATGATACTGTTGTCTTATTCACGTGCCAGTGATCTAATAAGTGATTTGGTGCTTTTTTCCTCGAACAAGTTATGCCCTCCCTTCTCCCGTTCTTGATAAATGGAGTTTGAGGAAAAAAATGATACTTTAAACTTACTTAATTCAATTATGGACAGTGGTTTCACATAACAGAAATATGTTATTTCTATTCAAATTCTTAATGTATGATGAACTAAACTGAACTCAGTAAACTCTAAAGACCATGTCCAAATGTGTATTGAAAGGAAGAGGTTTACGGGTTCATCATGAACTTTACTTCCGGTCTGTGTTTGTTGATCGGTCTGGCCAGTGGCTATTAATATAACTATTTATATTTAATTTAATTTATAGTCATATTTTATTGTATAACAATTGTATTAAATAAACAATTTGTTGAATAGTTTTAATGTAACTTTGTCGCATTTAAGTTTAGCCAAATACAGTTATTTTATTGGTAACCCAATATAATTGAAGTACTGGCTATACATACTTACATACATTGCTAATGTAATTTACTTGTTGTTTCTTTTGTTTATTGTCAGAAATAATCTGCAGGGACTTAAATTCGGGCCACAAAAGTGCCCATGCTCAGTTACGTTGTTGGTTTGAAATCATCCATAAGAGTTAATAATATTTTTTTATTAGATTTATATTATTGCGGGATATCCAGTAGTCATTTAAACTATTCACTAACTAGTCAGTTATAAAATGTTGTGGTTTTACACATTTCTAGTTGAAAGGTACCTTACTTGCAGGGCTTTTTTCACATTTATATAAAGAGTCTTTTTATTTGGAATTAATTCTTGTTTAATGCTCTTCAAAGCTTTGGCAAGTGCTTCTCAAGTATCTTGTAGGACGTGCTGAAAGTCATTTTGCTGTATATAACTGCAAATTACCCAAACATGTAAAAAGTAGCAATTTCCTTTTTGCTTGTTTGCTTTGGCTCTCGATAAAACTGCTATGGCTATAGATGCAAATGTATTTTACAGATTGGATACGGTCCAGAAGAATTAGTTTTTGGTGGAAGAAAATCTTTTAGTCCTGTTTTGACTCTTAGCAGTTTGTTGATTTAGTAAGGATGCAGATCAATTAGGAGGATTTTTTTTATACATCTCAGGACAGATCTGTATTCTGTTTGGTGACACTCCACACATGCAGCTTATTATGTACCACATGCAGTTTTTGGATCCAGTGGAAAATACAGCTTATAAAAGCATTTATATGACTTACACATTGTTATCGGTGACTCCACCTCGTTCATCAGAACATGACGGTGAAGTTTATGTTGGGTGGAGGGTCGGTAGATCCAGACGTGCAGGTGTAGATATGAGTCTTGAGGACGTCTTGTTCAGCAGGCTGGACTCTTAGAAGAAAGGTGCAATTACCTTAACTGTTCACCTGACCACACGCCCCTTATTCAGCCACCCTTGTCTGGTGGGGAGGAGGGGCGCGGGGCATTGCAGAGCCACTGATGTTCATGCTGTTGGAGTTTATAGTGGTTGTGGCAAGGGGGGCGTGGTTTGACGCGGTCTGCGGCAAAGGGGCGTGTCGGGAGAATGACGGTAAGTAAGCAGATCAACGACTTAGTGAAAACACCTGATTCTCGTTCTAGTAATTGGCGAGGAGACGCATTTAAGGCGCGACGGGAGGAGCAAGAGAGAGAGAGAATCCAGGCTGGGAAAACGGATGCAAGGAATCTTACCCGGACGCAACGTCGAGGAGTATCCGGAGGAAAAGAAAGAGCTACAACCAAAGCTTGAGTGTGTATCTGTACTTACGTTTTCCCAGCCACGCCGACCCCGCCTCCTTTCTTCCTCAGACATTGAACCTTTTTACAGTGGTGCCGAAACCCGGGAAGAAAGGAAGGAGCCGCCACCAGCATGCAGTCGCCACCAGGATCGCCGTTTGCCGAGGTCATCAGCTCTCTCGCCGGTCTCCACCAGGAACATCATCAGGCCCTGTTGGGCCTTAGAGAAGACCAGGAGAGACGTTTCCGGGCCCTCATCCAGACCCAACAGGAGGACCGGGAGTCGTTCGGGAGCTGGTTGAGCCAGGAAAGAGGCCACCCAACATCGGCTGGTTCCCCGACTGTACCATTACACAAAATGGGAGCCCAGGACGAGCCGGAAGCCTTCCTGGACTTATTTGAGAGGTCCGCGGAACTATCCGGATGGCCAGCGGACGCATGGGCAGCCCGCCTCATCCCCCTCCTATCCGGAGAAGCCCAGATGGCCGCCCAGCAACTTCCGGTTGAGAACCTCATGAAGTACGCGGACCTCAAGAAGGCTATCCTCGAGCGGGTGGGGCGGAGTCCCGAGCAGCACAGACAGCGGTTCCGGTCCCTGGAGTTCGGGGAACGTTCTCAGCCGTTTGCCTTTGCTCACCAGCTCCGGGATGCCTGTCGTAGATGGATGATGACCGGAGCCAGCACCGTTGATACCATCATCGATCAGGTGACGCTGGAGCAGTTCGTGGCCAGGCTACCCAAGAAAACCTCCCAGTGGGTCCAGTGTCACCGCCCGACGGTGTTGGCCCAGGCGATCCAGTTGGCGGAGGACCAGTTGGTGGCGTGCCCCGGGGCCGGCGTAGGCCTACCATCACTTTCTCTCTCTCCCTCTATTGTCCCTTCTCCCTCTGTCAAACCTGTTCCCTTTCCCAGGTCTCGAGGGACGTTCTATCCGCATCCAGCGCCGCGGACTCGGTTTTATCCAGAGGCGGGTCCACACGGGGGCGTAAGGTCCTCGGAGGGACCCTCCGGCCGGCCGAGCAACGGCGCACATACCTCTTCCCTTCCGCCAGCCTCTCCTCGCCAATTCGGGGGTCTGCTTCCTGCCGCTGGGGCGGCGGGGACTTCTGGGCCGGCCTGTTGGCGTTGTGGGGACCCCGGCCATTTTATCGACCGCTGCCCGATGATGGAGGTCGGTATGATGGTACGGGTGCCCGACAATCCTCAGGCTGCCCTCAGTCAGGACGGGCTGTACCAGATACCTGTGAGTATCAGGGGGGGTACATATCAGGCCTTGGTGGATTCAGGATGTAACCAAACCTCAATTCACCAAAGTCTGATTCAATTCGAGGGATTGGATACGAGCCGCGGGGTTAAGGTAAGGTGTGTACACGGGGATGTCGTGAACTACCCTTTGGTGCCGTTGACCATAAAATTTCGGGGACAAAAACATAGGATAGAGGTGGCTGTTAATGAGCACCTCCGACATCCGCTAATTTTAGGGACAAATTGGCCGTTGTTTTCAATATTAATGGGACAATTATGTGCGGATGTTTCTGGGCGTAACCAAGTGCGGTGGGGAGGAGCGGTTGCGCAGGTCGGAGAAGCAGAGCCGAGACCTCTGACGACGGTTCCAGAGGAACGGAGCTCGATAGAGAAAATAAATCTCTCTCAGAGCGATGATTTCCCTCTGGAACAGTCTCAGGACGAGTCGCTCAAACACGCGTTTGAACAGGTCTGTACAATCGACGGACAACTTCTCCACCCTGCGCAACCCGTATCCTATCCATATTTCGCTATTTTTAAAAGACCGGTTGTATCGAGTGACCCAGGACACTCAGTCAAAGCAATATAACCCAGTTAGTCGTACCGAAGAGCCGTCGGGAAATGCTTTTCCAAACGGCTCATTGTAACCCAATGGCGGGGCACCTAGGACAAGCTTCAACTATAAATTGCCTAACGACCCGTTTCTTTTGGCCGGGCATTCATGAGAACGTGCGCAGGTGGTGCGCGTCTTGTCCTGAATGCCAGCTGGTAACCCACCGGCCACTCCAAGGGCGCCATTATGCCCACTTCCCCTTATTCAGGTCCCCTTCGAGAGAATTGGTATGGACCTGATCGGGCCGTTAGAGCGATCCGCACGAGGGCATCGATTTGCATTAGTCATCGTGGATTATGCAACCCGATACCCTGAAGCAGTGGCGTTGCGTAATATCTCAGCAACCAGTGTTGCGGACGCCCTGTTTCGATTAATCTCCCGTGTCGGAATCCCTAAGGAGATTCTAACAGATCAAGGCACGGCGTTTATGTCACGGACACTCCGCGAATTGTACGGATTATTGGGGATTAAAACGATCCGGACCAGCGTCTATCACCCACAAACAGACGGACTGGTCGAGCGTTTTAATCGTACGTTAAAAACCATGATCCGGAAATTCGTACACGAAAACGCCAAAAATTGGGATATGTGGCTGGAGCCCCTGTTATTTGCGGTCCGGGGTTTTAGATGTCCTAAAGGAAGCTTGGGAGGACGGGCCTTCCGCGAGTAAAAATCAAATTCAGTATGTCCTGGACCTGCGTACAAAACTCCATACACTGGGGCGGCTCTCTATCGAGAATTTGTTGCAGGCGCAGGACAGACAGAGCCGACATTATAACAGGGGCGCCAGACTGCGTAAATTTTCACCGGGAGAGAAGGTACTTGTATTACTCCCAACGTCTAGTTCTAAACTACTCGCCAAGTGGCAAGGACCATTTGAGGTCACACGACGAATAGGAAATCTCAATTATGAGGTCGTACGATCGGACAGGAGCGGGGCACATCAGATCTATCACCTCAACCTCCTCAAAAAATGGAGTGAGGCGAACACCGTGATGCTGGCGACGACCGTAAATAGAGTAGATGATCTCGGACCAGAGGCGAATACCAAAGTACAATCCCTCGCTCTGGCGCCAGGGGGAGATCATCTCTCGCCCTCCCAGCTCACGGATGTTGCGAAGTTACAAGCAGAGTTTGCCGATGTTTTCTCGCCCCTGCCCGGCCGCACGAATCTCATAGAGCACCACATTGAGACAGAAACGGGTGCAGTAATTCGCACTCGCCCATATAGGTTACCTGAACACAAAAAAATTGTGGTTCAGAAGGAATTAGAAGCTATGCTGGACATGGGGGTAATAGAAGAGTCCAATAGTGACTGGGCAAGCCCGATAGTTTTGGTACCAAAGACCGACGGCTCGGTCCGGTTCTGTGTGGACTATCGCAAGGTGAATGCGGTGTCGAAGTTCGATGCCTATCCAATGCCTAGAATTGACGAATTACTTGACCGGCTAGGGACGGCTCATTTTTATTCGACATTGGATCTGACGAAAGGGTATTGGCAGATCCCCCTATCTCCCTTATCCAAGGAGAAAACAGCCTTTACTACGCCGTTCGGTTTGCACCAATTCGTCACGCTTCCGTTCGGCTTATTCGGAGCCCCGGCTACGTTTCAGCATCTCATGGACCGAATCCTCAGACCTCATGCGGCATATGCTGCCGCCTATCTTGATGACATCATTATATACAGTAATGATTGGCAGCGGCATATGCAGCACGTGAGAGCGGTCCTGGGTTCGCTGAGGAGAGCGGGGCTGACGGCTAACCCGAAGAAGTGTGCGATTGGGCGAGTAGAGGTAAGGTATCTGGGCTTCCACTTGGGTCACGGGGAGGTGCGTCCCCAAATTGATAAGACGGCAGCGATTGCAACCGCCCCGAGACCCAAGACCAAAAAGGAGGTGCGGCATATTACAGGGCCGCAGTTCCTGGGGCTGGCGGGATATTACAGACGGTTTGTGCCCAATTATTCGGACCTCACCAGCCCGCTGACTGACCTCACTAAAAAGGGGGAACCAGATACCGTCCAATGGACGGAGCAGTGCCAGCAGGGGTTCACCCAGGTGAAGGCTGCTCTATGTGGCGGACCATTATTGCACTCTCCCGATTTCTCACTCCCTTTTTTGTTGCAGACTGATGCCTCAGATAGGGGCGTGGGCGCGGTCCTGTCCCAGGAGATAGACAGCGAGGACCGTCCGGTGCTGTACATCAGTCGAAAGCTGTCTCGGACTGAGATGAAGTACAGCACCATCGAGAAGGAGTGTTTAGCGATCCGGTGGGCGGTCCTCACCCTCCGTTATTATCTCCTGGGGCGGGAGTTCACGCTCTGTTCGGACCACGCGCCCCTCCAATGGCTCCACCGCATGAAGGACACCAACGCGCGGATCACTCGTTGGTACTTTGCTTTGCAACCATTCAAATTCCACGTGATCCACAGGCCGGGGACCCAGATGGCTGTGGCCAACTTTCTCTCCCGGAGGGGGGGGGAGAAGGCTGCAGTCCGGATGGAGCCTCGGCCTGAGTCGGGCGGATGTGGCAAGGGGGGCGTGGTTTGACGCGGTCTGCGGCAAAGGGGCGTGTCGGGAGAATGACGGTAAGTAAGCAGATCAACGACTTAGTGAAAACACCTGATTCTCGTTCTAGTAATTGGCGAGGAGACGCATTTAAGGCGCGACGGAAGGAGCAAGAGAGAGAGAGAATCCAGGCTGGGAAAACGGATGCAAGGAATCTTACCCGGACGCAACGTCGAGGAGTATCCGGAGGAAAAGAAAGAGCTACAACCAAAGCTTGAGTGTGTATCTGTCAGTGATTAAGTGAGCGGGTCTGCAACCCGGAAGTATTGCAGCAATAAAAGTATACTTACGTTTTCCCAGCCACGCTGACCCCGCCTCCTTTCTTCCTCAGACATTGAACCTTTTTACAGTGGTGAATAATAGTCTTTTTCTGTGCAAAAAACATATCCATGGTTTTCAAGTAGTTTTATTGGTAGAGCATTGCATTATCAGTGCAAGTGTCATGGGTTTGATACCCGAACACATACTGAAGGAAATGCATAGATTGAATCACATTGTATAATTTTCCAATAGTTTTCTTTCAATCTGAGAATAAAACAGGCTTTCTGCAACAGGTGCAAGGTGATGTCACGAAACTCCTCTCCGTGCATTACAAAACACAGGCACCAACACATCGCTAATATTACTTGTGTCTGTCAGCAGATTGTTTGTGTCTGGATCCTTGTTCTCTCTGTTCAGGCCATGTCAGACACGCAGATAATTAGGAAAATTTTTGTAGTGATACTTGGTGTTGACATTTGAATGTTTATAGCAGTGTTCAGGAATCACAACATCACAGTTTGTGGTTCCAAGTAAGTCTGATAGCAGCACCGTGAGCTTCCACATGCTACGTGCTTCCGATGGAGATGAGAATGGCTTACTTTGTGTTTTTTGGAAAGTGCTTATGTAAGTCTTCGACCTGCAAGTACCCAGACTGGCAGTTTTATCGGGTCTTTAACTCACACAGGCAGGAATAGCATCTGTTTGAAGATCTAAGCTCCAGTATGCCATTATAGACCATAAATCCATGATGGACACTTGGCTGTGTTTAATGGAAATTCTAGTATTTCCTGGGAGGGCAGATATTTCTGAAGAAGACAAACTGACATGTTATGGAGTGACAGTTAAAGGCAGGGTGGGTGATCCTGTGCTAGAATTTTTTTGTCATGTTGGTAATAAATCTCTTTGCATCCTGATAGCAATCAAGAAGCATAGTGGTCAAATAATATTGAAAGACGATACCATGGTTGCTCTCTTTCATTTGGACAGGTATGTACATGCTTCGAGAAGAGATAAGTGGTTGACAAAACAAACGCATTCTGCGGTAATTGCGTCGAATATTTTTCGTAAAATAATAATAATTGCATGCTTCAACACGTTTACATTGAAAGCCCTAATAATTTTCTATTATTGTAAACGGAATTCTCGACATACGAAAGCATTACGCAAAGTGGCATTTCCAATGGAATGGAAAGTGATTTTGATTGGGCCGTGAATTATATCAGTCAGGAACATTTTCCAGTCTTCCAGTTATTTTATAGTCAACCACCTATATGAATTGCTAATCAATGATGTAAGGACAGCACCCATTTCCTCCAGATCAATCAAGGGCCGGGCCCTGGGGCTTCAGTCCCACCTAGCCCTTATGTTAATCCGGCCCTGGTCATGCAGAGATGTTCTTTTTAAAGTGAGGGGAAGTTTTTGACTTTGATTAAAGATGGCACATCAATTTTGAAATTATGACATCATGGATTAATCATATTACATACAAATAAGAAATGTTCATTTGTTTTTTATGATGACTTCAATAGGTAGCTTTTGTTGTGACAGTATAGACACTGCTTTTGTAACATTCACCGTCTGCCTGCTTCTGTCACTGCACTACACTACCATAATCCCTAGCACCCGTCTCACCTGATCACCATCTCCGGACATTATTAGTTTATCCCCATCACCTGTTTATCCCTCGTTATCTGTTGTTATATAAGTTCTCCTTTTTGTGTTATTCACTGTCCAGTATTAAGTGTTTGTGGTATCGTGTATTCCCCGTATGGTCCCATGGATTAAAATATCCTTTGTGTTTATATCGACTCGGCTTGGCTGTTTCCTGCACAAACCGTGACAGCTTTGAGCTAGGTTTTGTCTGACATCTTGGCATTCTTTTGTGACATGACATTTTATAAGACATGTTACATCCCAGTATATCCCCTTTTATACATTGTCCGAGCTAACATCACAGTTCAGATCTATTACAGATCTATTATATTTATGGACCCTGTATACATGCTTGTTTAGTCTCGTTTTCTTTATTGTGTTTTGTTTCTGTTTTCCCAGGGATAGAGAAATTGTCATTTTAAACCTACAAAATACATTTTGTAAACTTTCAGAAGTGCACCAGAGAGTGCTATACAATACTACAGTAAGGTCTAATTCATGTATAAAGAGACGCTTAACTTGCATTTGTAATATTTTGGAGTTGACCTTTATACATTCACTTCGAATGAAAGTATTCGAATACCAGTATTCTTGATAAAATTCTAATTTAATGGCAATGTTGGAGAGCTCAAAATAATTATTACACCAATTTTACCCCCTGTTGAGGTTGCTTAAGTGTGGGTCAGTCAGGCGTGAGTTTGATCTGGTTTCCTGGTCCTGTTGTAAAGGTCTGAGGCTCTTTGTATATAAATCTCTCTTACAAGGTCATATCCTTTTGCAGTAAAAGTTCTACATCTAGGCCAGCCTAAGGGGAAACCATTACGTTCCAAAGTTAAATTATTACCGTACCACCTGGTGCATATTCAGAGATACAGGGGGTGAGTTAAACAAAAGCTAAAATGATCATTTTTTATTGTGAGGCACAGACTGCGCAAATGAATTGCAACAACATGAATAAGTTACCCTGTTTTATGGTTTGTTTTTGTTTTAGGTTTTATTTATTTTGGGACAGACCCAGAACGTTTTTAATGTTACCTGCTCCTATTACCAATTTATTTTATTCAGGCAGATCACATAAAGTTTTTCTTGTCTCTACCTGTTACAGCTTCTTTAAACACAAGTTTGTGTTTCTTTTTTAGATCATTATATCCGCCTTTATAGAGTTAGGCCTGTGGATGCATTGTTGCCAAAGAGGTGTACCTGTCAATAATCATGGTCCTTTTTCCAGGAAACAAAAAGGTATGTGGAGCTTTTCTGAGGAACAGGCTCCCACGTTTTCCTCAGAAGAGATTTACAAGTCCTTCGTGTAATGTCATCAGATACCTGAATTAAAATAAGTAAAAACTTGTCTTTTTTATGCCATTCAAACTATTGGATCTGTATTAATAAATGGCAAATAGAGAATTGTAGATTTAAGACTTATCAGCAGAGGTTTCTCCATGATCTTTCTCCACCTTTTATCCTTTTTTATGCTTGTAAGTTAAACTCGTGATTCACAGAGCGCTTTGAGATCTTGGGGATGGAAGAACCCTTAAATATGTTTCTGGGCGACATATAAGATGATCCATCACTACTACACACATCTCCAAAAATAGTATACAGAAAAAAGAAATAGTTTCCGTTTTTTTTTAGGTATGTGTAACAATCAGGTAAAAATAAAGGTAAAAAAAGAGATACAATTATCATTTTTCTTTCTACTAACAATATTGCTTCCAAACTTAAATAAAAATATTGTTTTTATTTGCGTTTATTTTCAGAAAATGAAAACTGAAGAAACGGATCAAAATAAGAAAAAAGATGCACTTGATTTAAAACTTCAAAAACTGCAAATAAGGTTCATAACAAATTCACACAAAGTTCAACAAGTTCAATATTCACTTTTAAGCAATACAAAAGTAAAATTTGTACATGTCTTTGTACATTTTTATAACCTTAATTTTTATCACAGTTTTCATGTGTCTTGTCATGCTGTCAGTCTTTCACATTGCTGTTGGATGACTTTAGACTGGAATGGCCACAATATATCTAGAAATGCTGATTAAATTAAAATTCGGAATGGTCTCTTAATTTTTTCTGTGGCTGTTTTTGCTTGAAGATATATTTTTAATCTTACTGTACCTGAAACTGTTAGTGTATATCAGTGGTTGTATTTCAGGCATGGGGCTGCTTTTTGTGACCTTTATATTGTAATTTTACTGAAATGGAGAGTGGGGAGTAAATTGTGGGAGACAGGCATAGCGTCGTATACGTTGCCTCTACCCGGGACCGACATAAGGAAAACATAATGTTTAATGTACTGAACAGATTTTCAAAAGTATTTTGGGGCAAGTGTAGAGACGAAATAGATTTTAGATCAACAAAAAGTTTTAAATGGAATGAATTGACAACCCAACTATTAAAATTAATTTATTTTTCTTTTCTAATCAAAGGTGCCGAAAAGTTATTTGACCAATTTAGTGCTTTTACAAGCGTATATAAATGGATGAAGGATGGAAAAGACAAAGGTTGCCAATACAGCTGTTCCCTTCGGGCATCCTCCACACAGTCCGAACCAGTGATCTAACGCTGGAAAGGTGAACACGGGTCTCACATCTTTGCTTTGAACTACAGGTGCTAATGAAATGTTGGCATTTGTTTTGTATGTATGTCTCTGAGTGAGTAGAGCGTGTGTCTGATACTCATGGGAAAGGTTGAGAGGATGGGTGCAGACAAACCGGCGCTGTTTTTGTCCTGGTGACTCCATGACAGAAGTTGAGAGCTCACCAAGACCTTCGTCTGGGATGCAAGCCAAAAAATAGCCAGGGTGAGATAGACTGTCAGCACCACGTCCATGAAATCTGCACTCCCGCAGCAATAAAATCTCCCATCTTCCTTCCCTAAGACTTGAAAAACACAACACTAATTGGAATAATGCATTGGATTGGAACAATGTGTTCCCTTTTCAATTAGATGCGCAAGTTATCATTTTTGTTTAGACTCACTTGTGTCCATTAAGGGCAAAATGGAAAAGAAAACATTGCATCTTTCTAATTCGAGTTAATGATTTGTAATTTGGCATGGCTTACCCTGTTTTTCTGTTCTTGCTCCCCCTTGCTGTGCAGACCGGGAGAGCTTCAGCATACCAGTTCTCACAACACCGTAACTCCAGCAACAAACACTCAACGAGTTTGTTTGTCAGAAACAGTGAAGTCAAACCAGGTTGACGCATGCCTGTGTCAAACATACAGGACCCACCCCTTTCCCTGTCAATGTAAGCCAGTGGTGCGTCATGGTACAGGTAAGCCGTTCAATAAATTGTTCTGGGATGGAAGTGAACAGTGTTAAGCATTTTGGTTTTATTACAAGTTGTGTTGAATTATCTTGTCAATCACACAAGTAAGAATTTGTTTATGCTTCAGGGCCCTCATTAATAAAACACATGCTTGATCATATGGAGAGGCTCAGAGAAGATGTATTTTTGTAGGCTAACCTGAAAGTAAGCGCCGCGCTGCACCCTCGACCGAAAGCCTATGCATTTTTCCCATACACGTTTTGTCTATCAAGATAATCTTTACAAATTAACAAAACATTTGCTACTTTTGAATCCGAAACACAATCGGCATAAGTAAAAAGCTAACATGATGCTTTAAATAGACCACACTTAAGGTCGCTCGATATCAACGTCACCACCACCAAGCCTCCAGCAACTCTTTCAAACTTTATTAAATATGTGTTCCCTGGTAAGTAATTACTCTGTGAATGAAATCGCATCTATGTTTTAAGAGATTTAAGCCCATGTTGCATTATTTGTGAGCTTTATGCGTGATGACCTCTAACGTCCCATCCAAAGGAAGTAGTCTCACTTAGCAACTTGTTAGCAACCACTGTTTTTAAGACACAGTAAGGCTTCATAATTTGTGTGTTTAATCTCATAAAATAAAACGTGACAATATTTAGAGGTTTGTTTACTACAGACCTTATTTCGGGCGATTTACCAAAGACCCATTCAAAAAACCCATAGACTTTGGAAGGATGGAACCGGAAGTCCTAAAAAGTCCCTCACTTCCAGGTTTTGCATAAAAAATATGTCATCGCTGAGCCTCTCCATTTGATCCTAAATTCCATTTATTTAAGCTGTTAGCCATGAGTAATATACACTGATCAAAATTATAAACACTTTTGTTTTTGCCCCCATTTTTCATGAGCTGAACTCAAAGATCTAAGACTTTTTCTATGTACACAAAAGGCCCATTTCTCTCAAATATTGTTCGCAAATCTGTCTAAATCTGTGTAAGTGACCACTTCTCCTTTGCTGAGATAATCCATCCACCTCACAGGTGGGGCATATCAAGATGCTGATTAGACAGCATGATTATTGCACAGTTGTGCCTTAGGCTGGCCACAATAAAAAGCCACTCTAAAATGGGCAGTTCTTCTGTATTGGGGGGTCCGGGGGGTTCCAAAAACCAGTTAGTATTTGGTGTGACCACCATTTGCCTCATGCAGTGCAACACAACTCTTTCGCATAGAGTTGATCAGGTTGTTGATTGTGGCCTGTGGAATGTTGGTCCACTCCTCTTCAATGGCTGTGCGAAGTAGCTCGATATTGGCAGGAACTGGAACACGCTGTCTTATATGCCGATCCCATGGCTGTCTGCCATCTGCCCTGTACAGTGAAAACCTGAGAACACCTCTCCAAAGCGCCAGACGCCATCGAATGTGAGCATTTGCCCACTCATGTCGGTAATGAAGACAAACTGCAGTCAGGTCGAGACCCCGATGAGGATGACGAGCATGCAGATAAGCTTCCCTGAGACGGTTTCTGACAGTTTGTTCAGAAATTCTTTGGTTATGCAAACCGATTTTTGCGGCAGTTGTCCAGGTGGCTGGTCTCAGACGATCTTGGAGGTGAAGATGCTGGATGTGGAGGTCCTGGGCTGGTGTGGTTACATGTGGTCTGCGGTTGTGAGGCCGGTTGGATGTACTGCCAAATTCTCTAAAACGCCTTTGGAGATGACTTATGGTAGAGAAATGAACATTCAATTCACGGGCAACAGCTCTGGTGGACATTCCTGCAGTCAGCATGCCAATTGCACGCTCCCTCAAAACTTGCGACATCTATGGCATTGTGCTGTGTGATAAAACTGCACATTTTAGAGTGGCCTTTTATTGTGGCCAGCCTAAGGCACACCTGTGTAATAATCATGCTGTCTAATCAGCATCTTGATATGCCACACCTGTGAGGTGGATGGATTATCTCAGCAAAGGAGAAGTCCTCACACCCACAGATTTAGACAGATTTGTGAACAAATTTTGAGAGAAATAGGCCTTTTGTGTACATAGAAAAAGTCTTATATCTTCGAGTTCAGCTCATGAAAAATGGGGGTAAAAACAAAAGTGTTGCATTCATAATTTTGATCAGTGAATTTTGACAGGGAAAGAAGCATTAGTCACTGATAAGCCATTCTGCAAATACAATATGGTTAGAAATACGCGAAAAACAACATTTTGTCAACTGCATATCATGAATCAATAACTTTGCGTGGAGTTTATTTTGCAATATGGGTGTTTATGGTCATTGTGTAGGAGTTAGAGGTCTGCACAGGCTTTAAACGAAAGCCAGAACCGTCCCGTACCCGAGATTGTTTAACCCCCCCGGCCCGACCATTACAGTTACATTTTATGCCCGAACCCGGCCAGAACCCGAAGTGCATTTAACAGCAAGCTTTGTTGAAATATGCTGCATTTTGGGATTGCTTGCGATGATAATTAAACAAATAGATACATGTAAGCAAACACAGTCTCATCAAGGCACGCCGGCCCCCTCAGCAGTGAACAAACCAGAAAAAACAAGAAACAGCACAGACTAACCAATAACAAAACTTTGCTGTGGGTTAACAGGTGTAAAAGACAACGAGGACAAGAACGGGAGCACATGCGCAGAACAGTTTATGCGAAAAACGGTTTTGTGTGTGTTTTCTCTCGTGTTTTTTGTGGTCACAACGCAGCAAACGGTTTATTGTAATGGGCATCTAGCACAAGTATTTTCTTATCTCTGTCAGAATATTTCTTATTTCTCAGGCCCTGAATTAACGTTTGGACTCTGACACGCAAACGTCTACACGCACTGCCTAATGTTTAATCGTACACAAAACGTTAAGGCGCGTGCAGTTGTCTGTTATGACTGGAAACACGGGCTGTGCTTAATGGTGGGGCAGATATTATATAAGGCAGGAATGCTTAGCTCTATTAGATAAGTCTTGAGCTGACATGCTTCCTTAACTTGTCACGCTGCCTCCTCTGAGCTTCACACGCGTGCCGTTCTTATCTGCTGTGGCGTTTTAGCTTTTAGATGATTAAAAAGCTTAAGTTGTCGTCCAAAGGAAGCACACATAGTTTGTCGGAAATGAACGATGTTCTTATGCCTAATGTTGTTTACGTCTCATTATCTCATAATATTCTTCAGTAGATTAACAGGTTTGAGGTTTTCAAATAATATTTTCCTATTTTAATTGTAGTGTATTTCATCTAATGTAATATCGTTTAGGTAGTAAAGTCTTGTTTAGAGACACAGAGGAACTAATTTCATGATCCAAGGACCTGCATTGTGTCTGTCAATCTGAAAGAAATTCCTCATAGTCTCATTTTGCTGTTTTCATATTTGCTGCTGGGAATTGAATAAGAATTGACCTAAGGCCTGAGTGTCAGAAATTGTTCCCCTCTGCATTCACCAGCCCAACTATTATGTTATTCGATATATAACTGTAAAACTATTGTAGGGTTATCATTAAGATAATACTATAATAGGTGCAGCAGTTTTTGTTGTCTGGGAAAGTAATGATTGATGAGCAGGGAATGGGAAATGTATGTCTGCATCTTTTTATCTTTTGTATCACTTAACTACAACCTTATCCACGGTTATGTAAAATGTCCCAGTATATCATGTTAGCAGTTATTAAGAATGCCTTTGCTAGCACTCCATTTTAGACGACTCAAATTTAAGACATCAAAGATAATTTATACGTTTTTGGACACAAAGACATCTTTCCTATGTCAGCCCACACAGAATTGGCACCTGGTTCCAGCAGAGTTAAAATGTCTGTCATTCATTTGCTTACATATGATGAAACGTTAGGATTTTGTGATTAACTCATTTTGCCATATTTAAATCCCTTCTGCAGAGTTGTCTTAAAAATGTGAAAATGTATTAGTTCAGGGATTTTCTTTGTTTCAGTGTGTCAAATGACTTGTACGCCTTTGGCCTCCAATTATGTAAAGAAATAGCTGAAATGATCTAATCCTACATGAGATCACTGGTCACTTGCTTTATAAGGTGAAGGAAAAAAGCAAATTAGCAGCAATCCGCTGTAATCTTTTCTGACTGATGGCACCTAATCAGCTGATAGGACTCATGTGTGCACACTTACATTTTCTGCTTAACTCAGGATTCCTTAAGGGCAAGTTATGGTCGTGCGTAGGACCTGCGCTCTTGCCTCTACGGCGTAGGCAATGCGCTGGTTTTCCTTTATACTTGTGTGTCCTCGTACGTGTCGACAGGCAATGACCACTTGGTGTCAGTGTCCACACTCGTGTTGCTTGTGTAACCAAGACAAGAGCCGAAGAAGAAGCAGCTCCTTTGAGAATCATTAGCAGTGATAGCGGCAAATAAACAGTCACTTTTGTTGCAGCTTGAGATGTAAAATACAGATAATTTACTCAGTTAATTCATTAGGGAAACATGACGCTATCGCAGAGTTTTTGACCTGAGGGAGGACCAATCACTGCGCTTGAGGTCTGCGTAGGGTCCACGTTGAGTTGACACGTGGTTACATTTTTGGAGAGGTGAATGTCAGGATACGCACAGCCTACGGTGTAGGTCCTACGGGCTCTCCTGTTTTTGCCAAGTGGTTGATATCCTTAGGACAACATCATGTTGACCCTGGGACAACATTTAAATCAACCAATCAGATTTCAGAAATAAATGTACAGTTTATTTTAAATGTAATCTTCCAACCAGGATTAGGTGCTTATAGACCATTGTTTTTCACTTATCATTTCCCTCTGATTTTAGGGGTAAATTATAGTTAGGTTTGGTGTGAGTTTAAAAATGTTGTCCTTAGGTCAACAAGATATGTTGTCCTGAGGACATCAACCACTTGGCAAAATCAGGTCGAGCAGGTCCTACGCACGACCATAAATTACGCTAAATTCCTAAACCGAGTTGTTAGTTGCTGTTATACGTCCTCTATGAAGTCTAGCCGAACGTGTTTGTTGAGTCAGGACAATGCACATCAAATGAGACAAATTTTATGACGATATATTTTAGTAATGCATTCCTTTTCATAAGAAATTATTTTGGTATTGCATAGGGTGATTTATGCCATGCAGGGTTTGTACAATGTGCTTGAATTTGCCTTTTTAAGGCCTTTGAAAACCCTTGAACACAGCCATATCTACGAAGAGGTACTTGAAAAATTATTGAATAATATAATGTAATTACAAAATAATTCCAGTGTTATTTGAAATGATTAAATTACTAATGTCAATGTAAACAAATTGTGTATCTTATGTATAACCGTAGTTCTAAAAATGTGTACGAAAAGTCCTTGAAAAGCCTTGATTTTTGGTATACAATGTCTGTACGAACCCAGTTATGCACATATCAGGGTGCAACTGGTATTATGCCCTGTATTTTACCTGTCTCTGTGTTCCTGCCAAACTTTGTCTGAATCTATACATAACAAAAAGCAGAATTGCTTGAATTTTTATTGCAGAATACAAAATTCTTGGCTTTGACTTGACATTATTAGAAGAAGGGCCAAAGCTCATTCCTATGTTAATAGGGTTGCTATATTATTCCATGGAGAATTAGGGAAAATCAGTAAATGCAATAACGTCAACATTTTGACTTCACTTTAGTGTAACAGGTAGGAAACGGGTAGGAAAATTAAGCATAATCATATATCACTGTAAGGATATTCTTTTCAAATAAATTTGAATCTGATATGGTGCAAAAAATGTTCTTTGGATCCAATGAAATAAAAGAAAGTGATCAACACAAAAGATTCTTTACATTGAAGAAAGGTTCTCAGGACTTTCATGATTATTTTTAAATGATTATTTTCAAAAGTCTTTTACTTATTGTTTTTGGGGAAACAATAAAGTTCTTCTATGGCATCTGCTGTGAAGAATCTTTTGTAGCTCAGCCTACCTGTTTTCACCCTGCCTTAATATATTCACAAAAATATTTTCACTACGTGCAAAACTTTGCAGTTTTTTATCTCTTTGTTTTAATCAAATGAACAGAAAACAAATTCCTCTTGGGTACCACGGCACATTGTGTATCTTTTATTCAAACAGAGACATTCTAGACATGTCAGCGCTATCAAAATACAACCCATCGAGACATCTGATCTCATTTTTGGGGTAAATACAAATCATGGGCGAATCGTGCAGTGTGCCGGCACATCTGCCTATGGTGAATAAACCAATCCAGAAGCTGTTTGGCACTGCCATGAGATTCTTTGTGGCTTCTCAGTCTGAACGGTATGACAAAACAGTCTAAGCTTCAAACAAAATCAGAGCCACAGTCACGGTGTTTTCGGGATTCTGTGGCATGTGTTTAGCAATTATGTCTAATGCTCTGCCTTAAATATGGAGTGACAGGTTTCATTTTCCTTCACACAAATATTATATAAGAGTCTTATTTTGAATATGAAAGACCCATTGTGCTATGACATCAGCATCTCTTATTCCTAATGTTTGTATTTGCGGTTGACTCTTTAAAGAATGATTGATTATTGTTATGCTTTGAATTGAACATTTGCTAAAATCCTCGTCCATCTTTTTCTATTAGATTAATTTGAAGACGTAAGAATGAAAGAAAAATAGCTTATTTTAGATACTGTGTGTTTGTGTTTATGGCTGGGCTGACAGCGGAGGGAACATATTTCCTGGGCACTGTTAATAAATGAAAGGCACAATGAAGGGGACTGCACCTTCATGACATACAGTCTGGTTATATAAAGATTACGATTAAAGCATTTTTTTTTTTCAAACTTAGAGTCTTAGGAATTTTACACTCCTCTAATTCTGTATTGCTATGGTCACCTTACCTTTTTAAAAAACACTTGAACGAACAAAAAATGTTGTTGAGAGGGGCCACCCTGGACCTGTGGACCCATAGCATCATTATTACTTTTCACCCCGCAGACAAATACCTATAAGGAGTGTTTTGTAGTAATGTCTGATTTACTGTATACCATACAAGATTTTTAAACCTGATATATGTTACTCTGATTCCAAGTTGAATATGTTATATGATCTTTAGTGTGTTCAAAATGTTGAATCAGACCTCAACCAGACATTTTGTTTGTTGTGATGTACACCAAGTAAACACACTTGTTTATTTACCAGCCACCTTCAGATGTGACAAAAATATTGTCGGGCCCCTTCGCCTTACATTCCTAAGGTGAGGGAATGTGTTCTGAAACATCGCACCACCACATCAGTCTTGCTCGTTTTGACGCTTAGGTGAAAGCCATAAATAGATCTTCTCAGACCGCACACAACTATAACCGTCCTCGTCCTGTCCCAAGAATGAATCCTTGTCAGACCCAGTCTGTGTAGTGTGATGGTAGGTGGTCGGTGGAGATCATTGCCCCTCTGAAGTTGAGACGGACTAATTTAAAGTTTTACACCTCAGCCAAATAAGCCTTACGGGAAATCTTTTTTATTTTATCAAAACAGATTTGTAATGTTTCTGTACATCAACAGAGTGTCTAAACTCAAAGACCTGAGCTGAGAGGATGATCTCTGGCACATTATATTTGTTTATTGATTGCGTTAAACTGTGAGTTTAGGGAAATTGTGCAAATAATTAAATTGTGATTGGTCGATTAGACTACAGACATCTTCAAATAGACCCTAACTTCTGTCCCAACTAGCACTGTGTACACTTGCGTTTGGCTGGCAGCCATTGAGACAGATTAGAGCGATGATGTTTTAAATCTTCCTATGCTTATTATATGCTTATATGCAGTTTTTACCATTATTTTCAGTTTTACAGCTTTTGAAAGTTATGAAATACTTTCTATTACTTTATGTGAACTTGGAGAGTCAAGTCTTTCTGTTATATAGTACTGTCACTGTGTACTTGAAATGATGAATCATAATTATAAACCATCGGCCTACACTTTTACATATTGTCAATGATAGATGGTTTAGAGAAGCCACCATTATGTAATCGAAATTTTCAAGATTAATGTCTATATTTTGTTGAAATTGCATCTGCGGCAAAAGTGTGAAAACATATTGTCATTGTATTCCTCTTATTTCTGTTTGGTGGTTTAATGTGTGGAGTATTCCATTTATATGTCGAAACATGGAGTTTGGCTGGACCTCCAAGATAAATTTCTGATGGTTCATTTTCCACTCAAGTTAAACGTATTAGATGACATTAACGCCGCTACAGATGTTTTCTTCAGAAGACGGTTTGTATGTCTTCTGTTTGTAATTTGAATCACGCATGTCACACATTCATTGCGGATCAGAATATTTTTCCAGTATTGTTTTGAACGTTCTTTATTTTCGCATAATACCGCAATCGCTGATAATGTTCTGAATAGTTGCTTGGAAATAACACGAAGCGCTCCTGAATGTTTTTAATTTGGATAAAAATGACACTTAAACTGAAACAGAATCTTTAGAAATAAAATACTGAAGACCACCCAATACCTTCTTCAAAAGATCAGCTTCTGACTGAATAATGCTCTTTATGTTCCTGCACATAGTAAAGGCCACCCGGCCTACTCAAACCACCCAAACAGCCCGATAACCGTGACATCTGAACGAGGTACATTATGCAGCCACAGGAAAGCAATTGTTACATTTATTTAGCGAATTTTCAGGAGGACTTCGAGGTATTACGTTGCCAGTAGTTGGTCATTTACACACAAGTGAGTTGTGTGCCCAAAGGGAGAGTGATGTCATTGATTCCTCTGATAATCAGCGGCCATGTGGTCCGCTGTCTAGGAAGTTTTTCCAGGCCTGGACCACCAGCCAAGATGATGTCAGGGCAACATGACCTTTGATAGGAAAACTAAAGTGTGACCAATAAAAGCATGGTACTTGCGTGACTGTTTGTGTATTTCTTTGTCTTTGTTTTTGTTTTTGTTTTTGTTCTTGTAAATAAAGAAATGATTTAATTAGCTTGAGTTTAAAATGGGAATTTTTCAGTTTGCCATGATGTTTCTTTGGTCTCACTCATTTGTTTTTACGCTTCTCCGGACCTCTGAGAAGCAGTCTGGTGTCAGTTGCTTGCACATAATTTATCTAGTGCAATGACATGTCATATTTTTATGTTCAAATACTTTTTTAAGCCGCTGTTCTATTGAAAACGATCAGAGCAACTTTCGGCTGATAAAATTCTCTGGTCACATCGTAAAAATTCAACATCGCTTGATTTCTTGAGTATGAAAAAGGACCAAGCACTCTCATAAATACAAATTCCCAATGTCAAGAGTCTGAATAATGTCATTTCAACAGATCGTTTTAAACCCTCGAGCTAATGATGCGTTTCATCTAATGGCATATTACTGCATTTCAGCGTGTGGTATTTCTGTCTATGCTCATTTTTCTCCTATCCTGCACATTTGTTTCATATATCATGGTTCAATTGCTTTCTTTATATAATTTCTCAGAATTAACCAATATGACGGTTTTACAAAGCTGGCTGTGGTAAAAGAGCCACGTCACTGTGTCCATAATGAATAATTCTGTACTAATCCTTTAATCCTAATGTCTCAAACTCTTTTGAATGATTACCAGGGTTGTGATATGTGTCTTGCTGTCATTACCTGCTCCAGTGCTGCTGCTTGCACAAGCCATTGCCCCAAACAAAAACAAATTGTTGGGTGTGACTGTGTATGTTTGTAGGGGGTCAATGGATCAATGAATAATGGAACAATAACTGCTCTGTTTGCTCTCAGTTGGACGGATTCCATCTGGTTCCTATGGCGACCCCCCGGATCGGAAGATCGAGGACATTCCAAACATTCTGTTGCAGGACATAGGTGAGGAGCCCGGTGGCATGGAACAGTGGCTACTCTTTCTCTGTGCAATTTATGAGCTCATTGTGTAATTACTGTTCTGCTTACATCACTCCTGTGAGGGGATAATAGCGGCTCTTAGCTGTAAAAAGGCTGCTTGTTCAGCAGTGATGCTTAACAATTCCACAAAGGTATAAAGTTCTTGACTAGAACAGAGTCAAAGGCCGCATGCTCGCATTCTTCACACTCTTGCTAACTTACTGTATCTGTTATGCTTGCCTCCTATTTACAACTTTTTGTATAACCTCATAATTACTATCGGAAATTAAAATATGAATTTTAAATGATGAATTCCTTAAAACTGCAATCGGTAACTTTTTTTTTAAATATGCAAAATCAGTTATTAAGCAAGTACATAAACAATCAGTGTTTAAACTGTCTTAACTTTAGCCTGAATCACAACAGTAAGCTTACAATAATGATTTATAATATGAGCTGTCAGTTGTGTTTCACAGAAAAATTCAGTTTGATATCATTTGACTTGAACCTATGTATATATAAGGACGTAGATTCATCTGCAATTTTATGTTTCAAACAGAAATGGTGATAAGCTGGCAAAGGTTACAGATTGTTAAAAATTCTATATTATATTTTATACAAAAGCTAACAGGGGGTCCATCCGCTTTATTTCTCTCTTTACCAAAGGGCCTTTGGACTGAAACAGGTTTGCAATAAACACTATATAGACACATATCAATACACTCCCTCTGTCCTCATGACTGTACATGTAACCTTGGAAGCTGCTCTCCATGCTGTGTCCTCCAAACTTGAGCACGGGCCGTGGTTGGCACATACCCGTCATTCATTAATGCTATCTCCGTTTTCACTTTCCATCTCCCGCTGCCACACTTCCAGTAACTCTCCCGTCCTCCGTACATTATTATACGTTTTATTGGAAAGTGTGAGCTTCCTCTGGGCACCTTCCCTTATAGACTCCATTACATTCCTGTGAAACTTTATTCTAAATAAAAGCATCCCACATCACCTTAAGGCTCTTGTGAATATATAGTTTGTATGTCTATTAAACAAAACTTTAGACATAGCATGAGGGTTGTAAAACTGCAGTCACCGCGATTATCCAAAAATATAAAATGTTTCAGAATGGAAAAATATGCAGTGTATATTTGTGTATAAGATGGCTGTGAATGTGTAAGTATAGACAGAACTTTATATAGATATTCATATAGTGTGTTTTTTTGTTTAACAGCAACAGAATAAACACTGTTTTTGTTTGTGTATTATATTTTAGGTTGCCGAGTGAAATTTGGATGAGGAATGGTCTAAATTGGACTACATGTGTTTGTCACCTAAACAACACAATTTATTTTATATGTATTTTTAACATATTTTAGATCTAAAGAGGAGTATAGCATGCAGGATGTCACATTCAACCATCAAAAATCGATTTCACAGTATTTATATGAACTGCAGAGCTTTCTAAACTCCAGTACACCAGGATCATTTAATTCTGAACATCTGTTTGAATAGCATGTTCCCATGATTCTCAAACTGTTATTTGCTGATTGCATACCCTCCCTTTTTTCTAATTAGAAATTATGTTTTATAAGGATCTTATTATGTTTTATTATTTAGCGCACGGACACAGCTAGACTGATCATCATTTTAATTGGAAGTCGCAGATTTACAATGACATAAAAGGTTTTAATAGAGTAAGCTAATGCCCAAACCAGCCAAAGGACTTCATATTCACCCAAAATTTATCGACCAGTCACGATGAAATACATCTGGTTCTCCAGAACGAGCGTTCCTATGTCTCTGTATGGTGTCTGTCCTTGCAAACGGCAAGTTTTAAGCATCCTCGAAATACATTATTGTCACCACAGTCTTTAAGAGCGAGTGCCATTAAATGTCAAGGTGGTCATTAATTGAATCTGACTTCACTCAACCTAAGAGATTTGTTTCAGACTTTTCTCCAAAAGCTACATAGTTTGGTCATGATGGAGATCCAGATTTCTTAATTCATGGAATAGTGTCGTTAATTCAACATGAAATAATATCCCACCAGGCCTTAAAGTCATAAGCCAGAGTGTGGCATTGCATTATATTAATTTATTAATGTCACATTATTAAATGTTGATTGAGCTCAATTCACATATGTTGTGACAGAAGTAAACTATCTGTAAGATGACTGATGCCAAAAGCTGAGTTTTTATGCCGGTGGAGGAATGACATCAGCATTTTCAACCTAGGGTTACATAGGAAGTTCTGTGTTGCCTTGTTCCTTTAAAGCCACTGGTATGTGCCACATAAAGGGCCGCATTATATTCCACCTTGTGCTGCTACATATCCTTCCATAGCCACACCCTTCCTCAGAACCCAGGGTCAGGACGTTTTCACTCTCAAAGCTGTTTGTGAAGGAACTTTTTAAGTACATTTTTGCTTCTACCAAAAGGTCAAGCTGGATCAAAGCCGATTTTATGTCTTGGAAATGTTAAAGGAACAGTTCACCAAAAGATGAAAATTCTGTCTTCATTTACTCACGCTCAAGTTGTGCCAAATCTGTATAAATTTCTTTGTTTTGATGAACACAGAGAAAGATATTTGGAAGAATGCTCGTTCTTGGCCACCATTGATAGTAGAAAACACTATAAATAAATGTTATTCATTTAAAGTTATTACTTCTTTTAATGTTTAAAAAATAAAAATGGTTTGACTTGCTAACTGTCCAACCTTGAAATATTCAGATATCAACGAAGCATACAATGTGTACGAATTTGGTTCAATTCTGTTGGTTAAATACACCCCACAGTTGTTATTTGCTCATGGTTTAACATATGATAAAGGTTATCCATTTATTCCCTGATGCTGTGTTAATGTTATTCTGATGAATTGAATCCACATGCTAAATGAAACTTTCCAGTCCTCCAGTCACACGCTGTTCTTGTCTTTTCGCGACCTCTATTAGTTTGTCATATTTGCGCCCATTTTCATGTGCTGTCTGTGGTGTGACGTCTCAGGCGGAACGATAGGGCTGGATTCAAGTTTGGTTTTTGGAACCGCTATAAAGCTAATTCCTTCACTATTTTTCATTCCCAAATGTCACAATGTATTTTCAAATTAGCTGGCATCTATCTGACATTGTACAAGAGGAATATTAAACTCTGTTCTCGGGTCTGTGCTGTGCTAGATGGGGCTTGGAATCACATAATGTTCTCACAGTTAGTCATCCAATTTAGTATTAGCCACGTATCTAAGGTCAAAATAAAAAAAATCTACGAAACGATGTAAGGCAATACTTTGTTTACGGCTCCATTAACAAAATATGAATTTAGCATCCAAGACTGTGGTTTTGACACAGGTGACCTCTTTTACCTGTTTGCCCATTACCGCCTGTATCTGTTCTCTATGTTGAGTATTTATTGCACTGTGGTGGATTAAAAGATTACCTAGCAACAAAGCTGAGAAAACATCTTTATTTCTCTGAACCACCGCTGAGAATTTGAGTCTTTGCATGGACAAGATGCTGTGAAGTCACGATACAAATATGTGACAGTGCCTATTAGGTTCATGCTGAATTAATGCTGTCAGCGGGCAGTTCTTCTGCACGTGCTTCCAATGTTCATCTCCTCTGACCACAGGATCTGATTGATGTTGGCGGACCAGAACCAGGCTCTGATATCTCAAGGAAATTCTGAAGAAGTTTCCCTAAGGTTTTTTTAAGCCCTTGTTTGCATGGTTTTAGGGGAGAATGTGTGATGTCTTGTGTGATGTTTGACAAATGTTCCTGACACAATCATGTCATATGTGACATACAGTAGTGGCCAAAAGTGATTTCAGAGGGGTCGTATTTGTACAATAGTTTTTACAATAGTCTTAAATGGCAGGTTAGATATGAGGTGTATGGACAAAATGAACAAACACTAAACTTTTAGGGTATTTATTGGACAGAATGATTTAATAAACATATTAGCATTTTGGAATATATAAAAAAGTAATGCAAAGAAAAATAAAATCCCTAACAGGAAATATTGGACATTTCTATTTTACAATTTTATCTGTAATTTGTATTTGTGGACCCTCTCTTGTGGCAATATTTTGTTGTCATTCTCCTGAACTGTTTTTTTTATTTTATTGCCAAGCTTCCTTAAATTCTTCTCAAAGCTAAGCTTCAGTTTACTCTCCAAATGCCCCAATGCAACATACAACCTTTTCAATGCATAGTCAAATATAAAAAACAGAGCAAAGACGTAATTTGTCAAAAGTTGGACATTTTTGGCCATGGCTGTTAGTGTACTTTTATGACATTCGTTCCTTGTTCAGCTTCACGTAGTTCTTAATAACTTTCCTGACATGGAAAAGAGTGGCTATGATGTTCTTTAAAATTTGTGTTGTGTTCTTTGGACAGCAGATAGTCATACAGTATGTATTTCTTTAAAGTGATTTGCTTTTCCGTCCAAAGACCAAAGACGTTTTTATTAAAGTTTCGTTTAATGTTAAAGGACTTGTGGTTCTGAAAGGTATACAATACAATGCTCTAACGCTGTCTGAAAGTAGTGTGGCTGTGTACTTTTCCCTTCACGTGAGATCGTTCTCTCCGCACGTGTTTCGTGGAGTGTTTTTTCCTCATTTGAGAGTTCGTATGACTCCAGTTATTATTGTATATTATGGTCTTCCCTCAAAAATGAAGGGTGATGATGTTGTTGGAAAAGCTCCTTTAAAGTTCACGGAAAAGTATAAATTGAAACTGATTTGAGAGGTATCATCGGTCGAGTTTATCTGAAGAATAGGTTTTAAGGTCTGTCATGAACGAGAACCACAAGATTGTTCTTGAACCTTGTGTCAAAACATCAGCTTGGTTTTTGAGTAGATGAGACCGCTCTACAACCCACTAGCTCGTGTTGTTTGCATTAATCATTTCAGAGAAACCATCAACATACGGACCTTTATGATGCATCAATGAATAGTTTCCTTATAGATATGTGAGTGTTTCGTTCCGCAAACCTCATGTGAGGTCTCCCAATCTTTATCCGGACCTCCCTAAACCAGTTGGCATCAACAAAACTGAAAGGCTGGAATATTGCAGCCCTCGATTTTTGGTCCAAGACCCTCAACAGTGTTGGTGTCTACTAGCCTGTGTTATTGCCAAGATCCTCATTAGTATTCAGTAGTGGATTAATGTCCAGGCTGCCAGCAGTTAAACGGTACTATCACTGCAATTTGTTCCACTTTACATAAATAAAGCAGTTGAAAGCTTTAAAAGCTACAGAAAGTGATGTTCTTAAGTGATTGTTAACATTATATACAGTAGTTTAAGTTGCCTTGTTTTCTATAAATCTGCTTCGGACTGATGTGTTTTTTCAAAAGTGCTACAAGTACATTGATTTGATTAGAAAATAAATATGATTGGGGGATATACAGGTGGTTTAATGTTTTAGCATTAAAGACATTTTATATTGTATATTGTTATATACGGTTTATTCTTTAAAAGTGGCAGTTTTTCATGTTTTTAAGAATATATTTTAGACCTGTCGTCATTTGACTTTCTTCTGCAGAACACAAAAGAAGATATTTTGAAGAATGTTGGCAACCAAACCATGGCATTACCCATTGACTCTTTTTGGTTTTGTGTCCATACAATAGAAGCGAATGGGTTGCTCCAGTGTTCGGTAACCAACATTTTTCAAAATATCTTCTTTTGTGCTTTGCAGAAGAAAGAAAGTCATACAGGTTTGAAATGACAAGAGGGTGTAAATGACAAAGAGCATTTAACAAAATGTCTAATGGGATGTTAAAGCCAAGATGCAAATTGATATACCATGTTTGTGACAACATTTTTTTGTTTTTACATGGAACAAAGTAATCTCAAATCCAGTGCAGTCCGTTGGTCGGTCGATATCCATGTAAAAGTCGGAATTTCTTGGGAATTTCTATTGGAATAATCATTTGTTGTTTGTGTTTTTCCATTCTTTTTCTTTTTTTTTTAAGTAAAAAATATTCACGTGCTTTTGTGGAAAACATTTGCTCTTTTTTGCTTTCCCGCCTCATGAACTGCCCTTGTGTTTTCTATCCACGAGGAGTGATTGGCTCAATAAACAGTTTCCTATGCGCAGCGATCAGCCAAACACGGGCACTCTGTGGCTGCGTGTTTATCTGCAGCTCTCAGCGTATTTCCACTGACACACCGTGTGTGTCTCTGCAGGTGCGCATCGGTGTGTGAAGCGCATAAAGAAGTGTCTGTGACGATACTCCCCACCCCAGGTTCCTCCCCCAAATTTCTCTCCCACCTTCATCATTAAAGTCTACTGATGAAAAAATAAGCGATGAAGGCTTCTAGTTTTAGACATTTTATGAAGCACCTTTCATACGTTGTGGCCTCCACCTTCTTTAATGTAACACTTTGCTGTCTGTCCGCACCAGTGGTTTCTCTGCACTGGCCTCTTTCCCAGAGCCTGGAAACCATCCGCAGAATCATCTGTCTGAACTTTACTCTTGTACACATCGCCGTTTCCTTTCGTCAACATTTGTCCATCTCTAAAAGTGAGGTCTATTCTTCTTTTAAAATCTTAAAAAGGAGTTCATGTTATTCCGAACCCTCATAACTTAAACTTTTGCTTAAACGTAAAACACCTCACACCGTAAAAAATAAATATAAACATAGGATACATACTTGTTGAAATAATTGTTAACAAATTAGTCTGGTTCTCATTGAATCAGTCCAGAGATAAACAACTCAAAAGTTGGTTTTCTCTGAACACCGAATTATGAATCATATACAGTAAACTTGAAACTTTAATGGTGCATTTATTGTTTTTTAAGCTTTAAGTGTACTCTCATTCATTGTAAGGCCATGAACCATACTTCTTTGGAAATGACACACTACTCGCTTGTCATTGGTTTGCTGTGAAAAGGAGCTTGATGTAGGGCGTTTTTTTCAGAAAAGTTGAACTTTTTTCGACTTAAAAAGAACTCTGAGCCGCAGAAAAAGACGCCGGCACTAGCGTTCAAAAAAGCGCGTAGGACGTTTTTTGAAAACACGGTTTACTCCATAGGATTATAATGTAAAACAGATGCTAGCAGCTCCGAAAAAGAAGTCAAGTCTGAACACGGCCTAATAGCATCAAAAAGAACAAGAAGCAACGTCCCAGAATATCTCCTTTCAGTTTCCACAGAACACAAACGTGTTTTACGTGTTCGGAACAACATGAGGATGGGTGATTCTGTAAATGATTACGGATATTGTAAATTTTGGCTGAACTATCCGCTTTAAGTCGAACCCAGTTCCCTGATGCCTGTTCAGAAAGCACATTACCATTGGTTGTGCCAAAATTAATTTCCTTCTAAATGAGTGTTTTTGAGCGAAAGGAAAATGCCCCCAGCAAGATTAACTGAAGAGACGTGGAAATATTTACATGTCCACTGTCTAATACCTTACATGGACATTCCTGAATCTCCTCCTTACTCAAAGAATGAGACTTTTGTACGGTTGCAGTTAACCAGCATCTCCCCACATGGCAGCCACTGAAACTCCATCAAATGACTTCAGCTGGTCAGGCTAGGATCAGCAGAATAAACAGCGGCGATTCCTTCTGAGAATCACACCCATTTGTGGCAACACCAAAGTAGCTTTTTGGTGTTTTGGTCTCGTGTGAAGAATTGTAGTTAGTTTTTTATTTTAATTAAATGTGTCATAAAGTCATGGGGACAGAGATCCATCAACAATTATAGCTGTAACACATTATTTTAGTTATATTGCGTTGTTTTAAAAATGTTTTCGCTGAGGTAAAAAAGTTTATTAGTTCTAAATTTGACTCTTTTTTTTGCTGACTGTAATTTTGGTCACCTCCACAGCTAAAGAAACTAAAATTGTACCTTTTAGCAGTGTCAAAGACACCACGCTATGAGAAAACACTACAGAACTATGAAATTCTTATAAAGCCTGTATTTGTTCAGAAATGTTATAAAGAAAACGGAGATTTGTATTTGAATGCACGACTAAGTTTCGGCCAAATGTGGACTTGATGATTTACATGTGTCATCTAAATGTGGGCATTTTATACACATTTACAGCCATTTTACACCAGAAAGAAAATCACTGACAGACCCATCACTGACAGACAACTCTATATTCAAGGAAAGTACAGTATTAACACTATTTTGAAGCACTCAGTGCCGTCTAGAATTGCATAACATTGAGGCTTCTGCAGGTGCCATAAAATCCCTGAGAATGGAGCTGGCAAGTTATTTCAATTATTTTTCTTAACACATGCTGGTCGCAAAATAACAGAATTTTCCTAACTTCTAATGGGAGTTCTGGATGTTCATGGTGATATTGATGTCGGATGATATCAATGTCAACCTTCAAAGGAAGCTTGGGTCACATATGGTCAATCTCATGATTCTTAAAGTCTAAGGACACCCAATAATGCAATAAAATTGATTAAGGTTAGCATTTGACTATTCTGCTGTGTGTGTTGCAATATTTCAGTGAATAAAATCATTTTATTCTGGGAATGAATGCTCTCTCAATAAGTCTGAAAATGTTTACTTGACCTCTGTGGCTACTTCAGAAGCTGAGTAATTATGAGTTGGATTTTGATACACTTGATGTTGTTTTCCAGCGCTCCCAAGGTCCATTATAAACATCTTTTTTAATCACAATCTTCAACCAGAATCTAAAATGCTTTACTTTTTAACCCTCTTTTTGAGATGTTAACAGCTCCATGGTTTGTGGCTTTGCTATTTCAAACTGAATTTCACATATTTTTGCCAAATTACATTTCATCATTATAATAAAAACTTTTGCCCCTTCGCATATTTTCTTTTGAACATACTTTACCTTATAGCTCTTCACACACACTCTTTGGTGCACAAAGGTATCTTTGTCATAGCATGAAGTTGTGTGAGGGGTCCAGGAGCTGCAGCTGTGTGACTCTCCTTTACTGGTCTGGTTTTCAAGACCCTCCAACACCGCAGACAGTCCAGTTGTGCAAACACGTCTATCAAAAGACTCCTGCCACTGTGAGGAAGGTTGAAAAAAAGCATGCTTTAAAAAGCCATGTTATCACTTCCCGAAGACCCTTTGAGTAGTCACAAGAAGGAAATACCTATACTATAGGAATAATGTTGTTTTGGGTTTTTAATTGCTAGAGTCATGTGATGTGAAAATGTGTGCCTTGAACGCACTGTACATTATGTTGCTTTAAACAAAAATGTCTACATTATGCTTACACGCACACTGTGTACTTTTGCTTTGCAAAGCTTATTAATTTCGGATTATTTTGCCAACTACATGTTTTAAGGCAACTGGTGCGTATAGGCAACTTAAAAAATATCGATAACTTTTAAAGGCATAGCTGGGCTAATATGTAATGTGCCAGTTCATTTCTGCTGTCATTTATTGGTATTTTCTTAGAAATGCATTCAGCAAGTTGCCAGTGGACCAAACCCATTATTATCTCATTCTTTGCATCATTTTCTGTGGGAGTGTCTATATATGCCCAGCAGTCACTAAAATTAGTCTCCAAGCATCAACTCCTGGGCAATAATGGGTTAATATCCAAGACACAGAGCGTGCACAGCCAGACATAGTTATTGGATTACAGAGTTCTGTGGTTTTGAATTATTTTAGTGATTAGTGTGGGAATTCGGTCGAGGAGTTTTGTTTTTATATCGGCATCCGGATTTCACCCTCAATCTTTAGTATTTGTTCATTCTTCAGTGACAGCAGTGCTTGTTTCCATAGCACTGGTCTGAAAATCCGGTTGACCCTGTAAGACAGTGAGTGTCTCTCTTGATTCGTGCTAAGACCCAATAGCCCAAAGAACGCTTTTCATCTAATTGTAGTCAACAAGAAGGGAGGAATGTTTTTCCACTTTTAGAAGCCTTGCTTCTAAAGCTCATCTGCAGGGGGGAACATAGTGCATCACCTTTAGAGCCGCCGTAATCGCGCATTATAAGCCGCAGGGGAGAGGGCATTCCAGAAATCTTCCCTAGTGACAATGATAATGATCCTAGGATTAAGATTTTTTGTGCAGGCACACAATGTTCAGGGTGTCATTGATATTCTTGTGTAATCCTGCATGAAATGGCTGAACTAAATCCCATCTGCTATCTGTAAGCGATACCTTCTTTGGTGGGTGTGACTGTTTCGATTGGTTGTACTGCCAGGAAGGAATTTGTGTGTTATAAAAAGCTTTCCAGTTTATAATGCAATGCACAAACTCATGCCTTAACATTTTATATCATACAGATTAAAACGTTAATGCAGACCTGTAAATATTAGATGTCTTTTTTAATTGTTTTCTTAAATTCTTAGTAGAGCTGTAGTTATGAATATCCATGTTTACACCTTTTAGTTTTTTTAACCTCTAAAAGAAACCCCAATCTTAAGCACATACATTCCAGCACAAGCCAAAAAAACAGGGGGGGGGGGGGGGGGGGGTGGGGGGGGTGGAGGGGTGGGGGGGGGGGGGGGGGAGGGGCGGGTGGGGGGGGGGGGGGGGTGGGGGGGTAGGGGGGGGGAGGGGGGGTGGGGTGGCGGGGGGGGGGGGGGGGGTGGGGGGGGAAAGGGCGGGGGGGGGGTGATGCTGGCGGGGTGGGAGGGGGGGGTGGGGCGCGGGGGGGGTGGGCGGGGGGGGCGGGGGGCGGCGGGGGGCGGTGGGGGGAGGGGGGGGGGGGGAGGGGGGGATGGGGGGGGTGGGCGGTTGGGCGGGGGGGGCTGGCGGGGGGCAGGGGGGAGGGGGTGGGGGGGGGGGGGTGTGGGGGGGGGGGGGGTGGTGGGGGGGGCGGGGGGGGGGGGGGGGGGGGGGGGGGGTGGGGGGGGGGGGGGGGGGGGGGGGGGGGTGGGGGGAGGGCTGGGGGCGGGGGGGGGTGGGTGGGTGGGGGGGGGAGGGGGTGTGGGGGGGGGGGGTAGGGCTGGGGGGGGGGGGTGTGGGGCGGGGTGGGGGGGGGGGGGGGGGGGGGGCGGGTAGGGGGGGGGGGCGTGGGTAGAGGGCGGGTGGGGGGGCGCGAGGGGGGGAGGGGGGAGGGGGGGGCGACGCGGGGGGGGGGGGGGGGTCGGGGGAGGAGGGGGCGCGACGCGCGGGGGAGAGGGCGGGGGGGGGGGCGGGGGGGGTGGGGAGTGGGGGGGGGCGGGGGCGGGGGGGGGGGGGGGGGGGGGAGCGCGGGGGGGGGGGGCGGGGGGGGAGGGGAGGGGAGGGGGGGGGGGTGGGCGGGGGGGGGTGGGGGGCGGTCACGGGGGGGGGGGGGGGGGCGGGGGGGGGGGGGCGGCGAGGGGGGGGGGGGGGGGAGGGGGTCAGGGGGGGGGGGGGGGGAGACGGGGCGGTGGGGGGGGGGGGGGGGGGGGGGTGCGGCGCGAGCGGGGGGGGGAAGGGGCGCGGCGGCGGGGTTGGGGGTGGGGGAGGGAGGGGCGGGGGGGGCGGGGGATGGGGGGAACTGGAGGAGGGGCGTGGGAGGGTGGATCGGGGAGGGGGCGAGAGGGGGACGCGGCGCTGTGGGGGGCGGGGGGGGCGGGGCGGGGGAGGGGGATTGGTGGGGGTGGGGGGGGGTGGGGGGGGGGAGGGTGGGGGGGTGGTGGGGGGCACGGGGTGGGGGGGAGGGGGGGGAGGGGGTGGGGTGGGGGGGGGGGGGGGGGGGGGCGGGGGGGGGCGGGGGCGGCAGGAGGGGGGGGGGGGGAAGGGCGGGGGGGGGGCTGGGGGGAGGGGGGGTGGGTGGGGGGGGGGGCTGGGAGGTGCGGGGGGGGGGGGGGAGGGGGGGGAGGGGTGGGGGGGGGGGTGGCGTGGGGACAGGCGTGGGGTCGGGGGGGGGGGGGCGGGGGGGGGGAGGGGGGGGGGCGGAGGGGGGGGGGGGGGGGGTGGGGGGGGGAAGGGGGGGGAGGCGGAGGGGGGGGGGGGAGGGGGGGGAGGAGCGTGGGGGGGGGGGGGGGGGGGTGAGGAGGTGGGGGCGGGGGGTGCGGGGTGTGGGTTGGCGTGGGGTTAGGGGGGGGGGAGGGCTGGGGCGGGGGAGGTGGGCGTGGGCGGGGGGGTGTGGGGGGGGGGTGGGCCGGTTTGGGGAGGGGGTGGGGTGGCGCGGGGGCGGTGGCGGGCGGGGGGGCGGGCAGTGGGGCTGGGGTGGGCGGGGTGGGGGGGGCGGTGGGGGGGCGGGGTGGGGGGGGGGGGGGAGGGGGGAAGGGGGGGGGTGGGGGGGGGGCGCGGCGGGTGGGGGGGGCGGGGGCGGGGGGGGCGGGGTGGGGGGGGGGTCGGAGGGGGGGGGGGGGGGGGGGGGGGGGGGTTGGGGTGGCGGGGCGGGGGGGTCGGGGCGGGGGGGGGGGGGGGGGGGGAGGGGGGGGAGGGCGCGCGCGGCGGAGGGGGCGGGGGGGGGGGGGGGTGGCCGGGGGGCGGGGGGGAGGGGGCGCGTGGGCGGGGCGGGGGGGGGGCAGGGGCGGGGGGGGCGGGTTGGGGGGGGGGTGGGGCGGGGGGGGAGGGTTGCGAGGGGGGTCGGGGGGGGGGGGCGGGACGGCGGGGGGCTGGTGGGGAGGGGTGGGGGGTGGGGGTCGGGGGGGGCGGGTGTGGGGGGCCACGCAGGGGGGGTGCGGGGGGTAGGGAGGCGGGGACGGGGCGGGGGCGGGTGGGGAGGGGGGGGGGGGGGGGGCCCGGGAGGGGGGGGGTGGGGGGAGGGGGGGGGGGTGGGGGGGGGGGTGGGGGGGGGGGGGCGGCGGGGGGGGGGTGGGGCCGTGGAGGGGGGTGGGGGGGGTGGGCCGGGTGCGGGGGAGAGTGGCAGTGGCGGGCGGGGGCGGGGTAGGGGGGGGGGTGGGGGGGGGGTCGGGGCGGGGTGGGGGGGGGGCGGGGGGGGGGGGGAGGGGGGGGTGGGGGGGGGGCAGGCGGGGGGGGGGGTGGGGGTGGGGGGGGGGGGGGGGGGGGGGGGGGGGGGGGGAGGGGGGGGGGGGGGGGGGGGGAGGGGGGGGGGGGCTGGGGGGGGGGGGGGGGGGTGGGGGGTGGGTGGGGGGGGGGGGGGGGTTGGGGTGGGGGGGGGGTGGGGGGGGGGGGGGGGCGGGGGGGGGGTCGTGGGCCTGGGGAGGGAGGGGGGGGGGGGGGGGGGGGGGGTGGGGGGGGGGGGGGGGGGGGGGGGTGGTAGGGGGTGGGGGGGGGGGGGGGGGGCAGCGGGTGGCGGGGGGTGGGCGGCGGAGGGGAGGGGTGTCGGGGGGGGGGTGTGGGGGGGGTGGGGGCGGGGGGTGGCGGGGGGGGCAGGAGTGGAGGGGGGGGCTGGGGATGGGCGAAGGGGGTGGTGGTGGGGGGGGGGGGGGGGGCGGGGGGGTCGGGGGGTGCGGTGGTGGGGGGGGGGGGGGGGACGGGGGGGGGGGGTAGGGCGGGCGGCTGGGGGGGGGGAGGGGGGGGGGTGGAGGGTGGGAGGGGTGGGGGGGGGGGGAGGGGGGGGGGGGGGGGGGGGGTGGGGGGGGGGCGGGGGGAGGGAGGGGGTGGGGGGGGGGGGGGGGGGGGGGGGGAGAGGGGTGGCGGGGGTTGGGGGGCGGGGCTGGGGGGGTGGGGGGGGGGGGGGGCGGGGGTGGTGGGGGGGGCGGGGGGGGTGTGGGGGCGGGGGTGGGGGAGGGGGGGGGGGGTAAGGTGGGGGGGGCGTGGTGCGGGGGGTCGGGGGTTGGGGGGGGGGTGGGGAGTGTGGGGGGGGGGGGGGGGGTGGGGGGGGGGTGGGGGGGGGGGGGGACGGTGGGTTCGGGGGGGGGGGGGGGGGGGGGGGGGGGGGGGGGGCGGGGGGGGGGGGGGGGGGGTAGGGTGTGGGGGCGTGGGGGTGGGGTTGGGTGGGGGAGGCTGGGGGGGGGGGGCGTGGGTGAGGCGGGAGGTAGGGGGTGGGGGGGGTGGGGGGCGGGGGAGGGGGGGGGGCGGCGAGGGAGGTGGGGGGGGGTGGGGGGGGGGGGTGGAGGGGACGGCGGGGGGGGGGGGGGGGGCGGGGGGGTGGGGAGGAAGTTGGGCGGGGGGGAGAGGCCGCGGGGGGGGGGGGGTGCGGGGGGGGGAGGGGGGGGGGGGGGGGCAGTGGCGGGGGGGGGGGGGGGGGGGGGGGAGGAGTGCGAGGGGGTTCGAGCGGGGGGCGGGGGCGGGCGGGGGCGGGGGGGGGGGGGGGGTGGGGTGGGGGTGGGGGGGGGGGGGGGGGGAGAGAAGGGGGGGGGGGAGTGGTGGGGGGTTAGGGGGGGGGGGGGGAGGGGGGTGGGTCAGGGGGGCGGGGGGGCGCGGGGGGGGGGGGTGGCGGGCGGGGGGCGGGGGGGGTGGGGGGGGGGTAGGGGGGGCGGGGGGGCTGGGGGGGGGGGGCGGGGGGGGGGGTGTGGTGGGGCTGGGGGGGTGTGGGGCGGGGGGGGGGGCGTTGGGGGGGGGGGGCGGGGGTAGCGGGGGGGGAGGAGGGGGGGGGGGGGCCGGCGTCGGGGGGGGGGGGGGGGTGGGGGGGATAGAGGGGTGGGGGGGGAGGCGGGTGGGGGGGGGGGGGGGGGGGGGGGGGGGGGGGGGGGAGGGCGTGGGGGGGAGGGGCTGGGGGGGGTGGGGGGGAGCGGGGGTGGGTGAGGGGGGGGGGGGGTGGGGGGGGGGGCGGTAGAGGGGTGGGGGGGTAGGGGGCGGCGGGTGGGAGGGGAGGTGGGGGGTTGGGGGGGTGGGGGGGGGGGGTGGGGGGTGGGGGGGGGGGCGAGGGGGGGGGGGTGGGGGTAGGGGGGGGAGCGGGGTGGGGGGGGGGGGGGGTGGGGGGGGGGGGGGGGGGGGGGGGGGGAGGGGGGGGGGGGGGGGGGTGGGGGGGGGGGGGGGGGGTGGGGGGAGGGGGGGGGGTGGGGGGGGGGGTTGGCGGGGTCGGGGGGGGGAGTAGGGGGGGTTGGGGGGGGGGGGGGGGCGGGGGGGGAGGGGAGTGTGGTGGGGCGGGGGGGGGGGGGTGGCGGGGGGGCGGGAGGGGGGGGGGGGGGGGGGGGGGGGGGGGGGGTGCGGGAGGGGGGTTGGGGGGGGGGGGGGAGGGGGGGGGGGGCGGGGGGGGGGGAGGGGGGGGGGGGGGGGGCGGGGGGGGTGGGGTCGGGGGGGGGGGGGGGGGGAGGGGGGGTGGGGGGGGGGGGGGCGGGGGGGGCGTGGGGGGGGGGTGCGGGGGGTGGTGGCGGAGGGGGGTGTGTGGGGGGGGGGGGGGCGGGGTGATGGTTGGGGGGCGGGGGGGTGTGGGGGGGGGGGGGGGGGGTGGGGGGGGGGGGGGTGGGGGGCGGCGGGGGGGGGGGGGGCGGGGGGGTGGGGGTGTTGGGGGTGTGGCGGGGCGGGGGGGGGGGGGTGGGACTGTGGGGGGGGGGAAGGGGGGGGGGTGGGGGGGGGGCGGGGTTGGGGGGATGGGTGGCGTGGGGGGGGGGGGGGGGTGAGGGGGGGGGGTGGGGGGGGGGGTGGGGGGGGGGGGGGGGTGGGGGGGGGGGGGGGAGGGGTGGGGCGTGGGGGTGGAGGGGAGGGGGGGGACGGGGGGGTGGCGGGGGTGAGGGGGGGGGGGGGGGGGGGGGGGGGCGTCCGGGTTGGGGGGGTGCGGGTTGGGGGGGGGGGGGGGGGGGGGGGGGGTGGGTGGGGAGGAGGGGGGGGGGGGGGGTGGGGGGAGGGGGGGGGGGGGGGAGGTAATGGGGGTGGGGGGGGGGGGGGGGGGGGGAGTGGGGGGGGGGGGGGGGGTGGGGGGGGTAGGGGGGGGGGGGGGAGGGGGGGGGGGGGAGGGGATGGGGGGGGGGTGGGGGCGGGGGGGGGGGGTCGGGGGCGGGGGGGGGGGAGGCGCGGGAGCGGGGGGCGGGTGTGGGGGGGGGCGGGGGGCGGGGTGAGGGGACGGGGTGGGGGGGGGGGTGGGGGGTGGGGAGGGGTGGGGGGGGGGGGGGCGGGGGGGGGGGTGTCTGGCGGGGGGGGCGGCGCGCGGGGGGCCGTAGTGGTGTGGGCGGGCGAGGGTGGGGGGGGGGGGGGGCCGTGTGACGGGGGGGGGGGGGGGGGTGGGGTGGGGGGGGGAGGGGGGGGGGGGGGCGGGTGGTGGGGGTGGGAGGGGGGGGGGGGTGGGGGGGGGGGGGCGGGGGCGGAGCGGGGGGGGGGGGTGGGGGGTTTGTGGGGGGGGGGGGGGGGGGGGGGGGAGGTGGGGGGGGGGGGAGGGGGGGGGGGGGCGGGGGGGGGGGGGGTGGTGGTGGGGCGGGTGGGGGGTGGGGTGGGAGGGGGGTGGGGGGGGGGGAGGGGGGGGGGGGGCGGGGAGGGGGGGGGGGGGGGTGGGGGGGGGTGGGGTGGGGGGGGGGGGGGGGGCGTAGCGGGTAGCGGGGGGGGGGGCGTGGGGGTGGGGGGGGGGGGGGTGGGGGGCGGGGGGGGGGGGGGGGTGCGGGGTGTGGCGGGGGGGGGGGGGGTGGGGGGGGGGGGGGTGATGGGGGGGGGGGGGGGGGGGGGGGAGTGGGGGGGGGGGGGATGGGGGCACGGTGACGCGGGGGGCAGTGGTGGGGGGGGGGGGGGGGGGGGGGGGGGGGTGGGGGGGGGGGGGTGGGGGGTGGGGGCTGGGGGGGGGGGTGGGGGAGGGGTGTTTGGTGGGGGGAGGGAGGGGGGGGGGGGGGGTGGGGGGTGGGGGGGGGGGGGTGGGGAGGAGTGGGAGGGGGGGGGGGGGTGGGATGGGGAGGGGAGGGGGGGGGGGCGGTGGGTGGGGGGGGGGGGGGTGGGGTGGGGGGGGGGTTGGGGGGGGCGGGGGGGGGTAAATGGGGGGGTGGGGTTGGGGGGAGGGGGGGGGGGGGGGGGGGGGGGGGGGGGGGGGGGGCGGGTTGGGGGGGGGGGGTGGGGGGGGGGGGAGGGGGGTGGGGGGGGGGGGGGGGGGCGGGGGGGGGGTGGGTGGGGGGGTGGGGGGGGGGGGGGGGGGGGGGGAGGGAGGGGGGGGGGGGGGGGGGGGGAGGGGGGGGGGGGTCGGGGGGAGAGGGGGGACCGGGCGGGGAGGAGTGGGGGGAGGGGCGGGCGTGTGGGGGGGGTGGAGAGGGGGGGCGGGGGGGGGGGGGGGCAACTCACTTACTGCTGTCTTAACACTCGCTACTCTTTTCCACAGTACTGACCTCTACAGACCCGTTAATGCTTTCCCCCTCCTGTTTTTAAATCAATTACTCAAAAAAACATCATTCCCCACCACCACAAATCAACTTCTGCAATCCTACCCCGTCCTTCCCATCCCCCCCCCCACCCCCCTCTACCCAACATTCCCTTTTCCCACAACCACCAGCTCATCACACACTACAACCACCCACTCGGGCGGGTGGGGGGTGGGGTGGGGGGGGGTGGGGGGTGGGGGGGGGCGGGGGGGGGGGGGGGGGGTGTGGGGGGGGTGGGCAGGGGTGGGGGGGGGGGGGTGGGGGGGGATGGGGGTGGGCGCGGGGGGGTGGGGGGGGGGGGGGGGTTGTGGGGGGGGGGGGGGTTGGGGGGGGGGGGGGTGGGGGGGTGGGGGGGTGGGGTGGGGTGGGGGGGGGGGGGGGGGGGGGGGGGTGGGGGGGGGGGCCGGGGGTGGTGTGGGGTGGGGGGGGGTGGGGGGGGGGGGGGGGGGGGGGGGGGGGGTGGGGGGGGTGGGGGGGGGGGGGGGGGGGTGGGTGTCCCAAAAATTTGTTCAACACCTGGGGACAGTTGCACAAATTTAGCCACTAAGTTAAGACTGCGTTTTAACAACTAGTCTCACTGACTAGCAATTATTTAAGACCAATCAGTCTTACTTTTCAGATTTCAATTAGACCAATCTACCCTTTTATGTAACTGATTTAAAGAAGCTATGACCAGTCTTGAAGAAAAAAAATTGATGACTAACTTGTAAGACTAGTCTAAGTAGTTTATGCAACCGGCCCCTGTGATCTTGTTCTGTTGAAACAGCTTGGGTCATTATTCACATGTACTGTACACCTCAGTTTTACTCCCATAGGCCGTCTGTGGCTACAACTCCCACCACAGACGTTGTGTAGAGTTTTGTCCTATCTCTTCAGCTATTTAGATGAGTCTCCATGTGAGTGTGATGTTGAGTATATGTCAACTTTGTCTTTGTAAGCAAATCCCTGTTGACAGATACAGTAGTCAATGGATTCAAGCTGACAGGCTAATGTGCTGGATTAATGTGTGCAGTCAGTGCGATAGAAGTATAGAGAGATAGATAGTTGAATCGTGATGGTATACTGTAGGTGAATAAGTGAATTTGTGTAAGTGTGTAGACCTCACATATATAAACAACAAAATATGGCCATCTGAGCTATCAGTATGTTAAAACTTTTGGTTAAAAATGATTCGGTAAAAACATTATTTTCCATGGTAAGTTTGACATTTGCATGGTTTTCAGACACAGTGAGATCCAAAAGATTGAGGAAACAATTTAAGGGGGATAATCTATGGCTTGCACGATGAAGTTGCCTCTGCAAAGTACTTTAAAATCCTTTATTGCATGGCTAGCCGCGGATTATCCCGCTTATACCATGGTCAACTCATATTCAAAGTTAAAGTTGTTATTGATGTTTACAGTGCAATTTTTGATCAGACCGGTAAAAATGACAGTTTTTTTGGTCGGTTCATTTCAAATGTTGATCAAACTGACTGGAACTACCTGTGCATTTAACAGTTTTAAAGCGACGCTTTGTAGTTTTTCGACCTTAAAATAATGTCTCAAAATTGTTTTCAGTGGTAGAACAACTCTTAACCAGACTTATTATATTGCCACTGCAACCTGAGCAGCCTTATAGCGGCCACAACCACACTTTGTAAGTTCTGTGTTCGGGTCGGGTCGGGTCGGTACACACTGCCCCGCCAATCCCCTGCCTGCGGAATAGTGCGATGTGATTTCCAAACGACGTTTCTGCATTCGCCAGTTCCATCATCTTAGTAAACAAATTGACGTGTATTGCGCTGCCCACAGGGAAGCTTATACAGCAACATTATTTACGACACTGGTAACAGACAATTGCACTTATCAACCACGTGGGGGTCCTGTAAAAAATGTTCTATAGTGCTGCTTTAAAGGAGCGATGAATTAAGACATACATTTTAACCCGTGCTTTTGTTATATAAGAGGGAGCCATATTCAAGCGAACATCCTGTAAGTGTCAGAACTGAAAATGCCCTTGTTACTGAAATTACAACTGTTATTGACACCAGGCCCAGGGAACGCCAGGTCCTGGAATGCACCTATCTATGACAGGTTGAACACCGCCTCCACAGAAGAATATCAACGACTACTTCTTTAGCCCCGCCCACTGGTTCGTGCATGAAAGTACAGAAGTAACACAAGTTGTGCAGAACCAGATAGAGCAAGCAAACAATGCTCATAAAGATCGCAAAATATTGTGCAGTGCCTGGTTGTGGAAGAACACAGTCGCTGCATAACCTTCCTTCGGATTCCAACATTAGTAATGCGTGGTTGAAGTTTATTTTTAAAACATTAAAAACATTACCACGGATTCCTTTGTGAACAAGGCACAGGTCGACGCTGGATTTGCGGAGAGACTAAAATTAAAAAGCAGTGCTGTGCCGTCAATATTGGATCCGATCGGAATGGCAAAGCAATCTTATAAGGGTACAACATTTTTGTACTTTGTGTAACTATTGCTTTGTTAGAGATCGCTTGATATGCCCTGAGCCCTATGAGCACGGGATTAGTATTACCTATGGACCTCTAATCATTTGTAATAGTTGCAGAGGTTGTCTGTGATCTTAATCCCGTGCAAATCGGCCATGTCTGTAAATTGTAAAGTAAAAAAAAAAATGTAACCTACCATATTTTGACGAACACAGAGGTCCTGTGATAAAATTAGTCCCGTGCGAATCGGTATCTCTGTGATTTGGCGGGCATATAATTTTCCAAGGTTTTATCCACTGTTTGCGAATAATGGGGCCTGTTTTGAAGTGTTTTGGTATTATATAGGGTGCTGGTCATATCCATAAGTTACCGGGAGCCCCCCTTTTTCTTTATTTATCATGATAACATTTGATGTACATTATAAATCACACGAGGTCCCCAGATAATACTAATCCCTTGCGAATAGGGTGAATGTGTAACCTAACATTACGTCTCTAACCAAATTCACAGAAGGCTCCAACTAAGTTTACTACTCAAACTGCTATCCAATCATAGCAGTGGGCGTTTACTTCCAAGTCTTCAATGCGGCACGCCCATTAAAACCGACCGTTTGTCAAGCCAGTCTCAAAACCAGGGTAGAAAATAGCCTATTACTTATTGATTTTGATGCTTTTGAATGTAAAGACCACGCGAACGTCATAAGTAGACGTCATACAACAGTATAAAACAATAAACAACCCCAGTTCAGACACCTAACCATGGTAAACAGACCATGGTATAACTAATATTGACTTATTATTTATTTATATAATATTGACTTATATAATATTGAAAATAAAGAGTTCTATCATTTTGAGAAAAATGATATAAAATGTATATAAAATATTTAAGCTTTTGTGCAGTTTCTAGTTTACATTTGTGGCATTAACCAGTTCAACTTCATCCCACCAACACAAATTACAAGCATTCTCAGACTTTTGGACCCCACTACATTACAATAATTCTACATGTTTGCAAAACAGTACATTTTCTCCTGAATGGGTTTTTTGTTTAGATTCCAACAACTACAGATTTACATTTCTGTGAGGATCTGTGAGGAGCATGTCTTTACCGTCTGCCAAGGTTCTGCTCAGCAGTGACTTCTAACCTTCATTTATGTCTTCGATTTTACCCATCCGTCACTCTCTCCTGCTGTTTGTGAGAGCATATGCTTAAAAGCTAATCAGCCAGCAGGTTTCAGGTCAAAGTGTGGAAGGGAACAAGTCTCCCCATTGTGCTCGACTGCAGCTTTGGACAGTCTCAGATTCAGACTCAGAATAGGCAGACAGTGCCAAAGCGGAACTAGTGCCAGTCGTCCTGACCCATCTGGCTGATAAAAGTGATGACCGCATGCCAAGCAAGACTTCCAAACATGGTATTAATGGGTAACATTGGCACTGAAGGGCTCTATCACGGTCCAGAAATGCAGGCACAGAGAGACACCATAAAGCGCAAATGCAGTTTACGAAACGCATCAATAAAGACTGATTTATGAGATTGACCAAACAAGTTTACAAGCCCTCTGAGTTGTTTTGTACATTCATATAAATAAAAATAAAGCGAAAAGGGAAAAAGCACAAAATGATATCATGATCTTTCCATGACCTCACTGTTGGACGATTTCCCTAAAGTGTGGAGACCTCCACAATGACACAATGAAGGACCCCGATTACATCACTTCCCTGTAAGGGACTGTCTGCAATTCATAAATCTTTATTTTACAATAAAATACAGTTAAACAGACTGATGGCCTGTCAGTCCAGATGTCACGTTTTTCCTGAACTCTCATTACAGGGTTTTCAGGGAACACTTAAATAATTCTCTCCTGTTGGCTTCAGTATATCAGTATGTCCTACCGTGGTTACGATTTCCTTTGTGGGAATGATACAGCTACATAAAGTCAATTAACAGCTTTTTGACTAGTTACGTTGGTATGTTGCATGATGTTTACGAGCAGCGTGTGCTTTCACATAGAGTCCTTTACTTTTTGGTGTCGGCCACTCCCATTCTGCTGCTGAATGAGGTGTTAATGCCGCGGCTGATCCGATCCCACCAGAGATCTTCTGGCTGTTGGTTTGACGATCCTCAGGCTCGCCGTGGCGGTGACATTTTTATGTTCTGTGGGATTTCATGTGTCACACACTTTAGTAACACACTTTCAGAACCAAGCCGCATCATGTACAATAATTCAATTTTCTGTACTCAAAGAGAAACGTGTGAATACTGTGTGTATTTGTACGTCTCTCTTTGAGTACAGAAAAGTGGTGTTGTCGTAATTGTGTGTTGATCTGAATCTTCTGGATTATTTGTTTAGATTAGATTGGAGTTGCGAACTCCAATCTGTGCGTCCAGCACCTTGCGTATTTTACGATCTTACAAATCCACAGTTGCATGAGTGAGGGCAACAGAGGAAAGTACAAAAATGTAGTACCTTAGTGTGAGTTCTCAAAATGGAAGCACTCTGACTTGTTTTGTCTGAGGTCAAGCTCTCAGTGTTGGTTTACACATTACTAACTGTCATACATGGTATGGCTCACATGGCCTAAATCTTTGCAGTACCAAATACACTTGATTTATTCATGTGAACCTCTGTATTTACTGTAACTAGCATGCTACACACTGAATGTGCACAATTATGTAAAGAAAGGTCCGTAAAGAAATGCGTAAGAAGATGGAATAGTACATCCATGTTCATCTGTTGCTACCCATCTGTATATGGTTTATATCATAAATATAAATACAAATAATATAAACTAATCAATCTTTGCTGTCACGCCATAGGACACATGTACGGTTTATCTGTCGACTACACATGTACAGCCATGTGACCTACAGTTGTGTTCAAAATTATTCAACCCCCAATGCTGTAAATGGTTTTAGGGAATTTAGTGTACATTTGTAATTGTATTCAGAATGAAATCCTACAAGGACTTCTTAAAGAACCATATGCAACTAAAATGACATCAATTAGTTTTGTAATACAGTAGTAAATGTTTCTTTTGTGAATTCTTCATTGACATAATTATTCAACCCCTTAAAGACTACCACTCTGAAGAACAGAGGTTCAATGAAGTGTTTTCAATCAGGTATTGAAAACACCTGTGGATATCAGGGAGCAGCAATAAAGCCTAATAAGCACCAATTAGGCAGCTTTAAAATGACTGTGATACTCAGCTCCTTCTAGACATTTACTGGTGTGGTTACAAACATGGTGAGGTCAAGAGAATGGTCCAGGAAGACAAGAGAACAGGTGATTACTCTTCACAGGAAGGGCAATGGCTATAAGAAGATTGCAAAGATGTTAAACATACCAAGAGACACCATAGGAAGCATCATTCGCAAATTCAAGGCAAAGGGCACTGTTGAAACGCTACCTGGTCGTGGCAGAAAGAAGATGCTGACTTCGACTGCTGTGCGCTACCTGAAGCGTAGAGTGGAGAAAAGTCCCCGTGTGACTGCTGAGGAACTGAGAAAAGATTTGTCAGATGTGGGTACTGAAGTTTCTGCTCGGACAATACGGCGCACCCTGCGTAATGAAGGCCTCCATGCCAGAACTCCCAGGCGCACCCCTTGCTGTCCCCAAAGAATAAGAAGAGTCGACTGCAGTATGCCAAAAGTCATATGGACAAACCACAGAAGTTTTGGGATAGTGTTCTGTGGACTGACGAAACAAAATTAGAACTGTTTGGGCCCATGGATCAACGCTATGTTTGGAGGAGGAAGAACAAGGCCTATGAAGAAAAAAGAACACCTTGCCTACTGTGAAGCATGGCGGGGGGTCAATCATGCTTTGGGGCTGTTTTGCTTCTGCAGGTACTGGGAAGCTTCAGCGTGTGCAAGGTACCATGAATTCTCTTCAGTACCAGGAGATATTGGATGACAATGTGATGCAGTCCGTCACAAACCTGAGGCTTGGAAGATGTTGGACCTTTCAATAGGACAATGATCCCAAGCATACCTCCAAGTCCACTAGAGCATGGTTGCAGATTAAAGGCTGGAACATTTTGAAGTGGCCATCGCAGTCACCAGACTTATATCCGATTGAGAACCTCTGGTGGGACTTAAAGAAAGCAGTTGCAGTGCGCAAGCCTAAGAATGTGACTGAACTGGAGGCTTTTGCCCATGATGAATGGGCGAAGATACCCGTAGATCGCTGCAAGACACTTGTGTCAAGCTATGCTTCACGTTTAAAAGCTGTTATAACTGTAAAAGGATGTTGTACTAAGTACTAAGATTGAATGTCACTTGGGGGTTGAATAAAACTGATAATGATGTGAGCTCAGAAAAGACATTTGTGGTTATTTCATTATAAATGTTATGTTATATTTGTCTGACCTACACGTGCCTCTTTGATTTAATTGTAAGCAGGATGACTGAATGATCATAATCAATGTCAAACCGACCAAAACAATCAATTTCAGTGGGGGTTGAATAATTTTGAACGCAACTGTATATCTGGGAGGAGATTTACATTTGGTGAATCCCAAATCCCCACCTGCTACTTTAAGGCCTTGTGGTTCATTTTACTTGTAACCAGTGGAGATAAATATGAGCATTTATTTCAACCTTACAAAGAAAACCCATAGATCTGTGAGATTGTCTCACGTCAAATCTGCCCTCTTTCAGCGTTTTCACTTGGGGTGGTGTAAACAGAAACTCAGGAAACTCTCGTCTCAGGACGAGAGAGAGAGAGATGTTTAAAGTGATGCTCTGTGAAAGCTGTGGCAAACTGAAACCACAAGCTAATTGTCTGTTATATAACTGTGGGCTGAATTGATGCACACAATGAGTCTCATCGTGCTTCTCTGTACACCATGAACCCCAAGAAACCAACCGCACCATGTGCATTTGCTTAGTTAAACACATTTCCATCCTGCTCAATCTAAAAGCGAGATTAATATGAACCAAGCCCCAAATTCAAACGTTTCACCTCGGAGTGGAATCAGATGCTCCCCTGCGCAAATCACTTCAGGTGGGAAACAATACTGCGATATTATTTCTCAAAGCTAACACGCTTGGAGTTATCTGATAGGTTGGGGGTTCTTACCGAGACTCACATCACTGACACAAGGGCACTAACTGTAGGTTAACAAGTCTAGCCTCGGCCACAAAAGTCAACCAGCGGCTAAAATAATACTGCCTACTGTTGCACATTCAGGTTTCGGCCCCGTGGGTCCCTCTGTTCTCAGGCTCACTCTTGGAGATCTATTGATCCACCTGGCTGGCAGTATATGTGATATGTTTAAATGTTAATTTATTAGTGGAGGAGGTCAGTGGTGTATCTGTGGACCTGTGTCGTGCCGAAAGAAATTCAAAGAAAAACATATAGCAACTCAGGATGGGCCCCAGTGCTGTTCTCCTGGACACGGCTTGTTTTTGGAGAGCCGGGTCCAACAGAGAGAGGTATTGTGCAGGGAATCCTAGCCAGTCTAAGCAGAGAGCTCAACAAATTACGCTTCCCAACACCCTATTCCTTCATGCCTGATCAAACAGGAGAAAAAGTATTATGTTTTGTTACTGTTTCAAAACTGTATTGAAATGATAATATTGGATAAAAAAGGATTATTGTTCATTTTGAAGGATTGATATTTTGAATGGTGAACCTCTGTTTCATGGTTTGTTCCTTCGGCACATTATAAACTGGCATTCGCTCTATTGTTTTTGTCTTGGATTTATGATAAAGGTCAATGTTTTCGCAGTGGTCATCCCGATATTCCATTGCCCTCACAGCCGGAGGGACTATTGAACTGAGAACTCATGCAATGGAATTACTGAGAAGCTCCATAGATGCCCGCAGGAACTCTTTGTAGTGGAATCTCCTCGGCGCTGACACAAGAGGACCACGATGATGAGTTCATAGATTGATGGGTTTCCAAATCAACTTGAAAGAGAACAAAGACTTCAAGCGACACGTTTCCTTTTTAACGAAGCCAACTCATTAAGACTGCCCAAGCTTCCAGGAAGAACAAGTTTATGGAAGACTGTTTGCTTCTCAATATAGTTTCCTTGATCCCGCGCTTTACCAAACAACACGCATTGCTGGCATCTCAGGGGAGTTTTCCAGCTGGTGAGAATTCGAGTTTCGGACGTGTGGTGAAAGATAAGTACGATTATAAACAGTGTGGGTTTGACGTGTAGATCTTTCCTACTGTCTCTGAAGTAAAGCTCTGGAATTTCTTTTGATGACATTGTTGTTTCTGGCCAAGCATTTGAGTAGAGGTGTTTATGTTTTCCAAGACGACCCAAATACACACGTCTCTCTCATCTCCAAGGAACATATGTTATCAGTTTTTTTTTATTCACACGGAGGCATCCTATTTGAAACTATTAGTTTGTTGCCATGGCTTGTATTGTTTGTGTTTTAATGTGCTGTGTGTAATTTTTTTATAGAATCTATTGACAGAAATGCAACATTATATACATGATTATGTCTTCAGAGGTGTATAAAGACCTTACATAATGAAGTGTCATGTTTTTATTACCTCAGAATGAGCTATTTCTATCTACATACCTTGCATGGAATTCGCCATGTTGTTTTTACAGTAGCCCTAAACGGACAAACTGCTCTACAGAGCACGTTTCTTAAAAACATGTTCTCCTTCGGCAAAGAAGCGAAAATGTGTCGACATCTTTGTCCTGTGTCAGCCACCGTAGTGCTTCGAAAGGGAGGGGGATAAGTGGAGTGAACCGTTGGCTGCAATTCGCAACTTCACTGCTAAATGCCGCTAAATTTCCTTCACTCGACTTTTAAAGCCTTTGTGACCGATGTTTTACCAATTGGTTCTGTCATGGAATCAGACAGGATCCCTTGTTTTATGTTGGAGAGAGACTATTTTGGCACCTTTTGGTTGCCATACTCTCTCTCCTGTCTTGTCATTGTATCTGCCCTCCTGTTTCCTAGTTAGTGTTAATTAATTAGTTTATCCCTTGCACCTGTCCCCTCTTGATTTGGTTCCCTTTATATTGACCTCGTGTCTCTTGTCTTGTGCTGGTTCATTGTTTGTGTCATGGTGGTGAGTCCCTGTCGACTCGACTCGACTCGACTCGACTCGACTCGACTCGACTCGACTCGACTCGACTTTGTTAGTGTATTTAGTCTTAATCCTGTGATGTTGTTATAGTCCCCTGTTTGTCATGTTACCCCCTTGTGGGTTTTTTGTTTTTGTCTTTATTATTTATTAAAATCTGTTAACCCCTTACCCGCTGTCTGCACCTGGGTCCTCTGTTCATGTCTCACTCCACGTTCATGACAGGTTCTTTGAGTCTTTTCCATTTATCAGGGGATCTAACCTAACCCTCTTAAGGTTAAGGCCTCTCAACCTCACAAGCAAAATGAAACAAACAAGGAGTTTAAATTCAGTCTGTACCAGATAGGGGAGATGACATATTCAGATGTTAAAGCGTGGGTAGTGATGATCCACAGGAAAACTTACCTCAGAGCTATGGGTCTGTTATTCCATTTTCAGAGAATGGAATTACCTGTCAAACATTTTATCTGCAATATTCCAGCAAGAACAGTAGATAAACCTATGATGTTTGAGAGGATCTCTGGACTACCAAATTGAAGTAAACGGTAGAAAATAGATTATGATGTGTTTTAAAGCTTAAATAATGTATTATTTTTATTATTATGAGATATTTAGAATTCATTTTAAGAGTGATTGATGGTTCAGCATATATGTTTTTTTATCTTGTTCAACTTTAAGGCAGCTAGATTAACGTGGAAGGAAACAATACAAATAAAATTAGAAAATTACCTCAAGTAACACTTTTTTCATTACAATTAAATTTCCAAGACAAGGAGTCTAATCTATTGAAGGCCATAGTTGCGTAAAACACATTCTGTCCATGTAATGATACAAAAGTCTTAGCACTTATTGTGTTATTGTGCAGGGAGTGGGGGTGAGACGTCTGCTTCAGGAGGAATTTGGATTCTGACCTTCATAAAGGTGAACTGGATACTGCTTCAGACTGTTTGTACTTGTTTTTACCTATGCGTCTCTATAAAAGCCCCTGGAAGGCTAGTTTGGCCAGAGCTGCAGAAATTCAAGTATGCCTCTTATACACAAATCATAAACTAAAATTCAGATGTAATTCTTTGTATAAAAGACTGCACTGTGTTAATAAAAGACTGGTTGAAATGACAGTGTGTCAACAAAATGTTCATACACTGGTTCTGTACTGTTAAATTACTAAATGTACCAACTTTCTATCAAACCTGATACTTTATTGTTCTTTTGGCAAGCTTGTCATCGGACACATGTATTACTGCCAGGAACCCTCATTCTGGACACCAAGAGGATTCCCTCCATTCCGTTTTTATAATTCCCAGTGTTAATGAATAGAGACTGCAGGAAAGGGGTCAAAGGTCAAGGATTTTGCCAGTCTTGTAGTAATTAAAAAACTTGGGCTTTGCTGCTAATAAGACACAAGCAGTACATGTGGCATGCACCTATGGAATAAGAAGCTTTTCTCATAGCAAAAAAGTGCAAAAATGATACCTCATTTGACAAGATTTCGGGAAGTATTTATTGGTTAATGTCCTTACATTATGTATTGTATATTGTATGCATTTTGCTCTTATGCAAATTGACTTACAATGTATTTAGTCTACACTGTTTTCTTCAAGATATCTGTTCCTTGGGAGTCAAACCCATGACCTTTCTACTGCTAATGCAATGCTCGACAAGCTACATGAACACTTTTCTAGATTTGTTAAATCATTGTTTATATGTATTGTATAATATTTGTGTTAAAAACTCATCAACCTCAAGTCTACTGGCCATGGCAGTGGCCCTCTGAGTTTTTGTCCCGTCGGATGTCGCACTGGGACGTTTTCAGGAATATCAATAAAAAGGTTGAAAGTCCATTTTTGGTCAAAATTTGGTTTTCGTTAAATTATTATTCTATAATATCTTGTCTGTCATCTCTGAAAACATGCATCTTGGCTAAAATTGCTTGTTTATTTCAGAAAAATAGCGATTTATAGTGGCAAGCTGATGTTTAGGACATGCCGGCGGAGGTTTAGTAAGATGCCCACAGCTTTCCCTTTCTCAACACTACAAAGACAGTTCACATACCAAAGTAACCAAATAGTGTTTGGAATGAAGGTGTATCAATGCACATTTCCCGCCTTGTGTTGTGTAAACTACGGCATGGAAAGTTTGTTTTACAACGTTATCGTGAGATGGAAGAGCTCGCCACCTGAAGCAGCGGGAGTTTTTCCCATTGAAAAACGCGACATATAGGCTACATGGGATGATTAAAAGTTCAGAGACTATGCCCATCATAAAGTTAGCCTCCTCGTGGAGTGATGTAGTGCTTTTAGCGCACCTGACAGAACTCTCATTGTTTAAGTGTACCCACCATTTTCATATTAACACTATGCATTATTTTCACTTTATTTAAATGGTTTTCAAATAGTGTGTTTTACATTTTTCAATACTAGGGAATGTTTTTATATTATATTAATTGTTAATAGAGTATTACTTTGACTTGTGTTAGGCCTAATTGACTGTTTTGCTTTTATTTTCATTGCTTTTTTTATCGCCAACTTCAAACCGTTTTTTTTTCTAAATTAAGTTTCTGAAAATCAATATAACAATGCAACAAAATAACTTTTGTTGCATACAAGGTATGAACAAAATTTTTGGGAACGTTTGGGAAAGGGCTGGAACTCAGCTTCCTGAAATATGTACAATTTCGCCATGTGTTGGGTTTTCCCAGGTCGCATCACATTTACAGTATATTCAGAACAATAATTTTATCTACATCTAAATACCAGCTACATCTAATGTCTTTGCTTTATGTAAGTTAATGGTTTCTTTCTTTCATTTTTAATGTTCAGTAGCTCACTCTACATTTTCCACATTAGATGGTTGCAACTCCACAGGGGTTTGCGGCCATGCCGAACTGTTATGGGAAACAAAAATGCCTTTGAGGTTCAGGCCATCAGGACGTAGCGTGCGGCAATCATTCCCATCACTGTTCCTATACAACTGTGTTTATGTTTAGGTCTACTTGACACTGTTCCATGTCATTAAGGGCCCTTCATTTTGATTGATAGATATAAACTCCGTTCACGCCAACTTCTTACGTCATTTTAGGTTGCAGTAATGATGACCTCATAGCTCATACGTACTTAGGAAATTAAATTCATAGAAACTGCTGTGTAGTGTAGATGTAAAGCTTGGCAGATTATGCATGACGTGACTATAACAAAAATCTCACTGCTACAGTTTAGCACAAAAGTCCTTATACATTTTTTGTAATGCATGGATTTGTAATCTGTTAAAATCCTAATAACATGCTTATTTTAAATTGCTCTAAATAATAAACAGTTGATCACAAACTCCTTATCTTTATTGTTTTTTGAAAGGAAAATGAACCCATATGCGTAAGCAGGTCTTTTTTTTGCTAACCATTCGGAAGTGTATTATCCTGCTTATTACATGCCACATTCATAAATAATTGGGCAAAAATGATTGATTTTAAATATTTTTGTAGCTCATTCATCATAATTCAATTCAAACCTGACCGGAGAAAGTGATGGCGGAGTCATACATTGATCATATACAGTAAGCAATACCAGTCAATATGACTTCCGGGAACCGGATGAGCAGTGTGTTCTCAGTTTTAGTAGATGATTGCGGAATATCAATGACCTCTGAATGTCACATAACTGACCAATCAAAATCAAGTTATCCAGAGAGCCGTGTGATAATATAAACATAAATATGCTCTTGAAGTCTAGATCAAAACCCTGCCTGTTCTGTTTTGATATTACACAGTGATTGCAAGACTGGAATCTGTCAAAACAAAACCTGTTCTGTTTAAAACAACAATATAAGTCAACCCTGCAGTCTACGGTTGTACTGTAAACAACCCTTCTTTTATCTCCTCTCTTTAGCATCCCACTCTGAGCATATTTGTGGCATTATTCACTAGAAATAAATACACTTAGAAGACAAGCTTTTAAAACCGGAGCTCAACGATATGCGATGGATGTGCAGGTGAATGAGAGCTCAACATGGAACCAGTGTATATGAGCCTGAGCGTGTGAGAGTCCAAGTTTATATTAGAATGTAATCACAATGAACACGGCCAGCAGTCGGTAGCCTCCTTTTTGGCCCTGTCAGCGTGTGTGAAAGTGTGTGGGAGCTTGGTGTTTGTCAATATTTGTCCCAGTGTATGACGTTACTCACGTTGCTGTGTTTACATTGACAAAGTAGCCTCAGACATCTTGTTATTATAGCATTTTTGTCCGTCTATCCTCCTCCATCACATTAACCTCAATGACAGACATAAAGGAAAAATGCCTTGATTGGACCACTATTGAATCATCGGTTGAAGATCATTTGCGGTTTAATGAAGATTCGTCTCAGTGCTAGGTGGAGGCTGGCCCTCTAATGTATCTTTGAGCGTATTTGGACTGAAAGCAGGGGAAACATTTGCAATGGCAGATTTTGTTGCTGTTTTCAGATTAATCGGTTGAGAATATTCCAGTGAGGAGCCCTACGTGAGCAACAATTCATCCACTCCTCCACACTCGACTGAATCTTTCATGGAAAGTCAAGTCACCAGAAGCAACACTAGCTCTTCATCTGTCAAACAATCAAGTCGCTTGGTCTGTGTTCTTGTTTGACCTTCACAGTGGTGTAGAATTTCTCACAGAACGTTTTACACACAAGAACAGAGTAAACGTAGTTCACACAAGCCCACCTGATTGAGCTTGTTTTCATTTAGGCTGTAGCATTAAGGTCCAATTTGTCATTTTTTGGAGGATCTATTGACAGCCATTCTATATAATGTACATGACTATATGATCACTTCATAGGTGTATAAAGACCTTACATAATAATGTGTTATGTTTTCATTACTGCGTTTCGTAAATACGATATCTCATTCGGCAAATAAGCAAATCATCACATCTTAGTTCTGTGTCAGCCACCGTTGTGATTCGAAAGGGAGGGGGGGAGTAAGCCATTGGTTGCATTTCGCACCCTCACTGCAATATGCCAAAAATGTCATACAATGGACCTTTAACTGGCTGTCAATACCGATCAATAAAATCAGTAATTAAAATGAGCTAATGCAACATAATTCTTAAACATCTGGGTTTTCATTTTCTTTGAGACAACGTACATAATGTTCTTAAATTTGTTTAAGGACAATATTTTTGAATATCCACATCTTCATTTCCACATCAAAGAAGCATAGGCGGTGCACATGGTCTGGTATATCACATGGTGGTGCATGTGCGGAGGTCACCCAGACAGGGGTGGGGTCTTTTTTATATAAATTGCATCCAGCAGAAATGAAAGTCTGTGCAAGAAGACTACAGCAAATGTGTTTTTATACCATTTATTCCCATGCAAACAAATGTATTTAATTACTCAACATGACTGTATTTTGACCGGCTAAACTTCCAAAATATTTTCAGAATTGTAAAGATCAAGTGATAAATCTCATGCCTGAAATATTAGCTGTTTCTCAGATAGCATGACACATTCAATTTTTATAGTTTGTCTGCCAGACGAGAACTTTGAAAGAAACTGCAAAGCTGTGACTCTGAACCTCTGGATTTGTTGGACGTATAAACATGAGGATTTCTTTCCTCTCTGTCAGTTTGGTTTTTATGTGAAATATGACAGCTATGTCACTGTCTCCCATTAGTTATAAGCATTGTGCCAAAGAGTGAATCAGAACCTGGATCCTCATATAAGAAGGAATTGATGATGCAATAGGGTCAGATTCACATTGCTTAGCCTGTGGCCTCGGGATTTGTTGACGTTTTGGTGGACCTTTATAAATCTGCTGTGGATTTATTGGTCTGAGTGTGTATGGAATTCCTAAAGAATGATCCTTTTTAGATGAATGTGTGTCTGTCAAGAATTCCTAAAGCCTTGTGGTGAAGGTTTGTGTGCATTTAACCACCTGACATGGATTATTGAAAGTGATGCATTAGTAAGCTTTTAGCATTATCAATCATGTTATTATCAATCATATCTTGACAAAATGGCTGGTAACACACTGAACTAACACTTGAGAAAATTGGAAAAAATAAAAAGTATTTTCTTTTAATTGCACATATCTTCTTGAATGCCCTGTAGGTTGTTTTGAATAAAATGCACGAAAAGATTAGCATTCTTTCCTCGTCTGATATCACACTGCTATGGACTCGTCTAAAAAACAATAAGTCAAAGGGTGCAAAGAAAAAATCTAAATGGAAACTATTTTCCCTAAGTTTGTGGTAAATGCAATTTGTTATGAAAAAGCGCACTCTTGCTTGGCCGCATGAAAACGGCAAGCTGTTTGATGTCAGAACGCTCAGAGGAATTTTGCCAGCGTCAGGAAGTGTTTAACCCATCTTGTGTAAATCTACAGTACATTATCGATTCAATACACGGGGGAAACCGTACATAAAACAGGACAGCTTGCGTAAAAGACATGCACATGCGCGCTGGATTCAAAGTGTTGACATATGTGCCCGTTTGGCTGGACTCCGTTGTTTAGATTGGTTGTTTAGATTGGTGAAATAAATGTATGTGAAGAAGGCGTCTTTTGTGTTTTTGGTGCCGTTCAGAGTGCTATGTGTTGAGAGAAAATGAAACAGAGCAGGACCATTTTTTACACCATGACTGAAAGAAGGTGAGTAAAAAATATTAATGCATTGGACTGTGAACTAAAAGTGATTCAATAAAAATAATTTACTGACCCTCTTGTCATTTCAAACCTTTATGACTTTCTTTCTTCTGCAGAACACAAATAAAGATATTTTTGAAGAATGTTGTTAACTGGCCCACATTCACTTGATTTTGTGTCTATACAAGTGAATGGGAGCCAGGATTGTTCGGTTACCAACTTTCTTTAAAATAACTTCTTTTGTGTTCTGCGGAGGAAGAAAAAAGTCTTAAAGGTTTGAAATTGCAAGAGGGTGAGTAAATGATGATAGAATTCTTTTTTTTTGGGTGAACAATATCTTTCATTTCACTGACTTGTAATAATATGAAACCACTGTTTTAATATTTGTAATTGAATAACAGACGCTTTTATTCAAAGCTATATTCAAACTTATTTTTTATTAATAATAACAATAATGTACAGTAAATCTGCAGATTTTCATCCACGGCCACCACGATGAATACATCAGTTTCTCTGCTTCATGTTGGCAGAAGAGTGCTAAATTTGCTGTCCTGTCTCACACGCTAGCTATCATCTTACCTGTAAAGAGGAGAGAGTCCAGCCAGCCTGTCAGGATGTGGAATCTCAACCTTGTCACTTTTCTCATGCTATGTTACGCAGAGTAAATACTGGCTGAAACACACAACAACTGAGTGTTTTTCTAACTTCAGCGCTGTTTTTCCTTCCTCTTTTAATTTCATTACACAGAGTTGTATTGTCCAGTTGTAACCACTATATATTTGGGGAGGAAACACGTGTAGAATGTATTTTAAACATGCAGTGAGTTGCATGGTTTTGGAGTGAACAGTGATTTCCATTTAGACTTCTGCGCTTTGGCTTTCAAACACATTTTCAGACTACATTCTTCATAATAAGTCAAAATAAATAACATGCCATGGATTATACATCAGAAAGCTTTTGTTCCTTAATGACTTTGTTTTACCTCCTAAATATTTGAATAGACAACCCATCTATGGGAGAGTTAACATACTCGTTTCTTAAACCAAATCAATACCAAAATCAATACTTAAACCAATCATTTTCAAACAGATTTAATAAAATCAAAATAGTCACATGCAATGCAAAGTTGCCGCAACATGCAATTTCTTAAACTTTCTTGACCAAGCTTGGATCTCCATATTTTGCAAATATCTAACTAATAAAAAAGTATTAAAAAGTACAGAGTTTTATCCATTTCCAGAAAAAGCGAATTTGGACATCTGAGGTTTCGCAAAGACATCAAAGATTAATCTAATAGTATACCTAAATATTGTTAAGTACTCTAAAATGTGTATTTAGTCTAGTTCATTACTCTGTCTATGTGTGTTCCTGTCTGGAAACCTGAGGTCTAAAGGTGCTCCAGGCTATAAGGATATACAGTAGATACCCCAAGCAATTGCCCCTCTGGATTGATATGCACTGAATAAACTCTTCATAAATCCTATATTCATATGAACATCCAAAGAAAATGACTGCATCAAGGGGTCTACCAGAGATTAAAAACTGAGCCAGACAGGATGCCAGCTGAAGTCAATATTGCCGTTTCCGCTCACCAATTACGTGGTTGATATATGAACACCAAAGGGTCAGAAATGCATTCCAATGTTTACATTTATGCATTTGGCAGATAGTTTATCAAAAGTAACGTACATTTAATTCAAGGTATAAAGTATGTGTGTTCCCGGACCCTGGGAATGAAACCCATGACCTTGGTGTTGCTAGCCTCATGATCTATCTATTATGTCACAGGAATACTGTATGATTGTGATTTTTTTTGTCAGTTGTGAGGTTCAGTTGAGGTTGAGAAATTACCATAATCTCACAAGTGCATTAATTCTAAGGCAGATGTCAGGTTAACCAAACAAGGTTAAGTTCAGAGGTCAAAGTTTATTTCGGGGTGAGGAACGTACAGTAGTATATTCAGAGGGTTTGCTGAGAAAAAAATGACTGGTTATACCTAGTTCATGCTAAAACTCATGGGGCTTAGACAGGATTTTTATAGGTGGACCCCTCTAAAAATCCTTATGCACAATACTGAGATCAATAGGGACATCATGCCCCTTTAAAGATGGCCCCTTTAAACATATCTATCCTACAGATAAATATTATTACTCCACAGAACAATGTTACAGATTATTCATTCAACGTTGTTTGAAAGTAGGCTTAAGTGCCTTCATACACTTTCTCCTACCGCAGCTTTACATCGCCATCCAGTGGTTATAGGTTATGTGATGTTCTGGAAACCGTCCAAAAGAGATTTAAAATGATGATCCTAAAACAGCTTTCGTCAGTTGTCTGTGCTATCCAGAATAATGTCCTTCCAACGGCGATATGAAAAAAAGGCAGTTGATAGATGTACTGATATTTTGTCAGCATTACAGAACAGGTCAGGCCTGCATTTCAACAAGAGGAAAAGTCTTGTACCTTAAAAATAGATGTCTTGTGTTTTACTCATTCAGATTAATCACTACTATGGACCTCTTTGTTGTCCCCCAAGACATAATAAGGGTTACCTTTTTATTTGCTTTTCTTGGCTTTAGTTGGTTTCCTGTAAATGTATGATAAAAAGTTATGGTGCGGCCTGTCTTTTATATTTTTAATATATATCACAGGATAAGTAGGCCCTTGTGCCTGATTTCAGGTTTTGTCATCAGAAGCAAAATGAGAGTCATCATAGCAAAACCTCAGTGATCTCAGCAGTCTTCTGAAGAGGAGAGCAGATGAATAAAGGAAAAGACAGATTCAGAAGCACAGATGGTGACCTTGTGTATCAAACACATTCCCCTTTTTACTTATTGTGCTCAGATGTTACATCACATATGGAGGGCTGCCTGGTCATGCTAGTAAGTTTTCATTAGATTTTGCCCATTGCAAGCCTGAAAAGATGATATATCAAATGTTGGTTGAAATTTAACTTGCTAGGTTTTCAACTTCTTGCATACTTTGCAAAAAGAAAAATCATTTAAATGTTATTGCACTCTTCAAAGATTTCAACAATATATTGTGTCATCATCTGCAAATGTAATAAGTGGCTAACATCTGTTAAACGCTTAAAAAACATCTGAAAAAGCAGATCCTGTCTGTATCAGTGTTTACAAAGGTTCAGATTTCAGGCACATGTGTTTGCATCCTCTTCATTTTATTCAGATTGAGTGGTTGGAAGTCTTCCTCCTTACTGTTTATGTGTTAGAAATCAATAAATGGATTAACATGGACAAGAAATATACTGTACAATTAAAAACATAAAGACTAAGATAATGTCTATACCATTTAACTTGAATTAACTGGATACAAGGATGATTTCTCAGTGGATATAGAAGAATCATGTCACTAGTGTCTGCTATTTTCATTCCAGTGAAATCTGAGCAAGTTGAGTATATTTACTTTTAGATTTATTTCTTGGTGAGACTATTTTTATACATCTCGCATAGAGTAACTACTGTTATTTTTATTATTATCAAATGTCTGAGTAACCCAAATGACTGGTGGAAATGGTTTGCAAATTTTTGTGGCTGTCTGAATATGATGTCTAATGTCAGATATTTTATTCAATTTCCTCGTCAGTTTGCAGCTTTGTATTATTTGAACTGTCGTAACGTTTGCCTCTTATAAAACTTTCTTCATGAAGTGGCATTGATTTTTCAAATTAACATAGAAATTGTTGTAGAACACAGAAGAGCACTGATGTCGTTTTTTCACCAAATTTACACCATTTCACTTTTTGGAAAAATCTTTGTGCGTTATGTCTACACCAGTAGCCCCACAAATTGTGCACTCAAACCACGAAACCACATGCTGATTAGTGATTATTTGATAGTCCTTTGTTTTGTCCAAACGGAACAGTTGAGACTGATGTCTTTGTCAGGAACATGGAAAGAGAAAGGTACTGTCCAAGATTGCCCCCTTGTGGTTGTGCTGTAAATGATATAATCATTCAAATAAAACAAACAACTAAATTACCTTCACATACTCTAATGAAAGACCACATTTCTTTTTTAGCATTTATATTGCAGCCCAACATAAAAATACTAATTTGTGTAACTGATGGACTAAGAAAACATTTAATGAACTTTTAGTTGCTTTTATCTAGGGGGAATAGTTATTCAAAGGTAAATTATACATCTACAATGAAGAAAAAAGAATAATGGTTTGATGTGGAATGATTACATTAGTACTATTTGTAAATGTATTGTGCTGTGCCTGTCATCGCCTTTCTTTGTAAATTTTAGCATAAGGATGTGTCTAAATTGCAGAAAAGCCGATTACAAAGTGATTTGATTCTAAAAAAACAGCAAAGTTACATGCCAGTTTGTGGTGTTTTCACCTTTTGAACACACGTCTTTAAAATGTTTAACTATGATCAAAGAGATGATATTAAAAGTAAAATCATATTCCAGGCCATTTTTTAAATGTGCTTATCATTAGTTTGGACATTTGACTGAATGCAAGTTTGTTTATCTTGTGTTTATTAAATGATCATAAATAAACTAAATTAAAAAATCAATTGTTTTTTTAGCCTAATATTTTTCCTGAGATTGAAGAGTTAAGAAAAATCGATCAACAATTAGGCCTACCCAGCACATTTGGGAACTGTAGAATTGCTACACATAGCAGTTATTTAAAGCAAAGAAATACACAAGAAATCCCAAATGCAAGATAGAATCACGGAGAGTTTGTCTCGAATTTGGCTGTAATGTTTACGGTGCAAAGAGGCGTTTTTAATCTAGACGAATGAAGAGTGCAGTTCCACTATTAGCCACCGGATGTCGCTCGATCCAATAGCGCTTCATCAATCCCACTGTGTCCCTGCATTTCAACTTTGTATTTGTTTGAATGGTCTTTCCTCCCATCTGAAACCCACTCAAATTCCCTTTCTTCCTGGTTTGCATACGTGCCGTTGGATATATAACGTGCCATAGGATGCGACAACTATCCAAAATGTTATGGTACGTGCTTTAAAAACACTCGAGTTCTACGACGCGGGCATAAATTATGTTTTGTACGTGCTAAGTCTATGTTTGCTAGCAGGTGATTAGCCTAACTTGTTTGCAACTAGCTATCTCGTGTGTTTATCGGCTGGGTTGATACGTAAGGGACGGTTGAACTGAAGGCTAATCTCTAGACTTAGCTTTTGCAATTTAGTCAAAGATAAATGATTGATTGTTTGCAAAAGGGTAGTTTACTTCATTAGCTCGCGAGTGCTAACAGAGCCGAACCCCAACCGCAACGTCACATCAGTGGAGGCCTAAAGCTCCGCATGACAGATGTCTGGACATTTGATCAAATATTATCAAAGTTAGTTTATTAGTAAGGTTTTTATTCAAACGATTTATACGTGCTTTTCCTGACTCGGCGTGACGTGTTTTGCGGTAAGATGTCTGTTTGATATTTTCAAAGTTCTTTGCGTATGGCTGCATTGTGTGTCTTGGGAGTGCATGTTTGTGTTTTTTATATGATAATATACACCGACATGAAGTGCCTTAAGTTATGAATAACATGTGAAGTACTGTAGAAATTAGAGATATAAAATGTCATTGGTTGGTAACGACGTAACCGTGTTTTTGAAACATTATTAAGTCCACGTGTAACATCATCTATTTATTTATTTATAACATCTTTCTTTACGATTCTGTCGTATCATTGCTAAAAACGTGAAATATAAGTTTTCCCGGGGATCAGTTAACTCAAATTGATCACGAAATTGTGTAGAAGATATATAAGCAACACAATGATTGTATTGATCAAACGAGAGAGCCTTGCTGTTTGCTTTAAGATGAGCTCATCCTGTGTCAGCTAATGTTTGTTTGCTGTTGTTTTCTAGATTCTCTTACTATGGCCACTGGAAGTCATGTTGGAAGTAATGCAGAAATCCACAGGCTCAAACAGGCCCAGCCTCATGATTTCTTCAAACATATGGTTTATTCTGGAGATGAGAAGAACATGAGGGAGGTGAGTGGGGTGAAAGTCCATGATGAGAGGAAGCTATTTAAACCCTTTATATTGTGGTGTGTGCTTGGGGATGGTGTGATCAAATCACATACAATTTTCAAGATTTTAGGAATAATTTTTATGCTTTGTTTAGGTGGATTATTTACTTAAGGACGAAACTGAACAAGAGAGGTATGAACAGGATATTAGATGGCATTGCGATCCTATTGACAAGGCAGATGCTGTATCAAGCTCACAATGGAAAAAAATACATTTTTAGGTTATTTATTTATATTTCCTCGATCTTCAACATTTGTCACCTTCCATTCTACAGATTTCCAGTGGGCCGTTGTGTTCACAAATACAGTAAAGCGAGACGAGTGGTGGTTAGTAAAAAGAAAACACGTCACTGCGGGGTGGGATTAGGAGCATGTCGGAGATCACCCACCACGGGCAGGAGGACGTCTGACATGGCAAACAAAGAGAATGAACTGACCTGCTCTAGTGACGTGCAGGCTATTCTTTTCAGTGATAACTGTGGGTTCACTGTGAACTCAACAGAGACCTCAAAAATGGCAGGAGCTGGCTCCAAATACAGTGATTGTTTTACTGAGGTGAGTTAACGGAAAGGAACAGTTCACCCAAAAATGAAAGTTCTGTCATGAATTACTCGCCCTCAAGTTGTTCCAAACCTGTTTACATTTCTTTATTTTGCTGAACACAAAGAAAGATATTTGGAAGAATGTTAGCAAATTAGATTTCTGGGACAGCATTAAAATGGCGGTCAAAGGTGCCCCAGAACTGTTTGTTTTCCTAAGTTCTTTAAAATATTTTATTTTCTGTTCAACTTCTTTCTACTATGGTAGTCAATGGTGCCCCAGAAATCTCAGTTGCTAACATTACTCCAACTATCTTTCTTTGTGTTCAACCAAACAATGACATTTATAAAGGTTTTGAAGAACGTGAGGGTGAGTAATTCATGATAGACTTTTCATTTTTGGGCGAACTGTTCCTTGAAGTGGAAGCACAATTGTGAGGATTTAAAGCATGTCCTATAAAACCCCTGATATGACCAATGAAATCTAACAGAAAATAGCTTTTGTCTAATGTACTCTTTTATTAAATTTCTTGAACAGTTATCAAAGGACCATGAAGCAATGACTCATGTACTCTTTGGAAGGAATCTCAGACTAAATGTTGCTTTGACTCTTTGGCGAAAAAACGCAAGTGAACTAGTGGCATACTTGAACAGGTTAGAATCTTTCAAGACCAGTTAATAGTTCATGTATATGTATCTATATGAATGAAGCCTGTGTTGTCTTACAATGTGAGCATATCAAAGCCTTTGAAAGTAAATAGTGTATTTACACCTAATAATTATAAAATTGTCATTTATTGTTTAATGCACTTTTTTCCAGAATACAGGACATGGGTGTGCTTGTTGACTGTTTACCTGTACTTACTAAAAGGTAAGATGTTTTTACCATAAATGGTCAAATGTGTTTACCATAAACTTGCAAATGCGTTCTTTACATTCATTTCTTGCTTTGTAGTCTTCAGGAAGAGAAGTCATGCATTTCTATTGGCTGTTGTGTTGACCTATTACCACAAGTGAAAATGATTCTCAACACTAAATATGAAGAGTAAGTCGTTTTTCCAGTTTTTCTTTCTTATTTCTTTTCTATTTATTGCAATAGGTTTATGTAATCTTTTAAACCTTTTGCAGACACCTCATTGTAGCTTTACACTGGCTTCAATCTGTCATTAAAAAGTGGTGGCCTGAGCTCTCCACGAACAACAAAAGGATGCATGATGGCAATTCAAATGACAGGTGCTTCATTTTTTTTCTTTCCAGAATTCTTATTTTTGTTGACAGCTTTACACCATGTTGTCTCTTAACTGTATCTTAAAATGTTTGCTGGAAAAAACTGAAAATATTTTGTATTCAGCAGGAATGTTCAGGCGATGAAAGCATTGCTGGTTGAACTGTGGGTGGGAAAGAATCACTTAAGCTCAGTCCCTGGATCAGTAGGGGATACAGCAAAGGTGGGCTTGTTCTTGATTTGTTCCATTGCAAATGCTTTTAAAATTCAGTCTTACCGTATCTTTTCTTTTTTCCTATGTTTTTTTCTTCCCAGGTCATAGAATCACACCTGTCACAAATGCGCTGATGTATCAGTGTAGCACTCTAAGGAGATAACCACTACATACTCTTGGTGCATTCTTTTAAGCTGTTCTGTTGAGCAGCTTGGCTAGTGGATCTGAAATGCAACAGGCTGTGTTGTACGCCGAAAATGGGAATAGATGAACTGAGCAATTCAGACACTCCTGATCTCAGCACTGGAGGAGGACGTCTTCCTGCAGGGCATGAATCACTGCTTCATATTGAAGTGGACTTGCTTAGGGGCACATAATCAACTCCATGAGACTCTGGAATCAGGCAACTCCCTAAAGTGCCAAGCAGAGCTTTTAGCTGTTGCACTTGTTGTGTCATGGTGTGGATGTAATTGCGTATGTGTTCCTTTTTCAGATATTATTCCAGTTATGCACTTGAATTGCAGGAGTTTTAAATTATTAGTATTGTGTTGTCCATTGCCTGATCATGAATGCGATATTTGAGTGTAATGTACATAGTGATTTGTTTCTTTTAATCAACTTTCAAATAAATTTACATAATCGCCATCTGTCCTCCTCTCGTCAACTTTATGAATGTACAAGTATGCATGTCATAATTTTCTATTTTATCTGTTAACCCAAAAAGTCACATGCACACACATCATCAATGAAAAGTAACAGTCGCTTTTTTCAATTGTGAGACTGAGTAATACTTAAAGGGATAGTGCACCCAAAAATGAAAATTCTGTCATCATTTACTCATCTTGTCATTTTAAACCTTCATGACTTACTTTCTTCCGAAGAACACAAAAGAAGATATTTTGGAGAAAGTTGATATAACTTAACAGCACTAGACCCCATTGATTTCTATTGTATGGACACAAAAACCAATGCAAGTGAATGGGGGCCAGTGCTGTTCAGTTACCAACTTCAAAATATCTTCTTTTGTGTTCTACGGAAGAAAGTCATACAGGCTTGAAATAACAAAAGGGTGAATAAATGATGACAGAATATTCATTTTTGGGTGAACTATCCCTTTAAGTATTACTAGGGCTCACACTTGAAAAAGCGACTGTTATATCACTAACCCTATAAGTACAGCTGTTTAAAGAGACATTTACTTAAAATGATATAGAAACATTTTGCTTATAAATAAAGTGCAAGTGGTCAAAAAGTCACTACTCAAACCCCCCGCCCATAGAAAAGCGCCGCGTCACGTGGTTATCTGATGGTATTCCGGTTCCTTCCGTCGACTTCCGGTTATCATTTACTCAGCTGGGTTGTATTTCTATGGTGAAGATTGACGCTTAGAGATATTTTGAGCACCTTTAACGTCATATATATCGTGTGGCAAAGCACGATGTGGTACATTAACCGTTTATTAGACGTATATGTGGCGTTACAGGCTGTGTTTGCGCTGTCGTGGTGTTTTTCCGATTTGGACTCGGGGCCTGTAGTAGCCTCTCAATCTAATGGAGACCGGTTTAAAATCGAAGGACGGGCGGTCGTCCCTGGTTTTAAAACGCAGGACTGGATCTCCACAGCCCGGGTCCTGGTGGAAGGGGAGGATTATGTTGGCTTTCTGAAGTGAGTTGCTGTTATAACATCTCCACACCAGTTCGCTGTAGTTCGAGCAATGCTCGCTGATTTAAATGTCACTATGTATGTATGCGTTAGTGCGTAGAATATTAAAAATGGCCGTAACGATGCACTGCTTTAGTTGTGTTCATTTTTCCCTCTTAAATGTCATCTTTAGGTTTCATTGTAGGTCAATGTACTTCAAATACATCATTTTGGATGGTCAAGGTTATAAACCCTTTCGTAACATGTAGCCATTTATTCTCCGTAGGACCGATGGGAGCTTTGCTGTGAACGATGTTCCCTCTGGATCTTACGTGGTTGAAGTCGTCTCGCCAAACTTCAGATTTGAACCTGTTCGAGTGGATATTACGTCAAAAGGAAAAATGAGGTAGTTAATGTTTCGAAGTTCTTTATTACAAAAATGCATTTTTTCGTATGTGTATATGTTATATAAACATGATGTGAAACATGAAACACAGGGCACGCTTGGTGAATTACATCAAAACCTCAGAAGTTGTTCGACAGTCATATCCTCTTCAGATCAGAGCAAATGGTCCACACACATACTTCATGAAACGGGAGACCTGGGGGTGGACTGACTTTCTGATGAATCCAATGGTAAGATCATGTCTGCTGTCTAATATTTGTATGTACACGAAGGATCCAGTCTTTTGTTTCTGCGAATGTTTGTTTGTCCTTCATCTTATTGTTAGTTAAAATCTAGTCAACTACAATCAAATGAAATATTACGAGTGTTTAGTTGACTTGCATGAGAAGCATTTCACTGCCTTTCACAAACAATAAGAATGTTGTGCAACTGTCCGACAATAGAAAAAGCTTTCCTTTTTTTCAGCATGCTTGAAAAACAACCCAAGTATGTCACAAAACGTTTTATGTTTAGTCACAAAATTTTATGTCTTGACAATGGTATTAAAACACCGTAATCTCCTTGTTTTTAGGTCATGATGATGGTTCTTCCCTTACTTATCATCGTCCTGCTACCAAAGGTTCTAAATACTAATGACCCTGAAATGAGAAAGGTAAAACAAAACACATCTGGTCATATTATCAATTATTATCAATCATATTATATGTTTACATGCAGCTTCATCCACTGGATTAAACTTGATGCGATGTCATGTTTGTTTCTGTTCTTTTCAGGAAATGGAGCAGTCTATGAATATGTTGAATCCTAACCCAGAATTGCCAGATGTATCTGAATTCATGACAAAATTGTTCTCCAAGGGCACAAGTAAATCTGGGGCAAGTAACAAAGGTAGCAGAAGTATTGCCCCCAAAAGGAGGTAGTGCTTAGGATCTGACAGTTTTCTATAAACACTGTTTTACTGGTTTTCATTTTTTATATGAATGGTTTCTTTTTCAACCGATACGCTTGACAAAGCAGAAATGTGTTTGCACTGTCCTATTTCTCCATGCTTATTTGTCATGTGTGGATGCATTTTGATAGTCAGATTGTTTTGCTCATTATAATGATACACTGAAAACTGTACACCAATGCTAAAAATGGTTAGGAAAAGTACAGTATGAATTCATGATCTTTTTAATTAGAATTTACATGGTTGTTTTAACTTGAAAAGTAGAATAAGTGGTAAGTAAATTACTAACGTTACCCTTGTTTTGTCAAGAATCCCATTCCAAGTGGGGACCATTAGATGGATTTTCAGTTTTTCTAAACATTTCAATATCTTGTTATGCAGTTAACATTATGATGGTAGTCTATGCTTTTACTGCTACTGTAAGATTCATCAAACAGATATATGATTCCTTCCTAGAATTGAGGTCAATGCAGTTTCACCTCCATTTAAACATAAGCAACAATGAAAGCGCTAATAAGAGAATAATGGAAATATAAACATACGGGGTACATTGATGCTGTTGTTTGGTTTTTAAAGATTCCTCTGGTTCGATGCAATACCTGCAATATGTGTAGTTTTGTGCTCAGGCGTTCTTGGATTTTTCAAATCGAGCTCACTGATGAATGGGCGATAAAAATATATAATAAGGGGCTATCTTCACTATGATGCCATGTGTATTGTCAGACTAACTCAAAGTGACATTGACCCCAATTCTGTTTCACCTTTACTTGAAACAAAGCTTCTAGGTTAAATATTTACTATACCATGTTTGTACAAGACTGTGAATGAAGATAAATACATAAGATTTAAGCTATGAAGTATACTCTTTATTTAACTGAATGAAAATAAATTGTGGTGGGCTGTATCATTATGTCTTGTTTGTCTGTTGTTCTTGGCATCACGCCTATATTGCGAAATGGTAGAGATAAACATTTAAGACATTTAATATAATATGCCAAAGAAGGAGTATGCAGTGGCTTTGGTTTGACAGGAGACATTAGTTAAAACAATCATCTAAGTACAAATCTGTTTAAAGTGGAACTCTTGCCAAATCCAAACCACTTATTTTGCAACAGTCTAAAAACATGTTTTCACAGCACAATTGAGATTTTTAATTCACACTAACTGAACAATAAACACCAAGGTGATGTTTGTGTAATTCTGTTGTGTATGGTCAAATAATTGAGATGTCATTTTAATGTGTGGCACCAAGCTAGTATAAAATGAACTTGACAATCGGTATTACATAATATTAATATTCACTAAACATTGGTTTAAGTCTGGAATCTGGCATTTCATGGATATTACATTCAGACTGGAGGTACAATGAAACACATTTCACATGTATTTTACAAAAGTGATGATTTTCAATAATAAAGTAATAATATGAACAACCAGTGATCCTAAATGGAAGAAACATCAGTATGTTTTTATGCATGCAGTGTAGAAAATCATTTAATGATTTTCTGATGTTTGTATCTTCAGGCAAAACCAACTTCACAGTCCATCTTTTTATGGTCATAACCATCCTAATATTTTGGCATTTCACAATTAATTTCAGTTTAAATTACTAATAAGTTTTACAAGTTTTCAAACAGGCAACATGAACAATACATACACCGTAACTAGCAAAAAAAGTATAGCCTGGAATATGAACAGAAATATGCATAACGATATTCTAAGATCTTCTCTTTTACATCCATAACTCAAACTAAATATAGATATAAAAACAATTGTATTACATCTTGAACTGGTTTAACATTCAGCCATTATTACATTCATATGCATTTAATGGCTTTGGTAGTGTAGCTTTTCCTCTCCTCTGTTCCTTTTCCATTTGCAGAGGATCAGCATCCAAAAGGTCTTCTGGAAGGTCTTGTTGCATAGGGCGTAGCACATAGGGTTGATCGTGCTGTTAACATAGCAGAGCCAGTAGCCCAGATGCCAGAGAGAGACGGGGATGCAGTTAGAGCAAAAGGTGGAGATGAGAACCATGATGTTGTATGGGGTCCACGTGAGGATAAAAGCTAGGAGAATGGCACTGAGAGTCTGCGCCGCCTTTTTCTCCTTGATAAGGACCATTCTTTTCCGTTTTGTCATCTGGATTTTCAAGTTTGGATCCTCGGGTTGGGTTGATGTGGATGATGGAACCTGTGTCTCTGATGTGTGTCGGTGATCTGCGTTTGTTCTCTCAGACTGATTGTTGGATTGAAAAGTGGTAATATTGCTGAGGATTGGCTTGAACTTGTATGCCAAACAAATTTTACTGTTTGTTTGTGAGCACTGCTTTGCAGGGTCACTTACGTTGTCTTCATGACAATCCAGCTGTCCATTTTTATTTCCTCTAGATTCTTGGTTCTTAAAAGATTCTCGTGGAGTTGCATCCGAGACGGATCGCTCCTCATCCTCTGATGATGTATAACTGTTTAAGCTGGTCACCTGGTGTGACTTCGTCCACAGATCCTCAGATTGCATCGTTGTCCTTGTAACATAACTCTGGTTGGATGAAGACCATGATGCTTGAGTCCCATCCCTGTTGTTTTTAAAGCTGAAGCATCGTAGTATTGGCTTCCGTTCTTTAGGTCCTTCGTGACTGTCTAAAGACGGGTATCCTTGCAGTTCTGCCAAATTCTTTGTGCGCTTCTCTGTTTCTTTGTAGATTTTGCAATACAAAATTGTCATGATGGATACTGGGATGTAAAAAGCTGCTATGGCCGTCCCGAATGTAATTATGGGTTCTGAGAAAAACTGTATTTGGCATTGGTCGGGAGAAACGGTTCTCTCACCGACGAAATACTGCCAGCACAGAATAGGTGGCGCCCACAATATGAAAGATATCAACCATGCCAAGCCGATCATGATGCCTGCACGTTTCGGGGTCCGTTTAGCTCTATAGGTAAGCGGTCTAGTTATTGAGAAGTACCTATCAAAGCTGATGACCAGCAAGTTCATCACAGATGCGTTACTTGCAACGTAATCAAGTGCCAACCACAGATCGCATGCTATGTTGCCCAAAGACCAGTATCCCATCAGAATGTAGCATGTGTACAGGTTCATGGAGAACACGCCAATGATGAGGTCTGCAAAAGCTAAACTGAGTAGATAATAGTTGTTTACGGTCTTAAGTTGGCTGTTCACCTTGAAAGAGAGCATCACTAAAACATTGCCCACTATTGTGATGAGGCTCACTACAGCTGATACGGTTGCAATAGTAATGACCTCCAGCAGGCTGTACGGGGCAGGCAGCAGAGCTGAAACATTTCCACCCGCAGTTAAATTTACAATATTATCCATCCTGTCAGCGTGAACCCATTAGTAGCAAACTCTGGATGAAAGTTTCACTGTGTTCTTCATGATCAGTTGATGAAGGATACTCTGAAAAGAAAGAATAAAAGAATTGACAGATCATAAATGAGAAAAAGTCAACCGTATACATTTGTTTAACTGGATAAAAGCGTCTGCTAAACGATTAAATGTAAACATGCACTGTATGTGACATGTAAACCAAGCATTATTACATTACCACGGTAAATTGGTTTATATTCCGCAGCATCTCGTCACTTATAAGAATTGCAATGGTATTACTGCAGTGGGCCAGTGGCCATAGTTTAACCTCATATCAAGCACCGTGCACAGGCCGTCATGCCGTTTGTGGGCGTGTCTACGTTTTTTATATTGCCTTTGTTTTACATTAATTTACGATCAACTGTCATAAACTATGCATCATTTTGAACCTAAAACACTCAAGATTCGTGTTCTGAACTTGTTTTTGCAATCAAAACATCTTTATCTTTATGGTGTTTCCAAGCTCTTAACATCACATTTCCATCCATGTTTCTCAAGTGAAATTCATTTAAAGTAAGCGGAAGTCACTTTCATGAATGTTTTTACCATGTTTTACTCTGTTTCTGTGATATTATGACTTTTGTGCAACAAAATTTCAAGTGTCTAGTTTAATAAAATACCAGAATTATGCAAATAGACCATATGGTTCAAGAGCTGCTGGAGTTTTCATTTGGGTATGTCGTTTTCAGAAAATGCTCAAAAATAGGGCCGCTTGATAAGAGGTTAACTATGCTATTTGTAGTAAAATAACCACAAATTTACAATTTTCTCACTATAATTTAATTTGTAGTAAAACATAGACATCAAGCAGCCAAAAAATAAATAAACAAACATGACTACCATGTTTCAACTATAATATCTTTCCTAAGACTTGTTTACGTTATTTAATATTTATTTAATTAATGTGAATTCTAACAATTATTACAATAAATCTGTGGTAATTAAGGTGGGATCATCACAAAAAAAGGGGGACATTAATACATTTTTTTAAAGATAAACTATTAAAACACTTGTAAATTAAAAATAGTTTAAAGGTTTTAAATCGTTTTGTACATTTATTAAAAACGTTTAGCAATTATTTGGGGTTGCTGCTCCCTTCAATGTGATCAGCTTTCACCACAGGCAGAACTTTACTGCACTGTTTCTGTTTCTCCTTACGGCGAGGCAGTTTATAGTGTAACACTCATAGTGGTGTTACACTATAATGCTCTCGACTTTAGTTATTAGTTTGATATTCAGCTATGGACAACAGACCCATTCGGGGACGCGGCGGACATTGGAAAAGAGGAGGAGGTGGAGGTGATGCCGGGAGCTCGGGAGAACAGAGGGGTCGCGGAAGAGGTGGCCATCATCGCGGAAGGGGCAAGAGAGACCACAGAGGCAGAGGGCAATATCACGGTCCTGCTGCAGACTTCAGACGGGTGAGTGGTGATGAGTTGCTGTGGTTTCACTGAAGTCACATTTACATGTCATCTACCAGGCTAGTTTCCAGCTAAATAATATTTACCACAGCTAAGTTACCGACAAGTAACCAAAGAATAAGTAAACCAGTGAATAAAAACCGTCCAAATTGAAATGATCTCTAGCAATGTGGAGTTTAACATAATAACATAGCGGTAGTGAGTGATGGTATTTTAGTTGAAACCTATCATAAGATTTTGTTGTAAGGATTTGCTCCTATAACTACTGGAAAAACAAAGAAGATAATCTACAATATGTTTACCTTGCATATAATTTAATTTACATGTATGCATTTGCCTAATAATATTATAAAAATGATTTACGGGGCATTTATAAGTCAGTCCGTGCAGTATTAGTCTTATTGTTTTTATGTTATTGTTTTGTCTTCAGAATCAAGATGAAGATCATGCTGACGAAAACAAGCCTGCGGAAGAGGAAGAGGAGAACAAGGCATTCTTCTCTAGGAAAAAGCTTGAGTCCAATTGGGACCGCTATGAGGAATCAGAGAGGCAAGAAACCAATGAAGATGTTCCCACACAGAGAGGAACAGACTATCATGTCCTGCTCAGTTCAGCCGGTAAGATTTTGCACGTTACTACCCGCTCTGGAACTGTCATGTTCCCCCACTGTGCCTCTGATACAGCTCCGGCAGGAGAGCAAAAACCAGAATTAATGTGGGACGATGATGGGGTTGTAAACTAGCATTCCTGCTGTGAGCTATTGAAATACAAAGTAAATGGCAGTGCTCTATTTCTGGTGCACGGTTGGATCTGATTTATGGGGGACTCATCTTGTCAGAGATGTATTTTTATATACTCTTACTAAATTGTAAAGTAGAAATAGTAATTTTACAGTTGTTAATTGTACAATTGGGCTGTCAAACGATTAATCGCATCCAGAATAAAAGTTTGTGTTTACATAATATCTGTCTGTGTAGTGTGCATATTCATTTTGAATGAATAAACACATACATATACATGCATATATTTAAGAAAAATATACAATTAATTTTTTTATAAAAGTTTTTTTATAATTTGAAATATTGGTAAATATAAATAAATACATCTAAATATTTCCTAAATATATATACATGTATGTTTATGTTTTTTGTGTTAATAAATACAAAACTAATATGCACAGTGCACAGACATATATTATTTAAACAAAAACTTTTATTCTGGATGCGATTAATCGTTTGACAGCCCTATTGTACAATATAGTTATGCATTTTTTGTAAAAGTGCTGTGAAACAATATGCAATGGTGTGTAGAAAGGCACTATACAAATGGGAATGTTTACCATGTTTACAAATGGCACAAATACCACCACCACCACAAGTTTTAAAGTATATCAAGTTGCTTGAATGTAAATGATACATTTAGACGTCATTGAAAACTTTACCATATACCGGATAATATTCCAGACTATTATATAGATTTTTCGTAAGTTTTAGTACATTCAATAAAGTTAAATCACTACTGTGAATTGGGTCACTTGGTCTATGCGAGTTAAGTTAGCGCATGTCATAGAAAATGTATTTATTCTTTGTACGGCCCAATTCTTATGTTTATGTCAGTGAATGAATGCAGAAAGTGTTGAAAGTGTGGGTCCATAAGACAACCTCCTAATTAATCAAAATAAACCATAACAAAGATATTTGTTAATAGAATTGAATAAGCCTAAATCCTGTGTAACTGCAAAGTAAGGTTTCGTTACGCTTTCCTCTTGAGGGATTTTCTTTGCTTAATTTGCCTCTCATTTCCCTAAACTGTTTCCTCAAAATCTGCATTGGTATTCCTGAGATCTATTTGTGTCATCTAATTTTATGTCTGTGAAGTAGAGTAGAGTTATGCTGCCTCTTGTGGTGTATTGCTAAACCTTTATGTGTATTTGGTGGCATTAGTGAAATATATTTTTTTATTAATATTTAAATATAAATAAGCATAAATGCATTTCTCTGCAAACATATTTACCGGAGGATCCCATATAAATATGTTTTTTGTTTTGTTGTGATGGTGGATAAGGTGTACACCAAACAAAATGGTGCTTAAATGGTTTTGTTTTTTGCTCTCTATTATTGATTTTTTCTGTTTTGTTCCCCACACATTTATTATTAGTCATCAGGTTTGCACTCTCTGACCCCTGTAAATGTGGGTGTAATTTGTATCTGTTCTCCAGAGCATTCATTGTATCCACGAGTTCAGGAATTGTGTATGACAGCTTTTCCATCAAAAAGATCGTTTGCTACACTAAGCTAACATCAAAAGGCGGCTGGTGGTTGTTAATGGACGTTGTTATATTTTGGCGTAACATGAACTTTGTCAGCACCAGCAGCTGACTGCCATTTTAAATATGAGAAATGATCTTCACATGTTTTGTTTGATTTGGCAGGAAGTTTGTAATTTAGTTTAAAGGTCATCTAAATAAAGTGGCTCTTTCTCTTTGCCTCGGTGTCTTTCAGAGTTGCATGACCTCCCCTCTGTCACCCAGCACACTGTTCTTTATCTCATTAGGATTCTGCCAGCAGACGCTGATTAGCGCGTGTTGTGTTAACACACTGATGAGAGTCATTCAGCTTCCACCAGGGAGTGAAACAAAGTGGAGTTACATCCTTCTCTTACCCTTGAGCTTTCTCCCCCTGACCAAAACCACAACTTCAACATCATTCCTTCACATCGGTCTTGCATACTAATTTCAACCCTATAAACCTTTTCAATCCTTCAGTAACCTTATCCACAGTTCGGGATCCTGTATCTTGGAGTTACACCTGCATATTAATGATCTCATAAAAGTGACAAGAGGAAGAGGTGCATAAACCGATGAGCTGTCTTCAGCATAGCAGGTGCTTGCACCTGTTTGCCAGCCTCAGGGTAGACTCGATTTGACGTGTTCTCGATATATCAGTGTTTGATTGAAGAAGTCCTCATTAGTTCATTGCGTTCTCATGTATTTTTTTGGATGTCTCTTTCTCTGCGCGTCTCTCACACACCCAGATACACCAGTGTGGAGTTGTTGTTCATTGACATTTAGTAGCAACGGCAAGGATAAAGGAGACAATGTTCCAAGATTTCTGTTAAATTGTCTTTTACATTTGGCTAGCAATATTTAATGCATGAAACTGTAGCAATTAACTTGTTGCTAGGGCCAGTGACATATGACAATGCCTCTGCTTAATAACAGCGGTGTGAACAGAACATTATGTGAAACGCACATTATTTTGAAACAGGTTGATGAGAAAGAATGTTATGATCTCGTTGTAAGGTAATAATGATCTTTAGAGGAAGGTAGTGTGAAGGATACTTTTAATATCACTTGAACGTGCATACCGTTATTCAGTTAAAGGGACAGTTCAGCCCAAAATAATTTCAATTGGTTTATAAAGCATTATTAAACACAACTACCTTTGACCAATGTGCTGTACAAAGTAAAAACCCTTATCAAAATAAAAACAACAACAAAGTCACGGATAAAACTACAGGACATTAAGACAGGACAACTCCATCAACAATCATGTATTATAAGAAAAAGCTAATAAAAGTTTTTAACCTGCATTTAAAAAATTGTCAAAGTAGGGGTTGCAAAGTCTTGGAGCAGTTATGGAAAATGCTCAATCTCCTCGAGTCTTAAGGCTAGATCTATGAGCTTCAGATTGGTGGACCTAAGAGCTCTTGAAGGTTGATGGACTATCAACAGATCAGAAAAGTAAGACGGTGCTAACCCATTTAACGACTTAAAACGAATGAAAGGACTTGAAGATGTACCCTATAACACACAGGTAGCCAATGAAGTGACTGAAGAACAGGAGTAATATGCTCTCGTTTACGAACTCCTGTAAGGGCTGTGGCAGAACCATCTGAAGGCGATTTGTGGAAGAATGACTAATCCCCAAACAGATAGAGTTGCAATAATGGAGCCTTGTGTTGATAAAACCATGGATTACTCTTTCGAAATTTGTAAATGAAAGAAAGGACTTCATTTTTACCAGAGTTCGCAGCTGGTAAAAGCTTGACTTAACAACTTGGTTTAACTGCCTATCAAGCTTTAGGGCACTATCCAACACCATGCCCATTTTTCACATGTGGCTTAACATAAATATTCTGTCTTCATTTACTCACCCTTGAGTTGTTTCAAATTTGTATACATTTCTTTGTTCCGATGAAAACTGGGAAAGATATTTGGAAGAATAATTGTAACCAAACAGTTCTTGGCCACCATTGACTACCATGTTTACTTTTTGGTGAACCGTCCCTTTAAGATAGTTGAGTATTTTAACAGTTTCAAACAAAACCAGATTAGCTTTGCATTGGCTTCTGGTTTCGGTTGTAGGTTTAGTATTGAAAAAAATCCACAACATTTATTTAGCAAGAAAAGAAATAACAGTGCATGTATCTAAAATAATGATGATATTAATCTTCAGTGTTTTGTGATATTTGTTTCTGGTTTACTTGATAACTAAATGATCATCTTTATCATTCAATGCTGCTGTTTACTTTCCACACGAATGAGTTCACTTTGGAATTACTTCACCATAAATAATATCTGTTTTTTTATTTTACTGTTTCATTTTTACCGTTTAAATAGAAACAAGGAGTTCCGTACAGTAACAAATCATTATAGAATATCAGGTTAGTGATGGTGTTTTTTCTAAAAAAATTACTATGTAGTTAACTAAATCACCCGTTAGCAATTATCCTCATTACCTTAGAGACAGGATAGATGCAATCCTCACAGTTTTCCTCACCCAGCCTTGAACTCCATCCAGATCCGCCTTTGTCAGACTGTCACACTGAACACATCCCAAACCTTCTTGTCTAGGAAACTGTCACCATCCCCAGTCACGAGTCTATTCATCTTAAATTATGTAATCCTTAAGGTAAACACTCTTTCCGCTGATATAAGATGGTTGTCTAGGACTCACAGAAGAGTCCAAAGCTCTGTCTCTAGTCGTAAATCGAAAGTCCCGTACAGTTTCGTGATATCTTAGATTGTCCTGTGGTGGACCAACAGATAATACCTCTTGTGTAGAAGGCGGTGTTCCTCAGCAGTAGTGGAGGATAATGGGAGATGATGGGAGATGATGCTGAATATCTCTCTCTCTCTCTCTCTCTCTCTCTCTCTCTCTCTCCTCTCTCTCTCTCTCTCTCTCTGGATGAATATGTGCTCCTGCGTGTGGAGTCTCTGACAGACACAGATGTGAATGGCTGGGAGGTCATTCCCACTGGGCTGGGATGATCGTCATAATTTGGGGCAGTGAACAGACAGACGTTGAGAATGGGAGGAGAAAGAGGAGCTAAAGCAGAAATAAAGGGGTGAAGGTAACTCACGCTGTAGTCAGTGGGGGGTGTAAAAAGCGGTATGATGCGACTGATGGATAATGGAGGGTTTAATTACTGTCTTTTGACACAGATCAACTGTGAATAAATAACTGGGTGAGTGGGTCGGTTATGTGTTTTGTTATTGGTGTAATGCAGAGAACGATTTTGAGATTTGGTTAGAAATAAAAGTAATTACGATTTAGCGAGGTTGACGGTGAATATTTTCAGTTGTTTTAAAGATCGGATAACACACTCAGTATTGCTAATCTCGTATTACACTTGAGGACCTATACAGTAGTATTGCATACGTCGTATCTTCGAAGAGTATTTAGTTTTAGCAAAGTTATTAAAGAGAGATACGGCTGTACGATTTGTTCCGGAAAAACACAAGCTGCTGGAGGCTGGCAGTGGGACGGAGCTACAGCACAAGCACACAACAGCACGAGTACACAATTATGTACGTGTGCGCCGATGGCAACGAAACACAGACATATGACTTAGTTTCACTTACCGCCTTCAGTTCATTTCTAGCATATTTTAGCACTGGGACCTCGCCATCTATCAGTTTCAAACGATTTCCAAATCCAATGTTATATCCACTGTTTATATAACATCCATCACTGTAATCCCTTGAATAAACAGACACACCTAAACTTCATTATCGCAAGAGTAACGTGCTGCAGCGCAGACAATCTTGACGCAGCGCAGACAATCTTGATGGCAAGCGGGTCTCGTCGGTTGATGCGTGGGCGGGCTCTGTTCGGGAGAATTGCCTAATAAAAGGAATAGGATCCCTGTTATGAAACAGGGATCCAGACTTATAAAAAACTTTCCGAAACAAGCTGGAGTGCTAGGGGAGTGTATCAAGCACAGAAATACTACGTCATACGTCCAGCTTGTTTTTTAACAGGTTGACCATGTTAAGCATGAGAAAACAGTGTAAAGAAGTCAGAATGCATGACATAGCATGTTACCTCCACTTTAATGTGGATATCAGAATAAATATTAGGCTCTGTAACATTTTAGTTATTCACATTAGATGAAGGTTAACTTGAGTGGTAACAACAAACGTTATTTGGCCCAAACGTAACTTCCGGCTGACCTCCGCAAATAACTGTTGAGTAGTTTTAAATTTACTATTACATTTAATACAATTAATATACAATAAATCATTATATAAATATAAAATAATATAATATAAAATAAATTGTGATAGCAAAACACAGACTGGAAGTTAACTTAGGGCTAGTGTGTGCTTCCGATGTAACGTCTATATTGCCTCATCTGTCCTATTTTTTCCAAGCTTCACTGTAAAAAACTAAAGTTTTACTGTTTTATTTTACCGAATTTTCACTTTAACATGTTAAATTACATAAATAAAAAATAAGCATAAAGTAAAATAAATAAATACAATTTCTGAGTGTAAAATAACAAGAAAACATGTTACTTTACTTTATAGAAATTTATTTTTATTTTTTTCTGGTGCCCCAGCTGCAAAAATATTACCTTTTTTATTACTGGATTTTTTGGCAAAAAATTACCCCCATGGGAATCCTACACTCTCAGAAGTTCCTAATATTTAGGTACTTTAGGTTAGGTATTTAAACATTTAGGTGCAAATATGTATACATTTGGTACCGATATGTACCTTTAATTGACTAAATGTACTCTTTAGGTGCAAAAGCATACTTTTTGAAATGGTTCAGTCCCAGTGACAGTTTTTCTACCTTTCTTCTGAGGGTGTATCAGATAATCCCGTCCCAAACACCGAGGTCAATGGTAGAGCTATTGTTACTGTATACAGTGTTTACAATTTTGGAGAAAATCTGCTTAGATGCTTTTTAGATATTTGTGTGCACATTACGTTCGGATATGAGAAAATATTTCTCTGTACCACTGACAAAATTACGCACTTCAGCCTTTATCATGCTCTAGGCAATTTTGCACTTACTCTAGCTCGAGATAGACTGGAGGACACACTTCATTTTCATATGAAGAAGTTTGGATGATCTCCACCAAAGTGCGGTTTGATCATTCTCATTGTGCGCTCACAGCTGCGTCAGTGTAATTACAACCCATCAAAGAGGAAGCCTGAATGATCCGTGAAAAGAAACTCATTCAATGCACACAGATTTAATAGACAGTACAAAGATGAAAGTGCATTGGTGCAGCCTTGAGCTCTGCGACGACACTATCAACCCTGTTTATCTGTTTGTAATACACAGTCCAGGTGTGTTTGTGACCTTCTGAAATACTCACAGTGGAGACTGAATATAGACTACTCTAGGTCATTTTTCCTCACACTTTCCCCTAAAGTCACAGGTCACCTGGTTGTTGACAGAATAACATGTTTATGTTATACCGACAGGTTTTCTTGAAAGGACTTATTTAAGACTCCATGTTGAGTGAGATTTCCAGGCCTCTGAGTTTATTGATCATAATGAGATCATAACGGAGGATATGAGCCCTATAACCATGTACCCTGGAGGACTAATAACCAAGGGCATCGATATAGAGTGACAGCTCTGCGGTGTTGGACTACATCTGTGCGTCTGACCTAACACAGTATGTCTCCGGGTCTCAGATGACTAGCAGACACAGACTTGTATCAGACTTGTATCTGTATACTCGGGTTACTCTATGTGAGAGCAGTGAATTAAAACAAAATTATGTTTAGCTGGACGAACTTTGAAGCTTCTCTGCTCATGCACCGATGGAAACGTGCTGTAATTCATCATGAATGACATTGCACCTGTAGGGCACTTCTCATTCAGCACACCACTTCCTCTCAGTTCCTTGATTCTTCACCTGTGGTCCTGATTCTGGCACTTTCACCAGCTGGACCCTCCAAAATAACTGCGCCCTGGTGGGCCACATACCCCTGCAAGTAACTTGTCTTGCACAAAACATGCCGTGGACTTTAATTACTGAGGTATGCTAATGAGATATTTGTGAGATTGCTAAACCACTTGAATTTAATTGGTGAGTCATCGCTGCACATTTCACAGAGATAAAGGAAACACAGTTTTTTGTTTGATTTTTAAAGGGTTCATCCATAAATAACATTTTGTCATCATTTATTCGCTCCCATGTAGTTCAAAACCTGTATCTGATTCTTTCTTCTATGGAACACAAAAGAAGATATTTTGGGTAACGTCTCTGTGGTTTGGTGTCCATATAATGGATGTCAATGGGGGCAAGTCTTGTTTGGTTTACCGACATTCTTCAAAATATCTTCTCTGTGTTCTGCAGATGAAAGAAAGTCATACAGGTTTGGAACAACATGAGGGTGAATAAACGGTGAAATATTTTTTCATTGTTGCTTGCACCTATCCATTCTCATAATTTAGTGATTTTAGAAATTGAATCTTATGATATGAAAGTTGACTTGCAGCTCCTAAATCAGATGTTTCAGCATGCTTTGGTAGTTTTAGAAGAACTCTACAGCTAACTTGTGTATGAACGCTCACCATCTGCTGTATTGGATTGTTTTGTGATCGTGAACATATACTGTGTATGTGTTGAAGTGATTCCTGCATGAAAGGCAGACCGTAATTATGATGCGGGGGTGGTATGTTGTTTCACCCACACACAGTGTCGCAATGTCATCTCTGAATCTCTGTTATAATGTGTTAGAGAAACAACTGCGGTGTTAATGACCGCACGCATGTCTGCGCTCTCTCGCTCTCCTTTACTCTTTTTGTTACCGCAAACACCTGTGCGATTTGCATGCGGCTGTTTTTCACTGTTCGTGCACTTTTAAAAATGTAACAATAGGGAATAACAAAGACAGCTTGTTTCATTGGGTTTTTATATGGGCTTTCTGTGTAATTTTCTACCCTAACTAACTGCTTTTGAGTTTCATGAGGCAGATTTTATTTTTAACTTTTGTTCTATATGTGTTACAGTTTCATGGTTCGAGTGCCTCATTTTTATAATAAGGTTGTATATTGATGCCTTTTAATTATGGTTAGTGTGAATAATGCAATATGTTTTATAATGCTGCCAGAAATGGACCCTGATGGGTCTGTTGAGTTCATTCGTGCCCAGAGATGCATTATTTGGGGCAGTGTTGAAATTCAGGGCATGATGTCCTTTGGTTGGAAATTGATGTATTTTATTTCTGTGTATGGCCATTGAATTCTGAAATTAATTCAGAGCTGTTTATTTCTCTGTGTGATTGGGAAGCCTGTCATTTAAAGATAAAAGGGAAATTATATTTAAACTCTTTTAACATCAGTAAGGTTTGGTTTTGGGCAGTTTTATCTCTTTCTGTGCATGCCATTGTGCTTTTTAAGCTCATACAGAAGTTTAATCTAGAAGTCTGCATAAAAGTTAAATGCGGTCTTAACACATTTCACCAGTGCTATCAACAACTTGAATTTGTTTTTGTTACTGCAGTTCTGTTCATGAAAATGTATATTTTATAGGGGTGGATATTTAGTAAGAATGTATTATTGATTGACAGATCTTCCATACAGTTTAGGCTCGTCATGTCTAAATTATATCAATTCAATATTAATGTAACATCTTTTAACACCATAGCATGTACTATTACATCACAGGCATTTATCAAACTTAAAATTTGTGTAGTTGGTTTTCCTTCTCCTTTTGTAAATGTTGACATGCTTTTCCCCATAGTTGTCTGTGTGTACACCCCTCCCTGAAATGTGTTACTTCAGTGTTTATCATTGGCCAGCCGTCTCCCACTGATGAATAGTAGCACATTGAGTTGTTCCTTCATCTCTATGGAAATAAATGACTGTCTAAATCACTTATTAAGATTCGCCACAGCTGTATGTTAACATGAGGATCAGTTCAGCCCAGCATCTCAACGGCAATGCACCGCACCACAGATAAGAGACAGTCACATTTTCTCCTTGATTAAGCCTTTCATATCTTCAATCTGAAAAGAAACAGCTGGGTTTGTCCTGGCCACCCCGCCTAATTTACTGAACCAGGCTATAAAACTTTCTAAGAATGCCCTGACTGTAACATTTATTTATATATATATATATATATATATTATGTATATATATGTATATATACTGTATATATATATATATATATGTATATATATAATATGTATATATGTGTATATAATATGTATATATGTGTATTATACTGTATATATGAAGAGTTAAGTTCCAAAATGAGATAACTTTAAAATACATGTTTTTTATTTTGTTATTATGTTTTTATTGTGTTAGTTAGCTGTATTTTTTGAGTTATTATGGCTTAAATTAAAACAAACCAACTGCAGTTTGATTGATAGTAATTGGAATTCACAATAAAAAACATGATATTTTTTACGTTAAAAAATATATCATGATTTTTTCTATTGTGCATTCCAATTAATATCAATCAAACTGCAGTTAATATAAAAAATACAGTTAGCTAACACAACAAAAATCATGTTTTTTATTATGTTATTAAAGTTATCTCATTTTGGAACCAAACTCTTCATATCTCATCTATCATCTATATGTATTAGTTTTCATCCAGGTGATCGGTTGTCAGTCTCTGGGTGTCCTCCATTTCTCCTTGTGCAGGGGCACATATTCTGATGGCTCATCTTGGGTCATCATGGCTTGTTGTACCACCTGCTGGCCTTTTGCAGTGGGGCGTGATGCTGAATTCACCGTAGCATTGAGAAGCAACATCATTCACATCTGCTCTCGCAGGCAGTAATGTTGGGTGTAAGGCATTGGGGAGTTTGTTTAGAGTCAAGAAAACAGCAACATAACAGAACTAATGGACAACACGTTAGGATCTCATAAACTATGTCTAATGATAATTGTTGATTTAACGTGAAGGCTGTAGCGTTTTGTCTGAGTGGTTTATCAGAACGCAGCAAACACTTGTTTATCTCACCCATCATTTAATTGAAATTTCTTTCCCTTTTTTAAACAGTGAAAGAAAAACATTGACAAATGTACATTTAGGAGATAATACAGTGAGTTTGCCAAATCATTCACAGCTTTTAAAGCATGTTTTCAAGGCTAGATAGCAAACTAGAGAGAGAGAGAGAGAGAGAGGAGAGAGCAAAGCATTTATTTCATGGTCCATGATGAAAATCATAGATATAGTTTTCTTCAGTTCACATTTAAACAGAAACAATAAGTTTTTCTTAATTTCTGGTTTTCGTATTTCTCATGTTTGTTTACTATCTTGCAAAGTTTAGACTTTTAATGACCTGCTGTGCTGACAGACCTTCTCGGGTTTTTTTACACATCCACTCGCAGATTAAAAACAACTTTTCAAAATGTCTTTTAAATTGTAGTTTCTGAAATGCACAAAGTTGTCCTTCTCAAGTCCCGATGTTAATTGGGAAACTGTTGTCATGCCCTGTGGCAGCTGCTTTGGGTGCTTGTATTAATTCTTACTGATGAATGTGCTTATTGCTTTGAATGTAAGGCTTGAAATGTTTAATTGCAGTCATCGGCTGGTTTATTTTGATGGTTCGGTTCGCTACAGTTTCTTTGTGTTAATTGGCTCAAGAGCCGTGACAAAAATCAGCAACTTCTTACTAAGGGCTGTAACTTCTCTGAAAAAATAGTCAAATTAATTGGCACTGAATGACTTTTGCTCTGTTTAATGATGTTGGACTCGTAAGTTTGCAACATTCACATCAGTGCTTCGTAGGGCCTCTAAAAAAGCAAAGAACTGTGGGCGCTTGAGTTTCTCAGGCTAAGTAGAGGAGTGAATGAACTCCGTCATTGAGAGGACAGGTCAAGTGATGCAGCCTGCAGAGAGACAGAGACACATCTGCCACATTCACATATTGTGCCAGCAGCACTGCCACAGAATGACTCTGTGCTGCCGCTTGGATAGTTCACTGAAAAATGCAAATTCTATCATCATTTACTCACCCTCATATCATTCCAAACCTGAATGACTTTGTACTACAGAACACAAAAGAAGATATTTTAAAGAATGTTGGAACCAAACAACATTGACTTCCATTGTATGGGCACAAAACCTCATTTCTCAAAATATCTTCTTTTGTGTTCCACAGAAGAAAGAGCCATATACAGGTTTTGAAAGGCATGAGGGTGACTAAATGATGACAGAACTTAAGGTGAACTATCCCTTTAAATTTAAATTTTTAGTGATTGTGCTCATTTGTTACGCTTATTTAAAGGGACAGTTCACCCAAAAATGAAAATTCTGTCATCATTTACTCACCCTCAGATTGCTCCAAACCTGTATACATTTCTTTGTTTTGCTGAACACACGGGAAGAAATTTGGAAAAAAAAATCACATCTCGCCCCCCATTGACTCCCATAGTACGGAAAATAAATACTATGGGGGTCAATGGGGGGCGAGATCTGACATTCTTCTAAATATCTTCCTCGGTGTTCAGCAAAACAAAGAAATGTATACAGGTTTGGGGCAATCTGAGGGTGAGTAAATGATGAGTAAAGTTCTGTGAACTGTAAGGATGCTTGTTTTTTATGTATTATGACCATGGCAGGTTTCACCAGTAAACTGTAACTGTTTGTTATTCACATTACAGCATCTAGTGATCTCTATCAGTTCTCTGGAGTTCTGAGTTGTCAATGATGGCTTTCTGTGGTCAGTTTTTTGCATAGTCGCTGCCAAACTGTATAATAATAAATTCAATACATACATTGTGTATATAGAGCCAGTGATTTTGAGGAAGTGTGCTTATGAATGCTTTCAATATATAGCTCTTGTGGTAAAACTGCTACAAAAAAAAGTAATTTGACACATGCACTTTTGCTGTTGTACTAAATAAAAAAGGCTTTTCTTATTACACTATAGTTAACCTATTTTTTAAGTAAATATTTAGATAAGCACTTTTTGTAGTGATCATAAAATGACAATTTCTGTTCTTTTGTTCTATTTTGTAGTCTTGGCAAACTCCTGATGTTTTGGTTCTAATTTATTTTTGCAATGTTTATAATGATAAACATCATCTTTCTCCAGTCACTTTATCTATGTACTGTTCTATATCCTAATTGGAACAACACAACGCAGCAGCACATCACATGCACCTGGTTTCTTATATTAGCATCTCTACTAGCTCAATAATGCAGTGCTGGCTCTTGCCTCGGATGCTGACAGGACCTTCTCTCATTGTTATGGCAGCTGTTTCCATGGCACTGTCACTGCCAGTGAAGGAAACATGATCAAATTGGTTTGATGGCATCTCCTGTCCACAGCCCACTCATGACAGTGTTTTCCACACTGATGACATCAGCCGTTGTGTACTTGGCGGTCTGTTCAGTCTTAAGAGGAATCTTGTTTCCTGTGGTGTGATGTCATTTCATTTATCATCCAGTGGGCAGGTCATCTTGGTTTATAGAACAAACTAAAAATGATAATTTTACATATTGGAGTGGCTCTGTTTTTTTTAAAGAAATAGTGAACCCCAAAAATAAAACATATTGCTCATAATATTGTCATATTGCTTCAGATCCGTATAATAAAAGATATAATTTTCAGACCCATAAAGTCACAAACAGGTGATTTTGTCTTAATATCTTACTTTCATATTAAGGTGAACTGTTCCTCCTTAATACACTTTACATATTCATCATCGAAGCCAAAATCCTTTTCAAATCCTCTCTTGACAGATCCATCCACTTGACCTTGTGACCCTGCCCTATATAATCAGAGGCAATGTGGCCAACTGCAGTTGGCAAGTTTGTCTCGAGTTGAAAAGAGGTTTAATGATGTCGAGGGCAGCGAGTACGAGGCCTCACGCTGGCCTGATCAGCTGTGCGTGACAGAGCCACACTTGCTTTCTTCAGCTGTCTGAACTCGCTGCTGTCGCCTCAGAATTCACGCTGATATCAGTGCCAATGAGAAACAACTTCAAACACATGATCAGCTGCTGCCATAGAGGTGTGCCAAGAGCTTCAAGATCATGTAGTTTTCTTGCCAATGTCAATATGTTCCACTGCACAAAGTGTGAAGAATAAATATAATGTAAAATATGAGAAACTGAATGCTCTTTAAGTTTGTTATATGTACAGTCATGACTTTCTTACAAGCAATACAGGGACTGGAATGAAAGTTTTTTTTGTCGATGCTGTTATAGCCAAAATATGTTTACAGAATTATACAATATGACATTTTTACATACATTTTTTAATTTATACTGTTCTAGCAATATGTAACAATCTCAGGTAACCTTATATTATGCAAAGTTTTTTTTTTTAAAGATATAAACATTTGTTCATTTCTTTAAAATGTAATTATAAAGCAACATCTGCTGATATTGCATTGTTCTTTCCAATGATTGCTTAGCTTTGTTGTTGTCTTTTTTATTTATTTACCTAATTGTATTTTATTACATATTTTATTATTGTATTATATTTGACTTGTAAAGTCTCTTATTTAACGCAATTTAGTTAAAGTTTTATATACTATTTTATTTTCATATTTTTTATTACTTGTGTTGTAAAGTCTCTTAAGTTATTTAACCAATTCAATTTTTTATATATACTATAATATTTCAATATTATTTATTACTGTATTTAATCTACTATTTTATTTTCTTATTCTTACTTATTAGTCCTTAAAGTTTTTGTGATAATGGGAATTTGAAGCACATCATTTTAAAACTTTCCATTGTCTGTAGTTGTAAAAATGTGTGTAAGATGTATGAACTCATACACTGTGAACCTATTGCTGAAAATAGTTTGAAAATAGTGATTTTACTAAAGATTTTCCCTAAAATAAGGAAGCTCTTACAAAAATTTCCTGGAAATCATTTTATGTCTTGTACTGCAGTTTATTTAGTCAATTAATTACGAAGTCTTAAGAATAATAAGCATTATGTACCACTCTGTGAAAACGTGTTTCTAGAATGCAACAGCGTTTGGTGATTTAGAGTCAGTACTCTGTTTCAGCTCCGGGTGAGTTATCTATTCTCTATTAAATCTACAATCTTTCTATCTGTTTTAGGCGACTCTTACACACAGTTCAGGTTCTCTGATGAGAAGGACTGGGAGATGGACTCGCTGGTGAAAAACCAGGTACATCATCAGTCATTTCACAAGTGAGCGGTCAAGTGTAGACCCCTTTAAGCCGAATAGTACTTGTTAGAGGAAATCTCTCCCACTGATGGATTCTCATGATTGATTCTGACTTCAGATTCCAGCTCTGTTTATAGATCTGCCGGCTCTGTCTCAGTCGCTCGAAGAGCTTCCACTGCACACACGACTGAACCTGGAGGCTGAACTTGTTCAGGTAGTTAAGAGTCAATGTATTCAAACAAATATGGAGTTTTCTTAACCTTTTGGTCACTGAGGGTTTTATGACACACATAAGTGATACGCTTGTGCTAAGTTTTTTTATGTTTCAGGTGACTCCTGTTCAACTTCCATCTGTGAAAGCACCTCACAGAACAGACTCGGCACCAGCAGGTAGACTGAAGGCTCCTCAGGTGGGCGGCATCTCAGGACAGGACGTTAACTGCACTGTAACGTCTCTTCCAGTTACAACACCAGTCTCGACTACAATCCAGCCTCCAAAAGATGATGGCGACAGGGAGCTCGACCTGCTCCTCGGTTTGCAGAATCCTGTCACAGAACTTGCTTCAGTTGAATCCAAAACGGTGATGGATGAGACTCCAAACAACCCAGTGACAGGTATTAGCAAACATTATAAATGTGCTCATAAAACTCTGTCCTTTCTCTCATACATAATGTTAGGAAGATTCATTTAAGATAATGGGGTTAAATCACACCAATCAGATTAGGATTCATTAATACTTGCAACACTTGAAGCTAAATATTTCATTTAATGCTCTTAAACTCCTGTTAGAAAGACAGAAAGGTATTATTTCTATATCAATGTCCGTTTATGGAAGTCGTTGTGACGTAATTCAAACGCATGACGGGAATGGGGAATATTGATATTTCTACAATCGTCGGCTGAAATCCCAATTAAACGACATATTTAAAACAACATTTAAAAGCGTTCCTGCCCATTCATTTCAATGGCAGTGACACATCTTGTTAATATCTTTTGTTTTATTTATTATTGTTGTAAAATTAAGTTTGTTACGAAGTTAAATATTCTCTGATAGTTACAAAGTACATTGTATTATTGAATAGTTTGCAAAAACAGATAACTCTTGTTTATAAAAAAAGAAAAATCATGTTTTTATTGTGTATTCCAAGTAATTTAAATCAAACTGCAGTTGGGTTGTTTTGATTAAGTAATAACAACAAAAAATACAGCTAACAATAATATGACAACATAATAAAAAACATGATTTTTGACTATTTTTAAACTGTTTTTGCAAATAAACTCTTCTATTTTTATAATATATTGTCCGTTTGAGTAGAATCAGTGTTGCTATTTGTACTTGCTATGTAAGTAGCTTGCAGTGTAGGTTTTTAAAAAGGTAGCTTGACTAGTTGAAATAAAGAAAAAGTAATTTTATCTCTTCAACAGTTTCCGTGAAGGAAGAGAAAAAGGAAGAAACAGTTGACGTGAGGGACACAATGCCAGAAGTGGAGAAAGAAGCTATATCCACAAGACCGGAATTGACAGAGAAAGATCTGGAGGACTGGTTAGACAGCATGATCTCCTGACTTGTCTCGTTCCAGTGATATAAAGTGACACGTCTATCAATGCTGACTGACACTGTCGTGGATAAAACAAGCAGATGTGCTTATGCTGACATAACGCTGACGTGTTCTTAAACCATGTAAATAAATGTTTACATCATGTTACATAATGGCTAATCTGGAATAATAAACGTTTCGTTTTTGTGTTGGCCTACATGTGGCTGTGCAAGTTTTCATACCAACTGTATAAAGGACCCATCATATGCAGATGCAGTCATCATCTGATTTATTTGCAGTCAGATTAAATGCTGTTAACAGCTGGGATTTATTGCATTGGCTTTATTTTCTTCCCCCTGACAAACAAATGCAAATCACCAAAGCTTCTACATACATACAAATGGCCATACAATAGCAGTTTACAGACTTGTGTTCAATACATTTTTTTGTCCTTCAATGTAGATTCCCATTTTGTTTAATAATTGTGCTGCACATAGGATCAGGCAGACATGAGTTCACAGTTATTTCACTTTAACTAAACATTAAAAAAGCAATGAAGTTCTTGTTAAAAGTACTAACTAACTAAAATGAGCAACTAAATGCTAAATAACAAAACATACAAGCAGGAGCAAATGTTTGCATAGTTTCTTGTTATAAGGCACTTTTATGTATGAGAAACATCTGGTGGGCTCTAGTAGATGATCTATAATATTTCTCATTCCACCAGTCAGATTACCATCTGTGAAGGCATTGCACATTCAATATAGTCTTCTTTTTTTTCTTAAGATCAAACAGGCATAAATCTTGTTTGGCACTCATTGAATACTAAGAAGGTATTCTTGTGCATATTTGCAAGATGTTCATTCAACTCATCAAAAACATATGGCAACAGCTCATCTCACAACTTGTGCATCTGTGAGAGTGAAGCATGTGAGGCAACGACGTCAATTTAAGGATAAACATGAGGTTTTTCCAATTTGGCAATGTGTGTCAACACAGTTATTTGTGTAATTTCAGTTCACATTTTTTGGCTTGATCGCAATGAGTTGCTGTCATGTGTGGTGTTAGAAGCAGCTGAGGTTTTGATTGATAGGATAAATTGTGAAAGCAGCATTTGATGAGAGCTAGTTGAGGATGTTGTGTCCAACCAACACACGATCTTAAATGATGTGGATATTGTGCCGGTTGTAATTCCTCTCACATTAGGACTGAGGGCATCATGTCCTCTAGCCCAGCTGGTCCTCATATTGCTTCCGGAAACAGTCTCCGGCTGGGAAGAAATCCCAGCATCTTTCCTGATACATCTTCCAAACGTACGATTCCTAAAATACAAAGGAGGATATATGAGAAAATTCAAAAGCATTTTCACCCACAAAACTCTTTTTTTTAAATCATCTTTTAAATGGTTTAGTGGATTACCTGACCAGTGTGTTCAGTCTCATCTTTGTTGATCAGATACATCAAGAAAAATCTGTTCAATAGTATTGGAACATTCAAGATTGTAGTTTAGTTCTCAAAGGAAACATTCTAGGACATTTAAAGAATTTCACAATTCATACGTTTATGCTATAGTTGAAAAATATTTTCTAAATTTAAGAGAATGACCACATCATCGCTATAACATCAACGATTAAGAAGAACGAAATTGATGAATGAAAAACTTTAACCAACAAACAAAATCTATTTTACAAACAACATTATTCTCCATGTACTGTATATGCAGATAAATTAATCATTATCTTAAAGTTTTATCTTTTTTTGTGTAAACAGGCCCTAAAGCAGCACATTCGATGTTTATATCAGTACTGTGGTGTGTGTACTCACAGGTAGTTGGCCAGATTGTGCTCTTGTAAGGTGTGGGTTTCAAAGCCATGTGGAGTTCTGTCGAAGTAGTCATTCCCGATTCCACAGATGAAGCATTTTGTCTAGACAAAAGTACAAAAATGAATTACGTCTTGCTTATAATTCACTGTATGTATTTTCTAGGATCACCAAATGCAATAAGTGTAAACAGATTTTCCAAACACTTCTCTCCCTCATTCAAATTTGGTTGAGCCAGTTGCCATGTCACAACACCCAAACAACCAGCGTTGTTTTGACAGTGTTTACACTTCTGGAGGACATCGACCTACAATTTACATCTTATAGTTGTATTTCCAGTTGCGTGTTATTAAGCAGAACATGTTGCTACAGATGCTCACCTCCATGTCTTCGTTCACCTGCTCCTGCTGGTCTCTCAACTCACCGAAGGCATCAATGATCAAACCTGGTTTGTAAATGAAAGCAATTATGAGAACTTTGATGAAAGCAATTATCTGACCATTATGATCGCTGTGTTTTGAATGAACAAGGTTTATGCAATGAGGTTGGTTGGGTGCTCTTGTTGATCAAATGAGTTTTATTGGCTATGCTAAATCTCAGTACCCTGAATGATGGCCAGCAGAATGACGATGACGAAGAAAAAGAAAGTGATGTCGAACAGAATGCGGTAGAGCTCGTAAGGGTCACCGGCCGGGTCTACGATTTCATCACCGATGCCTCCACCGGCTCTCACACCAACATACATGTGGAACAGGTAACACTGGAAAACACATGGAATAGCGTTTTTAGTATTTATGATGTTATATACTAAATAGCCTGCAAATGTCACAGCCCTATGAACTGTACGAGGTCCCTTTAAAAACCCCGCCCAGAAAACGAAGCTAAACTCACAGTCATCATATCATCACACTTCATGTCAGGCTGGTCCTCATCCTCGCTCTTGTTGTAGAACTTGCGGAAGAAGTTGAAGGCCACCACGGTGTACAGATAGACCACGACTGCCAGAAGCCCCACAGTCAACACCAACTGTTCAAAGATAGTGTTCCATTAAAATGAAATGCCATAATGCTTTGTGGTAAAACTGAACTACGGTTGCCCTCTGGTGGATGAGACATGCCTGTTTGCCATTGTGAGTCACAGAAGACAAAATAGTCCTTAAGGTCTTGAAGCCCATGGCGATGTCCAGCAAATGAGCGGCGAAGAAGAAGTTATTGTAATGTCCCAGAATAGACATGGTGGTGTACCAGATCAGATAGAGGAAAGACTGGACATAAAAGCACAAAATGTTAGTGTCAAACACATGGTTGTGATGTCGGATTCACATTGTCATAATACTCACATTGTCAGTTAGCACCACTCCCATCTTCCAGATGTGATACTTGGTATCAATAGAGCTCAACCTGTAATTGAAAGCAAAACAGTCATGACCGCATGATCCGGTTCTATAGTTTGAAGGTGATTTTACATTCTTTTAAGACTTTTATTGTAAGTGTTTAATAAATCCATGTATAAGAATAATTGGATGAGATGACATTTTGTGATATATTATAGGGTTGACATAGGAACCTACTTGAGTTGCCCAAGGTCATGTAACTTTAACATTTTAATGCTATTAATGATATTTCTACAAATATCCATTTTTTTCCTAAACTAAACCAAGGTAACAGTGTTGACATTTTACATTTGACAAAAACTGTGACATTCCCTTGTCCTTAAACAGTTTCTTGAAAGGGTGTTTTGTATTATAACCCTTTTAATATATTCAGGCTCTTTCATGTGACAATAGCTCACCAGGACAGTAGAGACGCCTCCTTCACCACAGCCTCTTCAGTGGGGTCGAAGTCTAGTGCGCTCTTATCCAGACCCAGAAGTTCAGCAATGCGCTCGGCTCCATACAAGTCACCATATTTATTGATAACCTAAAGAGAGCCCAATGAAAAGATGCCCATCCCTTCATACCATGTCATGTTTACCTTCACTTACCTTTCTCTTAACAAACTTGTCCCAGTAATTGTTAGGGAATGACCTGCAAGACAGTTTGCGTCAAAAAGTGCTAGAACCACATGAATACAATAGAAATGAAAAATAATGTCTGAAGGGTTTCTCACGGAGTTGCAATAACCAAACGATCCCACTGTCCTTTGATATCATCATCAGACGGCTGCTCGGTGATATACAAACCATCAAACTCCAGCTTTCTGGCGATCTCTTTCTCACGCTTAAAAACAACTAAGGGAACCTACAGCGAGCAGAGAAGAAAGTTAAATGCACAACACTGTTGTACAGCTTTGATATATTTATACAAACTACAGGTGTAATGGGTGTTTACCTTCAGGTAATAATAACCAACGACGCAAAGCAAGGAGATGACTGTGTGAAACACAGCCAAGAAGGTCAAAGTGGGCGCCATATAACCAGTGCTCTCCTGAAGAATGAAGTATTCCACTCCTTCATCATCTTCATCACCTTCATCTTCTGCACCACCCCAGGATCCTTCCTCTTCATCATCATCAAAGTCTCCAGTCACCTTAGAAAGCCAAAAAAAAAAACTAGTCAGAGGAGCATTGACTTATTATTGAGGTTTTTACAGTACAGTACAGTTGCTGAAACATAAGCTATTAAAACATTTCTGTTAATTGAACTAATAAAATATCAGCCTAAATATTATTAAAAAAAAAAATGTTAGCAATAAACTTAAATAAGTTTGAGACACTAAGTTTAGTTTTTTATATTCGGATAATAATTTTTAAGTAGAATAAAAATAAATTAAACATATAGGGGCGGTTTCACTGACAGGGCTCAAGTCTAGTCCCAGACTAATTCAAACCTGAGAGGTGTCTAAATCGAAAACAACTTTCACTGACATATCTTAAAATATATCAGTGCGATTGTTTTGTCTCATGATGCAGACCAGTAATGTTTTTTGTAAAGTATGTTTTTAAAAACAACTTAAATATCCAAATTTAACCAAGGCCTAGTCCTGGTTTAAACTAATCCCTGTCTGGGAAACCGCCCCATAACAATTTAATAATAAATAAATAAAAAAATAATAATAATTAATAATAAAACGACAAAAACACATAACAAAATATTGAATATTGAAAAATTAACTACAATTAACACGAAAAATAAAATAGAAGCTAAAACAGAATGTTAATAAACCAAAATTAAACGAACACACAAAACAAAACCTGCTTTTGAATAAATAATACATTTTAAATGAAATCACTGTTAAAATGAATATATTTAATTTAAATTAATATATTTATGAGTATATTTATATAGAGACCTTATAGAAGAGCAGGATGAAGTTGATGGCAAAGGCCACGAAAAGAGCCAGAAAACGTAGGTTGTAGAAGTTACGAGCCAGGTAATTCTACAAAGAAAAATAAACACATTTTAGGGGTTAATAAAAACTTTTTTGTCATTTAAACAAATGACATTTTCCTGCAGGACGAACTGTAACCAAGTGTGAATGTCAAAGGTTTAAGTATTGTACCAGCATTTTGGTTTTGTAGACTTCAAGCCCTGCAATGAAGCTGGCCATGAACGCTGGAGACGCTTTTGTTGAGCCACGTTTGACTCTTGGAGTTGATTTGGCAGCTGCTGTTTCCTCTGTTGTTTCCTTTTTAGCCTTGTCCTCTTTCTCCTGGTTCTCAGTGCTAAAAACATCTCAATGTCAAAATCTAGACATGATCAAACACAATATCTCAAAACAACTGAAGCTGAAACCTACTCTGCTTTCTCTGGTTCAGATTCAGGCTTGTCTGCAGCTACCTTCTGTGTAATAAAAACAACAAACTTGATTCCAAACTTTTTCCTCAGAACTCTACATAAAACTGCAGGATGAGATATCCAAAGTTATAGTGTTCTCAGAATAGATACAAACCACAGTTTTCAGGACAGGAGCGGTAGCCTCAGTAAGTATCTCACAGACATCACCCAGACCAGGTTCTGCTCCATGTTTCCCCTCTTTCTTTCCTGCCGGATTGAGGAGATCCATGATCACATCGGCCTCCAGCTTCTCCCCACCCGCGCCTGTCATCTGTACCATATCTGCCGACACCACCAGCTCATTGCTTTCGATCTTCTCCGCTTCCAAAACATCACCATGGATTCCAAACTGTGTCGGATCAGGCATGTTACCCAAGATATCAGTCACTTTCATGTTTTTAGCCCCCTCTACAAGCCCCCCTCCAAACATGGACGACCAAATTATATGGAAGAACCCGAAGACAATGCCAAAAATGCCTTTGAAGAAGCCAGTGAAGAGCATCCAGAAGAAAGAGAAGAAGCCTGTAATCATCTCTCGGATGGTCAGCTTCTTGAATTTCTTGAACTGTTTGCGCATAGTCTTCAAAGTCAGCATTTGACGGAAATTAGACACGCTCTTCTTCACAGACGCACATGCCGCGGTGAAGGCGGAGGCAGACTCAAGCGAGGCGTCTTCCTCCTCAGATAACCCTTCGAGAAGACTGTGCAACTCCTCTTCGTCATCATCCTCCGGACGCTCTGCAGCATCCGGCTCGGAAATCTGAGACGCCAACTGCATCTCAAAGATGGTGTCCTCGCAGAAGTTTACGAAGAGCTCCATCTTCTCGCTCTCACCGCCTTCATTTACCACGTCGAAGATGAACTGTCGTTTAGACTCTTTGACCTGAGGCTTCTCCCACTGGGTTCTGCTGGACTCACTGATCTCAAAGTAAACCCTTTCGATCCTCTTGGCGCCACCCATGATCTCGATACGGCCAAGGTAGGGCTCAAAGTAGCTGAGCACACTTTCAGCCAGGTCTAAGAAGGTGGACAGGCGTGAGTCGTGAGGCATGTGCTCGGAAAGATTTGTGAGTAGCACGGCCACATTAAAGCCGATGTCTTTGGCTGGTTCATGGAAACGTTCCACAAACTCTTCGTAGTGGAACATGTCATTCTCATCCGCCTCCACGCAGGACAGGAGGAACTCGATTTCCGACTGAGTGTATTGCTTTTGGCTTTCCATCGATTTATGGAACTCCCTTTTGGATATGACGCCTTTGCAGTCTGGGTCGTACTCCTTGAAGTTATCTGATGTGGTTAGGTCCTTCAGTTTGAGGAACATGTCGAAGAATTTGAGGATCATTTCCACGTTGCTGGAGGACTCCACTAAAGTGTCGACCATTTGCTTGCCGATTGTTCCGTTGACCACATTACCTGTGTAACGAAACACTCATGAATCTACTATTCTTCTGCTGAGAAGTGGAGAAGATCAAAAACACTTGCCTTCAAGAAGAGATAACAACATGACCACCATATCCTTCTGCAAATCCATCAGTTCCTTCAGCAGCTCGATTTGACTAGAATCCTGTGTGCAGAAAAGTGAACAGACTATGGGCACATGATGCATTTTATGGCCTTTAATGTCTCAAGAGTCATTACGTTGTTACCTGTGATAGTTTCATTTGCATGTTGGCGAAAACATGCAGGAATCCCACCACTGCATCCCACAACCTGCTGTGTGCCAAACTCTGCTGATTCCCAATACATGGGCCCTGAAAATAAACCAAGTATTATTAAAGTCCAATGCACAGTACAGCAGGAGTGTAGAGCCCATGTATGACGGTACCTGGATGTACTCGGTGAGTGAGTTAAAGATCTGTTTGGCTACTGCCAACGCTTTGGAGAAGTTATGTTGTCCAGCTTCGTCCATGACATCTTTCCCAGAGTAATACCAGTAGAAATCACTTATGGATTCCTGTTGATGAAAACAAATTATTTTTACCTCTGACTGTAGTAAACTCATGATTCAGTATTTCGTTTTTTTCCACATAAATACATCCACATATATGTTTAGCGCATGTGTACTTGTAGACGTAAGAGGTAGTCCACGGTGCTAATGATGATGTTGACTGTAGTAGTATTTCCTGTCTGGGTCCGGAGGAAGTTTTGGAAATCTGTATTACAAATATTAAATGATAAGAGCAGATAATCAAGTGCAAAGTAGTAAAATGGTGGTAAAATGGTTGTAAAAGGATGTTTTTATTCAGTGTAAATATTCAAAATGTAAAGAAATAGTACAGAACACCGTAGAAAAAAAAATGCTGCCTTACATTTTTTAGTACAATCAGTAATTTTTGTAAAGTAAAATAAGTTTGACAATTGAAATTGCTTGACCAATTTGGGTGACTTGAAGTAAAAGCATGTAAACATTTGAAATATTATATAACATAAAATACAAGTTGAAATTACTTGCAAAGCCAATGTTATTGTAGTTAAAACTTTTTTTTACAGCATATAAGATATGATTTATTGATTACATGTATTTGAAGAGTTTGGTTCCAAAATGAGACCTCATTTAAATCATGTTTTTATAGTGTTTTATTGTGTTAGTTAGCTGTACTTTTCGAAGTTATTATGGCTTAAATCAGAACAAACCAACTGCAGTTTGATTGATATTAATTGGAATGCATAATAAAAACATGAATTTTGATTTTTTTTTTAAACAGAGTTATCTCATTTTGGCACCAAACTCTTCATTTATTACACATACAGTATATGCATTGGTCAGACACTGTGCATTCACATTATACACGCTTGACCAAGTGTAATGTTCTACCAGTCGAGCTAGTACATACTGCAACACTTATATGTAAAATAAAAACAGAAGAAATCATTTAAATGAAGTGAAACCAAGTAAAAGCGGATACACTGTGCTTTTTAGTTAAATCAAACACAGAACCCAATGTTAAAAGTCTCACCATTATTGTGGCCCTCGCAAAGGAGTTGCAAAAACCTGAATAGATCCTTTGTAAACTCATCATTTTGCAGTACTTTGGAACCTTAAAACAAGACCGAGAGATGTAGTTACTTTCTTTAAACCTGAAGAACTTCAACAGCTCTTCATCAATCTCAAGCAAGCGTTTGACTAGCACGTGTTTTGGGAGCTTGATTGACTTAGGATGAGGAGCTTTAGAATGCAGGCTCGCAACCGCATCCCAAGAGCTGACTGGAAAAAGAGAAGCTTGTAGATTAATCCACAGAAATGACGGAAATTTCATGAAGCTGGGTTAGCAAAGTAACTTTCACAAGGATTGTGTGCTGGAGATACGATTGTATCATATCCCAAAAGAAAATACTAGTGCCATTATAATCTTTTAATACCAAAAGTAATCAAAAGTGAGCGAGATCTTTTGTACACAACGTCACGCATGTGAAAGTTAGTCATGTAAGGGACCAGCCTTGTGAAATAGCCCCAGATCCACAGCATAGCTTATTTTGTAGCTGTGTTTTGATCTTTAGCTGAACGTACAGTAGCCTACACTTAAACATGTATTAATGTCTTTCAACACAGTTTCACATGGAAGACAACATTTCCCAGATTAAGTTTAGTAAAGGAATGAGCCTGGCTTAGTTCTGTCTTTCTTTTGTGTTTTAGCATGCAGTTCTGTGTCTCTACAAGCCAGCACCAGTGAACAGTGCAATGATAGTAGCAGGGAAACAGTTTTCAGGAACGGATACATGCCAGTGGATAGCGTTGCGAATCGACGGATAGCTAAACTGTATTTACCCCGCTCACTCGAGTTGACTGCAATCCAGTATAAAATGATGGAGGACAAACAAAGAGAGCAGACAAAAGCAAATGGAGAGAGAGATTGAATTTGAGAAAGAATTAAAAGTCATTCAGCTTTAAGTGAGAGGACATGCAGTTACAAGTGTTTACATATAGACACACATGTTTCATGGAATGTAAGTATTGTGTTTTAATAAGGTTTAATAATAAGATGCAACCTACTGTATAAATATAAATATCTGATGCTGAGAAGCATACTGTGTAGGGCATATACAGCGTGTTATTCATTGAGACTGGACTTTATTTTTGTAGTCGTGAGTATAAAGTCATCCTGCAATGTCAGTATTTCACATGCAGTGTTTCCAATCATGTTCTGTATCACATTTATTATATCAATGTGTCCCTATATTTTATTTGTAAAACAAAAAACATATTTTATTGTAAGAAAACACTAAGATTACATTAAGATTTTTTTTGCAACTTTTGACAATTTTCATAAAATGTAAGCACCCCCTTCCATTATACAACAATAGGCTATATGCAGTGTTGGGTAAGTTAGTCTGAAAAAGTAATTAATTACATTTTCAATCATGTAATTAAATTACAAATTACTCCCTACAAAAGTATTTAATTACTTATTACTAATTCCTTTCTATATCCTACATCAACCTTGATTAGAATTGATTCAAGGATAGACATAAATGTCTTATTTAGTTCATTCAAATACATAATAAATAACTACATAAATGATTCTTATTAACCGACCAAAGTACACAAATGTGAGAAGGATACATTAAAGCATACATTTGAAAGTTTGACTTATGATTTTGATGTCATTTCCACTATTGAATAGATTGCACTGTATTTAGTTCAATTACATCAGAAGTAACTGTATTTAAAAGAGTAATCCCTTACTTTACTTTTTCAAGGGAATAGAAATTCAATTACAGTAACTAATTACTTAGTAACTAGTTGCACCCAACACTGGATATACGTAGTATGAATATAAAATAAATATAAAGTTAAATATATTTTTAATGCTAATTTTAATATTAAAAATGATTCAAAGTTTTTATTTGTCATATATAATAGAGCTTTAACACACAAACTACATTCACATATCCTAGCACATTTTATTTTAATAATTTATATTTATTAAAAAAGCTATGTTTATTGTTGGAAATCACTGTAAATGTTTCATTATTTTCTTGGCATAGCATCATTGCATCGCTGTGGCCACCTGATTTCACCTTTCAAGATGAAGCTCTTTAATGACAGGATGATAAAACAAAATGTTACAGACATCACATTGAAAACAGACAGAATGATATGATGATTCTGCATTATGGGAATACTGTAACTTCTACTGTCAGAGTGAAATAAAGTAACATTAAATGCATCTCAAAACGTTACAATGGAACAGCTTTTTTATCTTTTTATGAACATAATCCCAGGGAAAATCTATTGCAGATATATTTTTCAAATACACTGTATAAACCATAAAAAAATGACACATCATCATTAAAACAAACAGAAGATACAGAATCAACTTTTTGCTTACCTGAGCCCTCTTCAGTCACCATTCCAAGACTCTCTGCTTTATTTTGCCTTTCAAATGCATTCAAATCCAGCACACTGCCAGAGACACAGAGAAATAGACACAATTATGTAAAAAAATTGTTGGCCAATCTAGATAATTGGTTCAGAACTGTAATCACACTCACCTGCAAGACTGCATCAATCCAGATAAACTTTTAAAGAATCCAGCATCTCGCTTTTCTTTCAAATAATTCAGCATTTTCTTATGAAATACAAAGCATTCGTGTAAGTCAGTATCTTCCATGAAACACAACAGACATGTCGACCTCCTGTCAAGTTCTTTACCTGCTGTACAAGAACGTTGCCTCCATTCAGAATAGAAATGCCAAGTTTAAGGGTCCCAGTCACCATTGGACCAAGTCGACCTTCAATCAAAAAACATCTAGCTATGCTCCACCCACAATGATTAACAATCCAATCAAAACTTTAAAAGAGCTGACATGTACATTTACTAGCACTGATCATCTGAAGGACCATTTCAGCAGCACCACGGGCGTGAAGTCTGGCCTGCTGGTACAAAATCTTCTGCTTCTCCATTTCCTTTTCCTGTGAAAGAGGATAACACCAGCTTCAAAAAACAGTAGCATCTTGATATTAGTGGATATTTTTGGTTTTCATTTGATGCATAACCTCAACACATCTGATACTAACTCAAATGTAGAGCTACAGTCATACCTCAAACGTTTTTTCTTTCCCCTCTTCTTCCTCTTCTTCATTCTCAGCACAGCTCTTTAATGCAAACATGAAGCCATTTTGCTAATTTGTGACTATTTGTTAGTACCTTTACAATACAAGATTTGGTAAATACCACACTGACCTTTGCCATCATATCAGCATAAGCAATATACAGAGGATCCTCCTCTAGGAAACTACAACAACACACATGTAATGAAACAGTCAGTCTTTATCATAAAATGAACAAAGATTTGTTTACAGCAGATTTGTGTGAATATATCTCACCTCCTTTCAGTCAGAGCATTATGACTGAAGTGGAGGATGAGCTGATGGAGAGGATCAGGCTGAACTTCAGCCACCTCTTCCTCCTCTTCCTCTACCACAATCATGGGAGTTTTCTGTAGGAAGAGCCACAGAAGTTATAAATACAGCAAATGTTAGAAAAGACCCCCAGTTTACTCTCAAACTCTCTGTTTTTGCCATAACCAAAAGGCATTTACTTTTAACATTTTCTTACGTACAAACACACTTTGATTGACAAACCCATGCTCACAGACCTTTTAACCTCTATAGGGCGAAATTCAGAATGTAAGAACTGACAATTTCATGAATTTGAATTTGAATTGAATTTGGTGGGGCCAACAGGATGTTGCATTTGGTTTGGGAAGAATAAAGCATTTTTCAAACAACAAAATGGCCAAGAACATATGGGTGGTTGACCGTACATGTGTCCTATGGTGTGACAGAAAACATTAAGAAAACTGTTAATATATATATATATATTTTTAATAAAATAGTATCAGAGAGATTTATCTTCATTGTTAGTTTATTTCCAAATTTGTGCTGCCACATCATCGGTCACATTTACAGTTTATTTATCAACTACCCATATTAGTTTTGTTATGGTTTCTATTTTGTAAGCCTTTTCGTGTTTTTTGGTTCTATTATTTGAGTTAAATAAGTGCCTTTAAGCAAAAGTAATTATGAAATATAATAAAATATATTGCCTTTCAAAGGCAAAAAAATACTCTAATTAAATTATACAATTTTGAATAACGTAAGGTAAGGAGACGGTTTTAAACGCTGATTGTTTCTGTACTTTTTATACGTTTCATTACACACGTTTAGATTCTGAAATTATAGCATTGCGTCTGGTGAGGCATCACTGAAGTCATGAGAACAGGACGCATCTCTCTATGTGCACTCTTCAGCTGCAGCGTAAGTGGGTGCGTGGAAGGAAATAAACTCTTCTGATTGGCTCTGTTTTGTGATTGATGGTCGCGTCCCGCACCTTTTTCCCGTTCGGTATGGACAGACTAAAACCGCGGTCACACTTCACTTTTCGCTCCATTGACTTACTTCATACGCATGCGACAGACCGGAAACACAAGCCCGTCCGAAGATATTTTGCATTTCGGTGAACTCTGACCTGTGAATTCGCGTCACGTGAGTCCGTGAGACCAATAGAGGATCAAAATGTCACAGTGTGACCTCTCGCTACAGAAATGTAAAAAATGGAGGAATCGCTCCCGCCCATTTTCGTATCACTGTCCGAATGAATTTCACATGCTCAAAGTCAAGTCTGACCACGGCATAAATTGCTTATTGCAGGAAACACATTGCATCACGTTTGGTTAGGATGCGGTGTAATTCAGCACCCTGTTTGCAACCTCAATGCAAATTCAATTAAAATTCAAGAATTGACTAAAAACATTCTAAACTAAATTCTGAATAGTGCACAGCCCTTTACAGAGTCACAAACCAAGACATTACACTCATCATTCTTCACGCTGTTATATAATTAACATGACACTATGCAGAATCATATCATTCCAGTCATTTCACATTTTACTCCAATACTCTGCTTTTTGTTATTGAAACAAGGAGCTCCACATTTACATCAGACATGCACGTTTTTCACACGAAGATGTACTCATGGTCAGTGTCTCTCTGTTCGGGTACTGTGAAACCACTTTTAAAAAACTCACTTGTACAGAAGAAAACTATTGCACTATGACTTAGCTCAAGCCAGAGTCATGGGTTCAAATACCATCACTTACTGATTTTTTAGATTTTGAATAAAAGCATAAATTTAAATGTTGAAAGAGAAAGTTGGATCCTTTATGTCCACTGAGCCTGAGCTGAGAAACACTTGTTTGAATGTTCTGAGCATGGTCACTGGGATCTGGTCTGATGTATTACACACATGAGATGTTTAGGGACCAATGACCAGCTCAGGGTCAACATGCAAATTGGAGAAACAGCAATGTATATGGCTTTGTAGCAGTGTGCGTAGATTGTTGTATAGTAACGCAAATGATTAAAGATGGGGTAACACTCGCAGTTGCTGCCAATCTCATATTAATCTGGAGTACCTATAGAGTGTATTGCATACGTCGTATCTTAGAAGAGTGTTTAGTTTGATCAAATTTATAAAAGAGAGATACAGCTGTACGATTATGTACAATACATCATCGCATTAATCCTTTCGGGTTTTTACATTATGCACATACACGTCGATTGTCAACAAAACACAGACAGATGACTTAGTTTCACTTACTGCGTGCCGTAATCTTTTAGCGCTGGGACCGCGCCGTCTATCAGTTTCAAACTATCTTCAAATCCAGCGTTATATCAACTGTTTACATAACAACCATCACTGAAATGCCGTGAACAAACAAACACACAACTTCTCTCACTATCGCAAGAATAACGAGCTGCAAGCCCACAGCGCAGCCAATCTTGATAAGCGGATCGTTCATTGGTTGGCGCGTGGGCAGGCAATTTCTTTCGCCTTGCCGTGGGCGTGCTTTTCCAGGAGAATCGCCCAATATAAGGAATAGGATATCTGTTACGAAACAGGGATCCAGACTTATATAAAACTTTCTGAAACAAGTTGGAACACAGAAATATTACATCATACGTCCAGCTCGGTTTTTAACAAGTTGACCATGTTAAGCATGAGAAGCCAGCACGTTTAACAGTTAAGGTTTAACGTTTAAGTTAGAATGCATGAAATAGCATGTTACCCCATCATTAAATTATATAAATGTCAGTCGAGGGGTGTCTTCACGTGGTTTTTACGATGAGCGCCCAATTATTAACCAATAATTTTCAGTTACTCTACATTACAGTAAAAATTTGTGTCTGCTTAGGTATCTGGCTGGTGCTAAAAATATTTCCGGCTCATATTGATTAAATTAAAAATAAGTCCCTCTTAGTTCACATACCAGCCATTCGACTTGAAGCTACACCGAGACATGATCTTTAGATGAGGTGAACATGCCACCGACTTTCACAACATACGAGACTTACGAAAAGAGACGACACCCAAAGAAAAAAGCGTCGCAGGGAACGTCCGCCCCTCTTACCAAGCTGAAACGGACCGCTTTTCTAGCGTGACGACGAGGACTGAGGCTCAGCCGAAACTCATGCATGCCTTGGCTGCCGCGCCTCGGTCTGCAGCGCGCCACGCAACCAGCGGTGCTGAACACAGGCCACGATGAGTACATGAGACGGGCAGAGACGTGCTCCCGCCCTTGAGCGGACACGGTGCTGGCGGCAGAGCATTCAGCTGCCGAGAGGGCACCAGGGTGCACACACAGCACACGGGGCAATGCTGATGCCAGCCCGGTACTTACTGCCAGGTCCTGCACTAGCTTCTCCTCAAAAGAGTTCTCTTCTGTCTCTATCCAAAGTCTCTGATAGCCATTGAGGAAGAGATTAATTGAGCGATGCCTGAGGAGTGGGGGGGAGAGGGAGGTTAAGAGGAGAGGAGGGAGAGGAGGTAGATGAGGGAAGGAGGTGCATTCTGTGGAGTGACAGGAAGATGTACAGTCCAGGCCCTTATCTGACTGGTCACCTTAATGAGGTAGAATCTAGAAGAGGATGTTTTGATGACCAGATTCTCAACGGCCTACATTCATCTTACCTTACAATGTGCTCAATGTACAGTACAGCGGTCACAAAAAGTGTTTTGGACACTCGAGTTGTTCTTAATACTGTACGAATTGAATTACATTGTATAACAAAATCATCAAACCAAGTGGCAAATGCTAGAGCATCCTTTTGTGAAACCATGCGTGACAACCAGAAAGTATATCTTCACGTACAGTTGTGGCCAAAAGTATATCATATATTTAAAAAATATATGTTTTAAAGATGCTCTTGGACATCACTTTCGGTCACCACTGTACTAAAAATAACTAACAAACTTTTGTTTATGTGTTGCAATGTTATTATTGTTTAGTCATACTACAACATTTAAAACATTTCTGCTTATTGAAATCCAATGAAACATCAGTGTAGATGTTATTTGAAAAACTTGAACAAAGCAAAAATTTGAAATGTTTCCTTAGCAATAAACTGAAGAAACTACATAAATGATTAACTTTTTTTAACAAAACTAAATTAAACTTAAAATAATAAAACTTAGCAAAAATATACAAATAAATAATAAAACGACAAAAGCACATTACAAAATTACAAGAAAATTAACACAAAAACTAAAAAGCTAATTCTAAATATTTATAAAATAACTATGCTGTAGTCCATTATATCAAATGACACATGGTTGTATATTTTGTTACATAATGTAAAGATATCCATACACGTTAAAGTGTGGCTTAAGGTTCCAAATACTTTTTGGGGCCACTGTAGTGGTGACAAACGTTTCTGCTCACCCTGAAACTCCTTAAAGTGAAGAGACCCAGTGATAACGGAAGGTGACCATTCAGAATGGCGGCACTACGGTATGCTTGTGCTCAGCCTATAGCTTGGAGAATGAAGGAGGAGGTTTGGAACATGACTTCTCTTAGTCTCACATTACCGTTAGCATGGAGAACAGTCGATCAAAGCTGGAGGTATGGTACACCTTTTCCAGCCAAACGTACCGATAGCCATTCAGGAAGTAATTATTATTTTTGTATCTGAAGTGTGTTATGGAGACAACAAAAAGGGAAAGGTTTTAGGAAGAAGAAAAAAGGAGCACGGAAAAACCAGGTTGATATTCCCAAAAAAATCAATAAGCACACTTTGAGTTACATAAAAACATATTGACACTACAGAGTAAAGAATGCACTGAGCTGCGTTTGGAAGAAGAAAGACTAGATAAGAGAATATCAAGTATATGTGGGTAAGTACAGGAAGCGTGTGAAGGTGTTGGTAAGCCAACCAAATGTCCTTAAAGAAAGTAGATGTTAAAGCTAAATATTGCAAATGAAACACAATACAATGGCTTCTGAGGACGTACCTTGGTAAATTGTAAAGTGGTGCCATGCGGAAACAAGCCACGACGGCACGCTTGCGTTGCTTTGACAGCAGCTTTTGAAACACCGTTTTCTTGTTTCTTAGAGGCAGCTCCACCTGCCAGTGAAATAAATGTGCTAAGTGTGAGTGACTGAGCAGTTTAAATGCTAGTTTTAAACATGATGTTCACATCTGCTAAAGACAAAATCAGAAACTGAACATGAGATCCAAACAGCATCCTGGACAAGTGTACACAGATGAGCAATATTATAAAAGCGCCTTATTTGACCTGATCGAGGTGGTAGACAGCAGCAGAGATGGATTGAATTCTATCCACAGGTTGCTGTACTTCTGGAGGTCCCTCATTCTTCACCACAATATCTTTGTAAAGGTTTAACTGCCACTGCACCGCTGGATCTTCCGACTGTGATGTCATGAGAAACACCATGAGTCAATGTTAATATCTCAGCATGTTTGTTAGATTATGGTTGGTTCAGACCTTCTCTAGAAGATGGAGGTGCTTTGTCAGGTGCTCTTTGACCTCCTCATCTGTGTCTTTCTGTTGAAGAGAGAAGCTTATAAGAGATCATTTCTAGAATATTAATGAGTGCGTTTACATGCACAGTCTTACTCCGATAAGGTTAATAAGCTGATAACGTGTAAGGTCATGTAAACGCGTAAAAGGGTTTTATTTTATCGGGGAAAGCTCATAAACGGTGTTAGCAAAACCCGCCCGGCAAAGGTCGTTTTTAGTCCATTACTCGCGTTGCATGTAAACGCCTTTATCAGTTTTGTTCATATGCGCATGTCCCATATGAAAGTCACAATAAAATAATGCATAAAAGTCGGCCCTCGAATCATGGAATTGATGTTGGAATGGCAAAATGAAAAACGGACCATTACCAAACGGACTATCGATTGTGATGTCACTACAGGCGAGAAACCTGTCAAGTCTCAGGTTTTGTGCGTAGCCGGTTTATTGCATGTAAACACATGAAAACAGTTTTCTTTTATAAGCTAATTTTGAATAGATTTCCGTTTATTTTGTGCATGTAAACACACTTTTTGACAAAATGAAAATGAGTGGTCTGCCATGTCTCTTTTTTATTGACATTCTGCTATTTAAGATATTTTGTACACCGCTGAAAAAAGTTTAAAAAGTTTATAGTTACATGGGGGTAAATGAGAGAGCAAATGATGCATGATTTTTCATTTTTGGGTGAACTATCCTTTTAAAAGAACAAGAAAGGTACTCACCAGACTGTAACGGATCTTGGCGAGGGAAATGAGCTCTTGGTCTCCCGGAGTGCACATGTTCAGGCCAATGGGCAGCATCTTCTTGTGAGCCGCTACAATGAGGGAAGTCTGGATGGAGTATAACTCTCCTTTTCTCCTTTTTCCTCTTCTTTCTTGATCCTGACCTCCAGACTGGTTTAATACAGAAATACATCTTTAAAACATATATGCCCGGTTTCACAAACAAGGCTTAAGCCAGGTCCCAGACTAAAGTGATAATTTAAGATGTTTTAACTGAAAATAACTTGCAATGACAGATCCAAAAACATGTTAGTGCTATTGTTTTGTCTCAAGATTCAGAGTGGCATAGTTTTTACTAAGGCATTTTTACACTTAAATATCCTCATTTAACTAAGGCCTAGTCATGGTTAAGCCCTGTCTGTGAAACCGGGCCATAGCAACATTGTGTTACATTGATTCTCTTTTTATGAATAAGAGAAAAAATCATCCAGGAGCCAAAACATGAACATACAATAAAAAGGAAAAATGGGTCATGACATGTGGTTCCAACCCCAGAGGATTAACTTCCTGTCTGGCATCATTGGGTAACAAGTGTGTCTGGGTATAATTTAGAACGGCTGGGGATTTTTTTATGGTGCCATTACCTTTGACATCTTCGACTTGCTGTCCGAAGTGAGAAACGCCAGGTTGTTGATTTCATTTTGCACTACAAAATTTTGCTCTTCCCTTTTAAAGTTCTGTGAACAAACACACAGAGAACTTGAGGAAATCTTGAAGAATTCTGGAATACGCCTTGAGATGATTTTTAAAATGCTAAAAACGTACATGAGATTTACACCAAAGGATGAAAATCTCAGACACCATTTTGAAAAGTTCAGTTGAATCGGAATCCGGTTTCTTCAGCCATTTGGATCTAGATCACGAAAAGAAAGATGTGATGAGAAAGACGGCTGTGGTGGAAAGCTCTTCTGTTCTGATCTTTATATGTGTATTCCAGAAAATTTCTAATAAGCATTTCTAACTGTTTCTGTGCTAAAAAAGAAATGCATCACTGCAGACTGTAACCTTGTAACCGCTTAGATGTTACTTTAAAAAAGTCTTCTAAATTGTTTACAGCAATACCTGTTGTTGTCCACGTATCGAATGAGCATAGGATAGAAAGCATACAGATCCCTGCAGAGAACAGCAAACTCATCCAGAATCTGTAGTTCAGCTTCCTGTGTCTCTGCTCTGCTTTCAGCCCGAAGCAACTCTTCTTCAGCCACCACTTTCACAGTCTTTTTCTTCAGCTTCTCAAGCGTCGGTAGGAAGTGTGCCCTCAGGAGATCGGCACCAGCCTTGCTAATGATAGGCTGGGTGTAAACTACATGCAGACAGAATGTCAATGATTTGAGGTCATTCATTCACTCTTTGTTCAAGAACTTACATCATTACCAGAAAACAGCCTCACCTGCGAGTCTTTTCATCCAGGGAGCGTTATCGATTCCTAGATTGTTGTTTAGAATCTTGAGGATGTTGCCCAGGATGAGGCTGAGATGCTCAGATGTGACAGTCGTGCAGCATGGAACATCATCCGGGGTGTTATCCGGCCCCTTTGACCACCAGTATGACAGGTAGTTGCACAGCATGGGTAGGATGACCTCGATGACATGTGGCATCTCAGTGTATCGTGCTCCCGATTCTGATATCTCACCCATGTCCTTCATTAGGCCGTCCAGCTCGGGCATCTCAGGACACATCTCCTCCACAGTATCTGGCATGCTTAAAACTGCGAATCATTCAATATTACGATTGCAAATCAATTTTCATAAAGTGAACCATTTCATTATATTAAAGGTCCAGTGTGGCATTTTTTGGAGGATCTTTTGACAGAAATGCAATAAATAAAAAAAATGTCACCATCCAAAAAAAAAGTCACCATCTGGATTTAACTAAGAAAATAGGTAAGAGCCTCCCATTGGATTGGAGGTCTAGCAACGTTATGTGCCCAGAGAATAAGGTCAGCTTACTACCGAAATATACTGAATGACAAGGTTATTCCATCAATGGGTTCTTTCTTCTCTGATGCCACGGGCATATTCCAATTTCCAAGATGACAACGCCAGGATTCATCAGGCTCAAATTGTGAAAGAGTGGTTCAGGGGGCATAAGACCATTTTCACACATGGATTGGCCACCACAGAGTCCAGACCTTAACCCCATTGAGAATCTTTGGGATGTGCTGGAGAAGACTTCCAGCGGTCAGACTTTCCCATCATTAATATCAAACTTGGCGAAAAATGAATGCAACTCTGGACGGGAAAAAAATTGACATTCTGGACATTGCAGAAGCTCATCGAAACGATCTGATGATTTCTATCTACATACACCGCAGGTCCCCTTGCATGGAATTCGGCATGTCGTTTCTACAGTAGCCCTTAATGGAAACACTGCTCTACAGAATGCGTTTCGTAATACATCGCCTTCGGCAAAGAAGCGAAAACGTGACGACATATTAATTTTGTGTCAGACACCGTAGTGCTTTGAAAGGGAGAGGTGGAGTAAAACGTTGGTTGCAATTGGCAACCTCACCGCCAGATGCCGCTAAATTTCATACACTGGACCTTTCATTTCAAAAGATTTCATTTCAAAAGAAGTCTCATATTCTGGAAAATACACTCACTTGCTCTTTCTCTTGGTGTTTTGGAGTTGAAAACAGATTGGGGGTTGTGCATATTCAATTGAGGTTCCAGGAAGGCCACAGGCATGGCTCCAACTAAAGTAGACAAACATTCACCTAGTACTGGAAGCTGTCTGTGAAAAGGCAGAATAGCAATCTTAGTTCAAAATGAACAGCCACAATGTCAGACAAACAAAAAAGTTTTCCTAGTAATAAAGTGCTTTACTTCTCCACATAAATGTTTTTGCCAGTGCCCAGAGAGTAGAGGCTGGTCAGGATCCGATAACAGGATAGCTGAATGTCATCCACTGAAAGATACATACAATTGCATTTAATTCAATCATTCAGAGCAAATATTCTGCATGCTTGAAAAGAAAGTCTCAAATAAAACATCAATAAATGTAACATTTAAGACTATAGGCTTGGTGATAGTGGATAGTGAATATTCAGAACATATTCACAGTAAGTTTCCTGCCCATATGAACTAAGTTATAATATGCTTAATTGACATTACGGTCTTTGTAAAAAAACAAAATGCATATTGTAATGTTATCTAATATACATCAAATTGATGAAATATAAGTGTTTATTTGGTGAAAACCATGATTATTTTTATTAGGATTTTTTTCAATTATAATATATACTGTATATATTTCACCAAAAATGTTGATCGTTTACTTAGATGTCATTCCAATATATGGAATTATATATTTTAAAGAACGTTGATCGTAAAACAACACTGGCCACTTTTGACTTCCATTATATGGACAAAGAACCAGTGAGACATTCTTCCAAATTCCTTCCACACGAAAAAAGAATGACACATGTTGAGGGTGTATAAATGATGACAGAATTTTAAATGACCTCAGCCTTTAATGCCTTTAAATGACCTCAGATATATATGCAATCACAAAAATGCAGAGAAATATTGAACTCTATCACCCAGGTATAGTCTAAACAACACTTTTGATAGAAACGATACAATTTTTAAGCCATGTTGACTTCAGCTGAACCAAAGCGAGCAGCACTCACACAGCAGTTCGGCTTCAAACTGATGCTGGGTGATGTGATGGAAGAGAACCGTCAGGATGGGCAGCAGAGCCACTGACGTGTAGCTGATGATCTGACTGACGCCCTTCATCTGAGTGCGGGACTGACCCATCTTCCCCAGCTTCAGGTTCTCCAGAGTCTTCTCCAGGTCCTCTGCTGCGTTCTCAAAGAATGTCCTGACACCAGCCTTCACCAGCTCGGAGCCAGACTTCATCACAGTCCTACCGTTACAACAACACATTTTTTGCTGAACTGTTCTTTTAAAAACCGAATGACTCTGGCTGAGATTTCCAACAGTTACCTGAAGTCCATTGAGCGGGACAGGATGTGTAAGCAGCTCACCATGGTGGAAGAGTCACTTCCTGTGAAAGCAGAGATTATTATGTCAGTGAGCCGAGATGCCCCGCAGGCAAAATTAATCTAAATACTCAAAGAAATTCTCACCAAAAAGTGAAATCCTGTGTCTGACAAGGGCTGCCAGTTTACAGAATAGACTAAGAATAGATGGGTCAAGTTAGTATGACATGTACAAATAAAAAATAAGCATAGCACAAGCTAAAACATCACATTTAAAGTGACAGCGTGTGGGTTTCAATAAGGGCAGCACCTTGTGATCATCTCCTTCTCTTTGTTGGAGGCATATCCACTGGTGCTCAGGTTGATGCTGGGGGACGACATGAAGTACAAGCAGTGGTTCTTGAAGTACTGGTCTATGAGGGGCAGCAGAATCTATGGTGAAAGAGATCAGATCTTTAATAACTATATCACACGAAATATAAAGCGTCTCTGCTTTTGACTCAATTTTACCTTAGCAAAGAACTTGATCTCTTGATCGTGGGGAGATTTGTCAGTCTTTCCACTGCTGGCCATAGCCTCTGCAAATGTTATGCAAGACGGCACAAAATGAGTCAACTTGATATTTTAAAGGGGAGTTTCAAAACATTATTTCTTAGTCCAAAAACTGCTTTTATTAAGACCGAGCTGCCAGAACGCATGTAAGATTTTGACTTAGTATGATGTCAAAGTGCAACAAAAGCTTACAGAAGATCATCACCTAGTACTTCTACAGTACGTCTCCGTAGCTCCGCACACCGATTTGGACATCAGTGAAAATTAATACACAAATTTAATACGAATGGAATTCATGACATATTGAGCGTTTTAATGAACATCTCGATATGTAATTGTTTTCATAAAAAAACATTCCACCCACCAAGATGAGCAATGAACTCCTGTGCAGAATCAACATAGCTCAGGAGCCTCTTAAGGAACTTGAAGGCAATCCTCTTCTCCATTGACGATGAATCTTGCTCCATGTCCTTCAGACCTCTGCACGACAGAAAACATCATAAATACTGATCACAAACTGCCTGCATGTCTTTATGAGTCAAAGGTGATCATTTTGAGGGAGTGAGCTACAGTATGAAATGAGTTGGAGAGCGCATCGACCTGCTGATGGCATATCCATTGATCTGAAGGAACCTGAAGAGTTCCTGGGCTTTCTCTCTATCTCTGTACTTCTCCTTAGCAGTCAGAGTGTCATACGGTACTAACAGTGGATGACTTCCACTTCCTGTCAATGAAAACACACTTTGATCTTATGCCCATGCTTCTTGTAAAAAAGATTAGGCCAACAGACATTTTCTATGAGATAAGTGTCACCTTTACTGTCAAGTTCAATTTTCTTCTTCTTCGCCCAAATGTTGTGGTAATTTTCTGCGACTGTTTCGACCATCGCCTGTTGAAATGATCGCGAAGAGAAAAGAGTTTAGGACACAACACAAGAGATATGCACAATACGTCACGATTTAATTCACACTTGCCTGTAGTTCTCTTGACAGAATGACATTCTCCAGATCCTGTGGGGTTGGTTTAAATCCACCCTGTTAAAGGGAAAAGGCGACACTGTGCTAAATAAATCCAAATGAGTTCTGGTCTATTTTATCCAAACTTCAAAACTAGCTATATGTTACCTGGGAGGACTCTGATATCTTGCGTTGTTTTTCGGTTTCTCTTTGCTGAAACATGGCTTCCCCTTCTTTGGTCCTCTCAATGTTCCATCCCATCGCTAACATGCTCTTCAGAGTCTCTTTTACAGGGTAGCGATATGTTTCCCTTTCCTATATAAAGTGTCAGATTTGTATTCATTATATTTCAACCGCTAAGTCTTGCATACTGTACATGTAAAAGGCAAATGTGTATAGAAGACGATACCTTTTCACTCAGTGCTTTGTAGGGTTTTAAAAGCGGGTGAGTTTTAGCTTTGTCGTCTACTTTATCCCCCGCAGTCCAGCCAAGAGCGATCTATCACCACACAAGATAAAACAAGCAGTCACCCTTTGTCTTTTTCAACAGAAGAAGAGGTTGAAATGTTGAACTCTAGTACCACTATAAAAGATTAATGAGAGGAGCTTTAACATCTTCCAACCTTCTCAGAGGACCATTTCTCATGGGAATGCGCTGCATACTTGTTTGCAATATAATCTAATTTTTCAGCCAGGGAGATGCTGAAAAAAAATCACAGCAGTTTATCATGAGCTCCATATAACAGATGTCACACTAAAGGGACGAAAGTTCACTGGCTAGTAGTACTTACTTAGCCGTGTTAATTGGCTGGGGGTCAAAGTTGCCTTGGGCATCAACAGATGCTTGTTTAACCAATGTAGAACCTGGGCTGGAATCTACATAGTCTGGCGGAATGGCCCCAGATACGGCGCTCAAACATGGCATGGCCATTTTGAAAAGCTCACCATCGTATTTCTGCAAAATAGACAACGGAGTCAAACAGCAAAGTTCCCAGAAAGAATATTCTGGACCAGTAAAAAAAATAAAGATAATACTTGGGTCTCTGAGGGTTTATTAATTACAGTATATTCGGTATCCTACAGTATTTATGACCTCTGTCTTACCTTCTGAGAAAGAGCATTAAAAAGTCCCCAGAAGAGTTTCTTAGTGAGGTGAAGTTCCTCTTCTGATGCCATACCAGAGCTGCCCAGGCCTGTTGGCAGACAGTAGTACTTCCAATTCTGCTCGTAGTGATTGGTCAAAAGCTGCAAGAATAAACAAGCACGCTAATACATCCAAACTAGGAATTCATTCTGCATCACCCCGAAAGTGGTTATTATGATACTTTGATAGTGCAAGATTTGATTTTGGTACTTTCCATGGTAATCTAAGACATCTAAGATAAATATTTCAAAAGTGTGCATGGCCTGCCAAGCCGTCCGCTGATTGACCTGCTCTAGAGTGATTATGATAGAGTGAGACAGCTGTCAGCGGGGAGACAGGGTGCTGAAAGCGTGAAGAAGGTATGACTTGACCCATGGTGAAAGTTGCATCACGTAATGTGTAAGCCAGATGCTGTGTGTGTGTGTTTTGTGCATGTGTGTGTAGGGTGTATAAAGCTGTCAAAATACACTACGGAGGTTATAAATGTTAGATCAATTATTGAGGGTCTTTTAAAAATGCATAATCTATGGGTAAAAAAAAAACACTTGCATTTACCACTAATTATCATTATACATTACATTATACGCAAGAAAAATGTGTGTGAAACACAAACAAAAGAACACATCTGCTTTTTGCATTAAGTTATGGCATAAAAACGGTCCATAAAAATGTTACGCGATTAATCACATCCAGAATAAAAGTCTGTCTTTAAATAATATATGTCTGTGTACTGTGCATATTCATTTTGTATTTATAAACATATTCACGTACACCAACACCAACACATACAGATATTTAAATTTAGAAAATGTATTTATTTATCGGGGATCACACTTCTCAGCCTCCCCGGGAAAGTCTATGCCAGGGTACTGGAGAGGAGAATCCGACCGATGGTAGAACCTCAGATTCAGGAGGAACAGTGTGGTTTTCGTCCCGGTCGTGGAACGCTGGACCAGCTCTATACCCTCTCCAGGGTGCTGGAGGGTTCATGGGAGTTTGCCCATCCAATCCACATGTGTTTTGTGGATTTGGAGAAGGCATTCGACTGTGTCCCTCGCGGCATCTTGTGGAGGGTGCTCCGGGAGTATGGGATTCGGGACCCTTTGCTAAGGGCTATCCGGTCCCTGTACGACCGGAGCAGGAGCTTGGTTCGCATTGCCGGCAGTAAGTCAGACTTGTTTCCGGTGCATGTTGGACTCCGGCAGGGCTGCCCTTTGTCGCCGGTTCTGTTCATAATTTTTATGGACAGAATTTCTAGGCGCAGCCAGGGGCCGGAGGGCGTCGGGTTTGGGGACCACAAGATTTCATCTCTGCTCTTTGCGGATGTTGTCGTCATGCTGGCCCCATCAGACCAGGACCTTCAGCATGCACTGGGACGGTTTGCAGCCGAGTGTGAAGCGGCTGGGATGAGAATCAGCACCTCCAAATCTGAGGCCATGGTTCTCAGTCGGAAAAGGGTGGCTTGCCCACTTCAGGTAGGTGGAGAGTTCCTGCCTCAAGTGGAGGAGTTCAAGTATCTTGGGTCTTGTTCACGAGTGAGGGAAGGATGGAACGGGAGATTGACAGACGGATCGGTGCAGCTTCTGCAGTAATGCGGTCGCTGTACCGGTCTGTCGTGGTGAAGAAGGAGCTGAGCCGCAAGGCGAAGCTCTCGATTTACCGGTCAATCTACGTTCCTACTCTCACCTATGGTCATGAGCTGTGGGTCATGACCGAAAAGACAAGATCCCGGATACAGGTGGCCTTCCTCCGCAGGGTGGCTGGGCGATCCCTTAGAGATAGGGTGAGAAGCTCGGTCACTCGGGAGGAGCTCTGAGTAGATCCGCTGCTCCTCCACATCGAGAGGGGCCAGCTGAGGTGGCTCGGGCATCTTTTCCGGATGCCCCCTGGACGCCTTCCCGGGAAGGTGTTCCGGGCATGTCCCACCGGGAGGAGACCCCGGGGAAGACCTAGGACACGCTGGAGGGACTATGTCTCCCGGCTGGCCTGGGAACGCCTCGGTGTCCCCCCGGAGAGCTGGAGGAAGTGTCTAGGGAAGTCTGGGCATCCCTGCTTAGACTGCTGCCCCCGCGACCCGGCCCCGGATAAGCGGAAGAAAATGGATGGATGGATGGATGGATGGTATTTATTTATATTTATATAATTTAAATTATATTTAACATTTATTGCTTTTTATGTTTTTTTTTAAATACTGTATACATGTACACAATGTCTTTATAAATACAAAATTAATATTCACAGTAGACAGACATATTATGTAAACACAAACTTTTATTCTGAATGCGATTAATCACAATTAATTGTTGCACAACCCTACCATGTGCATGTTTATTTGATGTTCATTCTGGTGCTGAACGTCTTCTATAATGACGATGATGTCACTCTTGCAGTTTACACACCTTAATGGGCATCTGGCAGTACTCTGTAAGCTGTGGGACATCAAACACGAGACGACGCAACAGCTGCTGCAGCATTGATGGCCTAAGATGCCTACACAAAACGCAAATGACTTCAGATGATATCAAACCTAAATAACAAGTATTATCTGCAGTAGGGCTGTTAAACTATTAATCGCTATTAATCGCATCCAGAATAAAAGTTTGTGTTTACATAATACATGTCTTTGTACTGTGCGTATTTATTTGCCATTTATAAACACATATAAAAGTATATATTTATTACATTTATATAATTATATATAATTACAATTATATATAAAGATTTATAGATTTTTATATTTTTCTTAAATATATAAAAGTGCTTGTATGTTTTTGTAATACAAATGTAATATGCACAGTACAGTAAAGAGGAACAAATATATAATATATACATATTGTGTTTACAAACTGTATATTATGTAAACGCAAACTTTTATTCAAGACGCAATTAATCACGATTAACCGTTTAACAGCCCTAATCTTAAGCATCAAATTGTATGGTCTGAGTTGTCACCCGTCTTAAACATTTAAATCCAGGTTTTCAAAGGTGGACAACGTTGGTTCTTACTCGCAGATGGCCAGCAGACATTCCTCAATAGCATCTCTCTGGGCCTTGGTAAGCGAGCGGCCCTTGGAGAGACGATAGATGGTGTGCAGCGTAGAGTCAATGAGAGGTGCGTAGTGCTCTGTGTGAGCGAACAGATGAGCACAGCGCGCTAAAAGAGGAAGCACTGCCGAGCCTATGTATCTATTCATGGCCAGCGCCGTCTCTGTGGTTCGGAGCACCTCCTGGGGGACACAAAAACATGACAAAATACGAATTGATAATCGATTATTTTCAATAAAAGATGTTAAATGAGTTCATTTTGATATTTATATAGTATGTTCTTTTTGCTGTGTGTGCTTTTGCACGAATTCAGTTTGCAAGAATTTGATTCTCATTTTAAAAAAGCTTAAAATGCTCAGATGGCATGAAATGTATTAATTTAGTTACAAAAAGGTTAAGGTTTATTGCATTAATTATTATTTTAATTATTATATTGTTTTTGCTTATAAAAAACACTACATTAACATGTTAAATTTACATATTTAACATATGGTAATCTGGGGGAATCTCGGAGAAACCTTCCTCCTAGATGACAAATTCAATACTCTCAAATATCAAAACAAAGCATATTAAATGTATGTCTGCGATTTCTTTTTAGCTCTGCAGTGCTCCCTACCGAGTCCAAGGAGGCTGATGCACGCAGGTCTGGCAGGAAGCCCACCTCCAGCAGGTGCAGCAAGAAGCTTTGGTCATTAATACCATAGACACGGTCCAGGAAAAGCACCATGGGTCCCTTGTGCTCTGGACAGAAGCTAGCATTCATGTCCGGTTCGGTTACGCTGCCGTCTAAGCGGACGAAAGATTTAAACCAAAAGAAAAAAAGAACAAGAAGGCAAGAAGATGAGACATGCTGTACGATAAAGATGACACTGAACTGGTTAGTACCAATCAATCATATGGGCATTGCAGTGGATTTAGGAAATTATTTCTAAAGCCTAATTTATACAGTAGAAGAAGAGGAAGTTTTTCATTCTCAATGAACTAAAGCAGACTAGGCGAACAAAGTCTTTGTTTATACTATGTACAGTTAAAATAAAGCTATGCGCATAATTTGTAAATAAAGTTTGTTATCTAAATAACATCAGCAGATACTTGTTCCTGTTCTATTAAAGGGATAGTTCACTCAAAATTGAAATTTCTATCGTCATTTACTCACCCTCAGGTTGTTCCAAACCTGCATAAATGTCTTTGTTCTGCTAAACACAAAGGAAGATATTTGAAAGAATGTCAGTGAGCAAACAGATCTCATCCCCCATTTACTACCATAGTAGGGAAAATAAATACTATGGGAGTCAATGGGGGACGAGATTTCTTTGGTTACTGACATTCCTCCATGTCTTCCTTAGTGTTTAGCAAAACAAAGCCATTTATACAGGTTTGGAACAATCTGAGGGTGAGTGAATTCTCAATTTTGGGTGAACTATCCTTTTAAGACTGCTTTAAAGACATCAAGTACAAAGCACAAACCTTTATTCACGACTGGCATTTTGAGGGGAATACTGATGATTCCAACCAGATCTTTAATGGGCACCAAAGAACGCAGAATGGCACGGATACGCAATGCTTCACCTTTGCCTTTGTTAATAAGCTGTAAATAGGCACCCATAAACATTAATGCAAGTCATTTCCATGAGTTATATACAATGTACAACACCGCCCTGCTGAAAATTGTTTCGCTGTTTTATCAGTAGGGTATAACTCGAAGAAGCAGCAAGTTTGTCTTCAGCTTTGTCACAGTTTTTGTAAATCGATAAAATCCAGCTGTAAAGAAGCGCTCACATGCATCTCAGGTGCACAGCGGCCCAGAAGATCAATAAGGGCTGAATAGAAGGACATAATAGAGTTGCCCATGTGTGCGACCTCCTCCTCCTCTTCATCTCGCCCTACCCTGTCAAAACAAAACAAACAAAGTACTTGCTTATTCAAATCATGCTCGCTCATTCATGAGGTCAAAGCACAGTGTGGCAGGACATTTCCATATGTAGGGTTCTTGCTAACTTTTCCTGGATAATTTGGTCTTACGTGGGTGTGACCCCCTCAGGTAATTTGGGCAGGTCTAAGGCAGGATCTTCTGAGATCTTAATGGCTTCCTTCATGGCAGCAAGCAAACCTTGTCCTCCCTCTCCTCTAAGAGCAGGTCCGAAGCACTCCGGGCGTCTGATTAAAAGCTTCACGACTACGTTAGCGTTCTCCTCAACACTTTCACCTGAGAAGTTCAGAGCGTGCACAAACAAAGAGATACGGCAGTTTCCATATGAAGTCTTTGAATAATGGCAGATGAAAACCGTTCCAAAGCAAGAAGACACCAAAGGAATAAATGAGCCATCAAAAAATTGTGCCTCTACCAACCATTGACAAAGACAGCAAAGCGGAGGAAAGACAAATAGCGTTCTCCCTCTATTGGGTTCCAGCCAATGTCTGGGTATCCTCTGGCTATGAGCATCGGGCAATTCTGCAACCCACAGCCAGCTAGATATGTCACCACCTGACAACATGCACGTGGGAAAACAGATCTTAGAAACAATTAAAACAAACAGTGTTTGACAATTTTACAGTAATGCTGTTTTTCAGATTTGTTTTTTTATTGCTGGAACAGTTCACCCAAAAATAATTGTTTTCCCATCATCATCAAGTAGTTTCAGATCTGTATAAATTTAGTTTTTTTTATGAACACAAAGAAAGATATTTGGAAGAGTGTTTGTAACCAACCTGTTCTGGGGAACAATTGATACCATAGTAGGACAAATATTATGGAAACTATTATAGCAATCAAAGGTGCCCCCCAACTATTTAGTTTGAGGGTGAGTAAATGACAAAATGATGAATTTTGGGGTAGACTATCCCTTTAACACTACCATATCATTATATACATTTTTAGCATGAAAGATAACCTTTTCAAGATCAGGTTCTTCTAGTGCCAACGCCAGGCTGTTGTTGTCCATCACAGAGGAAGCGGCCACATCCAAAGGTGTGGAGCCTCTCATGGTCGGGCAGGCTGGTGAGATATAAGGAAAAATGATATCACTTAGATATACCGTATAGGGCTAAAAGAGACATACAATCACCATCAGATGGCAGTGTTTCCACAACCAGTGAAGTACACACTTTAACATAATAGTAACCCTTTACAATAGGTTGTATTTGTGAACATTATTAAATGCATTAGCTAACACAAACTAACAATGAAGAATATAGTTTTTCAACGTTTATAATCTTTGTTAAAATGTCAACACAATTGTGCATTAAAGGGATAGTTCACCCAAAAATGACAATTCTGTCATCCTTTACTCAACCTCTTGTGATTTCAAACCTGTACAAATTTCTTTGTTCTGCTAGACACAAAGGAAGGTATTTGGAAGAATGTAACTAAACAGATCATATCCCCCATTGACTCCCACAGTATTTATTTTCCCTACTATGGCAGTAAATGGGGGATGAGATCTGTTTGTTAATGACATTCTTTCAAATATCTTCCTTTGCATTTAGTAATGTAATTTATACAGGTTTGGAACAACCTTAGGGTATTAAAATGTTCATTTTGGGGTGAACTATCCCTAACTAATGTTAACAACTTAGTATGTACTTAGTTTTGACAAGTATCAGTAATTGGTGAAATTAACATGTGGATTGATAAATCATTAGTAAAATGATTGATCAATGCTGAATATTTATTTATATTATTATAGATTAATAAATGCGGTACAAGTATTGTGCATTGTTAGTTTATATTAGCTTCGTGTAAGTTTCATCAAATCCGAGCTCATTGTAAAGTAATACTTAACTTAACTTAACACAGCTTACTGAACTAATGTTAGCATATTTAAAGGGACAGTTCACCCCAAAATTCTGTCTTCATTTACTCACCCTTGAATTGTTAGAAATCTGTATAAATATCTATATCTATGTTTTTGTTCCGATGAACACAGATAAAGATATTTGGAAGAATGCTTGTAACCAAACAGTATTTGGCCACCGTTGACTATTGTAGAAAAAATGACAATGGTAGTCAAAAGTGTCCCTGAACTGTTTGCTTTCCCTGTGTTCATCAGAACAAAGACATTTATACAGATTTGGAACAATTTAAGGGTGAGTAAATGATGACAAAATTTTTGGGGAACTGTTCCTTCAAGAGCAGATAGATTTGATACCATTAAATCTAATTATAATTTTATTTTTTTCTAAATATTTAAAACCTCATTTGGACATTTATACATTTATTATTGCTAACATTGACCATATGACTTCAATTATTAAATTATATTTAATCTGCATGTGGTATGTACTATAAATGATTGTGCCTATACTGTTAACAACAACAATTTTAGCAAATGTGCTGCATATTTCAATATAAAACTGCACAGCTGTGAAATTGCTGCTTTATACTAACATACATGAATGCAAAAGGTTGTTATCTATAAAGGTATACGAAGGCTCTCTGTTGCTCATTAATGTGCAGTTATAGGAAACGTCTCTGCAGCATCAGGTGCTTTCAGCTGTGTGGGCTATTATTCACAGTCAAAACAGCTTGCTGTAATTCAGCTCTGCCTGACCTGCATTCCTGAAGAACACTGTGTGTGTGCGCGTGTGTGTGCATGTGTGTGTGGTTACCCAGTCCCACGCTGCTGTTCTCAAGTAAGTAGCTCAAGTGGTCAAACATAGCCTTCTGATTCTGACGGCTGATGCGACAGAAGTAGCAGAGGAAACGGCAACAGCTGGCCACCATTTTGGGAAAGGCGATCTCCTGAGATTTAAAAACAGCCTTCATTTCACCTCCCGGAGCAGATGGAGATCAATTCCTTCACACTGCAAATGAATCTTTTTGCATGTGTGTCCTGCATGTCGGCTAAATGTACACATGTCATGTACCACACTTGACATCAAAACATCACACCAGACTGCTAATCCAGGCTGAAATGTGAGATGCTAGACTCCATCACAAATACAAGCAAATATGTTTTGTACTTCATTTAAACGGGACAAATGACCCGGGGGGTATCCGGTCACCATAAATGTCTGGGACCTCTGTCCCTTGACGCGAGAGCTCCATAATGAGGCTGCCAAGCAGAAATGAGAGACGCTGTGCTGTACCCTGGGATATCCCCCCCTTCACCCCACCATCTGAACATTCGTGTTTGGCGTAGTCAGTGGTATTAATTCACAGTCCAGACTCCTTACAAACCCCAAAAAGGACTGGCATTAGAAGCAACACGTTCCACGTCTTCTTGTCTTAGCTTTGGCCTTATTGCCACCCCGGTGGAATAAGGAGGTATTAAGCTGTTAGACGTGCGAAGCCTCACACTAAATCTGCACCCGCAGAATTATCCAGAAAGCTCTGCGGGTGTCCGCAGAATTCGGACACACGTCATTTGCAATGTTGCAGACATTTCCACACCATGTGTGCTAATTTTTTTTAAATCATTTTTGGATCATTTGAGTTTTCTTTTAGCAACAGGCTTTGTAGTACTCTCAGTTCCAATTAATTATTAATTTTAACCATGTTTGACATATTTGATTGCATGATTTACAACTATATCAGATTCTTAAAAAATATTCAGCAGATTCTGTTTGGGTCTGTACATGTCGAAACATACTGTGAGAGCTGTAGTCTTTCTACCTGAGTGCTACCAGTTAGCATTCTAGTAAAATATCCTGTTTAAGGTGATCTGGGCTGGGTTTCCAGAAACCTTCTTAACGCTACGTCAATCTTAAGTTATACCTTAAGAGTGGTAGCGATATATTCTTAACCCTCTGGGACTCTTCGTTAGGGGTCACATTTTGCTCCTTCAAGGTCAAAAGTGACAGAAGCCTTAAAAATTTTACTTCTTTTTTTTCAGGAAATCAATGTAATACATTTTTGTTTAATAATGTTTTTTATTTTGCATTTTTAGAGAATTTGACAGTACTAATAAATTATTATGCAATAATTATTACACATTTTTATCCACTGAAAACAATAAACCATTTTTTTAATATATTTTTTAAAGATTTTTTAATTAATGCATTATTCAAGGTTAAAGCAGAGACCAAGCTATTAATTTCTTTTTATTTTTTTTGTAAAAAAAGGCAAAAACATGTGTAGTGGCATGTGTAATGGAGTAACTACTAGGTTCCAGTATAGCCCTCTATAGAATAGTTTTTGAATTCCCTAGCTGTTCAGATATGACTTGGGATTTGTGGATTTTAACATACATTTAGACAATCTCAAAAAAGCTTTTATTCAACCTTTTGTCCATTTTTTGTCAACTTTTAGATATTTTTGGTTTGAAAAGGACCCACGTTGAAAAGTTTTGCATTATGATTACAGTCAAACATGAACATTTTGTTATAAAGGGAACACATGGAAAGCTTTTTTGTTACTTAGTATTTGATGATTAAGATATCTATCAAAATAAGGAATGGATTGGGATAAATCAAACACTTTATACAAATATTTTGCAATTAAATGTTATTTCGTTCAATTTACTGGACCTCTTCATTTAGGGGTCACACTTGGTTCCTTGGCGGTCACACTTGGCTCCTGTAACTTTTTTCAGGAAAATGTATGTAATATATATTTTTTCTAAATATTTCTTATTTTGAGAGAATTTAATGGTACTAATTAATATTTATGCTATAATTATTATAATTTTTTCTACCCATTGAAAACAATACAATTTTATACATATTTTTTTTTACAATTTTGTCAAATACTTTTAAATATAATTTTTCAATTAATGCAATATATCATGTTAAAACAGATACCAGGCCATTAAAATCCAATCTTTGAAAAGAAGATTAGTGCCATCTAGTGCCGTAAAAAAAGTTAAAACATGTGTAATGGCATGGTGTAACTTCGAAGTTCCTGTGTGTGGGTGTCAGAGAGAGAGCCTCTTTTTTTTTGTGTGACTTTATTTGACATATTTTAAAAATTTGCTCTGTTGCAGCCTTACTATTTAATTTGTTTGAGTGTGTGTGTGCGTGCGTGCGTAGGTGGGTGACTATTTTGCACTATTGATGTTTGAGAGTGTCACCCATGGATTGCTGTGCACCTTTTTGTGGCCGATTTGTAGTTTGTACCACCAAAAGTTTCTCTGAGTTGTCGTATTTTTTCATATTTTCCATTCATTTCCTATGTCGGTCATTTTTGACCGCGAAGGAGTGAAGTGTGACAATTTTTTTGTGACTCTTCGACATATACGAATCATATCCAAAAAAAATGTATATGTTCACAGACCTAAACTGACAAAAGTATTCAAATGTCATCTCATTCAGGTGAAGCTACGATTTTTTACATTTCAAAATGCAGAAGAAGTACCATAACACACGTTGTAGTTCCAGGAAAGGCCTATGGCATCGTGAATCGCTGTTCTTCAAGTCTCCTCAGGTATTTTCATGACAATAAAGTATATTTTTAATGATGATGTTTGACGGGTGTTGTTTTTTTAAATGTATGTTATGTTGTTATGTTATCGATCAGTATTTCTTACCGATCACAGAGCCGTGCTTCACGGACAAACTGTGCATGAAACATAACCGCAGACTTTGCAATATCATAATAGCTCTAGACAGGTAGAAATTTACAGTTAATCGTGATTTATCGTGCAGCCCTAGATTCCACATGACATTTTGTCCTGATGACAACATACCTTATTCTTGTCTCCTCCCAGCACATTGACCATGACCTCCATCACTGTCTCGTGCATGCCCAGAACACGCATCAAATTTGGATGCTGGTAAAACACTTTGTTGTTCATGATGTCCCTGGGTGACAGAGTGAGTGAATTAAATAATACCTTATAGTATGTAGAATGTAGGCCATAAGAAAGCCATAAAAACTCACTTAATTAAAAACAGATTCACAAAAACAACAAATATAAACTAACCAGCATAAACCATCCTACTGTAGACCACAATGACAATCCATTTCCAGCAGAACAGGAAATTATGATGAAGAATAAAAGCTTGACTCTTGAACCTCATTGAGACGGTGACTTACCCCAGGCCGTCAATCATGAGCTGGCCCTCCTCTTCCCCCATGCGGACACTGAGCAGAGACCGAATCTGACCCAGCGAGGCCAGCAGATTGATGGCGTCCCCTACAGACAGGGTACTGATGGTGTAGCTCTTCCTCAAAGCCCTAAGCAGCTCACCAACCCCATCGTACTGTCTCCTCAAAAGACTGAACATGCTGCGAACCAGCGTCGGGTCTTGGATTTTGCATTCCTGTGCCCAGCTGACCATGGTCTGAGATATCAGCTCCTTCAGATTTGCTGCAAAAGACCGAAAATATGGCAGCATAAGATATAGAGCTGTTTGTTTGATCTGAGGCTGAGATTATGAACATATTATAAATCCATCATAAAGCTCCCAGACATGGGTTCTAAAATAGCTAACTCATCTTACATGGAGTCATATAAAAGCTATACTGTAGTCTGTGCTCAGTATGTTGAAAACATTAGTGTCTGTAGTTACGTCTATTAATATTTTCTGTTCACATATTGCTCCTGCATGCGGTTCTCAGAATAGCAGCTCTAATCACATACTCCTCTCATCAGGCAAGAGCGTCCGCCGCATTGCCACTTTTATCCAACATCTGCAAATTACATTCATTTTAATGTGTACCTGCCCACCCATCACTGCTAATGTAATTTCCTAGGGTAATATCCCTGGCATGCTGGAGATATTACCTTTAAAAACTGGTTTACACTTCACACTTTGTTTTGGCTGCATTTAGTTTTAGAAGCAAAAAAACACACAGTATATAGTTTTACTAATCATATTTGTTCTAGTGACAGCTGAATAGGCAAATATAAATATCTACATCATGTGTGGCTTAAGAAATGCAATAAAACATGTTTGAACGACTTATTTCAGAATGCAGCTCTGAAATCTATCTTAAAGAGAATTTGGGACCATCCAAATTATTCTAGTTGCCTAAGAATATTTTTTCTTTCAGAAACAGCTCGCTTATTATCAATAAAGACATGAAGGAGCAATACGTGTCGAAGAAAAGGATTGAAGCATGTGGTGATGAGAAGAGTCTTACTAGGAGCAGCTTGTTCTTTCTCGGTTGGTTCTTCTGTTTTTTGAGGACGACCCTTGATCTTGTATATGATGGCCATCAGACGGCCTTTAAGAGATGTGTCTTGCTCTTCCTCCTCTTCTTCCATAGGGATGCCTACACAGATACACACACACACACACACACAAACAAAGATGAAAACGGTTGATCTGCCGCTTCAATTTATTTGTGCTGCCACTGGCATTTCTTTGTGTGAACCGATCGGGTTTGTGCACCATTCAGAATTGAATTGAAATGCTTTTTACAATCTGATTGAAATTCTGAATCTGAACAGGATGTTGTTGAAATAAACAGAATGTCAGTGTGGATTTGTAATAATACATTTTTTTCTCAGTATGAGGGGAGTGGCAAGGATGGATAAGTGTACCACAATGTAGCCGCAAATCATCATGAAAGCCTTGAAGTTCATCCTGCAGCTCCTCGGGACAGGTGCAGTCATCTCCAGCACTGAAGTTTAGCAGCATGTTTATCTGCAGGGACAAAGTCAATGTGTTTCCATTAAAAAAGAAAGAAAGAATCTGGAATCTGAGAGTGCAAAAAAATCTAAATACTGAGAAAATCGCCTTTAAAGTTGTCCATCAGAGACGCTGTAGCAGGCAGTTGCTAAGAAGAAACCGGTTTGTTTTGACGCTCTCTATTGGCTTACCGCTGTAATAACGTTGTTGAGAGTATATGAACCCAAAAGTGGAAATTCTAAGCTTTACATAGATAGTCAGACAGCGAGCAATGTTTGTAGGTGTTTTTCCGGGTATTTTTGTTCACGGTTTTGCTGCATCCACTCACAAAAAGGAGTTTTTATATATTTATGGTACGAAATTGACAAAATATCTTCATTGAACGTGATCTTTACTTCATATCTTAATAATTTTTGCCTTGGTATAAAAAAAACTATCATTTTGACCCACACAATGTATTTTTGGCGACTGCTACTAGTACACCCATGCTACTTATGACTGGTTTTGTAGCCCAGGGTCACAAATGACTACACATGAAATATAGATTTCACAAGCATACTGTAACCTTTCACTGGACTCTAATGGAAATTGGGTGTATCTATAAGAGACCTTTCTGTTGCCCTGGTTACAGAGAGAGCCAAGTTTACTATCAGCTCACAATGAGCACATATGCTAAAGCTTTTTTTCTTAGTGTGACATGGTATGCATTTTAAACAGCATGGGAGATTTTGACAAGTGGCTCAGAGAATAATTGAGTGGGCACAGAAGATTCATATTCTCACACACTGAAAGAGAAGTGTAATTAAAAACGTAGACATGAAGAATTCTGGGTAAAGTCAAGTCTGACTCAGAGTTGCAGCTGTACTAAGCACTAATCAGATTACAGCAAAGACCCTTAAAAGCAAGGCAGATAACTCTGCAGCAATGTTGGAAAAACCCTTGGGCAACTGTTTAATCTGATGGAAAGAGGCATACACTATCTTGAAAAGATGTTTTCTAATGGGATTGGGGAAATAATGAAATCTCCAAAATTGTTGGCTGATCTTATGTTTCACAAACATTTTTGTAGTTACCAATTAATCTGCCAACGCTATTATATATTAAATCTTCATTTTATTCAACACTAAATAAAATATTTTTGAGACTGGTCAAGAATAGAGATCGACTTAATTCTTTCAAAAACTAGCTGTTTTTATTTACCCGCTTATATTTAAAAATGTAATCTGTGACCATGTCTGTGAAAAATATTTTTTTTTGTGATTTACTGTTTCATTCTAATAAACATTCTGTGAAAATACAGCCACAGAAAAAATTAAGAGACCATTTCAAAGACCACTTTCAGTTTGCCTGAATTTACTATCTATAGGTATGCGTTTAGGTAAAATTATATTTTTTGTTTAGTTCTGTGAATTACTAACAAAATTGATCCCAAATGTCAAATGAAAATATTATTTCTGTTTGCCTTTATTTGCAGAAAATGAAAACTTGAGATAAAGGATAAAATAACAGAAAAGATGCTCTGTATTTATTCAGACCTCAAATACTTCAAAGAAAACAAGTTCATATTCACTTTTAAGTAATACAACCGTATTATTTGTACATGTGTTTAGGAAATGTTCAAAATTAATATTTGTTTATGTTATAACTTTTTTTTATTACAGTTTTCATGCTGTCCGTCTCTCACATTGCTGTTGCATGACTTTGTCACTCCTGAGGTTTTATTTGGTTGAAATTCAACAAACACTGGACTGGAATGGCAACAATACATCTAGAAATGAAACTTTAGGAATGGTATCTTAATTATTTCCATAAATGTATCTTAAAATGTAATATTGACTGAGAAAGGACATGTTGACTGAGTAAGGACATGATTGAAGTCTATTTTTAGAAAGCCAAGCTCCTGTATTTTTTTCTCAAAATAGTAAAATGAAGCTTCAATAAAATAATTCATTTGAGTATTTAAATGTATTTATTTTAGTATTCCAGACTGTGTGTGGAAATCATATAATCTATCATTTACAGCAACAAACTGTATTTTTCTTTTTTGCTTATGACTACTTTGATGTCATAATTACCACATTTTAGCCTTGATTTCACAGACAGGGTCACAAATGCAAAGAAGCATTAGTCAAAGGTCTTTTCTAGACATAAGGAAGTTTACCTGTTCTTGAGGGGGTGAGCGGAACTCTCTAGTCTTCTTGGCAGTGACAGCAGCCGACATGTTAAGGGCTTGCATCAGCTCATTGTAGCGAAACTTTTGATTGTACTGCAACTTGGACACGAAATCATCGGAGAAGGCCACGATAGCCTCAATGCGCTGCTTCAACTCACAGTCGCAGAAAAAGTGGAGTAGCTCACACATCTATACAACAGAAAAAATAATACATAATAACTCCAGCTAAACTATCTTTGCCAAACTTGGAGGGCATCACTCACCTGCTGCTTGACTGGTTCAGGCAAGCTCTTCTCCAGAAGACCTTTGGGAAGCTGTTTTGATTCCTTACCCTCCTCTTCTCCGGCCTCCACGGCCTTCTCTTCATTTCTGCTGGCTTCCTCTTTTTCAGCTCCCTGCTCCGCCAGCGCCAACTGTTCCTCCTCCTCCTTTCTGTCTCCGAACACACTGGGGTCGATGAGGAGCAGGATGGTCCTCACCTCCTCACTGGTCATGGCATCCATGATAAGCAGAGTGCTAATCACCTTCAGAATCGGAACGAACTGATACTTAACGCTTCCACCCACGGGATCCCGTATGTGGGTACCACCACCATGCACTGCTTCCGTGAGCATGCTGATGGCTTTCTCTTTCAGGATACCCAGAGGGATCTGTGGGCTGAAGAGAGGCTGCTCACGTTTGGTGTTAATGAAGCACGGAGGGGTAAAGTTGAGGCGAGGAGTGATCGAGGTGCTCAGACCCACTCCGGGGAGAGAGTGGCACTTGGATTCGTCAGAGAAAAGACGAATGCTGCGCGTCTCCTCCGTCACGGGGATGATAAACTCATTCTTCATCATGAGATGGGCCTCTTTAGCTGTCTCCAAGTGAATGCTAATCAGGACGTCGTAGAAGCCTTCACGGAGCTGACCAGTCAGGTATTGGTTGTCGATGGTGTACAGGAGCTGCGATTGGTCGAGATGGCTGCAGAGGGCGTGAGCTACGCGGGTGTTGCCTAGGGCGCACAGGGCGCAGAATAGCTTTAATGTGTGATAGTGGAACTGGCGGAGATCCTCGTTTTCTGACAACTCCATGATGTCTATACACCTAGCATGACAAATGGAAAACGTTTTTGAGGGTTTTCATTTGAGGGAAAGGTCACACTCACTGTATTGTTAAATTGTCAGTCATTGCATGCATGCAGTCATCTGTTTTTATGAGCAGTAAGCATCACCTGTTCTCCTCTGGGATATGAACGGCCATCATCTGCAGAGTTTCCAGACACTGCACCACCCAGCCATGCCTCTCGCTCACCCGCGCTGTCTCCACCGACAGGAAGGAGTTGGGCATCCTGCTCCACAGCACAGACACAATGGTCTGCACATTCAGCCGTGGGGGACACTGGGGTTCTGGGTTCCTCTGTAAACTCTTAAAGATCGCTGAAGACAGTGGCATGGCTTCCTGTTCGTGTATTAATGTGGATCACGGTCAGTGGAATAAACTGTACATACTTTAATACATTAGATGTGAATTGTGTTGACTTACTGGGATTTTGGGAAAATCAAACTGGAAGAGATTGGGACTTGTGGGTTGAACAAACACAGCGGGGAATAGTTTTGTGTTAGGTTCGACCTAAAAGAGAGAGCAAGATAAAGCGCACAAAGTCTATGAAGCTTAGTCTATTGTATTCTGATTCTGAACAGTGCTTATTAATGTTTTTCAACCAAACTAGCATTTTCTGAAATATCAAATATAAAAATATAATGTTAAAATATATGTTCTGTTTTGTTACCTGGTATGCAGTAGGTAACTCTCTGCCATTAGCGAAAAATAAAACTAGTCCTGTGGCTAGATCTATGAAGCATCCGATTTCCAGATCAGTGTTACTACGGCCTGTGGAGCCGGTGGCAACATCACCAGCACACACCATGTAACAATTACTTCTCCTCACACTAAATCAGGTGAAACAAAAAGAGACAAGAAATGGAAGGAACAAGATTTAAAAAAAATTGTACATTAGGTGAAAAATAAAAGTTAATTAAGAAAAATTAACAATGTGTAAATGTCGCAACATATCATATGAACCTCTCGTGAACACGTCCACGTTCGTCTCCCAATGTGACGGTGACAGTTCGAACTTTACTGAGGTTAAAGTTTTTGCTGTAGTAATGATAGTCCGGTGTTACCCAGCCCACCCACACTGATGCTGGGTCCTGTCCGGCAAATATTTTCACAGAGTAGAAGTACTACAACACAAACAAGGTAAAAAAACACTGGTCAGAGTTTTCAAGGTCACTCAAGTACTTCAATACTGTCTTTGTTTCTTACTATTACCTTCGTAATGCTGCCATAATCAATCTTTCCTCCATCTTCCTTAGGTCTTTGCTCGATCACCTCATTGATATCCATTTTCCGAGGACCAGGATGGAACTCAACGGGCATGCTCAGACGGCAGAAGATCATGTCGTCGTTGCTGTTCTGGGTGCCGAATGTCTTGTGGGTCACTTTTAGACATGGAGGAGCGTCCACAGTGCCATCTATTCTAGTAACCTGAACACAATTCGGGTTCAATTATTATTTTTTAGCTGGAATTCATTTTGCCTACAAAAGGGTGTGATAAACTTGAAAAATTCCTCTGAAACACTAAACTATACCTCAATATGGGGATTGTCCTCTGGAACATTAACAAACGTAGGCAGGCGTTTGCTGAACCACATGGTGACATCTCGATTCATGTTGACGGCGAAGGGTTCAAAGCCCTCCTGAAGGCCACACATAGTGTAATACTTAAAAGTACTAGCGTCCTTTCCCAAGTTCATGCGCCCAATTTGAGAAAGACCTAGGCTGCATACTGGGATGAACCCTATGGAGAATTTGAAGTCAGATTGTAACAATATTCAAAGGCATGAAAGGTCAGATTTACTTTTTCAATCATGTCTATTTTACAGATGCATCATGTTTGTTTATTGTGTGTTTACCATCTTCGGTTTCAAAATCAGCAAAGCAGAGCTCAGAACCCTTGTTGGTGATCACAATCTCTCCATTTAGGGTGAAGATCATGGACTTGTCCTCCATATTGATCATACAGCCCACCACATCTCCTCTATTCCATGTCCTACCAAAGAAATGACTTCCCATATGCACTCGACGACCCTGGGAGCCGTTCATGAATTAGAACAAAATCAATCAAATGATGCACATTTCTTTTACCAGTCATATGCTACTAGTAAATAAGGGTTCTTTTTTATTGGCAGACTTTATACAGTCATAAAATGACCTGTTTTGGTGGGCTCCAAAAGTTGTGACATTTCATTTATTCTACAAATCTGTGTCAGGATGAATAGGATCTTCTAAAAAAGACAAATTATGGCATGATGTGCACCATTTCAAGTTCCTAATCAAAGTACAAAAAGTCAGATGTATGGGCACAAAAAAGTTGCACATACTAATGTCCATGCCAGCTCAATGCGTGTTGCCATGAAAGAACCAAAACAAATTATGAACATATTAACATATTAAAAAATTTATATTTATAATAATTCATTACATTTATATAGCGCTTTTCTGGGTACTCAAAGCGCTTTACATTTATATTAGTAGTCTCCAAACTTTACCCTTTTGGACCCCACTTTACTATAGTATTTGTCCTCAATATCTTCATATACAGTACCACTTCAATCAAACATGAACATCTCCGAGAGGAATTTAAAAACGCCAATGAACTTGGCGAATGGCAGGCGTACGCCAGTCTCCACCCGGTGCATACGGGTATAAAAGGAGATGGCGGCACCCATTCCTTCATCTCTTTGGGCTGAGGAACCTGAGAGACATCTCCTGGTCGCTGCAGCGGGCCAGCGAAGCGCTGTGGCCGGAAGACATTCAGTCGGTCTATCGACGTTGTGTTGAGAAACAGACTGGGGTCCTATACGACATGCCACGGTGCTGAGCCGTATCACGAGCTCAAGCGGAGCGACACTGACTGGACTAGCGAGTCACAAGTGAGCACTACCACGAGATGTAATCTTCCAGTGGGATCGGTAATGAAGTAGCATACTTTGAGAGGATCGTACCGACGGCCGTCACGGGCGGTGCCGTTGTTCTCTATTTTAGTGAGATAGCCGCCCGGTACCGTAAGGGAACACTGGAAAGCACTGCTCATTCTTCCGAAAGACTGCGCTACGGAGACCACATCCTACCACAAGGGGGGTTACATGTGGGGACACCAACATGGTCTCACCACTGGGGAGTACTGCATGGGATATGATGCTCGAGCCCGAGTAGGCACACACGACCCACACTGACTCACCGAAGATGGGAGAAGGCGCTTTCGCAGGTGTACGCTCACCCAGTCGCCGGTCTCACCTGCTGGTAGCGTGTAAGACACAGGCTGACACTGGGTCCACACGGAGATTGTAAAAGTGGAGTGGGCTCTCACTGCAAGCGGGCACGGGCGATCTTGGTATGCCAAAGTAGTTCCGCTTGTCCCGCGGCCAGCTGTGCGCTAAGGCATCCGTGTCGAGGGGACCCTCAGAGTCCGGCGAGGCAAACACGTCCACCTTCGGAGGCACCTTTGGAACCCAGAAAACATCTCGGCTAGAGGGACAGGCTCTATGACACCCTTCGCCAGAGGAGCGGAAATCTTGGCCCTCAGTACTCAGGACTGAGGTGTGGAGAATGCCCCGAACCTGGGCGGGCGCCTGGCGAACTGGATTGCATAGCCGAGACGGATCGTTCTCTCTAGCCACCGCGACGGGCTGGTGCGACCGCAAGCACCAAAGTACCATGCCAGAGGAACTAGAGGGACGATCTGCTCGAACACAGGGGGAGTTCCGCTTCACACGTCTTTATTCCAGCAGTGTAGTAGTTTTCTTGAAGAGAATAGTTGCCTGACATCCAGTCACGCAGGTTCCGAAGAACAAAAATATGAATGAATGGGCGCCGCCCTCTCCTTTTATACCCGTATGCAGGGGGGCGGAGACTTGCGTGCACGTGTCATTTGGCAAGTTCATTGCCATTTTTAAATACCTCTCGGAGATGATAGGTTCTCAAGATCAAACCCACTCAACAAAACTTCAAGAGCCCGACTTAAAGGGAAAAGCAAATACTCACCCTGTAGCCATCAAAGACAAATGCCTGGTCATCTATTCCCAGTTCCACATCAGGTCTGCAGCCAGGCCGGGCCCATCCCACTCTCATATCACCTCCAGTCAAAGCCTCAAACTCGAAATACCACTTTCCTGTCTTCACGGCATACGTCCTCTGCACGCGGAACAGACGGATGGACTCAATGCCCACCTCAACTTTGTGTGCTGCTAAAAATATTTAGAATTAACATTAAAACAGGATCAAGTAATTTTGGATATTTTTACCAACAAACAATTTAACTGGCATGACAGAAATCATCTAAATATTAAAGATACATACAGAGATGATCTTAAAGTCCCCGTGAACTGGAAGTTGCGATCGTTTGAGAAAAATAGTATTTCTCTGCGATTTGATAGAATGTATAAAAACAGCCATTGCATTTTGAAATGGAGCTGTCAGCAGACTGACATTTGAAGGGGAGGAGTTAACAGATCCTCTGCCTCAGCCATATAACATACGTTTTTTAAGATAGATGGTCAATGCAGGACGGAAGGACATTTTCAGATTTTAAAGAATGAGCCACATTGATAAACAATTTACAATAAACGCTGCAATATTTCATGAAAGAATAGGCATTGTCATTTTTTATTTCACTGGGACTTTAAGTCTGCTGAGAAATTCTAATGATGGTATTTAAGATAATGTATTTGTTACAGTGACTTCTGCTGGAAATCGAAAATTAAATGCTGATTATTAATAATACATTATACACCGTACATATATATTTATTTTAGTTTTTTGCTGTTTATAACGCACTCTCTTGATCTGGTGGGTCTATGTAATATCCGTATCCAATCAGAGTTCGGATGGCCTCCCGAAGGCTGTCTCTGTTCGATATCTTAGTACGTTCATCTAATAAAGCATATGGCACCAGCCGTGGATTACGCCGATTTTTTAAATCCTTTAAGGCAAAAGAAAAAGGAATAGAACAGGTTAGCAAATTGATGTTCAAAAGGTCACTGTGGTTAAATCTAAATGTTTAATCATACATTTTAATTGACGTGCCTCAGGCAAACAGACATATCCAATATGATTTTAATGAATGATGAACAGGACATTGTTACCTGCTGGATACCATAGGTCCAACCTTGTTTGATGCGATCTTTAGCCCAAACATTATGAGCATTTTCAGCCAGTGTTTGGTCAGTCTCACATCAGAAAGACCCAGTGGTGCAGGTTTATATCCATTTGTCATCATGTAGCTATAATGATTAATGATTGAATAATAAATTATGACAATAACTCATATTGCCAGAATATCTTACTATGTAAAAATGGTGTCATAAAATAGGCTCATCTAAACAGACACACTATGAGATTTTACTTCTTAGGGAGCTTGAGTCTTTTTAAGTCATCTTCAGCATTTAAGTTGACTTGAGCAACATGACAGCCCAATGTAAGCAGAGTCCTGAAAAAGAGACAAAACAACATATCAAACCAATAAAAGCTATACATTTTTAAAGACGCAAATCAAAGTCTCAAGAATAAATAATGCAGCACAAGATTGATCAAAAACGAAATCTGTTCAACATGTCAGTACAGCTGGTTATTGTTTCTGATCTAAATACACTTGTACTGCTGAGTGTAGAGACTGTGCAATAACAATTAATTTACAGCGACAGTCTATCAACATTTACTGCCACACGCTTGCTTATCATAAACATTTTAATAAGCAAAGACCAAACTACAGCTTGTACACAATTAAAATGCAGATCTACACCTAGGAGCTTCAACCAGAATGTAATAAAACTTACTTCAAAGTTTCTGTTGACATTTGCAGGTTATAATTCTTTTCGGTTTCTGGTAATTTGGAAAAGTCTACAAGGCAAGGGTGCTGCCTCTTGTTGTCATCTCGAACCTTAAAAACACAAAATAAATCTAAATTTAACATTAATCATTAAAATGTAAAACTCTGTATAGAAAGAGTTGTTTACATTTATATTTGAATACATAGTTTATATTTTACAATAGAATATTATATGCACTCAGTAACATTACGCCATTACTATTTTCTCTGCTTATACCATTCCTCTGTTGTCTGATATCGATCACAAAATAAGACAAAATTATATCTAAACAGTTTCACAAATGAAATTTCCTAAATCACAACTAATAAGCTCTCCCTATCTTTCATAAATATTTACTCAGTAACTTTTATTCAAAGTCATTGAGTGCAGCTGTGACAAGTCAGAGGGGACCTGGCCCTCCCGACTGAGACTAGTTTCTCGGGGGTTTTTTCTCCATTTATTTATCATTGGAGTTTGGGTTCCTCGCAAAAGGGCCGTGTTGGCTTGCTCACCAGGAGACTGCTTTTATTAGATATTATTTATTAGAATAATCTTGCTTGTTCTATAAACACCATGAGCTGTGCTTTGTTTTACCTTTTCTGTTTTTCTTATTTTCTCCTGTAAAGCTGCTTTGGAACAATGCACATTGTGAAAAGCGCTATATACATGAAATTGAATATTTCATATTTTGAAAATTCATAAAATTAATATCTTGTCAATATCTGCTTGTCAATGTATATTTCAAACAAGTTCTTATTTATTTAATCTGACTGGCTAACTTCAACCTTTTGGTTTGTATGGGCACAAGGGTTTTTTATGAGTCTACTTCGAAACAAAGTCATCCTTACAAGTTAAATAACTTATACAATTAGGACTTTAAAGGCCCAGTGTATGAAATTTAGCAGCATCTAGTGGTGAGGGCGTTTCACTCTGCCTCTTCCTTTCGAAGCACTACTTCTGACACAGGACAAACATGTCAGCATGTTTTTGCTTCTTTGCTGAAGGAGATAACGTATTCACGAAACGTTCTTTGTTCTTTTAGGGCTACATGGCAAATTCCATGCAAGGGGACCCGTGATCTATTCAGATAGAAATAGCTCATTCTAAGGTAATAAATAGAACGCTTCATTATGTAAGGCCTTTATACACCTATGAAGACATAGTTACTGTATGTATATTATATTGCATTTCTGTCAATAGATCCTCCAAAAAATTACACACAGCACCATAAGAGCTAAATAATGACATATTACATCAACAAACTATACATTGTGCTTTGTGGTGGTTGGTTGTTTTAAATGTGACTCAGAAGGACAGTCTCTTCCTGTCTAAGTGGTGTATTCTGGGCCAGAACAATCTGCAAAATATGAATCTTATCCCAATTAGTCATAGATTTGGCTACGCAACATCACATCTTGTTCTGCAAGCCCACCCTGCTCGCTGAAACGGCACAACCGAGCCAACAAAGTTATTAAAATCAGATTAATCTGTGAACAGCTGAACCTGTGAAATATTTATCCGTAATAAATTATAAGATCTGGCCCCTAGAGTAATGGTTGCGCTGAACCATCATTAATTTAGTCTGTCGCACTCTTGGATGACACGCTGCTCATTGATATTGTACTGTAATACTGCATAGCTTGGACACCGTGTGCTTTTCCACCATGCTCTGCAATACTGGAGTCGCTCTCCTGCGGTGAACAGTGAAGGGGACAAAAAAGCACCCTCTACCAACAATTCAATCTGCATCTCCTGTGCTCGGATACTTAAAAATTCATTTAAACTGCAGTCAAGGATTCTTAATTCAGGTTGACATTTTTAATTATCCTCCTTCGGGTTCCACGCGTGGTTAAAGGGGATGTGCAACGGTGTTTTATGCATTCGGTGACACTTTATTTTCAGGTCCAATTCTCTGTATTAATAAACCATTAACTATGACTTTTGCCTCAGAAAACTACTAATTTGTTGCTTATTTATAGTTAGTAAGGTAGTTGTTAGGTTTAGGTATTGGGTAGGATTAGGGAAGTGTGTCATGTTGAATATGTGCTTTATAAGCACTAACAGCAAATTTGCTAAAAATAGGCATCTAGCAACTAGTTAATAGTGAGAATTTTTGCTAAAGATGCCGGACACGTTTTGTTAGCAGTGGGTGGCTTTAGCTCCGTCTAAACCACCACTACCTCCCTTCCCCCTGCATGCGTTGCATGTTTCCTGAAATAATTGTACAGCTGTAATTGTCTTTTGTAAATGTGATCAAACTAAAGACTATACGATACTATTCTGTAAGTATTCAAGATGAACATGAGATATGCAGAAGTGACAGCCTTTAAACTTTGACGGCAGAAATCATCCTGATATCAGAGCGTATATAACACGTCATAAAGAGATGATCTTGCATCGACTGAGGAATTTACGATTCTGTCATTTTTTACAGTGACCTCTGCTAAAAGGTTTATTTACCTTGCCGTACGTCCATCCAAGCTCTATTTTGTTCATCCCCCACAGCTCGTGGATGTTCTCAGCTAACTTGTCCCTCACGTTTTCGAGATGTGGAGGCAGGACGATCTGGATCACAAAGAAACAACATTTATGCACCATTTACAATGCAAAGTTTGAGAAGGATTAATCAAGTCCATTGCAGAACTAGATGATGGATCGATAATGGATACAAATTTAGACACATTCAAGTCATAGCATCTCACCTGACTGGTGTCAACAGGAACAGGAATGAACGAAGCCTGAGAGAGGAACTCTGTAGTGCCCAAAAGATCTCTCACTCCTTCCAGATCTCTCTTATACTCCTTGACAGGCTCCACACGCATCTTTTCTTTAGGGAGCAGGGCTTCGTAACATGGTGCGTATCCTGCTGGAGGCAGGAACTTGAAGTCTCCGTGGCGACCACCCAACAGGAAGCGAACCCTTGAGAGAAAACATGAAGTAGGCATTTAACTGCACGATCGATTTCTTGATTGATCTGATAAGCACCACTGAGTTGTCTAAAGTGTCCTGAATCTACTGAATTTGTATGGAGTTGGTTGAGTAGTCAAGTGAGTAATGGCCTGTCTTTGTTGATTGAACAAAAAGTGTTAGGGGTGGATATAAAGAAAAGGTGTCAGCCACATAACATTACCTCTAATACATTTACTGCAGGTGTCAGATTGGCACATTTCAAATACAAAATGATGGAGATTGGAAATCCTTCTATGTTTTTAGGATTTGTATATTTCAAGTCAAAATATTCTTGCTTGCTCTTTATGTTAAACTGTACCTCTGCAAGATTGCATTGTGAAATATTGAGAAACTCACTTGACCCCTGCAGAAAAACTGACGACAGGAAAGAAGAAGCCATCTAAGTTGAAGTCTTCAAACATGCCTTGCACTGGCTGGCCGTTAATTCGGAAAGACATACTGGGGGCTCCGAGATCCAGACAGCAGCTCACCACATCGTCTGAGTTCAGCAGGTGCTGGTTTACAGAGGCCACGGCTCGTGGGATTCGTCCTATCAGGAATGCAATTAACAACATTATAGTTTTAAACTGTGCAAACTACTACTTAGATGAGAGCGCGGGCTAGCGTACCTGACCAAAGATGAAGCCCATCAAAACTGTAGGAGTAAAGATCGTCACCCACACCATTTCCTCCCCAACCCTCTCCACCCCCAGGATAGGGGGCGTAGCCTTTGGTGGTGGCCCAGCCGACGCGAAGGTGGGTGGGCTCACTGGTCACATAGTGGTCTACTTGATCAATGATCAGCTCAAAGTACCACTTCTTATACTGGGCTGAGCCCTCACTCATGCCCAGGAAGATGTTAGGTCTCATACTGTAAAGCAAGATAAGATACAAATACTTTATTAACTCAAATATGAACAATTCCACTCAGGATATTTGAAAGAGATACATTTGGTTTGTCTACCTTTGAACATCATTGACCAATCGCGTTTGGAGCAGCAGGTCTCTCCTGGGCAGCAGGTGGTCACAGATGAAATTCTGATTGGCTCTCACAGCCACACCGTTGCAGACGCAAAGGGAACAAAGAACATCTAGAATCTGCAAGGGATTATGGGATACCATGAACGTTTTCAAGAATGCTTTCTATTAATTGCACATTCACCTATGCGAAAATGTACACACTTCTGCCCGCATATGCTCTAGTGCATACTTTGGAGGGTTTGATACTTTAGCATGCTGTGCATCCCCAAAGATGTGTTTACGAGTTTTATAAGACGCATGCACCTTGTTAAGATGTCTGAACGTCTGCACCAGTTGTTACACCTATGGTTGCATTTACCCTTGTTCGCTTCATTTTATAGCTATACGATCAAGCAAAGATCTCCAAATGTGAATGACGCCTTCGAGATATAGTAGCAATCCTATTACTCGAACAGGAGATGGTCTGAGACTTATACAAGACATGACATCGCTTGCAGAGACGCATACTGTATACATGCATTGCATAACATATACATAAATATTTACATGATATTTGCAGATTCAAGATGTTTTATACATGGAACTGAAAAAAAGCATTCTTAGCACTTCATATTTTATTTACAGTATTTGGGACTGCAGGTCTTTGTTTTCCTGCTGAGGAAGCTAATGTGTAGCTTCAGATGGCATTAGCACTAGAAAGTGGTTTATATTCCACACTCATCTGTGCGTGTGTGTATGTGTGTGTGTGTGTGTGTGTGTTTGTGAGCACCGAATGTTGACCTTGTGGTTGCGTCCGTGCTTGTACAGAAGGGAGATGATGGATTTGATGTGGGCCTTCTGGATGATGTTAAGAGATTCTGGACTCTCGATGAGAATACAATGAAGTACCTCCAAAATGCCTGTGAAGAAGAGCATTATTGATATTGTATTGCAGTAAACACAAGGAATGATAAGCCCATACCATAACCAGATAACAGAAAAGACGCTGTACAAGCAAATTGCTATTGACTTTACAATGAAAGTTATCTACATCCAGCTATGAACTTTACAGCATATAACGCTGTTATGTGGAGCTTCTGAAATCACTGATCTAGGCAGATGCTGATTGGAAATTACAAAGTTTATGGCTATGCAAGACGTGCTGGTTAATGTATAACCTCTCTGTAATTAATGCTAATGTACATGTCCTGTTTGACAAATAGCAGTGTTTACCTGATGAGGACTCCAATCGTTCCAGTTTGCTGACTAGCCAATCCAGCTTGCGAGAGAGCTGTGTGCAGTTGGTCCTGTTTCCTCGGATCAGAGCAGCTAATAGACGGAAAATCAATTACAACAAATTGTTTTTATATAATAAAGCACTTTTATTCCTTATACACGACAGTCTAATACTGCAAATTCCCTTTTTACTTTCATACAGCAATAACACACTAATGTATCTTTTTTTCAAAAAATATTATTTGGTACATTACAGTATACGTCTTATTAATTATTATTATTAATAATCATTTATTATTAATAAAAGATACTCATTTTAACTCAAAATACAACTTAAATAAGTGTGAACAAGAACTGGTTCCATTAGCTAAAAAAAGGAAAATTAAAAATGGTGACTTTAAACCATAAACCATAAGAATTTAACACAAGACAGTATAGATAAGACTAAACAAAAGTGCAAACACCACTATAATTCATAATACACTGTAAAAAAAGGGAACATTCCTGGCAGCTGGGGCACCAGAAAAATCACGTAAAATAAAAAAAATCTTGTAAATATCATGTTTTTCTTGTAAATTTGTAGTCTTTTCCTGTAATTTGATGTTTTTACCACATTTCAAAAACACATGACCGAACTGTAAAAAAAAGGAAAATTCTGATAAATAACATTTTTTTACTGTGTACATACCAACAGTAATGGTTTACAACCCTTTACTTGCCTAGGGCAACAAAATTGACATGCCTCCTAATACATTATGCAGATGACCAGATATGATCTTGGCAGAATTCAAAACTAATTATTACTATTATTAAAACAGTAAATAATTAAAGCTAATTTTTTTGGCAAAATAAACAACAAATAAAATGGGAAGAGAGCAAAATTACTGTGAAAGTTTACATGACCAAATTAATTTATCCTGACCTGAAAATACTAAATAGGAATAATCTCAAACTAACCTTTTTTTTAATCTCAGAGAGCAATTTATCAAATCCAGCCTGAGATGTAAAGGTGCTTTAAAAGGAGATTAGAGACACTCCTGTGATTTGTCTGCCGGGTTTTGAAGCCCAAACCCACTGAGCAAAGATGCTTCCTGAGGCATTAAATGAATCCGTATGGAGCCATAAAAGTGTCTGTTGTCACCAGCCTAATGCATCATGCATACTGTTCTGCAGAAAGTGACCTCAGTGACTCGGCGTGAGCAAAAATTCTAAGCAAGTCTCGATAGCGCCTCTGATAAATGTCGAGTCAGTAAAGGTGAAATGAGGAAAACCTTCACAGCCACAGGAACCTTACATGGTGTTAAATTAACAAAAAATAAACAATAAACCAAATAAAACTAAGAACAGGTAAGCCTAGCCACAAAATACTTTTCTTTAATAAAGAAATATTTAAAATAACGAGGGAACAATATATGATCAATGGAGCAAACTGAAAGATAAATCCAAAATGTTCCTAAAATAAAACCCTCTACATATAAGATTTCTGGTACGTTTACTTTACTATTAATGAAAATGTCTTTGTTATCTACTCTCATGTTGTCTACAAAACAGACTTTCTGTCTTCTGTGGAAAATAATAAATCCTATACTGGCTTTTGTTTTCCATTCAACTACAATGAAAGAGACAAAAGCTTCAGAAGTCATATTATTGCTTTTGTATGAGAAAAAAAACGTTTTATCTCTTTGTAATCCACAAAAAAAATTCTGCAACAACATGATGAGTAAGCCATGACAAAATCTGCATTGTTGGGTAAATTATTCAAACAAGGTTCTCCTTCCCTAAGCATAAGTTGGTCCCCCATAAATCAAATTGAGAGTCCACAACACGATGACAAAAGAGAAATGAATTCTTATTTAACTGCCACTAATAACTGCCATGTCTCTCCGTCACGGTCAAGGACCGTCAGCTGAAGGTTAAGAACGTATGATAAAGCTCTTACCCAGAAGCTCATAAAGGAGGTTGAGAATCTCTTTCCATGCCTCTCCAGCCTCCTCGCCTGCTAACTCCTCAAACTCAGCAGCACTGTTGTACAGGTTCAGACGATCAATGCAGATTGAGATCAGAGTTAGCATTCCCTAAAATAATAGTATAAACGGTCAAACAAGGAGGATTATAGTGTAAAACATTATTATTAGATCAAGTTATTGATAAACAATAACCAGAAGATTAAACTGACTTGTATCATCCTACTACATGTATGTTTTGTGATTTAGCCCTAATTTCCCTCTTCCCAGAATGCACTGACGCACAACTTAAGCACTGACGACTTTTTCATTTATAATCACAAGTCCAAAAAGGCAAGCATTAAATTAAATGCAAGTGGTCTTCAATCTACATTAGTTCACCTCCTCTTTGAAAAGATCTTGTCGTTTGATGATGGATCTGAGCTGCCTCTGTTTCTCCTCGTGCTCCAGCTCAGAATCTGGCTGCTGGAAGTAAACGATGAGGTCATTGAGCGTCTGCAGAACTTCCACCACTGGCAGATTCACCTCAGAGGCCTTTTCTCCGGTCAAATCATCCAGACCCCTGAGAGCACCATAACATTTCAATATTTTAAAATGTTTTTAAATATTAAAAACAATAATGCACCCATTATATTTCCACAGCACTTGTGAGGAGAGGCTTTACTGCGTTTGAGCCCGAGAGTCAGAGGCAGCCGTACCTGATGAACTGAGTGAAGAGATGAGTGGTGTTCCGAATGATGCGAGCCGCCCGGGATTCCTCGTGCTGACAGAGTTGCAGAATCAGCCCATCATCCATATGACCCTCCAGAGAGAGGACGGCCTGCGCACACGGCAGAAACTAAATTAAACACTCACTGCAACAAAAATGGCACAGTATAAAAAATAAACAGTATATATACATACTTGTAAACTAACGGTACTCTTTAGCGTGTTGACAAAATGTTTTATGCTCTCCTACTTGTAAGTCTCTTTGGATAAAAGCGTCTGCCAATTGAATGTAAATGTCACTGGTAATACACAGCGTCCACCCGCCTACCGATTACATCACTTGCCCACCGAGGCACCGACCCCACTGTCATTTTTTTTTTTTTTATAAATCAGTAAGTTAAGTTTAAGTTATAAATCAGTATGTTTAGTTAAAGACCAAACTACAGTTGCGCGTCTGAGCGCGGCAGCTGCATTAAGCGTAAGCATAACAAGTGTCGCACCAAAGATCAGCAGTAGGAGTCAGATTTTATTCATCATCTGAGAAGAGTGAAGTGCTGACTGACAAGACGATGGCGGAGGCTTTTCTGGCAAAGAACACGCAGTAGAATATGTAAGCATTGTCATCAAAACCCGGTTAAAGGTCCAGTCAGTAAAAAATCTAGCAGTAAGGTTGCGAATTGAAGCCAACTGCTCACTCCATCCCATACCCCCCCCAACCCCGTTGGAAACACTACGATGGCTGACAGAACATGGCGAATTATATGCAAGGGGAACCAAGGTGTATGTAGATAGAAATAGCTCATTCTAAGGTAATAAAAACATAACGCTTCATTGTGTAAGCTCTTTATACACCTCTGAAGACATGGTTATGTATTTTATATTGCATTTCTGTCAACGTTTTTCGTTTCGTATTCCTTTCTTATTCCTTTCTTATTCCTTTCTTATTCGTTTGTTATTCGTTTGTTATTTATTTATTTATTTATTTCACATACACTTTTTTTGTTTCGTATTTCCTTCTTATTCATTTCTTATTTCTTGAATTATTTGTTGCACAATGTGTGCCGTGATTACTCGTTTTGTTAATATAGGCAACTTATCTAACATAAATATTTTTTATCGTTTCTTATTTATTTTTTGCTTGATGTGATTATGCGTTTTGTAAGGTCTGTGTTTAATATAAACAAATGTCAATTTTCGTAGTTTGTGTGTTTTTATTAAGAAAGATATTGAACCCACCATTAATTTAAGCGATTGCCGTTCCCGAACGGCAAAACTGAAAGAAAAATGCGTCACGCGCAGGGCCGCATCTTCGACCACCCCACAGCAAACCCCCCACCCCTGGTGTTACGGGTACAACCAGTGTTTTTACAATTCAAGTGGGAGTTTTCTTCAACCTTGCATCCATGTCCTCACAGGAAAAGGGCAGAAAGGACGAGTACCTGTCCAGCCGACTTAGTGCACCTAGTGCACTCAATATTCTCCAAGTAAAAATCGAACAAAGTGTCACCATAGCGAAGTCCGTGTCCGTTTGAGTTGTGTGTAAAGGTGGCTTTGCTTTATTTGGCCTTTAGCCCAGAGTTCAGCTGCATACTAGAGAGCTGTGTTATCCTGACCACTCCCACAAAACACACTGTCGCCATGCCCACCTCATTATCACATTTAAAGCACGGCCTCGTATATCCTACACTCCACACGGCAGCCACCGCGGTTAAGCCTGGGCCCATCCTGTGAGCCCCATAATCTTTAACGGGATCATAACCGACGTCACATGATGTCTACAAAGATATGGCTGTTATTTGAAGTTGAATGATGTAAGTGTGACCTGGAGGGGAAGCTTAGTAATTTCAGCCTTGTAAAACAGCATGAGCACGAGTGGGGTTTCGCTAGAAAAAAACTTAAGGCTTACCCTTCTCTTCAGCGGTCCCAGACGAGAGGATTTTGCATCGGGTGCCTGGTAGGAGAGCCACAGTCCCGTGGACACGTGCATGACGAAACAGACCGAATCGCCGTATTTGATCTCTGCCAATCCCATGCCGTCTATATCACGCTTTGGACCGGACTCAACCTTTTCCTGCCAAGGGAAGACAAATTCGTGAGTCATGAGATTTCTGTGCCAACTCATTGTCATCTGTTCAGTCGGGACAGTCGCGGTCGATCATTTTTGGGCCTGTTTAAGCTTTATTGAGATGAAATAGACAGTTGGGCAGTGGGTTTAGTGACCTCTTCGTAAAGCGCTTGTTGCAGCACAGCAGGGCTAATGAAACATACAGTAATGATAAATTCATGCAGTGAGAATGCCGTGAGAATTAGCTTACATGCTCTGTGAATATGCATTTCTATATATACTTTAATAAAGCCTGTTTGCCTGCTAGCTATAGCTGTCTGCTTTAAAGATCATTGATCTGACTTATTTGTTTCACTTTAAATTGCAACACAACATTAATCAATAGACAACTTTAAAATGTGAATCAGACCTTGCTTGGCCTAAAGCAGAAGGCAGTGGCAGCTGTGTCAGACTTCTTTCTGTCCAGTAATATCAGTCCGTGATCTTCTGTCTGACCCAGGTAGTGACCGGTGGAGAGATGGCGTAGACGGAAGGGCTGACCCCATCTAATGTGGCTCCCGCTCCAACTGCAATTGAAAGAAAAGCCCAGTTTCCCCTATGAGTCTGTGTGGCTTAGATTGAGATACAGTATAGCTCTGTCATTTAGCAAATATATAAATGAGTGTTAGCCATATTATTGCTTCTTTTTTTGAGACCCTTTTCTGGGTCACTTAAAATGTATCGCTGTTTCGACCCAGAATGTATGTTTGTGTGCACAGACTTGACAATTGTGAGGGTCTGCAGGTAAGTGTGTGTGTGTGTGTGTGTGTGTGTGTGTGTGTGTGTGTGTTATTTCACCTTATCCGAAGAGGCTCCAGTCTCCATAAAGACCTGGCCTTAGACCCCCCTTTTCCAGTTTCATAGTTTACCACTCTGTGGGAACAAATGAGAATAGAAAGTTATTCTCACACAAAAATGTACTATTTATAGGTAGGTGTTTAGGTAAAATTATCATTTTTGTATCCTTCTGAGAACTGTAACAATATTTACCCCTAATTTCAAGTAAAAATATTGTTTCTATTTGCATTTATTTACAGAAAATTTTAACTGGGGAAATATCAGTTAAAATATTTTTTATAGGTTAAATATCAGAAATCATGCTCTGTATTTTTTCAGACCTCAAAAACTGCAAAGAAAACAAATTAATATTCACTTTTAAGAAATACAACATTAATATTTCTACATGTCTTAAGGAAAAGTAAAAAACAAAATTAAGTGATAACCTCAGTTTTTATCACAGTTTTCAAGTGTCTGTCAGACTTTCACAGTGCTGTTGGATGACTTTGTCACTCCTGAAATTTGATTTTGTTGAAGTTCAACTGGCCACATTACATATAGAAATGCTGACTAAATAAAAATTTGGAATGGTCTCTTAATTTTTCCGCGGCTATAGATAGACAGACAGACAAACTCACCTCTGTTGCTCTGCACTTTGGTCAGATCCTGGTATAGTGAGACTCTCATCGTGCCCATGAAACAGACGCATCACTTGTCCACCAAGCAGATACCCTAGAGGGGGAATGAAATAGTGAGGTAAACAGTAATTGTGCTTTTATAGCCAGTACTCCCAGATAAAAAAAAACAGCCATTTCGTTACTGAAAAACACAGTATTAGAGGTACTAAATGTGAACTCACCCACTGCTATGTTAGCTCTGGAGCAGGTAGGCTGAACATTCCACAGTGTTTGCATGAAAGAAGCATCCACCTGAATGCTTCCGTTAGAGATGGAGAGGTGCTACAGAAGAGAGAAAAATGTTTGTATTAGTGATATGTGCTTGTGCTTGCATTAGCTTGAAGAATTGAGAGGAAGAAAGAGAATAAAAGAGATACAGAGGGAGAAAGAGACATTGATATGGAGCAAAACAGTAGGAAAAGAGCTATAACTCCCTGGCACAGCCTTGAATGCCAGCCTGTCTGTGTTGTCCGCAAGCGGAGTAACAAATCTGTTTTTAAAAGATTACCGTCTAGAAAACACAAACAGCAACTGCCTTCTCTTGACTTCAAACACTAACTTTCCTGGCAGCTTCCCGACCAGTTTCAAGACAAAACAGCGCAACTGAGCTGATCAAAGATGTGATATTATCCTGGCCAGAACAAAAGGGCAACATTTTAATCCTCAAACTAGACGAGGATTGGTCATAAAAACCTTTCTTGCCCCAACAGTCCATCTGAGTCTTCTGTTTTCCCCTGCCCATCTACAGTAAGAGAACTCTGACTTCCACCGGCATGCCGAGCACGTCACCATGACAACTTACTTGATCGAACCTGATGGTCTCTCTCTGTTCGCAAGAGCTATATTAACTGTCAGCACATCTGTCCAAACCATCTCGCCAGACACAAATTAAACTATAATGAGAAACTATGGTAATAGGAAGTTCTTCAGACCACAGACCATCAATCTATCACATTTTGAACAGCGTACAGTTAAAAAGTTTATCTGGGAATATTAAATATGAGTTTTTGTGCAAGTCAATCAAAGAATATAAAGAATATGGATTAAAGTAGAGGGAGATTAGAGTTCAGAAACAAAGGATAATGCAAGTGTATTAATCTTAACCTCAAATACAGCACATCAGGTACTCACCAGGTACCTCTCTGAGGACACACTGACCAAGATGAGGTCATCTCCAATGCGGACCTTCTCACCTTCTGACCTCTGCTTGGATGCGGGGTGAATAGTCCACCAACAAGCCTCACCTGTGCTTACACAAATGATCAGTTAGTTAGAGAATACTGGCAGGTTGGAGAAAAAGTGACAGCTCATTCATTTCCTGCGGATTTAAATCAATGTGCTGCATTCCAATTAAAGGGACAGTTCACCAAAAATGAAAATTCTGTCATGAATTTCTCACTCCCTAGTTGTTCGAAACCTTCATACATTTCTTTGTTTGGTTGAACACAGAGAAAGATATTTGGACGAAGGCTTGCAACCAAACAATTCTTGGACGCTATTGACTACCATAATAGGAAAAATTACAACGGTAGTCAAACATGCCAAAGAACCGTTTGCTGTCCTACATCCTTCAAAAAAGATTTTTGTTTTCAACAGAACAAAATAAAGATTATAAAGTCTTTTTTCCTACTATGGTAGTCAATGGGGTCTAAGAACTGTTTGCTTATAAGCATTCTTCCAAATATCTTTCTCTGTGTTCATCTGAACGAAATAAATGTATACAGATTTGAAACAACTCAAGGGTGAGTAAATGATGACAGAATTTTTATTTTTGGCAGAACTATCCCTTTAAAACAACCTGTGATGAACTCAAATACATACCATAAAGAAATAATGATATTTTGTCTTGCTAATTCTTCTTATTAATCGCAAAAGCCACTTTTTTAGCTTTAAGATACAGCCTGTAGGATTTTGTAGGTTTCTGCTAACTCAGATATTCATTCAGATATTTATGTTCCTCTAAACTGGGTGGCACAATACACAAAAATAGTAAGATATCTATGTTTCAATTTGGATATCTTGGGAAGTAGTCCCAGCACTGCAGCTGCTATTTGTGGTTCAGATGTCAATCACAGCCACCAGGAAGAGCCCTTCATATTGTAACAGCCCTGAAGGATGCCTATAAATGATACTGCATGCTGTGTATTTTAAGTGAGATTTCGTTCCTCCTTACCAGTTGAAACTTCTTGTAGGCCAACGTCAAAAGAAAGCTTGTCTGTTAAAGACCTGGAAGTCTTCAGACACGTCAGATACTACGGGCAAACAGAAACAGGTGTAATTTACTTGCACTGCATTATGGGTAAATGCCTACTGAGGGTCAGTTCAGCAAACCCCAAACTTAAACATGTAAATTATCCTGCTAAAACATGAGCCATGTTGTCGTTCATGATGTTGAAGAATTTTCACTTCATCTTTTCCCAACTTACTCATTGATCACGGAATTGATGTGTGTTAGCTGTAGGCAGTGACAGGCTGTCTAATCCCTCTCCCCATTGGTTTCAATTTGTGTGGTGCATTCTCACCATTCCACTGAAGGAATGCCTAAGGAGGATGGCGTGACCATACAGCAGTGTCCGATGTCCGCCGCCCTGGGCTGCCTACAGAGGAAGAGAGCGGTACGGTGTTAGCAAACTTAAGGCAGGACTTTAGAGACGCTAGGGGGAAAGGTCTCTGTTCTGTCAAAATTAACTTTTAAAAAGAAAACATAGAGGATGGCAAGATCAGAGTGCATGCTGGACGGATGTTATAAGAAGTTTTTTGTTCCAGTTTTTGAACGCGAACTAAATTTCGTTGTTGTACCGTAGATGAGGAAATGTAGAGGGTAAAGAGAAAAAAACTGAAAAAAGTCAGCCCACAAGAAATCAAGGGGGATGATGAAACATAATAGAGGAAAATACTTACCCGTCTTATAAACCTCTGAGAGCATTGGGAAAAGATGATAAATATGAAATTCATAATGTAGAATCTCAAAGTTTCAGCTATGTTGTTTGACTAAATTACAATTCGTGTTCAATAAGCAGTTGCATTTAGCAGTAGACAAACCCAGTATCTATCACGCCAAAGCGTGAGCGTAAGATTCCCTGTGGGCAGGTCAATAAACGTGAATTTATTTACGAAGCTGATGAAATCTTGTGTGTGAACCATGTCGCCTCTTCCGCAGGCAGGGAATGGGCGGGGCTGTGTGTACCACCCCGAACACAGAACTTACAGAGTGTGGTTGTAGCCGCTATGAGGCTGCTGAGGTAGCAGGGGCATTAGAATTAGTCCAGTTAAGAGTTGTTCTACCTCTGAAATTATTTTAGAGACATTTTTTTGAGGTCGAAAAACTACAAAGTGTTGCTTTAAACCATCAATAACGGTCTTAAATGTGTTTCACAAAAACAAAAAATTCCAACTGTTGCTGTGAGAGTATTTCTGCTGTCTTGGTTGAAAGTTACTTTTAGATTTCACATTTAGCTCTACATGTACAGAACCTGAACCTTCAAAAGTTTTTTCCTCCCTGGCACGTTACTAAACATCTCTGTTCAGTATCAGATTAAGGTGACAAAATCTCTGGACTGAAGGCGAAAAGGTCAAGATGTCATCTTGATGTAAAAAGGGAGTTTTGCAAGTAAATCCGTAACATAGGAATTTAATGCATTGGACAAAACCTGAGTTGCGAATTTTGATAGAACATGTTTTGAGCATTTGTTCTGAAACAACAAGCTGGCAGAGGCAAAGAAGAAAAAAAGAAAGAAAAAGCACTGTAAGAAAAAATCAAGACACATGATTAAAAAAACATTCATTCTGGAATCAGCGTTCCAGATCATTTCCTCGTCACTGGTACCCCTGAAATTTGATGTTAGAAGTGCAAGAAGAAACACACATCTCACATGACCAACAATAAACAAAATAACAACATAAAAGGGGTCGGTCAGACAGAACACTTTTTTTGCTGTTAGACGTGCCTCTATTGAATTGTTTTCAGTTGGCAGAGAGCGTTTTGCGCACTGCTTATGCGCACCTCATGCCTCGTGTTTTTGACGGAGCGCTCTGAGCACCTGAAGTTGAAAAAAACTCAACTCTGAGAAGAAAAGCGGTTAACGTCATGTGCCTTTTTTCCATTGTCCAATCGAATGAATGGAGAGGCGGGGCTTCAATTGTGGTTACGGAACTTTACATTTGCTTGAAACGTCCGGAGACTGCAATGATGGAGGAGAAACTTGTGTTGGCTCTCGGGGGTTAACCGATCCTCTGCTTGTACCTGTTTTAAAGTTTCTGCTAATATGACAGTTAACAGCAACTAGAGAGCTCGCGCTATATTGCTTGACTGGCAGTACAGCTGTTTTGGTTGTAGCCCATCAACATAAAAAAACGCTACGTGCTGCTCTTTTCAAAAAGCCAGCCGGAAAAGCCACGTTTTCAAACAGAAAAGGCACGTTCTGTGTGATCGCCCGCGAAATACAACTGTCACTTCTTTATGGACTGTCAAACACTGCCTTTGTACAGCACTTGTTTAATGTACCCCACAAATCTTTATGAAAGGCATCTTATAGTAATACATGTACAAGATCTACATAATGCTTCTCCTAGACAGTAATGTTAGCACAACAGCCACACAGCAGGGCGCCAATCCAATTTATGCTGACAATGTAATTTCAAAAAGCTGCAGTTAAAAAAAAAAACATGAAATATCATGCATGCTGAGAGCAAAGTGAACAAAGCGTTATAATGGCTCAATGCACAACATGACCTGGTAAACTTTATTTTTGGATTTGCATCATTCGCGGCTTAAAAAATTGGCACGACTTTCTAACTTTAACAAGTTCATTTATCTTCTGTGGGGTACAGGAAAATGTTTACGCCCCCTAAAATCGGATGGGGGAGACTAGTCGAAAAATGACGGTTAGATTTGTTAAATATAACCTTAGTTGGGTTACATCAGGACAGGAGTTAAAAATCACAATTTAGTTAATCCCAAATAAATGACAACCATTAACATTAACAGGAAATTATACAATAGATGTAACTCGTGTATTTTTTTATAGTTTGTATTCATGCATACTTGTTGGTGAACAAATTGTAAACGTACCCATTGATCATCAGGATTCTTGCAACGATGAACAAAAATACAGACATGATTAAAGAATGCAGTTTGAACAGCCTCGCCACTTCAGCACAGTCAGTTCATTATGTTTCCCGGCGTACCGATGTCAAATTATGCAGAAGCGCGCTATTTTTATAAAGCACACTTTCTTGTCTTGTTTTTAATAAGAGTGGGTTTCAAATATCCCCCATGTTCGTTCTAGAAATAATTGCTGAAAGTGAATCTGTTGCTTTCATGTAGCTCAGTGGTAAGAGCATGGCACTAGCAATGCCAATGTCTTGGGTTCGATCCCAGGGATTGCACATACTCAGAAACAAATGTAAAGTATAATGCAATGTAAATCGCTTTGGATAAAATCATCTGCTAAATGCTTAAATGTAAATATAAATGTACCTTTGTGAAGCCAAAAAAACAATGAACTGAGTATTGTCAAAGGATGAGGCAACCCGTGAGCAAATATAAACAGTATTTCTGTATTAAAAACTTGAACATTACAAAACAAACAAAAAATAAAAATTTTAAGCATAAGTGACAAGGAGCAATGTAATTAGCCTATGCAAAGCCACAGGTCGGTCATAAGCAATGACGAGAATGCTTTTATATTAATGGCCTGTATTTCATTAGTAAATACATATTTAGATGAACATGAGATCATGTATTTGCATTTAAGGGATAGTTCACTCAAAAATAAATGTTCTGTCATCATTTATTTATCGCCATGTCATGCAAAACCTGTGTATGACTCTTTCTTCTGCATAACAAAAGAAGATATCTCTGTGAAGTGTCTCTATGGTTTTGTGTCCATACAATGGAAATAAATGGGAGCCAATGTTGTTTGGTTACCAACACTGTAGTATACCAACAGTATCTTTTGTTCCGCAGAGCAAAGAAAGTCACACAGGTTTGTATTGACATGAGGGAGAGTAAATATTGACATGAGGGAGAGTAAATAATGACAGAACTTTCTTTCCCTTTCTGTCGGTATCTCGACCTTGTGACGAACCAACAGATGGGGTTTGACTTGAGATCATCTTCTGACTAGTTTTGAAAAGGCCAATGAAATTGCAGAGTGAAATTTGCATGCCGGACTCCGCCCCCGCTATCAACCATATCCTTCCCCATATCCTACCGGCCGTGGAGATCCCGTGCACCTTCTGCTTCCCAGCAGCCCAGGTCTTCTTCGACGCTTGCTCAGGCGCCCCCCTCCCAGGTGGCCCCCCCGAAGAAGACGTCGAGGAGTAGACCACCGCTCCGTCAGCAGCCGCCGCGGACCTAGCGGAAGGACCCCAGGGAGATCGAGAACACCATCGGGCCCAACCCCAGCCATTTCAATGCTGGTTGGTCGATCCGGGACGGTCCCTGCCCCGTACCAACATCTGCTGGACCCCTTCGGGGGCCCAGCGCCGACATTCTCACAAAAAGAGTTTCCTCTCTCTCTGGGTGTTTATCTCAGCCTCTACACAACGGTGTTCGTCAACTTGACATTGCGTCACGGCGAGACACAATGTCGAGGATAACCAGCAGCACTCTCACTCGACGGTGCGTTGAGCTGCATCATCGCCAGGCAGTTAAGTCAGCAGAGCCGATCTCCTCCCTGGGGGCTTCCCCACGGCAAAGGATCCACACTGCCAGCTATCGAACCACCCCCCTGGGGGTTCATGAAGCAGATCGAATCCCAAGTCCCCCTGTCTCAGTCCCTGGGAGCCTGGTTAGAGCTCCCCAAACCGTCACGGTGGCTATAGAATACGATCCGTTTTGGCTACGCGATCCAATTTCCCAGACGGCCGCCTAAGTTTCAGGCCTTTTCCACCTCAGTCAGAGGCAAGGATGCTCCAGTGCTTTGGGCCGAGGTCGCTTTCCTTCTGGTGAGGAAAGTACAGCCCGTACTTCATCGTCCCCAAGAAAGCCAGGGGGCTGCGCCCCATTCTAGATCTGCATACCTTGAACAGGCACCTACACAAGCTGCCGTTCAGGATTCTCACGCAGAAGCGCACATGACGTCTATCATATGTTAGGATTGGTTCATGGCAATCGACCTGAAGTACTTTCATGACGCGTCCCTCCCTTGTTATCGACCGTTCCTGCGGTTCATTTCGAGGGGCGGGCATATCAGTATCTTCGGTCTGTCCCTGTCCCAACCAGTCTTCACGAAGGTCGTGGAAGCCGCCCTTGCTCCCCTTAGGGAGAAGGGTGCGGGTGTACTCAACTATCTCGACGACTGGCTTATCAGGGCACACTCGCGAGATCTGCTGTGTACACAAAGGGACCTGGTGCTCCGTCTCCTAAATCGTTTGGGACTATAGGTCAACCGAGAAAAAAGCAAGCTCTCCCCCGTGCAGAACATCTTTTTTCTCGGTACTCTGATCTGTCTCCATAACAGCGTGACTTACTACAGAGCGCGCACAGTCAGTGCTGAACTGCTTGAACCTCTCCAAGCGGCAGTCACCGGTCCCACTGAAACTATTTCAGAGGCTCCTGGGGCACATTGCTTCCTCGGCAGGGGTCATCCCCCTCGGGTTGATGCACATGAGACCACTCCAGCACTGGCTACAGAGTCGGGTTCCATGGAGAGCTGGGCACACGGGCAGCAGGCGTATGGTGATCACGCCTCTCTGCCGACGCACCCTAACCCCTTGGTCTCCAATGACCTTTCTGCAGACGGGGTCCCCCTTGCGCAGGTTGCAAGGCGCGTCGTGGTGACGACAGACGCCTCCCAGCAGGGTTGAGGTGCCGTGTGCAATGGGCATGCAGTGTCGGGCGATGGACGGGCCCCCGCCTGCAATGGCATATCAACTGCCAAAAGTTGTAGACTATGCTACTTTCACTGAAGAGGCTACAACCTCTGGTGCAGGACAAGCATGTGAGGGTCTGGACGGACAGCACAACTGCCGTTGCATATATCAACCACCAGGGTGGCATTCGCTCACGTCAGTTAACACAACCTCACCAGTGCGCCTCATTGCACAGGTTCTGTACAAGGTCAGGGAAGAGGAGCATCAAGTGCTACTAGTTGCGCCAGACTGGCCCAACTGGACTTGGTTCTCCGAGCTAATGCTCCTGATGACAACTCCCCCTGGCCGATTCCCCTGACGAAGGACCTGCTTTCTCATGGGAATGGCATGTTGTGGCATCCGAGGCCAGACCTCTGGAACCTCCATTCGTCCTGGACAGGACGAGGAGATCATGAGGGGCCTACCCCCCTGCGGTGGTTGAGTCCATCATTCATGCTAGGGCCCCTGCCACTAGGCGGCTGTACGCCTTAAGTGGGGCCTCTTCTCGTCCTGGTGCTCTTCTCGAGGAGAGGACCGTGGAGTTGCTCGATCGGGAACGAGTTGTTTAAGAGAGACTAGAGAGTAATCTCTCCCCTTCCACACTGAAGTGTATGTAGCCGCCATTGCCGCTCATCACAAACCAGTGGCTGGGACAGCACGACCTGATCATTAGGTTCCTAAAGAGCGCAAGAAGGTGGAATCTGCCTCGTCCGCGCTACTTACCCTCTTGGGACCTTAATGTGGTCCTGGAGGACCTTCAGAGGTCCCCTTTCGAGCCCCTGGGAGACACCGCTCTTTCTCATCTCTCGATGAAGACGGCTCTCCTTGTGGCGCTCGCTTCTATCAAGAGGGTAGGGACCTACAAGCCTTCTCTGTGTCCACAGATTGCCTCGAGTCCGGGCCCGGACACTCTCACATTATACTGAGCCCCGGCCCGACTACATGCCCAAAGTTCCTACCACTCCTCTTCGGGACCAGGTGGTGAACCTGCAGGCGCTCCCCACCAGGAGGAAGACCCAACCCCAGTACTCGTGTTGCGACTCTGCTTGGACCCCACATAGAATTTAGGAGCTCTGAGCAGCTCTTCTCTCTGCCTCTCTGCTTCCCCCACTGGGTGAAGAATAGACATTCTATCCATCACTAAGCACCTCCTGCAGGCGGGCTAGGCAGAGCAGCCCTGGCTCCTTAGGCTTGGTATCAGCTGAGTTATCTAGCGTATAGCTCTAACCGGACCTAGTGATCCAGACGTAGTAACCCCCCAGCAGGGTGGTTCCGTCTGATGTATCCTCATGATTGGTTCCCACTTTGGTAACCCATGACCTTCCCTAGGTGGACCCCCACCTTGCAGCACTCCCTTCAGCCCGCACATTCCTCCCATGAGTTCCCCCTGACGGCAAGACCATGTTGGTGTCTCCACTAAACTCCTCCCTATGGTAGGAACTGGTCTCTTTAGCGCGTTTATATAATAGTGCTTCCCCAGGGCCTCCGCCTGTTACCGCCGGTGGCAGGGGCTTCCCACCTTTCCAAACCTCTGGGACCCCCTGCCCATCCACTGGATGGTTACAATTTCGCATTAGCGCTCACGTCTGACACGCCCAGGCCAGTCAGCGTCGCTTAGCTAGAGATTGTGATGTGGCACAGCGCCATGGCGTTTTCCATAGGAACCCCATCTGTTGGTTCGACACAACGTCGAGAGACCGACAGAAAGGGAACGTCTTAGTTAAGGATGTAACCTCCGTTCCCTGATGGAAGGAACGAGATGTTGTGTCCTTCATGGCACAACGCGTGCCGCCGGCTGCAGCAGTCGAGATAGGCTCTCAGGCTCCTCAGCCCAAAAGTGAATGAAAGCAGCACGCCATCTCCCTTTTATACCCGGATATCCGGGGGCGGAGTCTGGCATGCAAATTTAATTCGCCAATTTCATTGGCCTTTTCGAAATTAGTCAGAAGATGATAGGTTCTCAAGTCAAACCCCATCTGTCGGTTCGACACAACGTCTCGTTCCCTCCATCAGGGAACAGAGGTTACATCTGTAACAAAGACATTTTTTGCAGAGCTATCCCTCTACAACTCTATAAGTGTGAATTTGAGTGGAGATTAACAGTTCATGGGATGAATGATCTATGGTCAATATTTTTCAATGTCACGATTCTTGATAACTTACCCTGAAATCCATACAGAATCCAGAGGAGCTACAGCTGATTGGATAGCATTGCAATATATCTTTCCAGCTACACAGTGTAGACGTGAGTTGGATACTGCCAGAGAGCAGCTCGTAAGCAAGTGCATTGAAAAACAATTTGGTCTCTGCCAAGAGTAGTTGTTTTCTGTTCATGCACATATTGCAGTGTACATTTATTTAGATTCATTCTCCCATTAGACAATACTGTAATAAGGCACTAACATAAAGCATAACCTTGAATTAAGGATTTGCTTATGAATGTTAAAAAGACCCCGACAATTAATGCTTTTATAAACATCTTGAATAAGGATTGTGACTACGCACAAACAAAAAAATATACCAAGGGATAAAGGCAGAGATATATCGAGTATAAACACCCTGTTATCGCAGTGATGTATGAACTTACCTCTTCACCGCACTGCCCTGCTAGCATCTCCTGCAAAGCCCTCACCGAGAGCGATTGCGCCAGCACAAAGTTACAGATGCATAGGTCAGGAGGAAAATACTGAGGAGGGAGAGAAAAAATATATTTTTATCACAGATAAAAGCATGTAACTGGCCGGGGTATTTAACCATCTTTCATTAGGCCTAATAGATGTTTCTTCTATTTGTATTCATTAGGATTAGTTTGGAGGCCCAGCGAGGATTAGCATGAGCAAGTGGTGAGCTCCTCCCTTGGTCTTGAGAAGTCATTTCCCACCCTGCATCTGTTTATCAGGGCACTATTTAAAGCCCCTTGACTGTCTGGTTTAGCTATCCAGAGAAAGTGAACATTCTATCACCTTCTAATAACTAGCACTCACTAGAATCACTCTCACAGAGTTTCAGAGCATACTGTATGCTTCATATGCCACTTTCTTGGTAAGATCTTCCTCTGAGTTAAAAAATTTGTTGTGAGTTACGGTGACCTTTCACCTTTGAGGTTAATGTGAAATGCGAGTGGGGAGAATGTGCTAACCAGAGTGACAGATGCCTCAGAGTGAAAGTCTTCTGTAGCCTTTTAAAATAAAGACAACACTCTGTGGAGGTGTTGTGAGTTACAGCTCTCTGTAAGGTTGTGTGGTGACAGTTTATAAACACATAAAAACGCTCTTATTCGACACTCAAGCAGTTTAACAGGGCATATATGATACATGCCCTGCATTCAGAATTTTTCAGATAATATTTCAGTTATATTATATTCATATATTGTTCTTGAGCAAATATTAATTTGAAATTGTAAAAAATTCTTAAAAGTACACCTTTGAAAAAGTGATAATAATCATTTACTCACCCCCTTGTCATTTCAAACCTGTATGACTTTCTTTCGTCTGCAGAACACAAAAGGAGATATTTTAGAAAATGTCGGTATTCAATCAACGGTGGTACCCATTGAATTGCATTGGTTTTGGGTCTATTCAATAGAAGTGAATGGTTACTGCCATTGTTTGGTTACCAATATTCTTCAAAATATCTTCTTTTGTGTTGTTTAGAAGAAAGAACGTTATAAAGGTTTGGAATGACAAGGGGGTAAGACAATGACGACAGCATTTTCATTTTTGGGTGAACTGTCACTTTTAGTCTAGTTCTGATTTTTTTCACACTGGATTTTTTTTAATAAATCAGATCTTATCTAATGACCACTGAGACTTACACAAATGAGTATGAAAACTTTCATATCTATTATCCATTATCCCTATTGATGTTTTTCGTATATAATGTGCTTACATTTTTAGTTTTACATTCAAACGTGAGTGGTCAGAGTGATGGTAATGATCATTTCTATCCATTACATGCATTGTAAGTGAATCCATAAGCATTAATGTACTGACATATATCATCTTAACATGAAAATAATAAGTTGTCTGCTGTCCAAAAATATGTCCACCTTTTTACATGGTCCAGCAGATACAATGTATCTAACCACAGAGATGCCCACACATCATCTTCTGCCTTGCCTCTTATGCATAGAAAATATGGTTAAGAGAACAAAGATCAATTGCAGTTGCCATGGTTTTATGACTACATGACTATATTCCCATTAACTTTATTGTATTTCTAGAGTCTGACATATCAATGGCAAATATCTTTTAAACTCTACCTCCCCCACTCCACGTGTATATTTAACCATACCATTTTCTTGCCAAACATGTACTGCGTTTGTTAATCTCTTTCGCATCTACTACATTACAGCTGTTTTTCACAAATCGCTTCAATCGGCATTGTGGTTCTTGCGGGGGTTCAGGTACATTAAAGCTGTGATTAGATTCCCGTGGAGTATTACCTTCGCCTCTGATGTGGGCTCCAGATAACACAGGCGGTTGCCGAGTCCTTCTGCTGAGAGGCAGAATTTGCGATTCTCCTTCTGGATGGCGGCGACACACTGCAGCACCACTTCATCATCCTGAAGCACAAAAACAAGGTCTTGATTTTATAAGCAAAGCAAAAGCACTGCAACAGCTGGATTTATGACTCGATGTGTTCACTCAATGTTGTGTGAAGAGCTTAAAACTAAAACTGTTACAAACATATCTGTTAAAATGGTAATATTAGCATCATTAAATCTAACAATGTTTAAAGTTATTAAAAATATTGGATCACATTTATATTATACACACATATAAAACAGATTGCAGATGCAGATGTCACCAGAATCCAGAATTAATCTCTGTAAATTCTGTGGCATCTCTCTCTCTCTCTCTCTCTCTCTCTCTCTCTCTCCTCTCTCAGGAGAAATATATTGATTTCTGTCTCTTCCACATTTCATGATCAGTCCTTTTCTTGTTTGCTAGATCACGTATTGCATCAATCGTAACTGATGGTTGCCATGGTTCTAAGGTACACTGCTATAAGAGAAACAGCAGTACTCTACCACGTGTGGAAGTTGAAGTTAATAAAATGAGAGCTTTCTGAATACATACTGAATGCATTATAATCTGTATATATTTGTATATTTGGCGTCAAGTTACGCTATTGAGTTGTCAGACTCAACAACAGGAGTGTTGCTCTGACAGTAAAGTGCAGTAACAATGAACAATTATTCATCCTCATGTCATTTCAAACCTATATGACTTTCTTCCTTCTGGAGGACACAAAATACATTTTGCAGAATGTTAACTGGCACCCATTCAATTCCATTAGTTTCATGTCCATACAATAAAAGAGAAAGTGTGCCGAAACTGCTCGGTTCACAACTTTCTTCAAAATATATTATTTTGTGTTCAGGGAACAACGAAAGTGATACAGGTATAAAATGACCAGTCGGTGAGTAAATGATGACAGATTTTTCATTTTTAGGTGAACTTTTACTTTAATGCAGATGCCAAATCAGCATCAGATGCATGTCTAACTACTTTTAAACCTAATATATTTGATAATAACCTAAGAGGTTAGGGTTCTGCTGATTGGCAAGGTTCAGTAACTCTTTTGGATGTTTTTCTCAGTCTGCTGGCCTTTGACATCACAGCTCAGAAGGGCTTGTGCACCCTGTTGTGGTGCCAACAGTCCAACAGCGGTGTAAAGATTGGCTCAAAACCAGATGCAAAGAATTTTCGAATAGCATATCAGGGCTGTATGTGCGTATGTATTTTGCAAATGCTACGAAAAAATCTGTCTGTGCTAAGAATAAATTTACCAGTGTAGCGATACAGTTTTGCACGCGATTTAGACAGAGCCGCTTGTTTGTGTGAAGTGTGTTTGGTCGCGGTGCTTGTTTGTGTGTGGTGTAAATCAATGGTGCACCGCATATTTAGTTGCTTTTGCGAAAACTTGTTTTCATGCCGCCCTGAGTGCATATGATTTCAGAACCCTGTGATTTCCCCCGATGTGGCGCTATACAGCTTTTTAAATGTCACCTGCTTGTTTTGCGTGAATGTGAATGAGCTGCACAGTTTAACATATTACTAAACGCGAGTGACGCTCGTGCATTTGTCTGCGTCTCTGTATGAGGACATGAACACATGAACTCCATCTCCAGAGCCGATCTGAGAGTTTATTTCATAAGAATTTCACTGTTAGAGAAAATATATCGTCAACCACACTCTCTTTGCGAGGACCCATCAAAATAAATGTCTGGTATACTTGGACCTCTAGATTAAAAACACTGTACTGTATTATAATATTAACTATAATAAATTGTAGTATTCTATCAGTAAATTTATACTATTTAGTAGTATATTGAACTATAAACACTAGAGTATACTTATATTTACTAAACTAATATTTAATATATAGCACTAAATAATAATCTAATAATAATATCTTAAACACCATTGTGTCTGCAAACAGAGGAATTTTACTGCACTTTACCATTGTAAATAATATAATAGTATACTACAGTATGTGGACAAATATATCATTATTGTATATTATAAATACGGAGATAGAGGGTTTCAGAAGGACATCAGCGATATGAAGGTATAACTGAACTTCAGTTTACACAGTGGATCTTTCCAGTGTTTTTTGCAAGCAAAACCACTAATGTTGGCTTTGATCCAACCACACAACCACCCTTCTAGATATCAGTGTTGCTGTTATGTTTCTGCAAATTGATAAAACCTATGAGTCAGATAAAAATGTTGTTGCTATTTCTGAAAAAAAATCTTATGGTTAGCTGTTAAGACCTGCATACTTTGAGACTTTGAAATGGATATTGGTTTTCCACTAAACCACATAATCTGTAAAGTAAATCATGTGTCTGTGTTTAAGTACCAACACAGTACATCGACATATAACGCATATATCTCAGTACAGCGTTATCCAATAAATGCAGCAAAGTACTGTTTATCTAAAAGAAAATATCTTCTCCCCTCGCTAGGTCCCACCTAGATCCCCTGCCAAGGAATCTGGTGAATCTGCAGCAAAGTGATCCAGGGGAGAGAAGCAGTGCCATCTGCAAAACAGCTAAGGGGCAGAATCACAGTCTATCTATAGGGGTGTTGCGTATGCAAGGACGACGGGGGGGTAGGGTGGGTCTGCTCCAAATCTCAAGGGCAAGAACCAAGCAAAATCGCAAAATCTGTCCATATTCCAGACTCAAGACCGCCTGACCTTCTGCCAACCTGACTCGCGGTACGCGGGCAGACCAGACCAACACACTCCCTAAAGCTATCATCCCTTAAAAACACAGGTGCAACAGAGCAAAAAGAGGGTTCTGCTTCCCTATCCTTCTCCATGCTCTGTGTCTATCTTTAAGGACATGAACAGGTGTGGGTGTGCAGCCTGAAGCCTCCAGAAGGTGTAACTCGAGAGGTCCTGATGTGCTCTGGTGCCAAATAAATGCTCACAACTCACCCGGCCCTGCCACTTACTGAACTTGAGAGGTGGAAAGGTGAATATACCAAACTGCCCCTCCCACAATGCTATTTTGAAATGTATGCACATGATCCGTTTAAATCCAGTTGAATTGTTTAATCATTTGAAAATGATGTTCCTGTATTTCCAAACACCATCTTCTTAGTACTGTGTCACATAACTAGACTGGTAATATCTCTTGGACAAACTTAATTTGCACAGAAAATGGCGCTGGTCATTATTTGCAACAATCTGCACATGTCCTACCCGCTGCATATTTGTTTTAATACATTTTGCCTAATTTGACACCAATACAGCTACCAAAAAGTGTAGGCATTATGGGTGTGAAGAGACACTTATCCCACGAGACGAGACACCAGACTGGGTTCACGAGAACGAGGCGAGATGAGACAAGATTTTTGACTTTTTTTAAAGAAATACTCAATGATGGAATATACAGTATAGGGAAAATAGTATTTTATTCACCAAAAAATGTAGTCATTATAAAATCATCTTGTACTTAATGAAATAAATTAAACCTCTATTTTAATTAATAATATTATGCAGTAATAAACAATATGTAAATAGCTACTGCAAAATGTTTCGTCACAAACTCAACTGACAGGCAGTTATTGCACAAAAAATGTGCTTTGTCTTCTTGACAGGTGCAGCTTTTAGTAAAGACCTGTGGCTGTTTTCTCTATGCTTTTGTCTATGCTCGACTGCTCTTCTTAGCAGAGGTGGCGACCGATCATATCACAGTGTCAGTCCTCCTTTCTCCACTGAACGAACCCTCGGAGCCTTCGGAGAAAAAGTTATAACATAAACACATCATGTGGAGGACACGTGAGTCATAACAAAGGCCACGTGTCTCCACACAGAACACAAGAAGCACCAAAGACATGGTACTGTCACAACTCTGTCCACAGTGTTAGAATACTCATGACAAGGAGAACAGAATCATGACCGCAGATTCTGCTCATCAATGCTGACAAATTCTGCTCATTAAAGGGACAGTTCAGCAAAAAATAAAACATTGTTATCATAATTGATTTACCCTCATGTTATATAAAATCTATATGTGACCTTGGTATCTGTGAAACACGATAGAATATATTTTGAGCTATTTCTCAGTAGAGTCTCAGAGACTCAGAGTTTGTACCCTTACAAATGGAAGTGAATGGGGGCAATCTTGTTTGCTTACAAACATTCTTCAAAATATCTTATTTGTGTTCTGCAGAAAGAAAGTCATACAGGTTTGGAATGACATGAGGGTGAAGAAATGATTAAAGATTTTCATTTTGGGGTGAACTATCCTTTTAAGATCAGTATGAAAACAAAACAAATCGTTTTGAACAAACCAGAGCAGATTTGGAGGTCAAGGGTCCTTTCTTCATCTCAGTTGAACCTTCATTCTCTTAAAGTGATAGTTCACCCCCCAAAAAAATTCTGTCATCATTAACTCAACCTCTTGTCGTTTCAAACCTGTACTTCAAAAGAAGATTTCTTGAAGAATGCTGTTAACTGGCCACCATTCACTTAAATTGGTTTTGTATCCATACAATAGAAGTAAATGGGGTCCAGGGCTGTTCAGTTAGTAACTTTCTTCAAAATATCTTCTTTTATGTTCTGTGGAAGAGCAATAGCTATACAGGTTTGGAATGTCAAGAGGGTATGTAAATGATGACAGAATTTTCATTTTTGGGTGAAACATCACTTTCATACGTCAAATTTCTTAGCAGCTCCTGCCCTTCACCAAGCAGGTGGCTCATATCCCTGTATCTGACACCATAATGATACGTCTGAATGCTCTGAGCTCTCATCTTTATCACCTCTATATCAGCATTTGGTTAATCTGTTTGTGTGAAGTACGTGTGTTGTTGTGCTTGTTGGTGAGTGATGTTAACTAATTTATAAAAACTTGTTTTCCGGCTGCATAGAGTCCATTTATCTAGAGCCCTATGATCTGTGCTATGTGGGAAAAAAAGTAAGGAATCATAAAAGCGAAATTCTACTATTTTAATGTCCTCTGCTTGTTCTGCGTGTCTATGAGTGAATGAGTTGCACACTTTAACATGTTACAACAACCTGTCAAAATAAAAGTCTGGATAATTTCAACCAGATGACAAAATATTGACTTGTAGTAAATTCATAACCTGTAGTAAATATTTAATATTTACTATAGTAAGGTTTAAATATACTATAGTACACAATAATTTTACTGCAGTTTTAGTGTACTACAGATTTTTTTGGACAAAAGTATTTACTACTGTATAGTAAAGCTTTGAAAATGCAGAACTGTGATGACCTGCACTTGTGTAGATAATAACAGACGTATACTTGTGCTACAACTGTTTGGCCTGTGCTCCAAAACTTTAAACCTCTGTAGCACCAGTGCTATGTCCAAAAAAGGTTAACGTACAGCCCTGGGGTGAGTGGGTTGGTACAGACAGCTGCTGAGGTAAGAGTAGCATGTATTAAAAACACTGTGATTTTTGTTCACAATTCAGCAATTTTAAACAAACCTCCAGGCTATTTAAGATCTCCAGGGTTACACAAACCTAAGAAATGCTGATGTAGATGTACAGAGCTTGAGGCATTCTTTAAATTACTTAAACTGTTCTATATAAAAGTCTATGTATGTCTCACTATGGATGAATGATTGTAATTTAACTACACTTTAAACAGATTCCTTTCTAGAGGCATATTTGAATAGGTTATTAATTTATTAAAACCAGAGTGTTTCTTGCTCCACAGTCTGTGGATGAGCAATTATAACATATTTTGATTTAACATAAATGATTTATTAGACTCCCAAAGGCTACAACTGTAAGTGACTCTCGTCTTTGACCGCCAGCTGATATTGACCATATTCGTTGGTTGTTTGTAAGGTTGTTAAAGATGCAACATCGTTCATACAAGATAATTCCACAGAACTCATATAATACAATGAGAAGACATCGGGAGGAAATGGATTAAAAATGCAAAAGTCATTTCACCTGTGCTGTCAAGCAACCTTACAGAGATGCGTCCCTTTCGAGTCCTTGAATGACACAACAGAAGCAAGGCTGTAATGTTTTAAAAGGAGTGATGCTTAAAATGCGTTTGGGTCAGGAAATAAGCTCATGGCTGTGCGTGTATGAGAGAGAGAGAGACAGATTTACAGACAGCTATAGTACTGTGCCTTCCACTATAGGCTACATCCAAATGACAAAATGTATTACTCTACAGTATAGACTTACTTTGCACACATTCTGCTACAAAAAATAGCATCCCACAAGAAAATAGTCAGCGTGCATGACTGACTGACCTCCATTTACAGAAAAAAAGGACTACAGAGTCTCCAGAAAGACAGAGATTTTTTTGAATGTGAATAAAATACTGATGAGTTTCGGTATGCACTCCAACCTTCACCATCTTGTGATGTTAAAAGAGCATTGGTTAACCTCATAGCTCATACTGAGGGTCCTGTTCAGACCAACGCCTGTGTGCCTTTGACAAAGCTGTCAGCTCCAGGGCCCCCTTAGCCATCTTGGTGCCAGGAGGCCTTATGCATATCAGACATACAAAAACTATGTGGTGACGTTCTGAGACGAGGTTTAGCTAATGAGCTCAGCATATATGCCGCTCTAATGTAATCCTGTCAATAAATTATACACTAAACATACTTTACAAACGTTAGTGCCGTAAACACCTCCACAAACACACTTGGGTCTGAGCAGTTGTGCTGTCATTCACCACAGATGGCATATATCCCATCGGGATAAACCAATGCTGGAGGGCAGCGAGAGCAAAGACATCAGTCTCCGTTTAATTAATCTGTAGGAAGCTCATTGAGCTAAACCTGACACATGAAGCTCACGGAGGACAGACCATCACTCATCAGCAGTTCAATCGATTTATGTACCGCCGGTCTCGGCTCTGGCCCAAAGCTCTGTGGTTTACCTTTTTACCTGGGAGCCTCTCATTACACATTGGCTGGAGCTATCAACACTCGGCACAGTCCCTGCGATGGAACATCAACAGCGTATGAACACAAAACGCTTTAAAATAGCCACTGTCTCCACCTCAATTGCGGATCAAAGATACAGACCCTAAGAGCTGTCAAAACAAACAGGTGGGCTGCAAATATACTGTACTTGTGTAAATTGAAGGCTGTTTGAGGCATTTAAAAAAAATGATTTCATTATGGAGTAGAAGCACCAGAAAAATAAAATCAGGCCTCAAAAAATATGCATAGACATAAATCTCCTAATCTGATACAAAATTATAACAAAATAACTTCTCTGTTGTATTGGTCTACAATTCAGTCTGGTTTTAAAAAAAATTACTTTATCTATTCAACAATAATGTGATATGCAAGATGCATCTTAAAGTACAATATTTGAATTGCTATTATTGTTGTTTTTATTGTAGACCAATCTAACAGGAAGGCTAACAGCTTTGATAATATATAATGCACAATTTCAGTTTTCCTATCATTTTGGTAGACGTTGTGAAAAGTTTGTTAAATTTCAGCATAAATGTTAAAACCGTAAAACTTAAAGCATAACACACTTCCCTCTAAACGCTGACTTTGCCATGTTTCAAAATATTTCGCTGATGTCTTATGGACTTACATAATTTGACATTTCTATTATTTGCCATAGATCATTATTATTAGTCATCTATATGATGTCACTGGGTTTTGCAAATATCTAACCGATGAGGGTGCTTGTCAACTTTGATAACAAAGTATTTAAACATAGAAAAAGTACAATGTTTTATCTATTTCATGAAAAAGTGAGTTTGGACATCCAAGGTTTTGGAAGGACAGCGATGATATGTGCAAGCTCCTATCTATATAACACTTTAGTATAAGAATCAATTCTCACAATTAACAAGTTGCTTATTAGCATGCATATTATTAGAATATTGGCTGTTTATTAGTACTTATAAAGCACATATTCTGCATGACCATATTCTACATCCCTAATCCTACCCAATATCTAAACCTAACAACTATCATACTGACTATTCATAAGCACTAAAAAATAAGTTAATTGAAGCACAAGTCATAGTTAAGGGTTTGTTAATAGCGAGAATTGGACCTTAAAATAAAGTGTGACCAGAAATATTATTATTACATGGAACCCATGCTACTACAGTAACTACTGATTATACATTTACAGCTGAGACATGACGTCTGTACTGACTCATAAATGCCACAGTAATATCTCGGAGCAGTATCTAATCAATGTATGGTCAGCATAGTTTTAATGACCAATATCATGACATGCTGCTTCCTGTAATGTAGTTTCTCAGTAAGAAATTTAAGATGTATGTAGAACTGTGATATGTCAGCATACAGCTCCTACTACCATCATGTCTTACATACTTACATGGCTTCAGTACAGGTAAACAGCAGCCCATTTTAGGCTGCTTTGAATGAAGATGAGCCAAACTAAACTATTACGATTATGTGCTCTTTAAGAAGTTATTTTAGAATGTCTAAAAAAAATCTTGTTGTTCATTCCCTCCCTTCCTTACTCCAGCTTTAATCCTCCTAGTAGCATGGTCTTGTAAATTAACGGTACTGTTTAGCGTGTTGACAAAATGCTTATATGCTCTCCTACTTGCAAGTCGCTTTGGATAAAAGCTTTTGAATGAAATGAATAAATGTAAATGTCATTGAACTTGTTTCAAATGAGAAATGACATGCTCCTATAAGTGTCCTCGTATGATATATGATGTATACAGTAGCAAAGAACTTGCTACTTGAAAATAGTATTGAAAGACAAAATTCATCTGAAAATAATAAATGAGGTTGATTATATGTAAAAAGGCTTATAAAACAGTACTGACGAATATAATTTACGAACAATGTCATACGTGCTATTTAGTTCTCACACAGCATGTCTTCCATAAATCTAATTATAATCAAAGCCAGGATATGTTATACTAATCCAGGAAATCTCTTATTTTTTTTATGTCTTAGCACGTTGTTGTCGTTGTTGACTTTAAAATATGATACTGTGCAAATAAAATTGGTGTTGAAACATCAGTGGTCTGGCTTGTTAAACTAGCTGACGCAATGAAGTATAGAGCCGGTGCTTGAGAACCGTGTGTGCATGTGTGGTGGAAGTATTAACTTTTAAGAGGCTAAATTTAAACCTGGGAATGCAGAAGGCTTGCAGAAAAACATAAACTCCAAATAAACCTAGTGCTACTATACTGGCGACTCTACATCTGGATTTAGAGAAATTTGGACAAACGACACTTTCAAGATCCATTTGACCAATAATTACGACGTAACTCACAGAAGCTCCTGCTTAGATTCACAAGGGCATTTGAGTTTGGGTAAACTGTGCCACAGCTGAAACTGGTTAGCTGTTTTGTTGTTGTTGTTTACCAGTAACTGTAAATCACATTGTTATTTCCTTATGTATCTATAATCACCCTCCACTTATTTTGTAAATCATAATTAGGTTTTATGCTTCCATTAACTGATGTCCTACCCAACCCAATTTAATTTAGTGAATTTAAGCCTTTGCTCATATTAATTAACAAGAAAGTATTTCCTACAACATGTGCAAAACAAAACCTCAGGCAGTTGCATAGAGTAACTAGAGAGAGAGAGACATTGGACTGCTGTATTTTTCTGTGCAGTGAGCAGCCGCCCAACAGCAAGGACTGAATTAGGGCACCTTCCACACAAAAGGTGTGGTGGAGTCTGACTGTAACCTTCACTGCCAGAGTTGTCAGTCTAACGCTTTAACAGCAAAGCCACACACCTGTCTCATGTAAGATCCTATAACACATCACAAATTATAAACTGTTGATTTTCAATCTATTAAGAACTTGGCAATACAACAAAAAATACAACATCTGCTAATACACCCGCATAAATGTGTCAAATAAAATGCATCCAATAAATGTGGACCGTTCCCATGGCTCAGAGAATCTTACACTGTGTGCCACCCCAGTCAGGCAACATTATCAGAAAGAGTTATAATTATAAACGATTACAGAAAAATAACGCAATCCGTACAACAGATCGTCTCAATTTTCCCAACTAACGTAACTGTGACGGTAATTCACACCACGGTATCCTGTCCTGTCATATCGTTTACACAGGTAACTGCCATGCGCCAGGGCGTGTAACCAATCTGCGTCGAACCACAGAAATAGAAAAGTCCTTAAGAAGAGGAGAGGATCGTATCAGATGTAATCGCATCTGACAACATATCATGAACATACACAGAGGTACTTCTGTGTGGAATGAAACAGCGAATTATGGTGAAAAATAGCGCACGAGCGCAAACTGTGATTCATGTAGTAGTCGCGTGCTCGGGACAACAATGCATTAAACATGTTTTACATCTACTAGGCAAACCATACACATAAAACTCTCATCAGTGACAGATACATACATTGCACCTGCACACTGACGTGTCTGCTGCTTCTCTTAGCTCTTTCGCGAGCTTTGACCACAGGTGCGTCGCGAGCGCAAACTCGCACCTGAGGCAACTTCCAAATAAGGAAATAATATTCTTAATCGCGAAAAATACGCAAGGTTGCTTATACACAACCATAATGCAAATAAACCACAATGACAATGAGAAATAAATCGTTGCTTTAAAACAGGCACTCAAGGCAACATTTTTGATGTCTCAGCATTGATTGTAATTACCCCTCAAGACTGCGCAAAAAGACACGACAGGTTTACTTTGGCAAATAAAAAAGGGTGTTTATACTTACAGTTCGTAAGAACTGAATTTCATCTTCCCCTTCACCACCTTCGGCCATGGCTGTAGAAGAGCCTGCCTAGACTCCGAAAGCCACCACTGACAGCGAGCAGCGGAGAGGCGCTTCTGCCGTCCTGCCGATATTAGCATAGAGCTCCATCCAAAGCCATATAGGGGAGCGCGGGCAAGCCCACTGTGGCGCGCCTGTCACTCAGTGTCACAAGCGCGCTCACGCTCTTCTTATTCCCTATGCAGTGGAGCACCATCGTGATGACGATCTTATCTGCATCACCCAGCACGCTGAAAGATGCTAAAATAAATAAATAAGAGCGTAAATAACGGGTTAAAACTGTTCAAAAAAGCATTCTGCGATGTCGGTTAGTAACATGTTAAATGGTTAAAAATCATGATATTAAAAAACTTTTTCCATTAACAAACCCTTTAGTACACGAGTTCGACAACCAAAAAATTTGCATTTTACCTGTCTAAAGATGGCCTAGAAGTTGCAGACCACGAGCTTTGATTTATTAGTGTTAGTTATACATATACACTGTAAAACACAGGAAAATCTCGTTTTAATTCGTAAATATAATATAAACGTTGTGTTCTAGTTACATACCACTTGATAGGGCAAAAGTGTCCCGACGCGGCTCATTGTGAGAGGGACTCGTTTATATGTTGTGGCAACAGCGTCATCTAGCGTCCAATTCTGAATAGCAGTCGTTCAATTTCATTATTTGTTACTGTAAAGCAGCCCAACTCCTACGGCTTGTGTGCCAACTGCGTGTCCTGGCACGATGTTATGATCATTCATTTCCTCTGCCGGATCGTGTTTCCAAGCACATGGATAAAATATGAATATACTTACATTTTTTTGCCTCACTTAAGAAGAAACACATCGGTACCCCTTGAGATTTTAACCTTCATAAATGGGTGATGTAAGATTTTGACATTCATATCTTTCTGTGTTGGGATTATCCTTCATTATTCAGTAGCCAATTACAGTTGGATGTTGTGGGAGATGTCTTCAGCAGAGCTCTGGGAGCAAGAGAGGCTGACAGCAAAGTGTGGTTGTAACACGCTCATTTATTTCTTTAAAGTGAATAGTTTATACAAAACAGATGCTTTTAATGCTCAATAAGAGCACTGTGCAAAGAACTGTATTAGACAAAAAAGGGGCTTCATTAACCCTTAGAGGACATTGTTCATTAGGGTGGGGAACACATTACATCTTGAGGGGCCTCACCCACGTTCACTGCCCAAACAATCCAACAGTTGGCCCAATCAACCCCAAGGGGTTTCACTTGTCCATTGGTCATAGGGTGGGGAACTAAATAATCTCACAGGTGACTTCTCATGTGTAATTCAGGATCCTCCATATACCATTGATTTGTATTATTATACTCACAGCTGTAGAGATGCAGTGTTGTCTCACAAATCTTCTCATTTCAAACTTGTTCTCTAATAAAGTTTCAGAACTGTAATGTGTTTTGGAGGAGTGCCAGTGCTGATTAAATGTCTATCACAGTCAGCAGAAGGAAAATCACACAAGAACAGAAACATAAGGCAGGTTGACAACAGAACATATATTTTTCCATAAACATGAATCTACGTCATGGCATCAGAATTTATAAAACGTGTCGGCTTGCCTTATTTTGCAGCCTGTTAATGTACTTAAGTTTAATTTAAATCTAGTCATAATTCAAGCCAATATACAGTATAGGTGAAATACTAACTAATAAACTAACTATTGTTATTGTTATATAACTAATGTTAGTTTTCTCAAATGGAATAAGTAACTAGGCTGTCATGAGCACCTACAGTTTCCTTTAGCTTTATAAACTAGTCAGAGGGGAAAATATTTATTTTCTAACCAATAATAGTCTTGGCTCCAACCAAATGCATTGATTGGCTGTGGCACTAGAGAGGCGGGACCATCAATGAGAAGAGTGAGGGTCCTGAAAAGACAAATGAAGTAACAAAACAAGGCTTTTTGACATCCATTCACTAAGGGACCTATTCTGTGCTCTTATTGCCAAGGCAAGATTGTAATGGGAAATCAACAGAAGAACAAGAATTAGAAATAGATTTTCTCAACCACTGGGATTAAAAGAGTGAGAATCAGAGTGGAGTGTCTGTGCCGCCCCAGCAGTCTGACTTCAAGGAGTTCAGAGGCAATCAAGATTCATCAAGTGAGCTTTCAGATTATGACTATGGATATGACCTTAGAGATGCTGGAGTCAGTTTAGATGGGATGCAAAATGATCTACAGGACCTGATAAAGACCACTAAACATATTCTTCAAGAAAATCCAGAAATAAGAAACCTGGTTCCATCATATTAGCGTGGGCTTGGGGTTATGGAACATCAGGAAGCTTTATCCAGAGTGAGAGCCAATATAGTCGAGGTAGAGAACATAATCCATCACGTTATTACTGCCAGTTCAGACGGTTTGAGAGATAATAATACTGCATGACTCAACCAGTGGTGGGTTTTTGCATTCAAAAAATACTTTCCCACACAGAACACACAGGAAAATATACAAGATGAGGTTTTCCCTTTGGAATTCTGTGCATTAGATGAAGAACAAAATGTGCAGAGTTGCCCATTTGAAAAAAAAAAACAAGTGTATCAGTAGCTTTTGTCCTGTACTGTGTGACACAAACATAGAAGCCAGGTCACATTTTCCAGATGAAAGCACACGTTACCTGTCTGGCCATAAACAGAACGCTATATTTTCAGCCAGCCAAACAAACGTTAAATCAGGGAGGAAAGACATGTCTGCTTCTTTAGATGCTGGCTGTGCATTTCTACCAAGAGCCATAAGGCTAAGCAGTGTGTCTCAACCATTATCCCATTTATCATGTACCTCCAGGCCTCTACCGCAGTATCGTATACAACAGGACAAAATAGGAGAGAAAATATATTTTGGGCAGCACAGACAAGAGCATTTGTAATGGATCTGTATCAATTCGCAATGAGCAGAGATTCGGATGGAACCCTAAAGTTGTGTGACCTGTCTCCATCTGCTTACTGATTTTACCCAAAGTTAACTTCCAGTCTGTGTTCAGTTATAACAATTTATTTTAAATTTAATTTATATTAATAATTTAATTGTATTAAATTAAAACTACTCAACAGTTATTTTACTCTTTGCAGAGGTCTACCGGAAGTAAATTTTGGGCCACATACCATTTGTTTATGTTGCTGCTGAAACTGTCTATACATTAACTGCAAAACCTAAACTTAACAACTAGACTAAATTTACAACAGGACCTGACAAACACAATGGGCAACCGAGAGTACATATAGTGTCCGTATGATGGGGTGCAGGTGTGAAAGACAATGATGATGGGGTGCGGTTGTGAAAGTCAATGAGGGACAGGTGACAGTCAATGATGATGAACTCGTGAGGGAGCGTGGGAAAAGGACATCCTGGGATAAAAACGGGGAAAACTGGACTAGGGACAGACAGGAGAGTCAGATATACCATGTTTTCTAATAATGTTGCCGACGGCCAGCATGTATATAGAGAATAGCAAGAGTCCTAAAACCGATCCCTGAGGTAATCCATAATTTACTTGCGTTAGATATGATGATTCCCCATTTGAATAGACAAATTGATATCTGTCTGATAAGTAAGATCTGAACCATTGCCGTGCCTGTCCCTGCATACCGGTATAATTGTGTAAGGGATCTAAAAGTATGTTATGGTCTACTGTATCGAACGCAGCACTAAGGTCAAGAAGGACTAGAAGTGAGATGTTACCTTTATCTGATGCTATAAGCAGCACATATATATATGTCAGGTTTAAACTAATATCTTCCTCCTTTATTGTAAGTAATAAGTAAAATAAGTAAATAAGTAATAACACCACAAATAAGAACTTCAGCTACATGAGCATGTGTTCAATAAACCAGAGAATGAAAACCATTCCAGAGTTGTGATTCTTGAAATCCTAAAAGCCTAAATCGGTATCGGTATAAATAATTCACGAATGCATGCATATAAATCCATTTTAAGCAGTTAATGAATCTGCACCTCGAGATGGATAATCTGTCTAATAAATGACACATGTGGCAAAGCTTGATGGTTTCAGATTTTATGACATATAGCATTAGTCTGTAATATCTATTTGAATATTAATCTTTAAATGAAAGCGATAATCTGACACATTGACGAATGAAGCAACCAAACGCAGATGGTGTACCGCAAGATTACTAGAATTAAAGATCTCTAGAGCAAAAAATACTGCTGGAGACTTTCATGATTCCACCCGAAGTTATGAGACTTCACAGAGATCTGAGCGTTTCATTACTCAAGTGAATGAAATCAAGTCAACACGTTTTCCAGAATGACCCTATTTACCTTCTTTCATACACATTTCAGATGTTATTCCAAAGAAATAGACATATGTCTTCATAATCTAGCAGCAGAATATATGAAGTAGTTCTGCTTCTGAAATGACTTTCTTTTACGGATGCATGACTGTAAAGATGCAATGATGTTAAAATAATAGAACTGGCTTTAAAACTCAACCAAAGACACACGTGAATCAAAGAAAGTTTCACTGGCCTAACAAAAATTGATGTAAAACAAAAATGTTTACGATGCACTTTACAACTTTAGCTATAAGTGTGTGGGTTTGATAAATCACAGACAGAAAACCATTACAGATTTTTTCATAAATACTTCACGAATGCATGTATATGAATCAATTTTACATTGTTAATTAATTTTGATATAAATCTGCAACTTCTAGGTTGACAGTCTGCCTAGAAAATGACTTTATGGTTTCATACTTTCAAGAGATATAGACTTTCTATCTTCCAGTAAAGCACACAATGAAACGTTCTCAAATCATCAGATGCTCTTCATCACAACTAAAGAGCAAGACACCTGAACTCAACGTGTCATAATATATCTATTATTTACATCTATCGTTTTGGAATAGCTCACCACTAACTGACTAAGCAGATCACCAGACGTTGAATAACTCGCCCTGTTTAAAAGTGTATTGGAAAGGTGAACGCGCAGATCCTTCTGGAAGGGAAACTCCAGGTTGGAAGACCGAGTTGTCTCTGTCAACCATATACACCTTATTCTTTCCATTGATCGACATCATGTACCTGTGGAAACACAAGAGACACCACAGAATGTCACTCAGTGCAGATGTGGCTACAATTATTGCTTTTTTATTATTATAGATAAGATCACAAGACATTGTGATGTGATGTATAACACTAGATTTTATACCATGTACAAATGTATGGATACGTGCAACTGGACACGGTGTAGTGATCCATCGCTTTAAGGGATAAAATGATACTCGGCTCATTAATCCAAACAACACACAATACCTGATTCACAATACAATGAAAACCTTTTTTAATAAATTAAAAACATATTGAACAAACTCTTATATATTATATTTATTTACACATTCCTGCTCTCTCGCTGTATATTCAATAATAAGTGTCCATCTGCTGTTTAATTTGTTTATGCTTTATTCTGCTGTTACACACTGTCAACCTCAATTTAAGTGTTTATTTAAAGCAACAGGATTTTATTGATTGTAAAATTGCTATTATGCTGTGATGTAATCAATTGTTTAGATGTTTTCCCTTTTGACTGATTTGATGAGATGTGTTCTCTTCTAGTATTTAGTAATTGTTGGCATTACATTTTTCATTACTTTAATACTAATTTTAAAAATAGTTTAGAAGTGGCATGAAGAGAGATAAACAGAGACTTTCTCTTGATATTATGCCTTTGAATTGCAGTACATTTCAATGTCCAATGTGTGTCATTCCAGGTTCTGGTGGATCTTAAAATATTTCTATTTCATTATGTCAAGAAATAACTCTTACAATCAAATTGGAATTAAACAGTACTGTAGCTACAAAATATGACTGTTGGTTGCATATTCAAATCTAAATTAATCCTTAAATTGTAATGCTGCTAATAATAGATTGTATTTAAGTAAAAAAGCAAAATAGATGCCTTTTACTCCCCACTGATATGTTTGCCCTAATCCAAATCCAAAGCATCTTGTGGGAGATGTACAGATAACAAACAACAACAAAAAATGTGTTATTCTCCACAGAAAAGAACGAGAGGCAGTTGCAGTCAGAAGAGAAGTGGACCACTTGTGAGGTGACTGATAAATTATTTATTTTATTTAAAAAAAAAAAATGTTTCCTTGTACATCTAGCCAAAATCTTGTCCAGACTGTTTCAAGGTTTTAAGGTTCAGATCATTGGATATACAGTACGACAGATTGGCAACACAGACATGTGGTCGGAATTAAACAGGTTAATCGTGGTGATTAAGGCGATGTGTGGACAGAAGGAGATATCAGCTCTACATAAGCACAGTAAGTTTCTGACGGGACAGTTCCTCTTGAACGAGTTGTGTGTGTCTTCTGGGTGTGGTTCTGACTTGATGCCGCTCCTGGATAACAGAGTGTGACCAGAAATCATGTGGCAGAATGAAGGCGGAGAACACACTGTATATCTCAGGATTCAATACTTTGGTGTGCTCTCACTCTCGATAGGAACTGTGGATAAGGAGCGGACATTGCAAATCTAAAGATTTTAAGGAGGGGGAAGAGTTGGTGATGGTGCTATTTGGAGAAAAACGTTGTTCACTGGTTTAACACGGAAGGTTTTGTTATCCATTCCCTGAACAATGACAACCTGAACAGCATCTCTGGGAATCTTACATGAAGATTTTCCTTGCATCCTTTTTTCTGGAAATTTTATTGAAGGGCAACACATTACAAAAAGTACATGAAAATCTGGAGCTGTCTCAGTGAAACCGAATGTAATGTATTTAAAATCATATTTTTATGGCAGATAGTTCATGATTAGTTTGTTTAGAGTTGGACGACTTGAATGTGCTTGGAAAGGCATATAGAATAACCTTGAGCTTTTTCAACTGCAAATTCATGACATCTTAGTTGTCACGCTAGACTTTAATTTGACCTTTGTTTGCTGTATGTATAAATTTGTGGAGTATACCAGTTTATAGACAGAATACATTAGGAGGAAGAAAATGGAGAGTGATCCCATGAATTCGTTTTTTGGCAAATCTACAGAATATTTTGCTCACAATAAAAAACATGAACTTCCCACATTGACTGAGGAAAGTCTGTCATTGACCTCTTTTCAATCTTTGACTGAAAAAGATTCCTCTTTGGGAGACGGTTCTCGATGGTGGGATGACTTTGCGACTCCACATTCAAATGATCAGATACACAAGAAGAATAAGGACAACCTAAACAGCTCAAATATTCCGATTTATGAAATGAACACTGCTCAGACAGATCATTACAATAAAATACCAGGAACAAGCAGAGCTAACCAGGATCTAACAGATGGTCTAGCTTACACCCTGTCTAAACCACTTAGCGAAGTCTTGGACAGTTACAGCGTGAGCAGTCTGTACAAACAAATTGAAGATTTAGCAGTGGGTTCAGCAGATACTAAAAAGGTTGTTTTTGGTGACTATACAGAGGGATCTGTCAACATGAGAGATCAAGAATTTGTATCAGAGAGTGATGATGGGAATATGTGCAAATACAGAATCAGTCAGGACATATCTGACAATAAAGGACATGGGTTGGATAGCATCAGCAGTGAGTTTGGTACTGTGCAAAATGACACAACAAGAAGTTATCTTTCACAATTTTCTTTGTCTCTGAAGCCACCCACGTATGACAACAATGACATTTCAATGCAAAGTCAGCAGGAAGCATCTTCCATTATGTGCAAAATGAACGGAGATGAAAATATTGCTCCAGATGTAATTGGAACTTTTGATTTAAACCAACACACAACTTTAGATACTCTAGATAAGCAGGCATCTAAAAACGTGGACGTTCAAACCACATCAACACATTGTAAAGATCAGGATTTTATTGATCACAAGGTTCTTTCTCCAAACTCACCTGTGAACAGCAGAACTGTAGTTATCACCCTTACACAAGTGGAAGATCGTTCTGAAGAATCTGGTATTGGAGGTGGAAAGATCCAAGAGAAGGAGAGTTTTGTGGAGGTCCATTCTTCTACCCCAAGCCAGAAGACTGAGATCCAAAATACACAATCTGACATGAGAGGAAGTGAGTTGGAGTTTTTAAAAGATTCTGAAATCTTTGACACTAAACCACATGCTACCAGTTTATCCAAACCAGGAAATTCTGACTTAGCCCCACTGGAACCAGTACCTTCAGCCGACCGGCTAGAGAACGAGGTGATGCGAGATGATGTCAAAGGCAAGACACGAATGAGAGAAGAAGGCTGGAATATAAAGATGCAGGATCGAACTGACAAACTTGTGCAGACAGAAGAAAAAATAGAAGATGAGAAGATGGAGGAAATAAAAAATAAAGAAGCAACACAAGAAAAAACAATGGCAGAACCTGCAGATACATCCTCTGTGCTCAAAAGCCTAGATGATTCATCTCCTGAGAAGACCACAGAACCTCCTCTGGGATCTGAGTCGAACCAATCTGTCCTGTCCCCCACCGCAGTAAAAGAGAGACCCCTCCATTTGTCCTTCCTCTTCCCCAGCATGCGTGGCACCAAGAAAGAAGGACTTGAGGAAAGAGAAACCCCAGACCAACCCCAAAGCCCCGATCAGTCGAACAAGGAGTTGAAGGGAGACTTCCTGGAACAGATTACCCAATTCTTCAGCAAGGGGGAAGGAAAGAGAAAGAAGGAGACCACGTCAAGTCCTCCGCTGTCTCCAGTCAGCCAAAAGCCTGCAGAAAGGCCAGAGAAACATCAAACCGAAGAGGAGAAAGTCATTTCCCCATCTGAGGAAACGAGCAAAGCTCCAAACACAGAGACAGCCTTAGATGCCTTCAAAGCTTTCTTTACAGTTAAACCCATCAAAAAAGACACTTCACTTCACATTGACATGGTCGCTGGAAAAAAGAAGATGAATAAGGACAAAGAGGCTCTCAGAGCTTTCTTCGACCGGAGCTCGATAAAGTCACCAGATAACAAGAGAACTGATTGCAAAGTATGACGTTTTTGATAGCATCTCCTCCAAATATAGCTTATTTGAAAGTCTTTAACTGTACCACTATCATCAAAAAACCAAAATAATAACACAACTATAACCAAAAACCGCTAAGTAAAACTGTTTGGGTTTGCAAGCAAGTAACATGGCACCTTAATGTAGAATGTATAGTTTATCATTAATTGTTTCATCTTAGAATTTTGTAATAGTTTTTGTTCATTAACTTTGTTCAGTCATTTTTAAAAACCTACAGCTTATAGATATTGAAACCAGTATATGAATGTCTATATGTTTTACATTGCACTGTAATTGTTTTCTTCCCTTTAGTCTGAGGTGAGTGAGGAACGCACACCAAGGCGACTTCAGACCATCTGGCCTCCACCCAAACCCAAAGACAAGGAGGAAAAGATAGGCCTGAAATACACAGAAGCTGGTGAGGCCTCATTGTACATTTTGAAACAAGCGGTGTGTAAATGTTTGCTTTTGTACCTAATGGCAGAATGTTCTCCAAACACATTCCAATACACCTCCACCCTCAATGTATTCCTAAAGGGCAGTTCTGCAGATGATAAGATATTTTTCAACATCATAATGTTTGTTTTGCATGTGTCACTCCTAGACAATGCTTTCTTTTTCCTAGCAATGCAGCACAAACGTTTTTAAAGACCCATCTGCTATATTGAAACTGCGTACATGTTTTGCATCCATAGTTGTTTTATAATAACACGTGACCCTCACACATCACGTTACATCACACATATTCTGTTGACTTAAGGGTTAACAGGGCGTGGAGTGAAGAGACGCCAAAACACACACTCAAAATCATAGTTATAAGTGTTAATATAATTATTACAGCTACAACCCTCCCACGTGAAGACATTATCTTACAAAAGACGGCAGAAAGTTTCTCCCATTGTTACGCAAATAGTAAAGCTGTTTTTCTCGAAAGAACAAACACCAGGCCCGGATTAACACAGTGTAGTGCCCTAGGGTCACCACATTTGAAGTGCCCCCCCAACTCGCATGTTAGTGTAACATGAACATGTCATACTAAATATGTTTATTTCCATCATAAATGGCATGTATACATGCAAAACCATATGTCTAAAAGACATTGTAAACACCCAACAGCTGAATTCAGCACATCAGCAAAGCACACACACAATGAACTTTACAAGCATCTCTAACTAACTAACTAACAATAACCAATTTAGATTAACTTTCAACAAATTCATTCGGAAAGGAGATTTAACTTTAACATATTTTTTTTTTGTAAACCAGCATCACATATTTGTCCAGAAATAATGGTAACCTTTAGCAGAACATATTTTTTTCTAGACTTTGTTAATGCAATATCGTTAATAAAATCCTCAAAGTCCATTCCCTTGAATAGTTCATATTCAATAGCAAGCAGGGAGAGTGCAGACAGACTTATCTGTCTCATGTTTGTCCTGAGCTCATTCTTTACTCTTTTAAATTGAGAGAAAGATCTCTCGCCCTCGCAGTTAGTAACGGGAAGGGTTAAGAACAGTCTGAGTGCAACATGTAGTAATTTAGCTTAGTTTTATCCAAAGCTACTTACAAACCGAGAAACAATAAAAGCAATTACAACGCGCACCTAGTTACCGCTTTTGCTAACAGGATTAGCTGCTGCTTGAGTCGGTTGATGCATTCGTTTCGCTGCCTGGTGATGCCGATGTATTTTCTTCATTATTAAGAAAACAACTTGATATAGCAGCAGGTACATTTCGAAGGGTGACAATGTGTCTTGATAAGTTCTCCTTTTCTTAATTTACGTTTTGCACAACCGCTAAAGTGATTCCTATCCATTTTGAATTTATTATTATAAATTGACGGGCCCTGATTGGGGGAGGGGGAAAATACACTGTGACGTGAACCAATCGCATTTCTTTTTGTGTATATATTTTATATTCTCTCTTTGTTTATATCGTACAATTAACTTTTCATTTTATATATGCATTTCTACCAGCAAAGTAATAATAATATTTTAAAGGTCTAGTCGTTTTCTTAATCACTTGGTGCCCCCCTATTGGCTGGTGTTCCTGGGCAATCGCCCAATCCAGTCTATGGATAATCGGCCCTGACAAACACACTACTGCCATCTGTTGGAATGTGCAGTATTTGCAGTATTTGAAAATCCATCTTTCGAGATGTTTTTATAAAACGGATTAATGGTAGAACACGTTTACAAGTTTTGAAATGTGTACAGAAATAATGATCTCTTTGTTTGATGTTCTCAGAACATCAGGCAGCTCTACTGCAGCAGAAAAGAGAATTTGACGAAGAGAAGGAGAAAATAGAGGTGGGAATCTCAATAACATTAACATTCTTTAATTCAGCTGAAAATGAATTACGAACAACTGAAAAATGCAGAAAATGACAAAAACATAATGGCAGGAGCTTGCTTATTTCATTAAGAAGAATTGAAGTGTCTACTAAGAACGTGTTTACAAATTTAGCAAATTTTTTCACATTCATGTTGAATTATTTGGGTATTTTCATGTTGGATTTCATCAGATTTTTTCTGTAATGCTATTATTATCTGTGTATAATTATGTTGAATATTAAGAAATGGGAAAGTAAAAAATTAACTGAAAATGAAATTACCTTTGGATTAGGATGATCACAGAATTTAAGCAAAAGTCATTAATCGAAGGCCATTGGGAGAAATAGAGTACATGCTCTTGTAAAAATGTTATTTTCTCTCCGTTTTTACACATTGTTTTTGAGGAACGCTTCTTTTCTTATGCAAATATTTTCATATTTTCGTTGTTTCTATTAATGTTAATATAACACATGAGATTTGACACTTTTTCATGAACGCAGGCCGAACTCAAACTTCAGCTCTTTCGGACTCATGAGGAACATGAAGAGGTTCTGTCCAAACTAGGAGAATCCATCGCAAGCTTACAACAAGAGAAAAACAAAGACCATCACAAAGATATCAGGGATGTTGCTGTGTCCACTGAAGACCACATCAGACCAAGGGTCTTTCGCTCTGTTTGCATTCAGACAGACAGAGAGACATTTATCAAGTCTGAGGAGGTCAAAGGAGCCCAGAGCAGGAGCCTTGACTCCCAACATAGTGTGTCCAAAATTGCAGATCTCAGTTTGTCAAAAAACCTTAACTTCACTGGCAAAGAGAACATGGTTCCTCCTCCTCCTCCGCCTCCCCCACCTGCATTGCTTCAGTTAGTATTGGACAGCAAGGTTCCTCCTCCTCCACCACCACCACCACCACCACCTGGCCCTTGTGCTCCCACTATATCTCCACTTCTTGGTCATCCTCTGGATGTGCCAGGAAGTATACCTCCACCTCCTCCACCACCTCCAGACATGATGTGTCTGCCACCGCCACCACCAGTGTTGCACTCTGTCCCACCTCCCCCTCCAGGTGGCGCTGTCTTCCTCAGTCAAGTGCCAGACAATACTCTTCGCAAACAGTCAGTGGAGCCGGTCTGTCCAATGAAACCACTATACTGGACACGCATACAGATCCAAGAAAACAGGTATTATGGCCTTATATATTTTAATAAAAAATAAATATAAACAATGTCCTATTTATAACATGTAAACAATGCCAGGGCTTAGAAGTTGATCTTGTTATTGTCTCAGACATTTCTCATAAATATAATGCTTCAAATTAATGTAGACTGTTGAGATAAAATAATTTGGATTTGGGTAAATTTGGTGAGAAATGTTTGCGTTCACATTGAAATCTACAATAATAATGCTATTTGGTTGCGGATTTGGCAAATATGCGCTCAATTTGTGACATCGTCTAAATTCTTATGAAGACATTTGTAAGATTTGAAAGGTTTTTCTTGTGAGAAATATTATGAGCAATTTCAGGGTTATGGATGTCACATATTAACTCTCAGAGAATGTATTTGTTACCAATATACTGAACCGTCTGTTTATATAACTAAACCCTTGTTGATAGAATCAAAATAATATTAGTCTATGCACAAGTTTTCTATTTAAATAAAGGGAAATAAACATGCATTATGGATGTGACAAAAATGGACACGGTTTGGGGGAGACGAATTAAAATTCACAAACCAGAAACAATAATACCCAACAAATGGTGAAGGAATGTCTTTTCACAGAACATAAAATTTTTACTTTATGTTTCATTGTCATGTGCCCATTCATAGGGAAAATGGCACACACCTGACTATTGAAAACCATGCACTGAAAATATAACAAATGCTTTAAAAACTTGAAGAGACCTGAAATTGGAATTTGAACCACCAAGTCACGGGACACAGTCGTCAATGATGATTGGTTAGTTTGCATTGGTGCGTCTGAAGCATTGTTTAAATGGGCACAAGAACATTTTTGGGTGAACGACTCATTTTCGTTCATTCCTCAGAAACTCCCGCCATGCATCTCAAAAGTGAGGCAGACATCATTAGACCTCAAAGGATGTTTAAGACAGACCACTGCAGACATGTGTCTGCATGAGGGGCCAGCCACAGGCTGAGCAGTCGTCTTTCCAGGACCTCTAGTGGCGGTGTGGATTTCTGTGGGATTCTTTTCCCCGGCCACCTCTGTGCTGTTGCGATGTTATTCGACTCCCCATAAAAGCTTTCTTCTCTCTCTTTGAGCATTTATTCAAACCAAAGCCGAACCCAGTCAATCTTAACGCCCCGGCTCCTTAATTATTTTTATGAGAGAGAAACGGTTGCAGATCACATTGAGCTTGTGCTGATTTTCCATTCCCTGCTTTAAGACACGGTTGCCCGGCAACAACAAATGTTACTTTGGTTTTCACAAAGCCCACAGTTAGTAAGTGCTTTGGTTGGTAGTCTGTACCTCAAGATTCAATCTTGATGTGCCTGTAAAATCAGCAAAAAACGTTTGAGGGGACAAAAATTGTCAAATTGTGCAATATTTCAATAGAATAGGACAAACCCGTAACTAAGACAGCCCAACACATCTGTCTTCATCTCCATCTTTCTGTATTTTCTCAGAAACGATATGCTGTGGAGTTCACTGGTGGAGCCAGAGATAATAAACACCAATGAGTTTGCGGAACTGTTCGCGAAAGCCGCGTCGACCACCAAAAGAAAGCCCCTCTCAGAAGCCTACGAGAAGAAAAACAAAGCCAGGAAGGTAGAGCTGATGATGCTTAAAGTGACAAGACATATGAGATCGGCATGAATGTTCCATTCAAGATAAGCAAGCGTTTATAAAATACTGATTTAAGAAATGTCCACTAGAGAGAGCAGTTTTCAATCTTTCCAATTAAAAATGCAAGGCTGGAATACAGAGATAACTATTTATGTATTAATTAATGCCTCTGTTTACTTTTCTCTGTTGGTTATTCAGGCTTATACAGAATGACAATAACACTTAAAACATTACATGTTTAATTCTAATAAGTGCTGCTGCCATTGCCATTATTTTCTATATAACGTATAGGAAATGATTGAAAATGTGTGGAACAGCTTCGCTCTGGTACATTTGCTACTGTTTATGTGACCATGTGTTAATCTTGACAGTCAGATTTCCCAATGAAAGTTTGGGATTTTCCAAGGTTTATATTCTTTCAAATTGTGTCTCATTGCAAAACACAAAAATAAAACAAGAATGAATCTTTCATTTATATAGTGCATAGAATGCTTATTGTGCATGTTTGATTTGAAAACAAAATAGATTTTTTAAATTGATGAACTTTTCCAGGTCATTAAATTACTGGATGGTAAGCGCTCCCAGGCAGTGGGCATCTTAATCTCAAGTCTCCACCTAGAGATGAAGGACATCCAACAAGGTAAACTGCTTTGAAGAACTCCACACATTATGAGAAATACTCCATCATCCAGTCAGCTGAGGTTTTCTTTGTTCCATTACAATGATATGCCTGTCCAGATTAATTTTATCTCCACTAACAATAAACAGACATGTGAAAATGGATGCATATTTGTGCCGTCTGGATAGCGTGAGACGAGTCAAGAGACAATGTTTAAAAAAGCATGCATATTTCTTGAGATGGAGCTTTCAGCCATGGGTTTGGAACCAGTTCTTATTAGGACTTGATGTTTTTAAAATAAACTTGTGTCACATTCGTTTGAAACCTTCGCATAAACTTTTCTGAATGCATCATAGCCCAGCTTTGCAAAGTCAGTACCAGCTGTTTTCAATGATTTCGGGAAATTGAGCCACACTTGTTAATGTATTAATTCCAGAACAATTATCACATACGGATACAGGAATAAAACTACTAAGCAATAGTAATTCTTAGAAATAGCTAAAGATGTAAAGTTGCACATATCTCTAAGCTAATATATTTAGCTATAAAAATAATACACTTTGTGCACAGTTATGGTCAATTTCTTGTTTTAAATACTTTCTCTAGCTGTTTTGACTTTGGACAATTCAGTGGTTGACCTGGATGCCATTGAAGCATTGTATGAGAACGTAAGTTTTCTTACACATTCGTCACTTCTTGTTTATATTACCATATTTTATTAGCAGTTCTAGTTACAAACATTACCTAATTTATAGTTTTGTTAATGTTTTAATTTACGTAAGTGCATGGGTGTATATTTGGGTCAGTTGTCGTATGTGTTCATCTGGTTTGTTTCTTTTAGAGAGCCCAGCCTGAAGAGTTGGAGAAGATAAAGAAACACTATGAAACCTCGGACGAGGAGCAGGTCAAACTACTGGACAAACCTGAACAGTGAGATATTCCAGAAACATAACGCATAGCTCATGTTTTCTTTCTATTTAGTCCTGAAAACAGCTAGCAACTTGTATATTTTTATGTTTCATCGATCTGTCCTGACAGGTTCCTGTATGAACTCTCCCAGATTCCTGAATTCTCCAGTCGAGTTCACTGTTTCATTTTTCAGTCGAGGTTTACAGATGCCGTTGCCGCCATACAGCACAAGGCTGAGATTATTCTCCGCGTCTGTAAGGTACAAAGGCAATTTTAAGGGTCAGATCTCAGGTGTATTTAAAGGGTTGATAATGTATCAAAGCTGGCCTTCTTAACCTATCACTTTGAGCAGTTGGCATTGGTTAAGTTAATATCTAAGTGCTTGAAACATCTATATTCTTTTTATTATAAAGACTGACAAAAATACTAATGTGTCTTTTATGTACTGAATTTTTCCAGCATCTGCCCGAGGAGAACAGTGTGAGGGAGGTGATGGGACTGGTTCTGGCTCTTGGAAACTATATGAATGGAGGAAGTAGAGCTCGAGGTCAGGCGGACGGCTTTGGGCTTGAGATTCTTCCTAAGCTTAAAGATGTCAAAAGCAGGGTAAAGTTACTCTTTAAATACTCTTTCGCACAATGTGTTAGACTTCTCCCAAGGCTGTTTTACACCTTTATGCCTTTCATCAGATATCATTTCATCTGTTTGATAGCATTATGTATACTATGTACTTTTTACAGGATAATCGAATTAGTCTGTTGGACTACGTTGTTTCCTACTATCTGCACCACTTTGATAAGGTAAACTTTCATTAGCCACTTACTTTATCACACCCTTGTTAAAGGGATAGTTCACCCAAAAATGAAAATTCTGTCATCATTTACTCACCCTCTTGTCATTTCAATCCTGTATGACTTTCTTTCTTCTGCAGAATACAAAAAAAGATATTTTGGAGAAGTTGGTAACCGAACAGTGCTGACACTCATTCAAAAACCAATGCAAGTGAAAGGGGGCCAGTTAACAACATTCTTCATAAAGAGATAAATAAAGAAAATAAAGAAAGAAAGAAAGAAAGTCATACAGGTTTGAAATGACAGCAGGGTGAATAAAGGATGACAGAATTTTCATTTTTGGGTGAACTATCACTTTAAAAAGACCACAGCAACAGTACACCAGCATGACCATCACACTGGTTTAAGTGGGTCAGGGACCACAGATCTTTATCCGATACGCTTGTTTCTCTCTCTTCAGAATGCCGGGACGGAAAAGAGCGTCTTTCCTTTGCCTGAACCTCAAGATGTTTTTCTGGCCTCTCAAGTGAAGTTTGAAGACCTCTCAGGGGATCTCAGAAAGTTAAGCAGAGATTTGGCAGGTAGGAATTATCAAAAGCTCTTTCAAGGTCTTCAAAAACTATTTTACTGTGTGAATGATTTACTACACCATCAAACAAGCCAGATTACATGGGTTTGGATGGGTGGCTTTAATCCTCCAGCGACCGTCTGTAACTTTATCACAGTGAATCATGTGGACTACAGTCAGACTTCTCAGAAGATTTTACAACATCTGTAAGCAACAACTCATTATTAAACCACATTAGATCAGGTAGAATATACCTACGGACTTTCCGCTGTTTGTGTACGCGTGTGCACGCACGGACATTGGAGACGAAGCGGAGTCGGTGCGACTCTGCCCTGGCGCCTTTTAGATATGACTTTAATCCTACCCATCAGATGCTTCTGGCATTGTGTGCTTCTTCAGTTTTGTTGCTCATGTCGTTGGAGGGCCTACAGACTTCTGTGCGCTTATGTAATCTGAGAGAAGAGCGGCTTATCGCAATGGGATGGGCTTTATCTCTGCATAGATGCATCTCTCTTCTCCAGCTACACTTGTATCAGTCAAAGTTCAGTGTGGCCTTACAGATGTGTGTCAGAGATTCTATTCTTTACCTTTCAACAAGCCTTTCTTATCGCACGATGGAGAGACTCGCAAATCTGGCCCATCACGCTCTCCCTTTCCCTTGCCGTTTGAACTCCCCTCATGTCCCAAAGAGCCACGTCTTTTGTTCGGGAAGTTTTTTTTTTTGCTTCATCTGTTGGATCTTGGTGTCTTTGGTACGTTTCCCGCTGAGGTTTCGGATGCTCGAGATGACCACGTTTGTCTGCAGTGTTGTTTTGAACAACAAGAAAGTGCTGGAGTAATTGAATTGGTCACTGCGTGCCTACGTGAAAGAGAGCGTCCCCGTGAAACGACAACTTTGACAACATTGTGGAGCACATCTAATGCCTTTAGTCTCCACTGCTGATTCATCTGGTTTGCTTTTGAGACATCTTTTGGATCTCTTTGTAATCATTGCGGCTGTGGTTTGGCTCGCCAGGGTGCACTTTCACGGATGTAGCCAAATCTTTGAGAATTCAATCGGTTTAAATTGGGATTACTCAATAAAAATACAGTAGATGTCTAAATTGACTGTTTCCTCATTGACAGCCATCTTCACAGTTTACACAAATGCTCAATGACAATGGTAGTGTGTGTAACCTTATCTGAAGCGAGATGCAGATGGAGCGTGTTCAAGCGTCCTGGGTTCCCATCAGGGTGTATTATGACTGGGGCAGGAGACTGGCTCCTCTGATCCTCCCCTGATTTGACGGGGGGCTGGCGGTGAACAAACAGCGCTGCAAGGTCCACGGGTGGCACAGTGGCTATCTAAGTTTCATATCGGAGGTGCATGTAAACAGATCTTACCCGGAGAAAAGACTTTCCATGACCATTGACTCTTATGCTTTAGTATTTATACATTGCTATTGCCTAGAAACATAAGCTAACACAATGGTTAAGAATTTTATGTAATCTTGGTATGTGCGCATCATATCGAGAGTTCGGAACAGATCGGCACTGTGGCCACGATATGACATCTGGAAAGCACTGACCTTTTCAGCTCACAAACAACTCCCCTTCCTTCCAGAAATTCTTTGACGTGATTTCACAAGAAAATTAGAGAGGAATGACTGCGCAGCTCTTGGATAGGTTAGAGACATCTATAAACGTTATGTCACTATTAGTTATTAATCGTGCACTTATAAACTTGTGACTTTTATTTATTGCTGAGATGTTTATGCTGACTAATTCTCAGGACATCCTGCATAAAAGATTTCACACACCATTCACCAATCGCTAGGAAAAGCATGAGACGCTTTGCACAAAGCATAACCACAAATATACAGCAATTGAAAGGTCATTTTGAATTTTGAAATCTTGTTGACGATGATAGAACACTTATGTAAATCCATTAATATTTTGCCTAAATAATTTTTTGTACTTTCAGATTGCATACATGCTTTTACCTACATACTGTAGGCCTCTCTGTGTGATCCAGACATTATTATAACCCTCTAAAATGCTTCCATGTAGTCAGCTCTTCATTAATAAACAATCTTAAAGGGATAGTTGACCGAAACATGAAACTTCTGTCATGAATTACTCAAATTGTTCCAAAACTATATACATTTCTTTGTTTGGTTGAACACAAAGAAAGATATCTGGAAGAATGTTAGCAACTGAGATGTTTGGGGCACCGCTGACCAACTTAGTAGAAGACATTATTGTTGAATTTTTTGTTCTGTTGAAAACCAATTAAATGTTTTTCTCTGTCATGGTAGGCAATGGTGCCCCAGAAATCCCAGTTTGTGTTTAACAGACCAAAGAAATCTATGCAGGTTTGGAACGACTTGAGATTGCGTGATTCAGGAATTTTCCTTAAATTTTCATCTATCCCTTTAAAGTGAAAGTTCGATCAAAACAATAAAATGCTGTCATTATTTATTCACCCTTATTTATTGACTCTTTTTTACAGTAAAACACAAAAGAAGATATATTAAGGAATGTCTCCTACAATGGAAGTTAATGGGGGCCAGTATTGTTTGGTAACCAACATTCTTCAAAATATCTTATTGTGTTCTGCAGAAAAAAAGAACAACAAAATCTGTTCATTTGTATATTGAACAGATATTGTTTATTGTATTTTTAACTGAAATTGTCATGCTCAAATCAATATTTTGCTGTTGTTATAGTTCTGTGGAATAGTTCTGTGATGTTTTGGTGGGATTTTTTTCTTGGCTCATCCATTGTTCCTACAAACAAGTTGAAGCATGACCTTTAGAGACTCATCTTTATCAACAGTGTTCTTGCAATGTATCATCTTGGCTATGTATTAGTACTGTATATAGCAGAATACCAGAGACATGAGTGGAAGCTCACTATTTACTGTTGTTTTGATGTTCTTTTTGGCTTTTGAGAACTACCGTAACTACTGTAAGTAACATGTATACACTTTGGTAAACGCTTTGGAGAGAAAAGCATCTGCAAATATGATAAATGTGATTATAATGAATCATTCGCTCTGTAATGCTAGCTTCATAAAATGTAAGTGCTGATGGAGAGCTAACAGAAACTGTTTATTTTTGGATAAAATATTGTTTTAAAGCTAGTCTAAACTTTGGGTTGGCTTTTGAAATTTGCTTCTGGTCAGGGACCAGGGCCTTAAAAGCATCAATCTAACGCAGTGTTATTGTGTGTTTTTTTTCTCACAGTTTGTGAGAAAGATGTCGTAACCGTGTGTACCAATTCGGCCCAAGAACACATGCATCCCTTCAAGGAGAAAATGGACTGTTTTATTGCTAATGGTAAGCCATGATGTGAAGTTTATCCTCATTTACCGTTAGAAGAGTTTGTAAGTTTTCTATTTCTGTTCTCTGTCTCATCTAATCCTTTCTGTCTACATTGTTCAGATATAAGCTCTTGTTTGTCTGTAAGATGATCGGACTCTGTAGATGAATGATAGACAGCAGAACAAATGTTTGTTCTGGTTAGGTTATGTGGGTGTGTATATATAATGTATTGTTTTTGTTTAGTGTTTGGATTTGCTTTACTTTGTTTTGGAGATCACAGTGACTGATACACGGGGATATAAACTGATATTTGACTACAGGGCTGGATAAGACGATGCAAGCAATAGAAAATGTTAGAAAGAATAAAGAGAAAACAATTTTCTGTTGGTAATTTATGTATAGCATCAATGACAAATGTCTGTATTTAAAAGAAAGCTTTTGTCATAGCTACATACTGTAGATATTCTTCATGACTGCAGGAAATGTGCTTTCTTATCTGTTTTGTGCCCTTTTGGAGACCTGATAAGTGTCTGTGACTCCCAACCTGTACAGATAACTGGTCAGGTTCAGAAGGCAGACGAAGAGATAGGAATCAGACAGACTTTAGCAATGAAGGATACTTGGTAAAAATAAGACATTTTTGTTGTACAGGCCCTGGGAACATGATTATGAATGCTTTCCTGTAGCTCAGTGTTAAGAGCATGGCGCTAACAATGCTAAGGTCATGGGTTCAATCCCAGGGGATTGCACATAGTCAGATAGAATGTATAGCATAATGCAATGCAAGTCACTTTGAATAAAAAGGTCTGCCAAATGCGAAAATGTAAATGAATTTTGGACAATAGCACAATTGGTACTATCGGTGCACAAACTTACTACTTCTAAATGCAAATGTCTAAATTGTTGATGCGCATATTTTCATTTTAAAGCACAAAAAGAGGTGATTACTATGGAACACCAAGTGATATCAGCACGTAAAAGGTATAGGCACATCACCTTTGTATAAAATAGTTATGCAAAACTGGTACGTTTCCATCAACTTCCTCCTTTGATTCATCTTATCTTCCTCAGCTTTGGTAACCTGGTGGAATACTTAAGTATAAAGCCCCGTTCTGGGGACCAAGAGGTTCTGCCTGGCCATGTTTTCACACTTTGGTTTGAGTTCTGTAATGATTTCAAGATCAGATGGAAGAGAGAGAACAAGACAATATCAAAACAGAGGTGAGAATTAATCAAACCAGTATGTCTAGAGTCTTGCATCTCGTAATTTTCTGCCTCACATGGCGTATTGAGTAAACCAAACCAAGTCAGAACAACAGTGATTGATGAGCAATAATAAATAATAAACATGAACTACATTGAATATGAACTCGTATTTCAGTGAATACTAAAAAAGGATTGAATAAAAAGTAGTTCACCCAATATTTTAGTTTAGTTTTTTATGTCTGTTTACATCTTAAGTTAGGCAAAGAAAAAACATTTTCCTATATACTAAATGTCAATATGTTAAATCTGTGTGTGTGTCTCTGTGTGTTAATATTTTTCAGTATTGCAATATATTGAATAATACATTTGAATTGCCACTCTTCATATGTACAAATGTGCTATTATTTAATATATTGCTTGATATTTTAATGTATATTCCATATATTTTGGTTTTGTGAGGGGTTGGTTTAGCAACATGCTTACACCAAACTAACTTTAAATGCTAAGTTGATGTGAAGGCAGTTTTAGTGGGTTCCAGCATTGCAACTTGCTGGAATTCAAACATTTTAGTTACATAAAAACTTTGATTGAATTCAGCTTTCAGATAAACAAAAGATCAAACATCATTATTCAGTCTGAATGTTTTCTTGACTTTAGGCTCAGAGAGGCCAAACTGTCAGTGCGCAACATCACAGCAGAGAAGAATATTGAGACCAAAAGGGTCCATGCAAACGGACTGGTAACAACTACTTTAATCCTTTCTCACTATATATAGTATCTCACAGAAGTGAGTGCACCCCTCACATTTTTGTAAATATTTTATTATATCTTTTCATGTGACAACACTGAAGAAATGACACTTTGCTGCAATAGAAACTTAGTGAGTACAGCTTGTATAACAGTGTAAATTTGCTGTCTCCTCAAAATAACTCAACACATTAATGTCTAAACCGCTGGCAACAAAAGTGAGTGCACCTCTAAGTGAAAATGTCCAAATTGGGCCCAATTAGCAATTTTTCCTCCCCGGTGTCATGTGATTCGTTAGAGTTACAAGGTCTCACGTGAGAATGGGGAGCAGGTGTGTTAAATTTGGTGTTATCGCTCTCACTCTCTCATACTGGTCACTAGAAGATCAACATGGCACCTCATGGCAAAGAACTCTCTGAGAATCTGAAAAAAATAATTGTTACTCTACAGAGTTTGAAGGGGTGGGGGGGGGGGGGTACTGAGTACTGAGTACTGAGTACTGAGTACTGAGTACTGAGTACTGAGTACTGAGTACTGAGTCAGTACTCAGACCATACGCCTTACACTGCATCAAATTGGTCTGTATGGCTGTCGTCCCAGAAGGACGATTCTTTTAAAGATGATGCTCAGGAAAGCTCCGTGATGTCGTCATGGAGGAGTGGAACAGGACTCTAGTGGCAACCTGTGAAGCTCTGGTGAACTCCATGCCCAAGAGGATTAAGGCAGTGCTGGAAAATTGCAGCCACACAAAATATTGACACTTTGGGCCCAATTTTGACATTTTCACTTAGAGGTGCACTCACTTTTGTTGCCAGCGGTTTAGACATTAATGGCTATGTGTTGAGTTATTTTGAGGGGACAGCAAATGTACTCTTTTATACAATCTGTACACTCACTACTTTACATTGTAGCAAAGTGTAATTTCTTCAGTGTTGTCACATGGAAAAAAATAATAAAATATTTACAAAAATGTACTTCACTTCTGTGAGATACTGTAGGTGGCAGATATGCAACCACTGCAGACCAAACAATAGTAACTGTTAAACTTCATTAGGTGTTTACAACCTTTTTGACACCAAACTTGTTAAACAGGATAGTGTTTCTTAACAGAACTGGATGATGCATCATAATGATATACATGTTTTTATTTTAATTACAGAAAGAGAGACTGCGTATGAAAGAAGCAAGTCTGACCAGCAGCTAATGTTCTTTACCTTTTCCAAAGAAGGCCAGGTATATTTATATGCTCTGACCCATCCTTTGGCAGGATAATATTTTTTTTCTTCAGACTGTATTGGTGTATTGTGTGTAATCACACAATGGATTACATTTAGAAAGTTTTAAATATTTTAAATTTTGAAAAAAAAAGATGAAAATGTTTTACTTGATTTCTTATTATTTTTTGTTATTTTTTGTTAATTAATTACACTGGTGAAATGAGAATCGTGGCTTCTGAACTGAAATGTTTATGAAATCAAATAAATTTGCAACTAAAACAAAACGCAACCTGTTCTAGCATAATAAACAGTTAAGGATTCGAACATGTAAAAAATGGCAATCTAAACAGTTATCTTTAATAAAAAGTAATAACTTTATTTTGGTTGTTGAGTAACAAAGTTTAGTACATTAGATAATACTTAAACATAAATGTCATATTCCAAAGGCAATGTTCATGTACAGTAACATTGAAAGTTGTACTATTTACTTTCACTCACTTTTTCTAAATAGAGACAATTATGTTGCTTTTTCAAATCGCTTTTTTAATTATGTTCATTATTCCAATAGATGTTCTGATTGCAACATGAAAAATAAGTGCCAGTGTAAATTGCACTGGACTCTTTTAAAACAAAAATACTTTGGTTGCATCACAATGTCTCCCATATTACGATAAAGCCGTTAACTGTGCAAATCTTGCTCCACACAGTGGATAATAATAACAATAAAAGCATTTTCTAACACGTCACTATTTTTATAAAACTATAATTTATTTTAAGTACATTTAATTGCATACATTTTATTACCAACATAAACGAGACGTTTTACAGAGAAATTTTCACAAACGAGAATGCCGTAGCCGCGGTCACGTAGAGCAATGACGTCAGCGCGTTCAATCCAATTCGATAGCGGTACAGCGGCACTGTTTCACCCGCCGCACTCGCTTCCTCTTGGTGTTGGGGGTCTGGCCCGGACAAAACAGGGGTATAAGTGACGGTCGTGAAAGTCTTCGGCTTGCAAACCGAGCACGACTCGAAGGCGCTGTCCTCTTGATAAATGTGTCGAGGTATGTAGAATGAGTTGCACTGTCCGTAACAGAAGCGGTTGATGATGGTGCGCGGCTGGCACCCGTCCTCTTTGATCGTCTGCTTCAGCGGCTGCGTTTTGCACCAGTCGAGTTTCAGATAACGGCGCTCCGTTACGTATAAAGCCTCCTGGCTAGAGTCCAGCACCTCGTCCCCGACCGAAGGCGGTCCCATTCCCCTGAAAGTGCCCTGCGGTGTCTGCGGCGACTGTTCCGACTCGTTTGGGGTGTATTTATTTGGGTGAGGAATGGCGCCTTGAAATCCCCCGGTTCCTCTGATTCTGGCTGGATTGCCGAGCAGCCACAAGACCGCGACAGTGACGGCTAATGCGTCTTTAGTCATCCTTTCACACGAAGAAAGAAGGAAAACTTAAAACTTTTACCAAATTAGACTTATTATTAAAACAATCGGCTAATTTAAAATGAGCCTAAAAGAGGTTAAATAGTACAATAAATGTTAAAGTTATCATTTTTTTTGTCTATTTTCTTAAATATCTATTCGCTTTTGACTAACATTTTTCCTTTGGAGATACTTCAAGTAAACTGTCTGTATGACGACTTTGAAATGCAAAATTTAGATTTATTGTATGATTAATCATTTAATATGAGATGTTTAAACTTACCTCAGATTAATATTTGTTTGTATTTCTTCACATGGACTGCAGCTATGTAGTTTTAAACTAGAATATATGTTGATATAAGTTGTTCCAAATGATCGAGATCTCAGAGTCAAAATAAGGTATGGAAGCTCTGAGCTCTGACATTTAAGAGGATGGGGCAGAATACGAGGGGAGGTCCACCCCTCCTAAACCTAAGATCACTCACAGCATTTTGGGGATGTTCCATTGCCTCAAGAGGGAGAAGTCATGATAAATATGAATGCGTATTGTGATTTGGATAACTGATAGTGAAACGCAATATAAAAAACATATCTCAAAATATGTGCACATGAACATATACACTTTTATTTGATTAAAATGAACAGCAAAGTCTGTGCCATGGGAAGAATTACTTGTATTACAATCACTCTTTCCTGCTCTTTTAATAACATGATTCATTTTTATCTAATATTAACTTTACTGTGATACTGACAAATTATTTTTAATATAGATTTGTGAACAACACAATCTTCAGGTTTTGATATTGCTAGTAGCAGTTTCAAGTCCATCGTCCTCTGGAAAATGTGGCACTGATTTCTTGGCCACCACGTTATCCAGCCGCTGTCCCATCAGATATGGATTTGGGCTCTGAAACACAGTCAGTAGCAGGTCTTGTGACATACTCACTATAAAATCCACGTCACAGTGGTCTATCTATCATTCATGTGCCTCTCATAAATTCCATCCAGAAGGCACAGAATTATTCCTAGTAATGTTCACAACATACCCTTTTTCTTCTTTTTGGCCCACCCTTCAGTTTTTCATACAACAGCCCTTTGTTCTGAAAGGGTAAGACAATATTACTATACTGTATTACAGAATGTATTAAAACATGATATAAACTTCAAAATCAACTATGATGTAGATAAAGAGATTGTTGACATGAATAAGTACACAAAAAACGAAACAGATGTAGCCTATTGTAGAATCATTAATGATATTAGACGGCAATGCTAAGAAATAGGCTTTGGTTAGTATACTTTTATATATCATAAATAAAACAAATTTGACCATGACTTCGGTTAAAACCTCATATGTCAAATAAATTCAATTGATTTACTGAATTGTGTCTTTAAAGCTCATTTTATGGAATGAAACAAGACTTAAGTTTATTTTAAGGGAATCCCAGTCTGTTTCACTGTGCCAACTCACCCACTTCGCTAGGGCAGGGTAGTCATGCTCTGGATCAAAGAGGTGCTGATGTTTCTGGAACTCACGACTGAACTCGGCAGTGTCTGGAGAGTTCTCTATGCATCCATCAACAGCTAGAAAAATATCACATTTTAAAAACTGAGAAATATGAACTTCTCATTTTCTGAGAATATTCAGATCAACACTGAAGTTTAGTGTTGCATCTGTGTCATTGCTGTCTGTATACATCTTTATTCAATATATCTGTAGTCTGTAAGCTCTCCTGGCTCAGTAATTGTTTTTCTGAGTTTTTTTTTTTTTCAGAATAAACTGTATCACTGTATATTTGTGGATTCTGATAGTCTCTGCACTTTCGGATGCTTACCAGTCTTTCCCAGGGGGCAAGGATTGGGAGGGTCGGGATAGCCATGGTCCTCGCTGAACTCTTTGGGAACATTGTCTCCAGTTAATTCTGCAACGATGTTAGGGATGTTCCCATATGGTCCGAGATGTTGAAGCCCTTCGTGGGCACCACCTAGTGGACAAAGTGTACAATAATAAACGTGAAAGCAACCTCATTATGGTGTCTAAGCCATTGAACACAGGATATCATAAACATAAAAATTAAGCAGATGAGGGCCATTTTTAAGATAATCGCAAATATTTGTTGGTCCGCTACGTGTTTCGATAAATGTTGTAAATTCTACAGTCTTTTGCATTTATCATACACAAAACTTTGATTTACGTTTATAATAAACATATATTTATAATAAAGCGTGCACTAATTAGAAAACTGGGTTTTATGCAAAGCTCGTACCTTGGATGCTAAGAGGACCCACTATGTTGGTGGCCTGGTGCGCAGGATACTCGACCCTGGGCCGAGCGATGCCCAGCTGCTCCATCACACCGTGGAGCAGGCGCTGGAGATCAGCCTCGGACACCTGATCTGCCGTGCGTGGACTGCGACCGGAAACCACGGTCAACACGCTTATCAGGACACTCAGAAGAACCGTGGGTGTCATTTTCGGTGCTGAACCCATCGTTGACGTTTACTACATTAACGATAAACAGAAAACAGCTAAAAGATGTAGCCTACATGATATAAAAACGTTTTTGTAATGTACACTTCCGTTTATTTATGTGACGTACGCATCCCGATGTATCATTTAAAGTTGACAGAGTATACATACTCACAAAAACAGATCGCTGTTGTGTACGTCACAGGTAAACAGGCTTCCTAAAGAACAGGCCATCATTTGAAATGCGCACATTAAAAATAGATCGTATTTTTGCAAAGCTAAAACAAACGTGTTATGGCATATAGCCTTAAAACATATGACGGCGTATAAAACAGATAACTTACCATGTAATATGGATTGAGAGATGGTCTCGCTCAACAGAGATGCCGTCCTCCTCCACGCATCATTTGCTCTGTTGCCAAGCACCCGAATCATCTGCCTGTACAAATGACCACTGGCTGACGTAGTGTGACACTGCCAAAACATGTTTTTTTACGTCCGTGTTTCGGTGTTATATTGCATAATAAAGTGAAAATGTCAGTTAATAAATACAAGTAAATGTATTTAGAGTAAATAAATAGGAGTGAAATTTTCAGTAGGCTATATAATTGAAACACCTGCATGATAATTCCTGTGTGGTCTGTCTGCGTCATTGTCATTTATCCCTGAAGGGAAGAAATTCTGGTTTGCAAAAAGGCTATAAACCATTGGTTGTTTAGAAACGCATAATAATAATAATAATTGTACGTAGTGTGTTTTAAACCTTATTACAGTATGATTTAATGTTTTTATTCCCAGAACGCAACACAGAGACCATATAGTTTTAATTAAAACCAATACAATAACCATTGAACACATTCAAGTTTCTGTGGTGTTGTTTTCAGCAGGGTGTTCGTGTTGTGCATCTATCTGTGTTATAAAATTATATTATGAAGAATAATAGTAACAACACACCAAATGTATATACACTCACCTAAAGGATTATTAGGAACACCTGTTCAATTTCTCATTAATGCAATTATGGTGGTGGTGTAATGGTGTGGGGATGTTTTCTTGGCACACTTTAGGCCCCTTAGTGCCAATTGGGCATCGTTTAAATGCCACGGCCTACCTGAGCATTTTTTCTGACCATGTCCATCCCTTTATGACCACCATGTACCCATCCTCTGATGGCTACTTCCAGCAGGATAATGCACCATGTCACAAAGCTCGAATCATTTCAAATTTGTTTCTTGAACATGACAATGAGTTCACTGTACTAAAATGGCCCCCACAGTCACCAGATCTCAACCCAACAGAGCATCTTTGGGATGTGGTGGAACGGGAGCTTCGTGCATCCCACAAATCTCCATCAACTGCAAGATGCTATCCTATCAATATGGGCCAACATTTCTAAAGAATGCTTTCAGCACCTTGTTGAATCAATGCCACGTAGAATTAAGGCAGTTCTGAAGGCGAAAGGGGGTCAAACACACAGTATTAGTGTGGTGTTCCTAATAATCCTTTAGGTGAGTGTATATAGATTTTATAGTTTATATTTAGTTATTGTAAAGTTGTGGGACTTTTTACCCCAGTGCACCTTATCACCTTACACTATATATCTGTCTTCAGACACCAAAAACTCCCAGAGAGCACGTCACAACTTTTATTACAACGGTACATGTAGGCTATATACAGCAAAGGGCACAGTATAAATTCAGACGGTGGGGTTGTTGGGAGTTTAGAAGCACTTCCTGTGGACAATGGAGGGACCTGCCTCATCATACTCCTGCTTGCTGATCCACATCTGCTGGAAGGTGGACAAGGAAGCCAGGATGGAACCGCCGATCCAGACAGAGTACTTACGTTCAGGGGGAGCAATGATCTAGAGTACACAGAGTAGACAAGAGTGTTTAGTTGGAGTTCAGGACTGTAACACAACGGCTCACGAATTAATTTGACGTTCACCTTGATTTTCATTGTGCTAGGGGCCAGAGCAGTGATCTCCTTCTGCATACGGTCAGCGATACCAGGGTACATGGTGGTACCCCCGGACAGGACATTGTTGGCATAGAGATCCTTACGGATGTCAATGTCGCACTTCATAATGCTGTTGTATGCAGTCTCGTGGATACCAGCAGACTCCATACCTACAGTCAAGTTAATGATTAATTCATGAAATGTAAAGAAAATCACAAACAAAAAGCACTAATAAAAACCATACCAATGAAAGAGGGCTGGAAGAGAGTCTCAGGGCAACGGAAACGCTCGTTGCCAATGGTGATGACCTGGCCGTCGGGCAACTCGTAGGATTTCTCCAGGGAGGAGGAAGAGGCAGCGGTGGCCATCTCATTCTCAAAGTCCAAAGCGACGTAGCACAGCTTCTCTTTAATGTCACGCACGATCTCACGCTCAGCTATGGATGGGAGAATATCATTTGTGTTGTCAAACTTGATGTAACATGTACATAGTCAATGTGATGCACTAGATGTTTAAAATAGAACTCAAGATCTTGTAGTAGAACTCACCTGTGGTCACGAAAGAGTAACCACGCTCGGTCAGGATCTTCATCAGGTAGTCAGTCAAGTCACGACCGGCCAGATCCAAACGCATGATAGCGTGAGGAAGAGCGTAACCCTCGTAGATTGGCACGTTGTGGGTCACACCATCACCAGAATCCAGCACAATACCTGTTACACATAGACCAGTTTGTCAAATATTGCTCACATACTATATATATATATATATATATATATATATATATATATATATACAGAGAGAGAGAGACAGAGAGACTGTCTACAGAATGTGTTATGTATTGCTTCTAGAGATTTGACAAACACTGACCGGTGGTACGACCAGAGGCGTACAGGGACAGCACAGCCTGAATGGCAACGTACATGGCAGGGACGTTGAAGGTCTCAAACATGATCTACAACAGGAAAATACAAGGTCAGTTTTTCAGCACCTGTAACGGGAAACCTTGAACAAACACTCAAGAATGGGTCGGTCAGCTCACCTGAGTCATCTTCTCTCTGTTGGCTTTGGGGTTAAGGGGGGCCTCAGTGAGCAGAGTGGGGTGCTCCTCAGGGGCCACACGCAACTCGTTGTAGAAAGTGTGGTGCCAGATCTAAAGAAAATGTTAAAATTGAGTAAATAGATAAAGGGATGCAATCCCTAGATGATAGGACGTACTAAATGATGTAGGTTTAATTGCAAATGAATTGAATAAAAGACCTTAGAATTAATTTCGAATCATTGTGGGTGGTCTCTATGAATCATGTATGGATTTTTCGATCGCTACCTTCTCCATGTCATCCCAGTTGGTGATGATGCCGTGCTCGATGGGATACTTCAGAGTGAGGATACCCCTCTTGCTTTGAGCCTCATCTCCGACGTAGCTGTCTTTCTGACCCATACCCACCATCACACCCTGTGGGAAAAAACAGGTACGGTGTGAGTCAGGAGGAACATTCAGAATTTGCTGCCTTTTAACTCATTATCTTCCTATTTTGCTCTGCTCTGATTTTGCAGATACATTTTGAAAGCCAGGGTATATCAGAGCATTCTTTGAAATGTTATTTCAACGTTTTTTACAATATTAATGTTTAGTCAATATAAGAAAAGTATAAGTTTGCTTTCAAATATTAATTATTAATATTTTCGGGGAGAAATCCGTATGTTTTGTGTATGATACCATACTTCAGGGTAAAAACAATACTGGTTCAGCAAACAACTTAAAATTGTGAAAAATTACAAAATGGTGCAATGACAAAATTGTCCAATATATGAAATATTTTGCCTGACCTGGTGACGGGGTCTGCCAACAATAGAGGGAAAGACAGCACGGGGAGCATCATCACCGGCGAATCCAGCCTTGACCAAACCGGAACCGTTGTCGCACACGAGAGCGGTAGTCTCATCGTCGTCACACATGATTGGTCTGGTGTAGGTGGTCCTGATAGGAGAAAAAAACAAATTAGTTTTGCTGTACAGAGTAAGAGTGTTTTGCTGTAAGAATGTTTTGTTGTACAGTTGCACTTTTAAAAAAGGCTCTTTGTTGTGAAGTATTTTTTTAAACTTAAAGGTTCTTTGGAGAAATAAAATATTTTTATTGCATTGCTGCAGAGAACCATTTTAGAACCTTTGTGGGGTTTTAACGTTGTAAAACTTAAATTTCAACACTGCACAAATGCACACACACATATTCAACTATTTAAACATAATATACACTTTCAATAGTGTTTTAGTGTAACCTCAAGGACTACACTTAATGTAGGTAAAAAAACTGCATCAGCACAGCAGCACACAAAGTTGATCAAATCTATTTTAACTTTCAATAAAATTTCACTAGTGGTCAACCGACTGCAGTAACAAATGCAGCGATTAAAGGCCAAATGGGACACAGCAGATTCCCTTTACACTATTTAAGGCATCAGCCCTTGTCCCCCCAACCGAGTGTCTTATCTGTAGCTATTTCACAGTTGCTTGATGACAAATGACAGCAGGCCCAGAGCTCTTCCCCTCAGCTGTCTGCAAAACTGTAAGGGATCTGCTGACAACATGTGCCACTTCATTACTGTTGATGAATTTCTTAATCACTGGATCTTCAAGTGATCCATTTAAAACCCAGGCAAGGACATTGTAATCCAAAGAACATCAAACGCTTGAGAACTTTCAAACAAGTACAAGTTACTCCGGCTAACTTCTTTCTAATCCCTTTAAACCGCCTTTACTACTTTACAGTACCTTTTTTTACATATCTTTAACTAAACATTTTACTTACTTAAGCTACAAAAACAATCTTTACTCATTTTTCATTCATTATATGAATTATTCCACCTCAGACGAGTGGTTTTGTGGAATCTGCTAAGTACAATTATCCTTTATTTGCACCCATAACCCAAAAATCTTCAATTCCAAATAACGTTTCTTCTCATGTTGGTAACGTAATAGATCCTAATACTGCACAAAGCGCTCTTCAAATCTCACTCTTCTTTGCTGTAGTCCATTGACATAATAGTAGCAAACACTCACCAAGTTGTAGCACAAGACTGGAGTTTCCGCTGGGATGAAGAGTATGGGACAGGGATGCTCCTTAAATATGGTAGGGGTCTGGGTGGGGGGTCGTTGTGGTTCAGGGGCGGGCTCAGGCATTCACACAACACCAAATAAGCTGTTAGAAAACGGCGCATAGTAAGTAATTACAAAAATGGACAGATGTTTCTTAGAAGGTGACAGTTCCTCTTTGGTGCGAAAATAAACAGCAGAAATGTGCTGCCATTGTTCTGAATTTAATGGATGTGCTTGAAGAGTTGGGGGGTAAGACGAATTATATCAAAGTGTATAAATGGACATTGTCTTTTTTTAATAAATAATGTTTTTACTGTATATGTTATTATGTGAAATTAGACTACAAAGTAGTTTGTGATAAATAGATGATCATGAAATGAATGAATCATAAACTCTTTCTATGGATGCAGCTAAAGTAAACGTTATGTTAACCCCTCCTCTATTAAATCATGAAGCGTCGTTCTTCAACTCAACACAGATGCGACTGATGCAGAAGTAGACAACAGCAGATGCAAAATATTTGAAGAATTTTTTTGTGGATACACACTACATATACAAAACTGTTCTAATAATATATTCAAATAGTAACTAGGATTTTTGATATCACTCACACCAAAAGGAATCATAGGAATTAATCGCAATTGATCGCATCCAGAATAGAAGTTTACATAATATGTGTCTGTGTACTGTGCATATTCGTTTTGTATTTATAAACACAAAAACATACACATACATATACAGTGTATATATTTAGGAAATGTTTATATGTATTTATTTATATTTATCAATAATTGAAATTATACATGTTTCTTTTTTTTCTTTTCTTTTCTTTAATATATGCATGTATGTGTATTTTTATGAATACAAATTCATATGCACAGTGCACAGACATATATTACGTAGACACAAACTTTTATTCTGGATGCGATTAATCCCGATTAATCGTTTGACAGCCCTGAAACAAAATTCTCAAACACAGAGACAAACACCAATATGTGTAGAGTTACATTGTCGCATACAGTCTCTTTGACTACATAAGGAATCAGAAGGTATGAGATGCAACACTACATGTGTGGGGTCACATTCAGGACCCAGACCTGAGCAATGCCACCTTTGTCAAATGGCCTGGACCCTGGAATGCTATTGGGCTCAAAGTATGCCAGACAGCTGAGAGGTGTGGGGGTGTTAGCAAGGGAGTAAGAAAGAGCCTGTGTCCCTCTTCTGCAATTGCGGTCCGGGACTGCTGTTCTCTGATTGGCTCATTTCTTTCCTTTTAGGGTCATGGTGAGTGACAGGTGCTCCAGGCTGCACATCAGTGCTGGCTCCAACTCCTTATTTGTCACCCCCCCTTATCTCTTTCACTCAACACTGTTAGAAAACAAAGCCTTTTTTACTTCTTGTTTGAAAATACTGTAGTTTGGTGCTTTGGGTAAAATAGTGTAGAGTACACATAAAACAAGCATTTTTATATTGATGAATTATTTGTCTTGTTAGTATGGAGCTGACCATTTGACCCTGGAGGTGAAATTGCCGTCTGTTACATTGTTACTTTGTGTTTTATCATCTCGGAGAGGTGGAGATAATGTTCTATTTGTGATCCTAAAAGCTGTCTGTGATATCAGCGTGATAATATTTCCTAACCTATTGTTATCTCTTTTTCGAATTCCTGGGGTTACCTTATAGACCCGTCAGTTGGTGCCAAAGTTGGATTATGTGTTAGCATTTTTCAGAACCATAATGTTCAAGCAGGACTGTTAGATGTGCTATTATTAGATATTTTTCACACTAGGTCTATAGGTATCTACAGAACACAATCCTTTAGGATTCCCTTCAACCCTTGTGTACTGTGGCGATACTGGCATCTTATTATAGCCATGATGATGCTGTCTAGAAACCAGTGCTTAAAATGAGGTCATGGCTAACTCTTTGCTTTGTGATTAAATTACTTGTATGTACTATAACAAATACTACACTAAGAAAAAAATATGCATTGGTTGGATTGATAATGTTAGATATGGGAATGATCATCTCTTCAGAAAACAAAAGGAATTTGAGAGGGTCTATCGAAACAAAGTACAAGTTAGATGTATTCATTTGTGATCTGGTAGCATTTACAGTTTTAAACTGTTTTGTGTCTGAGGCCTGGTGGTCTACAATAATAGTCAGACAAAGCAGGAAACCAACACAAGAATATTTACAGGGCCCTCTTTCCTTAAAAGGACACGCACGGGACACGGGATTTGCCTGTTTCAGACAGCTGCACTTACCAATAGCCCCCACTCAGAATGTGGCAACTGTTACCCCCAAAAGCTTTTAAACATTCATTATATTAGGAACAATTGTTTGTTTATCAACCTGTTAGTGACATTCTCCTGCATAAGCCATGCCACGCTGAGCAAAATATCTGCTTCTAAAACTGTTCAAATGGTTGCTATAGTGTTCATAAGACCTTTAATAAAGCAGAAGGTCTAAAATATAGTTTATAGAAAAAATGTGCACAAATAGAAGAACATGTTAATGTTGTAGATAGATATCTTCTGTTATTTCTCGAACATAAACAAGAAATACGTATGACGTTAGCACTACTTTGGTGTTGTAGTTTGTATATCTCATACCCAATGTCATGGTGCTGATGTGACAATGAGCTGTCATAGCGATATAATGTTTGTTAACAAGATCTATTGTGTGTCGATGTGTGGACAAAAGCAGCTGTTGTCAGCCAAGTACTCTATAGAAAGATGGGCCACTGACAGGCGTACTAATCAAAAATGTCCATATAAATATTATTCATAATGTACTTGTGTCCGGGTCAATCATTAATATATCACAATGGCTTTGATAAGACGATTCTGATATTCACAACAGTCTATAATCGTTTCAGAAGTACACATTTAATTGGCAAATTAAAGACACTTGTGCCATACATCAGAGTAGAAACCTGCAGAAAGCAAACTGACATTACCAAATGTAACCATGCATATTTTAAAGTGTGTGGGATAGATAAATCCCTCACATACAACTTTGTTCCAGTTTATTTTAAACATGTTTTGAGTGTGCTACTAAATGTCCTGAAAGCACTTATAAGAGAATGGTTGGTCACCCAGCCCATACCAAGAGTGCCCCAGATAATGAGTCCTATAAATATATTGAGCGCTTCAGAAGTTTCCATGTCAGTAATGTTTCTCTTTATTACAGGTATGCATTGAGAAAATTAGTCACTGTACTAAAAGCACAATACCCAACTTAAGATTTCAAGGATAGTCATACATTATGTAATATCTAATACAACTTTTTTAAAGAAATGTATAACCGGGAAGCATTAGTAAATACTGAGGTCCCCAAGTGCGAATCTTATTCCACATACAAGCAATACTAAGACTTTAAGAGTTTGAGGTAAAACTTTAATATTTATAGACTTCGCGTGCATTTAAAATAATGCCATTTAAGTTTTAAGCAAAACATACTCCATTGTTAAGTGAGCTGTAACAATGGAGCAGTGTTTTAAAAAACAGCTGAACCCACTTTAACAGATCTTAAAACAACCAATTAGAATAGAGATTCAAGCACATTAGGTTTATGTCTTTATTTAAAGGACAAAAAACTAAACTATTTTAATATCATTAAAAACAAAATCAAAAATCATCTTACAAATCAATTAGGTTCATCTGACCCGAATGCTGTACAAATGTAAGGGCCAAGGCCCTTTACATGTCAATAGTCTTTAAAGTGTCCATTTCCAGCACTTGGATGCGTTTTAAAAATCTGCATCTAGTCTGAAAGTGTTATCTGTAGTTCCAGACATAACACCCATCCTCTGGTACTCTCCCACTCGTTTCTCAAAGAAGTTGGTCTTGCCCTCCAAGGAAATGTTCTCCATGAAGTCAAAGGGGTTCTCCACCTTGTAGATCTAGAAAACCATTAAGAAGGTTAATACCCGATTTAATGTAACAAGTAAAAGACCTAAAATCATCCCACGAACATGGCTACTGATATAGTGACAGCCAACAAAGTGCCAAACAAACCCTACCTTGCTGAATCCCAGCTCCAACAATAATCGGTCAGCAACAAATTCAATGTATTGCTTCATCAGGTCACAGTTCATGCCGATCAACTTCACCGGTAGAGCCACAGTCAGGAACTCCTACAGGGCAGATAAAAAAAACATTTACTAGAAGGAAACTTAATATTTGTTTAAACCATTTAGGTTAATGGTACAATTGAGAGATCTCTGTATCATATGGCAATCTCACAAACCTGTTCAATTTCAACTGCATTTGTGATGATATTCCTTACAGTTGCTTCTGAGGGTTTATTGACCAAGTGCTTGAACATAAGGCAGGCAAAGTCACAGTGAAGCCCCTGTTGGTTAATATGAACAAAAAAGAAAACCAAATTAGCATTTTATTCTACATTTTGGAGATTTAGGTATGTGCATGCGTGTGAGGGGGATTCTCAGAAAGCTACCTCATCTCTGCTGATAAGCTCATTGGAGAAGGTGAGTCCAGGCATGAGCCCTCTCTTCTTCAACCAAAAAATTGAAGCAAAAGAGCCAGAAAAGAAGATTCCCTCCACAGCAGCAAAAGCCACCACTCGCTCTCCTGTAAACAGACTAACATTAGCCCAACCAGTTGTCAATAGTCAAATAATTCAGAAGTGCAGCTTCAACATACCAAATTGTGCATTTTTGTTTCCAATCCAGTTGAGTGCCCAGTCAGCCTTCTTCTTTACACAAGGCATGGTCTCAATGGCATTGAAAAGATACTCTCTACAGAAAAAAAAACATTTTAAAAGGTCAGTCAATGTCCAAAAACTGAAATGCACCATATTAAGGCAAGTACACATTTAGAGGGCTCAGTCAAGGCGTCTGTTTCGTACTGACGCTCTTCAACCAGCGAACCACATGCCCACTGATCTCCGAGCAGTCAGCACTCAGCTCCCATCATCAGCTGAGGTACGTACCCCTGCGCCACTCATCATCGCCCAAAGGACATGTCAAAAGACTCACCTTTCTTTGGGAACTTTGATATAGGTATCAATCAACAGACTGTACATTTCTGAGTGAATGTTTTCCATGGCGATCTGGAAACCATAGAAGCAACGGGCTTCAGTCACCTGGACTTCCTGAGTAAAGCGCTCCACCTAGAGAACAGAGGAAGATGTGCAATGAGAACCTGGGGGTTTTCGGTTTTATAACAGCTTTTGAACTAATAGGAAAGCATTTGCATCTGAACTAACCAAGTTTTCGTTGACAATGCCATCACTTGCAGCAAAGAAAGCCAAAATATGGGAGATGAAATATTTCTCCTCATCTTTCAGAGAGTCCCAGTGCTGGATATCTTTGGACAGGTCCACCTTGGGAAAAACAAATCATTTTATCACACTAACAAACCACTGTAAGAGTTCAAGTTGTTATTAAGTTGTTATTTGACCTCTTAATAAAATATCATGCAATTTTGAAATATATTTTAGTCTTTAAGTTTACCTCCTCAGCAGTCCAGAAAGAGGCCTCTGCCTTTTTGTACATCTGCCAGATGTCATGGTATTGAATTGGGAAAATCACAAACCGATGGGCGTTCTCCTTGAGAAGTGGCTCTTCTGCCACATTTGTTTTAATGGCTTTTGGCTTTTCCTTAAGAGAAAATTATAAGACTTAATATGGTTCGGAAAACTAAAGCTTAACCGGTTACACATAAAAAGCACATGCTAACTTTGAGCATTCCTGAAATAAAACACTACGTATTAGAATATTTAAAGCATGCTACGAAACTTTGGATGAAAGCATCAGCCAAATATGTGAAGCTACCCTCATGTATTCTTTTCCATTTACAAATGACTGGATTTTCAATGAAAATATAACTTTAATTCAAGTAATAAAGTTGGTTTATCTCTTTGTCAACATCACTAGCTCAGTTTCTATGGGCAGACAAAGATCCAGCAAGACAAACAATGACCGCTCCCTTTTAACGTTATATCATAAAAGTACAACAAAACATCGATCAACTAAATAAATCGTATCTCATAGTTCGGTTTACTTAAATAACAGCGATCCTGGCAAACATGTTTGTGTATAAAATCGACAGCCAAGTGTTTTTGAGTTGGGCAATAGCGCTCGAGCTAGTGACCCGCCAAAACACGTAAGAGAATAAAGACCAAATTGTTGAAACTCCACAAACAGATACGAACCCCGATTTAAATCTAGAGGATACATGCAAGGAGATCGCCTTGTTAACATGAAAAACACCTAACGTTACACAATGAGGAACAATGAGAGCCAAGTTGGCGCGCTTTAAATCCGCCAAATTTTACGTGCAGCATTCAAAACATAATTCCAGAAATATCTCGTCTACACGGTAAAAAAAACTACATGTAGTTTGATATCAATCCTGAAGTAACATGGAGTGACGCGAGATTTAAAACATACCTCTGAATCAAAGATTTTGCGCGCGGCTTTGGACGCCAGGACTCTGGTGGAGGACAGACTGGGAGGCTGGAGACGAAACAAAGATCACACTTTCAACAAAAACATCTACAGAAATGTACTTTGAACAGCAATCCGTCGGTTAATAGACATCCACTTACCGTGTTTTCTTTGTCCACAAAGGACATGCTACTCATTTTTGAAGAAACGGAGTTTTCATTCTTGGTTTTAAGCGGAGAGCGAGAAACGTTAGACAGCATGGTGAATGTTAGATAAAATATACAAAAAAGCGCTAAATTTAAGACGCAACGACTAAATAAAATCAAAGAAGATTATAAAATACAAATAAATAAAGTATACGCGCTTGAAGGTCTACAGTCCAGCTGGAGGGAAGAATACGAATGAAATAAGAATGCCGGTGACTCTTATATTCATTTCTTGGCGCTCGAAATCAGCCAATAGGAGAGAAGTCAAGGCTTCCGCTTTGTCTTGTCCTTTTAATTCTTGCGTCAGCTGAACCAATCAGGATGCGAAAAGACGTCACGTGAGGACTATACGTTTCCAGATCGCGGGAAATTTAAAGGTGTTGGGGGAGGGTGTAAAATGTTACACAAGGTTCGTTTGCAACGCTCCATACCAAAAGAAGAAATGTTACACAAAAACCCGACAAACAAGTATACAAAATGATTAAAAAGCGCGAAAATAACAAAACGCAACGTAATGTTGATATTCTGCACTAAAGTTGGATTGAACAAAACACATTTGTGTTTACATAAGGAGAAGACTTTCACGTTTGCTTGCTATGAGATTTCAGTGTAAAATACACTTTTGCAGGTTGGTTTCCGCTTTCTATTTATCTAAATCTAATTTATATTTTTTTATACTTTTAATATAACGTATTGCGCAAGTGCCAATAGATGCATTGCCACGTCTTCACATTAATTTATGTTCCTGTTGGTAATACAGGCACAACTCGACGCTATTATTTTTAAAACAAAAACCCATAGACAGGAAGCTTCGCGACAGATTCAAGTAAACAATCGTAAAAGACATGACGCCAACCCATATACTGTTATACAAAACAGCTGACATATTAATTCTTACAATGAACATAATTCTTACTAAGGCGTTTAGTTAAACATTCATTGACATGGCGCCAAATGTTTTGTTGTTGTTTTTCTTGTACACAAGGTTTATTGCGTTTAAAGCGCGCCCTCCTCTGGATTCTCATTGACATTACAGCCATTTCATTTATGCAACAAATATTTTTTATATCATTTTGGTCTTTTTCAGTCCTCATGGCTGTACGTACTGCTTCTACCGAGTCAATGTTGTTTTGCTTGGTCTTTTTGTTGTGGTATTTTGTGCTTAGATTTGTATTTATTTTTCATAATCAGTCAAATATATAGTCAAATAAATAATCGTGTCCGAATACAGTTTAGTATTAATGAAATGTCCATAAAGATAGATCAAGATAGGCGTCGTTCATATCTTAAAGGACCGATTCTGATTAATATGCATTTTATTAACCATGTTTAATTTATACCACAACAAAGATCAGACAATTGCTCATCAAAAGCGAACACGAATTACTAATTTACAAGACAGATTATTTTGAAATCAGCATTGATCAAAACAATCGCTTAAATTCTGTTGAAAACGTGTTTCTGAATAAGCATAAAGATTTAAATTACTTGCATCTTTTGTCAACAACATTTACAGCACGCGGGACAGGAAGCAGGCGCTCAATAGGTCACAGAACGGTAGTAGAGAACTGTATACTTGTGAGATGTCTAGTGGCAGGAGGATAATACTGCCTGGAAAATTTTGTTCGAACATTTTATAGTATGTATAAATCTTTGTAGAAACAAGACTATATTTATCTGTAAAAAAAGAACACGATTTATGAACATTTCATTCGCACTGAACTGTATTCAGAGATATTTGACTCTATGTGAATGACTATGAAAATATTTTAAAAAGACAATTTCTAAGCACAAAATACCAAAACAAAAAGACATAAACAAAACACAACAAAACATTGACTCGCCAGAAGCAGTACGTACAGCAATGAGAACTGAAAAAGTCCAAAATAATGTAAAAAAGTATCTGTTGCATAAAGGAATTGGCTGCAATATCAATGAGAATCCAGAGGAGGGCGCGCTTTAACCGTAATAAACCTGGCTCTTCTGGAGAATCGCCCGGATTGACGAAAAGTTCAGAAAATACGATTTTTTTATTAAAGGTACCACGCGAATATGGCGGTTAAATGTTGCCGATCTTTTTAAGGACAAGTACAAGAATGCAGTTTGGTACGTTAGCTATTGTGTTGCGTCACAGTGTTTGTGTCGTAACAAACTTTTTTTTCGAATATTTGAAATCGTTTTCATTTTAAAAACATCCGTTAGACCCGAAAAATTATTGTGTATGTTCCTATCGATCCAATCGCCAAGTGCTTTAAACGTTCACATTATTTTAATGGTCACAATGCAGTTGTTCACCAAGGTCTTCGCCCAGTTAAAACAAATCTTAATGTAAATTTACTGATTTTATTTTGTTGTAGTTTAGGAGAGCATCAGTAGAAGACGGAATATTGAAATTTATATCGTTTTTTATGCACTTACAATAGTTTGAACTATTTCTTTTATATCGGTCAGTAAGGCAAATGGGCGGAGACCAAAAGATGGCAGTCAGACTGCTGTTGCCATATTTACATCTAGTCCCCCTCTCTGATTGGTCGCGCCCCCTAAACGCTCCACACATACGCGATGCGATTGGAGGAGTCGTGTTACTTGGTACCGTTGGGTGTCGATGTTGAGAATTTATGTTGAGCTAGTGTTGTGTAACTGTGTCGTCATCAGGACATGGTTGTGTAACGATTTCATTGTCTACTTTTCTCCGTTTTCTTCTTATCTAGAAGTTCTTTATATGTATATATAGGTCACAAATATAGAGATAAAAAATAAAACAAATGATATAGTTATACTAGAAATGTTTATTCTTAAATAATATGGAATATTGCAGGTAGTTTCGCATACAGGAATACTGTCCAAATAACAGAAGTAACATCAATAACATTTATTCATATATCAACAATAAATGCAAGTTTGAATACACGTTACATTCATATAGATAGCGATATTTATATACAAATATACAAGAGTAAAGAATAAGTAACAGATGAACCGATGCAAAGACTTTGGCAAAAGGAGTAAATACATACTGGGAGACATAACTTATATAAAAGTAAACGAGAATTCCTTATAAACAACCGTGATTAAAATAAAAATCCAGTGCAATGTCATTTTGTTTTATGTACATGGATGTGTAGCAGCCTTGGTTTTCTAGTATTTCCCCTGTAAATGGCCAGTGGGATATTGTCCTGAGGTGAGTGGTCTCAATCTAGTTTGAGGAAGGAAGAAGAACACTAAGGGGAAGGGAAGATGGCGCCTGGGAAGCCGACGCTTTGTTAAGATCGCGAGCTTCATTAGGCCACGTTGCTGACCTCTTGGTTGTCATGTGACGCCGGGCATGTTTGGTCAGGTGGTCGCTTCGCATGAAGCGGCGGTCGCACACGGGACAGACAAACTTTTTTTCACCCGTGTGTGTTCGGCGGTGTCTGGAGAGTTCATCTGAGCGTGCAAATTTTTTATCACAGCCTTCCCAATGACAACTAAAGGGTTTCTCACCTGAAACACACACACAAAAAGATATTGCCTACCGTCGAGCTTATTGCAAATATTTAATAACATCGTAACCTGAATACAGTGAATACAAACCTGTGTGGGTTCTTAGATGTGCCTTCAGGTGGGAACTTTTAAAGTAAGTCTTCTTGCATCCTTGGAAGTTGCAGACGTAGTTCCGTCTGCGAGAGAAGTCAGACTGTGTCACTCCGCCGCTTTGACCCGATGGCATGTAGACCGGAGCAGGAGCCAGGGGCAGAAGCTTAGTGTTCCCAAGAGTAACTATACTTTGCTGACAGGTGGAGGCCTGAGAAACCTGGGACTGGGGGAGGACAAACATCACAGTGCCCTGAGCTACAGGAGAGCCAACCAGAAGAGGCTGAGAAAGAGAGGCAGCCTGTGAAAGAATGGGCTTTGAGCCAGACGCCTGCATCTGTACCGGGGTCTGAACAAATGCAGAGATGATTCCAGTCTGCCCATTCACAGGAAACACCTGACAGAGCATAGGGGGGCTAGCGATGGGGGAGTGTGGGATGGCCTGGGAGGCAGACAGTGACGTGGGGATAACAGGGACTGTGGAGTCAGGGGAGGGGGCAGTCCTTTCGGTTTCTGCAGGATCATGTGGGCTTTTGCAGTTTTGCTGATTTGCCGTGAGGTTGCTACCAGGTTCTGTGTGCTGTAAAGGGTTTTCGGTAGAACACTGCATTTCTTTCCCCGTAGTAGTTGTTGGAATGTCGTGGTCTACGGAGCTGTCAGCAGTGTGTCGTATAACGCTGGTGGCTCTGCGGATCAAGGGCTGGTCTGGAGATGCGTTGAGCATAACTGTGGTAGGAGGATGCAGGTTGACGTGACATGTTGCCCTGTTGGTCAAAGGTGAGCAAAGCCTGGACTGTGACAGGACGGGTTTGAGACCCAAGCCTGCCACTGAGGTACTGAGAACTGCTGTGCCTGAAGTTTCAGCGAAGCTTGGGCTATGGGGAGGGGTCATGCACTGTTGGGTGAAAGAGATGTGCATTGTGTTCAAAGTGAGTTTTGAAGATTCTAATAAAGTAAAAGCTATTAAATCCTCTTTTTGGATAAATGTATTTATTTATATGCAAGACTAATTGCTTTTCTATTCGTATTTTTTAAGAGTCACTCACCAGTGAAGAAAGGGAGACGAGGTCTTTAGGGGACTCAATGATTTCAGTCTGCAATGGGAGAGAATCACAGGAGTCTGACGTGGGCGTCAGTGGGCGAGGCTTGTGCGTCCTCTGGACCCAGGAGCTCATGCATACCAAAGCCTCTGCAGCCTCCAGGTCATTGTATTCCAGAGTGGAGGAGCAAGACTTCTCACTGTCATGCCGGTTTCTCTCCATCATCACCTCACAGATGTCCACAAGACTGGACTACAGAACATAAAAACACACACTGCACTTTTAATCTTAATGTGTGTGGCCATTGGGTAAAACTGTTGGTCCCTGTAACTACTTTAACAATTTTCTCAATTGTCATGTCATACATTTCTACCAGACGGGTCTTAAAACAAGTGAGGATCTGGCGATATCAATGAACGGAATAATACTGTTTGCCAAGCATCTGCTAAGTGTTGAACTGTAAATAGCTACTGCCATTCATGAGCGAAGAAATGGGCCCCAATTCTGGTCGACTACACCCACCCAGCCCCTCGCATAGCGTTAACTGTGAGCTGCTGGGAACCTCCCATCGCCAAATATAGAATTAAGAGTGACGTGCACCCAACCAAAGCGCCATGTGAGTGTGCCATGCAGAGAGTATCGCCTATGTATAGTTAAACACATCAAGACATTTCAGTAAGGTTTCTTTATGTCGTAATTGAGACCTTCACACAGGTCAGCAAACACTAAACAATGTGCAAAATGTTACAAAACAAATGACTGACCATATGTCAATTCAATCAAATTAGTTTTGTATTATTCTTATTATTGGGCGAATTGTGTTTTGCAGAACACCAAACTAGAGTATGTTCAGGGGGCAAATAAGGTCGCAAAAAAACGGTGACAACAGTTTGTACCCAAGTACCACTGCAGCTCAACACCAAAGAGCACAAGAGGGTAATGAACAACTAAGATGCGGCAAATGGCTTATCATGACTTCAATTTATTTTAAGCCTGTTTAATTTACACAGCGCAGTTTAAAAAGCATTCAATAACAAGCACGGTCATATTTCAGGTATAACTATGAGCATGAGTACAAAATGATGTTATACAGGCGCAACTTTGTAACACCGGGGAGCGGTCGTCATTAGCGGGTCACTGCGCAAACAATTAAAAATGAGCAATTATTAAAACCACTTTGACAGCTTACAAACTTACCCGGCTGGGGTCAAAATTCAGCATGCGTAAATCTCCCAAAAGCAGAGCCGAAACGGGAAGACTGGGTGATACGACCGCTCAGCAAACCCCGGACACATAAGTCTAAGCACTTTTTTTACAGCAAGGTCCAACCTCAGCTGAGTGAATCAGAAGCGCAAAAAACAACAGAAGAAAAAAAGAAACAAAATTCAGAGCGCTCTGGCGGGTGGTAACATGTTACCAATCAAAAACAAAGGTGTAGCGGATAAAAACCAATGGGAACGCAGGCAGCGCGTGATCAGTACGTGATCGCGCAGCGATTGGCGGAAACAGGGTGCGTGGCTGTCGGGAGGCGTTACGGAGGAGTCAGCGGTGTCAGAGTAAACCCGGTGAACCCGGCGCTCGAGAACTGGGGGAAAGGTCGGCGCGGCGAACGAACGGAATCGTGAGATACTGGCACGCGTCTGGATCGCTGTGCTTAGTGTGCTAGCACAGTGTGGCATGCGCAGACTACGCACAATGAATCCACACTGGAAATGCGTGAGCCAACGCCTGTATGGAATAAAAACACAGCGAAAATCTACCACAATACGACTGTGCACATATTATATAAACACGACTATTGCTGTTTTTAAGGAATGATTTATTTTGCGTTTACTTCAAGTGACTGTTGCATAAAGTGGAAACGGGCACGACGCTGAATGACAAAAACACGCTGCTTTTAACTGTTACAACAAATGGATAGGAAACATATCTGCTATGCTATGAACGAACACCACAGCGGTTTTGGGGAGAAATAATAACATCGACGAAATGTATTTTATATCATTCTAATCCTTTTTTTTTAGAAAAGCGTGCACTTTGTTTTGACATACAGTTTTTGTTTATTTTAAAAGACGGGGTTCTCACAATAGCGGTCCGGAAAGCATTACGATTACGTTACATCTATATCACGTGCCAGCACTGGTTTCGCTGAACTAAAATGAACTCGGAAACCTCAGTGACCAGCTTTCTCCACAGAATTCCAGGGCGGAGCCTATGAGTGTGCTGCATCTCTTTGTTGTAGATACACCAACCTTTACGTTTCTATCATGTTAATGCACAAAATGCTAAATGCATAGGTCGTTGATGAGCTAAAATGATTAGCGAGAAGAAGTGTAAATGTTCGGGAGATTTCAGAGATGTCCTGAGTGTTTGTCCCTACAGGAGGGCTGTAATTTCGTCTGTCTGAGATAGCAGGGCTGAGGAGACAAAAGGCTGTATCAATCCCTCCCTCTTCTTCAGATATTCAGGAAAAAACTGTAGATGGTTCAGTTTCTTTGTCTGTGATTTGTGTAGTTGAGGCTGATCAGACAGTTGCTGTTCTTAATAAGCAAAAAATAAATTCATGATAATAGACATTAATTGGATAATTGACTAATATATTTTCTGTAGCTTGAAAAGAACACACACACAGACACACACCTTTCTAAATCTAAATATGGATGTCATATTTTATTTGAGAAAATGAACAACATCCTTGGAAAATAAATATGGGGTTGGTGTGGAGGAGGGGGATCCTTGAGGTAACTGGTATGGAAACAAAGGCAGTTAATGTTTGATTATGCACAGACACAAGATGTTACTCATTTTTCCTGATAATAAAGTGAGCTTTGCCTGATAATCGATTCCTTATCCTGCATATGTGGACAATCTAATGTTTTTTATGTTTAGGATTTTGTATAAATTAAACATGTTGTGTTAAAGCTTTTTCATGAACATTTACAAGCAGCAAATTTGCATCTTCTCTAAAGTTGCGGAAGTTGTATGTAAAACTACAGGAGGAAGCGGAGTGTTCTTGACTTAAATGAGGACCACTTCTCTATTTAAGCAAAACAATGCAGAGACTGGAAAAAGGTACAGCTTCTGTGTTAGAAGAAAAAGACCAAATGCTGCCAAATAGTAATTTTTCAAGGTGTATCATTATTTATCACATATATGCTTGTTTACATTAAAGGGATAGTATACCCAAAAATCATTTACTCACCCTCAGATTGTTCTAACCAATATAAATGTATTTGGTCTGCTAAACACAAAGGAAGACATTTGTAAGACTGTCAATAACCAAATATCTTTCTTTGTGTTTAGCAGAACAAATACATTTATATAGGTTTTGTTTCTCAGCTACTGCAAATATTATTTCAATATTTATAATATTATTTCAATACTATTACTGAAATAATACTTCACTTATTTATGAGACATTGTTACAAAAATAAGTATTTTGCATGGTTTTATTTTGTGATAGGCCTAAATGAACTTCCAGATTAAAATGCAGAGAATTTTATATTATGGTCCACAATAGTGAAGTTAAGAGATCATTTTATGAGGATGTTGAAGAGGATTTAAAAACCTCAGACCTACATCAAAACGTCATCAGATTTTGCAGTCTTTGTAGGTGTCAGCTGAAAAGAAATAAAATCTAAACATCATTTTAGAGTCATCATCATAGATTAGGTTTTCGGTCAAGCAGGGCTTCTGATAGATGGTGTCTGTTTAAACTCAAACAGGAATCTGGGGAGGGAAGTGAGGCCTTGTATAGGGTTATAGGCTCTGGGCCAGAGGAGACTGTGTGTGTGGAAGAGAAAAAGAGAGGCCAATCAGGGTGTGCAAACACACAGGCTATATGGACAGGGCTGGGTGACAGATGTGATATGTTTGGGCTGATGAGGAAAAAAGCCTGTGGAAACATGGGCAGAACTTTGCAGAAAGGGAACCAATATGTGCTGGTTTAGCATTGTGAACCGAATGACTTGTGCTCAGATAGGTGGGATCCTCAAAAGTAGGTCATCCAAAAAAGGACGGACTTACTTTTAATTATTAAGGCGCGACATGCTTTCCATCTTAAGTACCCCAATGCTTCTCCATCTGGGCTGTTAGAAAAGGACAAAGCAAAATCTTGTTAAATTTTATGACTTATTTAATATTATAAATTACATTTTCATTTCTAACAATAAATGTGTTGTAGCAATTTCCGTAACTCCCATGAATTCTCAGAGGCCTAATCAATGTCACATGGGTTCAGACTGCATGTCAAAGAAAACAGCTCATCTCCACACCCAGCCATACACACAGGCTTTTACATGTTATTTAATGTATTGCTTATAGTTAACATGTTTTCATGTACAGATGCTTTGTAACAATGAAAATTGTAAAAAGCGCTACATAAAGAAAAGTTGAGCATAGCAAGGATATGGAAAAAATCACAAACTAGATATTCACACAGGTCTGAATATGAAACCGCCCAAAAACATCAAAGCACACACCTGTTTAAATGGTAAGTAACAAATACAAGAGTATTGCCGTTTTTGGTATTTAACCAGACTTTACAAGACTAGAAAAATTAATATATAAATGCTATAAATGTGACAGAATGATAAACACTTCCACAAGTTTTAAACATACAGTAAGACTTCTCTGGCTCCAAGATGACTATTGTTATACTTCTTATATAGATTAAGATTTATCCATTGGAAATTAATATTTAACAGTGATGTGGTAAAAAAGTGTTAAAGCAGAATATAAGGGCACAGAATATGTGGGTCACAGGGATGTATCCAAAGTATATCTGCTGCCATTCAAACCCTAAATTGAAAAAGACTATTCCGTCTAACAGGGGCTTCTCACTCTTAAAATTTGTTTCATGTAAATTATAACATGATAAAAGCACAGGGTTGAAAGTGTTTTTAGAAAAATAACATGAGATCACAAACCAAGGCAGAAAATAATCAAAAAGCAAAACTTATGATAATGGTAAAGAGAGAACAGTATTGTGAAAATAACTTTCCAATAAAGTTACATTTTGGATACTGGACTTTGCTGTACCTACAGTATGCAGGGTTTGTGTATCAACACCCGTGGTCAGTTAGTCAAGGTTAAATCCAGTGCTGATATCACATTCATGAAAATGCTTGCAGTGCAATTCTCAATAAGTGTTTTTCATTTGACACCACAGCAAAGTGTAGAAGTGTGGCTAGTTTGGGGAACCCAAGATAAACAGAAAACATGCCAGGAAAATGAGGACAGCCCCTCTACACTCAAGAGGAGAAACGATCCTGAAAGCCATGCTGGGTAAATTGTTTATCTGCCCTAAAATATTTCGCTGAAAGCAATGCGTTTGTATGTATGTGTATAAAGTGGGGAAGTGCATTTCTAGCAGGAAACATGTGGACAGTGTTTACATGCACACAGTCAGCTGGTTTGGCTAGGGAATAGTTCCAGAGAAACACCCATAAGAGCACACAAGCTCTCTGTCCTATTTTCCCTCTTGCCCTGCCCCCGTGCTCATGCTATTTTGATGTTTGATGATGTGTGATTCTCTCTGGCCCATTCATGCTGGAATTTCAGCAAAAGTACACTTTAAGCCAACTTAAACTTCTTAGACCAAGACCGTTAAAAGAAACACATTGTTGAAACATTTGCAAAGGTTTTAGCTTTGTTTTTATTTAGGTTAAAGAGTGTATTCGAGGCATCTGTGTTACTGCCCACATCAACAAAAATAACGGTTTACGTAGGGGAAGGGCAGAAAATCTAACAAAATTTAGTTATATTATATATTTTGTGGAAAAAAACATCTGAACAAAACTAGACGAACCCTAATGCTGAGGTAACTCCAGTACAGGGTTGCCAGATTGGCAATTCAAAACAACAGCCCCTCAATAATACCAAAATATGAATGAATGAGGCATTTATATGATATACCACTCCTACATACAAAATACACATTTTACTGTCACATATTGTGCATTACACACGAGTTCTTACTCAAATCACTGCATAGTAATAATCAACACAGTATTTCTTAGCTTAAGAATAACCGCTAACAAAATAATTTCATTTTTACCGGTCCTACCATGCACACATCAATATTGGGCCATTTAAATAAAATTTTACTCTATGGTAGCGGAATAAAAACAACCCGCCACAAAAGTTTGAAAGCATCCCAGTTCCGCGGGGAATAACTTTGATTTGGCAATCCTGCTTCAGTACTAAATAACGTGGAGGATTTATATCTTTAGCTACAACTATTGTGTAATTTCTGAGTGATTTGGGGCACAGACAAGACATATTTAGATATATTTTACGTGCACTGGGCACTGTTATTCACCCCGGTTATAAAGAAGTATTCATAGGAATGTTTGTAACATAATTGTGTTAGTAGATCAGAAATCACATTAACTTAGATGAGTATTAGAATCAAGATTGTTTGAATGATAGAATCAACATACTTATGCATGATAGAAATGATAGAATCAACATACTTATGCATGATAGAAATGATAGAATCAACATACGTATGCATGATAGAAATGATAGAATCAACATACATATACTTATTGGATATTAAAAAATAAGAGATAGAGGGAATCTACCCGATTGGTTTCGAAAGGAAACGCCTCTGAGTAGTTTCAGTATAATTAGAGGTTGGAAAACACCCGATTTTCAGATGCTTTTTGGGAACATCTCACTTTGTTTGACTTGAACAAATAAAGTTAATTCTTTGACACCTGGACCTTCTTTGTCTGAGCAATTTTTTGAACTGCGAGATCAGCATTTTTCTCCTCATCACAACCAGAGCCATTGAGAGAGAGAGTCGCGTCTTCTCCGTTGACTCCAATGGAACAATTTTTTCAAAGTTTCAATAGTTCCCGGAATTTACTAGCACATGGAGCTGCTACTAAACAGACCAACTGAGGTAAACTTCAAACCCATTTAAAGACGAAAGCCATTTAATTAGTAAAGAATGAAAGAAATAAAGCATTTAAAGAGAAAACACAACTTCCTGGAACTACCTGAAGGCTCCATGAATCACGTGACGCTCTAGCGTTTTGGACTTCCGTTGGCAGAACTCTCTCTCTCTCAATGGCTCTGGTGGCTACAACACAAGAAGCTCAGACCTGTCTGCAAGAGATGTCAAGACCAGCATAGCACAACACAACACAACACACCACACACAAACTGACACTATGACAGGATCCTGTCACCCTCACTGAGAACTTTTATCAACACCTTGCTCTTTTTCTGTTTATATTGAGATGTGTATATATAGATACTTACATACTTTTATTTTTATCTTAATCTGTATTTGTGCATGTTTAGAAATAAATAAAGCATTTAAAGAGAAAACACAACTCCCTGGAACTATCTGAAGGCTCCATGAATCACGTGACGCTCTAGCGTTTTGGACTTCCGTTGGCAGAACTCTCTCTCTCAATGGCTCTGGTGGCTACAACACAAGAAGCTCAGACCTGTCTGCAAGAGATGTCAAGACCAGCATAGCACAACACAACACAACACAACACAACACAACACACCACACACAAACTGACACTATGACAGGATCCTGTCACCCTCACTGAGAACTTTTATCAACACCTTGCTCTTTTTCTGTTTATATTGAGATGTATATATAGATACTTATATACTTTTATTTTTATCTTAATCTGTATTTGTGCATGTTTATATTTTAATTTTCCTGTGCTTTGGTAATGTAAACATTTGTTTTATCATGCCAATAAAGCTTCTTTGAATCTTGGGGGATATCAACTCCGTGGACTCCAATGGAACAGTTTTTTCACAGCAATGATGGTTCATGGAGGCTCTCAATAGTTCCCGGAAGTTAACATTAACGCACGGAGCTGGGGGTAAACAGATCAAGTGAGGTTAACTTTTAACCTATTTAAAGATGTACGTCATTTAATGAATAAAAAGTAAAAGAAATAAAGCATTTAAAGAGAAAACATTACTTCCTTTAACTATCTGAAGCTTTCGTCAATCACGTGACTCGCGAAAATTTCAACTTCCGTGTCGCAAACTCTCTCAATGGCTCTGACTTCTACATAGTATGTATGTTTAACATACACTCAAGAGCAGAGTTGGGTAAATTACTTAGAAAAAGTATTTAATTACTAGTTACTTATATTCAACCATGTAATAATTACTGTACAAATTACTCTCTCCGAAAAGTATTTAATTACTGTTTACTAATTACTTTCTATATCCTATATCAACTTTGATTAGAATTGTTTCAAGGAAAATAGACATGAAACAGCTTATTTAATTCTTTCACATAAATAACTACATAAATGATTCCTATTAATTGACGAAGTATGCAAATGTGAGAAGGATACGTTAACCATACATTTTAAAGTTAGACTAATAATGTTGATGTCATTTCCACTATTTAATACATTACATAGTATTTAGTTCAATTACATCAGAAGTAATTGTAATTAAATTAAAGAAAAGTAATCCTTTACTTTTTCTAGGGAAAGTAATTAAATTACAGTAACTAATTACTAGTTACACCCAACAGTGCTCAAGAGACATGAATGGAATAGATATTTTTAAGCAAAACATAGACGTTCCAAAGCATATTGTGAATATAAATTATAAAATGACAAAAAAATGATCCAATTCGGTATCTTTAGAAACTAATTTTGTTCCCTTTAATGTTATTGTTGTAGATTGATGCACACAACAGGATGCAAAGGTGAAATTTAACAATTTCATTTAAAAACTTTAAATAGGACATACTTGTACTGAAATTAAATACAGTACAGTTCAATGTCATGCTCATAAGCCGATTAAAACAAAACTTCCATGTTATTTGAACCTTACAAAGGTCATATCACACATGTCACTGGCTACAGACAACTTATAAAATATTTCCTGAGGATGCAGTCCTTTCAGTTGCAGACTGACGTGGTGTTCTTTTAGTCGCAGACCGACATGGAGTCTTTTTAGTCGCAGACCGAAGTGGTGTGCTTTTAGGCACAGGCGGACGTTTTCTCTTCAGGAAGCGTCGTTCTACGTTGAGGACCTCTTTGTGGACTTGTCCTTGACTGACCCCCAGCAGAAATGAGAAGAGATCAAGGAGCCACACGTACATCCTGGGCAGGCTGGGCTCAATTTCTGAGAAATGATCGCTACAAGTACTAAACAAGGAAAAGAGATCATGCTTGTCAGAATCAAAACAACAGTTCATGCACAATAACAGAAACCAAAGGCCTTCCTAATACTTTTTCAAGTAACTTTTTCAAGTCATGCAAGTATGTGACATAAGCAGAATCTAATGGATTTAATCCAAATAACAGGTGTCTAACAAACTGGTATCCCCAACAGGACTCAATGACTCACGTTGGGCAGACACTTTGAACTGTATGCCAGTATTTTCGGTTGGTCAGCCTCTTGACTCCATTTTTCTTAAAGGTACAGTTCAACCGTTGTTGATGCATACTGGGACCGTATGAACCCTCTTCTCTTCCCCAGTTGAAGTGAAAGCTGGAGAAAGAGGTTGTGGCTGAAAACTGTTGTTCTGGAAGGGAGTCAGTTAACTTCTGAAATCTGTGCTGCAAATGATTAACCAGACCTGAAGGTGACAAAGCACAAAACATTTAACAAAATACTGAGATAGTGACATCACTTATGAGGTGTGTAAGTCTGTTCAGATTTGCTTACGTCTCTTTTTGAAAACCAAACTCTTGTCTTTTATAGATGTGATGAAAGGTTCGGGGGATTTCCATAGTTGTCTGTAAAAGCAAAAGATGTGTTTTTAGAAACTGTAGAAAAAGTGGCAATAAAGAACACGTATGCAGAGCCCAAATTAGTTCTGTGGAATATTTTTAAAAAGAACAATGCATTGTGGTCACATAAATTACCACTACCGCTGAATGTGGTCCAATTGACCTCGAAATAGACCGTTTAGTGTTTACAAATCATAATTTACCAATAGATAATCCGGGATCAACAAGGTTTCTTATACAGTATGAAACATTTACAAAGCCAAACATCTCAGTCAGAGCTTTCACGCATCTTACCGGGCTTCTTCTCGTTCCATCTTCTGTCGAGCTCGCTCAAAGGCAGGCTCCATTATTTTATACCACCTTCCTACATTGAACACTGTTAAGAGGACATCATAAGGTAAATAAAGACTACAAATGATATGCATCAAAGAATGCAACTAAATATTGTTTATATTATAGCAAATTGTTACAAATGAAGACCTTTCTTTTTCTTCTCACTGGCTGCTTTCCCAGATGAAGTCCTTAAAACACAACAAGAAGAAATGTATGCAACAAGTTAATAAAGTCAAATTATAACATTTGAAAGATGATTCTTCATTTTCAGTGATGCTCTAGTTACAAAAATAAATATTTTTGGTCTTTGTTGAGACGTACCACTCCACCCGATCATCCAACTTGAAAAGGAGCTTCATGGTGACAATAATGACAGCTGCTGCCTGAATGTCATAGCATACGAGAGCAGGCTTCTGCTTGACAGGGTCAAAGGTCAGGAAGGAGTCATCTCCCATAGCAGCTTCATCTATAACCTTGTGGACCCAAACAAGAAGCCCATCTGAAGAACAAAGAACATGAAAAGCATAACAGAGGGTTTAGATGTTAGGTGACTTTATATAAAAAAAACAAAAGACGTTGCATTAACATTCAAGAAAACCCACCTGGGAGGTTGGATTCCAGCAGATAGCGGACAGTAAGTGGAATTGGGTGGAGCAAGCAATCTTGTGAAACCGTTGGGAAGGCAGGCAATTTAATGACCTTAGCCAGATCTACAGCTTCTTTGTGGACCTTGGAGTATGAAGGTATGGACTGTAGAAAACAAGCAGAGATGTTTACAGAAACGCCTTAAAACATGCTGCACTGATTCAAACCGAAAGAAGCAGATTGATTTTTCCTCACCTCTACTCGAAAGATTTTGGAATCTTGTCCGAATATTTCCATATCTTTTGGAAGATACTCATTAATGTTCAAATATGGAACACGTCTCTCTTTCACCAGCCTGCAAAAAAATAAAACAAGCATTAAAAATTGTTTCAAATTGTCTCAACAAAACATTTACATTACATTTATTCATTTGGCAGACGCTTTTATCCAAAGCGACTTACAACTAGGAGAGCATATAAACAATTTGTCAGCACGCAAAACAGTACTGTTAGTTTACAACGCCATGCTACTAGGAGGATTAAAGCTGGAGTAAGCAAAGGAGAGAATGAACAGCAAGGTTTTGTCAAGACTCAATTAAATGCGGAACAGGTATGTTTTGAGCTGTTTTTTAAACTTGTGAAGGATGCTGCAGTTAGGATGGAGGCTGGTAGTTCATTCCACCAAAGGGGAACCGAATAAGTAAAGGTTTTTGAAAGCGATTTGGTGCCTCGCTGTGATGGAACATCCAGGATTCGCTCATTTTCAGACTGAAGATGACGGGAGGGGATGTAGAACTGAAACACTGAGTTAAGGTAGATGGGCGAATTTGCGGTTATCTTTCTGTAGGCCAGTGTCAGAGATTTAAACTTGATGTGGGCGGCAACTGGAAGCCAGTGAAGTGAAATCAGGAGGGGTGTTACATGGGTTCTTTTACGCTGATTGATAACTAGACGCGCAGCTAGATTCTGGATCATTTGCAAGGGCTCAACACAAATCAGAAATAACAGCAGAAATGTTTACAACAACATGATGGTAATGACATGACAGAAAGTTTCTGTCATCACGAAACTGACAAAAACGTTCAGCAAACAGCACTTATAAAACAAGAGTCTGTCTTCCACACCTCAGTAAATCAGCCAGAGTGATGGCCTCTCGCACCCACAGCAGAGCCAGATAGCACAGAGCCAGCGTCCGTGGCATGGTCATAACATTACAGCTCTTCCTTCCTTTCACATATAACGAAGCATCTAAAGAGCCTGACCGTCTTTTATTGGAGCAGCCTGGAGAAAAAAACATGTTTAAATGGTAAACGAAACGCATTGCTTGAAAAGGTATCAGATGACAGTTGGAGGAAAGGTTTTACCTGAGGCTGGCTTCTTTGCCTTTGAGGTAGCTCCAGTCAGAGACGACTCCTTACTAATGGCCACAGACTCTGGCTCACTCTCAGACTCAGAGTTCAGATCCTGAAGAAGATGGGGAAGACTTTAGTGAACATGCAGTGGCTTTCTCGAAAGTTATTATATATTTTTATCAAAAAATGCTTTTACACTTACCGCTAAAAACCCTGTAGCAGAAACTGGATTGTTGACGAAAGCTTGCCTGGTGTTCTGCAGGTATCTCTTCCAGAAATTCCACATTACATCTGTCTGTAAAATAAAACACAAAATGAGACACGCCGTTTTCTCATCACGTCCTGTACTTTCAACTAGTAAATGAAAGTAACTGACCTTAAACTGCAGACAAACACCAAGACTAACCAAAGCATCAGCCTGCTGTTTCAGAACGAACTGAAAACCCTCACAGACCATCCACTCTTGTGCAACTTCTGAAAATACAAAAAGAAGCCATCACAGAAAGTTCTCAGGTAAACCTAAGGTAGATAAAGGACAGAAAACAGAAGACTTTGACTGACCCTTTGCAGTATTCTTGGGTTTTGCGATGTATGAGATTCTGCTGTGGTTGCTGTAAAGGCTGCACTCACCCACCATGTCTCTTGTTCTCTAAAAGCAATCACATCATTTTCCACATGTGAAGATATATGCTAATGCTAAGACATGGTGATTTGATAAATCTGTCCTCGAATTGTTTGAATCATGTGTGTCAATGTCTGGATCAGTTCCATTTAGAAAAAAAGTTTCACATTTCAGTGAATGAGTTGAGTGGCCTGTTAGAAAATTGTAAAATAAATAAATAAAAAAATAATAAATGTTGTCCTAGATAGTTTGGCATTGTAATATTATTTCGGTTACAATTTACGTAAGATCACGTCCTTAACTTGCATTACTGTGTGAGTACACCGTTAACGTTACCATCCATTATCCAATGAATTGCACTAAGCATCTAACCAGCATATAGTGCAGATAACGTAGCAGTTTATTTACCTGTGTGATGTGTGAGATTTGCGAAATCCCCTCAAAATAATCAATCGCCGCAATGTGACACTTATGACAATTAATCACAATATGTGACTATAGACAAACCTCGATCACATTGTGACACTTTTTGCAGAAGAATTGTTCCTCTACAGAAACCCCCCAGTCAACAGCAGCGCAGCGACCGCATGGCTCACTGTATCCATCCTGCATGCACAAACCAACAGGTTAACTACAGCTACAACTCTGCTCACCGAACAAATCGCTATGAGAAAAGGCAAAAACATCATGCTCAACGTTTCACACTCACCGTGAGATATTCGTCCATGGTTGCACCAGCCGATTAAAGCTCATGTATCAAGTTTTGTTTCGCTAGCTTCATCAAGCAGCGTTCACGTTTTTCAATATGGCCGGCAAAATATTGTTTTCATAATAAAAGCCAGAGGACTAACCCCATCATACCAGCCTATAATGTAAATAGAGACTAAATGCCACCTTTAGTGTTACTTGTAAACTTTTCTTTGGTTTTCACTGGTTTTCCTTATTCGAATAATTTATAATAGAAATTGACCAATTAAAAGTCACGCGTACTGTTTACATAGTAATAGTTTTTATGTGATTTATAGATATAACATATGCGGAACATAATATCCGATCGAACATCACAATAATGCCCGCCCCAAATTAAATCTAACCCTTATGTCGTTACATTTATTAAAAAATATGTTTTCTTAACTGCTTTTACATTTTCTGCAACTACTTTGGTCAGAAAAGGAAGATTGCTCCAAATCATATTGTAAATACATATTATGACAACAAAACAAACTATCAACAATACATATTGAGAACACATTTTTCCCTTTAATGTGATTTTGGTAGGTTGATGCTTCACATCAGCAAGCAATTGTGAAAATGTAACTTTCACCTTAAACATTGAACAGAGACGGAGCGCAGCGCGTCATAATGTAAAAAACACGCCCAACGTGGGATAAACAATCCAACCTTCTCCATTGACTTTCTATTGCGGGAATCTGCCTCCTTGTCATTTCTGACTTATAACACAATTGTGAAAGATGTTTAAAAACTGCTGTGACGAGGTGTACAGTAAACAAAACAGAACTACGTTTTTTAATCTGTCGACCCCAAAAAACGAGCGATTAAGGACACAAAAGTGGAACGCGACGTGTCATTTATATTTATTTTTTACAAAAACGATGGTGGTCGAAGCTGTTAGCTATAGCACTCGCAAACATAACGTTTCTGCGTAGCTTTTTGCTTTATCCACATTCTAACAAGTTGCCCAGTGTCAAAATGCAAACGTAACTGCATAGCTTACAGACATATAATATATAAAACTGACGTTTGGATATTTGATTCACCAGTGACAAACTGTTTACTGCACACGTATCGTCAGGCATACGGAGTGTGTCAGGATCCTACAATTTACCCATTCTTCCTGCTGATGCACGTCTTATTGCCTGCATCCACTTTTGGCTTTTACCGTTCAGTTGCTTATAAAACTTAGTTCTAGGTTTTTTAGCTTATTTACTGTACACCTTATCACACAGTAACTTTTAGACATCGTTGTGTTTTCTATTTTAAGACAAAATAAAGAGGGAGCTTCCTGCAATAGAAAGTCAATGGAAAGGGTTGCATTGTTTCCCTGGTGTGGGCGTGGCCTAAATGGGTAATAAATACAGTACATTTTACTCACATGGTGATTATCCAAATAAAAACTAAACGTTACATTATTTAAACCTTACAAAGGTCATATCATAGATCATGCCACAGATAAACTTGTGAAAAAGGTATATTTGAGAATAAATTCCACTGCCTTAGATTTTTCTAGGTTTTTTTGTTTGTTTGTTTTTCCGTTTTTTGGGGGGAGGAGTCTCTTTAGACACAGGCAGACGTTCTCTCTCTATGAAGCATCGTTCTACGTTGAGGACCTCTTTGTGGACTCGTCCTTGACTGACCCCCAGCAGAAATGAGAAGAGATCAACGAGCCACACGTACATCCTGGGCAGGCTGGGCTCAATTTCTGAGAAATGATCGCTACAAGTACTAAACAAGGACAAAAGATCAGATTAGTCAGAATCAGAAATAGTTTATGCACAATAATTCAATCGCTGTAACCGGAGGTCTTTTAATGCTTTGTGATGGTCACTTCTAAGACTCTTATTTATGAAACCTCTGTTGTTTAATTTCTGTGCCACAAGCAGCATCCCATAGAGCAGTGGTTCTCAAACTTTTTTGGCTTAAGTACCCCTTTTTATATTTTTTTCAAGCCAAGTACCCCTTGACCAGACAACAACATTTTACCTTAACATTCAGTGAAATGAGAGTCAAACAGTTCTTATATCTAAATGTATTCATTTATTTTTCATGCATCTTTGTGCAGTCCTAATTTCAAATAAAAAATACTTTTATCATAATTTATTGATTTTCATAATTTAATCCTAAATGTCAGTTTCTCTCACGTACCCCCTGCAGTACCCCTGGGGGTAAGTGTACCCCCATTTGAGAACCACTGCAATAGATTGAACAGAAGTGGTGTCAAACTGGTATACCAGAAAAAAGCACTCAATGACTCACGAAGGGCAGACACTTAGAACTGCATGCCAGTATTTTCGGTTGGTCAGCCTCTTGACCCCTTTTTTCTTGAAGGTACAGTTCACCCGGTGTTGATGCATACTGGGACCGTCTGAACCCTGTTCTTTTCCCCAGTGGAATTGAAAGCTGGAGAAAGAGGTTGTGGTGGAAACCTGTTGTTCTGGAGTGGAGTCAGTTAACTTCTGAAATCTGTGCTGCAACTGATTAACAACACCTGAAGATGACAAAGCACAAAACATTTAACGAAATACTGAGATAGTGACATCACTTATGAGGTGTGTAAGTCTGTTCAGATTTGCTTACGTCTCTTTTTGAAAACCAAACTCTTGTCTTTCTGAGATGTAATGAAAGGTTTGTGGGATTTCCATAGTTGTCTGTAAAAGCAAAAGGACACCACATCCACCACGACATCTGTTTACAATATGAAACATTTACAAAGCCAAACATCTAGGTCAGAGCTTTCACGCATCCTACCGGGCTTCTTCTCGTTCCATCTTCTGTCGAGCTCGCTCAAAGGCAGGCTGCATTATTTTATACCACCTTCCTACATTGAACACTGTTAAGAGGACATCATAAGGTAAATAAAGACTACAAATGATATGCATCAAAGAATGCAACTAAATATTGTTTATATTATAGCAAATTGTTACAAATGAAGACCTTTCTTTTTCTTCTCACTGGCTGCTTTCCCAGATGAAGTCCTTAAAACACAACAAGAAGAAATGTATGCAACAAGTTAATAAAGTCAAATTATAACATTTGAAAGATGATTCTTAATTTTCAGTGATGCTCTAGTTACAAAAATAAATATTTTTGGTCTTTGTTGAGACGTACCACTCCACCCGATCATCCAACTTGAAAAGGAGCTTCATGGTGACAATAATGACAGCTGCTGCCTGAATGTCATAGCATACGAGAGCAGGCTTCTGCTTGACAGGGTCAAAGGTCAGGAAGGAGTCATCTCCCATAGCAGTTTCATCTATAACCTTGTGGACCCAAACAAGAAGCCCATCTGAAGGAGAACAAAGAGCATGAAAGCATAACAAATAGAAGGTTTAGATGGGGGTGCATTCATTAAATATTAATTCAAAGTCACATAAATAAGCTTCAACTTTTGCACTACTCACCAGGTAGGTTGGATTCCAGCAGATAGCGGACAGTAAGTGGAATTGGGTGGAGCAAGCAATCTTGAGAGACCATAGGGAAGGAAGGCAATTTCATAACCTGAGCCAGATCTACAGCTTCTTTGTGGATCGTTGAGTATGAAGGTATGGACTGCCAAAGACAGCAGAAGTCACAGTTATCAGAACACAACAGAAACACCTTAAAACATTCACGACTGAAGAAATGGATTGAATTTTCCTCACGTCCACTCGAAAGATTTGAGAATCTCTTCCAAAAAGTTTAATTTCTTCTGGAAAATTGTCATGAATGTTCAAGTATGGAACACGTCTCTCTTTCACCAGCCTGCAATAAAAATCACAAAAGATTTGATCTAATACAAATATCCTCAATAAAAATGTCACGGAAAATTTTGAGCTATTGTTTGTTATAAAAACTGACTAAAAAAGTCTAAATATATCTGGGGATTAATAGCACTTATGAAATAGCGTTCGTGCTCCATACCTCAGTAAATCAGCCAGAGTGATGGCCTCTCGCACCCACAGCAGAGCCAGATAGCACAGTGCCAGCGTCCGTGGCATGGTCATAACATTATGGGTTTTCCTGTCTATCCTTTGAATGTATGATAAAGCATCCAAAGAGCCTGACCGCACACCAGCGGAGCTGCCTGTACGGCAATAACATGTTTAGTTGTGAATCAAATGCAGTGCTTTAAATGAGGTACCAGGGAGGAGTGGTTTTACCTAAGTCTTTCACCTCTCCTGCCTCTGAAGGAGCCCCAAATGAATACTCAGAACAGATCACCGACTCTGTCTCACTCTCCGACTCAGAGTTTTGATCCTGAAGAAGAAGGGGAACACATCATTATTTATTATAGATTGTATATCATTAAAAATGCTTTTACACTTACTGCAGTGGAAATCGGGTTGCGGACGAAAGCTTGCCTGGTGTTCTGTAGGAATCTCTTCCAGAAATTCCACATTACTTCTGTCTATGAATAAAAAAGACACAATTTTTAAAACAGGCAGTCCTATTCTCAGCACCTCTTGTACTGTCAAATTGAAGCAACTGACCTTAAACTGCAAACAAACACCAAGACTAACCAAAGCGTCAGCCTGGCATTTCAGAACGAACTGAAAACCCTCACAGACCATCCACTCTTGTGCAAATTCTGAAAATACGAAAAGAAGCCATCACAGAAAGTTCTCAGGTAAACCTAAGGTAAATAAAGGACCAAAGCCTTTGACTGACTGTTTTTAGTTTTCATGGATGTTGTCATCTTTGAGACTCTGCTGTTCTTTATTTCAAGAAAATCCACGTCATCTCTTATTTTCTAGGAGCAATCACATCATTTTTTCACATGTGAAGATATAAAAAGAAGCAGTGATTTGTTAAATCTGTCCAAGAATTGTGTAATGCATGCGCGTCAATGTATGGATCGTTTCCAGTTTGAATAATAAAATACATTTTAGCCTAGGGAGTTTGCCATTATATTAGTATTATTATTATTTATTCGTATTATTATTTGATGTTTCACACGTTTTGTTATTAAATGGAATAACCTAATAAACGCTGTCATTGTGTACATATGAGTAACTTGTACTGTCATTGTGTACATATGAGTAACTTGTACTCATATGTACACAATGACAGCGTTTATTAGGTTATTCCATTTAATAAACGAAACGTGTGAAACATCAAATAATAACAGAGATGGAGTTAGCATATAGTAATGCGGTGTAAAACTCATGACGATTAATATAAAGTTAGACTATAGACTAACCTCGATCACATTGTGACAGTTTTTGCAGAAGAACTGTCCCTCGTATGAAACCCCCCAGTCAACAGCAGAGCACTGACCGCATGGCTCACTGTATCCCTCCTGAATGCACAAACCAACAGGTTAACTACAGCCACAACTCTGCTCACCGAACAAATCGCTATGATAAAAGGCAAAAACATCATGCTCAACGTTTCACACTCACAGTGAGATATTCGTCCATGGTTGCACCAGCCGATTAAAATGTGTACAACAAGTTGTATTTTGCTCGTAGCTCTCAAGCAGAGTTAACATTTTCAATATGGCCGTGAAAATATTTTTCATAATAAAAGTCGGAGAACGAAACTCAGACAAGACAACTTATTTACTGAAAGTAATTGTAAACTTGAGTGTTGCTATTAAAACTTTATTTATTTATTACAGTCGATATTACTTATTATTTAATAGTCATATTAATTAAAATGAAAAATCTCTAACGCCCCGTATCCAGTTTACATAGTGTTTAAGCGCGATTTATAAAGAGCAGAAATTGTCTTGCACAATAAACAGTAGATGGCGTGTGTGTCCACGAGGCTGTTTGAGCTTTCAACGTTCCTCAACAAGACTACATGATTTATCCCATAATTTCCTTTGAACAAGAAGTGAACTGCATCCTCCGGGGGTTAATTGCTCTTTTCAGTACACACATATATAAAAGTGCCACCCATAGTTTGTGTGAGTGTAAAAGTGGGCAGCGGGCACAGTGTATATTTGTATTATTATAACATTATGGACAACAGTGCCATCGAACCAGTGAAAACCTGATGATAGAAGCCTAATATTATTTAATGATAATATTATCGTAACCTTCGTTTAAAAGCATTCGTAAATGCATACAGTAGATATTGAACAGAATGTAATTTCTTCTTCCTACAATAATTGCATTGAATTTATGAATGTCTAAGACAACAATATGTTTTTTTGTGCAGATGACTTAAAACAAATAAAGAGTTGCATTCAAAAGTACCATTAATGGAAAGCTATTTTTTGAAGTCATAATAAGATGTCTTTTTTTCAGGTGTGCGCATCACCAATCCCCTTCACACACTCACACAGATACAAAGTCCTTTAAAGATGCTGCTTCTCACACCAAAGGGGCCAATTTCATGGTTTAGTGCCTTGCTGGCAGTCTTTCATGCTCTCTATGCAAAGCGCAGCATTGTTGTCTATGGAAATCAGGAACAGTCAGTAACTGCTGGTGTGGGTATTATTCATCATACTAAAACACACGTTTCATACCCACTCGTCCTCCACGGGTGTCACAAGCGGAGGATAAAGATTGTGGGAGGCTGTGGGTGTGCTACGCTGCTCGGGTGAAGAGAAAATTATACTGAGCCTTTCTCACTTGTTTTTTAGCTGTATGAATATTACATGCTCTTGCTCCTTTTTCAATCACGACTCTGCTTCCCCTTGGTCACCGGCACCTGAGGTTTTCCAAAAACAACATTTACTATGAAACATAACACTCAACCCTGACAAAATTGTGCCCACCTTTTCACACTTGCTAGGTGGGCAGCAGCTTTCTCTGGTGTTAGGATGCTGACATATGTGACATATGCAGCGGTGAGGTAATCTAAGGGTGAAGAGAGAGGCATTGTGAATAATCAAATATGCAAAAACAAACATTAAGGCTAAAGTCCAGCATCAATGATTTACATCATATTCCCTGTTTTTATGAGCTCAATTCCCTGCTTATAGGGAATATTTGCTGTTTGCAGACATTTAAAGTTATGTAAGGAACAAACCAAAATATACGTTTTAAAATGTGACATTTTTGGGTGAATTAGTCCTTTACAGAAAATGTGTGAAAGAAAATTTGAACAAGAATATACAGTACTGTATATTCTATTGTGATAAACTACTGTAATAGAGGAATATAATTGACATCAATAACGTCATTCACCTATATTTCTTTCCAGCATTGACATACAGCTTTTGATGTGCCGAGATCGACGCAGTGGAATCTTCATGCTGTTTTCACACCAACTACGCACATGGAAAATCCTATTGTTGCCAACCTCAGGTCTGCGTCCCGATGGTTACCATGGAAACCACATCATGTAGAGGCACACTGAATGGCAGGGGTAGCTCATGCATAATCAAAGATGAAAGCATGTGTGGTGTGGTGTGCAATCGTTTTCCTCTTACAGAGGGTATCAGAATTGGTGATACATCAACACAGGAGCCGATGCTTTGCAGGTTCTGAGTCGACAACCAGTTTACTGAATGCGATCCCTTTTGATTATTCATCGATATCAGTGTTCACCTGTCTGAGTTTTTCACTCAGAAGAGAAACACTGCATATGAGTGAGACTACACACACACACTGTATTTTAGTTCCTCCCTATCACTCTGGAAAAAATGACCTCATTGGCATCATTAGTCACTAATACCCTGTCAGCAGACCCGCTGTTAACTCAGCCCTCCATCACTGGCGATGAAAGCTTCACATATTTCTCAAAAATACGCATCTGGACAGGCAAATGTTTATAGTGTTTAAGTCAGTCTGTATCACCGTCTATCGAACAAGATAGCCAACATCTGCATGAGCTTAACGCTTCTAACATAATACCCGGTCTGGAGAACACTAAAGCCGACACATACTTCTCCAGCATCACACACAGCTATTTAGACTTTTGTGTTCCATTCATAAATCAATCCACAAGGCTATTTGTTTCTGCCAAAGAATCCCACTTTCCCACAACAGCAGTATTTTTCAGGGAATGCCCAACAGAGCTTGATCAGCAATTGACTAACATTACTGTTTAACAGCTAGTTTAAAATATACCGTGGTGAGCAGAATCAGATGACATGTTTAGCTTGATGCTAGTCATTAAGAGAAAATAAATATTTTACTGTATTACAGTCATTGAATAATATTTATAGTGTCTACAAGAGTGCAATGGGGTGCCTGGGGTGTCCAAAGTCGAATACCTTTTGAACTATACACTGATAAAATAAATCGTATAATAAATTTATCTTTAATAAAATAAAATAAAATTCTGGAAACTGTATGGAAAAAACAGAAATATACCGTTAAATTATAAAATATAAGGATAGATATTAAATTGTTTTCCCCATTTTTCTTGTAAAGGTTGTACTGTAATTTTATGGTTTTTCACCCTATTTAAAAAAATACATAAAAAATTCAGTTTTTCAACATTTTGAGTGGAAAATCTGTAAACAATTCTGTAAAATTACAGTCAATTTTGTTTGGTTTTTACCACTTACCCACACCTGCTAAAGGATTGGGGAGAATACAATTCTTGGCGTGGGATAACTGTGGCTGTCTCCATAGCAACTACTGATGGACTCTATGACAATGAAAAAGAGAGAGAGAGAGAGAGAGAGAGAGAGGGTGTGTGAGAAAAAGAGAGAGACTGGAAAACAGGAATTCTATGGTAACTCCTAGAAACCAACTAAAAATAGACCCATGTAACATGTCTTCTATACATATTAAGCAGTAATTACAGGCCTCTCATAAAACTTATATTAATATTGTGCTTAATATTATTTTTAAATGACAGTTAGGCAGAAAAGATGTGTGTGGGCAGTGCATAGGAGCAGACTCTTCTGTTTAGGATTGGCACACAGACATAAGGACTTAATGTTAAACATTTTGCCAGTCATACCTTTGATGAGTATGTCATGGTTCTTAACTGCAGGTCATGCTAACTTTACACTCTACTGTCAAGGTTAAAGCTCTCTGCCAGGTTTTACAAATGTAGGGAGTATTTTGGTGCCTCATTCATAAACCGTTGCTTTATTTATCTACTGTAATAACATGCTGTGATCTCCATCTCCAACTGAGAAGATAAGAGCTGTTACATTTTCTGCACATGCAGGGGAGGGAAGTAGGGTGTGCAAGATTACTTTTTCCAAATTCTTTTTGATTTATAGAGCATTATATGTCAAATTATATAGGGTCAATACAGTTCTTTACTATGAACTTGAAGGGGAGAGGCTGAGGGCACAAAGAGAAATGAAAGGACATTAATGGACAAAAACGAGCAAAGGGAAATTGACTTTGGCTGAGAGAGAGTGGAGGGGAAGCTTGTATACAATCTTAGCTAAATTCCCTGTGTCCCACGTAATGCCATTATATCTTGAGTTAATGCTACATTGTGGCTGTCTGGCTAAATCCTTACTCATTCACAACTCTGGTGTTGAACAGATCAGTTGCAGCATTACTGACATTTACAGCATGATATTTTTGAGGAACTGTGAATGTATGTATTTATTTATTCATACACATTCAAGGCATAGGACTATGTACTCCAGTTGGCAACTGTTCCTATTAGTTTATTGTTTAACATTCTAGCATATATTTACAAGTTAATAAAGATAAATAGATCCTTCCCTAATAAAATAGATGATAATGTAATATTCTTAAATCCACATTAAATGGAGGACATCACACCATCTGGTCTGTCATCGTGTGACTGCATGCGGTTTGAAAGATTGGACAGTTTATTGGACAGCTGAGTATTATTTCTTATCCTTGATCAGATTGTTATAGTACACTTGAAAGATGAGATACTCATTGTTTTGCAGTGAGGTGTGTTATTTTTACCCTAAAGTGCCAAGTGTTTGGTTACCCTGCTTTACCCATCTGTCTTAACCGAGGACTATAATTGTAGCTGGGTTATTGACCCGTTTACGCTTAATGGCACTTTCTCACTTCAAAGAAAGATATTCCCTGTCCAGACAAATATTAACCCACACTTCAGTTTGAGAATCATTTCTGGGAAACTACACAAGATGCAAAATCACATATTGTGTATTCTGTGTATATTCTTCATGGTGTATCTTTTGCTCAACTTTAACTTTTTATTATGCCAATTTTTATTATGGACATGTGGGAGTGCAAAAAAGTAGTATTTAAATAACTCAGGCGATAAATGTAAGATGGACATTATTTGTTGTTTTTCTTCTTGCTGGGTATCAATATGGATTAGTCTGAAATAAATCTTCTCCTGCTAAGCATGCTCACATCATAGGTTAACAGTGTGAGTGTCAGAACAAAGCATCACCCATTTTATTTGTCATCAATGTTAATGTAAGGTTGTGAGGCTTTTAGTCGTAAAAATATCAAGAAAATGACATCACACTTGCCCACACTCATGAATTATGCAGTCTTTGTTCTTTTATCACATGCACATCTCACCCTCTCCTTATTAGCAACATACTTGTTTAGTTTATGTGTGTGCGTGTCTGCATTGCTTTAGTGGTGCAAAGGTTATGGATTCGACACACAGGGGACACATCCTCACAAAAAATGAAAATGTACAGACCGAAATGTTGCCAAATGCAAATGAGTGGTGTTTAACAAGGCTACACATTTGTATGAAGTTGCCACACATTTGCATATGTGTAGTTGGATCAAAAATGTCCCCACAAGGTAAAATATTATTGGTTTACCTTGACTACACACACACAGATTTTAAGAACAGAAAAGCTCTTTGGGCTTGTGGGTGATGTATTTTTTAGAGTGATGAAATCTCATGACCAAACTGGGTCTTCGGTTCTCAGTTTCTTTGCTTTAAGCACTGTCCTTACACAACTCGCTCACTTTAAGCTGGGAGGAACACTATGTAACATACTATAGTGGGGGCCAGTGACTTTTTTACTGGGAATGCTGAGTGATTACTATCATCATCACAGCAAAAACCTGTGAAAACTGCAGATTTACAATACAGTATGCCATGCACTGCACAACACTAGAAGCACAATGCAAAATAAATACTGATCTCAGGTAATTAACACTCTTTGTACACATTAATGGTGCAGAAACCAGATAAGCTTTCACAGCTGTCTTCCTGAACGACAAATGAACGCAATCCAAATGGATTAAAAGTGTCAGTGTTGACAGAACTGTTATAGCAGCCCCTAGAAAGCCAAGCATCTCCTGATGGCTTCGGGAAGGTAATGAACCCATGTATGTTTACCTCATTCAGACTAAACACAAATTGGCTTTTTGACATCACAGGCTTGAGTCACGACCAGTGTGAAATAAAAGATCCCTGACTTCTATGACACTTTTATAATGTGGCAAACATGCCGTGTGTTTGACGTGCTCAATACATTTTTTATCATGTTGAGTGCTGATGCACGCGTTGAGGCCGAGTGGTCTACGGGCTCCATATGTGCGGTGCTCTCTTTCACTCTCTCTTAGACTGAGAGCTTATCTGGTATCCTGAGCTTCATGTTTTGTTTTGAATGGAGTTACTGCGAAATCAAGCTTTTGTCCACAAGAACAAACCAGGGGAATAATAAACTGTGTTTGTAAAATTATTTTAAATGAGAAAAAGATTAAATATTTGTGTGCATCTGACAGGAACCAAGCATTTGTCTGCTTTACAATATATCACACAATCTATGACTATGTCACAATATATAACTAGTTATCATATTTGTGTTTATAAACTAGACACACAACACTACTGAGACATACCGTGCTGATATTATGTTGCCATGGACAAAAAATGTGTCACTAAAAACCTCAAAATGCTAATAGTTTTCTCTCAATAACATGCAGTTTCGTTTCAGACATCAACCAACTGGAGTAATTTAATTTACTTTGATGATGGATGCATGTGTTTTTTTTTATCTTCGACTTCGTTGGCAGTCATATTAGATAACATGGTGGGTTTTATTGTGAAATGATTTCATATGAAGTAAGTTATAAATATATTTGGGGTAGCATCAGGGTGATTCATTTATGAGTTTTTATATTTCTGTGAACTGTTGCTTTTAAGAGATCATATCTGGATTTTTTCTTGACACATAATTCTGAGGATTTACAGGAGTCCACAGATGTTTGAAACAGGTAGCAGATTCTGCACAAGAACATCAGAACAGCCATTTTTAGCAACACTATAACAGCTTCTGTAAAGTGACAAATGAACCCTAGACTACCAACAGCAGAAATGAGGGTGATACCAGCATATGTCATATAGCATTATAGATCAATGCATCTCAGGAATAAGGCAACAACATGGTGCCTCATCTGTCTAGTGACTTTGGCTTTTGGAACCCCCCAGAAAATAAACAGGACTATAATTCAATAACATCAGAAACTCTTCAGTCATCTTTAGATTCTGATCATGGCTCTTTAATTTTCAGCCTGGACAGATGCGGTGCAGCTGAGAGAAGCTGTGAGTGTGAGAGATTAAATGAGTAGGAAAAAATATAGTGGGAAAATTTGCAATGATATTCAAAAGTGCCCCAGAACTGTTTGCTTTCCTGCATTTTTCGAAATATCTTAATGTTAGACAGAATAAACCAAGTTTTCCTACTATATAGTAAATGGTGGCCAAGAACTGTTATATTAAGCATTCTACCAATAGATATAACAAAGAAATTCATACAGATAGGAACAACTTGACGGTGAGTAAATGATGACAGAATTTTCATTTTTAGGTGAACTGTTCCTTTAATTTTGCCAAATTGTGTATAAGGTTAACCGGCAGCCCATGCAGCACATGTCACTGTTCTGACAGCCTGTCTAAATGCAACATTTTTGTGCTGTAAAACACAGTTTATCTGTTGTATATTTACAATGACCTAATGTTTAAACAATGTTGCAACAATAATTGTACATTAAATAAAATGTGGGTTATATATACATACATTTTTTTTTTGCTCAGAGTCATTTCCAGAATGATTCTTTGGATGCGTTTCTGGGCCTTTTCTGAATACCATACATTGAAGGACATGGCTATGATACTAGTTCTGAGTAAGCTTTTTTCCAAGCAGGTTTTCAGGAGACAAGACAACGCCCAGAGACATCTTCCCCCGTATTCACCGAAAAAAATACATTACGTAATAGTGCTCTTCTGTGCAGAAAGTGTGAACCGACAGCCTGACTGATCTAGTTCACAAACATGGGTGACGGCAGGCTGGCTGGGAAGAGGTAGAGGCAAGATAGGAGAAAGTGTTTTAAACTAAAAGCGTTTGTCTCTATCTGGATTAATTACACATTTTTTTTCCACTACATAAATCAAGTAACGCATTATGGCTTTTTACTTACAAGAGCTGGAAAATCAACCGTATTTTACTGGTTCCATCACGACCATGAAAGTGAGCTCTAAAGAAATGGTTTACTATGTCTGTGGAGTAACCTGATGGTGTGCCTACACATATCCTGGGCCTGAATCCCATTACATCTTTGGCTTTTCTAATCAGCTGCATTTGATGTCCCAGACCTGTTAAATCTTCTCTCAACCTCTTTCTCCTTCCGTTCCCTATGAATGTTTTACAGCCCTCAGGTTAGAGAAGGAGCAGCACGTCAGAAACTTTACATAAATGCACAGCACTCCTGAAGCACTCAGCATATTGCATCCTCTCACACTTTCTCCGCAGCTCCCGAGCAAATGCAAGTGTCGGATAAGCCAAGCAGGCTGAATGTGTGCTTAAAATGTATTACTGGTCTCTGGCGAAACAATATTTCCATTAAAACCTGATGTAAAGTGAAGGACGATTTAGAAAGCAGCAATACAAACTGGATTATGAAATAATTGAATTTCTGTGAGTCTTTTCCAATTAGAGCACTTTAGCTTCATTGAAAAGATTCAGCTCATAAGAACAGAATTCTACGCTTACAATTCTCCCCATTGTATTTGCATGAGTAAATAATGGCAGCCCTGTCATTTTGGATGAATAAGCCTTTATTCATTTAACAGAGGGTAATGAGTGTAATACGGGCACATAATTAAGCATCTCTTTTATTCATGTGATCCAGTGAAATAAAATCTTCTTAAAACATTCAATGAAAAGTATCTATTCACCAAGTGTTCATATGTTTACAGTATAGCGTTGCGGAATGTCATGTCATGATACAGAAAAGCATCATTTAGTAAACACCATTTTGTGCCTTCAGGTCCTTGAGGCACTGTGTTTAACAAAAGGATGGGATTACAGGGGAAGAGATCATTCTGAACCTGTAACTGATATGTGTTTTTTCATGCTTCAGAGAACGCCATGTGCCCTAAACTTTCATAGCACCAGGTTTTTTGATGAACAGTAATGTATTTAACAAAACCCCAGGTGACAGCACAGTCTAATAATACAGTTGAACGAGTGCTCTGTGTGTAATAGTGTTTGATCGTTGTTGTTAATTCTGTAACCCAGCACTAAAAACGTGTTTCTTCTTATTAGAAACACTTACTGTCCAAGAAAGAAACACAAACAGGGGTTCAGTACTTTCCTCAAATGAACGATATGCTCATATTAACAACCATTGGCATTTTGCACGAAGGGTTCTGCTTAGATAAAACACATTTGTTAAAAATGCGCGCCCGCTGCGTGCACAAGAATTCGAGGGGGTGTGTCCATTGCGATGAGACATTCCTCTCACTGTTCTAATTCGCGTAAATCCCATGGCCTCAGAGTGGACCTCCTTCAACCCCGCCTATTTTGATCAACTATTGGTCAACTGACCGAAGCTCTGCGTAGGAGGAACGCCACATCTGAACTCTGATTAGACATGCGTTAGGAAACCACGCCCCTTCTTGAGTTCGGTTGAGGACGTGACGGCGAATCTTTTCTCCCTCCAACTCAAAGCGGATATAGCTTTTGCCGAGTATCTGTTTGGTACCGCTCCTCAAGGTGGGAACAACCTTCTCTTATTTTGCTATCTTATATTATATTAACACTCCTGATATGTAAAGAACGTAATAACGTTTGGTTTCGCTGTCTATTTAATATAAAAGGCCTGTCAGACATGAGGGAGTCGTTATCTGTAAAATGCTAACCGAATCAATTGCACGCGATACCAGGTGGACTGACGTTAACGTTACTTGATAATATTTCCGATTTTGGTGGAACAATGGGGTATTTATGAAGAATGTGAAGCATAATTCATGATAGAAACACGATTTGCGAACCGCTGGTGATATTTACAGAACGTGCTAGAGAATTGTGGGTTTAGAAGTAGCAGGTTAGCCATTGGCTGGTTTATGGACGGGATTGGATTAGACAAGCGTGAGTAACGTTAACTGTTAACTTGGATCGGGAGAAAGTGAATCTTATATTTGATGCTAAACGTATAGTATTTTCTTTATTGTGTGTGATACGTAACGAAATGTATAGGACAGATGCAGCCAGTGCGATGTTTTGGTGTAAAATGTAATGTTTTTTTCCTGACATTGAAAAATTCCAACTGCCTGATTCGCATAATCTGTCATTGCGTACTTGTTGTGAATACTGTATTCTTGGTTTTACAACCTCAGGTGTTCGTGGGCCACTAATAGCCCTTACTGCTTCGTCCAGCAAGCCTCTCCTCTTCCCCGTACACACTTTCGGTCCTCCCTCCCCTCTTTGTCGGACTCGCCATTGTCCAGCGTTGATACGCTTTTACCGTGTCATTAAATCATGGATAAGACGGAGCTTATTCAGCAAGCCAAGCTGGGAGAGCAGGCGGAGCGCTATGATGACATGGCCGCGTCTATGAAGCAGGTGACGGAGCAGGGAGCAGAGCTCACCAACGAGGAGAGAAACCTGCTGTCTGTCGCCTACAAGAACGTGGTCGGGGCACGGAGGTCGGCGTGGAGGGTCATCTCGAGTATTGAACAGAAGACCGATGGCAACGACAAAAAGCTTCAGATGGTGAAGGAATACAGAGGGAAAGTGGAGGGAGAATTACGCGATATTTGCAACGAGGTGCTGGTAAGTTGACGGTGAAAAAGAGTACGTACTTCTATACTGAGTATACCCTCTACTGACAACATACTAACAATGCTCGGTACTCTTGAGAACAGACTGTGCTATACTTGGTAGAATTTATACCACTGTATTCTGACTATGCACAACATTATTGTATGTATTGATACATTCTATAGTAGTATATACTATTCTGACAATATGGTTACTACACTCACTACCAGCTCTGCACACTGTCTAGAATTCATACTACTATATACTGACCATGCTCAATATTACTGTTTGTACTGACTACATTCTATTCTGGGTATATACTGGGTTTATCTTACCTGGCAATATATTATGTATAGGAAATACCGGTTCTGAACATACTCAATATTCTCTCTATACTCAATACCGTCTTTATACTTCTATAATCTAGACTTCTAGCCTATATAGTGGCCGATCTATATGGGTTTTTCAAATACTGGCTATGCTTAATATTACATCTTTACTGCCTACTTTCTTTACTGGGCAATATATTATGTATACTCCGACCTGGGTCTGAACACACTCCGGCTTTATAGTGCTATAATCTATTCTGCAATATAGTGGTCAACCTATGTGTTTTTCCTATACTGACCATTCTTAATATCGCACATTTTCTGACTACACTATGTAAAATGCCATGTATATAAAGGCTCTATTATGTACTTCTATACTAAGTTATATGTGGATCTTTATATAAAGTCTTTTGGGTTTAGCCATAAGCGCTCACTAGTGTCATCACATTATCACATGACAGACGAGCTTTGATCCCCTCAGACTCATTGTATTAGAAAGAATTGCATTCTTCTCGAAGTGACTTGGTGGCATTTAGCTGCAGTACTTGGAGTGGAAAACCACCACATACAGTGTTCCAGTGTAAAGTTTGGCACCTCATCCCAGTCCTCTTGTTGTAAGAGGCTCTTGTGGGACCATTAGACAATTGATTCCCCGAGGAGCGGTGCAGAGAGAGACAACCAAGCCTTCAGCTTCCCACATTCGATATGTATTGCAGGCAAAAGTACAGCCTCTCTCTCCACCCACAGGCAGGGACGGTTGGGCTCTGTGTCATCAGTATTGGATTCCCACTGTCACTCCCCTAATAGCCCAGTCATATTTTTGTCACGCTTATCAAACTTGTTGAAATGGTGCCGCAGCAAAGACAAGACCATTCATGCCTAGTGTTGAAAAAAGATGCAATGAATGATCGCATGTGGAAGTCAAGCTGGGCTTAATATCGCAAATTGTCAGTTAACCCAGCTTTAAAGAAACTAGTTCTGTAGCTACGTCATAACCATCAGAAAGGAATTAGTTTTATTTACAAAATAAGATGGTAGGAAGAGTACCCGTGCTGTTCTTTCCTGAATGATAAAGAGATTTATAATGCAATGCTATAAAAAGTGCTATATTAAAGTCTTGTAAGGGCAATTCCAGCATTATGGATGTGAGATTACCAACAATGAGTAAATTAATGATGTTTGGGTGGACTATACCTTAAATTTTTCTTCTGATCTTTCCCTCATGTCTAGTTAAAGGCAGCTGGTCTTGTGCCACAGAAAGAAAATGATTCATAATATAATAAATTGGTTAGAAACAAGTGACCTCAGCTACTAAAAATAGCAGTTAACAGTGCATTGTCTTGCGGGTAGCGTTCTCTCACAGCTGATTGTTGTAGTGTGCTGTTCTTAAATGGGAACAGTTTGAGGATTGTGACTACCTTATCCTGTGTGGAGACATGAGGGGCTCATCCTGAGCGGGGAGAGTACATGTAGTGTTGCACGAGGCAACAGGAAATGGATGTGCACATCATCTCAGTCACCGTTTTCTCAGCATCTCTTAATGGTGAAGAAAAAGAGAGGAAGGGCATTAAAAGAGCCAGTTTCCTGTCAAACAAGAATAGGGCAGTTTGTGAAGAATAGAAGGTCAGGGGCCACTGACACATGGGGAGGTTATCCCTTCAGGTCAGATATTAAGGGCATGTCATAGACAAGCGTGAGTCATTTATAGTATTGTCTGAAATGTGACTGCTACGCAGAGGTTTGTAGGGCACATCTATGGTAGGGATCTGGTTTTATATGCAGAAGAGCAGGTGAGGTCAGTATCACTCCATGGCTGAGTTGCACCATTTTGCTGAACTCTTTACATTGATGCAGGGTTAAAGGATTAAATATACTGTATGTAACTGTCTTCAGAGGTGTATAAAGACCCTTCATATAGAAGCGTTATGTTTTTTTTTCACCTTAGAATGAGCTATTTATATCTAAAAAAATGGAATTCGCCATGTTGTTTCTACAGCCCTAAACGGACAAACTGTTAGAATGCATTTCGTAAATGAGTTATCTCCTCCGGCAAAGAAGCAATAATCTGATGACATTTTAGTGATGTGTCAGCCACCGTAGTGCTTCGAAAGGGAGGGGGGTGGAGTGAGCCGTTGCTTGCAATGCGCAACCTCAGCACCAGATGCCACTAAATTCCATTCACTGGACCTTTAATGCATAAACTCTTTCCTATTGGACTGCATGAATTCTCTTCTTTCAGAGCCTGTTTCTGGAACATTTTTAGTTTATTTTTGAGTCAGAACCTGCTGGATCCAAACACTGGATGCTAAAACGGGAAAGTAATTCCTGGCTTCAAGATGTTTTCTTGAGATATTTTCATTTAAAGTGGTGATATGACACGGCTAAAACCAATATTATCGTATGTTTTAGATGTAATGCAATGCGTATACATGATTTAAGGTTCAAAAACTCTGTATTTTCCACATACCATGCATGTTTGTATCTACTCTTTGCCCCCTGAAATGCGCTGATTTTTTACAAGGCTCATTGCTCTGAAAAGCGAGGTGTGCTAATATGATTGGGCAGTTAACCAGTGCGTAGTGATTGGTGGAATACTGGAAGTGTCTGATGGAAATGTAACGCCTCTTACCATATTTGGAACATCAGGTTCCAAAGCAATTGTACTGACAGACATGCCCGCCTTACTTGCGTATACATTTGGGCAGTCTTAGTCAAATCATACCACGAACTGACGTAGATTTGGGGGGTGTGGTTACACGAGGCGCCTCAGGCAGGTCTGGGTGAGCATTAGCTTACAGATAGAATGCATATTTTGTTCCGACACTTTTAATTTTTTGCAATTTTACGTCTAATGCATGCATGGGCAACTTAAAACACATGTTTGTGCCATATGACCCCTTGAAGATGTTAAATCTGTGCTTATTATCAGGGAGAGGAATATGTCATTGTGCTTTTTTTGACATTTGGCCTTTAACTCTAGTTAAAGCAGCGTGCAGTAAATACTAATATTAAGAGAATATGCATGAGGAGATAGTGACAGTGCATTAGTTTCTTTGGAGGCCCTGTAGAACATTCCCATAAATGCTGAGATGATGGCATAACATCTGATAATATGGTTTTCTGCGTAAAACAGTGCATTAAGTAAAGAAGAACCTTCGTTTATCTAAACTGATTTGGAGAATAGTAAATGTAATAGTAAATGAGGCTGTATCTCATACAGGTTTCAGTGGCTTGCCTTGTTGTGTTGCTGAGGTCTGTTTGCTTTACGCAAGATTGCATGCATGTTTTTTTTAATGCATGTCATTTGTTCCACAGCCGCCCAACCATTCAGCTGATCCATTTACTTCTCATGTCAGTTTCAAAGTGACTTTTAGTTCAGAAATGTATGGTTTCTTCTCTATTTATGTTGTAACATATTTGTATAGCTTATGCTGAATAGCTTGTTCTTTTAATATTTGGCCACACATCCTTGCCTGTGTCGTGCAGTACACAGGCTTGTTGTCTGTTCCTCTATCCTGGTGGTTCTGTTAAATTCAGGCGTCAGGAGAAGCACATGTGATGTGTCTCTTTGGATTAAACAAAGTAATGTCAGTCCTGCTCTTCTCTTTCTCTGTCTTTTTACACAGTAGAGAAATACCTAATGGGGTGGGATGTCACACAGGAAGTCTGCACTCTGCTCTGGTTTTCACTTGTGTTTATGTGCATTTGCATGGTTTGTCTAATAGAGCCCCATTTATCCACCAACGCCCAGAATGTGGTAATTTGGTGATGCTGCAAAATGTCAGTTTACAGTTTTACACTTGTCAAATGAATAAAGTTTACAATCATATGCTGCTGACTTTACAACCTTTATGAATTGATTGTGTTATACAAGGATTGTTTAAAATAGATTAATACAACAAGCTCTTTCTCTTTCCCTTTTTTGCACTCTTCTCCACCCGTAGGGACTGCTGGACAAATATTTGATTGAGAACTCTACAAACCCAGAGAGCAAAGTCTTCTATTTAAAGATGAAGGGTGACTACTACAGATATCTTGCAGAGGTTGCCTCAGGAGATGTCTGGAAGGGTAAGTGTCTTACTGCATATCTGTTTCGGGGAAAGGGTTACGTGTGTGTGGTGTGCGCACATGCTCGTTTCTTTTCTCAGTAATGCTGTCTTGGTTACTTCACAGTAAGCAGAAATTTGCCATGCTAGACATGAGATGTAAATCTTGTTTCTGTTTGTGAGACCTCAGTGTCACATTTTGTTGTTTGCTTTAGGCAAAATTAGGTCTGTGGCGTTAATACAGATTCAGCATGAATGATTTTGGAGTCTAATTTTGGTTGCAGAGATGGCCTGGGGCGTCTTTTACACCATTTATTGAGTTTGCAGCCTGTGTTTCTGGGAGAGGATCATATGGGGCCTTATTCCCCCTCTAGCTGCTTGCTTAGAATAAGTCATGAAGGCCCAGTTTATATTTTGGCTTAGTGCAGTGTTCACAAAAATCTAGTGCAAGGGACAAGGTTTTTGACATTGTGACATTTAGTCAAAATTCTTATTTTTGTATTTCATATGTCTTATTCTAAATGTCTGCTGTTATAAATGGCATTTTACCCTTTCTCTCTGTTATTGATCATGCTTATTAAATATGCACACAGAAAAAAGAATGTAATGTCTAAGTTATAATTTACTTGCCTTATTAACCAAATTATAGTGCCACTTAGGTTACTGCATCAGTCTAATATCCAAATCCTGTGAGGGACCATCACAACTTATACTCACTAGTTATCATTTCTGCATTTTGCTCTCTTACTAGTATTATATCATGATATAACTTCATAATGTTTTTGTGTCCCTGCACAGAAACGATAGCCAGCTCTCAAAGTGCATATCAAGATGCGTTAGACATCAGTAAGAAAGAGATGCAGCCCACACACCCCATCCGTCTGGGACTGGCTCTCAACTTTTCCGTCTTCTACTATGAGATCCTTAACACTCCTGAGCAGGCTTGTTCTCTGGCCAAAAATGTGAGTTTTCTAGACGACATTTCCACTGTGTTGCTGTTCATTGGTGCTCACTGAGTCCATTACTTTAATTACTAAAAACATTTATATTTTTTATATTAAATCATCTTATGTCATTTCTCATTCAACATAAGTTTTGCTTGGGACTACGTATAATATTCGCCTTATTAGAGAATTCACTTGCAGTCTGAAAAATGGAAGATATGGTAAAGGGATATAATCTTTTTTGGGGGGAAATTGCTGCTTGTAGTGGCATAATTCACTTTTAAATCTAGTTAAAGAGATGGTTCACCCCAAAATTCTGTCATGAATTACTCAATCTCTGGTTGTTCCAAACCTGTATACATGTATTTGTTTGGTTGAACACAGAGAAAGATATTTGGAAGAATGCTTGTAACCAAACAGTTCTTGGACCCCATAGTAGGGAAAATGACAATGGTGGTCAAAAGTGCTCCAAAACTGTTTGCTGTCCTACAATCTTTGTGTTCAACAGGAAAAAATATTTTAAGTAATTTTTCCTACTATGGTTATCAATGGGGTCCAAGAACTGGTTGGTTATAAGCATTCTTCCAAATATATTTCTGTGTTCATCAGAACCAAGAAATTCATACAGATTTGGAACTCAAAAATATTTTTTATTTTTGGGTGAACAATCCCTTTAAATCATGTTGTAACCTTGATCTATTTTAGGCTCAAATGTCTTTGAAAATTTCTACCTCAAGCTTTAAATTCATCTACATCAGGGACATAGTTTGCATGCCAGAAGCTTCACTGTTGTGGTTTCCTCGCACATCTTCACATGCCTTTAACTCATTGTGCGCATTTTCTTGCAGGCCTTTGATGAAGCCATTGCAGAGCTGGATACACTGAATGAAGACTCGTACAAAGACAGCACACTTATCATGCAGCTGCTTCGAGATAACCTCACTGTGAGTTTCAAACAGAGTCATACTCGCATAAAAAAGATTAAACATAAAAGTTCAATCTTAAAGGTTGTTTGTAAACTAACCAATGTTCAAGCATGCCTCCTTTTCTCATTTTCCCCATTAGTTATGGACCTCCGAAAACACTGCAGATGAGGGTGAAGGTGGAGATGGAGGTGAAAACTAAGCCTACATATTCTCTTCACATATTAAAGAAAAACAATCCTGGAAAACGACAACTTTTTACACTTCTTCATTCCTTATTGTGTCACTCATGATTATTCTAGCCATGTAAGCCCATGATCATACCAATGAGCTGTGAATGTGGAAATTCCAATCAGTCGGTTATTTTTCCACCACCTGGATTGTGGTTGCAATGAAAGTGAATATTAAGTTCCTTGGTTATGTGTGGTTTGTCCTTTGGCCTTTATGTGCAGTGTCTGCTGTAGAAAATGATTAGCCTTATATAAAATCAATTGTCTTTGATTGTGACAAAGCGACTAGCTTGTTTTTCCGATAAGTATAAGCATTGGAAGTGTCAGTCACAAAATGCAAAGCATTTCGCCTCAAGCATGGCTAGTTCTTTGCTTGCTATATATCACCTGCCATCTCTCTAGGGAGATCAACATACACCTGACAGAGATATGTCTTGTGAAATTGTCATAGTTTTGGCTTGAAACAGGCCTTTTCTATAGTATTGATTGCAGGAAAGCTGTTGTCTGATGCACCAAGTCAGCACGCATTGCTCAGCCAAGTATGCACTTTTCATAGACTAGAATCATGTCTTGAAGGTCACAAAACCATCCTGTCTGGTTGTGGTTTTCACTTTAAAGAGTTACCTTGCAAAGGCTCAAAGACAAAATATTTAAATACCATGCATGCCCATATTTTAATATACACTGGAATATTAACTATTATTGCATACGTTTGGTAAAGTACTTTTCATTGCAGGTTTGTGCACATGTTGAGAGGATGTTTGATTTGTCAAGTGATGTCAGTAGTTATCTGGACCACTGTTGTGTTTTTGCAAATCATTGACTGTATTCACCCCCCCCCAAAAGCCTTGTGAAATTGTGTAAACCTTACATACCAGCTATGTAACCTGAATTAAAATGATCATTTTATAAATCATACATATTTGTCGGTAATTTCATTGTTTCCTCCGAATATACTTTTTTTTGGTCACACTTCAGTATAGAGGGCAATTCTAGCTTTTAACAAACCATTAACTACCACTTTTACCCCAATAAACTCTTAATTTGGTGCTTGGTAAGGTAGTTGTTAGGTTAAGGTATTGGGTAGGATTATGGAGGTAAGAGTTTAGTTATGCAGAATATGTGCTTTATAAGTACAGCCAATATGCCAATTATAGGCATAACAACTAGTGAGAATTGCCCCCTATACTGAAGTGTTACCATCATTTCTTACACATTTTTAATCTTGTGATGTGTTTTTTTTTCTGTAAAAAGCAAATAACACTACGTTAAAAACTATACAATACGAGAGGCATTATAATATTTCAACGATTATGGCGTTTGCTGCACACATTAACCATATTTGGAAAAAAATAAATCTATGATTCAACATTAATATATCAACTTTGGTTAGTTGCAACTCCATAAATAAAGACTCGTTTGCTTGTTCATCTATGTAAATAAACCTTAAAACGCCGGGCTGAAGTTTGAGGTAAGAGTTTATAAATAGAGTCCGGATAAGACCGAGGCTGTGTTTCAAAACCTTGTGAGCTTCCTACAGTCATACGCACCCGCCCCTTTTCAAACTCAAAATGCTATTCCAGAGTCAGCTCGGTATCTATTGAGACAAACCTCGAGTGTTCATCCTTTTACGTAACAGAAACCGCGGACAAGCCAAAAACATAACGCGAGAACACGATCCGTAGATAGTTATGTTAAATGGAATTTCCCGGTATCGTCGACTCGCGCGCAGTGAATCTGAACACACATTGAACACTTCCGGGTGTTTGGCTACAATACGATTATGGCATGCTTTGTTTTCTGAGTTTTTTTTTTCTTTGAACATCAAACGGCATGAAAAAGCTCATATAAAGTAATCGTATTTTATTCTTATTTATTCACTTCATCGAAACTTTATCGCTTTGTTTTATCCAGCCAGCTGTGCGCGTGTGTAGAGTTGGTCGGTCACGTCCAGATGTTGGTCTCAATCAGATTGGTAATCCATGGGATTACACTGCGTGTTTTATGAAGTAACGTTACTGTGTAGTGTTCGCCATGAAACGCTTTGTTTTCGTTTTGGCGTCTTTGCTTTTGACGGAGTGTTCAAGGAGAAATATTAGGGAGGTCCTGGACGACGAGTACGGTGAGTTTTTATGCAGTCGCTGCAATGGGACGTTTAAAAAAACTATATTGTTTCAATGAAGTTACCAAAACCAATGCCTGCCTTTTAAACACGTTACTGTATTTCAGCTCTCGAAAGTTTCACTTGTTGATGTACGGTAGAGTAAATCAAAACAAATAGTTTGTGGAGAAGCCAAGTTCAACCTCAAGGGAGCATTTCCCTCAGTTACAGTACTATTGCTGACAGTTACAGTACTATTTGCTGTTATTCATAGTTGTTTGTTTTGAAGTTAAAAATATACTTCTTTAATAAGTTTTAAGATCTTCATCTAGTTTTTATGTGGTGCCACAACCAAGTCACCACAGTTGAATTATACGTTTATACTATAATTATACTATATTTACGGTGGTAATATTCGGTCACAAACTTGTCACACTGGGTTTTGTATTATTTGGGAGAGTTCAACCAAAAATAAAAGTGCTGTCATCATTTGCTCTCCTTGTAATTTCAAACCTGTATGACTTTCTTCTGGTGAACACAAAAGAAGATATTTTGAAGAATGTTGATAACCAAACAACGAAGGTACCCATTGGTTTTGTGTCCATACAATAGAGGTGAACGGACCGTTGTTTGGTTACCAACATTCTTCAAAATATCTTATTTTGTGTTCTACAAACGAAGGAAAGTCATACAGGTTTGATATGACAATAGGGTGAGTAAATGATGACAGATTTTTCATTTTTGGGAGAACTGTCACTTTAAGGAGTTAAAAATAACAACAAATGTGTTAAATGCATAAATATATCAGTCACTTTGGGTAACATCATTTGAAGCATCAGGAGTAAATGATGACAGAATTTTCAGTTGCTGGTTTTAATTTTTCAGACCAGCTCAGCTCAATGCTGTCAGACTTCGATGTTCTTCAGCTGTCCAGTCTTCAACAGCATTCAGTTCACAAGAGAGACGTACAGTCCCACACGCATGCAGAGAGGCTTCTTAGTTTTACTGCCTTAGACAGGTGAATACTCATAACCTGATTTAATGTGTATGTGTCATTGTGATCTCCTTCAAAGGAGTCCAATACATTCTGTAGTTGTCAAAGCGCCCGGTCATCACCAACATTACTGCTCAGTCATTAAAAAAACCTGGCTATTTATTTTACAGGGAGTTCAAATTGTACCTGACAACCAACACAGAGCTTTTCACACGTGACTTTAATGCCGTGGTGATAGGAGAGGATGGCGCACAGGAGATGTATGAGGTCCAAAGAGAAAACTTTTTCACTGGTCACGTCGTCGGTAACTACACCTGTACTTCTTTTAAGTTGAAAAAATGTAATCTAAGTACTGCTTAAATGGAAATCATTTTTGGTTTAATTGTTTTTTTGTTCAGAATGGCAGTATAAAATATTGTTTACATTTTTTTTTCACCCAATTGGCCATTTACAAATGAAAGGATTAGTTCACCCCAAAAATGAAACATTCTTTCTTCTTATAAGGTCCAAAAGCACATACATTCATCATTAAAGTAATCTGAATGACTAAGCGGGTTAACAGAGGGTGAACAACATGTTTATATATATATCCGCGTATTTTACACTGAGCATTAATAACGAACCATTGATAAAATGACTCTAATTCACATGGTTTGTCCTCCATTTCTAGGAGAGCTGAATTCTCGTGTACAGGCACATATCAGTGCCAATGATTTCTCTGCTCATATTCTCACTGAAGAAGCCGAATACAACATTGAGGTAAGATAAATCACCACAATCTACTACATCTACTGATATACATCATGCCCCTCAATAATAACACTACAATCATTGCTAACCTATGCACAGCCACTGTGGAGGTTCACTGAAGACCCTCGGGATGGGCGGCTGCTTGCTTATCGTTCAGAGGACATCAGGAACGTGACCCGGCTGGCAGCTCCTAAAGTGTGTGGTTACATCAGCACAGAAGCCAACGAGATGATGCCGGAGAGTGTGCGGGGAGCCACACCACTAGATGAAGACGATGATGAGGATGGTAAGTCTTATTAGGAAATGATTTTATGATGCATACGCTAGACTTATGAGAGTGATATATTTGGTCTACAGTCAACACTTTCTAAACTTGAAGATGATGCACTGTGAGACACCGCTTTATTTTGTAACCTATGTGTAATGTCTGTCTCTCGCATTCTCACACTAAGTCTGTTCTCGCTGTTATATCTCCTTTACAGAGCACACGAGAGAGAGAAGGCAAACCCAGGACCATAGCAAAAACACTTGTCCTCTGCTGCTTGTGGCAGACTATCGCTTTTTCAGACACATGGGCCGTAAGGAGGAGAGCACCACCCTTAACTACCTGGTATTCACATTAGGCATTATTCAGAAATTGTCGTAATTGATTTAACAAGGCAAATTATCTAAAAAAGAACAAATTACTATTTTTTGTGTGAGAAAAATATTTCTTCTTTATGAGACATAAATTAATGTATTATGAGATTAATGTATCCATTTACAGGGTGGATCAAATTATAAATGTAAGAATTTAAGAGAACACTTTTTCAGTTCACGAGTAATTGTAATTGGTCACGCCTAGACAAATAGGAAAGGAAAAATAGTTTTAATGACTTTATGGTTTAGAGAGAACCGTTTTCCATTGTGTAAATTCGTGTTTGGGTTTTAGATTGAGCTGATTGATCGTGTGGACGACATTTACCGCAACACATCATGGGATGAGCAATATAAAGGTTATGGAGTTCAGATTCAGCAGGTAATTTATGTTCTTTGGTGCCTTAAAGTGATAGTTGATAGACTTTCTTTCTTCCGCAGAACACAAAAGAAGATATTTTGAGGAATGTTTTTAACAGGCACCCATTGACTTGCATTGTATTTGTTGGGTGAATGGGTGAAGGCACTGTTCGGTTACCAACATTCTTTGAAATAACTTATTTTGTGTTCTCCGAGAGAAAGAAAGTCGTACAGGTTTTAAATGACAAGAGGGTAAGTAAAGGATGACAGTATATACCTATTTGGGTGAACTATCACTTTTAGAACACTAAGGAATTCAAGAGAATGCAGTTTGATACCAAACAACATTAATTTTTTTTAGATAATAATTAATAAGTCACCTACAAAAAGAGAGCCCGGAAAAGTCCACTTCAACATGAAAGGTTCTCCTGTGAAGAACAAAGATGTTTGGGATGTCAAGAAATTGCTGGAGGTAAGTGAGAGCTTGTGCCGCCTGTGTCCTGCCTGCTGTGAAAATAAAAAAAATGGAAGCGCTTACACTTACAGAGCAAACAATATTGAAAACTTGTGTATTCTGTTTCATTATCCATTTCAGCCCATGAACTACTTGTCAGAGAGCCTCCGGATATGTGTTGTTTAGAAATTGCTTTCGCATGTAAATGTAGTAAAATGTCCTGTTTGTCATTTCCCCGCAGCAATTTAGTATCGACATCGCAGACAACGCATCAAAGGTTTGCTTGGCTCATCTGTTCACATACCAGGATTTTGATGAAGGCACATTAGGCCTGGCATACGTGGCTGCATTCAAGTCTGGATTTCCTGGAGGTCTTTGCTCTGAGAGTGAGTGAAACGCTTTCTTTCATATTATATGCCATATTTAATGAGTATCACATCCAGATGGATAACTTAGTCCTGAAATTTTTAAATTATCATACTTTTGGTTGTATTTTTTCTTAAGAGTGCCCTTCAGGAAATGACAACCGGGCTATATACCTGAACACTGGACTAACCAGCACCAAAAATTATGGGAAAACCATTCTAACCAAGGTAAAGTGTCATGTATTTATTCTGTTTTTAATTCCAGAGAGTTTTGTTGTTTTGTTTGCCTGGGTTTGAATTAAGAAATGTATGTCACATCATGTAACAAAGGTGCCACCATAATTTCTCATGAGGTCACAACATGTCTATCTGTGTGCTTGTGATCACTTTAATGTGATAATCTGATTTGCTGACACAGGAAGCAGATCTGGTCACCACTCACGAGCTCGGTCACAACTTTGGTGCCGTGCATGACACGGATAACGTGTCCTGTGCGCCCAGAGAGGATCAGGGAGGGAAATACGTAATGTACCCCATCGCAGTGAGCGGCGACCACTCCAACAATAAAGTACGTCCTTCTGTGATGTGTCCGTGCTTTGTGTTCACCTCAGTATCATTTGTCACGATCGTTGTTTTTTGTGCTTCCCTGTAGTTGTTTTCAATCTGCAGTAAGAAATCTATATTAAAGCGACTGATGTCCAAGGCCTCCACCTGCTTCAAAGAGAGGAACAGAAATGTGTGCGGAAACTCAAGGGTGGAGGAAGGAGAGGAATGCGATCCTGGACTGCTGCACCTCAACGATGACAACTGCTGCACAGCTACCTGCAAGCTTAAGCCTGGTGCGGTGTGCAGGTAGAGCGTCTCCTTGTAGCCTTAAGGAAAAATTGCATGATCAAACATGCTGTATTAAAGGGATAGTTTACCCAAAAATGAAACTTCTGTATAAATTTCTTTGTTTGGTCGAACACAGAGAAAGATTTGGAATGCATGTAACCAAACAGTTCTTGGACCCCATTGACTACCATTGTGGGAAAAACGACAATGTTAGTCAAAAATGCACCAGAACTGTTTGGTGTCCTACATTCTTCAAAATATATTATTTTGTGTTCATCAAAACAAAAAAAAACTATAAAGCAATTTTTCCTACTATGGTAGTCAATGGGGTCCAAGAACTTTTTGATTATAAGCATTCTTTAAAGCTTTCTCTGTGTTCACCAAAACAAAGAAATTTATACAGATTTGGAACAACTTGAAGGTGATTAAATGACGACAGAATTACAATTTTTGTACAATAAAACTACCGCTTTAAATATATTTTTTATTTAATTCATTTTTAATCCATACTCTTTGCCTACAACCATACATAAAAAACCTACATGATGTGTGGAAGTGTTCAGCTTCAAATTGGGAAAAAGCTAAAATTTCATTTCTGTGTGACATAGTACCTTTAAGATTTCCAGCTGATGTCACTTTCAGCTTTCCCTGTTTTGTTCTTGGTACTAGTGACAGAAACAGCGCCTGCTGCAAAGGCTGCCAGTTCGAGAAGCCTGGCAAGGTGTGCCAGGAGCCGATGTATGCCACATGCAAGGGCAGATCTTACTGCACAGGTGGGACATAAGCTGACATACTCCAGATACTACTAGCTATACGTTTTATTTTATTTTAAGTTTGGGGCTGTTTTGGTGAGCTCCACTCTCTTGTTTTTTGTAACACTGGAAGTCCTTTCTTCTCTGGCTATAACAGGAATCAGTAGCGAGTGCCCTCCCCCAGAGAACCGCACCGATGAGACCATCTGTGTCGACAACGGGCGATGTCTGAATGGAGAATGTATCCCATTCTGTGAGGCTGTTACGAACCTGCAGTCATGTGCTTGCAATGGTAAACCACCTGGTGTCATTGGTTATTTCAGACCATGCAAATGCTGTTGTTATTACAGCTTAGAGCTGACATGTGCTTTATTCGGGTCTTCATCTCATTCTTCAGAGACGATCAACTCTTGTAAGGTGTGCTGCAGGGATAGGAACGCTGTGTGTTCTCCGTATGTTGATAACAGAGGGAACCTGTTGTTTCTGCGGAAAGGAAAACCCTGCACTGTGGGCTTTTGTGACGGAGCTGTGAGTTCTATACTGTGTTCATATACATGATTTTCTGCTTGTGTACATCACAACTTTTGTGAATTATTCAAACATTTATTTTTACATCCAGGGAACATGTATGAAACAGGTTCAGGATTTTATTGAAAGATTGTGGGATTTCATTGAAAAGCTGGACATTAATACCTTTGGTGAGTTATTGGTGAACATGATCATTTCAGCTCAATTGAAATCCAGTCTGAGAATTATTCATATTAAATGTCTGTGTGTGTCTCTTCTTAGCAAAGTTTATGGCAGATAACATTGTTGGCACAGTTGTGGTCTTCTCACTTCTTTTCTGGATTCCTCTCAGCATTCTGGTCCACTGTGTGGTGAGTCATCGCCAGTAACTTAGAGTAATCTTGCACTTACAACTACGAAGAAATGTCTGTTATGTTTATATATTGACCTTGAGTTGTACTACAGGAAGAAAATAAAAAAGTGAAAGAAACCGAATGGTCTATTCACAATATTCACCCCTGCCTGACCCCAAAATGATTTGTTTTTAGGATAAGAAACTTGACCAGCAGTATGAATTAAACACCAAATCACTCTTCTTCCCCAGTGTAAGTACCAATCAATATAGACTAAATGTAAATAAAATACATTTTATGTTGAAAAACGGATATATTGTGAATATGTTGGCACAGAACGGTGAGCTTGAATCAGCCTCGGTGAGGATCTTCAAACCACCTTCTGCTTCAACCAACTCCGCCGTGCCACGATTCCAGGCATCCGGTCCTTTGCAGACCAGCACTCCACCCATTTCACTCTCCCATGTGGCTCCAGTACTTGTCCCGTGGCCTCTTCCCACAACAGAGACCCAGCACATGACCACCATCCAAGAAGATCCCAGCTACGATTCCCACGTGAATGAACAAACCCTGGTAGAGGACTTCCCTACCTCCGGCTCTGCCTCACGCTCATTTGATGACCTGACAGACAACCGAGAGAATGCCATGTCCTTCAGGGGGAGGAGATATCCACAGACTAAAAGTAAGGAGACTGAATGTTGAGCACTTGATTGTATAGAAGGAAATTAATGGAAAGGAAAAATGGACTCAAGGGTATTTTATTGGGAATGCACAAAGCTGAGCAGAACAAGCAGGGAGTTTAATGCTCACAGTTCCTGTATTGATAATACTCAGAATGCAATGTTTTTAGAGTGCTGGAAGCAACAAAAAGCACAAATTATTCAGTGAGGTATTATATGGGAATTTGATTTTGTTCATCTTACACACACAGGGTTATTCAACCAGCTTTATTGTTAAAGGCTTAAGATTGGCATGAAATTTAAATTGACCCTATTTATTTTCTTAATGCATGTTACTGGTCCTTTTATTTATTATAAATTATTAAATTAATAAGCAAATAAACAGAGCTCCACCCAAAGGAGGCTCCACACTCTAAACACTTGCAACACATAATATCATTTTATATTATTAATTTTAATTTTTATAATATAAAATAGTATTAGAGAGATTTATCTTTGGATCAGTGCATTTCACAAAAACATGCACCAAGCAAATATTCACAAATAACTTTTTTTAAGCCAATTTAATTTAACGGTATGCCACACCCACTTTTCACAATCTTATAAGTTGAAGTCCTGCCCTTATTTTTTTAATCATTCAGTTTTGATCTAAGTTGAATACAATTTGTCTATTTTATGATGCTTTGAACAACCCAGTACTGAGATGTTTACAGATCTGTTTTTGCTTGAGGGATTGAGCATAAAAACCCTCACAAATTCAGAAACTCATAATGTTATTTGATACTTTATGTTCTGACATTCACCATACATTCAAATTTTTTGTATCACTATCAGTGGTTCTCAAACTTGGGGCCCCCAAGATGGATCCAGGGTGCCAAACAGATTTTGTGGCATTTTATTAAATATAGAAATGTATCATAGATTTTATGAAATCAAACATCAGAAAAATAAGCACACAAAAAAAAAGAATTGATGTTCCATTGTATAAGTGAATATGTTTTTGTTTTAATTAAAGTTCTAAATATAAGTTTATGTCTTTATTTGGGGGGCTGCAAAGCAATGGACAAAGGGGCCTTACAACGAAAAAGTTTGAGAACCACTGCTCTATAGACCATAACCTGGTGCTCTTTTTATTCTCTGCAAATGACAATCCGTTTACTTTGAGGGGCATTTGATATTTACAAATTTAGGCTCTGAAGTAGTTAAGTTCAGCATATGAGCACTTTTATTACTGTTTGAGTGTAACATGTACTGTTACTTATGTGTTGTGCCAGCAGGTATTGGAAAAATGGGTTGGTACATGAGGAAGTTTATAAATTCATTGTTGAAACAAGTTGCTAGTTAACTAAGGGACTATCGTTTTTTTTAGTATTTGTGTGAACTCAACTTCATGGGGCACTGCAAAAAAATATTGCAAGACCGCTGAATGCTTTTAAAACACTGCAATACATTAGTGTCATACGACAATTGCTGTGCCACGTGCGGGCCTAATGTTTATGACTGTGCGTAGGAATAAGTATCTTACAGCTGCACTTAAAAGAATGTATACTGATATTGAATGTTGCGCTGAAAATTAACCTAAGTGCCTTGCAGTTGTTTTGTAAAAATGTTAATTTACTGAATGTGTTTTGTTACATGTATGTAAAAATCTACAGTAAAGGGACTCGGGAGTGACAATGTCTTTTGTAGGTCGCTAAATGGCCACCTTTGGCTTGTATCCATCTTTGTAACCATTGGGAGTGTGTGTAGATCAGTTCAGTAAAGCTGTTTGTTTATTGTATTAAAATTGTGTTGACCTCTTGATATACCAAGAATAGTTTCTGTTAAAAACAGATCCAACTCTGAAAACTTGTGTCAAATCCTGTGAAATCCCTTTTCAGTGTCCGCAATACTTGCCTGTTGGCCTTGCAACAATTTAAGCATATGTGTTGAATACAAAAGTATTTTGTATCAATGTGTTACACGTTTGTATAACCTAATAGTTTTGTGCAAGTTTTCATTTTTAAATAAAAGCATTGTCCTCAATATAAGATTGTGTATTTAAAATCAAGTTTAACAGATTCAAAGACCTTTTATTAAATCAACACAGATCATAGGTTGTTATCCTTAACACAGAAAATGTGAAATAAAAAGACAATCTTTCAATCATTAATACGTATTTTGTGTGACATTTGAAACAATGATTTCAGATCTGCATCTGTGTTACATCTACAAATACATCTGCACCGTTTGCCTTTCGATTTAACTAAATACATTGAAGTGCTTCAGCCATTCCAACTTCTGGTGTCTTCAGTGTGGGTAAGCGTGGTTTAGATGAGATTTCTGGAGCTTCTTAACAGAAAATGTTGCTGTAGCTCATCTCACATCGCAGGGTTCATCGCTTCATACAGTCTCTGCACAGCAAGCTCTACCATTTCCCTGAGAGAATCATCTTCACCGTTGGTCTCGTCATACTCCACAGTCTAAACAGTAAACACACCAGAATCACTTTTTACTCTTAAAACATACGTGTGCTGGAACATCTCAAAGTGTGATACTTACTCTGGTTTCCAGGTTGACGCAAGCAGTCTTCCCGTCCACGGTTATAGACAGACTGTTATTATCGGTCATGTTGACACATTCCTCACCAAACATGTCTCTGCAGAACACAGGAGAAAATTTGGAAATAAATGTAAAAACCATTGCAGTTCTGCTATGTTCAGATAAGTGCAGTGAGGCTCGACTTACTGGAACATTGTCAGTATTCTGTTCTGGAAAACATTCACATCCACCTTCTTTTCTTGAGGCTTAACATCTAATATAAATAATAGAGTTTAAATATTTGCTTAAACGAGAACACTAATTTATCAACCAAAAGTACAGCAACCAGGTGACCTCCGGCCATAAGTATGTCATCAGTATGGAATGGGTGTTACCTTTCTGTGCTTTAGGATTTGATTGGACCTCCAAGACCACTGTGGTGACTGCATCAGCATACATGTCATTTAAGGGGTTGGCAAGCCACTGGTGAAAGCACAGAGACACACAACCAAATGAAGACACTGAATTTGCCATATAGTTACACTTGTACATGAAAACTCAAAAGGGCCTTACCTCCAGCATGACCATGTTTGAATCATAAACCAGTGTGATGTTGTTAAACACCCTCAGTGTGTTTTTCTCTGGAGTCTCAATCTCATCCACATCACCTATAAGGCACACATACAGTATATATTTTTTACACAAATAAATATAAAGCACACATATGCAGAAGTACACCCACCTGTCAAGTGACGTAGCTGACTCAACAGCACTGGAAAAGGGCCGGTGAAGGGGATGGCTTGAGTCTGTTTAATGGTGCTCATAGCAAGATCTGTGTAATCTGGATGATCAGAGTCAAGAAACAGGTCTCACGTTACACTTGCATTTATACATTTGACAGACGCTTTAATCCAAAGCGATTTACAGTAAATTCAAGATATACAATTTCTCAGTGCATGACCTTTAATGCAATTCTCAAGTGAGTTAAAGGAAGCTATAAACACAGAAGTATAAAATACACATAAAGATCAGAGCTGTTTTCACAAACACTAACTTACTTGAAAGGTCAGATGGGGAGAGGATGTGATAACTAAAGTTCTTTTTGACTAGAATGCCGGAGACCCTCTGACCCTGCGCACACTTCTTATCCGCAAGAGAACCCATCACCTTAAAAGACCACACAAGATTCATTTATTTATAACAAGGTTATTATAATTTATTTAAAAAAAAAAACGAATTGAGAAAAATTAGAAATGATCAACGGCCCTTTATTATTAAGTGCTGCACATTTTTTTATGTAAACAAAATATATTTTATGCCAAATAACAAAACTAAATTGCAATTTTAAAACAAATTCCCAAAAAAAGAATAATACAAAAGTATTTTTAATGCAAACAAACTAAGACATTGTCTGTGCTTTTCCTAAATGTGCTTTTTTTACATTTAAGAAATATCAGCATATCCAAGTTTGCAGTAAACATAGCGGCCCCTGTTGTTCAACACATGTATTGCGACATCAACCGACTTGAATCTTAACATATTACAATTGAATCTTAACATATTACAATTGATTTTCAACATCCCTTACATCCCTACCGAGAGATATTCTTCACATGCATTAAAATAAAGTACGCTTTATTTCTCACCTTTGCCAGTTTCTCTCCTCTGAAGTTTAGCGTTACGGCCTCTGTGTTACGAGGGTTGTGGACCTCGATGTGAACCTCATCGTTGTCCTCGTACTCTCTGATCAGCGCAGCTTTCAGACGAGCCATCTCATTCTGCTCTCCATGAACTAAAATCTAAACACCAGGCATATCAGCCCCTTAACCAGAACACCTAATCTCGAGCCATCCCATAATGCTCTGCTTTAAAGTTAGAAATGGCTGAAATAAATAACGAGCACAAAATGCATTTCGCATAAGACTACATACCACATGAGGGGGTTTCAGAGCTCGGATGAACTCGCTGGTCTGCTGGTAGTCAGTGTGAGCGGAGAACGAGATGTAGTCCACAGACATCTTCAATGGAAGTTTCTGGCCGGACATGGTGGCAATTTCCTCTGGTTCGGACATGATATGCTACACATTTGGAGAAGACAGGTCAACTGTGCCCATACGTTTCATTTATTGGCCATTAAAAACATGTGAAGAAGAACTTTAGGCCTACCTTGGCGAGTGTTCCTTCCACACAGTAACCTGCTATGATGACGCCGTTCCTCTTGTCGGTGCACCAGCTCTCAAAAAGCTCTCTGGAGAGCCCGCTCTGCATCATACCAGGAGATGCCATCACCACACTCGGCCCGATGTCATCAAAATGGTCCATGCTCTGGAAGAGGACACAACGTTAGATTTTCTTCGGTGAAACATACTGACGTAATTATGTATTTTCTGCATCACTAGTTCTTACAAATTTTAAAGATGCCCACCTTAAGATTGCTGATATGCTTGAAGACAAAAGGGTTGTTAATGTTGATGGCCTTGCGGATCTTGTCGTTCATGGCGTTCACGTAAGTCTGGTATACAGCCATGCACTTCTTCGCCAGGGAGGAGGCATAATAAATGGGAATGTCATGGAGTTCAGGGTGATTCTGCCAATATTCATCTAAAACAAATACAGAAGAAGGTCTTCAGATTAGTTCAAGTTTAATGATGCCAACAGACAATCTGCTCATGGTTGAAAGTCTGAATCTTGGACTTTACCGAGAATGAGCAGCAGCTCTTGGGCTCGACCCAAAGCGAACACAGGGATCAGACAGCGTCCCTCTCGGTTCACGATGTCATGGACCGTGTTACAGAAACGCGCTTCTCTCTCTTCTCTTTTCTCATGGATGTGTGTGCCATACGTTGACTCCTACAGAGAGGGAGAAATTATGACGGTCATCATCTGTAAATGCTGGAGTTTTACTAAGATGGAGTATAAATGAAATCATGCGGACTCACTGTGATGAGAATGTCTGGTTTGACGCTGGGAATCTCAGCTGCCATTAGATGTCTGTCTTCCTGACGTGAGAAATCTCCTGTATACAGAAGCTGAAGGATGTGCGTATATTACAATATGATTGTGCAGACATATGATGCTTACGTGGCAAAGACATCAAAATATTCTTCATTGAAGACCTCTGAACTACACCCACCTTCACTCCAGCAATCTCGATCATAAACATTGCGGCACCCAAAACATGACCCGCATGGTAGCACCAAAACTTAATGCCAGCCACTTCTTTCACTTCATGGAAGTTGATCGTCTCAATCTTATCCATGCTTTCTTCTAGATCTGTCTCTGTATACAGCATATCATCTGCTGAGATGTTGCTTTAGAAGAAGGAAACAACGGGAAAGATACAGAGTTACTTTGCTGGCTCTTTCTGACATATGCAAGATGTTATATATATAAGGTGTTGGAAGCACACATTAGACGTACCTAACTTTCACATAGTCTGAAAGTAACCAGCGGTAGATGGCTTTGGTGGCATGGGTCATAAAAGTCCTCCCTTTGAAACTCGTCTTTTGTAAAAACCAAGGTAACGCTCCACAGTGATCCAAGTGAAAACTGACAAGGGGAGAAAAATGTGAGCAGGCTTCCAGAATCTATCAGTCATTGAGAGAAAGGGAACTCACTGGCTGATGAGGAGCAGGTCGATCTCAGCTGGGTCTATCAAATCAATGTAGGGCAATGCATCCATGCCCTCCAATCCGGGGTGGATGCCACAGTCCAGCTACAAATATATAGCATGTTAGAAAACACCAACATGTTCAACACACCAACATGTTCAACACCAGGAACAAAGGCCAATAATTTTAATCACCATAATTTTACGTCCCTTGAACTCCAGGATAATGCATGACCTGCCCACCTCCTGACCAGCTCCTCTGTTAGACAATAACATAAAGCAATGACAGAGATATTTTTAAAGTAATTGAATACAAATAATGTTATATTTCATAATTCAACAGAAAAACTGAACACGTGTCAAATATTTTCCTTTAGTCATTTAAGTCCAACTGAGTAACGTGAAGTTACTGTGTTTGCACACATAATCGAAGAAATAAAGGCCTAAATAATAAAGATAACAAAACATCGCCGGTCTACTGAATAAACTCACAGGGGTCTTATGAGAAGTTGGTCACTCTCTTCTGCAGGCACTGGTACATCCGCTTTACGTTTCGCAGCCATGTTTGTTGTGCCTTTTACACGTAAAACAGAAACAAGTGTATCATACCCGTGGATCCTTCTAATAATAAAAACGAACGTGCATGTGTACTGAACCCACACACTACGAGCATGAAGAAACTACTTCCGGTGTGACCACGTATCAAAATAAAAGTCGGTGCGGTGTAAAAAATAAATGAAAAATATTATAATGGCTTATGATAGTGACTAAGTAAATACACATAAAAACTGTAGATTTTGCGTAATTAGTTATTATGTATTACAAGCTATTATGTACTGAACATGGGGCATGCTTTTGAAAAAATGACACTGGCTTTGAGGATAGCTAAATAAAGTCAATATATTCTCAAAAAATATCTAAATATCATATGAAACTGGTGAAATATACATATAGATTTGAGGTCATTCGGCATTTAAAAGCATCAACTCACCAAGTTTAAAAGATTACAGCGTACCTTACCCTGCCTCGCTTCCCATTGGCCAGCAAGTTTGAATACTCACTCTCATTGGTGGACTGGAAATGATTGACGGGTGAAACCATTCCTCATACAGATCGCGTGGAAGTGGAGTTCCGCTGGACAGGTACGATGGGCGGACACCAGAAGTTTTGAGCGAGTGCGCGCATCGGCCGTTCTGTACATTACACCGGTCAGAGGCGCATGTGATGGAGTTATTCAACCCAACTCATCTTCTGATCAAAGATTTTACTCCTCATTTCCTCTTTTTCTATTTAATCTGCTTGGACTTCGTACGCGATTATTTAAGATAAAGTGTTCAAGTAAGGACTGGCATGGAGTGAGACTGGTCTGGTGTTTGTGCAGTTCGGTCTGAACTTTTTTGCCTTGGATCTTGTCTGTGTTTAAAGGGAGTAACGATGCCTGATCAGTTAACTGTATCGGAGTTTATTGACATTACCAATGAGGACTATAAAGCACCAACGACATCAGTGTTCTGCACGCGGATGGCTCACTGTCGCAATACAGTGGCCGCTTTGGAAGAGGTGAGAGCGGTCTATTCGACGAATTATTAAACACCTTTTACAAAAGACACACGTGTCTATTACAGAAAGTCTGCGGTCTAACCTCAGACTATTGGTTTCTTTTAGTACATGCTGTTATTTGTCTGTTTTAGCCTGGAAAATTACTTCCTTCTTGTTACACTAAAGGCTCCGTATATACTACAGTGTGTTAGAAGTGAACCTCGCCCATGTTCAGGATAAGACACTTTCTCACGCATATTATGTAACTTCTCTGCTGAAAAAACAATACAAATTGTAGCACAAACACCATAATAATAGTGACATGTAACAGTAACAATGAGTGCATATGGCAGATCTTATGCACTGATAGATATATGTCTGTCCCTGTGTGTTATAGGCGTAATACTGTTTGTGTATTGAGCTGGTGACACTGAAAAAAAGATCAAATAAACCCAAGAAAAGATGGTGGTAAGATAAAAAAAGAATCAACATGACCTGGTATTCGTAAATACCATAATATATAGATATCATAGTCAGTACCGTGATATTACCACAGTGTTACCGTTTCTTTAATGTACCGTACTGCCATAATACTTTTTTAAGGGATTTAAACCTCCATGACACTTGCTGCAGGATTTCTTAAACTGAAATTGAAAGGTTTTAGTTTAAGTGTGACGTTGTTTCACTATTACAATAAAATTGAACTTGACTGATCTCTGAAAAAGAAAAAAATATCCTAGTACTTCTTTGCACTTCCACTTCTGCAAGCAATCTTCAATTTCACTTTGCCTGCATTAAAGATGTTGATCGAAAGGGAAGATGTTATGTTTGTTGTTTGCTGGAACACCGTTTAAATGAGTGTTTCAAGGTGATTTTTTAACCAGGCGACAGTCCAAGCCATTGCCCTAGGCAGGGACACGCAGAGGGAAACTGTCTTTATGAGTAGCCCTTTGGCACTAACCCATTTGCATTTAGCCTTATTGAAGGAAGCAGCTGAGGTAAACAGATGTTCATGGTTTATGTGAAAACTGGACCTGGATCTCATGTGACTTTATGCGTGTGTCTGCTAAAAGAAAACATATAGAGCGATTCAATTATGTCACATGACTGGGTTATTATTGTCCAAGCCATCAAATATTTATATAGCATCGCTGTAACATGCTCCTTATCAAAATATAGAACTCAGACACCCACAGAGACCATAAAGATGTTGTAAGTATACTGTTACTGGGTTTGACACGTAGTACACCTCCTTCCGGTTTATTCCATGCTGGGCTTGTCTTTGATGAAACCCCAGTGCTGTTAAAATGTCTCTTTCCCTCTCATTCTCTCTCTCTCCTTCCTTCATCTTTCCTCGTTCCTCAAGGCTAAGGCGGAATGACTGCCACCGTTCTTGTCTAAACTTGTTCTTGTCTCTCCTAATCTTTCTCTTTCCCCTCTCCCTGTCTGTCTCTCTCTTTCTCTCTCTCTCGCTCTCTCACACACACACACGTGTGCGCAGGGCAGGTCCAAGCCTTTACAGGGCCCTCAGCAGAATTTTATTTGCTGGTCCCCTTGTGCCCACAATACAACCAACTGTTGTCAATGTTTGATTATTTATAGATAAGAGATAAATCTAAAACACCCAATTCTATTAGTTGTAGCTGTGTTTGGGATGTAGGAATGTCATAAAAACAAAAATAAATAGCCTAAATAGCCAACTGTATTGTAATTGTCAAAACCATTTGATAATTTCACTACTTCCAATTTTAGGTGAACTGTCCCTTTAAATATTTAGCACAGACCATACAAAGGTTGTGGAATTTTTCGTTCAATGCATTAAGCTATTTCCAAAGATTTTATTTTAACCACAACCTATAAACACCCTTTTAAAGCCACACAGCCCTTGAGGATGATTTAATCTTTTTATCTTTTTTCTTTAGTTTATTTATTTACTTGATAACCATTTAATTAATTTACAATATGCACACAATTATTCTTAACCTTATGCCAAATAAAACGCTGAAATGACAGATAATAATAAATGACATGAATCAGGTAAATTACATATTTTCCATCTAAATCAGCATTTTGTTGCACAGCACTCGTTCAACTTTTAACTTCTTGCTGAATAGCTGAAGACGTGACAGTAGCTCCGTAGTCTTTGTTTGATTGGTAACTGCTCGGCTCTGTAACCAGTAACTCCCGCCTCCTTTCAGTCCTTTGATATTGCAATGTTGCGTTTAGTCAGTAATTTCACAAATTTTGACAAACACCGCAAAATCAGGGTACAGCCCTACGTGAGAAAATGGATGTGGGTCGTGAATATATCACAAAGAAATCGTAATTTCATAAGCTCTTGTGGGCCCCCTAGTGGTGGCGGGGCCCTAAGCAGCCGCTTAGTTCGCTTATGGGGAGGGCTGGCTGCGCACACACGTCTGCTTACTGTTTTTCCACATCTTTTTGTGTGTCTACACATCTATTTGGTCACTCTTCGTCTTCAAGGCCAATTTCAGAAATTGGGCAAAGAGCTTGAACAACCAACAAAGTTTTGAGATGTTACTGCATAGGACACAGATACACTGCAAGGTTTTGGGGTGACAGCCTTTAGAAAAATATTATTGTTTCTGGTACATAAAACAGTAGTCAAAACATTTGAGTAATCAAATTCACTTCTTTAGACCACTAAAGTGCATTGAAGAAATTCGTCAATATATGAAATTTACGTTTCAAATACGTTATATAAACATGTTTAGTACACAATAATGTAAATTTAGTTTCAAGTATCATGATGTCTTGACATTACTTCTGCATAAACACAAGACTGTCTGTATCTCCTGGTTCTTTTGAGCGATGCCATCTGAATTAAAGACTGTCTAAGTATGTCTGCGAGTTAAAGAACTGTGTGATTATGTGAGAGAAAAGCAAAAATTCACACTCAAGGAAATGTTTATATATGTGTATACTTGTACTCATATGTGTGACTTTAGAACTAAATTCTTTATCATGCTCAACTGAAAAAAAAAATGTTGTTTTGCAGGCGTTGGATCTGGACCGCAGTGTATTGCACAAAATAAAGAAGTCTGTCAAAGCCATAAACAGCTCTGGTTTGTGTAAGTATTACGAATAGCAATTGAGCTTATAGCTCAGTTTAGAATAAAGCTTGTTTTCTTTAAATATGATCCAAACTATAGATCCAAAATAAACTTGAAGCAAAGAAAAACCTACATTTCTTCGATTGACACCATTTGTGCATATAATAATCACATACCAGAGGATTTAGGTCACCGATACTCAGGTAGCAAGCAATATTTATTTTACAACCGTATACATTCCTCTCATTCCTACCAACAACACATATACCTGTTGCAGCAGGACTTGTGTATTTTCCTCTCCCTCTTTCTTCAGTTCTTATGCATTTACTCCATGTTTGTGTGTTTAGAGGCAGATCAACATACTGCATGTTTTTTATTTAAATCTCCCTCAGCATGATTCAAATCATCAAGACAAATATTCTTGTAAGGCAATTATATGTATTATTGTATTATCTCTTGCCGTATGGACATTTACTGTTGCTAAGCAATTTTGGTACTTTCTGCAAAATTAAGACCCAGTGTGAAATGTGGGTCCTGATGCAAAACCACTTCGGAGTTACTTCATTACTGTAGGCCAGCTCTTACACTTTCTGTTTGCTTTTTGTTCCGCACAGTGCTTGGGAGGAGTGAGCTCGATTCTACAGCACAGACTTTGGTTAGAAATTAGGAAGTATGTTCCTTTGCAGGGGCAGGGCGACACGTGATAGCCATTGACTTATGCCCTTGTAGACTTAAAAAAAAGGTCAAGTGTGTTTACAGTTCAATGGAGTACAAAGCACAAATGATCTTTCTAAAGCTACAATTGGAAAACGCTTAAAATATCATTGATCATCAAACAAGCTTTTGTCACCATCTGTATGAATCAACCCCATACAAAGCTTATGCTGAATAATATCGCAGCGGGTAATTAAACAGATGGTTTCTGTGTGCTTTCAGCTCACGTTGAGAATGAGGAGCAGTACATTCAGGGGCTGGAGAGGTTTACAGATAACACAGTGTACAAAGACGACCCTGAGATGTCCAGTTACTTCCTCAAATTTGCCGGTTTGACCAAGGAGCTCACTGGTCTCTTTAAGAACCTGGTAAAACTCCTCTGCTATCAATCTATCATATATCTGAATATCAGAGGCCTGTGTTTATCTCTGTTACGTTGAGTGTTTTTTACACGTGTCTCCCTTTGTGTTCACAGCTTCAGAACATGAATAATATCATCACTTTTCCACTAGACAGTCTGTTGAAAGGAGACCTCAAAGGAGTGAAAGGGGTACGAAATGAAATATATTATTCTTATTACTGTTAAAGGAAGTCTTAAAGGTCCAGTGTGTCATTTTTTGGAGGATCCATGGACAGAAATGCAATATAATATGCATAACTATATCTTCAGAGGTTTATAAAGACCTTGCATAATGAAGCGTTATGTTTTTATTACCTTAGAATTAACTATTTCTATCTACAAACACCTCGGGTCCCCTTGCATGGAATTCGCCATGTTGTGTCTACAGTAGCCCTAAATGGACAACTACTCGCGTTTTGTAAATATGTAATCTCCTTCAGCAAAGAAGGGAAAACGTGATGACATCTTAGTCTTCTCTTAGCCACCGTAGTGCTTCGAAAGGGAGGGGTGGAGTGAACCTTTAGTTGCAATTCGCAACCTCACCGCTAGATGCCGCTAAATTTCATACACTGGATATTTAAAGGGCCATGGAACACTGCAACACATATTTATTGAGAAACTGTATGAATGCTGCGGATATTTTTATTTTAAAAGCCAAGTCAGTCACCACTGTTTTATGACACCGTATGGCCTTGTGCAAGGAGATTCATTTAAAAATGTTTGCCTTTAGTTACCTTTCTTATCATTTAAGCTGTGCTTTCTTATAAACACAATGATCGGTTGGTTTGCGTGAGTGTTTAATGAAACGTTTGACCTTTATGTCCATCTGATGGAAAATGCTATCGTTTGTTTGCAGGATTTGAAAAAGCCTTTCGATAAAGCATGGAAGGATTATGAGACCAAACTGTAAGCACCCTTTACCTTCTTTTTATTCTTTATTTACCTCACAAAAGACAACCTACATTATTGTCACGTGTCATGTCTGTCTATCTGAAAAATCTAAGTTAAGTTTGTCCATTACGGAAATAGAAATATGTTGTCACATACAGTTTCAGCTCAGTGACTCAAACCCAAATCTTATAAAATTAAGAATCATTCTTCTGCATTTCTCTGAGAAACAAACTGTAAACTGAGTTTTAGAGGTATGAATAAAACAGCTTCTGAGCTGAAAAGATTCAATTGTGGTCACGATGACAATAAACTTGTTCATTTGGATTTAGTGTACAAGGGAAGTAGAAGTTGTTCTATATAAGTGGATGGTCTTTTTATGGAATTTCAGATGTTTTCAGCTAATTCCTGGGTCTTTGATATAGCTGAAATTGTGGGGCTTTACCTTAAGCAAACATTGGCATTTACAGTTTATTTGTGAATTCGGAGCATTCTTAATAAAAGCTTAAGGTTTGTTTCTGGTCAAAGTAATGTTGGAACTTCTATTATTTGAAAGAAATAAGATTGAAAAAGAAAAGCGAGAACATGCCAAACAACACGGTCTGATCAGGACAGAGATCAGCGGAGGAGAGATTGCAGAAGAGATGGAGAAGGAGAGACGCCTCTTTCAGCTTCAGATGTGTGAGGTGAGGAACGTGCTTTGTGATTCTGCAGACAGTGTGTCAGTGGTATAGTCTTATAATTTTAAAAGAAGTGATAAAAATGATTGTATTTTATACTGTATGTGTTGTTTCCCAGTATCAAATTAAAGTGAACGAAATTAAAGTCAAGAAAGGGGTTGACCTGCTCCAAAACCTCATCAAATACTTTCACGCTCAGTGCAAGTATGTTTTTTGTTACGTGTTATATGTTTATTCTCCCAGTAACAATACTTTTTAAAAATACTTTTTTTCACATTAAAAGAGAACATTTTTTACAGTTTCTTTCAAGATGGGATAAAAGCCGTGGACAACCTGAAACCCCTCATGGAAAAACTCTCCACAGAATTGACAGTAGTGAGTTTCACTGGCCACTTTTTTAAACATTCATCTACGTTTTCCCACATAGTATTAGTGTATTCGTTTTCACGTCTCATATCTTATGTATGTGTGTGTGAATGGTAGAACAAGCAAACACAAGATGCAGAGAGGAAACAGCTGATGCAGTTGAGGGATGTTCTGAAATCTGCCCTGCAGTCAGAGTCTAAGGACGTGAGTCATCCTGCTCTGATGCTCCAATGCCAAAAATGACAATGTTCTCCAAGCATTTCAATTGCTTTATTAAATGCTAGCTTTATTCAAACCAGGTTTCAAACTTGACTAAGTGCAGATTAAATCAACTGTTTGGTCATGTTGGTATGACAAAACAGTTCTTTTATAAGTTACAAATCTGGTAACAGTTTACCAAAAGGTTGCACTGGAGTAGTTACGGCACTAGTTAATGATAAACAATACAACATTTTATAATCTGGGTCTGTGTTCATTTATTTACAGAAACCACTCATTTATGGTCGCATTGTAATATTAATTTGTAGCTAAGTGTACTATGTGTGTTTTTTTGTGTGGTGACAGGACGGTCAGTCGAAGCAGAATGCAGGCTACAGTCTCCACCAGCTGCAGGGTAATAAAGCTCACGGTACCGAACGCTCGGGATTTCTCCTCAAACGCAGTGAGGGGTGAGTTTGCATGGGCATTAATATAAAACGTAGCACATATTTCATAACTACCAATTTAAAAAACATGATGGTCTTAGATTTTGTCTATCTTCAGACATTTACAGTATATTTATTCAAGATTAACATGCTCATTAACATATTCGATTTTTCTGTTCAGCAAATTTCTCATAAAAAAAAACTTAACAAAGGTGATTTAACATATGTTTTTTAACAGAAAAGGACAAATAATACCCATATATGCTATCTATGTTGCTTGTTATTGGGATTTTAATGGCTGTATTAAACCAAATAACACTGTGGATCCAGTAACAAAAACAAACACCATACAAGTGTTAAATGTGTGCAAAGTTAGATGAAGGGCAATGAATGTTTAGTTTGTGAGATTAAAGGAATAGTTCACCTTAAAAATGAAAATTCTGTCATCGTTTGAATCATTAAAAATGTTCAACATTTAAACCTGTGTGATTTTATGTCTTCTGCAAAACACAAAAGATGTTTTGAAAAATGTTGGTAACGAGAAACCGTTGGTTCCCATTGACTTCTACTCTATGGACATTAAACCAATGCAAGTCAATGGGTACCAAAGGTTTTCTGTTACCAACATTTTCAAAATATCATCTTTTGTGTTCTGCATAAGAAAGAAAGTCAAACAGGTTTGAAATGACAAGCGGGCATGTAAATAACAACAGCATTTTCATTTTGAAGGTGAACTATTCCTTTAAGGTTCTTCGTCACATTGTGTTAACAGGTTAAGAAAGGTTTGGCAGAAAAGGAAGTGCTCTGTAAAAAATGGATTATTGACCATTTCGCATGGAACGGTAAGTGAAAAACTCACACATACTCCTGAAATGTTTGTGTGGAATGCACTGTAAGTTGCTTTGTGTGGAAGCGTCTGCAAAATGTGCTTAAATTGTAAGATCTGTGCTTGATAGAAAATAATATTATGTAATAATAATAATTTTTTACTTTCATTTTTTATATATATTAAAACAATTATATAATAAAACATTTTTATTTAAGCAAATTTATCATAGCTCATTATAGAGGAATCTGCCATAACTAGGCAATAAACATCAAGAATATCTAAAGAACATTTCTCTTATTTACTCCTGCTCCGTCTCTTATCTTTGAAGGCTAATGCACCTCCAGTGAACCTCAACCTCTTAACCTGCCAAGTGAAGCGAAGCCCCGACGAGAAGAAATGCTTTGATCTCGTATCCCGTAATATACTTCGACTACAAAGATTTTCTCAGAATCTGGCTCATTGTTCGATTATGTTTATTTGCTTACTTTTCTTTTACATATTCTAGATGACCGAACATATCATTTCCAGGCAGAGGATGAAGCAGAATTTCAGATGTGAGTATGTGCTCATATGATGAGGGAATATTACATAACTTACTGAAGTTATGTCATCAACTCACTCTGTCATTATTTCCTGTATTTTTTCTGTTTCTCAGCTGGGTGTCTGTACTCCAGAACAGTAAAGAGGAGGCATTGAACAATGCCTTTAAAGATGACCAGAATGAGGACGAGAACAACACCGTACGGGAGTTGACCAAGGCTATCGTGGAAGAAGTAAAGAAAATGAGCGGCAATGACGTGTGCTGTGACTGCGGAGCTTCTAGTAAGCGATGTGACAGTGGTGTGGTGGTTGAAAGGTTGCATGTTCAAATCCAATAGAGCATTGTGTCACATTGAGTAAAATAATACTCCGTTTTGAACCTTCTTGCACTGGTTGTGTAGTAAATAGAATGACAGTTTCAATTCTTTTTTTGCACACACAGAATCTGTGCCCACAGTTTCCTGCACCCTGTCATTCATTAAATTCCACAAATGATCCGCCTTTTATGTGTTTGTTTATCAAATATTTTTGGCAAATTATATACTACACTTTCCTTGAACACTTCGCAACCAGAATTTGTTTCCTCACAAAATTAGCCTGTAGCATGAGAACAAAATTGCAAGTGTTGTTCATTTTCACATGTTTGCACCCCACACTTCCTCTTTCTAATCTGGCCTTTCAACTTCTCTTTGCACGTGCTATGAGACCTAGTCATTCCAGCTGAACTTGTTTCATTGTTAACCATGAATAACGGCTGAGATCAAGGATGTGGAATTCAGATTACATTTCAATGGATTTTCATGTGTTGCCACTCCAGATCCAACATGGCTCTCCACAAACCTGGGTGTGTTGATTTGTATCGAATGCTCTGGAATCCATCGGGAAATGGGTGTTCACTTCTCCAGAATACAGTCTCTGACACTGGATGTTTTGGGCACGTCTGAGCTCTTGGTAAACTCTTGTGGAAGCTCTGTTTCTCTTGTTTAAGAGGAGATACAAACATACGGATTAAGACTGTTTAATTTCTCGCAGCTTGCTAACAGTGTGGGCAATGCAGGCTTCAATGAGATCATGGAGGCAAATCTTTCAGCAGAGATCCCCAAACCCAACCCATCTAGTGACATGTGAGTGACTGTTGAAAAGAATATAGAAAGTTTTGAAAAGAATCAACCTGAATTTTGCATTTCGTTTTTTTTGCGTGCCTTAGGCAGGTAAGAAAAGACTTCATCACGGCCAAATACACAGAGAAGTGGTTCGCTCAGCGGAAGTTTGCAGACAACGCAGCCCGTCTACATGCGCTCTGCGATGCGGTGAAGACCCGGGACATCTTCTCTTTGGTCCAGGTGTACGCAGAGGGAGTGGACCTGATGGAGACCATCCACCTGCCTAATGAACATGTGAGCTGTAGTGTGAATTAGTTATGCTTCAAATGACATTTAGGGAAATTATCTATAACACTTTTATAATCCTGCCCTTTGCTGACAGGAACCGGGAGAGACGGCGCTTCACCTCGCAGTACGAATGGTGGACCGAAACTCCCTCCATATAGTAGATTTTCTTGTACAGAACAGGTGTGAGAATGTTTTGTTATGTGATTAGAACTTCGTAAATCGAACATGATGACTGTAATTGACATAAAATATTTTTTTTAATGCCTGTTCTCTGGCATTTGTTTCTGAATGTGTTTGTGCGAGCAGTGGGAATTTAGACAAGCAGTCTTCTAAAGGAAGCACAGCTCTGCACTACTGCTGCTTGACTGACAACAGTGAATGTATGAAGCTGCTTCTGCGGGGAAAGGCGTCTTCCACCATTAGTAAGACATATTCTCGCATAGATTTATCGATTCAAAGATCAAGTTTTACTGCAGAGTCATTGGGCAATAATGAGTTAGTGGCAACTGATAAAAGCTACATAAATATGCTGTTTTACTGTAGTTAAAGTTATTAAATTAAATGTTTAATATATATTTTATATATATATAAATTTGATGTGACAGTTGTTGATGAGTTGTTGGTGTATAATGAACATTGTGTGTTTGTTTTGTCCTCTTTCCTTGCAGCCAATGATGCTGGAGAAACTCCCTTGGATCTAGCCCGACGTCTCCGACACTCAAAGTGTGAAGAGTTGGTCAGTGTAGTTTTCATCTCAGTGTTTAAAGGGTAAGTACATCCTAAAATCTAATGTATGTGTTTTTTTTACTCACCCACATGACGTTAACCCCACGGCGTCTTCGGAGCATAAATAAAGTTTTTTTGGTGACATCCAAGAGATCTCATTTTTAATTTCATCTATTTAATCAGGGACAACGCACATTAATAACAATGTCTGATGATTTGGATATTGATGAAGACTTGCATTGTTTTGCCCAACCACACAAACCGAATGTGCATGGGTCAACCATAGACTGACATGATGACAGAGGAGAATATATCGATTAAAGTCGTTATTTTGTTTTGTTTTTCGCACATAAAGCATTCTCGTTGCTTAAATTTTTTTTTATTTGAGCCACTATCAGCGGATGGACCAATTTAACAATGTCTTTAGTACTTTTCTGGACCTTGACAACAACTATAACCATTATGTCTATGAGGAGGCCTGGAAATCTCTCAGATGTCACCTAAATATCTTTATTTGAGCTCCAAAGACGGCGGGAGATCTCACAACATGTTTAACGTCATGGGGGTGAATAAAAAATCACACAAATTTGATTTGGGGATGAACTTACCCTTGTCCTGAAGTGTTGCTGCTTGCGCATGTTTTTAGAGATTTTGTACTAGAATGTCCCTTAACCTTATCATGTGTGTTGCGTGATTGACAGCTGACCCAAGCACAGACAGGAAAGTTTAATGTCCATGTGCATGTGGAGTCCGACTGGCGTCTACACAACGAAGATCTGGATGAGAGTGAGGATGAGATGGAGGACAAGGTAGTCCTGCTTTTTTACTCATACACACAAAATAACCTATTATGTACTGTTTTAAATCAGTTACAGTATTTCTGCATTGGTGGAATAATAAAGCAGGCGGTTTCAAACTTTTTCAGTCCAAGATCCACCAGACAGGTATAATATTGCTTCTATTGTTCACTTCATCTGTAAGTCGCTTTGGATAAAAGCGACTGCTGAATGACTAAATGTAAATATATTTCAAGACCCACATATACACGTTTGTCTTTTTTAGTGGACAGTAGATTTCATTTATCTTTTCATTGTATAAATTAATTATTAGTTTAATTGTAATACCAGTACCAAGATATCAAAACCATTGTCATTGCTAGTCATTCATTGGACTACAACTGTTTTTTGTGTCATTCACTGCAACAGCCAAGTTGACTATATATAACTCACCAACTCACTCCCTCTGTGCAGCCAGTCAGCCGACAACGTTCATATAGACAGGCATTGCGGTTCCCAGGCTTTTGTTTGCATTGCACACACATTCAATTTGTTTGGCAAATCCGTCCTTTGAGACGGACTGTCCACTCTGTCAATTTAAAAAAATGAAATGTGACCCATTTGTTCAGGCAGCATAGTCAAATTTTGTGAATTTATATAGGTCGCTATGGTAACAATGGCAAGAGATTTTCTCATATGACCGTATGACAATAACATGAATTAATATTTCTATAAATTGAATATAAAATGTTATATTGTAACCAAACACAGAAACCGTCTGATGAAGCCGTCTATATCGACTGAAAATAGCTGTCAGTGTAAAAAGAGAGAACGAGATGTCTATCATAATGTCTCGCTGTGTTGCTCAACTCAAAAGCATGGGGGCACTTATGCAACACTATATTCATTTATTCACGAACAGTCTAGAACTGTATGCCCTTTAAAGCTTGTTTATATCATACATAGTCTGGATCATATCTTTTGATTTTGCATTCCAGCCCATTCCCTTCAGACGAGAGGAGCGTCCAGTCAGCTGTTTTGTTCCAGGCAGCGGCCCTATGATGCCCAACATGAGCGCGCTGGCACGGGATGTGGTGAACGCCGTCAAAGACAAGCAGAGGGCTTTTGGGCCCAGCATGATTTGCAATGAGACTTACGGCACCATGCTTGATGTAAGCCCTCCGCCTCTTGGGTTACCAGGAGCACCTGGTTTCTCTTTGCTCCCTCGTACTCTGGGAAGGGGTGAGTAGGGTACTGATAACTGTATGAGGAGGATGCTTGTACAGAAGGAGGATGGTTGTTACTCAAAAGACATGCACTAAACATATACTATTGTGTCTATTTGCTGTCTCAGGGTGGAATCCTCCAATGGAAGTGGTTGGGAGGCAGAGATCATCTTCGGACCCTTTAAACCCTCATAGTCCAGAGAGGAACAGCTCTGTTTACGGTGGGTGTCACCTCAAACTGAATTTTACTGCACAAGTTGTTTGTCACTGGCATAACACGTCTCGTATCTCCTCTAGTGCTCCCTCCTGTTCCTCCACCTCCTCCTGCACCCAAGAGACCACCGCCCCCAGATCCTAAAGCCACCCTTCCCCAGTTGCCTCCGGTCCCAGCTCCACCCCCGTTTATTCCACCCGCCCCAGGTAGACAGGTGCCCGCAGTGCCACCTGCTCCAATGTTGCCCCCTTCATTTGCATATAAACCCCCACCTCCACCTGTGCCCACACTGCCAAACGCCCCTCAGCCAAAAATCCCTGCATCCAAGCCAACGAAATGCCCATCTAGGTAATATTCAGCTTCATTCAATAACATTTAAATGAGTTTATAGAGACTTTTGCGTTCATGTGTACCTTGTGTGTTCACAGAGATCCTGTTGGTCCATTTAGTAAAGAAGCAAATAAGGCAGCACCCACCAGACCACTGCCCATTGATAAACCAGGTCAATCTTGCAAATATCGCTGCTGTCCTTCTGAAACCTTGTATCTCCATATTTTCAGATTTTAATTTTTTCCTTACATCATTATTATTAGTAGTCATTTTTGTTTGTCACTGCAGGGTTTGCAAATATCTAACCAATAAAACGTTAATTTAATCATAAAAAACGTGCAGTTTTTTTCAGTTTCCTGAAAAACACTGAATTTGGACATCTGAGATTTCAGAAAGACTGCGACAATATATTATAGATAATATATCCACTAATTTCTAAATATTAACAAGATATTAGTCTAAAGGTTTCTATTAATAATGTTTTCTCCAGATTCCGGCCCATCTGCTGCTTCCGCTCCAGTCCCGGCTCCAGCTCCCAAACCCAGAACAGCCCTTCCTGTAAGTCCTAAGCCTATGTTTCTAAAACAAAGTAAACATTCTCTGATCCATTGACATTTATACACTTAAAGTTAGAGATGCACCGATATATCGGCCAACAATCGGTCTCAGTCGATAAAAGCAATTTTCGACTCTATCGCCCGATTGAAAACAGCTGATGATGAGGTCCGATATATCCTGTCAATCAAAAAAGGACAGGAAATGCAATGAAGTTGTGCTCTGTATTTAGAAAATGTTAAGAAACATCACCAGTTTGATGTTCAATATTAAGTCATTATATGAATTCATAACATTCAGAAAGTGAAGAAATATTAATTTAATCTTCAGAATTGGCAGATATCCCTTTGAATAATCGGCTATCGGTATCAGTGGATCTCTACTTCATATACATTTGACTTAAGTGTCCTTATACTTCTGATGCCATTGTATTGTATCAATTTAGAAGCAGAAACCAAAGAGGGTAAAGGCCCTTTACAACTGTCTGGCAGATAATCCGGATGAACTGTCCTTCACTGAGGGAGAGGTAATAATAGTGCATGGAGAGGAGGACAAGGATTGGTGGGTGAGTTCACAATCATTCTCAAACACACGCACACGCCGATTAAACCACGTGTGATCTAGAAGTAAGCCTTTAATGACTCTTCCAGGTGGGTCACATTGACGGGGATCCAAACAGGAAGGGGGTTTTCCCCGTCTCATTTGTACACTTCATCACTGATTGATGTCATACACCTCTGTCCTGCTACAGCCACAGGTGTGACAGAGTCTTCAGATCTTGCCACGGCCTACCGAGCTACGTTCTACAGCTGGCAATATGGATTCTATAGGCGATCATGGATGGTAGTGTGTGGGCCACAATCTGGATGGTACAAGATAAATAATCTCAGGACTGCTATTGTAATGTACGCTATTACCAAGATCAACGTTTTGATTTGTAAACAGAGACTTTTTTAAACCAAACGTTCTGATTTTAAGAGCAATTAACTTAATACAGAAATTGTGTGTGAGCTGTGATGTCTGCTATGCATTATATGGGGATTGTCATTTTGTAAATATGGATATTGTTGGATCCTCACTCCTGTTTTTTTATGATCACACACTCAGTTTGCAGCTCAAAGTTAGGTGACATACTTCACCATAAAAGCATGCATCCAAGTATTTTCTTTAAGCGCTGTTACTTAACAAGCCATTAAACCTTTTAGTCTATACATTTTAAATGTTGTGGTTTTATTTTTTAGCACTAAAGATATGTTTTTACAAAAATAATTAAGACAAACATGTCAAAGCTGTGGTTCTGAAACAGTTCACAGTAACGTTACACATCGAACAGTTACATGAATAAACCATTCTTTTATAAACAAAGACATCTTTGGACATAAGGTCCAAAAAGTGCGAGAATTTCTATATTTTTCTGACCATAACAGCCATGATTTAATTCCGTTACAGCAATATCAGATGGCCCATGAATTTACCAATTTGGAAAACGACCTTCAAGTTTAGCTGAGTCAGCATAATGCTTGCAGGAAAACTTTCAAAATACAAAAAATATTTACAAAACAATAGAATCTGGAATCAATATGTGTGCCCAGCAATACGAGCAACAAAGTCGAGGTAAACCAAAGTCTCAATTTTTGTAGTGTTTGTGGTCCTTATGCACTCTGTACAGCTGCTACACTGCTTGAAACATCTGAAAAAAGAGTGATGTAGATTTTCTTCAGTTTTGATTTAAATAATGACATTAAAACCATCACGTTTAATTACTGATAAGTACCATTTAAATGCGCAAAACAAAGTCATACGGCTTACCAGATATAAGTGGTTTTGTGTGTATCCGGCTCTCCTCTAGAGTTATAAAGCAACCTGGTTTCACAGGCTTCGATTCTTTGTTTGCTGGATCCACTGCATCACTTGGTCCCTCAGTCTCACAGGTATGTATATGAATGGGGCCCCGGCAACCCTTCAAGTGAATCTGGATAGAGTTCTAGACCATAACATAGGTACGCAAACATAAGCTCACATATTGCCAAGATAAAAAAATCTGATTATATCACAGTTATCCAAAATTTCATAGCTTCCCACTTTGTGTTTTACCTCAGTGGGAGTGGGCACCTCTAGCTTGGTCTCTTCAGGGGCTCTGATGGATAAAATAGTCTGATCTTGAAATACTCCAATCTGACAGATGTCCTCATATGTCACATAAGCGGAGGTACAATGTCAGTTAAGGCCAAAACGAAACACAAAAGACATTAACTATTTAATACCAGCATACCATTTGATTCCAATATTTAAATTAAGTATTGTGACATTCTCAAAATTAAATATACTTATGTTTCATTTCTGATTTTATAAATCATTTCATCAGCTGTTGATGTCCTTCCATTTAATTCCAACTGTTAAAAGAAAAGGTTAGAAAAAGGATATTCAGCATTATCCTTGAGGTCGGTCAGGGCAAAGAGTTGTTGGGCGCAGTCTTTGATGAGCCAGTCGAGAGATTCCTCAGTTGACTTCAGTTTAAGCAGGTCAGTATTCGGTTCGGACGACCGGACTGGTGCTGAACATCTTGAAAATGAAAGATACGTCAATTGATGTATTCAGACATTGAAACCACTAAGGTTAAGTAAACATAAATAAGAGAATGATTAAAAAATGACCTAATTAGAATAACATCTAAAATCATCAATGCCAATTTTATGCCTTTAAAACAATACTGTTATTAAACTTATTTAGATGTTAAAACAAGCTACAATTGTATCAAATCTCAATGTCCTTACACCAGCTGGATTTTGTTTTTGGACATCTTTTTGATCAGATGGATGCCATTAAGTACACTGGTGATGTCATACACCCGCCTCTTTCTTGCACCCAGTTTTCTGGTAGCCTCATTGAGATCCAGAATCCCACCAGGCGCCGTAAGAAGTAACTGCATGAAGCGTTTGGTCAGAGGTCCAAGAGCGACGTTAGAACGATTCTTGACTGGAACAGAACCAAGCAACAATTAAAAGTTTTTTAAAGAATCATTTATATTGTCTGTTTATTAACCATTCAATATTTACAAAATAAAAGTGCTGATTATCAGTCATCTTGTACCTTGCATGCTTAATGTACCTGTTGGTTGCTTGAAGTCGTTTATATCGTAGTTGTGAGGTAGGCTGAAAGGAAGCATTACACATACAATGAAAGCAATTGTTGGACAAAAACGAATCAAAATTAAAGCTTTTGATCAAAAAAGTTGTGGTGCACTAGCTTACATCATTCGATGTGCTCTCTGGACATCATTACTTATAATATTTGCACCACCATATGCAAAAGGCTGCTCTTCCTCATCATCGTCTTCCTCTTCGTCATCGTCTTCCTCATCAACGTCATCATCTGGGACAGCTCCACTCTTGAAAAGACCAAATTAAGTTAAACTATGATTTTGTATACACCAGTGATTTCACATTACTTTTGATCAAAAACCTTGTCAATATTTTCAACCTCGTCCGTTGTCGCCGACTGCTTGTCGTGCACATCAGAAGGGCTCCAGTCGAGCAACAGTCCATCCAAAGGGGGCGTGATGGGAATCGCGTCCGGGCTGATGCCGTTGGGTGTAATGTGATGGGTCAAGAAATGATCCTCACATATCCGAAGGTGCTCTGGGATCTCGCGCTCAGACTCGCGTAAAGCGGCCAGCCACACTTTTACTCGGGCCTTATCATTGGGGAAGCTGAAAAACCTCTTGCGCGGACGGTTCGGCGGCTCTCTTGGTATCACATCACTGCAGTTTCTACAGCTCTGGACCATACACTTCACCATCGTTACAACACGCTCTCAGATTATATCGCTACATTCGATTATAACATGTGCATTGTTTACACACATCACGACAGGAAGCAAGCAGCCGTGTCATGTGACCAAACATAATCAATCAAACGTTGTGCTTTTTCTGCTCCGGCGCTCTATATTGCCACCCAGTGGATCGGAGAAATAACGCGATCGTAATTTTGTTGCAGGGACACAAGATTGTATGATATAAACCGGTGAATATAAATGTAATCTGTTTTGGTTTCGCTACATTTCTGTGTCATAACATTACATATTCATATACACGCACGAATGTGTAATCCGTGTACTTGTGTTTTGCTGCAATGTCTTACATTGCTGTGTAATAGCATTTTATATTCATATTTGAGCAATATGATGCATGCATATGAGTAATGTACATGTGTATGCGAGTATATCATGTTAAAAAATGTCCGTTATCTAGGCCTATACGTTTCAGACAATCGGCTCAACATATTGGCCTAACGTCACGTTACGTGATGAATATTCATGAGCCGAGTTAACCCATAGTAGGATTTGTAAATCCTATTGATGGACCGCGCGGTGTGGGTGTGTTGTTCCGTTTTTTACCAGCAGTGGACAGCAGCAAGCAGCAACAGTCTCTCCAGAGGTGGATGTGGATGTATGTGTGTGGGATTGAATCAAGGCGAATTGGGCTGCCACAGGGAAAAGCACAGAACTAATACAATAGCGAAACATGGCTACTGAGGCGCTATCAGCGTGCACCGGATCCAGTTTACTACAACCCATAAGCGAGATAACCAACCTCCCATTAGATCAGGTACATGCATGTGAACGTACTGTATTTTTTTGTTATTTTCATTTTTGTAAAATGAGTACTGGAGGCACAAAACCCTCGCCACGTCTCTCATTGGCATCCAGGTCCTTCTGCAAATCCTTTGCAGGCTATGTCTAAAAATATTTGGTAAGATTACAGTGAAGACGCTGAATTCACATTTTGCCTCGAAATTGATGCTGTCGTGATGTGCATTGCCATATTTGTGCTCATAGATTGAATCATTTGTGTAATGAAATCGGCGAGGGATTATTCGAGGGTTATGAACGCAATTTTATATTCATACACGGCCTAGATTAACATTTACAGCAATGTTTAAGGTGGGAGAAAAAAATACCACCATGCACTTAAGGAAACGACTGGTGGTGTTGACTGTGTGGTGTGTTGTTTGCCTTTAAAAGACGTTGTGGTTGTTACTGTTCAATGTAAAGTTAACACAATCTCGGACAGAGTGGATGTATGTAGAATGTCGCCCCTCCAAATACAGCGAGCTCCACACCTAGACAGCATTTTGGCATTTTAAAATGCTGTCTGGATTGACTGCTCGTCTGGCCTGAATGGTGCTGCAACAGAGGATGCTATCTTGGGTGATTCTGATTGTCGTGTTTTTATTCTGTGGTTTTATGTATTAACAAGTCCTGTGTCAAATTTCAGGTTCATTAATGAATTATTAATATGGAAGTAAATAAATATTCCTGTTATTGTAGAAGCATCTATCACCAGGTCTGAACTAGACCGTCTCTACTAGAAGGCTGTCAGATATCCAGAATCAAATATTATTTATATAATATAGTACTGGGCAATTTGAGGCTAACATTATTCCACAAAGCTTTCTTGTTCAAATATTTAACATTATGTTGTTAAATAAATGGGTGTTAAGGACATGAATCTATAAAAAAACAGCTCAAAATGAACAAGAATAGTGAGTGATGAATTTCTATGTATATACAGTGGTGTGAAAAAGTATTTGCCCCCTTCTGGATTTTTAGTTTTTTTGGATATTTGTCATGCTTAAATGATTCTGAGCATCAAATACATTTTTATATTACTCTAAGAAAACCAGAGTAAATACAAAATGCAGTTTTTAAATGATGGTTTTATTTATTAAGGGAAAAAACTATCCAAACATTTCTGACCCTATGTGAAAAAGTAATAGCCCTCCCTGGTAAATCATGATTAACTGATGCATTGAATAACTAAGTTAAATTTCACTGGCCACACTCAAGCCTAATTACTGCCAGACCTGCTGAATCAAGAACTCACTGAAGAAGAACCTGTCTGACAAACTGAAGTAGTCTAAAAGATCTCAAATAGCAACAGAATTCTAAAGAAATTCAAGAACAGATGAGAAACAAACTAATTGAAATGTATCAGTCTAGAAAGGGTTACAAAGCCATTTCTAAGGTTTTGGGTTTTCAGCAAACCACAGTGAGAGCCATTATCCACAAATGGAGAAAGCATGGAACAGTGGTAAACCGTCCCAGGAGTGGCCGGCCTACCAAAATTACTCCAAGAGCACAACGATGACTCGTCCAGGAGGTCTTAAAAGATCACAGAACAACATCTAAAGAGCTGCAGGCCTCTCTTGCTTCAGTTAAGATCAGTGTTCATGATTCTACAATAAGAAAGAGACTGTGCAAAAGTGGCATCCATGGGAGAGTTCCAAGGACGAAAACCACCGCTGACCATAATGAACACAATGGCTCGTCTCACATTTGCTAAAAAGCATCTTGATGATCCCCAAAACTTTTGGGCAAATATTCTGTTGACTGATGAGACAAAGGTTGAACATTTGGAAGGTGTGTGTCCGGTTACATCTGGCTTAAAACTAACACAGCATTTCATAAAAAGAACATCATACCGACAGTCAAACATGGTCGAGGTAGTGTGATGGTCTGGGGCTGCTTTACAGCTTCAGGACCTGGACGACTGGCCATATTTGATGGAACCATGAATTCTGCGCTCTACCAGAAAATCCTAAAAGAGAATGTCCGGCCATCGATTTGTGACCTCAAGCTGAAACGCACTTGGGTTATGTAGCAGGACAATGATCCAAAACACACCTGCAATTCCACCTCTGAATGGCTAAAAATATCTAAATAAAAAGGTTTTGGAGTGGCCTAGTCAAAGTCTGGACTTAAATCCAATTGAAATGCTGTGGCATGACCTTAAAAAGGCTGTTCATGCTCGAAGACCCTCCAATGTGGCTGAATTAAAACTATTCTGCAAGGAAGAGTGGGCCAAAATTCCTCCACAGCGATGTGAAAGACTCATCGCAAACGCTTGATTGCAGTTGTTGCCGCCAAGGGTGGCACAACTAGTTATTAGGTTTAGGGGGCAATTACTTTTTCACATAGGGTCACAAATGTTTGGATTGTTTTTTCCCTTAATGAATTAAACCATCATTTAAAAACTGCATTTTGTATTTACTCTGGTTTTCTTTGTGTAATATTAAAATTTGTTTGATGATCTGGATCATTTAAGAATGACTAAAAATCAGGAAGGGGCAAATACTTTTTCACACCACTGTATATCAACTAATTAATAATACAATTTATAGACACACACATACATGCACCCTCACGATAATCAACAATAATTTGATCATTTATTCTAATAATATGTAATGTGGTTATATTTAAGGTTTTTGTATTGTGATCTATTATCATATAATTTATTGCTTATCCTGTATTTTTACTATAGTCTTAAATGTGCATATTTTTGGAAAGTGATAACTGGGCATGATGTAGCATAAAATTGTTCAGACAGAGGACAAAACATATGCTTTTAGTATAACTAACCAAAGAAACTGTCAACAGGTGAATTGGTTATCAACACAATCACCCTAAAACACTTCTGATGTTGGTTAGTAGAACAGTTAACTCCACTAAAGTGTCCCGTGTTGATGGAGAATTAGGTGAGAATAGACTGTAATGTGAGCAGTACTCGACCATCGTTGCTCTCCCTCTGGCAGACACTGGACTCCTGTACACTTGTACCTGAGAGAGAAAGTATCTTATGGGGCCAGTTGTTCAAAACATTTAATCTGGATCAAAATTATCCGTATTTGGAAATCCCCTTTTTTCCTATCCAGGATCAGGTAATCCATCTTACTTTTATGCCGGTTTTTCAAAGCAACATTGGACTGGATCACCCTGATCCAGATACACAGTTTTCAAGATTACCAAATCCGGATTACAGTGCTCTAAATGGGACAACATATCACAATGTGGGCTATGTAAAGAACAGGTAGAAGTAAGAGCCAACATAGGGTCACTGTAAGTGTTTATTTTGAGCCAAAACACAAAAATAACATAAACATCCACTTCCATTCATAATTTAACTTTAATTAAATTATATTAAATAATAATTATATTAAATAATTACTTTTATGACCCCTCATCTGAACCACAACAAATAAACATCAAAATATCCACTATGTATTTGTTAAAAACGTCTTTAAAAAATAAAATGGCTAAATATCCAATTGTTAACGAAATAAAGAATGTTCAGGGTTCTTCTTCATCTGAGGAGGAGAGACCAGCATTTCCAAGCCCTGCTTTTAGGAGGCGGATCTGAAGTTTCGCTTTGGTTTGCTGCAGTTTGGTCAGCTTGATTTGTTCCTCTGCCAGGAGTATCTGTGCTTCTGCTCTTTCAGTTTCTCGTTTAAGAAGTGATTCATAGGCATCATCATTATTATTCGGCAAAGGACGCTTCAAGCCTCTTTTCTGAGCTCCTGTGACTGCTGGCTCTACCAGTGAGGATCCAGGTGTTCTTCAATAATAGGGCTGAGATCCAGAATGAATGTTTCCTCTGCATTAGGAAGAACTGGCTCACTTTCCTCTACAATTGTAGGCTCACCATCCCCTACAACACCTTGAATCCCATGCAGAGCTTTAGAGTTCTCACCTCCAATAATGTCCAGAACCACATCTGTGTATTCACCTTTCTTAAAGGGTTTGTTGCCTGTTTGGGTGTTTTTTGCCTCAGCAAGGTCCTTCGTTGCTCTGGCCCTCAGATTCTTCCATCTAAATTTCACTTGCTCCAAGGTCCTCTTCTGGCCAGACCCCATTGCATTTACATTCTGGGTGATTTCAACCCAAATGTCTTTCTTCCTTTTGTTAGTCACCATTCCACCTTCAACAGAGCTTCCTACTATTGAGGCATAATGGCACTTAACACCCTCCAGCAGTGCATGGGTTTCTGCAACAGTGAAATTAGGTCCTTTTGAGTCCATGGTTTCATCGCTTCTGTTGTAGTGAACATAGTATTTGCAGGCCTTGGGCATGATTGATTTAATTGAACACAAGCCACAGCACGTCAGCCAATTGGTGTGTGGGTATTTGACAGCCATCTTATATTCAGCCTTTCTCAGAGGACTTAGAGAGAGGCACTGACATGGCAGGTATTGTCCATCGCTACCACCGTGTTGGTGGAAGAGGATACCGTCAAAGGGTGTATGTTGAGCGTGCACAACCACTGGAGCAATACACCACTGAAGAACTGTATGCTCGCTTTCGCTTTGGGAATGCTGATATTAAGTACATTGCAGACCTTGTCAGGCCAAAACTTCAACGGAGAACCCGAAGGAGCCACAGTCTGTCTGTGGAAGAACAGGTCCTCATTGCTCTGCGCTTCTATGCATCTGGGACTTTCTACCAAGTTGTTGGTGACAATATAGGAGTGGACAAATCAACTGTGAGTGATGTAGTGAAAGCTGTGTCAATTGCATTGGCCAGCCTGGTCATCAGTTTGTTTCACTTCCAAAGGATGTCCAGATTGCCCAGACCAAGCACAAGTTTTTCTTTTGGGGAATATGCCCAATACTATTGGGGTTATTGACTGCACTCATGTGCATATCCAAGCACCTCATGAAAGGGATTGGGAGTACATCAACCGAAAGGGGAGGCGCAGCATCAACATCCAACTTGTGGGCGATGCTGACCTCATCATCACAAACTGTGTCGTGAAGTGGCCTGGGTCTGTTCATGATGCACGCATCCTGAGAGAGAGTGCTTTATACAGAGAGCTCCAAACCAACCGACCGGATGCATAATATTAGGAGACAGTGCCTATCCACTCCTACCATGGCTGATGACTCCTTTTCTTGCAGCAACCACACCTGCGCAGGCACGCTTCAACACTGCTCATTGCAAAACAAGATGTGCAATTGAGCGTTTAAAATGGAGTTCTGAAGAGACGCTTTGCATGCCTTAACTACTTGCGAGTGGAACCACAGGGAGCATGCAACATAATACTTGCGTGTATCGTCCTGCACAACATCGCTACCAGGCAATGTCCCTCTCTGTGATGATGTTTGTGATGCACCTGAGCCTGTTGAAGAACCAGACCAACCTCTGGTGGTCTGTCAAATCAGGGACTGACTGGACGTATAGTAAGGGATGCAATTGTTAGACATTATTTTTGACAGGCTCATCTCTGATGATTGTTTCTTTGAAATTAATATACGGTGATGAATGACCGAAAAATGAATATATTATTTTTGTTTATTGAAATCTGTTTGGGGGATTATTTCATATGGGGACACGATAATTTTTATTTTATTTTTACTTTACTATACTGAATAGCTTAATTGTTAGCCTATGTCTACTTTATCACTGCTACAACGGTTTACACAAGTCAAGTGCAAAATATAAATAAAACTATATACACTAAATGATACAAATGTATTATTTGACCAATTTTAAAGTTTTACTACATTTTCTTCCTGAAATCCACCTTGAAATCCTACCCCCTGTTGGGATCAGGATAATCCTGTTTTTTTGGATCAAAGTTATCCAAATCCCACTGACAAGTTTTGAACAACACAAACTGAAGGTTTGATCCAGATTAAAACTAGGATTGGATTCCCTGATCTAATCTGATTTCAGATTCCTTCTTTCCCTTTTGAACAACGCATTTTCAAGATTTGATCCAATCCGATAACCAAAATCCGATCAGCTTACCTTTGAACAACTGGCCCATGCTTATTGTCTGTTGCACTTTTCATGCTTGGTGTGGATAATGCAGTTTCCTTCTTCTGCGAAAAAGATTTTGCTCATTCTGCTCATTCTGTCCTGTTTTGTACAAATTGTTCAGTCACACTCTTAAGACAACAGTAGGCTATATTTTATCTGTGTGTGGGGTCACAGTAGTTCATTTGGTGCCGTTTTTTTATATTTCCGAACATAATTTCCACAGCTGTTTATAGTCATGACAATGGATTTTTTCAGAATTTACTTTTTAAATGCTATTTTATTGCATTATATGTGCACACTATGAAGTTGCTTTTCTTGAGAAATGATCATGAGAATATTGCTCAATATAATGTCTCATATCTTAATTTAATATGCACATTATGCAGCGATAACTGAAATTTTTTATTACTAAAACAATTAACAATTTATTAAAACAATTTATTACTTTATTACTTATTACGATTACTAAAACAATTGTCTTTATGATATGTAAACACTGTGGCACTAATGAAACCTTGCTTTTTTTGTGTGGCTTCATGACTATCCTGACGCAACCAATGTTTGAGTTTGGAGGTGGGACTATTTATTTGTTTAACCAATGGCAGATAAAGGAAGTCTTTGGGACAGTCTTTGTTTTTTTTACTCCACTCGTTGATGCTAATAGCACAGAAAAGACAAATTTAAAATTATTTTTTAAAAATATTTTATGATTTTTAAAGTCCTTCTTTGGTTTATGGATTGTCAAACAACAAGTTTACGTGCATACAAGGTGTAAAAACACTTTCATTTTCTAATAATAAGTGTTATTATTTCCTTTCTTCTTGACTGACTCTCAAATGATTAATTTGTCGATCCATCAGTCTAAAATTGCGACCATTTTAGTCGCATATGCTCCTTAAATTTAACCTGTGCGACCTCAAAATATATTTGGGAGCATTTGTGTGAGTGGACATTTTGTTTCGGTGCGACCTTTTTTCATTACTGTTCAGAACATGGTAATAACTGCACAAAGTATGCGCTTGCTATGAGCTAACAGTGACCGGCCCGGCCAATCATAGAGAACGTGATTTTGGTGTAAACATGCGCTAGACGGACGGGTTTCAATAAAGCATTAGTGTTTACGGCAGTTCGCGCTGCCAGGAGCGCTTTGGAAGATCAAGGCTGAACAGCAGCTGAGCTGACTGTATCACAAGTACAGTATAGCAATTGCAAGTTCACATTACGTTATTTTAAATACATTCACAGGCAAACCTCTTCAAAAACAGATTATCTGTCTCTAACATATGTAAGCTTAAACCAGATGAGTTAAATAACTGTTTAAGGCTATGAGGGTTCAGTCAGTGGAGGAAGGAGGATTGACAGTATGAAATGATCGCCAACTCCGCTAACATGAGTACTATGCAAAAGCATGTAGAGAAAACAACCACAGCTCTTTACTAAAAGCTACGCCTGTTAAGAAACAAAACATCAATTTTGCGCAATTACTGCCTGTAATTTGAATTTGCAGTGTTTACATATGGTTTTTAACGGCATAATATAATTCCTTTAAATAGAAGTTAAAGTACAAGTTGATTTTATAATGACTACATTTTTTGCATTTTGTGTTAAGGTGAATAAAAGACCCCTATATACTTCATCATTGACAATTTTTTTTAAATGTAAAAAAATCTCGTGTCACTCTCGCGAACCCGGTCTCGTCTCGTCTCGTTGGATAAGTGTCTCGTCACACCCCTACCCTTTAATATTTGATGCTCTGTTTAACCATTTGGCTGTGAGTCATGGTGTTTTTTTGCTGAATGTATGAGAGAAGTGGAGGAATGTATTGCTACTTCACAATATGGTACAACGCAAGACCCCTAAACAAGACCCTTCTTACTGGACATTTCACCGATATGTATTGTTGTGTGGATCTACAAATGCATTAGTAAGCTATTTTGTTCTACCTCGTGTGTGGTACTTTAGCCTCTTTGTGAAACTCATAAATCATATGAAGTGCTGATCACAGACCATTGCTGGCTACTACATGTAGGTCTGTTTACTGAAAAGCTAAAGTAAAACAGGTAGTCAATTTAGATTGTGTCTCATTTCGCATGCTCCGTGGCACTACTTCAAACGGATGGCTTTATGGGGGACCGATCTCAAAGCCCTGACAGGGTTCTTTATGAACAATACATCTTTTATGGGAGGAGAGGCCACCTTTTGGATTCTCAGGAGAAGGCAGTCTCAGGGCTCTATGCTAATTTCCCAAGAAAAAATATGACTCCCCTGGGTCTCAAATTGATTTAAACCAATGAATGGAATAATTTAGAGTCAGATTCGATTGGTTTTGCAAGTTAAAACACTAATTCACAGATATTCTGCATGTGGGATGTTCAGTGAGTCAGATGTTTCTTTTAATGTTAAAATGACTCACTAGATTTGGAAACTGCTTGATCATTTTTCGTTATTGAGTAATGTGGAACAGTGGGCACTAGAAGATGCAGATTAATTTAACACACGTCTCCAGGGAACAGGAAATAGGAATCCTAGTGAGGTTCTGTATTGAGAGGCTGTGGTTTAGCCGGCTACTCAGCAGTTTTTCTCATGTGCTAAAGGAAAACAAACTTGCACGTCGAGTCCCATTTTGTAGATTACATAACAAATGAGGGCTATCTAAGAATGATGTGTGCAACCTAATGATGGCCTGTAGTCTTAATACTTCATTAAAAAAATGGAAAAAAGAAATTAAAAATGCTAAGATGGGAAAGGGGAGTTAGTCTTGAGTCAATGGAATAGTTCACGTTCACTTTTTTTGCACATAGCATCGGTGCTAGAGAGGTTTAAAGTTCTGTAGTACAGGCCAAACAGTTGTGGCACAACCGCACAAGTATATGTCTGTTATCATCATAAAAAAAAAACACAAGCGGAGGTCATCACATAAATAGAGCGTTAACTGAAAAAGGACATTAACGTTATAGAAACGGATATATTAGGGCCATATCATTATTTATCGTTTCCCCAAATTAGTTTTTTCCTTATAAATTTGTTCTGAGTTATGTAATTTTAATGCTTTACTATACCGTAGTAAATACATTTTGTCCATCAAAATACTGTAGTATACTACTGTAGTATACTGCAGTAAAATTCTTGTGCACTATAGTATATTTGAACCTTACTAGCAAATATTAGTATACTATAGTAAATATAGTATAGTATAGTGTTTTCTACAGTTTATAAGTTTACTACAAGTTTATTATTTTATCATCTGGCTCAAATTAAGCAGACGTTTATTTTGGTAGGTCGTTGTGAAGACGCTTGAGTGTTTGACAGCAGCTTCACTCAAACAGTGAAATGCTCGTAACATAAACTTAGAACAACTTTGTGGATGAAGTTCATGTGTTCATTTCCTCGAATAGTAAGATACAGACAAATCAGTGTCACGCTTGTAACATGGTAAAGTGTGCGAGTCATGCACTCATAGACAAGCAGAACAAACAGAGGACACATTTTAATAGTAGAATTCCACTTTCGTGAATCCTTCCATGTTTTCCCACATTGCGCTGATCATAGGGCTCTAGATCAATGGACTCGATGCAGCCGGAAAAACATTTTTTAATTGGAAAAACTAAATAAAAACAAAACTAAATAGTGGTGAGCCATTAGTTAACCTCACATATGAAAAAGCACAATGACAAACGCACTTCACACAAACAAACGGCTGTGTATAATGCACCTGCCAAACTGTATCGGACGCGTGCTACACTATTACATTTATTCTTAGCACAGACCGATTTTTTTCGTAGCATGTGCGACATATATGTACAGCCATGGGGATGGGATGAGGGTGAGTAAATTATGAAAGCATTTTTATATTTAAGTAAACAAATTCTTTAATCTAGCAAACTACATAATGTTGGTCATGTGAACATATATTTAGAAAGGGCCACCAACCCCACTGTCCAGCATGATCTCCCAGGAATTCATAAGTATTTTCCAAGGTGGCTGATGCGTATTATTTTGTACGATGAAAATCAAGTATGATTATTAGAAAAATGTGATACTAAAGCCTCTCCCCTTACCCCACCCCTGAGCCTAACGTCACTGGCGCGAATTCAAATCGTACTAAAATGTAAAAATGATTTACAATAGTTACGAATTCCTGTGAGATTGCATTGTCCTATAGAAATTATTCCAAAGGCTCAATTTCATCTTGGTCATTTTCAACCTCAATCTTTTGAAAATGAGCAAAGTATTTTGTGAAAATATTTATTGGAATTTATTTCTCATGAAAGATTTTATGGTTGATCTCGCCATGAAGCCCTGCATAATCTGTCTAAATTTAATAAGAATAAAATACAATCCACATGATCGTAAGTACAAGCAGAGAGAACTGCTTGCCAGTCAGAGAACTAACCAGTTTCTGCTCATCCAGTTCCACCCTCATACTCCAGTTTTTATTCTCTTATTTGTGTGGTCCATCTACTGTAGCATCAAGTACTTTAGTCTTATGTAATGGTTATCTTTACCTGCTCAGTTGACAGGTGAATGAGTGCACCACATGCATTAGCGCCACAGATAAATAATTGAGTATCTAACGCACTGTTTGCAGGGAACACTTAGTGCTCAAGAGCGATTTAATCATCTTCTAACTGCTCGTCATGTTATTCTAATGCTATATTCAAGGTCAGCCATTTGGTTAGGGAGATTAATGGGTTAACAGTAGAGGTGCACCGATTGACCGGCCAGAGCAATCGGTGCATCTCTAGTTAACAGTAGAGCGGACCCTGCCACAGAGGACTCCTGCTAAGCTATCATTGACAAACATGAGTTATTTTATTTATTTATTTATCTTTACTTTAGCTACGTTGGTAGAACTTTGGCTTAGATTCACTAATGCATCAGCTTACCATCTGTTTAAAAATTTCATGCATGTCACTGATGTGTTGTGACCAAAAAAACTCAGGCCCGTTCTTATAGGGTCGCATGACACCAACTTGCAAATGAAACCGCCGATGCCATTTCTTGTTTATGTCAAAATCCATTTGAATTCTGAGGTGATTTTGAACTAACTCATGTTTAATATGTTATAATGGATTAAATTTAGCACATGGTTGCATTACGTACTCCTCATTAACTATAAACAAATCTACTGAAGGTAAAGGATCCAGTAAATATGACTTCAGAGTACATTAAATGTATGTTCACTTTCAATGAGGAATAATATGGTTTGTGGTGACCATAATGTGTTCAGTGCGGTGAGTTATTGGCAGCTGAGAGAAAGAAACTTTAAGCAGATACTTTTATCCAAAACATTCACATTAACAGTATCCATTTGCTCAGTTTACACGTTCTGTGGGAATCAAACACCAATAATAAACCAATTAGTAGATTTCAACATTCGTTTTAAAGGGATAGCTCAGAAATGAAAATAATTTTAATAGTAACTCACCCACATGTCATTCCAAACCTGTATGACTTTCTTACTTCTGCAGAACACAAAACAAAATATTTTGAAGAACGTTGGTAACCAAACAGCACTGTCCCTCATTGACTTCCATTGTATGCACACAAAACCACTGCAACATTTCTCAAAATATCTTCTTTTGTGTTCCACAGCAGAAGGAGTCATGTGCAGTTTTTGAAGGACATGAATGTGAATAAATTATAAGGTGAACTATTCCGTGAGGAATTTTTTGTGTTCTAATGCACAAAAACGTGAGCATCTATCTATAAATGTAAAATATGTTTCTCTTGGTCAGCGCAGTGGTTCTCAAAATGTTTGTTGTAAGGCCCCCTTTGTGTAGGGTGCATCACTTTGCACCCCCCCAAATAAAGACTTAGAATGTTAATTAAACCAAAAACATATTCAGGTTTACAGTGCTGGAACATTAATTCTTTTTGTTTGTGGCCTTATTTTTCTAATGTTAGATTGCATGAAATTTATGATAAATTTCTTCATTTTATAAAATAACAGAAAATATGTGGCCCCCTGGATCCATCTCGGCCCCCAGTTTGAGAACCTCTGCTCTAGGTAACATTATAGCTTATAGAGTTTAAAAAGGTAATTATGTTTCAGCGGCAGTCACTGCTTGGTATATGATAAAGGTTGCTTTGCTTAGAAGTGCTCAGACTAGAAGGAAAATCAATCAGGCCGAGCGTGTGGCCTGTGACAGCTGAAAAGACTGATGGCTGCAGCAGGCAGCTTTCATTCTGCACCTCCATGTCCTCCTTTATTTTTAGGAGCTCTGTGTCCTAGCAACAGGCTTGTCAAGGATTGCCAAAAAAAGCAGATGAACTGTGGTTTTATCGATTAGAAACATAGTAGCCATAGTTCTGGTAATCCTGGTTTTTCAAAGGTGAATTCAAGTGATTCTCAATGAGATGCCAGGAAAGATGTTGCTTTTGCTTTTAAGAATATTATTACATTATTACAGTCAACATTGCATAGTGCATTTGTATAATTATGTATAGATGTATAATTATTAGCGATGGAACGGTTCATGAAAAAAATGTGTACCGTTCAATTCACTTGTCATGGCTCGAGACGCACATGTATTGTTCGGTCCGGTCATGCACACAGGGGCGGTTCTAGGGGGGCCCCCCTAAATCTGGAATGATATTTCACCAAAACAGAGCAATTTTGAGCTGAACTTGTTTTCAAATGAAAAATAATCATGACAACAAATGTTAGTGTGCCCCCTAAAAGCATAAGTGGCCCCTGCCTGGCCCCCCCAGTTACAGTAGTCTAGAAACGCACTGCACGCACAGCGCGACATGCTTTTTTTCCAGAGGCAAATGTTAGCAATATAGTTGGAATGTCCGCTTATAATACTCAACTTTGGGCTTCTTTTTCTGTCAAGATGCGTTAAAATATCATGAGTCACACGTTGTGGGGCTTACTAAAAATAATATGGTTGCTTGTTGAGAGAATATGACAAGCAACCTTGTTCCTTTACATCCAGTGGTTCCCATACATTGATTAATTCGTGGCGGACCGCTACAATATCAACGCTGGCCGACACAAATAGATTTTACACACTTTTATTTTAAACCGCTTAATTCATTGTAGAGTTGCACGCAATGTGTTGATGCCCAATTCCCCCTTTCTCTCTCTCTCTCTCTCTCTCTCTCTCTCTTGTTGTGTGCAGCGCCTCGATGCCTCTCTCTCTCATATGACAGTGAACAAATTAAAAGGTGGCAGTGTTTTCAATATGCGTTACACTAAGAACCTGCATTTCCACGTAAACATCAATAGTCACAGAGTTACTGACAATATAAGACGGAAGATTAGGAGAGTTTCCCACACATTGACTTTACTTGGGCAGGTATATTAATGGCCACCCAAGTATATTTGGCATCACATTCTGTCATTTTTTTATCCATCCATAATAATGACTGTATCTGCGATCAATTTAGCTGATAAACAGCGCTTCTAAACAGCTCTTTCCTGACCTTTTTGATGTGAGTGGCGAGTGCGCGTCCTGTCCAACGTTCGCATGCCCTCGTCTTCAGGATGAGCTTGGTGTGTGCGTGAGCCATCGTCCTCTACCAATGAGTTCAAGTACACCTGGATGCAGCCTTGTGCGGAGATTTCTGACGAATTGTCTGCACTATACGCGATGCATAATAAAACTATTAATTGCATTTAAAATCTAAGAAGCGCTCATAATGCAGCAGCACAATGAGGAGAAAGATCAACAGCAGTAAAGGCCGTGCGCTCCATGAGACAAATAATTGACATGCCAAAATAACTGCAAATATCCGCTGTTTAATGTAGATTTATGCTGATATTGTCAAACGTTGTCGAGTTTATATTTTAGCAGTTAAAGTGACTGCTGGCTTTATTAAACATTATTGGGTCACGTTCAGTCACAATTTTAAAATCGTTTCATGTCTGACAACCGAACAGAAAATATGTGAGAACGGCGTTCAGTTGTATTAAAATGTAGTATAATGTGACAGATCAGAGAGTAAAAGAAAAACAGATGTCAAGTCCAATCGCATACACAGTGTGATAACGTCATAAATATGCTAATTAGTTTGTGACGTCTTCAGTGCCACAAGTCTCTCAAAATCCTGTGGGAAACACTGACATCCATGGTCGCCGTTTTCTTCAATGCATTGACTAACACTCGCTTTTTGGACTTCATGCGGCGCTGCGCAAACCGATCGGTCTACTCACGAATCACTCTCGGGGCACTGTAAGCGCAAGCACGTGTTTGCCAAAATGATGCCAAAACGATGCCAAAACATGCTTACAAACAAATTTGACCATCCCATAAGAAAGAGAGAAAGTGGGAGACAGAGTAATCATTTGTTTGTAACAATAGACTTCAAATTTCCAAGATCAAGGGACTCTGCTATAGTAAACCTCTTTGCCATTGTCTTGCTATAGAATGAATTGAAAACTTCACTGTCACAGAGGTAGCATTAGCAAACCTGGCAGTGGGACTTTTATCTCGCATTGAAGTGTTTGTGTGTGCGTTTGTGTTGAACGGTTCTTTGTTCGTGTATGTCAGTTTTTATTTGACATAATTCGGAAAAAAACACTCTGTTATTGGCTTATTTGATTGTGTGTGTGTGTGTGTGTGTGAGTGCCGGCCTCACTGAGGATGTTCTATAGGCTCAGTCCTTTATATATGTGTATGAATGATCTGCATTATGTTGGATGTGTTGTATATTTATTGGACAAATAAAAAATATAGCTATTAAATTGAGTAATTTCCCATTAATTTCCTATGGGTGCCCACAAATGGGCCTTAACAGCTCATTAAGGAGTTTTTTATTTTCACCAACTTTTTTGGGAATGCTTAGGTGGAAAACTTTGCCTTGCAAAACTTGTTTACACAATATTTTCCACACTTCTGCTGCTTCTTGTTGGTGACAAATAAAAAAGCAACTTTCCAGATTTCAAGGTCATTTCAAAAGGACCGTATTTCAGGTCTGGAAAACCCTTGAAAGCAACTTTCCAGGATATTCCAGGGCCTTGAAAATAAAATTTTAAGGTCTCTGAAACCCTTGAAAATGGCTTTTTTTGGGATTTTCAAGGGCCATTGAAAGCAACTTTCCAGCATTTTTCAATGCCCTTGAAAAGCACATTTTCTGGAAAACCATTGAAAGCAACTTTCCAGGTCCTTGAAAACTCTTGAAAATGGCTATTTTTCAGGGCCCTTGAAAAATCAACTTTCTAGGTCCTGACAAACCCTTGGACGAAGCCAAATTTACAAAGAGGTACTTGGAAAAAACTCAATATAAGGCTATACAAATTAAATAATAAGGGATAATTAAGGGATAGTTTACCCAAAATTGACAATTCTGTCATGAATTTCTCAACCTCAAGTTGTTCCAATGGTAAAATGCTTAACAAAGGTGCCCCATAACTGTTATAAAATATTTTCTTGAGGGTGAGTAATTCATGCAAGAATTTTCATTTTTGGCTGAACTATCCCTTTAATCTTTTTGATAATTCATAAATATAAACGAACGAGTGTATTGCAAATGGTGCTCCCTTCCTGATTCAAACAGCCCCATACTGGTAGTTCAGATCGGGCCAAAGCAATAACAAATGCCATTGCAGTTTTTATAGCAGCGGATCTACGACCATATTCAATATATATTAAACGATGAATGAACCCCGTTATGAAGTTCCTTCTCGTCCGAATTTCAGTCAGAAAGTCATACAAGCCCTTTATGAAAAAGTAAGTGATGTTATCCACGACTTGTCCAATGCATCTGCCTTCGCACTCACGACTGAATAATTGAAAGAAATATGTGCAGGCCTGTAAGCTAAGAATGTTAATGCTGCCATTTAATTGATAGTTATAGTTATTTATACATTAATTTCTTTTAACTACATTTTATATTTTGTTACATTTCCTTGAGAATTATTTTATTTGGAGAACCTTTATGTTTTATCCTATTTTATTTTTATATTTTATTTAAACCAAGGAGGCATTTTATATAAAACTTGTTTAAAAAATTTAATCTGTTAATGTTTACAAACGTTAATAATAATAATATAATAATAAAAATGTTGTTAATTTTAAACAACAAGCAATTTTATCTTCTGCATTTCTTCCCACTAACTGTACTGAAATTTAACCGAACAGTGACCTAAAAACCGATGTAGGTACCGAACCGTGAATTTTGTGTACCGTTAACACCCCTATTAAATAATCTTTATAAAAATGCATTTTAGCAAGTCAAAATGGACTCGAAATGGACCCTTTTGCTTTTTTCAAGACTTATGGTTTTATTATGTGTGGTTTATTGGTAAACATTATTCTGAGTTTATTACTGATCAATCAAAACTTTTGCAGCATTTATTAATCATGGTTCATTTCTACAAATAGTAATATTTTTGATATTGCAAGTTAAAATTGACAATATAGTTTTACGAGTGAATTTGCTGTAACCCCAGGTTAAAAAATGCTGCAAAATTGTGTGCATGGTACCTAATGAATTAACTAAAGTGTAAGGTGAATTGAACCCCAGTGAAAAGTTGTGTTACCCTTCCTGTATTTTAGCGGTCTTGACAATTGCCCATTAAACAATTCAATGGTGACATTCACCACCTGATGTAGTGAAGCGGCCTTTTACTTTCCCTGACTCAGCCGACCTTGATGTATCTTCAGGGAAATTCCTGCCAGGCCTAATCACTCCCTATCCCCAGACACGATGCTCTGCCTCCAGTCACCCATTTAGAAAACATCAGATTTATCTGCTGCTTCTCAGAATCTGTGGGCTTGGCAAATTCTCACATGTTTTATCTCCAGCTGGGTGCTACCTGCACAACCTGAGCACTGTTGTGGCTACTGTAAGACTTCTGCTCAAGTGACACAGGAGATGAGACACTGGGTAACCTGGACATCAAGGAGACTCTGAATGTAATGAGACACATTAAGGATCATTAATTAAAGAAGGAGGGAGAAGGCAAAAGAGGTCCAACTTTTTTGGCCAGCTTGCATCATAGAAGCAGCAGCACGTCCACATGTAACAATCCAGACCTGCTGAGTAATTGATGTGAGGTGAGAAGGTTCAAGGCTGTTATTTGAGTTCCTGATGGCACTCGGATATTGGATATAGACTGTTTCATCTTAACAACATAAACAAACGTTACTGCGCAAGCGCACTTTTGTGACCCCAACTATACAACCGGGACACATTCACAAACAATAGAGTGCCTGTAGATTATTTCTGATAACAATTAAAAGAAACCGGGATGAACCCTTACTTGGCTAAACTTGTCTCTCCAATATTTTGAATTTAGACTGCGACATCAAGGTCAACTGCTAGATATCAATGTACCATACCGTTTGTTAAAATGCGACCGAAGTACAGGACCAATTCAACAAATTGTTTATTTAATAAAAGGAACATGCAACAAAATTCAACAAATGGTTTATTTAACAAAAGGAACGTACAACAAAATTCAACAAATGGTTTATTTAATAAAAGGAACATGCAACAAAATTCAACAAATCGTTTATTTAACAAAAGGAACATACAACAAAATTCAACAAATGGTTTATTTAATAAAAGGAACATACAACAAAATTCAACTAATTGTTTATTTAATACATTTATTATACAGTAGAATAATAATGCAAATCAATATTAACCTATATTAAATAAAATACAAATAGTTATATTATTAGACACTAGCCAAAACGGAAGTTAACTGTGGGTCAGGCGCGATCCGATGAAACGGTCTATATGCTGTAATCTTGTGCAAAACAACGTTATCTATTTATTACACAGGGTCAATTGATTATGAGTGTATGCCTTTCTTTCTTCCGCAAATATTTTGAAGAAAGTTGGTAACCGAACAGCAACAGTACCCATTCACTTCTATTGTATGGACACAAAACCAATGCAAGTGAATGGGTGCCAGTTACGAACATTTTCCAAAATATCTTCTTTTGTGTTCTGCGGAAGGACGAAAGTCATACTAGTTTGAAATGACAAGAGAGTGAGTAAATGATGACAGAATTTTCAGTTTGGGTTGAACTATCCCTTTAAGAACAATTGTTTTGATGGCATGATAAATATTGTGAACTATTGATTTATATCTCTTGTGTTTTTTCTTCAGAGAATAAATGATTGATGTTATCTAAATTTCACAATTCATCAATGTAACATCAAGATATTTTCAGCAGATTCTTAGACCACAACAGATATATGACATGTTGATGTGCAAGATACAGTTTCCTGCTCGCTACCAGTGTGCAGGACTGATGATAAATGTAGATGCTTAGTAGAATAGCAACAGGAAGTCTGCAGAGAAGATGTCAGAGGCTTGCAAACAGATAACCTGTCACCTGTCAAAAGTGATATAAGTTAGAGAAAAATGATCTTAGCCTTCAAAATTCCATGCTTCTCTCAAATGTCTTGGCCTCAAATGGCACGTCTGGTTGAATTTCTTAATTTTTGGTTGTAAAGACATCTGCACCACTAAATGATTGGACATCTTTTTTGCACACTTTTTTCTTTATCAGTGATTTCAGATGTACCCGTCCCAAATGCCATGTAAGAATAATGCACTGTCATTGTTTGTAAACATTTTAATATTCAAAACCAAATTTTGTCCTATTTTATTTGGCATGTTTTTTTTTGTTTTCTGTTTTTTCCAGCCTGGGATGAAGGGGCTGTGAATTTATGGGTAATATACAATAGCTTGCTGCCAGTTATCTCCCGTAATCCCCCTGGTCTAGTCTGCAGACCGCACTGGGTTGCATGGCGAATGTGTTGGGTGACACAAAAACAAGTGGCTGCCTTGTTGTGGTGGTATTAGTAAGTGCTGCTCTGCAGGCATTGAAAGCAGATGTGGACAATACAAGCGGTGACTGTAGCATCCTTACACAGCGTGTGAATTCTGTCTCGCATCAATTACTTGCAAACCGGTAAGACTGTAACCACATTTTCTGGATTGCATCTGATCAGAGGCAGTCGGCAGATCTTTCTCAATGTCTATGCAGGGTATGGCCCTGTTAGAATTGTTTACTGCATATGCTTATGGCGTGGATATGAATGCTTTTATTACCGCTGGAGTGGCCTGCTTTGTTCTTCCTTTGTATTTTAATACAAAAAGGTTGTTTTGTGTAAAGCTTAAAAAGCTATTTACAGGCGTTGGGCCTTTAAATGAAGTTGAAGATACATAATCTGCTTTTCAGCTGAAATTCCGCAGCTGTGTCCAGTCTGGAAACAATTTCAGGAGTCATGCTGTTGCTGTCTTTGGTGTTCATGAGAAGCATGTCAGAATAGAGCTCAAGGCATTGTCTTCTAAGTAGGTCACAAGGCACACAGAGTTCTGAGATACCGCAGGAACCATATCGTCGCCTTAGAATTATAAGGTTCTATCTGACATTTTGGTCAAAATTGAGTTATTCATATATTCTTATTCTGTGACAACTTCTTTACATTTTGCCATGTTTTTTTTAATGTGTGCATTTTGGGACTTTTTTAAAGAAAACAAAAAGGTTCTATCTACAAAATCAAATTATAATTTGGTGCTATAAGGTTCTATCTGCAAAGGCCAATCGGCACTTTGAAATACACACAAGAGGACCAATCAGGATCTTTGTCATGTGACCGGACTCCTCTGTGACAGGGGAATATCTGAGGAAACAGTGCAACACAAAACAATGTTTAAAAGAAACCTCAAGGTTCACTGTTTTATTGATACTCTTGTCAATGAGAGCAGCTCAAACGATAGTATTTTGTGTTTTGTTTTAGGTTTTGTTGAGGAGATACTTTTTTTTATAGGTTTAGACACAACACTAGCCAGCAGCGCTAGCTTCCTAATAACGTTACATGTGTTTACATAGACTCTCATAATGCAGTTAATGCCAAATAGTCAACAACGTCAAGAGTCTTGATTACAACAATAAACAACATTATTATGTTTTTTCAGCCAAACTCATCTATAAAAAGTAATTTGATCTGTCCAACCTTCTGTGGATAAAATATCATACAACAATTAGCACAGTCTTTTATGCTTAACTTGAACAAGAAAAAAGCATCCTAAAATATGAAATAAGTGTCATAAAAACCATGTAAATCTTCCTTTTTTACACATTATTATACACTTTTATCAAAAGTTATAAGTAATTGTTTGTGTTGCTTTAATTAATGTTTTGCAGACAAAACCTTATAATTCTAAACCGAAAGTGATTTTTCTGAATCAGACGGTTGTATCTGCGATTGACCTGTTCCAAAAAAACATTCACAAATTTCAGAAAATTTTGATATTGTACATTTGGAATACATTAAGGGACTTTTTCATGAATAAAAGAGATTTGTTCCTCATATCATTTTTGCTATATGAAATGCAAAAACTTTAAAGCTCAATATCTCAAAACTACTCAGACCGCAGACAGAAGCTTATCATTTCAAGACGACGATATTCAAACTTGAAAAGTATTTATCCTGCTGTTTATTTTTTTGAATGCACAATTTGCTTTACACGGAGTCATAACCTGGGGCAAAATAACAACTTTTCTATCTTTCTTTAGAACGATTGTATTTAAGTTTAATATGCAACATATTATATATATAAGATATAGAATATATTGCAAAATTATACTAGCAGCATTACAAAAAAAAACATGAATTAATAAAAAATCATTGTATTGACAGCATCACAAATTTTGATCACAAAATTGTGTCACTGTAGGTTTCATCATAATACCGAATCTGCCTATTGGCCACAAAGTGCACTAGATAATCGTTTGATTCTTTCTTTGTGTCCATCTTTCTCTTTTAGGTGAACTTTGTAGTATGTCAGCTCTGTGCTCTGCTCACAGCAGTTTGGTTCAGACTCTATCTGCATCCCAGCAAGACCAGTCCTTTTGTGCGGCATGTGGTGGCCACACTGCTGGGCATCTACTTTGCTCTCTTCTGTTTTGGCTGGTGAGTCTTTGTCTACACACTGATGTGTAACTTGCCCTATTCTTAAAACCAGTTCTGGACTGCAGGATATGTGCTGGCGGGACATTCTAGAAAGAAGAAAGACAGTGATCGATAGAAAATGTAGCCATCTGTGACGATTGACATTTGATACGGAATAAACAAACGTTTAGTGGACCAATATAGGGAGGTGAAGCTGATTTCTGCTGTACACTGTCAGGTATCAAGTTATGTGGTATTTTTCATTTGTAAATACACAAATACCCGTAGGAGACATCAAGGGACAGACTAGTAAACTCTGGACTTTTCCCGGTAAAGTGTTAGGAGGATAAGCTTTTGCGTCATTGGGAAACAGATCCTCAATTCCAGTATACTTGGTAAAAACCTGCCAGAAAGAAAGAAAAAAAGAACCATTATTCTAATGTTACTTCTATTCTGACGTTATTAATAGAAACGCATTAGAGAAAGCTCTTCCGATATTAAAATAGTTTCAGATACATTAGTGTGTGTGTTTTTAGCTCTACACTTGTATCGACGTCTAAGCTGTGGCTAAAATCTCAAAGTCATTAACATCTCATTTAATAAGACAAACAGATCAATAGGCCACACTCATGATGATAAAGGATGGATAGATTTTTGGCTGCGTTGCTGTCGTGGTGAATTAGAGGCTATTTTCAAAGCCTTGTTAAAGTGACTCTGTTTGTGTGGGGGGCCTGGTTTTGCTTACACTGTGGGGACAAATATACACTAAAACTGATACTGAAACAGACCACGGTCCAGGTGAGGACAACATAAACATACTTAATAATATCTTAATAAACATCTAAAAATTAGAAGTGCTTGTGTATACGTCAGGTTTAGCACTGATATGTTATTAGCACTGATGTCACTAATTTAGATAATACTGTGACGGCACTATCTGTTGTTTTTGTCCTGAAACAGAAATGTTTATTATGAAACAACATTTGTAGCACGTGAAATGATTATCTTTACAGTGCAAGAGAATGTAAAGTATACACATGTGTGTGATATAGTTTTCATATGTAAGGTGTTTGCATATTTTTTACTCTCTTCTGTAGGTATGCTCTTCATTTTCTGCTCCAGAGTGGCATTACATATGGCATCATGATTGTGACTGGAGTCGAGCATATGCACAAGTAAGTCAAGTATTTTTCTCAAGCATTGTGAGCTTTATAGAAGAGCTTTTAGTTGTGTTGTATTGTGTAGCATTATAGTCAACCTCAAGATACCCTAGATACCTACATTCAACAAAAAAATGAAACATTTGTCATTATTTACGCAACCCTGTGTTGTTCAAACCCTTGATGGGTTTCCGTGACCAAAGCGCTGATTTTTGAGAAGGTATTGTTATGGGTTTTTAGAATACAATGGAGGCTCTTGTTTCAAGCTTCAACAGGACACGAAAACTTCATATATGCCATATATTTTGTAACTTGAAGGCATACAAATTGGTTTATTAATTACTTCTGAAAAAATCGGTGCTTTGGTTCCAAAGATCAAACAAAGGCGCAGAGGGTTTGAACAAGTTGCTTTTGTTTACATCACAGACATAAAACACCATTTACTACTTACCCCTGAGTACAAGATGAGTCATTAATAATTTTCATTCAAAGAAAATTTTATAAAGGAAATACATTACATTATGGAAGTACGTGAACATCTGTCTTTTAAAACTTAATGGGATAGTTCACCCAAAAATTAACTTTTTACTTTTACATTTATCATTTACAGATCGCTCCAAACCTGTATACATTTCTTTGTTCTGCTAAACACAAAGGAAGATATTTGGAAGAATGTCGGTAAGCAAACAGATCTCATCCCCCACTAACTCCCATAGTATTTATTGTCCCTACTATGGCAGTAAATGGGGGTTAGATTTGTTTGGTTACTGACATATTCTTTCTTGTTCATTAGAACAAAGAAATTCATACAGGTTTGGAACAACATGAGGGTTAGTAAATTGTTTGGGTGAACTATCCTTTTAACCATCTCTTAAAATAACATCTATTGTTTTATCAACCCTAGCATTTTCATGATAACAATTGTACCGTTACACTTGAATTGTCCATTTTATCCCCTCTAAGTATTTTGTCAGAAGTTGTCCCCTCTCACAGAGGCAGACTCTTCTGTTGAAAGAGTGGAAAACTGACCCAGAGATAATTATAATGAGAAAGAGATCATTCCCTTCACCCGCTGACCACCAGGCACTCTTCTCACGTGTGTAATAAAATCAGCCATTATTTTCCTGCTGCTATCTCCTGCCAGCTGCCAAAATCTTTTTACTAGGTTGTAAATATAAAACTGCCTCTGTGTCAGACTCTTGCCAAATGGCCCTTTGAGACATTTTGTTTCAAATAAGGTGATATTACTGTCTTCAGAAGATTCAGGGGCAGTTGTTAAGGCTGCGGTTCTTCCTGCCTTTCAGCTGTTTTCTATTGGTGGGTTCTGTAGACAGGACTGACGTGAATGGTTTTGTTGTTTTGGAGAACATGCGGTGCTTGAGAATATTTTTGGGCTATTTTAGGATAATTTAAGGAGATGGGACAAACAGTTGTGCAGCTCGGCAAAAGACAGTTGCGCAATTGCGCTGAATGGAAAACACTAGCAGCACACACACACACACCTGATCTATCTTTGTTCTCACACCTGCAGTCATTGGGGACCTGGGCTGAATGTGTCATCACTAACGTACAAGTGTGTGTGTGTGTGTGTACAAAAAGCGAATGAGAAGGACTTCTGTTTTGTTCAAATATTAGAGATGAACAAAGATATTCTCTTCTGTCTATTGACTTCCATTGTTGTTACAAAGAAGAAAGAAGTTTTGACTTGTGTGAGGGTGAACAAATTATGACCATTTTTATTTTTGGGTGAACTGTCTTTAAAATGATTACAAATGTTCATTTGTTCTTTGGTCCATGTTGCAGATACTGTTTAGTGGTCGCACTGGGATATCTTAGCTTCTGCCAAATCACCCGGGTTTACGTCTTCGATTACGGAATGTACTCTGCCGATTTTACAGGGTAAGAATATACAAATATAGTGTTCCTCCACGTATCTGAGCTGCATTATCATTGCTCTTTACCCACGTCTCTCTTTATTTCTCCCCAACAGGCCCATGATGGTCATCACACAAAAGATAACCAGTGTTGCTTTTGAGATCCATGACGGTGAGATGCAAGCGTGTGCGTTTGTTGGGTTAGAATATGCAGAAATGATCCAGGGGGATGGCGTTCAAACAATTGTGCTGCCAAAGGCCTTGAGAAACTAATTAAAGAAATGGAGGCAGAGAGATGCAATGAAAGCAAATGAAAACAAGCCCCGCCTCCTCTCTTCCTCGCTATTGTTCCACCGGGTGACAAATGACCCTGATGATGTGTGTGACCCCATACTGCATTCATAATTTTACCATTATCTCCATTTCATTTCTTTCTCATCTGCTGAGTTCAGCTGCTGTTCTGCAAACCCAATTGTAGATGCTTTTAAACAGGGTCGATTTCAGTATGCTTTTGTCATATTTGCCATCTTTGGATTTATTCATGCAGCTCTCGGTGGAAAGGCTGTTTACATGTGATATGAGGAATTTTACATGCACCACGTCACCTCATAGGGGACCAAAATCAAGATGAGGTTTCACTCATTGCCCTGAATACACTCCCATTGATATTCCCGGTGGTCCTGGGGACACTAATAGTACAAGAAGTCCTCGCTGACCTCCATCACTAGCTCTGGGACTTGTTTGTGTTTCTGTATGTGACTAGCTCATTCTCTTCACTTCTGACTGGGTCAGTCATAAACTTTAATGAAAACACATTAAGTGCCTTGTATTGTTGTGTACATAAGGGTGGCAATGAAACAACAAGAAATTATTCAAGCCACTTACCCTGGGTCGCCTTATCGTGCAGGAAGACAAACAGCAGAAGCGGACGAGACTCATAAGTCGACCACACCAAGTCAATTTACAGCACCTTCTATCTCACAATAATTACCTCTGTAAATCAGACAGAGGACTGAGAGAGTTAGACAAAGCACTTCTCACAGGCCGCACAGTCTAGTGCGTACAGTTTTTCCACGTGAACACATTAAAGGTGCAATGTGTAATTTTTTGGAGGATCTATTGACAGAAATGCAATATAATATGCATAACATTGTGTTCAGAGATGAAGCGTTAGTTTTTAGCGTTAAGAAATAGCTCATCTTAAAATGAGCTATTTCTATATACATACATCGCGGGTCCCCATTCATGGAATTCGCCATTTTGTTTCTACAGCAGCCCTTAACGGACAAACCACTCTACAGAGTGCGTTTCGTAAATATGTTATCTCCTTTGGCAAAAAAGTGAAAACGAATCTTAGCGCTTCGAGGGAGGTACACTACATTTTTTACGCTAAATTTCTTACACTGGACCTTTAAATCAAAGTAAAAGTTCACCAGAAAATTACAATTCTGTTGTCATTTACTCATTCTCATTTCAAAACTGTTGGACTTGGTTGCAAAAACATCTGACATATGACTGCTATATTTAAAGTCTTTTGAATCCCTGGATGAAAATGTTTGATGACCTACTATATCATTTTGAGAAAACAAATGATAGATGTTCCATCCAGAAATCATCTACCACTGTTACACCTGGGGTGGAAAGATATGACGGAGAGATCAATGTTTTGGATTGAATGTTGGAAAAGTAAGATTGATTGGTTTTTTCTTCATTGTTGGCAGGAATGGCAAGGAAGGAAGATCAGCTTAATCGAGGTCAAAAACTGCTGGCGATAAGGTTATATGTTAACTTGTTATATGCTAACTTGTTTTACGTTAACATGGTAAACAATACCAAGGTATTAAAGATAGTGCCAATGATTACTGGATATTAAAACTCTTCATATAATCTCTTTATACACTTTATGGTTGTAAGGTAATTATAAAATGGTCACAATTAAAAAAAATCAAATACAAATCTTAAATGTCCAATGTGTAATTTTTTTGAGGATCTATTGATGCAATATAATATACATAACTATGTCTTCATAGGTGCATAAAGACCTTACATAATGAAGCTTAATGTTTTTATTACCTTAGAATGAGCTATTTTTATCTACATACACTGTACACATGGAGTGAGCCGTTGTTTGCAATTCGAAACCTCACTGCTAGATGCTGCTAAATGTCATACACTGGACCTTTAAGTCAGTTTTAGTTTTTTTATATGAGGACTGTATGTACCCTTTTCTAATGTAACTGTAATATCAATTCATCTTTTCCTTTGTGTTTGTTTTTTACCCAGGCGGATGCCCAGTTTATTGGAGTACTTCAGTTATAATTGTAATTTCATGGGTATTTTGGCCGGACCCACCTGCTCCTATAATGATTACATTGCCTTCATTGAGGGCACCCCCTGTCGCCATAGAGACCAAGAGACCAAAGGAAAAGTGAACGGAAAGAGCAGGCTGAACGACCCTTCACCAAACGTGTGTATTTTTTACTGCTTTTGGATTTTTTATCTATACAGTACATCAGTTTAGGTGTCATGTCACAAATCACTAAAAGGGCCGAAGAAAGGCTGTCTAATATAATTTGTATTTTATTCAAAGTCATATTCTCTATACTGTAGTCTGAATATAATTCTCCTTTCCATATGGTCTTCAAACTATAGGTTGCATTATTTATAGTGAAGTATTCATTAAATAATTAAGACTGTAGTTGTCTGTTTTCCATTGCAAAACCTAAATTTAAAATGTAATACAACAAATTGCAAACATTAAAATATATATTTTTTTAAAGTATAGACTGCCACTATTTTTCACTTAGACCAATTGCAAATTGATTTTCAAATGACACTTGGGGTCTTGACCATTTTTGTAATGGTGTAATTCAACAATTAAAAATAACAACAAACGACGAACCAGAAATTTGTAAAAATACTTTGTCCAATCTTAATGAATAAAAACAGCCAGTATCTGAACATTATTCTGCCCCGCAGCAATTTCTCAAGCAGTGATGCAAGGAACCAATCAGATTTGAAGATCATTTTCTATAGGACTGTAAACTGATTTTGCTGTCAGTGATTTCTTCACATCAGTTTGTGACTTTCTATCTGTTTTTGTTCACAGACAGCGGTCATTCAAAAGCTGGCCACCTGCTTCATCTCTTTGTTGGTCTTCCTTTCTGTCTGCAAAGTCTTTCCTGTGGAGCGTAATGTTGATGATGATTTTATCGCCACCACGCCCTTCTATGCTCAGGTGGTCTACCTGTATTTGTCCATGCTGACCACCCGGCCTAAATACTACTTTGTTTGGACTCTGGGTGCGTGGACTTCCTGCCTCTCCTTCTCCTTCCATCTCACCTTCTCTGTCCGTTATTTTTTAGCTTTATAAAAAAAATTGTATCGACTCCTCTCACTTCTTCATCTCTGTTCTTGCATTGAATAACATTTTCCCCTCATGTCCTATGATCATTTATCTATTACCAAAATGTCCTTTTTAATTCCCATAATGTGTTGTGTGTGTCTGGCAAACCACGATACGAATGATTTATTGAAGCGCAAGCAATAGTCTTTCTCTTACGTTCTGTCATGATCATCTATACTTTATCAGAGGTATGAATAATTACACATTAGGATGCATCCATCATCATGTTCTGAGATTGGTTGTGTTGTGACCCATCTGAATTGGGATCAACATGTTACACAACACAGATTTGGTCCTAATGACTTGTGTTGCAGTGCTCCCATCAGGCCAAAGATGGAACTGCAAGAAATTGATTCATGTGATGAATTATGACGTCAAAGAAAAATATACTTTTTAAATCTGTGATACTTAAAACACACATATTTGAAATGTAAAAACTACATCAAGCATATTCAGCAATGCCTTTTTTAAAATAAAACTCACCAGCCCTGTTTAACTTGGCATAAGTGTACCTGCTTCAAAGTCACACTTGAACCAGGGTTGCAATAGTCATAAAAAACGTATAATCATAAAAATAGTAATAGAAAATGTATTTCTTCTAATTGAAGCTCAGTTGTACTTGATTGTTTTAATTTAGAATCCATAACATTGATCTCTTTTAATATGTCTGTGATTATGCTGTCGTTCTGAATAGCTGATGCCATTAACAACGCAGCAGGATTTGGCTTTAATGGTTATGACAGTGATGGTGTGCCGCGATGGGATCTCATTTCCAACCTCAGGGTCATGAATATTGAGGTCAGTCAAGCTACTGTATATTTTTTAGAGCTTTGTCAGAACGAATCAGATTTTTTAATAAACCCGTGTCTTTTGCAGTGCGCGACCAGCTTTAAGGTTTTCCTGGATAACTGGAATATCCAAACAGCACATTGGCTTAAGAGGTATGAACAGCAAGAGTATGTGGATTGTGTCATCTCTGCGTTACAACTTTTAAATACTTGTCATCTGCCCACCTTCACAAATACACAAATGCTGTGCTTTAATAAAATAATGCATGACCTAGATTTCACGAATTCATAGCTTAGCTCTGTGTGAGATGGCACCATCTAATGGTCCTAAAGGCCATTCATATCTAAAAATGAATGCTAACAGCAAATGTAATGACAAGTATATCAGATTCATTTACACATCTCCCCCTCCTATTTTGGAAATTGTGCTACGTAGTGCAAATGACACAAGCGTGTTGACACTAACTGTGTATTGTTTCATGTAGGGTGTGTTATGAACGCTGTCCTTATAACCCCACTGCTGCCACCTTCCTGCTGTCAGCCATGTGGCACGGGGCTTATCCAGGCTACTACCTCACTTTCCTCACAGGCATCGTCATCACACTTGCAGCCAGAGCTGTGAGTAACATCACACTACCCAACGTGAAATGCATGATAAGCCTTGTGTGACTTAAAATTCTAATGCCAATGCTTTAGTTGGAATTAAAGTCCATGTGGATTTGGTGTGTTTAATATGTGAATCTGTGCTCTTACAGATTAAGTAAAAAATACTTTCATAAGAAATGCTGCTTGGTGTGTATTTAATCGAATGTCTTGTTTCCTCAGGTAAGGCACAATGTAAGACCACACTTCTTGGGCTCGCCAACGCACAAGTTTGTTTTATGACATCATCACGTGGGCGGCGACACAGATTGCCATTTGTTACACAGTGGTACCGTTTGTGCTGCTTTCTGTGGGTCCCTCGCTCAAATTCTACAGGTGGGTGGAACACGCAGCAAGAAATACTAAAAATACCAAAAATATGCATTTGCTGATATACTTTTGCTGTTTTGCTCTAGCTGTTTAGCCACTGCGTTCTCATGAGGACAATTCCGATGAAGTGATTCAGAATTCATTCATTTACTTCTTTATATCACCCTGTAGGTCATGGTACTTCTGCCTCCACATAGGCTGTATATTGTTGGCCATCGCTCTGCCTGTAAAACCACGTCACCTGCGGCTAAAAGAGCAACAGTCTGCCCTCCAACCAAGCCAGGAGACCACAGACAGCAACAGCAACCAGAAACAAAAAACTACATGAGTCGTGCAACATCTTACCACATTTCTACATACACACCGACTGGGCAAATGTACCTATTCTCCAGCCACACATGAAAAGAGTCGACCCTTGGCTCAGTATAGTGGCACCGAGATTTTTGCGTGATTTGAGATAATGGAATCGAATCAGACTGGCATAAGGAGGAGTTGCCAAGTGAATGCGGTTATATAAAATTACTTGACCTTGCCTTTGTGATCCAACTTGCCACAGCACGTATTAGTATCCTGACCTAGTGGTCTAGTATTGGGCTGTAAATAGGATTTGCAGGGGACAAAACCTGTACCAATTGAATACAAAATTGAAAACAGTACAGTTTTCATACGAAAGGAGTAAACAAAATACATTTAAAGTTGTCCACAAAAAAGACACATAGCCAAGTTTTGTTCTCTTGGTGGTGCCAGTAAAATAGGGCCCTTGGAGTTTTTGTCATGTTATGTTTGTTATGGTCTGTATTAACGTCTTGTCCATGTAGTCTTCAAATAGAGAAAGTTGTATGTAATACATTCCACTTTAAGACCAGAGATTATTTTCCCATAAATGAAAGTATTACGTCGTCTCCATTGGGAGTGTTGAAAATAATGTTTGAGCTGGAACGTCAAGTTAACATCTTGGGAAAAAACTGTTAATTGTGTGACCATTGAAAATCAACCAGACTGATTCTTTATGTAAAGTATTGCACACTTTGGCCTCATGGTTCGGTCTGCTAAGGGTTAGAAATGAAGCTGATGTCCGTGTTAAAGTCAGTTGAAATTGTGTTGGAGGTCTCTGTCTGTGTGGACCTGAAAGGTTGTTTTTTTTGCAATTTATGTGAATAAAAGAGGTCTTTTACTATTTCTTTGTTGTGTATTTGTTTAGTGGTGTAATATTTCATACTGGTCATGTGCACTGTACTATCATTAAAGAAAGAATTAGGTTTTGAAATATTTTAAAGATATTGATGATTTACAAAGCATTCTGTTCTCATGTCCTTATATTGTCCATACACAACATCTGCATTTGCCCTGCTGCTTCATTTCCTTCCTGCTAATACCGTTCTTAGCCCAACCCTTACTAAAATTAACCATGGTTTTACTACAGTTAAACCCGAAAAAACTTGGGTTTACTACTGAAAAAACAATAGTTACCACAAAATAACCATGGTAATGAAAACCATGGATTTTTAAGAACCATAGTAAAACCATGGCTTTGCCATAAAAAATCAATACACCAAAAAACCATGGTTACTACAATTGTACCACAAAAAAAAAACATGGCGTCCCGAGGCCAGACGGCATAACTTTAGTCTACATGACGTCATAAAATATATCTGTGTGAATCGTATTTTTTGTTACTTTTACACTTTTTATCGACTGTAAGCTATTTGATTCTGATTGTGTCTGTAGTTCTTTATTTCTGAAAATGTTTAGAGAAATGTAATGTTTTTGCAAGTATCTTGTGACAGGTGATCTGTTGATTTAAAGACTGTATATGATCGTTTATTCAAACCAGCACACACATTAAATTGGGAAAAATAATAATTTACTGTTTTTACTGATTTCTTATCTATAGACATTGAAATTGTATTTAAATATGCATTCAATCTTCGTTTAAAGATGTTTAAGTGGAGTCTACTTTGTAAATTTACATGTCTGATGTGAGTTTCGAGAAATGTGCGTGACGTCACAGAAAGCGTGTTGTCAGGGACACACCGGGAAGAAGCGAACAGCTCGAGCTCACTTCAAAATGGCTGTTGTTAAAGATGGTGAATAGGAAGAAGGAAGCGCCCTAAATCGAGATCTGAAAATAAATACGACTCTTTAAACGGACCCCGAGGTCACAGAACATTTCGACGTTTCTCTTTCGTGAGGTACGGCTTGTATTATGGGTTTTAATCGCGTTTGTCGGCTGATGCCGCGTCTGATTGACAGTTCATATGATATTTATCACTCCCGTTTAAACGGCAGTAACGAGCATCAAGCTGTAAGTTACAGTCGATGTGAACATTTACCGCGAATTATGTTTGGCTTCTAATGTAACAGTATTAAAAGCTGATAATACGCTGCCTGTTGTTGTTTTTATAGCGATTAATTGGCTGTTCTCCAATGGGAGTTGCATGGTCCCTGCATCGACACGCAGACATGTCGACCTTGCAGATGAGACACAAGCTGTCCTCTGTTTATTTACAGAGATACATTCTTCAGTATCAACTTAAAATAATATTTACGCAGCTAACGTTATTTATATATCAGTGGGCGTTATAATGATCCATGTTGAATCTATTAATTGAATTATTGCTGGTTGTTGTTAGGAATAATGTAACGTATACATGCATCACACGCACAACATACATACACCTGCATTGCCTTATATTAATGTTCAAATTTTGTGTGGTTTTTATTAGACCAAATTATCAGTTTTATTTCTTGGTTCCCATAAATATGATTTAATGTCAGTATCGAGAAGGCAGCATATCACAGTCTGCATTTATAAGCATTCAGAGAAAAGCATAATACACAGCAGATGCTTTAGAAAAATACATTTGGTGTTGTGTTTCATAGGCAGGGCAATAAAGAGCTGCTTGGACTGACTGAGCTGCCATATTTTCTTTGTCGTTGTCTGTTTTGCAAGTCTTGTTTATACAGCCTTTATTAAATGGTAAATAAAATGGCACATACCGGTGCAAGGTCAAATGTTTTAATGTATTCCTATTCAAAATGAATTTGCATTGATTTATGCTTGGTCTCTGGCCATGCAGGGCGGTGCAGGTGTATTGTTATCATACATAAAATAAAACTGTTCTGGAATTTAAAATGTGTCCTGTCTATTCGCTATATTGAATGTGGGGGAATGGGACACAAGGTTTGTGTTGACTGTTAGGTGTGTCTGTGAAGAGGCCTGGAAAGAATGGATATGTTATCGGGGATGAAAAGCTATCTCTGACATTCAAAGTCCCTTGGCTGTGTGCCTTCTCGCCTTGTGCTGGGAATAAATGTTCTGATATCACCTGTCACTCAACAATATGATCATTTATTTCTGCAGGGCTTCTCAACGTTTATATCATACAACAAAGATACAATTCAAACTTTCATTCAACATGCTTTTAATAACTTGTTGCCTCTCTACTCAAGGTGTCCGAGTGTTGAGTGTCAATCATGGACACCACAACCTCCATCAAGATGACCACTCTGGCCATCCAGAATCTCTTCAGCTATGTGGAAGAAGAGAACCTGGCTGCTGTTAAAGCCCACCTCGACAAGTTCAAAGAGGTGGATGGTCGAAGTGATGTAAGTTTTATTTAATGTACATCCATAAAATGTCCAAATTTAAAAGGGTCAGCTGAAATGTTCTTCTCCTATCAAATAAATATCTATTATGCTCTATTGACAGAATGGACAGACTCCTCTGATGTTGGCTTCTGAGCAGGGCAGTCTTGAGATTGTTCAAGAGCTCATCCGAAGGGGAGCTGATGTCAACTTGGATGATGTGGTGAGAAAACCTTTTTTTTAGCTTCACGAAGAAAATGTCAGACAGTAGCTCTGGTTTCCATTCAAGCACTGCAGATGTTCCAGAGGCGCTTTATGTGGGTAATCTCATTCAATTAATGACCTTGAAAAAGTGCAGATAGAAGTATGTTTCCACGCTATATTGTTTTTAAATGTGAATAAATAGCACTTTGAGTCAGTGTGGAGTCTGACATTTAAACTCCACTGTATTTCTATCAGATATTTTTGTTAAATATTCATATCCTGTAGTGTCCTTTTATAACTGTGCCTTAGGGTTTTCTATCCAGTACGGCTACTGCACACCCCATCACTGTTCCCATGGCGACATAAGCTAGTAGTTCATCATAGCGAACATGTTTCCATAGCGATCTGGCTCTCTGTGCTTTTCCCTGATAGGACTGCTGGTCTGCTCTGATCTCTGCAGCCAAGGAGGGGCACGTGGAAGTGGTGAAAGAGCTGCTGGAAAACAGTGCTTATATTGAGCACAGAGACATGGTGAGACCGACATTGCACCAGTTAGTCTACAATGATTAAAAATAAAGCACATTTTTTTGTGTCAAAACCCATTTGTTTATTATTTGGTACCTTATCCATACAGTATATACAGCCACAGAAAAAATTAAGAGACCATTTCAAGCACCATTTTCAGGATTTCTGAATTTACTATTGATAGTTATGTGTTTTTGGTAAAATTATTGCTTTTGTTTTATTCTGTGAACTACTACCAATATTCCTCCTAAATATATATTTTTTTGCTATTTGCATTAATTTGCCGAAAATTAAAATAGGAGAAACAGGTCAAAATAACAGAAAAGATGCTCTTTTTTTCAGACCTCAAATCTCAAAATGTATTCAGGAAAAGTTCAAAAATATGTGATAACCTTGGTTTTCATCACAGTTTTCATGTGTCTTGTCATGCTGTCAGTCTTTCACATTGCTGTTGGATGACTTTACATCATTCCTGAGGTTTGATTTTGTTGAAATTCAACAGACACTGGACTGGAATGGCCACAATACAAGTAGTAATGCTGAATAAAAAAAATCAAAGGGGTCTCTTTAATTCCTTCCGTGGCCGTATATGTATATAGTTATATATATTATATATACGCAGTTATACTGTATATCCTTTGTGTTATGCAGGGGGGTTGGACTGCCCTCACATGGGCTTCATATAAAGGCAGAGTTGAAGTGGCCAGTATCCTGCTGGAGAATGGGGCAAACCCAAACACCACGGGACAGGTAAAGAGCGGAAAAAGAATGGTCCTTTGCAAATATAAAAAGAAGTGCATAATACAATTATTAATCAAACTAAATTCAATAATCACTTAATTAAAATGATACAAAGTTAATACATATTCAACTATTGGAATAAATTGTTGTTGTGTTATAGCAGTACAGCGTCTACCCCATTATTTGGGCAGCTGGTAGAGGCCATGCAGAGATTGTCAAACTCTTACTGGAACATGGAGCCAAAGTCAACTGCTCTGATAAGGTGAGACAGCTGTTGCTTAACTAACTCTGTCTAACTGTGATGTGTGAATATGTGTTAAATATAAGATGTATTGACAGATAGATTTCTGAAGCAAGTGCATTTGTGTGAGCATGTAACAAATCATAGTAGAAATAAAGATTTAAATATTTAATTTGTCATTCTGTACCTTTAGTATGGCACCACCCCACTGATCTGGGCTGCTAGAAAGGGTCATTATGACTCTGTGATGCACCTGTTGGAGAATGGAGCTGATGTTGACCAGGAGGGGGCGGTATGTACTCATCATTTAGCAGCATCGAATCAGATGCTCCAGGAATGGTTGTCTTATTGATCTGTCTCACCCAGAACTCCATGACGGCACTAATCGTGGCTGTGAGAGGAGGTTATACAGAAGTGGTTAAAGAGCTTCTGAAGCGAAACCCCAATGTGAACATGACCGATAAGGACGGCAACACAGCCCTGATGATCGCAGCTAAAGAGGGCTACACAGAGATCGTACAGGACTTGCTGGATGCTGGCACATACGTCAACATCCCAGATAGGGTGGGTTGAATTACAAACGATAAATGATTGAGTCTGAAAACCAATGTGTAAAGACCAGTCACACATGCTGTCAATTTGTTGGTCATTTGTTGATAAATCATAGGATGTGTATAATGCTTAATGAATAATACTGATAAATGATACATTTTTTCAATGGGAATTTTTATGAAATCATATATATGAACATCATTCACTCAGTTTTCATTCCTATTGGTATTTGCTTTGGGTTGCTGTATGTGTTATTTGTGAAATGTGGCCATTCAGAATCGCCTGTAAATGTTTTATTTTCACGGTGTTTGTGTGTTTTCAACCTGTAGAGTGGTGATACAGTGCTGATTGGAGCCGTGAGAGGGGGGCATGTTGAGATCGTGAGAGCCTTGCTGCATAAGTATGCAGACATCGACATCAGAGGACAGGTAACATAGTTGCAAAAACACGTTTTAGACAATCAGCTGGTGCTTGATCATCTGTATTTGGAATGTGTGTAAAAGTTTCAAAAGACTATTCTGTTTGTTCGATACAGGAAAATAAGACTGCTCTATATTGGGCTGTAGAGAAAGGCAATGCAACTATGGTTCGAGACATACTGCAGTGTAACCCCGACACAGAGACCACTACTAAGGTAAAAGAAAGCAAAACTTTCACATAAAAATCTTGCTTTTAATGTTGCTGCATACCTGAACACCTTTATTCTGTGGAACACAGCAGGATACATTAGGCAGTGATGATAGTGATGATATGGAATTTTATTAGATGTAATGAAAATGTAATTAATATCTTTTGTCTTCTACTGAAATTGGACTGCGATGCCTTCTTTATCAGACATACAATCCTTTTATTGTACTTTTATGCATTTTTTGTGTGTAGGATTCTGAGACTCCACTTATCAAAGCCACCAAGATGAGGAATATAGAAATAGTGGAGCTCCTATTGGACAAAGGTGCCAAAGTGTCTGCAGTGGACAAGGTAAGTCTTTAGTCAGCTGGTAGTGTCATGGATGTAAGGAATCACATGAATAGCATATCTGCTGCATATTAAACCTGAAAGCTCTGTCTGACCCCAGAAAGGGGACACACCTCTTCACATCGCCATACGTGGGCGGAGCCGCAGACTGGCTGAGCTTCTTCTACGTAACCCTAAAGACGGCCGTCTTCTCTACCGGCCCAATAAGGCCGGTGAGACCCCCTACAACATCGACTGTAGTCACCAGAAGAGCATCCTTACCCAGATTTTTGGCTCCCGTAAGTTTTTTTTGACTAATTCTAAATCATCTTTCTAAAGTTATCAGAAGTTTGATCTCTGCAATTCAGAACCTTAACCTTAGAATGGTTGGACTCAAGAAGGGCTTTTTTTACCACACTCGCATCACACCTTCTAACTAGGTTCATATAATTCATGACCCTTGTAATTTTACTCATCTCTGTGTTGTCCCCTTTAGGACATCTGTCCCCCACTGAGTCAGATGGGGACATGCTTGGGTATGACCTGTACAGCAGCGCTCTCGCAGACATTCTAAGCGAGCCCACCATGCAGCCACCCATCTGTGTTGGTTTGTACGCCCAGTGGGGCAGCGGCAAGTCCTTCCTGCTGAAGAAACTGGAGGGTGAGCATCATTTCGAGTCGCGCAGCTTAAACTAGGAAAGTGACCTCAAAAGGATATTTTAAAGCTTCATTTTAAAGTTTCCTCATGTACAGCAAGCTAGCTATTTTGAAGCGTGAGATGTTTAATACGGGTCAATTCGCCGCATCTGGCGTATATTCATTGGTGGACAAATCTTCATATTTCTTTCTCAGATGAGATGAAGACATTTGCAGGGCAGCAGGTGGAGCCTCTGTTCCAGTTTTCCTGGTTGGTAGTGTTGTTATCACTCATGCTGTGCAGCTCTGTAGCTCTGGTGCTCGGATTCACTGTGGATCCCAAGCTGGCTATCGCCACTTCTCTTAGCATCCTAGCGCTGCTTTATGTGTTCTTTGGTAAGAAACTGACCTGTTATTCAGTTCTCCATCATGTTAATAAAATAAATGTTGCATAAGCATCTATATTTATTGTAAAGATAAATCTTTAGATAATACAACTCTTCACATGTCAAGGTATGATAAAACTCTCCATCTCCACACAGTGGTTGTGTACTTCGGGAGCAGGCGTGAGGGTGAGAACTGGAACTGGGCGTGGGTCATTAGCACCCGTCTGGCCCGACACATCGGATACCTTGAGCTTCTACTTAAACTTATGTTCGTCAACCCACCAGAACTGCCTGAACAAACCACCAGAGCTCTGCCTGTCAGGTATATATGCATCATTTAGTTTTTACATTCTAGTTCGTTTTTTTTTCTTAAAAATATTAGACCTGATTTGAATGTAACCCATCCTGACTCTCATCTTAAATGTACTGTCGTCAGGTTTCTGTTCACAGACTACAACAGGTTGTCCAGCGTGGGTGGCGAGACATCCATGGCTGAAATGATTGCTACTCTCTCAGATGCTTGTGAGAGAGTTCGGCTTCTTGGCCACCAGACTATTCAGAGTCTTCAAAACTGAGGACACTCAAGGTAAAAGACTCTTCCCTCATACATCATGCATCTCTTTTTGTCTAATTGGGGGATTCTTGACCATTTAAGATAGAAAGTGTAGTTGCTAGGTGGATCATGTGTTTTTTTAACAGTCAGGATGCTAATAAGCCTGTATTTACATTAATGTTGTGGTCCACTCTTCCCCCAGGTAAAAAGAAGAAGTGGAAGAAGACTTGTTGCATCCCATCCTTTGTCATATTCCTCTTCATCCTGGCCTGCTTGATCATGGGCATGGGCCTGCTGGCAGTTTTCAAGGTGGATGGGCAAAATCAGACAGTGAACGCCGTGTTGATTTCCATGGCGAGTGTGGTTGGGTTGGCGCTTTTGCTGAACTGCCGCACCTGGTGGCAGGTGACAGACTCGGTGCTCAATTCTCAGAGGAAGAGGCTGCACAGTGCTGCCAACAAGATGAACAAATTGAAGAGCGAAGGCTTTATGAAGGTTAGTTTCACACTTTTGTTTGTTCTTTTGGCGACCACAGTGGGTTCCAAAACTCTGGATAAAAAATCTGACATTCATAATTAAAATCAAATTTTTGTTGCTTTATTTGGGAAAGCGTTGCGTGGAAAAACACATGGAATGTACTTTGAATGTAACATTGAAAGGGTCTGCCAAATGCATAAAAATAATTTAATGTAATTTCTTAGAAATGTATCAAATACACAAATACAATTTGAGATATTGATCATTTAAACTTTTGTACGAAAGGTCAGGTTTCTCTGCTTTGTTGAAACACACAATATGTTCTTTGGTATTATGGGCCAGAAACATTTTCACTAGTGGTTTTAGACTTTCGGAGTCCACTTACTCTGCTACATACAGTGTGGTCTTTAATACAAGTATTCATATAATTTTGCTCAGGTCTTGAAGAATGAAGTGGAGCTCATGGCTAAGATGGCAAAGTCTATAGATGGCTTCACCCAAAATCAGACACGTCTAGTCGTCATCATCGATGGTCTGGACTCTTGTGAACAGGACAAAGTGTTACAGATGTTAGACACGGTGAGCACTAGTGGACACACATTTCTGTATCTATCATCATGGGCATCGGAACCATTGTATGTGGGGGGGACAGGACCCACCCACATTTTAAGACCAATGATATTGGACCCACTCACGTTTTTAGCATCTCTCATCTAGCGCTGTCAGAGCACCGTCAGTCAAATCCATCCCTTTTGAGGAATGCTTAATAAATGAAACTCTATTTTTACGTCTTAGCCACAGCATTGACTTCTACGCTTCTGCGTCCTCATTATACATACAATAACTTTCACTTCACTTTCATAATAATAGAGTGCAAATTATCAAATTAATTCAAATTATTAATGGATGCCAACTAATTGGGACAATAAAGTACTACCCCTAACCTTACCATACACTTTTTTATTAAGCACCTGCAATTTTCAAACCTTTTCTTAATTTTTATGAAAATAAATGCCTGTATGGTCTGATATGTGATGAAAATATAAAGAAGAGTGAGAAAAAAGGTGGATTCGAACCTTTGTAAATAATAGCGTCAAAACTACTACTCGCGCGTTTTCACACTACACCACTGAAGCTGCTGGCAATCCAGTGCTGTTTTTACTCAAGGTTTTTATGGGGGAGGACCCACCCATATTTTTTCTGCTTCCGACGCCCATGTCTATCATTATCACTTGCTTTTAGTCCACTAAAGTTTCATTTTATATTACAACACAGATGAAGATGTGTCTGTCTCCTTTAAGACATTGATGTTTAGAATTTAAATTCTGTTGTAATTGCCCCTTCAATCAGGTGAGGGTGCTGTTTTCCAAAGGTCCCTTCATCTCCGTCTTTGCAAGTGACCCTCACATCATCATCAAAGCTATAAACCAGAACCTCAACAGTGTGCTGCGTGACTCCAACATCAACGGCCACGACTACATGCGCAACATCGTCCACCTGCCCGTGTTCCTCAACAGCCGTGGCCTCAGCAGCGCAAAGAAAATGTGTGCCCCAGGTCCAGCTAACGGAGAAACAGGCAACCCTGAGGGTTTGTGAAATCTACAGTACACCGCACAGTCTGGCAGTCTAATAAAGGAAATATTACAATGTTGATGATAAGTGTGCTTTTTGTGATTGGCTCAGGTTCCATCTGGTGTACAGTTAAACCGAGAATGACTCTTATTTAGGGCTTTTACAGATACCTCAGTTAAATGTGGTCGGAGTCACATTCGGAATCACATTTTTGGATAACAAAATAGAAGAAATCACAAAACGTGCGATAATACCAACCAAATTTCATGTGTCATGTTTAAAATGTCAGATTAACATAAAGTACATTTCTTTAGAGTAGTAATGTCTTGTCTTATTGTTTTTTGCTCTAGGCTGGCATGAAGAGTTGGACAGAAAATTGTCCCAGAACAGCTTGGGAACAGACTAAGTTTGGCAGTAAGACGACTCTAAACCGCAGGGTAAGCTTATAAAAATACTGCTTTGTTTGAATGAACCTGTTAAATCCAAATGTCTGCTGAAGGACAGTAAATCGAAGCATTGGATTGCACACAGTGTGCTGCATATGTCGTGTTAATAATAACATAATAAAAGATTTTGTCTGACTCTGCGGTTTCAACTTTTTCTAATGTAACCACTATCAGGCCATCCTATTCACTTATTTGATTCAGTCTTTAGTTTAAACATCTTGGTTTTCATTTTATCTGACTGTAATCCAATATTACAATAATGTAATATCATGTTCTACCATATGATGTGGTAATATCAAAACATTTCTCCAGTGACATTTTCCTTCCTTTTATTAAGGTAATGGCATTGATTTAGTCAGTAATAAACTGGATTTAAATGTAACCTAGCTCATCTCCTCTCAGGATACTTACCGGCGCAGACAGATGCAGAGATCAGTCACGCGTCAGATGTCATTCGACCTAACTAAACTTCTCGTCTCTGAGGACTGGTTCAGTGACATCAGCCCCCAGACAATGAGGCGACTGCTTAACATTGTGTCCGTCACAGGTCAGCATTGAATCTTTAAGGGTGCTCAAAATAAGGTCATCACTATAATGAAATATGGTGTTTCAGAAATAACCCCATTCAATGACACCCTCTTGTTTAGGTCGCTTGTTAAGGGCCAATCAGATAAGTTTTAACTGGGACCGTCTCGCATCCTGGATCAACCTGACTGAGCAGTGGCCGTATCGTACATCCTGGCTCATACTGTATTTAGAGGAGACCGATGGCATTCCAGATCAGACCACTCTTAAGACAATTTATGAAAGGTAAGAAATCTGTCATCACATGATGCTGTGGATTAGAAATGCAGAAATGCAGAGATGCAATATAATTCAATTAAACATTGAATTCAATTAAACATTTTAATAAATAGATTTTGACCATGGCAAGACATCACACAGTTGTTTTGGTTATTATGTAGCTAGGTTATTGTGTATCTCAAATAAAACTTCTGATTCTTTTCTTATGTTTTGTCAATATAAACGGTTAAGCAAACACTTTTTTGGAGCGTTTGATTGTTACATTTCTTTGTGTGTAGTTTTTTAGATAGCCCATTAGGGTCGGACAGAAAAATGCGTCCTTTGGGAAACTTCCTGGAAACAAATAATGGGAGGCCACAGAATTTCAAATGAAGCCAAAGAAAGCAGGCTCAGATCATTAGATAGGCTTCCCAATGGTGATTAGTCAGATTATGCTATTCATGCAAGACATTCTCATTGCACAAATATAGTCATTTCATCTGGGCTAACTGTTTCAATGTTGTTTACTTCTTTACACATGTAAAGAACCATCTCGTTTACAATTTTATTGTGAGGTCATTGTCGTTCCCAAACATTAAGATGAAATGTGTTCACAGCATGGGTGTATTCTTACATTTGAGGGGTTTATAGGGCGTTTTTGAAAACCCTCAGGTCTGATTAAGTGGAAACACATGAATTTTGTGGTTTATGAAGAGGTTTGTTCTCCAAAACATCAGTAATATTGCTGGATTTTGTTGACACTGGCTGTCCACATGTTCCTTCCACTCTCAAAGCCGTCCGTAGCCCAGTAACACAAACCGAAATGAAGATATTGTGCTGCTCATGCTGAGTTATATCAGCATCATTTTCAGTTTGAATAAAACCATCATGTCTTTGTTGCATCTGGCAAAGATAAGTGTATGTTATGCCAGGATATGTAAAAAATAAGCCATTTTTACAAAACATGCATTGTTTGAGTAAAAATGTCTGCTTCGCATTTGCAAGATTTGTAACCTTCACCAACCTTAAAATATGATGTAGTATTGTCTCTTGTTGCTCATATTGTACCTTTCATGTATTGCCTGAAAGAATCTCCAAGAATATTCCAACTACCAAAGATGTGGAGCCATTGCTGGAGATAGATGGAGATGTTCGGAGCTTTGAGGTCTTCCTCTCGTCCCGTACACCAGTGCTTACAGCTCGAGACATCCGCATGTTCCTCCCCTGCACTGTTAATATAGATCCCAAACTCCGAGAGATTATTGCAGGTCTGTATTTTTATATATTTTTTAATGATTTGTGTTGAAAATGCCCAAGTAATTTGAAATAAAACACGTTTTTTGTTCTTTCTATTCTCTCTCAGATGTGCGTGCTGCGAGGGAGCAGGTGAACATGGGTGGTGTCACCTATCCCACGCTGCCCATGCAAGAGGGCCGGCCAGTATCAGTCTACAGCCAGCAGTCCTCGGCCTGCTCCCCCACTGCCTCCTACAACGGCCCGTATAATCTGCCGGGCGTCTCTCCTCAGCCCCACAGTGCCTATTTCAGCGGCATGGCTGGGCCGCAACACCCGTTCTATAACAGAGTGAGTGATAATGCACAAAAGATAGCTGGATAGCGATTGTAAGTTTCGATTAAATTCTCTTTGTCAGGTTGAAGGAGAATCAGAAATGATGTTTTTGTTTTAATCCAGTGTTCTATTATTCCGAGCTTTATTTAGCAGCTCATGGTACACATGGGTCCATTTTAAACTGCTAAATAGCGTCAAGTGTAGATTGATGGCTCGGCTGTGGTTTAGACTGAACTTTCCTCAGGGAGCTTTACCAGGCAAGTCGACTTGTTTAATCTACGAGGGAAGTCCCCTGATCACAACCACCCCCCCAAGTATTCCAGCCCCGGTGCCGAACATTTTCCACATGCTATTTTTCATTCATCTCCCTGTGCTTGTGTTCCAGTTATTGTTTTTCTTCATTTTATTGTCATTTTTAATGATTTGTGTTCAGTCTTGGTTTCTCGTGTTAAACCCCCTAATGTAACAAAAGGAGGTGTTAGTGTGGGAATACTACACAATGCATGCTGTATCCCACCTAATGAACATTTATTCTGAGGTTTTATGCATGTTAAAGAGAGAATGCATCTTTTTGTGTGTGTGTGTGTGTGTTTGTGTGAGAGAGAGAGGGGAGAAGGAGAAGGAGTGAATGAATGACACCTCATTATTTCACAGATTTGCATTTAAGTGTTTGTGCTTTTCTGTTATATTTTTCGTTTCTTACATTTTTGTTTCCTTCACACTTGGTCTGCCAGCCATATTTCCCCCAACATCTTTACCAGCTGCCACGGCACTACCCTGGCAGCTCCATCCCTGCTCATGTTCTTCCACGTCCCTTCTATAAACCCGGCTATTCCAGGGATCCTAGCAGTGGACTTGTAAGTACTAGCCACGAACAGTAGTTTTTAGACTATGGTTTAGAATTTTAGAATTAGTGTTAGATATTCTTCTTAAGGTTTCAGCTGATGAACCAATTTTGTTTCGCGCTTAATGTATCCGTGTTTTTGCCCTGCAGATGTTACCTATGTTTTTACTTATTTAATGTTGGTCCACATACAACCTAGTGAGCTGTCTCTCTGCCTATAAAAGTCTTCTAAGTCAGCATCTTAACTATGACAAATGACTGACTAGGAACCTTCGACATAGATCGCAAATCTGCCACACAGATAGCAGGAACATGTGTAGTAAATACATACTACAAATTTGACTGACGTATTACAAAAACAAGTCGTTTTTTATTAAAGGGTTAGATCACCAAAAATGTTTAATTCTGTCATCATTTACTCACCCTCAGATTGTTCCAAACCTGTATAAATGTATTGTGTACATAATATTAATTTTCCCTGCTATGGCAGTAAATGAGGGATGAGATCTGTTTGATTACTGACATTCTTCCAAATATCTTCCTTTGTGTTTAGCAAAACAAAGACATTTATACAGGTTTGGAACAATGTGAGGGTGAGGAAATGATGACCGAATTTTCATTTTTGGGTGAACTATCCCTTTAATTATCAATATACTTTACCATGGAATTTCTCTCTTTCATTTCTTTTCATATACAACCATCATGATTTTTCATGAAATTGGTTCATTGCATTCTGGGATTTCTTTCTCTTGATTTATTCAATGCTGCTTTAGAACCATAGGTACAACCGTCTTAACATTACGAGTGCTCCTGCAATGCCTTCAAATGCTTCCTCTGTAGGCAGCTCACTAGGATTTGGAAGAGATCAACAGTCTAATGATAGAATGCTTCTCTGAATGTAACATGTAATATGTGAAAGCTTTTGGTACATTTATTTTAAACTGCTTTTGTGTGAGAACAGGGACAACTTAACAAACTTTCACTGCTCTAGTGACGTCAGTCACCAGCTTCCTTACAAGCTTTTCCACCTGTTCCCGAATGCCACAGAGAAAGACTCATCTGCTCCTTGTATAAACTCTTTCTCCATCTTTCATCTACATGACTTGAATTGTGGTTCCCCTCACGATTCCACCTCCTTTGTCTCTCCTATCCTCTCTCTCCTCAAGCAGGGTAAAGTACCGTCTTTGAAAAAGAAGCAGGTACTAAATCCTTCAGACTCGGCTTAAGTTCTGCTGATGCTGCCCCCTCTCATGCCTTCGCAACACAATAACATAATCTGAAGCCCCAACACTCACACTCAAGCATGCACACTTGGAGAAAATATTTTCGCACACCCGCAGTGGGGAAGGACTTTTGAAGTCAACAGTAAACGTTAAGCTGCGTTCAGATTATAAGCGACTTCGTCGCTGCAAGTCGCCTGTCGGCGTTCCCACCAGTGGTTGCCTGAGTGACGACATCCACTGATCACGTTAGCTCTACCATCTCCCTATTGGCTGTCCACTGCTCACGTTAGCTCTACCTTCTTCCTATTGGCTGTCACTTCTGAAAATCGCTCTTCATTTGTATTAAAGTTGAAGATTTCTTAACGTTGTCGCGTTGTTAGACACGCCCATCCGGTCGACAATGGTTGCGACAGCTCTGGTCGCTGGGAGTCGCCAGCTCTCCATTGAAATGAAAGGGATCATGTCGCTTATATTCTGAACGCAGCTTTATGTGATGAATATACTTGTATGGATTTGTACTTACAGCTGAATGGAGTTTACATTAGATCATTTTAGATCAAAAAATATTTTTTATGTGTGCTTCATCTTTTTATGTGTGCACAGACAAGTATAACTGCATACAGGAAGCATAATTTAGTAATCATTATTAATAATCTATCTAGTTTTATTTAATTATATTAATAATTATGATATTAATTATCATCTTTTAATAATATATATATTTCACATATCAAACTTGACTTCTGCTCCTTCCCCAGAATTCTTTCTGTCCCCTCCTCCAAAACGAATCTTTCAGTCTCTCTTCTTATTAACTACTACAGATTCTTCTCTTTGTTTCTATACCCTTTAAGTTGTAGTGATGCCGTTGTTTCAATGATGCCTGTTTAAGCAAAAGCCATTGAAATAATGAGCCTCTCACACAGTGTGGCCTGGATGCTAAACTTTGTGAAGATTCTATCAGACCTGATAGAAAACTTTAAAAAGTATAGAACCCAGGTGCCACTTTTGCTTAATGGAGGACTGTATATATAGTCCATGTAGTGTAGGTCATCATTTTTGGTTTTGTTATAATTAGACGTAGCTATCTGAAAGCAATGTTACACTTAATGTTACGTGTTACGATTGTGGATGCAACACCCCAGCACTAACAAACTATTTTATTCCTTTTCCTTAGCAGTGTGTAGCCATATGTCATGATACTGCACTAATATAGGCCTCTTTCTAAATCGTAGCTGTACAGTGCATACTTTCTTCTGCAGTCCTGGCTTTCTTTGAGTTCCTCCTTAAATTTTAATTCAAAGCCTTTTCCAACATCTTGGTTAGTTTTGCTCTTCTAACAATCCGCATGGTATTTGAAATCCCTCGTGATAGCACACTGTAGGCTGATTTTATACTTAATGTTATATTATGATAGTTTAGTGGCTTTAATAGGTTTTTGTGTTGTGTGTATCAGGGCTCTGCCTCGGTGGTGTCAGGCACCCCATCCATTCTTCTCAGCTCACTGAGCACAGACGTTGTGTGTGAACGTGTCCGACTTATCGATGGCATTGACCAAAGCATGCTGCCTCAGTATAGTGCCACTATTAAGAAGGTAAGATGTGTACCTGCATATGTGTTTGTCAAGAAAGAACTTATATACTCTATTGTTTGCACTACATTCATATTTTGTGATTTCTCAGGCTAACATAAACGGCCGAGTTCTGTCTCAATGCGTCCTTGATGAGCTGAAGAAAGAAATGAACATGAATTTTGGAGATTGGCAGCTTTTCAGAACAACAGTAAGTATTTTGTTATGTCAGCCCATACTTTTTCCTTTTCTAAGCTATTTAGTTGTTCACGTAACTTAGTAAATTGAAAAAAAGCTGAAATTACATGACCACAGCTTTTGGATTTAGTTCAGAAATGCTGTTTGTGTTTTTCGTTTTCAAAATTGAATTCCTCTGAAACTTGAATGTTCTAACAGATGTCATAATATTTTGGAAGTGTGCGCAAATAGCCACTGCCAAATTATTTCTTATATTAGCGTTCCAATAATTCTAGTGCTAAACACAAACTGCCAGATACTGGTGTAATGGAGATGATGATGTGCAGGTGATGGAGCTCCGTCATATTGAGGGCCAAGTCCTGCATGAGGAGGCTCCCAGTGAGCAGGGCAGCAGTATGGTTGGGCAAGTGGAGACTAGCAGGCATGCTGGAGCGCCAGCTAACGGAGGAGTCGTTAACACGGACACCTCACCCATGTACAACTTTAACATCAGCTTTGAGGATCTCAGTAACGTGGGCTTGGATGAGCCTCCTAAGTACCCCAACCCCCCCTGGATGGTAAGGATCATTTTCCAAGCGTCCTATTTTATTCTATGAACTTATAATTATTATTATTTAACTTATTTGGTTATAACAACATGTATTCTGATATCTCCTGCCCTCTGTAGGCCACTACACACCGTACACCTAGCATGTCCAGCCTCAACTCTCAAGAGTCCTCTAATGACATTTGCAAGCTAACTGACAAGCAGCAGGCTGAGTATCACAACGCCTACCAGGAATACATCGCCTCAATGGCTCAACTTGAGTTAGGCAGTGGAATGGACAAGAATGCTCATTCTGAAGACAAGCGGAAGGATGGAAGCGACCAGGATGCGCGCAAAACCGCTTTGAAACGAGGAGGCGGCAAGTCCGCAACGGATAACACCGACTTCACTGCAGGAGACACGGCCACTTTAGATCCCATAACAGAAGAGGATGAAAAGGTTGATCATGGAATATCAAAGTCCCTACTGGGACGCAAGACGTCTAGTGAGAAGGTGGGTCTCTTCCAAGGTGCTGACCTGAAGCTGAAGGCTGCTGGTGGTTTACGTTACCAGAAACTGACCAGTGATGACGAAGAGTCAGAGGAATCTGACAATGCTCCACTTCTCAAGGATGGAAAAAAACCTGAACCTAAAGCATCTGAGGCTGGAGATCGATCATTGGGCAAGAGTAAGGATTACCTTTCAGATAAGAAGGATTCCTCTGACTCGGGTGTACGTTCCAACGAAAGCTCACCCAACCATTCTCTGCAAGACGAAGAGGCCGACCTGTCGCAGTCTGAGAGGGCTAACCTGATCGAGCTGGATGAGGAGAATTCGGCCCCAAAGAGAGGACTGCCCAATAGTCTGAGCGGCCTCCAAGACCCAGCTATCGCCCGCATGTCCATCTGCTCCGAGGACCAGTGCAGTCTTCTGGCCAGCAGCCCTGAGGAGAGCTGGCCTTCCTCCAAGAGCTACAACCTCAACCGGACACCCAGCAACACCACCCTCAATAACAACACAAACGCCCAACAAGGAAACAACCTTCGGCAGACCACTGATAGCTCCAATACCACCTCCTCGACCACCGGCAGTGATGTCATCATAGCTCCTGGCTCCAGCACCCAGAATGAAAATGTCCGTGTGGTGCACCTGAAGAGGGGGCTCAACCCTGGAGATCCACCTGAGATCCTCAAAGTGTCCTCTGACACTGTCACTTTTGGAGAGGAGCGAGAGAGCATCCTGTAGGCAACGTCTTGATCTGTTCGTGTTTGGTCTTAGACGGTTAAAATGATCTATTGTGGCGTTCACGCATGTTTGGTGTAATGCTTAAATATGTGTAATGGTGATTAATTGTGACACTTATAAATGTTAAGTGTAGTTAATGTATTTTTCATTCACATTTCTTCTACAATCCATCAGCTTATACACTAGTTTCTTATAGAGCTGTTTCCATACAGAATGCTCAATTAAGTATGCATGCCAGCCTTTCTAAATATAGATGTATGAACAAACTTAACAATTGCTATTAAGGGTTTTGCAATCGCAGCTGTGAGAAAAGTTTCAATAGGGTCTCCCAAAGGATACGATCACAGTACCTTTGTCACAAAAAACAGCATAATTAAAGCAAACAGTACCAAACTTTGTGTAAGCCCATTATAAAGTATTAATATGAGCATTTTTCATTCAGCCATCATAAATGTGTCTTGGAAATGTGCTGTATTGAATTGTTCATTGCACGCTTGAACACTTTCATTGTGCAGTAGTATATAAGCAGTGACAAGCATGGGTCGGACTGCAGTGAGTATTGAATTAGTAGGTAGGCTACCGCATGCCATGTGATGACATCAGTCTTTAGCAGTTTACTGTATTGTTGACCACTGTCTGTAAAGGGAAAACGTGTCTGTGATGTTTGCTTGCAGCATGAAATAAACCTATATTGACAGTACTTGAGTCTTTGTTTGAAAGAAAAAACGTGATTGAAATAAACATTTTACTGTTTTGTACAGACGGAAAGCAATGTGTTCCCTAGGGACTGTTGTGAACAAACTTATTTTAGTACCGTGAATTACAGATGGGTGGCACCAGTAGCTCGTGCATTACAATTATATGCGATCCCACACCCTGAACCTTTTAAAATACAAACTTTATAACACAAGCGTCTCTACAGCCATCGTAGGGAGTTAATAAGCTTTATATATTTGCAAAAAAAGCATTTTCAACTATACATCGCTGTTGCATTTAATTATAAAAGTGCCATTTACGTCATAATTATAAAACGTCTGTAATATTATAAACATCACAATTACAGCAAATAACAATAATACATTTAAACAGTGTCCTCAGTATTTGCCGAACCGTATTAGTAAAATGCGAATTCGTTTTGCGCATTTTGACGACAACACAAGCAAAAAATCCTGCTTTTTGAGATTTCTTGCTCACTTTTCATTTACATTATCCAGTCTTTTTTAATCTTCCTTTGGAAGAAAGAATAGGAAAGTCCGTAGTTGACTCAGAATCTTTTCATGTCCATTTGTGGGAGATCCTTGTCATTCAAGACGAAGTCCAGGCGAATGACACGGGAAACAAACACAAAAAGGTCCTGTTTTTGCTCCATGACCGAAACACCTGCGAAAGATTGAGAGAGAGAGAGAGAGAGAGAGAGAGAGAGAGAGAGAGAGAGAGAGAGAGAGAGGAGAGTTGAGACAAAGGACAGAGATCCGGACAGACTGGCGCCAGGGAGGAAGCCGCAGCACTTTTTTCGGACTTTTAACCAAACACTCCAACACTTGTGAAATACCAGGCAACCCCATACATCTCCAGATGGACTGCTGTACGCTGGGCATCTGATTATAGCAATGTAACGTTTGTTAATAGGTTAACAAACATACATTATAAATTGTTCTATATGTGTGGTTAATAAGAAGGATTTTCTATTAAAAGTAAAACTAAATATTTACTCTTTTTATTAGGAATTCTACAAAATTATGAACCATTTTTATTTTGATGATATACAGCATCAGCATTCATTATGTACAAGTGCGCGCGACTGGCACACAAACCAGATGTCCCACGTGCAAAAGTTTAACTTTGTTTACTTTACGTTTAACCATCGAGTTCCTTCAATATACGGCATCGGACTTACCACTTCAACGAGACAGGACTATGAGGTCATCTGAGTTGATCTCTCTTTGAGGGTTACTGGGCTGTAAATTAACAGAGGCAAACAATTATTGTTCATTTATGTGACATATGATATACCGATTTTACTTTCTTTACACGTTGCTTATATTTGAAATGCGGTTTTTCATTCTTGTTTAATAAAAATATAAGAATTGAACGATCGCATTACAGCGTGCATAGCTACATGTGACACAAACTTTGCGTTACCTGTAAAGAGATGATGCTGATATCAGCGCCAAGTGATTTCGCCGTCTTTTTTGGAGTGCTCTGTCCGATCCGGAGGTGTTGTTGCGGGTTCTGGTCCAGTGTGATCTGAAGATCCAAAATATAATCTATGACATGCTGCAGGATCTCCATTTTACTCACGCTCCTGTTCTGCGGTAAACTCGGCACGAGCTCTTTCAACCTGCTGTAGCAGTCATTCATGTTGTACAGTAGACTGAGTGGATCGTCCAGTGAGGTCTTGCTCCGTGAGATGCCCACATTATGTTCCGATAAATGAAAAGCAGGTTTCCTTATGGACCGCACCGGATTGACTGCCTTCATAGTGGATACTAATGTTACATATAATTGTGCTGCATGCAGTTCCTCCACAGCTCTGTGCAGAAGCTTGTTGTCAACGCGGTTATATAGCAACCGAGCTGGGTTTGTTATAAGGGATAAAGAATTAAGCGGATTGGTCAACGAAGCGACGTCACTCCGTGAAGAGGGGCATCAGCATTGGCCAAACTTTCAGCACGTGAGGAACCTCCCACATCCTCTGCGTTTTTTCCTCGTGCACGGGAGAAAAATCAGAAAATGAGCAACTGCGTGCAAAGACCAATAACATAGAACATCGTTTTCGTTATCATATTATTTTGTTTAAGCGTTCTGCTTTAGAAGGTATATTGCATGTATATTTTGTTGCATTTGTGTCGATTCAAAAGGCAACTGACCTTATAAAGTCAATATATAGGGTGCTTTTCAATACCAATTGCGTGTTAGTGTGCAGTGTGCTTACAACAAGCCAAGAGTAAAAACAGAAAGTGACCAAAAGCCAAGAGTAAAAACATAGAAAGTAATATTATGAAGTGACCACGCGCTCCTGAGTGAAGATCGCGACTCTCTGGCGCCAGGTCGTGACGTCACCGAATCATAGCAACTCTCGGAGCTTGTACTTCAGGAGCTGCGCGGCCGCTTACCTTCGTCGACTTTGAGCGATATGTGCATGTAAATGCTCAAGTGCGCTGCTCCAGTTAAAAACTAAAAGAGTTACTTTCCATCGATGTTCCTGCCTGTGCGCACCTGCAGCCTGCTTTTCCTTCTACGCCTCTGTTCCTTTGTTAATTGTCACCTCATACAAATCAGCCAGTTTACTTGGCTTATGCAGATGCTGTTCATCCAAAGTAATTGACACTTCGCAGGTCCAGCCCCGCTCAAGCCACTGGGTCAAGTGCGTTGCTTAGGAATACAATCCTGATAAAGCAGGATCAGCAGACTTTGTCTAGTCCCTGGGTCACCCCTACCTGACACTAAACATGCAACCATTGTTTTAGCAGTGCAGTCTTAAAACAACTTTAAGCCTACCGTAAAAAATGAAATGTCAAATATTGCAGTAGCCTATGGGTCGAGTGGGAAATGTTTACCAGATTTATACGCAAGGGAAAAGTCTGTGAGCCATCACAATGTACCAGAAAATACACAGCAGGGAATATTTTTTGAGCTTTTCCTACAGAGACCAACACTGCTGCAAACAAAGGAGTGTCTACCCAGTTAGCAATTTTACGTTATAAAAACGTTCCCGTAACGTTTCAATTAGGTTTTTTTTAACGTTTATGTTTGAACGTCCAGGTTTTTAGACGTTGTATTAACGTCATTGTTTGGTATAAGAATGTTATTCAAAACGTTTTTAGAACGGTTCAGTGTGTTGTTATATTAATGTTCTAAGAACGTTTTTTAAAACGTTATTAAAACGTTCCATTCGGCATTATATTAATGTTTTAAGAACGTTTTCCTAACGTTCACAGTAAGTTATAAAAACAATATGTTTGAATGTTCTTAGAACGTTTAAAACGTCCAGTTTTTTAGACGTTGTATTAACCTTATTGTTTGGTTATAAGAACGTTATTAAAAGCGTTTTTAGAACGTTCCGCTAACAATGCAATTATAACGTTTGTGATGCTAACGTTTTAAGAACGTTACATTAACAACGCAATGACGTTTTAAATGCTAATGTTTTTACAACGTTTCGCTTACAATGCAATAATATTTTTTGTAATGCTAACGTTTTTAGAACGTTTATCAATTGCAGAGGAAACGTTTTACTAATGTTATTGCAATAATGTTTTTGATAACTTTGAGAGAACCTTTAGAGAACGTTAGCAAAAGTTACGGGAACGTTCCCTGAAAACATCACGTTACGGCATGGCATCCCTCGATGCGTCACACTGAGATCTTATACAAGCCAAGAGGAATAGAATTTCAGCATAATGTTCTGTTCTCAGCTGTTTCGTGGAAATGTGAGCAGAATAACATGTTTTCTCAATCCAGAGTTCTTCTGCAGTTTTGCCAGTTTTTAGCCGGTGTATTAAGAGAAACGTCCATATCCAATATCAACTCATGGCCTCACATTTAGCCTCTGCAGTTTGTTTGTGTGTTTGGACGATTAAGTATTGGTGTCAATAAACGATCACTGGTGAAGTATAGGACAGTTTTTAGAATAGCAGCAAAATATTGGACAGATTTATCAGGCTATGCACAGTTTATTATTCAGAGAGCTCAGTATAATAAAATGTAAAAAAATAATTCCTTCTGGGATCTATCCTCTCCACTATCCACATTCACATTGCTGTCTACAGTCTTAGAATGCATTAGCTTCATAATAAAGTATTTCAACAGACTTCTCTAGGAGCAGCAGTTACATGTTTATACATCTAGCACATCAAATCCATTCAATGGTGGTGCCCTAAGGGTGCACTCGCTTACTCCTACTAGTCTGAGTCTGAGAGATGCCTCAGGCGTGACTTCACAGGACAGGTGCTGTTTGCACATCTGCCCCAGAACACTACCAAAACATCAAAGGTGGAGTCGGAGGGATGGTTGAAGAAAAGGTTTAGAAACTACATCTGAACTGTCCTCAGACCTGTCTCAGGTAGCTTAAAATGCATGTCATATGAGCCTCATGTGGAAATACACTTTCACACTTACGGGAGGAGGTCACACCTGACTGTTAGTAAAGAATATAATGTATAGTTGTGGTATTCACCGCAGGTGATGGATCTGTGCTGCGGCTACAATGTCTTTCTGTACCAGCTCTGACCTCCAGTGCACACGCACACAGGTTCGCTGCAGGTGTTTTTTTATGTGGCACCGGTTGCCCCTCAGGGTCTTTGGGCTTCCCCTCAAACCATCTGGAGCATCTTAGTTCAACAAAACTTTTGCTTTATAATCCTCATGCTTTTTAATGGACTCCACCGCTGTACACTGTGAATCCTCTACATGTCTTTTGTTAAGTGTGCACTGTGAAGTTTTCCTCCCCTGGTGGTAGGTTGAGTGTCCAGGTGGGGAGCCCATATGTGGGTGTCATGGGTGTGGAGTGTGCCTAGCTGGGGGGCTGGTGATGGTGGTGGTTGAGGATGGGGAGGGCGTTGCCCACAGGGAGAACACCTGCTTACCCTGCCCTACTCTTTCTCGCCCTCCCCCCCACCTGCCCCAGCTGCATGCTGCGGGCATCTGCCCACCTCTGGGTAATGGAGCTGTCACTCGTGCTGGCTGCTCACCACAAAGGCTTGACCTAATTTATCTGCCCTGTCTTCAACTCACCAGTATGTCCACCGTGGGTCTACATCTTTCGTCAGTCTTAAATTCTGCATGTTCTAAGTAGGCCTTCGGCCCTTTGTAGCGGTGAGGTGAGTCTTTTAACTAAAGTAAAAAATCTGATTGCATTAAAATATGCTTGTTTTATATTCATTTTTATTTGTATGGCAAATGTTTACTTCACACACCCTTGTTTTCCTCCAGCGTTTACAGTGGAGGTCATCTGACAGAAGGGCACCGACCTTGAATTTGCTCTTGCGGTTTTGAAATCTGTGCTCTGCAGTGTGCACGCCTCCTGAGCGTTCTCTAACACCCCGCCTCACAGGGCACTGTTACACTGTTCCAGGTGGACCCAGCTGGGCAGGAAAGACTCCATTCACACACACTACTACTCATAAATTATGAGGAAGTTTAAAGATAATGTTAATTCACAATGAGGGCTAAAATCCACAATGGTGTAAGGATGAGGCAGAAGGGTGTGTCTACAGTAACAGGGTTCTCCAACTTCAACTGGGTGTGAATCCAATTTAATTAAAATCGCAGGAGTGGCAAATGCAGGCAGCAGTTTGCTGTTGAAGTTTGATGCTTTCTGAGTCATGCAATTAATGTCAAACTCTCCCAGATATGCAGCATCTCTCTGACATTCAGTCATCATTCAGACAGCTGGAAATAATAAAACGAACATTGCACACAGTCCAGCCACCTACTTGGCTCTCTGAACGTGTCTATGCGAAAGCAATAAGCTTTTGAAAAGTTGCCAGTTTGTAACTCACTGTTTATCTGATGAGAAAGAAAATGAAGCTATGATTTTTCTTTGGTTTTCAGAATCCTTTGAAACAAATGTAATTGATTTATATTTTTTATAGATGTCATGGTTCATGTCATCACAATGTAAGGAACACAAAATTATTATGATTTAGTTGTTTTATACTAAAAACATTGACATCAACTGTATAGTCCAATTGAGCAATTTGTGAAGAATTTGAATATTGTCCCCCCAAATGAACCTCTTATTCATTCAAAAAATTGTCTAATTCTCAAGTTTAGAGTTCACCGCAGAAAAGATTTTCAGTAGAATAATGGCTTTAATTTCACTGAATCATATGGAATACTTTTATTACTTTTATGGTGCTTTAGTACTTTGTGAAGCTGGAAAATTTGTTGTTGTAATTACATGGAAAAGAGTGACCGGTGAATCATTAAAAGTAATTTTGTGTTCCACGGAAGAAAGAGAGTCCTATGGGTTTACAACAACATCTGGGTAAATAAAAGTAATTGATGGCATAATTGTCTTTATTAGGTGAACTATTTCTTTAAGCACACAGAGAGACTTTAATCTGTCATAAAAAACAACAAAAATCCCATCCCATAATATAATCTGTAATGTTTGTTTTTACCATTAGCACAAAGCTTCATATTGCCATTATATTCCTGACTATTTTCCACCATTTCGGTTAGTGTAGTGCCATTTCGGAGATTTACACTGACAAGAGGTCATATACTGCACCTGTGATTCACCATTGTCATAATTAGTTAATGGTCTCGCCATGACGGTGAAAGCAGAAGCTTCTCGCTTCCTGAGTAAGTGCCATTAGAAGCCATCTGTGAGGTTCCTCTGTCCTTATGCCATAGAGCGTCTGTCATAGCTCTCCAAAAATCATAGAACTGTTTGAAATCCACTTCTACTGCATTAACAGAGCCAGATGATATCAAAGGCTGTGCTTACACAGAATCAAATTTTAAGTGTCAGATATAAGCCGCAAAAACATTTTATTGCTCATGGCTAAAGGGGGCATAAGCCAATTCATGTTAATAAACTTTAATACAAAAGTTGTTAAAGTGATCAGAGATTTTTATGGTTAACAGTCAGACCTGCCTTGTTAGAGAATAGAGATAAAGGTTGCAGGTATTTTATTGTTTTTGTTCTTACCAATTTAGTTCCAAGTAGTTTTGAAATAGTTAATAATTTCACCACAGTTGTAAGTACTAGCATATTAATATTAATACACTTAATACATAAAGTACACAAAAAATGTACTTTATCTTTACTAAAAGTGATAGTCCTATGGGAATATTTTCAAACTTGTATGACTTTCTGCAGAACACAAAAGAAAATATTTTGAAGAATGTCGGTAACCAAACAAAAGCGGAACTCCTTCACTTCTATTGTATGGACACAAAAGCAATGCAAGTGAATGGGTACCGCGGTTCGGTTACCAACATTATCAAAATATTTTTTTTTTCTGCATAGAAAGTTATACAGGTTTGAATTGATAAGAGGGTGAATAAATGATGACAGAAGAAATCTTAAGATTGAATGAAGCTGGCTGACCAAGTAAGGTTTCCTGTTTAAGACATTCAAAGTAGGAACACCGCAGCATCCCATACTGGGGACCAGCATCTAAAACACAACATATGCTGGTGACCATCAATGCTGGTTTGGTCAACATGGCTATCTGAACTAAAAGTACATGGCGTGAGTAATCATAAGCTCAAGGCTTTAGGTTCTGCATCTGGCATCTCAGTTTCAAGGTCAAAAATATCAGCACTTTTGAAAATGTTCTGCTATCTCTATCAGTACAGTCTCTTGGACAGAACCAAAGAAAATAATGAATCACTTCAAAAGAATTGTATGAAATATCTAATGTGATAAGTCTTTTCTTATCTTTGCATTTCAAATTGTGGGCTTTTACTAGATACATGACTACGTCAAACAACAACTCAAATTTCGCTGTAACCCACACTTTTCGGTTAGGACACAGTAGTAATCACCATGATCTCTCTCAGTACTCAAGGGAGGAAATTTTAAAGCTTCCTGCCTCTGTACAAAGACCTTTTGGGCCCTGATAAAAATCCTACTAATGAACTGCCATTTGGGAGATGAGGTGATTTTAAAGTGTGACTACAACTACATAATAGATTCAAACAGCCAGCAATAAAGATGGACAGCGTGCCTTATCTGAAATCTGTTTTTATTTCCAGGATGATTTGGACTCCACCCTGGAATGGTGCGTTCATTTCCCTGGGCAAGGACATCCGCAAATGTGTGTCCAGCAGGCATTGAGACAAATAATCTAATCAGCCACTGAGAACAAGACGGGAGCTCCCCATCACAGACAGTGTAGAATCACAGAGCGTTTGTTAAAGTTCTAGCCTCCTCCTGTTCAGAAATAGAAATATAACGGCCGTCAAAAGATTGAAATAAAACAAGTAATAAAAACATTTAAAATGTTAGGTTATTATAATCAGTTATGATTTAAATAAAATATTTATACTGCAACAATGAATTTACTTACTTAGTTTTTTGTGTTGTTTTGCAGTACAAATGTCTAACAATTCGTAAACCAATGGACATTTACTTAATGAGGTATTAAGTCTTATCTTTCTGAAACAAAAAAGTATACTTAAAGCAAGCAAAATATCTGCCAGGAGGATGAGGAAAAAAACGTGAATTACATCTATTGAAGTATATTTTTCCTACCCTATTGGCAAATATTTTTTGCTTGTCTTAAGGAATTAACTGATTCAATTCATTTTGCTTCTCAAGCAAATGTATCTTAATTTAAAAAAAAATCCACATTTGTCCTGGATTTGAATTGTATTAAGTTTTGCAAGTTTTGCAAATTAAACCAAACAGGGCAGTTTCCTGGACAGGGCTTAAACCTAGTCCCAGACTAACTTAAATGTTAGAGGTGTCTTGACTGTAAACAACTCGCACTGATCTGATATCTTAAAAGACATTTTCATTTATTACTGAGGTGAAACATGAAACATTCACAACGTCTCACTGTTTGCTCAAATCCTCTCCTTTCCTCCCTCAGACCTGCTAATCTCCCGTCCACTGTCCCCTTATCATTCACAGACTGCCTCTCACATTCCTGAGAGTCGAAGAACTGCACGTTTCAGCAGCCTCTCGCCACTCTGCCCCTGGAGAGAAGTTAACAAAGTGAGGAAATGACCCATCGGATGTGTCTTCCTGTCATTTACAGGGGAGGGGGTTCATATTTTTCTCTCGAATCATTCAGGGTACGATTTTTGTACTGCGTTAAGGGCACCTGTGACCCTGTTTACACCTGATATTAATATCCATCTCAAAAGTCATCTGAGACTTACACATTGCTCCTTAAGAATGAATCTCCTGACACTACATGTGATGCAGACTTTTTATGCTGGGTTAATTTTATTTTAAATACTGTATGTGTTTTAATCGAATAGCGCCCATGATTTGTCTTTTGTATCACTTTAAAGAATAATGCAAGACCAAAGCATACCAAAATCCTGCAATGTCATATACTGTACAGTATAGGGCTTTCAATGCATTGCAATTTGCTGGTAAGCATTTTGTGGGTTCAGTTTTCTAATCGTATACCTGGCACATCCAGTGCTGCCATCAGCAGATTCATCCAAAGCCGAAGAGGTGCTTCAACTCAGTATTCAGCTCAGAGTAATGGACCTCCTCCAACACCAGTGCGGTCAGGTTACCTAATGGGCCCCAGATCCATTAGACTAAGAGCAGGCTCAGAGAAACTTCACCCTGTACATTTCCTAAGATATAAAATCCTTCTTCAGCCTTTTCTGTAGGCAGCTGCAACTCCTCTGTATGTACAATAAATGTTTCATCTGTTATGTTTTAGTACAGCAAGGGATGAACTATTCACATTTATGATTTATCAGATCCATTGCATTAAATCAAAAGCACTTTTCTACTGCCAGAAAAACTGGTTAATTTATACATTCTATTTAACATTATTCATTCATCAAATCTCACAACTGAATCTCAACATTTTTCTGTCAGTATGTGTTTAGATCAATCTGGTTTAGATATATGGTGTTCCATGGCAAGATTTCACGTCTTATTTCTGCAAAGAGTTGCAATACAAGGTCATAAGTGGTGACTGTCTCATTCCCTAAAATGTCAACACAGCGAGTGTGCACTCACTTGTCTATTTTATCTTAAATACAAGCGTGCAGAAAATGTGCCAAACCAATATCAAGCAAACGAATGAGATCGTACCAAATATCATAGCTGTCAAACAGACACCCAATCCTTCCTACAAGCAAAATCACAATGTACACGTAACACAAACAAACATATCAGTGCTTATGTAACTATGCTTTGCCAGGACCAGATCTAGCGATTTTAACAACACTATAATTGAGTTTGGAGTTACTCTCTGCTGGAATGGCAATATAAAGTCCCTTACAAAAATTAAGTATATTTTTTATAGTTTAATTAAGTATAATTAAGTAAAGTTCAAATAAATTGATTGTTGTACAAAAACTGTAATTTTGTAGTTTTATTTTACAGCATTTTTTGAAACAACATTTTGAAATGCGGTAATGTCTGCTGTAAATAAATATGAAAAACAAATAATTTACTTAACAACATTTTTTTTAAGTTTTTTCTGGCACCCCAGCTGCTAGAATATTGCTGTTTTTTAGTGGATTTGTTTACAGTGTAGTTACTATTAGGTATACTATCAATGTACTAGTATAATACTTGTAAGTGTACTATTTCAATAATTCTTGGAACAAAATTAGCCCACTTTTCGTTAATAAAAGTATACTTTTTAAATTATACTTCGACACTAAGTGTACCACTAGTTAGCCTAATACTTCTTGTTTGTACTGCAACTGTACTCAAGTAAACGTTAGGTATACTGATAGCTTACTAATTCAATACTTTTAACACATTTTTTGTTTATAACAGTAAACTTTATACTCTAAGTACACTGGTAGTTTTTATACTGCAAGCTTATCTGTATGTTATATAGTTGACTATTTATATACTATATTGTTATTATAAGTTTGAACGTTTATATGACACTATGTAAACCTATTGAAAAAGGTTTCAAGTCAAGAATTCTTCATTAGTATACCTCAATCAAAAGACTGAGTACAGGTATAGAGCTAATATACTTAGACTTTCTATCACTATTGTCAAACACGTAATTTTAGGTTTATTTCTGAGAAGTACATAACAAGTAGACTGAAAGTATACTTTCTTATTGTTTGTTTAAAAACGAAATGCCCAATTGAGCTTCTTTTTTTGTTTGGGGTGCTTTGGAATCCCCTTATAGTAAGAGTCTTCTCATTCCTGGTTATCTTCCATCCCTGATGGTTTACAGCTTGCTGTGGTGGACCACAGGAATCAGTCTTTGTACGACCAGTGTGAAAGTGAGGTCTAACATCCATGAAAAATACATTGCCATTTTTGTCTATGCGTGTGAACGGATTTTGAAACTATCTGGTTGAGAACTAAAGGCCATTTTGTATAATGTCATACAGTAAGTTAAATAATTTGCAAGACAAACAATGGTAGAGTAACCTGTTACTGAGCAAGGTATGCCCGTCTGTGCAACCCGTTTGTAGCACGTAACAGTAATGCACTGTGCAAGCATTTGAATATTCCACAGTATGTGTGTTTTTGTGCGTATGCGGACGCCTAAAGCCGTACAGCTGTGCAATGACCCCAAACAGTGTTTTGCATGTACAGTGAGACTGGCAGGGTATCTTTAAGGGCAGATAGAGGATAACATGCAAACCACCCAGGATTATTAGCCAGGTTCTATTGTTGAGCAACACGCTTACTAGGTAAATGTGTGAGCTTCTTTGCCTAGAGCTGCATGTTGCGGTAGTGTTCTCATACTCAGGTGGTGTCTGATGAAAGAGGAAACAGCAAGAATTTAATGAACTTGTTCAGGTTAAAGCACCGTTTGTTAGTAAAGGAAACAACTGCTCTTTTTTAAGAACTGTGTGGATTACAGTTAACAAAGAATGCAAAAACGTAAGATCACAAAAAGTTAAAATAAACATGCATTCTATGAAATGATCCACTCTAACTATGAAAAGAGGTCGTAGAAAAGATATTGCACGCATAAATATTAACATGAGTGAATTAAAGATTGTTACTGCGCATGCACGCTTTTGTGGCCTTAACTTAACTTTACTTCAGGTACACATTCGCTAAGAAAAGAGTCCCTGTAGATTATTTCTGAAAACAAACTAATAAATTACATTAGCTAGCAAGTTAAAAGTGTAGCCATATATTGGGTTACCAGTAGAAGAACCCTTACTTGGCTAAACTTAAATGCAACAAAGTTACACGACCCATTGAACAAATTGTTAATTGAAAAAAATTTATATACAATAAAGTTCAACAAAATTGTTTATTTAACGCAATTATTATGAAATGAAATATATTAAATAAAATTAATATAAATAGTTACATTATTAGCCACTAGCCAGACCGATCAACAAACAGATTGGAAGTTAACTTTGGGCCAGTCATGTACGTTCGATGAAACAGCCTATAGTAAAGAACATTTTGGACCACTTCTTTTAGTGAAAATTAATCATTTTTGTTATATATATCTTTTCCAGGAAATGTTACGTAAAAAATAAATGAATGACAAAAAAGTGCTCCTTTAAAGTTCCTGCCTTCAGCTCTTAAATGTGCTTCCATTAGTGTAAGTACTGCATAAAGATGTCCTCCTCTCTCATAAAAGGGCTTGGCTTGGTGCCTGCTCTTCACAGCCTGTGGGTTTGTCTTACGTTATGACAGCGTTATATTTTGTTATCCTGAGCCAAGCACACTTTTTCCTTGAGAAATGACATGAGGAAATCAAATCCCTTGCCAAACTGGCCCATCGGTTTCACAGAAGTAATTGTCTCGTAGCGAAGGGCGGGACCTTATTCTCTTAAGAAAATTAATACATGAACTGCGTTGCAGAGAAGGAAATCATTAACCCAAAGCAAGACACCGTAACACCTCCATTGAAAATGTGCTGGTAACTCACTCAATCTACAAAGTGGAAAAATGAGCGATTTGCTGAAAAACTCAAAGCAGATGTGCTTGAATATTTCTTTGAGAAGGGGCAGAAGTGGGATTGGGTAATGACTAGAAATGCAAATGACTAAATCTGCTATCCTGGCTGCATAGTTTATTCTGAAATAGTATTGGGAATATTATAGTGATAATGTGATATTGTTCACGCACACTTTATAGCGCTAAAGCTAAACTAAGGCTGTGTCCAAATACCCCCACTTGCGGTTTTTGCACTTGACTACTTTCACAACGTATTTCCTGATTTTGGCCCTAGTGTTCTAGTGGGCGTGAAGATCCCAAGTGAGCATGTGGTATTTCTAAAAGTCAAAAGGTCTCATGATTCATATCCAGAACATGATGCATGATGGGATATGTTAGCCTTAATACCGCTCCGAAGCCTAAGGCTGCGTCCAAATACCCCCACTTGCGGTCTTGGCCACTTGAGAGCGCGTGCACGCTACAGGAAGTAAGAGCGCAATACTGTCCAATGTCTTAAAAATGCCAAAGTACAGTGCCCTTAACGCACACCAAACCCACACTAGCTGGGCTAAGTGTATCATGCATCACGTTCTGGATATATCGTGAGACTTTTTGCTCGGGTCTCACGAAATGTACAACTACTTTTTAAGGTTGTATCTTTATTTATTCTATGTTTGGCTAACATGAGTTTTTCTTTTGTTTTTTGCTTTTTTGGGAAGGCTACAGCTGCTTTGATACAATACAAATAAAGCGCTATACAAATAATCTGACTTGACTTGACTATATAATGAATTAGATATCACATATAATTTCGTAGTAAATTTCGTAGGTTGCACGTTTTATAGGTGAAAACTTCAGAGTTATGTATTTTGTAAAACTGCTTTTTTTCACATAAAAAGAAACCACATTAATTGACGTACATGTTTGCACTTGCTAAGTGTGTCCCATCGGGTTAGAAACACTACATGCTCACTTGGGATCTTCACACCCACTAGAACACTTGGACAAAAACAGGAAATACGTCATGAAAGTAGTCAAGTGGTCAAGTGCAAAGACCGCATGTGGGGATATTTGGACGCAGCCTCAGTATCCCATCTAGAACTGTGACATTTTAAATCATCAGCTAAAGGCGCAATCACTAAAAAGGCAATAATGTTATGTAATTCAATATCTTTGTATATATATATAATATATAATAACATAATCAAAATCTTGATGCCATCATCTTTCCCGGAACACATTTGCTTTTACTTCATTTTTTCCAAGTAGAAACTTTGCATCACATTTATGAAAACTGAAATTGTCCAAAACCGCACTGTCCAAGCGTTTACAGTGGCAAACCAGAGTAACCGAATCAACATGTGGCTTTGATAAGTTTGTGGCTTCTGGAGTTTTGCGATCTAAACGGGAGTTTAGCGTTTTCCACGAGTGAGCGTCAAAGAACTGAGGAGAACATCTTTTCCCATTTGTTTCTGGGCTGTTCCATTCCCCTAAAAGCAGAATGTTACAGAAACTGTTCCTGTAAGTAACGATTTCTGACTCTTGAGAGTTATTTTTCTTGGGCCTCTTTGTATGAATTTTTACGATCTCATTCATAGATTTTAGCGCAACCTGCTTTTACGTAGGTTTGGGGGCGTGACTTTGTACGAATAATCCTACGTTTTCTACGATTCACCTTGTACAAAGTCATACAAATTTTCACTTCGTAAAACAGTTAACCGTTCAAGTCAAATTATAATGTAAATTATAGTATAAAATAAAGTTTATCCAAATTGTTTATTTGTACAGAAATGAACCAAAAATACTTATTAAACAAAACACAATAACAATGTAAATGTTTTTTAAAAGCAAAAAATTATATTATATGAACTGTATATTTAATGAAACTGTAGGCCTATAATAAATAAATTGTATTTCTATCAACTTTCAGATATCAGATTTAATGAAAGTTCTCATGTAACCCACTATTGCTTAGTTTATTATAGTTTGTTTAATAATGTGCACCCTGTCTTAGTTACAAACACATTATAAGACACTGTTGAAGTGTACTGCAGACCACTTCGGAAGATGTTAACAACTCTGGTCCAAAAGAACTTCAGTTTTTTAACACTGCACAAAAGGTTGAACAGAATACAATCGACAGAACATTTATAACCAAATCAAAATGGTAAACTTGATTATATGTTAAGACTTGATTATATATGCAAGTTCAAACTACAAAAACAAATATGAAAGCAAAGTGCTTAGGCCCAGTATTTACATCTTGCGAAGTGATCTATATTTATTACAATATGTAAAAGAACACGTTTAAATTGGTGTGTAAAGAATAAGCATAGAACAAGATGTAAATAAAATAAGATATTTGTAAAATAAAAATATAAATAAGTACAGTATAAACCTAAAAAACTGTAGGTTGATAGAAATGCAGTATCACAACATACAGTAAAATTCACTTGCTGTGTTCAGATATAGCTCCCCCCAGACCAGATCTCTAGCTCCAGTAGTGAAGCAAGCCTGATCTGTCCTCGCAGGGCTGAAGGTGACTGGTGTGTGTATAGAGGCGCTGCGGGCGTTGGATCAAACAGGGCCAGGGGAAGAGGGTAGAAACTGCAGCTGGGTGCCTGGGCTTCAGGCCCCAGGCAACAGGAGCCCAGCTGGGACAGACTTTGGCTGGCTGGAGTAAAGAGTGCTGGCTGTCTCTGGGGCCCGTGCCCTGTTGCAGGTAGTTCAGCCATCTTGCCTGAGGAGCAAAAAGGGATGAAAGGCAAGCACACAGATGTCGCCCCTGCTGGGGACCGCAAGCCCGGCCAGGAAATGTCATGTTTAGCAGCTGGTATGAAGCCTCCCCTCCTTTGTTGCTCTCTCTCCCAACCTCTCTTTGCCCAAACATTCACTCATCCCCAACACTCACGTTTAGGACAAAAATAAACTTCTATTGCATTTACATGAGGATAATTGAAATTCGTATAGATTAAAAGTACCCATCGGAAAAGATGTTTAGTCTAATTAGAAGTTGAATAAAAACACATTATTTATTTAATAATATATTACTTTTACATTTACTTCAGACAAGTTCTACTGAAAAATGTTTACATTTATGTACGCGAGGCAGGTTCTATGTGGAACATTCACATTTACTGAAGACTGCTGCTGCTGAAGCGCTACGTGGAGATGCGTTCGAGCGAACTGGTGTGGTCCTTGCCAACGTGTTCTTCTAAGTGAAGTTTAGAGTGTAGGTCATAGAGGAGAAGCAGAGAGAAGAGGCTCCTGATGGTGTGGGTGGCAGCTGCACAGGCCAGACTGCTCTCTGTCTCACCCACAGGGCAGAAAAGAGAGAGAGCGAGAGAAACAGCATCTGTCTGACTTCCCCACGGATGCATCCCTTCTACCGCACCGGCCTGGCCGGGCTAAAACCGTACAGTAAGAAGGTCACCTCTACCTCTCATTCCCCGTGTTCTCTTCTCCAAACTGACCTGACCCGCTACAGCCCCCATTAGCCATGGCGCTCGCTATACTGTTACCCAAGAGAAAAGCAAATATGACAGACAGAACAGATAGGAAAAGGTTTCAGGCATGGTGGCAGTTGGGGATTCTCAAGTTGGTAAAAGTCAGGTAACGGCCGAATAGTTTATTTGTAAGGTCTGGTATTTAGATTTTTCTTAAGGTCATCATCTAGACTGTAATTTTGTTTTATTTTATATTCTTGAAAAGTAAATAAGATTGAATAGTTCAGAAATAGTTTGGAAATCAGACAAAAAAATAAAAAAAGAGACAAACATCTGTTCAATCCGGACTAAAACTGGGATAGTTCACCATTTAATCACCCTAAAGCTGTTCCAAACCTGTATTCATTTCTTTGTTCTGTTGAACGGAAAGAAAGATGTTTGGAAGAATGTTCTGGAACATTCACTGTCATAGTATAATTTTTTATATATTGTAAAAAAAAATCCGTTGAACACAAAATTTTATATTTTGAAGAATTTAGGAAAGCAAACTGTTCTGGGGCACCTTTGACTACCATTTTATTTTTTTCTACTATGGTAGTCGATGTCACAAACTGAAAACTGTTAACATTCTACCAAATATCTCCCAGTGTGCTCAGCAGAACAAAGAACTTCAGTCATGTTGGGAACAACTGGAGGGTGAGATTTTTGGGTGAACTTTCCCTTAAGTAACTTATGTTGATCTTTTTCACAAAAAAACAGTTTGGAACACAAGATCTTAAACTGCGTTTAAGTCCCCAAAAAACCTACGAAGTGCATTGCATTTGGATAAGATCAAACCGAAAACCAAACGTAACAATATGGAGCTTCCTAAAGCTAGTTAGTCATTCTCACCGATTCCTCATTGAAAACGTAGTTTTGTGCACCCCTAGTGAATTCACAACAAAAATAACATGATTTATACATCTGCTATATTTGTAAAGTATAAAAAAAAAAATCACTCCCCTCTGTGATTTCCCCATAGCACACACACATCTATCCAGTTAGTCCTGTCATGTTTACTATATTAAATGATTTAATGGAGAAATGTCGAACAGCGGTTCTCCACAAGGACCGAGGGGCATCTGAGAGGGTGCATCTTTAGAATAGCATGGATCTAGAGCGGAGAGCGCCTGATATGCGAGGCGTGTTTTTCTCCGAGTCTCCCCAGAGTACCCATCTGTTACTGCGCCATGTCTGATTCAGAGAAGAGCCAGCTGGGCATGAGAACTAACCCAGCTCCCACTAGTCTAGGCACACTTTTAAACCCTCTTCCAGAACAGATTCATCTCAGAGAGGTTTTACCGGCACGACTACCAGTTGATGAAGCGGCCAGGTACAACCACTGTTGTTCTACACAAAAGTAGCTGTGATATTTATAAGGATGAAGGTACCGTTGTGACAGAATCTTCACAGAGTCCTTTAGGAAATATAATATTAATTCGTTTTTTTCATGTGGTAAATTTGCTGCACAAGATACAAAAAATAACTTAGTCACAGCTTGAAATCAAACATGGAGGACCTACTGTAGAGAATGTTGGCAAACTTGCATGGTTAGTAATAGCGTTTTACGGGAAGGAAAGAATTGCTGTGTGAAGTACCTATAGTAAGAAGGAAGACCAATACAAAGCAAACAACCCACAACCTGCTAGTCAAGATAGAACAAAAGTCTAAACAATGAGCTTGATGCGGTAAGACTTGACAAACTCCTTTTAGCAGAAAGCAGCAGGACTGGGCAGCTGTCCCAGTGGATGAGTGAAGGTCAGGTGGTCATCAAGGACAGGTTTCAGACTTTTTCTGCACCAGGAGGCAACACCGTTCGCCCTTCAACAGAGATCGGGGAGATACAAAGCGGACCCAAAACATGGTGGTAAAGAATCTCAGCCCTGTCAAATTGGGTTAAGGTGATAAGTTGCCATCCATTTTAGGATGTCCGAGAGGCTGGGGAACATCTCTATCAGTTGAAGACAAAAGGGGGACGTGAGAAGCAGCGGAGCAATGATGGAGGAGGGTGATTATTATAGCTTAACCCACAAATCGACCTCAGTTTCAAAAGTCATCTAAAGATTGTTTTGGTTTGATAGTTTTATGAATGTTAATGGTTAAGCTGATGTTGCTTCACATAAATGATCAAAAACCTAAATGTGAAGTCGACCGTCTTTCTGATATTACACTGCGCCACGAAACATCTCAACAGTATTTAAATTTGCATGAATCTCACAGACACTTTAGCAGTTGGTGAGATGTGTGGTGGTTTGTCCTAGCAGCAGGCCTGTTTAGGCTTTTCAGGGCATACTGCGGAGGTTGGTGAAGGCCACAGAGGATACAGGGACCATCGCGCCTGCTTGTCTCCATCTGTAGCTGAAGCTGGTAATTATAGTTGGGAGAGGCGCCCGCAGCTTGATGCCATCTGCCAGCGGGACAGAAGAGCCAGGCTGAAGCAGGCACAAAGGCCCAGTGAAGTTCCCTAAGCTGAGGCCGACAGGAGGACCAACACCTGCCAGTGAGCCGCTGGGCCTCAGACGCACCGTGCGGCCTGAGGATGGGGCACGAGTTCTGGTCGGAGACAAATTTCGCAGTGTGACTTCAAACGAATCACGTGTAGTTTGAAAACAACTGTTTTCCATAATCGCAAATCTAAACTTGAATAATAGCAGCATTTGGAATGCATACTTTACAAAGTCCTTTGTAAAAAAAACGACGCGTTGCTGCCACCTTGTGGCCATATAATGTATTGCAACTGAAAAAAAGTTAAATTTCTAAACTGGCGGTTATCTCTGCCTCTTCTTACACATACTGAAAACATTTCAGCCGGACAGCTGTGCTTCTGTCTCTCTGTCACTCATTCGTGTTGGCACCGAATATCGCTCTGCAGTCTCTTTCGCGGCCCTGCTCTGCTCTGGCCATCCTGCGTGTCACCGGAGTTCGTGTGTGAACCGCTGGCGAGTGTGGACACAGATGGTGCGGGGGGAGCAGCGCATGAATATATGATACTGGAGGGTGAAGTGTAGCAGGTCGAAGCAGATGCCCACTGGCCTCGCGAGAGCCCCTCTGCCCGGTCAGCCACGGCCCTCGGCTTTCAACCAGATGCTGCGGCAGAACCCCAGCTAAACCTGTCACGCTCTCCGAAAGATGGACGTCGACGCATTTGAAAAAGTGTTTCGGTTCATCTGGAACATTACACAAAGTGAAAACTTGATTTATTAAGATTTGATGGTAAGGAAACATGGGCAACACAGTTCAAAGGCCTAAAACCCCCAAAGAGAGTGAGCATGTCGTCGTATTTGCAAAAGTGACAAACCGAAAGATTGACTAATCGCCTAATAATGATTAAAAGATGGAAGGTTAAACAATAGAAGGACATCAGCGATTTTTAAGCCATGAACTCAAGTACACTACCGGTCAAAAGTTTTTGGACACTTGAGTGAAATGTTTCTCATCATTAAAAAAAACCTTTGATCTGAGAAATGAGTTTAGTAGACAAAAATATACATTTCCTAACATACATGTTTTTTCATGGCAAAGTTGATTGATTGTATTCATTAAATATGTTTTTTAAAACGGATAACTTTGACTGAATAGTTAAGAAAGAACAGCCAATAAGAGCACAGAATATATCATAACTCCTTTATATTGTTTTAAAAGCATCTCAGGGTGAGACCTCAAGAAGCTGCTTGATGGAATGACAAGGAACATTTCTGCAAATTCTTGTCGAAAGGTGACTACACTGAAGACAATAAAATACAAAAATATGTTTTAATTAATTTTGAATGTAACATAATTCCCATAGTTCCTTTTGATGAGTTTATTATTATTCTAAAATGTGGAAAAAATGTGAGTAAGTGTCCAAAAACTTTCTGTTATCTGTTCATGTACATTATATAATTCAAGTATTTTGTTTATGAAAGAAATTGTATTTTATAAATGTGAGATGCAACTGTTAAGTTGGAGGTATTAAGAAAATATGTGTTTTAATGCACAAGACAGCAAAACCAAGTGTAGTGAAGCATAATAATATATTTAACAAGAAAAACATGTAAATTATATACTTTACAGTTGCTTACAAAGTGTCTCATACACTTTCAAAAGTGTGCAAAACATAAAAAAAATGAAAGGCGCAATTATCGAAATACAACAACCAAAAACTAGGTGTTCCCCATTCATCAACCGAATATTAATGTGCTAAACACACAAATATTCATGTTCGTATGTAGCGCACAGGCTTACCTCTCACATTTGGCAATCCGAAACATAACTCCCGAAAAATAAATAAAATAAATATATATAATATATATATATATAATAGCAAAACCACTCTCAGCGTGACCTGAAATGTAGAAAGTTAATCTTCACTGACCTGATTACTCTGACCTAAATTGGCAGGCACATGGTAATGCAGGTTGGAGTCACGATCAACAGTTTGGATAAACAAAAACCAACACGTTTAATATTAACATTTTTCTGTACATGACATCACTCAGGACTGTTCAAATGTGAAAAGTGGTACAAAATATTAGCTTGTTTTTTATGACATGTTGAAACGGTGATTGATATGTGTCCAACAGACTGATACCAGGATATTAAATCTTTCTGTAGCACCCAACCCCTACAAGCTCTGACAAGGCATCAGGTGGCATGTTTGCTACGTCTCTGGTGCAAAGTGATTCTAATGGAAGAACAAGCATAAGGAAGTCTATACAATAGAAGAAAATGGTACGATCTAAAGAGGCTCTTCTGTCTGGGAGTCTTGGTTTTGCTTTGGCCTGTCTAATAAGTAAAACACTTTCAGCCTCCGTCATGCATTTGCAATTTGACTAGAAAACTTTGCGGAAATACATGCTACTATGCTACCAAAAAGATTCCTACAAGAATGTGTGTGGTATCCCAGGATAAACAACATCAAAAATACATTTAGTTAGCCTTAAAGGGACCGGGAATGTAAAAAGGAAAATTCTGTTTGTTTGCTCACCCTCCATGTGATTTTACTCCCTTTGTATTTTACACAAAAGTTAGTTAACAGAGGCAAAAATATACATTTGCAGTCCAATAAATCTATCCACAGACCTACTCTACCTTCATCATGTGGAAAAAAGTAGTTTAAACACTTTATTAAAAAAGTTTGACATGAAGGCGTGTAAATGACAGAAAGCTTTTAAGTGAACTGTCCCTTTAATGTTACACAAAGTAAAAAAAGGTAAATAATGAGGTCTAGAAAAGATACAAGACAACCCGTGTAAAAGATTGAAGAAAGCCATAACAATGTGCAAACCCTATAAAACAACCAGTGTGTCCTGCATCAAACAAGGTCTCCAAACACGACAGACCTGCTTAGTGTCTTGATCTGCTTCTCACTTCTCGATTTCAGCTCAGATAAGACGGAAGGCCTGAGTCTTACATCAGCGCCCCAGCTGAAGCTACAAAGACAGCTCAGAGGCGTAAACCTCAGTGGACTGAGCCGAAAGTGACCTCCTGAAGGTGGAAAGGACCTCTAGGTAGGAAGAGGGTCGTCGTCACCACGTTTGCACTTGCATTTGCAGCAAAGCACAAAGGGAGTCGCCAGAAGAAGGAACGGGGAGGCCACCAGCAAGAGGAGACCGAACCCAGCAAAGATCCCTACAACCTGTGCACAGGGGATGAGTGAAGAGAGGAAGGGTGGAAAAGAAGGAAAGAGAGGAAGTTGGATTTAAAATGAAATTGTACTCCTGATGATTTTAGAGGTAAAAAATATAGCTCTTTGTGAGGCTGCTATCGTTCAATGTGGTAAATGAAGATCAATCCACCAGGGGGCAGTAATGGTTTACTGTTTACATTACTGTCTGCAATGTGCTAAAAATGTATATACAGAAAATCATTAGCAAGTTTGAGAAATAAACCAAGCAGCTCTTAAAGGAAATTAAAAATTTGCCTTAATTTATTTTTGTAGTCATTTTTATTCCTACTATGGAAAGCCAATGGGGCCAAATTTTGAAAACTGCTCCTTTAAATATTATCAGCACAATATGGCCGTATTATAGAATGATGAATTACACAAATCCGTTTCTCAAATACCCAGACCTTAAGAAGTGCTAAACAAGCCAGACGTGATTCATCTGAGACCTGCAGTCTAGAGAGACAGCACACACCTGTGTCCGATGCCATATGACGGAGGCTCTGGAGTGACCCAGTTTATTCCGGCAGGGTCCTTTATCATAGTGAATCAGTAGGAAGTCATCCTGAGGAGACGGAGTAGAAATGTTAGTGTCACCAAATATGAATATCATTCAGCCCAAGTAAACCAGCCCAAGACTCAAACAGATCTATAACTGTACCGAAGAAATAAGAAATTTCCCCTTAGAGGTGCAGCTGTGTGTTGTTTGTGATCATGGCGATAAAGCTGTAAGAATCCATGCCAGAATCTCATAAAGTGCTCAGCCGGGCTCATACGGTGAGATCCAAAAGTCTGAGACCAGACCAGTCTGAGCTCTTTATATCAAATTTAAACCTAAGAAATTATGTTTGAAATAAAACACAGTTTCAAGATTCTAGACATCATTCTCCAATCCAATACGCACATTTATGACATTGGCGTTATCTCTATACAGAAGATAAGATGTTCAAACAAACATTTTTGCAACCAGCCTGAGGGTGTTGTCAGTATACAAATAAGCAATAATTTCTTAGCATTTTTACACTTTTTAACAATCCAATATAGTATTTATTTACCTACATTGCATAGAGAAAAACTTGCCCTTTTAATAAAAAATATTTTAATTGTATTTATTCATCTAATAACTATTATTCGTTTATTATAATATATGTAAAGCTGCGCTGCAACAATGAAAATTGTGAAAAGCGGTATCCACCTTATTATTGGCGTAAATTTGGGTGCCGCCATCTTTGAGCCATTTGTGTTTAGACTTCCGGTGAGCCCCTTTAGCTAATAGCAGTCATATTGCAAGTGAGGCGAGTGTGCTGTTTTTACTGGCTAGTAATATTTATTATGGAACCCAAAGGTACAAGTGTAATGTGTGCAGTTAGAGGTTACAATAGCTGGTACAAACGCAAAAAATGTCTGCAAAACATTTGCTTTGACCATAATACACGCACCGGAGCTGAATATGGTTGTCGCGCACCCTATGAACTGCATCCGTTACTCATTATTTTAGCCTACTGGATGTTCTTTCTCCTGGACAATTGACCTACTTGACTACAATAACTAATAAACCATTACTAACTTCAAAGGCAGGAGTTTACGGGGAGAGTGACACTTAATGTAAATTATAAGATTACATATAAAACATATTTAGCACAACTAAAACAGTATGCAAATATTGGTATAATAATATTAGCAGCAGTTAAAATTTAGCTGTTAAATATTGTCTTTATTTTATAGACATAAAACAGACAGTTATTGGTTAGGATGTTTTGAGTTGTTTTAAGAAAGTTGTAATAGATGTTGCAGCTCGTTGGAGACCTGCGATACAAGAGCAACCAGCCGTCTCCATTTTTCAGTTATTAGTTGTAAGGATCCAGGAAGGTTTGCTCCACTTTGACTGGTATTCACATCTGCTTTTAAAAACACGAATTTGTGGTCTGTCATGTACACATTTCGACTGACTTTCCCACTGTGCATATGTAACGTTACTGGTACGTCTGTGTGCTTCTACGGCTGGGCACCGAAGACTCGTCAAGTCTGTAGTGACTGAGACCGATCAGACACGCAATAACTAGTTATATTTCTTAAGTATAACGAAAGCATCCCTCACCCAACCAGCAAGCTAGTCGCCAGGGGGTCAACCCCCAGTCTGCAACTAACACCTAGGCAGGACCAGATCTCTGGTGACCATAGCAACCCACACCAAATGTGTGTATTTTACGACCGAATGGAATGTAGGGAGCTGAACTCTCTTTACTCACTTTGGGGAAAGACATAGGACACAATCCTAAAATACATCAATAAAGAAATGTACGTACACTCATTTATAACCTTTCCATGTATTGATGTTCTTGTTGTTATGTCTGTTTTTAAACATTAATCCAAAGTATCCATGAATGAGTGTATAACTACTGGAATTATTAGATTTGTAGTAACTCATTTAACCAAGATGATATGTTGATCATGTTTGGTGTCTATGAGCTACATTTGTGACGTCCTTAATTTTGATGTTTGTTGTGTTTTGGTAACTCTTTTCATATTAGTTTTATCAAACTCTTAGAAGTTTTCTTAGTGAACATCCAATCAGCTTTCACATGCAAAACACCATCTGAAAGACAAAGACCATTAACTTTCCCTCCAAAGTTGCCATCTCCTGATTGGATCAGTCATGTCTGTAGGATGTGACATCCTTACAGTTTAAAAGACACCACGAGAAGGCTCTCTTGCTCTCTTCTCTTTTTTCTCTCTCTTCAGCGCTCTTCAGGTTTTCGGGTTTTTCTAGTTTGTTCGTAGTTCGTTTGCTCCGGGTTCTTCGGTTCACCGGGGTTTGTCACCCTGCATCTCTAAGGATGGACTAGAAGAAGACTTCACCCGTACCCATAAGTTTGTGCCAGGCTGCGACCTCGTCTTTCCAGATACAGATCCACTGCATAAAACTGGTTCCCTCTGACCACATCAGCCAAGATCAACTTGAGCCTCAACAAACTGCATCAGGACACTTTCTTTCTTTTGATGGGCAAGACGTGCAAGTATCAAACTTAGTCTTATTAATAGATGCATAGAGCATCATTAATCCTTTAACAAAGGTGCTTTACAAGAAGAAACTGATGTTTTGTTCAGGCTATTGATCTTCTGAATATCATATACTGCCATAAATCCATGCTCTGTTCTTCTCTCTGCTTCAACTTCAACCTTCTTCCAACGCTTAACTGTATGTGTGTATGTTAGATTAGTAGGTAATAAAGTCCTGTTTATTTCACACGTGACGTTGTTTGTAGTTCATGCTCATAATCCGGAGTCCCTAAACATGCCGATTCTTGCTGCCTGCTCGTATTGCTAAGTGATTTCCCCACATCATGAACTTTGATCCAGATAATTATAATTGATCATAATCATTGAATTCATCCCAATTTGGCTGATATTTGTTTCCCTACAAAGGGTGGTGGAGAATATATTGCTTATAATTGTGATCAAAGCTCATGATACTTTTTACAAATTTGGTGAAGAATAGTGTTTAAATAATACTGTTAATCATTAAATACACTACAGTCCACCGAGTGAAAAAGAATTAAGAACTTTGGCACAGGGGAATATTGGGCTGTGGAAGAATTTGAGCACACACTTCCATTGACCGGCCGCTAACGGAAGACTTAACATACGTCACATGGTGCGTTCAAAAATAAGGTGGATAGTAAAATTGTATTGAATTGAATATTACTGATTAAACCTCTTGTTAATTGTACATTTCTATAATGATTTAATGTTTGGGGTTATATTGACCCCATGGATCATAGATGCTTATAGAAGCTTCAAATTCTTTAAAAAATGTAATAAATAAAAATGAAACCTCTTTTTCTAAACACTATTCAAGAACAAGTTCCAGGGGGCATGGGAGAAGAATCATATTCATTTTTCAAGATATAAAAAATACAATCGGGATACTCTTCAGAGGACGTCAATGTTGCTTTGGGGTCAGTCTGACGCCAGACATAACACTAGGATGAAAAATTAAGCAACAACATTTCGAACATGTTATATATAAAACTTACATCAAGTGACTCCAGGCAGTACCAGCAGAAGGCATGTTTACAGTTCTTGCACATCATCTGCGCGCAGCCTTCATCTCTCTCGATGTACACTTTACACTTGGGACAGCGTTTGATCGGAGCCTCGTCGTCATGACTCTTCAGGTTAGAACTGAGAAACATTTAAATATGACGCAGATTTTAAAACATGCATATTTCTTTAACAGACAGGAGAAGAGGCTGAATGCAAGTTGCACATTAACACAATTTACACCTCAGTTGGTTGTGATATAAAATGGAGAGGTAATCTGAGGTGAGATCTCTCTGCCTGCCTCATTACTGCATTACTCATTACTGAGAAAAGCACATAACCTCAGGTAGCTCCAGCGGGACTGTGCTGTATGTTCACTACAAGTCTCAAGTCTCTGGGCCAAGCTTTATATATCGCATTCATTCTAAATTTATTATAAGACAACAAATAAGGAATATTTTCAAACACACAAGGCAAAATTAAGGTATAAACCTACAATTTTAAGGTTCTGAAGTATGTACCTGTTCTCCCCGGGCAGGAAGGTGGTAATAGGAAGGCTCTCCGCACACCCCTGACCTGTGTGACAGTCTGCCCTGCAGGCCGAGCAGAAACGCAGGCTGCACTGAGGGCACTGCACCGGCTGCGCCGCTTGCACGTCATCTTCCTTTAGCTGGCACACCGCTTGGCATGAGGAGGATGGGCACCAGGTCCGACAAGGATCCAAAAGCACCTCTGCAAGAAGAATGCATATAATGCATTCTGTATCAACAGTGTGTGTGATAGACACGGTAGTAGACACTGCTGATGTCTACACCATATAATGTATGCACGCATTTGCAATTCTGCATTTTGCAGATGCTTTTATTCAAAGTGACAGTGCATTTATCTATACATACAGTATTTTATCAGTATAGGAGCTCCCTGGGGATCGAAGCCATGACATTTGTATTCCAAATGTAATGCTCTATCAATTGAGCTACAGGAACATGCGTGTATGCATATGCAATAATAAAACTCACCACGCTCAAACTGGAGTCTCTTGTAACGCTGCATGACCTCAGCAGCCACCATACATTCAATCTACAGAAGAGAGAAAGTGTATAGGGGATAGAAGAAGAAAAAACCTAATACTTCAAAATCTTTATAAAGCACAATTGTTTCTTGTCTCTCGCAAAACAAATTCAGTGTTTGCGTGTCGTGCCTGTATTTGAAGTGGGCTTACCTCATTTTCCAGTAAATGTCCCTGTTTCGGGCAGGCAGAATCTGGACAGCTAATGGCCGTTTCGAGGCCTTCTTTAATGAGCAGGTCAACATAATGCTTCAAACACTGAAAAAGACAGATTTCGGTGAAGCCGTCTTTGAAAAACACTGAATAAAGAGCTGTCACAGACTAAAAAGAGTCATTACCAGACTGCAAAACTCGCACTGGCACTGGGAGATGGTGGTCATCTGCTCCACGGGAAACTCTCCCAGGCAAAGTTTACAGGACAGGAGGGGCACCAGGTCAACATCACAGCTGGGTTCGTAGCGGGAGCTGCTCATGGTACTGGAATCTGGGACGCTAGGAGACACAGACAGACAGCATGAGTGCAGACATCAACACTGACCTTATTTGCTTCAATGCACGTCAATGGTCTCAGTGTGAACAATTCATGTGATACTTCAGCTCTAGTTTTACGAGGACTTCACAAAGTACTCCCACCACCAACCAAAAGGCTTCATTCTGTTATATAACACCCACTTTTTTAAAATCCAACCCATTCCTGATGAATTAAAACGCAATTGAACATTTTTCCCTCGATTAATATTTTGTTTCACCTTGAAACTGAATGAGGCAGCTGCCACTTTTGACTAACAGTTTGAGAGATTCTCTCTAGTGTTTACCGCGGGCATGCCCGATCATTCAGTGTCAATATCTCGCACTATTGTATGCTGCTAGGCAACCCAAAGAAAGCTAATGACCATCTCTTAACAGGAAAGCCGAAAACAGTACATACTCCCTCAGAGAGCACAAGCAGCCAGCAAAAAACAAACCCAGCTCATCAACACACACGAACACGTACGTTACTGTAATGCACACATTCAAACACGCTTGGCACCTTAAAACGTTGTGAAAAATGTTTTACTAATACAAAATGTGGTCGTTTACTACCAACTTACTGTGCACTTCGTGCCAACCTGAGCTATATAAATTGGGGTCTGGTACATTTCTCCACAGCAGATAAATGTGTGGGTGGAGACAGATGGAGACTGTGTGCTTGCGTCTGCAGTCTCTTATTGTGTAAGCGGTGGAAAGATTCGACAGTCCAAAACTCCAAACAGCACCAGCATCTCAGCGGGCTGTGCGTGTGTGTGTGTCTCTCTCTCTCTCACCTCAGTCAGCACACCCACACAACTTCACCCAGACAGTCTCAACCATATGCAAAACACTGAATCTTATATTGTGTCCCATAGCAATAACACTTATACTAATTCACAGTTTCATTCCGCAGAAGAAAAAAAATGCAGTGTAACAAGATTCATATTTACTCATTAATCTTAAATTAAAAGGACAGTTCATCTGAAAATGAATATTCTGTCTTTATTTACTCCCCTTCAAGTTGTTCCAAATCTGTATGAAAACAGAGAAAGACATTAGGAAAAATGCTTGTAACCAAACGGTTCTTGGCCACATTTGACTACCATAGCAGGAAAAAAATGTGCTTTATACATTTCTTTGTTTTGTCGAACACAAAAGAAGATATTTTGAAGAATGTAGGAAAGCAAACAATTCTAGGGCACTTTTGACCACCATTGTAATTTTCCCTACTATGATAGTCAATGGTGGAACCGTTTGCATACAAGCATTCTTCCAAATATCTTTGTCTGTGTTCTGTTCATCATAACAAAGACATTTATACAGATTTGAAACATAGAGCAATAAACCTTCATTGTTCATTCAAGTAGACCTAATCTACTGGCAACTGACGCACAAATTGGTCAGAAAGGGAAATATCCCATATAGCTGGGTCATGCATGGCATTACAGCACAAAGGACCTTGTAAGTGTGCAACAGCCTGGCACTGTAATTGAACTTCTGTATCTGCTGACGAAGCCCAAGTCTAGCACTTGAACAAATATTTTGTAGCGCGGGCACATTCTGAGGTGCTTAGTTTAATTTAATTGGGAAACCACTTTCGCTCAATTTTGCAAAAGTGATGGTGGTCAGGAGACGCAGTGCTTCATTTGAGCTTGCAGTGCAAGTATAAAAAAATTATATAACAAATGATATGAAGGTCTTACGTAAGATCTATTTTTAATCTATCTAGGCTAAAGATAAATTAAGCCGTTCTCCATTCACATGCCTACACAACTGTCACTCCAACTGTCTGTTCTGTGCCGAGTAGAGATGGCTTGGTTGAATTCAGGGGCTTTGGGAGAAATATAAAATCATATGCTGCCTCTCACATAAATAAACAAAATAAACACATTTAAAAGGCCCTGTTTACACCGGCTATTGAGATTTTTTGATTTTGGTTTAGCTTCAGGCAATCCAGTCACAAGCGATCAGCAATAAATACAAGTGTAAACGGTGTCCAAAATGTTTTGTGTTTGAATCACAAAATACATACAGTGGTGGTCAAGCATTCACATTTTAAAGGGAACGTTCACCCCAAAACAAACCTGCATATGACTCTTCCTCTGTGGAGCACAAAAGAAGATTTTGAGAAATGTCTCAAGTGTTTTATTGTCCATACAATGGAAGTCAATGGTGGGCAATATTATTTGGTTACTTAAATTCTTCACAATATCTTCTTCTCCACAGAAGAAAGAGAGTCATACAGGTTTGGAAGGACATGAAGGTGAATAAATGATGATTTTTCTTTTTTTAGGGAACTTTCCCTTTAACATCATGTGTAGGCAGGATTAATATTGTTACCTCACGGTTGTACCATGCTAATAACACCAGCATTCTCAATAAAGCCTGCAGAAAGTACACAACACACACGCCGTTGGCAGATCTTCAAATGTGTGTCATAATTATACCACAGTGGCCAAATGTATGAACCTAATTGCTTAATTGGATTACAATACAAAGTGAAAAGAATTTGCTGGTCCCGTTCCTGAAAATGTTTCATTTAACAATAACCTGGTAAAAATATGTATATATTAATATCCTAATATTAATGAATTTGATCATATTCAGTAATTACACTTGCTGTGTTTTAAGTTAACTTAAAATAGTTCACTTGTGGGGGAGAATTTAATACAGCAATAAAGGCTAATTCTTCAAAAATACCAGAACGGCGTGATCGTACATAATCCCTGCAAGAGTTCTGGAGAGTGCAGGGCAGAGGAAGACGTGTGTTCCTGCCAAGGAAGTGATCTCTACCCAAGGAAACGGCAACCCTTCCTGCTGTTGGCATATGCATGACTTAAAAACAGTTGCTCTCAAATGTAGTTTCAGTTCAGCTCAAGAAGAGTAAAGAATTACAGAAGGTAAACAAATATTAACTCAATAGCTCACCCAAAAATAAACCTTATTTCATAATTTACTCACCTTTATATCATTTCAAACCTGTATGACTTTCTCTCTTCAGCAGAACACAAAAGAAGATGTTTTGAAGAATGTTGGTAACCAAACAACATTTCTTAAAATATCTTTCCAGTTCATATACAGATTTGAATGACATGGGGGTGAATAAATGATAAATACACTTTCATTTTTGGGTGAACAATGCCTTTAAATGGATAGTTCACCCAGGAATGAAAATTTTGTCATAATTTACTTACCCTTAGATTGTTCCAAACATGTATACATTTCTTTGTTCTGCTAAGCACAAAGGAATATATCTGGAAGAATGTCACTGACCAAACAGATCTCATCCCCCATTGACTCTCACATCATTTTCCCTACTATGGCAGTAAATGGGGGGTGAGATCTCTTTGGTTACTGACATTCTTCCAAAAATCTTTCTCTGTGTTCATCAGAAAAATAAATGTATACAGGTTTTGAAACAACCTAAGAGTAAGTAAATGATGACAGAATTTTACTGCACAATTCGGTATTTTTCTTAAACTAAAAACTTCAATATCAAACTTTTGAAAAGTTATTGAATCAATAACATGAATTAGTTTTGAATAAGACAAGACAAATAATATGAAGATATGATGTGTGTATTAACATCACATGAACGACATCTGTGTTCTTAGAAATCTAGATCATTACGAAGCGTTTTGTAGAGTGACACAGCAGAACAGAAAGCAGAAAGAGATTCATCTCTAGAGGGATTGTCCCATTTCAGTAAGACAACATGATCTATAAAGACGATTTAAACAGATTACTTGAATAGCTGAGATCAAAAGATTGTAACAGTTTAGCATGCACATGCATCATTGCTCATTTTATAAAATATCCATGTGCGTTACAGAAGTGTGTTTGTGAATTCTTTGTTGTCAATCTTTTGTAAATCCTTCAAAATATCAAAGCATAATATGATCCTTTTTAAACTAGTTTGCGTTTGCAGTTTGGTAACATTGTAATCACTGGCCTAATAAGCCTGGAGAAGATTAACCTACTTTCTTTCTAGTAATTCATTCACAGATCTACTGACACTCATAGTTTTATTCTGTGATTCCATTCAAACTCTATTTTTGTGGTATAGTAAACATGTTTTTGTTCTGGCTCAAAATGAGGCGGAGGTTGTGCCATGCCCATCCGGATATTGTACACACACATATGAAGGCCTACAGTACCTTTAAGTGGCTAAAAGTGACTTTGACATATTAAAAGTTTTAATAAAATTAGATGAAAATTACAATTATTAAGTTATATAAAACATTACTTTTATTCAACCAAACAGAAATCTATGTTTTTATCGAACATTTTCAACTAACTTTTTAGCCCACAAAAGCCAACTGAATGAACCATTCTTACTAAATGAGCAAAGCTCATTCACATCTTGGATAAAAAAACAACAGCCGTGAAACACAGGTAACTCTTTTTAGCGCCTTAACGCTCTTTTTAGTGTGTTAATAATGAAACAGCGCCTCTACTGTGGCGTTTACCGCAACTGCAGTTAAAAAAGACAATGAATGAACGCAGCATTTCTTGTGAAGACAAGACACCCGACATAATTTTGGCGAGAGTCTGAGGCGGCACGTCATTTGATGTCAATTTTCTTTATGGAGGAAAAACCCTGGTAAAGCTCCGATAACCTGTGATTGGTAGTTTAACTGGACTTCACGTCTAACTGGAAATTAAGCTGCTGGGCATCGGAATGCAGTAAGTCACCTCAAAGAACCCTTTGCCCTCACTAGACTAAAAAGCAACAAAACAGATCCATCATCACAGCATAAAAAATTCAGAAAGGACAAAGTGCAAAACTTTGACGTTATATTGTCGTACATATTTTCGTTATATATGACGTAATAAACTACTGTGCGTGGTGTAGACCAGGAAGACTAGAAGCTGGCAAGCACAATGTGTTCCGGACACAGGAAGTCGATGTGAATTCATGAAAGGGACATTCAGATCTGACCAGCTGTACTACAGCAAACACTAATGCCCCTCTTTCATGCTCAGCCAGGTTCTTCAACATCACACCAGGCTTGATCAGCTTCCCCTCTCTTCACCTTTATGTCTGCACATCCCAATTTGGGTTACAGGCATCAATCGTCACATAATCCATCTATAGTTGTCGAGGAACTCCTACCACTGGTCTCCAATCCAAATGTCAGGCATGACGCAACAACTACATCAAACACTGGGTCTCTTCCAGATTGGCTACAGACCAACAACGAAACAAACGCTATAGCTGTGGCCACCAGTGGAGTCAAACTAAGCTGAAAGGCTTCGCAAGTGTATATGCATGAATACACACAGGGCCTTGTGCCCCTCTACAGGCTTTGTAGAAATAAGTTTGTAAGTGTTTGTTTGGGCATATTTGGTGATTTTTGTCATTATAGGAGGACGTGCTCATTAAAAGATACCTAAAACATATAATAAAAGGAAGAAAGAGAAAAAGCTCTCTTGTACTGGTTGGATTATAGTATTTACTGTGTATTAGCTGGGTTTGAACAATTCACGTATTTGGCATGCTTGTGTGTTACAGTATGAAGTGTCATTACAGTAGAAGTTGAGATCTTATTTAAAAAAGATCCCAAATAAAATATTCTGAACTAAAAACCAATGCACCCAAACTACACAATAGAAATCCTCCCACTAAATAAACCGCCATGCAGATGACTTTCACAAACACTCACTAACCAGAATAGGTAATGTTTTGACTGGGATACATCCAGGAATTGCTGAGCAGTCCAGCAGCAGTAAGTACACCGATGTACAAAGAGTAGCATTTTTACTATTCACATGAATGACTGTTTCTTGTAGTATGAACAAAGTACATTAAAGGGACTGAGGGTTACCCTAGGAGAGCTTGTATGTCAGTGTTCTTAAATGACACATGAGGTGTAACGTTAATGGAGTTTTCCCGGATTACGCGAATCTCATAAACCACAGCATGATGAGATTTGTCAAAGGCCTCCAGTGCAATGCATACTATACAAAATACAAATATACACATGCACAATGTCAACATTTGTTACATTTTATAATACAACACGCATCGTTTCATGCACGGTAAATAAATCACTGCTGTGATATCAGAATGACGTGCCAAAATAATGACTTAAAATAGCATCTCGTTATACGTCATATAACACTATGCTTACCTTGGGTTAAATATCAGTTGTCAATCCGTTAATAGAAGGATATCAGCTTCATGAATAAATACGCTCAGCGTTTTATAAGCCAGCATTTATCGCAGCTATATTAAGAAATCACAGCTCACAGAAGACGCAAGTCCGCATGCAAAACCAATAATACACGAAATCCCAAAGTGGCGGTTTTGTCCTCTGATGAAAATCAGCTGATCGGACTGGTTGTTCTGACTCTCTGGAGCGGCGCCATTTGACTGCGCTGGAAGGCGAGCGAATCTTGAGACAACGCCGATGTGCTGTTCTGAGATCAGACGACTCGCTGACGCCCTCTGCAGACTTCACGAGAGACGGGAATATACAGTAATGCTGACACTCTAATGGCATTTTATATAGCAGAGAAAAGAAAATGGAACTATGCTGCCATCTGCTGTTGATAAAGAGGTAGTGACCGTTCACGTGCTTTGACCCCAGTTGACCTTTGTATTTTTGCAATGCCATAAAAATTAATTGTGCAATAAATGTTAATTAATAAAGTTGATTTACTTTGCTTATTTATATACCATTGATAGTTCTTTCCACGTTCTACGAATGCCTATATGATACATAATGCAGGATAAATATGTTTTATATGAATACGAAATGCATGGCGACAGTGCACACTCACACAGTGTAGTTATTTATTTGTATTTTTGTAAACGTTTGCTTTTAAGAGTTTTGAAGGATTCTTTCGGTTTGATCCAGGTCTTATAAAATGACATAGGCCTAGCAAAAATATGAGATAAAATCAATAATGGAAATAGGCTACAAAACATGTATCCGATGTCATGTGCATATACTGCACTGTTACACGTGTACAAATGTAAACAAAATGTTACAACTGTACAAATATCTGCATGCACACATTTTTGCTTTTATAAAATGTGTGTCCACATCTCTACATTTACAGCATGTAACATGATTTTCTCACAGAGACTAGATATCAAGTTTCACACAGTTTATCTGAAATATTGTGGCCAAACTCTGCTGATGTCTCTTACATACGTAAGTCATTTCAGAAAAGTTGAAACGGGCTCGGTGCGCATTTATGCAATAGGGAGTTTGACAGAGTTTGGTACGACAGTACTAAACTCCACCACTAGGTGTCAGTGTGAGGCTTTACTATGATGCATAAGGAACGTCACAAAAGATTGCATTCATGCAGCCTAAAAAACAGCACTTGTCTACTTTCATCTGCTCACAGGCAGACAGACTACAGAACAGGCCAGGACATGTTTCAAATGGTAGATTTCAGCATCTTGGTTGTTTGAGAAGCCTGCATTGTAATCTAGACATAATTTGATGCTTGGAAATAATGTCCTAAAATATTTTGAAGCATGCAAAACTGGCAGTGTCCTGTATAATTATAAATTCCAGACATTTTGACATAAGCTTATTGTTAATGCAATAATGTCATTTATTGCCTCAGATACAGCTAATCTAACATTTGATGTGATATGAAGGAGTTGCTTATTTCCCGTTACGTCAAATAGTCATTTTGAGATGCAAAAAAGATAGTTTTAGCTCAGTTCCTAATTCACTGGATGTATAATTGTAGAAAACATTGTAGGAGTTGTACACAATAATAACAATTTTGTAACAAATGTACAATAGTTACGTACAGTAATTGTAAATAAGATCACTAATATTTTGGCTTTGGTTTTTAGAAGTTTGCAAAGCGGCGTCAAAATTCATAACAAATCTATTTGGTTTATGACTTCATCAGGTCAGGAAGAGTTGCGGTAAACTAAAGGTATGACAGAAAATAAAAGAGCTCCATTATGTGAATTAAAATACATCAAAAAGTAATTTCTGTACATAATGTTAATCAACACATCACATCCTAATACTCCGAAGAACGGACTTTACTGTAATACTGACATTACACTAGACAGTAGCAAGCTAATATGAAAAATACCTATTTTACTAAGTTTTTATTACAACATTTTTCAAAATCAAATGAATCCCCGATTGTGCATTAACTGCTTATGCCACAAGGCTTACAAACCTTGTTGCAAGACAACAGCGGATAAAATGAGTGCAATGAGACACAGAAAATATCTAGCATGCAGGCTTCTTGGTGAAAAATGTTGTAGAGCGCAGCGTGTCAGATATTGCCTTGTGGTTTGGTGTTTACCTTTGCACTCAGCCCAAGGCCAAGTCACTATGGCAACTTCCTTACACCAGGAAGGGAATAATTGCAGTTCGGATTTCCAAAATGGATGGTGCGTCTTGTTAAAGGTGATAGTTTAGTGCAATCTGTCTGTCTAAGGATTATAGTCACATATCAACCTTTTCTTATGTGGTGTGTTTCTTTGATTATACATTGTATGCATCTTTGCATTTACTATAGTAAATGTAAAGCTGCAATAAAAGCAGTCATGCTTATGTCACAAGAATACTAAGTTCGATTCTAATGTCTAAATCTCAATTAAAATGAGAACAAATTGAAATAAATGGACCTTTTTAGGATTGATCCAAAACAACAAATTTTAACAACTGCCAAAAAATACTTAAATTCTCCACTATTTAAAGGTCACTTTCCTTGAAGATACATTTTTGAACTCAAATAATGTTTATTATCATAGCAATTTTTAAGTAGGTGTGCCATTTTTGCATGTAATAAACTTGTCAAACACAAATTATAAGTTATATAATTCCACTTTAAAATCTGTTTGTGTGAAACCGATGTTAACGGCATCAGTGTGAATTTGTGCAGAATTCTTTCAACACGGCTCATTTGTGGATTTAAACGCAGGACGCTGTCATTTTTTAGCACAAGTCTTTTCCTCAAGTATATCAACAATTACGCCATTGCTGTTTGATACCTTCAAGTGTCTTTAAAGATCTAATGTTCGTTCTTGTGTTTTGCATGTTTAAATCTCTCATTTATCCCAACTCTGTAATAATTTCCTCAAAGAAGATGGAAGAGGGTTAGATACGGGTTACGAGACGCACAACCTTCACGTCATTCCTCCTGACCCCTTTGTTTGGTTAGGCCCCCACATGCCCATTACAATTTCATTATGTCCAATCAATACATCTCTTTTAAAATCTTGATTAAATCTTCATGGTTGAGCTAACCAGAGACGCTGATCCATCTAGCTGTCTTCTGTGCTCCTGCTTTAACCTCTGGAGTTGTGTGTGCAAAGGGCCATTCTCAATGCAGTCCACTGAACCTTTCTAACACTAACTGGATTACTGGAATGACAGCAAAGACATGTGTGACCTCTTTATGATATGGACATTGGAAAAGATGGAAACAGACTATTTACAGAAATGTCGCAATGCCTTTTAACAATAAAAACATTTAAAGCTTTGAATGCAGACAAAACTGAACATAATATGATGAACTGTTTGTACTCCTCAGAAGATGAGAGATAACTTCTCAAGAGAAATAGTAGTTACTATTTAATCTTATTTCTATCCAGGTGACACATCTCACAATTTTATAGCTGCAAACTTCAACACAAGAAACTAACTCCTGAATCTTTTTTCATCCGAAGAGTCCTGATTACAGGACTGCAGAAACAGAGACCGGCAGCTTGGATCCGTTATCCATCACCCAGCCTGACACCGGACCACCGCAGGCCATTCAATCCCAAGACCCCTCTGCTTTTTCCTGTCCCGTAACCATACATCTCCCCTCTCTCCACCTGGGCCAAACAAATGAACCCCTCAGGTCAAGGGTGAGGGTGGGGGCACCGTTGTCAGCCAGACAATGTCCAGATGACCCCTCTGTCATTTCCCCTTCCCATCACCTAAAACTGGTCTTTGTTTAGCTTCGCATTGGACTTTTTTACTTATTCCAAGTTCACATTGATTATGACATCTACGTTGCCACATAATCTAACCAGAGTTTCATTTGAGTTTAGGCAGTTGCACAACTTCACTCCCCGGCTACGGTTCTCAGTGTATACCCAAAGCCCCAAGCTTTGATTTCTCAGAATAATTAATGGCATAACCAGATGCTGTTGCAGACACAGCAGGAAAGTCCAGTCTTTTGTAGCCTTGTTATTTACTAGATGAACAGGGCCGGTGACAGACTCCAGGGGGGGAAATGAGAAGACCTGCATGTGCAGCTTTGTTACAAGCTATAACACTTCTTTCCTCAGCCCAGCTGCACATCTTCTCCCAGCGGAAGGCAACCGGACTGTGTCCATCACTTGAGGTGGAAGTGATTCCATTAGCAGCTGTAGGCCAAACCCCAGTTCTTCCCACAGTGTGGAGAGGTTGTGTAAGAAGTCTATATTGGTCCCTAAAGGTCCTTGGACCTATTCTGAATCTGGACCTATCAGAAAACTTTAAAGACGTGTAAGGGAAATGACTTAAGGGATAGTTCACCCAAAAATGTAAATTCGGTTATCATTTACTCAGCTTCCGATTGTTCCAAACCTGTATACATGTATTTGTTCTGCTAAACACAGAGGAAGACATTTGGAAGAATGTCAGTAACCAAACAGATCTCATCCCCCATTTACTGTCATATTAGGGAAAATAAGCTATCCTGTAGCTCAGTGGTAAGAGCATTGCGTTAACAATGCAAGGTTGTGGGTTCGATCCCAGGGGATTGCACATACATATGTATAAATGTATAGGATAATGCAATGTAAGTTGCTTTGGATAAAAGCGTCTGGCAAATGCGTAAATGTAAATAAATACTATTGAAGTTAATGTGGGATGGGATCTGTTTGGATACAAAGTAAATTGATTAAAAAAAGAAAACAATAGGAAATAGGAAAATTATATGTATGTATGTATGTATGTAGAGGCATGTATAACCTCCATTTGCATTGTTTCAGTCTGCAACACTAGAAGCAAAGGAGAATCAGTGATATGTAAATAATTTAATAATGTTAACTCTTTCCCCGCCAGCCTTTTTTTTTTTTAAATTGCCCGCGCCAGCATTTTTTTACATTTTCACAAAACTTGAATGGCTAACAGTACATTTTCTGTAACGAATATATGGACCAACAATATGTCCAATGAAAGAACAGAGTCTCTGCCCGTATTCTTCTATCTTCATTTGTTCTTTTTTTATCACTCATTAGATATGGGTAGGTTTCTTCAAAAATGCATCACTTTGACTAAACAACTTCGATTAGACTCAGAAGAATAATTAAAAACCGATAAGATAGTTCTAGGTTCAGAGATTCTGTGCTTTTTCAAAGGTGTGAAACAGCACCACCTGCTGTACATCAGAACAAACACCGATTGCCGCAATAACTCGTCTTTGGCAGGGAGAGGTTTTAATAATAAATTAATAAAACAGAAATAAATATTTAAAAAGTGAAGATTTGTTCTAAACACAAAACATGGCCAAATCCCTATACAGTAAATGATCTTTACAATATGTATTCTAACATTATTCTTTTTCATATTACATCCCAATTTCTTTTTGTTCACATTTTCAGTTATCTTGACAGGCATAGTAAATTTATGTATAAGGTTTTATGCAAAAATCTACTTCTGTGAGTTCTGCAAACTTTGAGTCGATTAATGAACCAGCACTGTCCACTGTACAGTTTATCAAATAACCAATAAAATACAAAAAAAATATTTTTTATGGTTAAGCATTTGAGTCATATTAGGTAACATTATGTATGCAATATGTACAAAATCTACAGAGAAAATGATACAGTACAGATACAAGGGTATCACCCCTGGAAAAGTAAAATGATCTCTCATCTACTTTATAGCCCCTCTGGTGATATAAACCACAGAATTAATCAAAACATGCAAACAAGTAAACTAAAACACATTTGTTTGCATGAACCGCAGTGTTAAAAACGTGATCATCTTGTGAATATAATATTAAAGGACCACAAAATGATATGTTATACAGTCTTAACGTACATATTAGAATAACGTTATATTTCTGATCCAAGACCTCCAAAGTGAACTGAAGCATAGCCACACCACATGTCCTAAATTCTACATGGCAGATTACCAATGTTCATATGTATTTATCTTGATTGGTGCATAAAAGCTATGATAATAGCATGCACATATGCAACTATCTGTGTGATGGAAATGACATGTATGGTGAAAGTTTCAGTTAAATTGAACAGGCAAGCCCCTTGTCTGAGCGTATCTCGGTGTGCGTATGCGTGTAAGGCCCAAACTGGGTTTATAAAGTGACAGGCTGGTTTGTTAATAAGCAAGAGACGGAGTCAGTGGAGTGATGCTGAGAACTGCAGACAGATCCTTCAGAAGCCGGAGATTTTCCGAACAGAAATATCTCTCTGGGCAAGCTTGTGTCATGCATTGTGTGCTCATAATGCAAATGCGGAATGATCACATTGTCGCTTTGCTTCGCATCGCAGACTCACTGTGAATAGATGGGGATGAGCATCAGGACAGGTCATATTAGGTCTCTCTCTGCTTTATGTACGTTATAGGAGAGAGAATGGAAAAACAGTTCATAAAAAGGATGGCTGCCACATGTCTTTTCTCTGTTCCTGAATGAACTTAACAGTTAGTTTATTAATTAGTTAGTTTTTTTTAAATAGCTTGACACACTAAAGTAAAAAAAAAAATTGTCCCTAACAAAGTGCCTACTGTAATATCAGGGCCTGTTGCTTCATCTCCGCACCACTAGAGGTCACCTTCTCACGAATCATTTTCCATTCTGTCTGTATTTAAAGTCCCCGTGAACCAGAAGTTGATATCGTTTTTACTTCCGTATTCTGACACATTTAAGAATGAAAAGGAATTTCGAAAGAGGAAATGAGTGGGCGTGGCTTTCACTGCGAATTGATTGGATGTGTAAAAACAACTGTTGCATTGATTTTGAAATGAAGCTGGCAGCAGACTGACAGTTGAAGGGGAGGAGTTAACGGATGCTCCGGCCAAGCAGTCTTATTTACCTCATTTAGTCATTTCAGGAGGGAAGTGCATTTACAGATTTTAACTGAAGATTATGAGGGCACATGAATTTAAAAAAGAAAATGACCCACATTGATAAACTATTTACTATAAACGCTGCAATATTTCATGAAAAAATAAGAATAGTCATTTTTAATTTCAATGGGACTTTAAGACACTATAAACACTTTAACAATGCTTTTTGGCATTAAATATAAGTGGACTTTTTTGAACCAATAAAACATTACATTTTTCATAACATGAACTATTAGATTTTATACACTTTAATTCAACATAAAATCAACACACCATGAAATTCATTAGCCCGTCGGCCAAGTTAATATAATCTCTACATATAGATCTTAATCCTCTAGCGGTTGAGATGTCACAAGTCTCCGTGTCCCTATATTACATAAGGACCAAGCACCACTGAACTGTTTCTCTGTTACTGAAGCCTTGAAAGATCTGTCAGTCAAAATGCTTCAAGCTTTCTGCAAATTACAGGTTCATTGCACACATCCATCACTTTTCAAGTCTCTATCCAACCTACTGCTATTAAAACTCAAAAGTGCACACAGGGAACAGTCAAGTTCTGTCCAAAACAGAGTACAACTATGACACGTGCCATCCAAAATCTTCTACATATTGACTGTCAAGGCATTAAGTGAAACTGAATATGGCTATCTGGTTCTTTAATGACGGGGAGTCCAACAGTCTGAAACACTAGTAAAATAATGTAATAAAGATTTTCAAATGAAAAGTTGTATGTATGTAGACATTTACTGTATTTGCTTTCCATAGTTTTCATAGGATTTGTTTTAAGAACAAGCGCATCACAAACCTTTCTTGTTGGTTGTCATATGTTTATTTTAATAAGCCTAGTGTCATTGGAGATGCGACTGTGTGCATGCTCTGTGGTCCAAGTCATGGTCAGAAGTAATTAAAAGCGAATAAGTCAGATAATCAGAAGGTAAGTAAGGAAAGGAATGCTGAAACATCTCTGAAAGATCAGTGTCATTTGTCTCACACAATGACTTGTACACAGTCCAGCCTGGGGCTTAGGCTAAAACCCTGAATAAAACACACATAATGGCTGGCCAAACTTTATCACGGGGCTACCTCACTTTGTCTTTGTTACCTGGCCTCTAGCCCTCAGCACTGCACAAAACCAAGGCATCGACTATTACGAGCTCCATTTTCTCCACACATAACCGGTAACTGAGATGTCCCACTGAGCTCTTAAGAAACGGAAATGTGGCATTGTGGAGTTTCTTCTATTCAATTATTCACGTACGGCCCCCGGCCACGACTGCCATTTACAACAGCAGTCATCTCTTCAAAGCTCATATAGGGCTGGGCTAGATCCTGTTTCTGTGATTGTGGAGTCAGGGAGGGGAGTGGAGCTCAACCTCGACTCCCTCTTCTGTCTCTCTCTATCTCTCTCTATACAAAGTAGTCACTTCAGGGCTTGACCCATTCAACTCAGCAACTTGATACAAATGCGGAACAGACAGAAAAGGAGTGAAGAAAAGACAAGGCATACTGTACGCTATCAAGAGCATTTCTGTCAGTGTGAAGTGCTTCGGGCTGAGAGTAATAAATTAAAGGTTAAACCGAAGGCTGATATCTGATTTGGTGTGGACGACAGGAACATTTTAAAGAGTGAAATCCAGCATAAGCTTAATCATGCATGAAATAGCAAAGGATGTTATTTCAAACAGGTATGACTTTTCTTCCATGCATTACAAAAGAAGAATTCAGAACAACATGTAATACAATGCATTTACAAAAAGCACCATTTAAAGGCCCACTGCAATGCCTTGGATTAATGCGCCGCATTATTTTATATGTTGCCTCTGTGCTATCGTGTGCTCCGGATAATGCGAAATTAAGACTTTAATGTAAATGTTTACACTGTCTGGATCATCCCTTACCACCTTGTGCATTATGCGTCATTCACCATGTAGGTCATAGTAAAAGTGCAAACTAGTGGCTGATATGAGGTGCCACTTCAGCAGCTCTGCTGGTGAAGGGGGCGGGACTCTTCGGATTCTAAAGCGGATTTGATTGGACAAGAACTTTGATGAGAGGCTAAAGTGTAGCGTGATGTCATGGAATTTCTAGATTTGTTTGAGCGCATGTGCCAGACTGTCAGTTTTGAACGGTTATCTCCTAAATGCAAATTTTGTCAGCGCTTAATAGCATATCAGTTCATTGACGTTCTTAAGGCTCACTCATTTTTAATAAAAGGAAAAAAAGACTTTCGTTTTGATTTTACTGGATCTTTAAAGTAGCCTATAGATTATATTATAGGTTATTATAGTTTATATTGTTTACTTAAACTTTTAAAACATTTCTGTTCATTGAATTCAAATAAACAAGTTTTGAGGCACTAAAATTATTCAATAAAAATAAATAAAAACCGAATATAAATGTATTTTACAAAGCAACATAAAAAATATAAAAAGAGCTAATTCAAACTATTAATAAAACCACAACAACAGTGAAAACAAAACTGATAACTCTTGTACAGACTTGTGCACTATATCTCAAGTCTCCGTAAACCCTTATATGCTTTGTTTTTAGACATAAAAATAAATAAATCATAAATCAAATAAAATGGCTAATCCTTTACTGGAACATTACTGGAACTAAAAAACAAAAACCCACTGAGGCCCCACATAAAATAAGAGAAAGAAACTGAATAGGTCAGAGTGAGATAGAAGGAGAGAGAAAGGCCCAGTAGATCAGAGAGAACCACCTGTGTTTCTGTTCCTCTGCTTGGCAGCTCCAGCTTGAGAAGCACAGAGAAGGCTGGACAGACCTCCTGCCCTTCAACAGATGCCAGGCACGTGCTGAAAAACAGACGCCACCCACAATATGACATCACTCCTAGAGAAAGAGGAGATGAAATGTCCATGTACATGTACATTGTGTACTGTATATCAGCAAGACTACACAGGAGCATTTCACACAAATTAACCTTCGAACCAACTGCATGCAACTGACCTCCAAACAAAACTCACTCATACAAATCCCGTACCTAAAATGTCAGAGGGGAGTGAATCAAACTTTCACTTACGATATGTGACAGTTAACCTACATTATCAGTTGACGGGCCAGTGGAGTTTGTAACCTGGGGCATGTTTGTTGCGTGAGGGAGTATCTCAAGGCATCCCCATGGCGGTGGTAAGAAGCATTAAGCACTAAACCACACTTTCTTTCTGTATGCCCTCTGGTGAGTTTGCACGCACGCACGCACGCACACACGCATACACACACATTATCTCCGTGGGGACAGTCCATAGGTGTAATGAGTTGTATACTGTACAAACTGTATATTTTATCACCTACCCCTAAACCTAAAGATCGTAGAAAACATTTTGCATTTTTACATTTTCAAAAATGATCGTTCTGCACATTTCCAAAGTTTTTTTGCCCGTAGGAACCTCGATTTTGGTCCTCACAGTGAAACGGGGCCCCATGAGTTGGTGTGCATTCAGGTTTAGTTCCCCACTAACATATAAAAACCAAGTCCACACACACACACGCACACATACACACACATGTGGAAAGCATCCACAATCTCTTGCTTCATATCAACAGTCATTCAGGTCATTGGTTTCACAACGTCGCACAGAATCACCGCCGAGGCTAAGACAGACATTGCGTGCATGCATCCCTAAAGAGGAGAGAATATGCGTAGAATAACTGTAGTCCCTGTTTCCCCACACCGCTCCTCAGACAACAGCAGAGTCGTGCCACTCTTAAAATCATTCAAATGGAGCCCTAAAGTGAATGTCTATGGAGTTCACGTCTATATGATGAATCATTAATGAAGAGCCCACACATGACATTAGCAGCACATCAGCTTAATTGTTCATATTTTACTCTGAGAATGTGCTGTTGAACCAGTGCCTATGAGATCCTGTTATAAAGCCACTGTGCAGTAATGTAAATATGTAATTAGACACATGCAGTAGTTAAATATTCATGTCGTACATTTAGATGCCTACGGCACTTCACGTGATTCTGTACTAGATGCATTTATGTGATGTAGAGGTTATAAACCACAGAACAGTGTGGTCGAGATAAGGTAAGATGGATTTCGGGGAACATGACTATGGACCTGTGAATACATTAGAATATGTTTAAAAATGTATAAGTTATATGGATGTGCCTGTCTCAATGTGTCATGCTTGCCGCTGGCACGAATACAAAGTCATATGCAAAAATAAGATACATTCAGCATGCTTCTAGTTTATAGACCATTTCAACGGCAACAACATATGGCCCAAACTTAACTTCCGATAGACCTCTGCAAAGATTCAATAACTGTTGAATAGTTTTGATTGAATTTAATACAATTAATATACAATTAAATATTACTATAAATTAAAATGAATACAAATCAAATCTAAAATAAATTGTTATATAAATAGCTACTAGCCAGACCGATAACCAAACACAGACAGGAAGTTAACTTGACAATGATACCATCGACAGATCAAATATACCAACATTTTAATTTGTCATAAACAAGCACAAGACTCAGGGAAACTGCATATGTAAAAAAGTTACAAATGCCCCACCGCATGGTCGATGGCCAAAATCGAAATCACCAGACTGTTATAGCATCATTTTGGATGTCGAGAGGGAATCAGGAGCCTCGTTTCGGGGAACTGTTTGCTTATCTATTGATCAGGAAAACCAGAGAGCACAGTCGACATTTTCACAAAGGGTAATAGCAGCCAAAGCCCGAATGAAGCAGTCTTCACCCCTGAGCTCAATTACAACCAAAAAGGCATTTCGAACACAGCGACAACAATTTACTTTAGCAACTTAAGATCAAAATAAAATATTTTCTGGCACTGTCACAGTTTTTATGATCTGCTTTTTATGACAATTAAAATGAACTGCCGCTTATGTGGTGCTGCAAATTGAAAGCCGCAGAAGTAGGCAAAGTTGAATTTTGAAGACCGTGTCAGTCTCACCCTCGCACTGATTCTTAACTGATGTGCACTGGATATTCGTGAGACAGGCGTCACAGTTATTGTGCCTGGTGCAGACTGTTATGCACTGACAGGGACTCATACACATATAGCTCCATAATGAACGTGTATCTCACAAATAACGGAGAAAAAAATCCGCAGGAGCCGACAGTCTGCTTGCCTCCGTTCTTATACACATATCGCATTTGCAAATTATTCCATGTGAAATATCAAGATTACCCACAAATCAGTGCAAAATCATTAGGAGCAAAATACAGCCTGTTGTCTGCTGGGATATTACGGTAAATTACCAAGTGACAATACTGTCATTTGATGCATGTTCTGGCCTCTTTTCTAGCCTGCGGGTCTCTATTGCGGTTGATGATTGATGAATAGCTACAGACTCACTTTAATAATCTTGCTGTGGGAGGCCTGCAGCTGATGTGCATCACCCCACCAGCCGCTCCAACCAACCTCCCAAACGAGACTGCTTTTCCTTTTTTTAGTTACTCATTTAATACAGCACAGGGACCATTTGAAACAATTTGTCATAGACATGGAAGTTTGCAGGAGGGGGAGGCGGGGCTCTCGTGTGCTTAAAAGCAGTAATGAGAGCAGTCACATTCATCTTCAGGTTGCTTATTTTTCTACAGTAGTGTTAATGAGGGAAAGACATCCAGCATGCTGACATATGCGGCGCGTTGGGGAAGGAATATTCAGTTTGGAGTAATTGGCTTAGCAGTTGCCCTGCATCCTGCAAGTATAAATTGTATGTGTCGGTGTTCACATGCGGTACACAGTGTAATTATTTGATACAGCATGTTTGTGAATGATGCCTTTTACTGAAACTGGATTTACAGGGAAGATGAGACAGTGTATGGAGACTAAGAGCCATTTTTTCCTTATATGAGCATATTAAATACTGGCACACTGTGTATTAGTCATGAAGTAGCAGCTTGGTGATGATAGAAATATCTGGCCACATGGTGACGGGAGCTGTTTTGATTATCGCCCAATTTATTTTATGATTCATAACGCAATAAACTTTTATAGCAGAATAATGAACAAGACTTACATAGTGATGACGGAACATGAGGGGATATTTTCACACAGGCGACAGCAGAGCCAAACATTTAGCCAGTATGATTTTCACCCCATGACATCTGTGTTCATTAAATAAACCCTAACAAGCCGAGGACATGAGGGGGCTACATCTGCATAATTTTGGATAGGTTTGGAAACATCTTATTATTGACGTTTTGGCCTCTTGTCCACTCTAAATACGTACAATTTTGCCTAGCTAAAACAGAAAATATATTTTGCTGGGCAGATGCAACCACGGAAATAATTTAGATACCTTTCAAAAGTTTAATGTAATCAGTACTCATCCAACAGCAATGTGAAAAACAGATAGCCTGACAAGACACATGTAAACTATGATAAGACCAAGGTTATCACTTAAAAAAAATATTTAATTTTTTTTCCTAATGTACAAGTATTACTGTTGTATTGCTTGAAATGTAATATGAACTTGTTTTCTTTACAGTATTTGAGGTCTAATAAAATACAGAGCATCTTTTCTGTTATTTTGAACTGTTTCTCCAGTTTTCATTTTCTGCAAATATATGCAAATGGAAACCTTTTTCTTTTTCAAAAGAAATATTCTTAGTAGTTCAAATAATTTTTTTTTATTTTACCTGGACACAAAAAAAGGCCATTTGATTTTTGTGACACGGAAAACACGAAACGGAATTGCAGAATCCAGTCTTTAAAATGGATTTTTTAAGCAAGCATTACACTTCTGTTTACAGCATCTCACTATATGGGGAAGCGAACACATCTCCAGAGCTGCTCTGAGAGTTTATTTCATGAGCCTTTCACTCTAGAGCTGCTGTAAGAGTTTACTTCATGACCATTTCAGCGCTTCATTTGAGAAAAGCTACCGTCAAACATGCACTAAAAAGGTCTTTGCGATAACCTGTCAAAAATAAAAGTCTGGTTAACTTAAACTATGACACACCCACATAAATAAACTATAGTATATCATATTATTTCCTTTATTAAAGTAAATGTACTAGTAAATTAAATTAAAGTAGTTGAAAAAAACCAAATGAAAAACAGAAATGGACTGCAGAGATGCAGGTTTTTATCATAGTTGTGCATTACGCCATATTTTTGTATGGCGTAATGTTCAAAAGGTATCCGTAACATTCAAAAATACTGTAGTATCTAGGTGTCTTACTATAGACTAGTTAAAGAGTAAATGCTTATACTTAAGTATTTTTCACATGAGCAAAAATATTAAAACACTGAATCCATTTAATTAATTTACCTATGATTTCAATTTTTGACATAGTCAGTATTAGTATTAGTACAGTATTAGAACACAGAATGTTCTTTACATAATGCAGGTTTTTATGTAGAAAACAGTAAAAAATTAATTTATCTGGGTTTCACAGGTGGGTTTTCAATCATTAATTACATTATTAAGTACATTTTTCATGTGGCCGCACCATCACTTGGCAAGTACTGTATAGCATCTTCTTAATCACCACAGAGGTTACAATGAGGCATGGTGTGTTAAAAAGTTATGTCTCAGTCTTAGGGAACAGCTGTCTAGTCATTTGTGTAAGGCGAAGGGCCCCTGGTCTCATTCAATCTGCATTAATGTATGTGTCTTAATGATAGCTGGACACGCTAATGATAGTTTGGTTACAGACCCATATCCATTATCTAAGTGCATTTTGCAGGCATCTGCAGCTGGGACCAAACCATTAACACACCGCTAATGTGAAATGTTGTAATGCTGATGCGCAGGTCGTGTCTGTTACACAGGCAAGGGTACAGTGCATTTAATTACACGTGAAAAGACTGATGTTTGATGTTTCAATATGATTTAAAGTGTGTTATTTTCCAATGTCAAAATGCTTTTTCCTGTCTCAGCTTTATATGTAGACAACTGTTTTAAGCCATTTTTCTAAATGTAATAAACTGCTATATAAAGCAACTCATCCTCAACCACTGATGCAAGGTTTGCAGTACTATCTCTGAGGCCGACCAATGGCAGATGGAGGAAGAGCTTAAGAAACATGTTTGAAAACAACTATTTTTGCATTTCTCTTCAATGACACCAGTGTCACAGTAATATAACAATTCGGCTTAAAGGTTATAACAATAAACAGCTTTAAAGCTGCAGTCTGTAACTTTTGCATCTATAGAGTGCTGCAGGGATGTCACATTTTTGTATACAAAACCCAGAAGCGAGTTATCATTTCAACACTTCCAGCGTCATCATACCGAAGTCACCAAAACATTTTTTTTAATGGTCTTGGGTTGAACAAAATCTAAAAATATATTCATGTTTTATTCTATAACTATAATAAATCAGTAATACAGACATTGTCTGGGACATTAAACAACGATACGCTTGGAAATAAAAAATGTGGATTCATACATGGAGTTATTACTTATCAGAAAACATGTTTTTAATCATGTTTGAAAGTGTTGTTGGAAGCTTCGTGGTGGTGACGTTAATGTGTAAAGTCTCATGTTAGCTTTTTATGTCCGCCAATTGTGTTTAGGCTTCAAAATATAGTATCATGAACTTGATCACAAAGCTTATTTTTTTGTCATAATCCATATGTAATCAATCTACTGACTTTTTGTGGAGGGATCTGTGATGCTAACTTCCGGGTTCGCGATGCTAACTTCCGTATTTGCCAACTGCGATGTTACCTTCAGGGATCACCTACAGAAATGCGTCATACCTGCAGCACTCCATATCGCCATCTCTGTTTGAGACGTAAAATGACAGGTCACTTTCTGTATTTATCATGACATGGGTTGAAGTCAAAAGACGTCAATTTCCTGCAAAATCATATCTGGCAGGTTGACATTTAAATCGTATTTAAAACTGTAAGCTTTTTTTGTTACAAATCAGTGAAATGTGGAGGATAAGTCAGATTTCATTTTTTTATTACAGAAAAGGAAAAATCTACAAAAAGAAAACCAAACACACGAATGAATGAAAGCATTAATATCCAGCGTCTGCTCTTGGTGTGGAGCTTAAGTGCATTTTAGACAGGAGCTGCCTGGGGCAGAGAGCAGAAATAAGCCACTGATTAGGCAGCGCCTCTGCACAAACTGGATGAGGTCATTTCCTCATCTCCTCTCTAAGGATGCTTGTTCAGACCTCTCACTTATTCTCGCTAACAAAACCATGTAATATAGATGGTATTTTACTAATGTCTCAGATGTTTAATTCAAGAGTTTCTCTGACCTAAGATGTTATTTATACACACACTGTGCACACACTGTGTCAGAGTATATTCCCGATTTGTTTATATATGTTTGCAAATATCAGTCACATGCTTCATTTGCAGCGTCTCATGCTGCTGAATATCCCTAAGCGGTGGCTGTACAAGAGATTAGACACGGAAAAATGGGGCTTGGATTTTTGGGACCAAAGAGGTGAGGAGATAAACCAGCCAATGGTGCCTCTACGCCGGGGAACCGCTCTGGGCGGAGGGGCCTTCAAGGTCCAGTACCAGGCAACACAGGGACCCCTGATAACAAGCACTTCTGTTTGGATAAGCAGTGTGACTAGGGGAGGCTGCAGAGGAAGCGAGAGGGAAATGAGAGGAGCATCGGATGTTGGAGGTCTGCAAGAGTGTGATAAACCACCGTTTGCATTCCACATATCAGAATCTTTCTATATGAGCTGGGTGGCACCTTTTTCTGTATAGCATCTTCACACATCCCACTGCATCCCATTTCTGTTTTCATCATAACCTCATTCGCCTAGAATCTAGAAGACTAAAAAATACAGAAAGCGAAAATGAGATAGAAATGGGGGACCGGTGAGCCGTCTGTGTGCAGTAACACCAGGCTACTGTGTTTCTGTCAGCCCGTGATAAAGCAGACTGACACAGCAGAAGGAATTTCCTGGTAATACATAAACACTTAAACCATCTTCAGCCTACGGATCTAGCCACGCATATCAATGAGAGAGATATATTAAGTGTCCCCATGTGTGAGGGACAGACAGAATGAATGCGTGTTTACATCACAAATGAGTGCACGGGTGAGCTTCATACCAATGAAATACCATGCAATTCAAACCACCATAGCCAGCAGGTGGCAGTGGAGTAATCCAGTATGTGTGCAACAGGATTGTGGCTCTACAGGCAGACGGCCAAGTGTTTCAAGTTCAAATGTCTGGAGAGTAACCTACTTCTCCTATTCCTCCAGCCACAGGCGCCACCAGGACCTGATTCAGCGTTCGCTTTCACCTCCCATAAGCACAGGCTTTAAACAGACACACACACAGTGATCCAAACTGTATTGATCCAGATGACATTGCTTTTGTGACTACATCACACTGGTTAAAACAAACAACGTGTACAAAAAGGTACTGCTGTGGTACTATAGTGCAATGATGGTATCAGGTTGCAGGTAGTGCAATAGAACATTTTGTGAATAAAAGGTTAAACTGGAATATTAAGACAACTTGAAAAGCTAATCTTAAGCAAAGGTAAACCAAATGTATAATTATAACAGATTTTATAATTACATTAAAAGTCGATTGTATGAACTTTAGCGGCATCTAGTGGTGAGGTTGTGCATTACAACCAACGGCTCACTTCACCTCTCCCCCTTTCAAGCACTACAGTGCCTGACACAGCACTAAGATGCCATGACTTTAGCCTGGATTTCACAGACAGGGTCCCATATAATAAAAGTTTAAAATGCAACACTATTTCAGTGTCTAAAAGGTTGGACAACTTCTGAAAAAGTGAAAGTGACCTATTGTCAGATATGGTGACCCATACCCGAAATGTGCATTTAACCCATCCAGAGAGTAGAGAACACACGCACAGCAAGTCGTGAACACACGTACACCCGGAGCAGTGGGCAGCTATCACTGCAGCGCCCGGGGAGCAAGTAGGGGTAAGGTGCCTTGCTCAAGGACACCTCAGTCGTTACCCGCCGGGCCTGAGAATCGACAGTCATGTTCTGTAGTACGTGCATTATGTGTAAGGTACTTCAATCCATATCAAAGAACATGCTTGCATGCTTGTACCCCAGAATTTCCATGTTACCATGGCCAGAAACATGGTAAAACCATTGGGCACTTGTTTGGTATAGCGAAACTGTTGCTCATCACTGAAAACTGAAATGGTACTTATCATTGTCATTACAAAAGTTTACTAATACCCCACACGTTTCCACACATATCAGCAGCTCTCCTATGGGGACTTTTTATAGCCCCTGCCCTCCCACGCTAACACACAGTTCCAACACTGTTTGTGTAATGTTATTCCTGCCTTATCATGTTGCTACGGGAACATGACTGATGGTGTGAAAGTGCTATGTGCTCACCGGTCACTTTGCATCTGCGCGGTGATATTATCGCTGATGTCTGAGAGTGGGCAGCGCAGCCTGTGATTCATGCTTTATCTGTCAGCTCCACCGAAAAACAATAAGTAAACATAATACACACTGTTCTTTACTCATGTCCACTCGACAAAAATGTGAAACACCAGCCCCCAAATAATGTTCTGTTCTGTGACAGCTAAAACTCACGAATTAATCTTAAGTGATACGAGCGTTACATAAATCACGAAATGGGTAAACTGCCATAAAGTTTGTGTTCTGTTAATTTCAGCAAATGACTTCGTGGAAGATCGCTCTATAATAACAGTATTTTTGTCTCAAAGAGTCCTCTTATGATATATATAACAATCTTTTCACATACAGTACAGCCTTCATTCAGCTCTGTCTTTTTAAGATGAACAAAGACGAGTTTCTCTATTCAACCTTGTTTCTTTCGAATAGCTGTTATCATTATTGTATCATTACGTAACCCAGAACATCACTGAAGTATAGAGCGTATCATTACCTTCACAACATTAGGTGAGAGCAGTGATCCACCATGCTTAAAAAGTCTCATTCTCCAAGAATGGACCTATTACACTGCTGCCCACCCACACAACACTTCATGACAAACAGAGCTGCTGAGGAGAGATGATGATGTACCGATGAACAGAACAGCATGAACCGAACAGAATGTACACACACATAGACTCTCACAGCATGCTGGAGCCCACAGACCAAGCAGATTGAGAGGTGGGCACTTTAACCTAACATTATTAACAGAGATGACATCAATGTCCTCGTGGATACTTGTTTGTGACCATAATTCTTGTCTCTCTATCGCTTTCTTTACTTCACTATTGATCCATCCACACTCAAACTCATAGATTCCGAAAACTAGGAATGTAACAATATATCATGGCAGGGTAAATACGTTTACGCTGTGTATAGAGCTTATGGGGATTTTCAAATGGTATTTTTAACATCTTTCTTCAAAGTTCAACATGTGAGATTTAGGAGATTCTACTGACAGAAATGCAGTATTATATACAGTAAATAACTGTCTTCAGAGGTGTATGAAGCGTTATGTTTTTATTACCTTGGAATGAGCTATTTCTATCTACATACAGCGCGGATCCCCTTACATGGAAGTTCCCCTATTGTTTTTACAGTAGCCCTAAACGGACAAACTGCTCTACATAGCGCGTTTCGTAAATGTTATCTCCTTCGGCAAAGAAGCGAAAACGTGACAACATATTTGTTGTGTCAGCCACTGTAGTGGTTCGAAAGAGAGGGGTTAGCAGTGGACTGAGCCGCTAGCTGCAATACGTAATCTCACCGCTAAAGACTTAAAAAGAATTAAAACAAATTCTGCCTTATTTTCAGGGACAGACCTATTCAGTTTTTATTATTTTAGATAAAGAAGGCTCACGAACATGAATTATTGTCAACTATAAAACAAAAAGAAATTGATTATCTGACATTCAATTACATTTGGAATGTTTTTGTTTATAATATCATGATAATATTGTATTTGAACCCAGTTTCGTACATTTTATTAAATCGTGAGATATGTTCTTTTGTGTTCCTTATGTTTTGAATGAAACGAGGATGCAAAAATGACAACAAAATGGTGATTTTGGGGTAAACTATCCCTTTAAATGCATTTAAACAGCCCAGCTAAACTACCAGAGGCACATCCAATGCAAACAGGCAAATCACGCAGTCCACCGCTAGAGGTTTGTCTGTGCAAGAACAATCATATCTGAGAAATCTGAGAAAATCTCTGGAGCTATCACATCGTTCCTTCCCATAATATGGTTCTCATATTTCTCAAATCAGGCATCTCTGAATCAGATCTACAAATCATTCATCAAAGAGCACAAGAAATATTCCTGTAATTATTCCCAGCTTCTCTCCACTTTTACATCCCAGAGATAATGCTGGTTGATTTGAATCTGAATAAATTATACGAGTCACAGCCCATTGGTTGGACAGCGTTCTCTATTTGGCCAATAAAGAGGCCTAAGGGTCTTCATGAAAGGTAACTCATGAAAAATAACAGCAATTGAGGTTAACGTGATAGTTACTCAGTATATCATAATACAGTTCAGGGAAAGTTTTACCTATTAAGCGAAACATTAACTCACCTTTAGCCTTTCTATGAACAGGAATATGAAGTTCAAGGATATCAACAGTACCACGTATTCCTTTGCTTATTTCTTTTATTATCAGAGGCTACACTAAATGTACATCGTTTCCTATTATTGTTTGTTTACCTTTCACATAAACATCCTGATACAAATTCTCACGCACAAACACGGTATCTTTTGCAAACACAGCGCTGTTTTCATATCCCAGGCAGGCTGAGATAAGAACAGCTCCTGCCGGTCTCTTTCAGGTACACTGCAAATATGCAAACTGCCTGTGATGGTAGATAAGGGCCAAAAGCAAAGCCTGCACTCAACAAAAAGCTGTAATTAAAGTTCTGTCATTAGAGACGGCTGATTAGTCATTTCTAATCACCCAAAGTGCTGGAACTCTTTCATTTTCCAAGGCTTTAGGTCACCATGAATGACCATATTGGCTGACCTGGGGTCAGTCGGGTTCTTGGATCTTTACCGGTCTATTCACGATTAGCATTTGTGTGCTTCTCTGAGGTCCGGAGGTCTTTGAATTGCAAAGATGATCATGTCTTTGATCCATCAGACAAACACGACTAATTTATGCCTCGTGTTCTATAAGAATGTAAAATAAGAGGAAGAAGAAAGCGGTGTACTGTAAACCCGTTGACCTCTGCAGGCTATTCTGAAGCGGCGCACAGAGCCGCCAGTGTGAGCAGACTGATGCCTGCTCTAAACAGGATGTACCGAGCCCCAGTCTACCCAGGCGAGAGAATGCGCTTTCCTGACTGAGACAGCCTGTGAGGAATCATTGAGATGGATGAACGCAAATGGACTCAGTGTGTCAGAGACGGAGCTGAGAGGAACTATGTCAGACTAAGCCCCGTTTCTTAGTCGCTATTTCTCTGACCTACTTATGGCTCTGGATCGATACTTATAGTCCCCGTGGTGCTCGTGTGCAGCACGTGTATGAAGCCTGGGCTGTTTTAAATGGCTCCCCTCATCGAATTACTGAGATGGACAATCCTGGGTGATATAGCAACTAAAGAAAGTAGGAGAGAAAAAGAGAATGTCAATTTTGTCGTGAACATCATGTGCATTTGTCAGATGTAAAATACATCATGCGGACGCACATTAACATGGAAATCTTTTTAATTATAAGATAGAGATTTTAGACATTATAAAGAGATTCGTCGAAGTCATGTTCAAAGCCGTACCCTAATGAATTTTTCAGGATTAATATTATACATCTATACTGTATCTACAATCCTGGATTTAAAAAATGCTATAAACCAGCCAAAGTTGGTTTGCTGGTCTGTGTAGTTTAAGTGGGTTAAGCTGGTTTTCAGCTGGTCTTCTGGATGGGTTGATGGGATTTAAGCTGATCTTTTTTTTAGCAGAGATGAATGAACAGCTTCAGAATAAACATTACACATCAGCAGAATTGTTTATTGTGATGATTATATATTGCTGTATTTTATTAAATGGCTGCCGGGCCTGTTTTTAAAAATACTGTATGTCCTTAATGTTTTCTGCAGAAGAAAGAAAGTCATACAGGTTGGGAATGACTTGAAGGTGAGTAAATAATTGAAGAACATCAGAACCTAAAACTGTGATTTAAATAACTGTAACGCACACTCTCATGGCATATTGCTTTATTTTGCAACATCGAAAAAATAGCAATGATAGCACTCATGTAACTGCTATTACAAGGCACTAAAGTGTTTCCAGCAGCCACAGTGATTGGAGGAAACCTGAGATGACCTTTTTTTAAAGGGCCACTTCCACTATATAGCAGAAATATATCTGGGTCTAATAACCCAATTCAAATCCATTTGGCAAATGAGCTTAATGCAATACACAAGAGTACCCCCAGAGCTCTTCTTTGAACTACGTGCCAACAGGTTGTAAAAATACACTTTTAAGCGTATTGGTTATTGTGCTTCGTCTGAGGGACAGTGGGTAGTCACAATGAATATCTGGTGCTCCAGTGAGAATTTGCTCCAGTCTCTGATTTTAAAGCTGCATGGCTGGGCATGGTGGGCGGCTGTCACTGAGTGATGATGCGTAACAGGCTCAGGGTCGCGCAGCCACCAGAGGTTTGGTGACAACAAGCTAAATGAGCCACTTTTGACCTATTTCTCCTCCCCGTTAGCTTAACAAGCTATAAATACCTGTGGCCCTCTCGACGTCTCACAGCAGGAAGGATAAAGGGTACAATATGTCTGGTGATGGGCTGTAGGATAAACCGCTGAATAGGGTGAATCTGTATAGACAACATTAGAAAATGAGAATTATATAAACTTGTTTTTGTGTGTAATGCCAAATGGAATCAGCTGTTATAATCTGCGGTGTATTTTAATCTTTAATAATACTGCCATGTAATGACACAGGAATTTAAAAGCCAAGCCCTGCGAATCTCATTCTGCGCTAATCTCAAAGGCACAAACAGCATTTGAAAAGAAAGAAAAACTCTATTCTTCTTATAGTTCAGAGCTCTGGAGGGTCTATCAGAGCCTCTAGGCTCTCACTGATGAAGCTTAAATATTTAAACACGCTCTGCTCTCCAGCTCTCTGGCTTGTACCACATTTGTCTACAATTATGTAATTCTGCCGCAGCTTTCAAGCTGAGCTCGGTTTGATAACATTCTCTATGATGGTTTGAGGGCAAGTGCACAGACAGAAAAGAGAGAAACAGAAAAGAGACACATAAAGCATAGCTTTCATTAAAAAAAAGTGTGCAAATAAAAAAGTCCACTCATTATTTACTAACCCTTTAAAGAAGCTTTTCTGTTTAAGAGCTTACAGTTCACCCAAAAATGAAAATTCTTCTATAATTTACTCGCCTTTATGTCATTCCAAACATGTATCATTTTCATTCTTCTGCAGATTACAAAAGCATAAAGATAAATTGTGACCCTGAACAACAAAACCAGTCTTATGGGTCAATTTTTCGAAATTGAGATTTTTACATAATCTGAAAGATGAATAAATCAGATTTCTATTGATGCATGAGTTGTTAGAAAAGGGCAATATCTGGCTGAGATACAACTGTTTAAATCTCAGGAATCTGAGAGTGCCGAAAAATCTAAATATTGAGAAAATTGGCTTTGAAGTTGTTAATCAGGGGCACTGTGGCAGGCCATCCACTCACAAAAATAAAGTTTTTATATATTTAAGGTAGGAAATTTACAAATATCTTCATGGAACATGATCTTTACTTAATAATAAAAAAGTTTGTTTTAAAATTGACGTCTTTGTCATTTGCAAAAGGCAACAATATATGATACAGAATAATAACCAAAAATTATTTAGGCCTATTTGGCACCAAATAAAGGAAGGCAGTAATAATAACAAATTGCGCTATTTAGCCGCAAGCTCATAAAAACACCGCAAGGAAATATCTTTCACCGCAAGCAAGAGTCCAGAAAATCACTGGCAGTGTGAATGAACAAAATCTAACAATCCCGGGACAAATTCCTCGGCACATTTTCAGTGTATTTCCAGGGTTTCTGTGTGAAAAGGGCTATACAGTCATGTGACCAATATAAAATTGAGACAATTTTGCTATTGTGATAACACGATATCGATAATATTGTTACATCTCTAGTAAATACTAACGGAAATTTATATTTTGTTTGAACTATTCCTTTAAGAAATTTGAATGGGGGTCTAAAAATAAATACTGCACTTAAATCAATTGGGTGTAGGCAAATGTAAAGAGAGGGATGAGGAATGAGAGAAGGTCTTTAAGGAAATTTAATAAACCATGAAATACATACTGTGAGAGTTACGCAATGTCACACTGACCATATGCTATATTATAATCTATAGAATTTAAAGATCTAAGGCCATGAGAACAGGGCCTGTCTTGTCTTCTCAATGGTATGTATACGTGTTGCATTTGAAAGCAAAGTTGTGTGTGGGTGTCTGCCTTGAAGACCAAAGGTTATTCAAAAGCATATTATTAAAGGGGTCATATGACACGGCTAAAACTAATATTAGGCCTATCGTTTGTTTTAGATGTAATGCAATGTGCATACATGATTTAAGGTTTAAAAACGCAGTATTTTCCACATACCGTGCATGTTTATATCTCTTCTTTGCCCCGCCTCTCTAAAACCCATGGATTTTTTACAAAGCTCATCGCTCTGAAATGCGAGGTGTGCTATGATTGGCCAGTTTACCAGTGCGTTGTGATTGGTCGAATACTGCAAGCGTGTGACGGAAATGTAATGCCTCTTACCATATATGGAGCATCAGGTTCCCAAGCAATTGTACTGACAGGTACGCTCACCTTACTTGTGTTTACACGAGGAGTTTCAGGCAGGTCTGGGTGAGCTTTCACTTTAAGATAGAATGCATCTTTTGTTCTGTCACTTTAAATTTAGCAATTTTACCTGTCTAATACATGCATGGTCAACTTATAACACATCAAAGACACAGAAAAACACCCATTTAAGGCCACACGATATACCACCTAATGTAGTTTATTCACTCTTCCATCAAGGGCAGGGGTATTCAATTAAAGTTTTAAGCGGATATTTTCTTCCAAACGTAAGTCCGCACAATATGCTTTTTGAAAACAAATAAATATTTAATAAATTTAGCCCAGTAGGATGTACTGTATATACTGTATAAAATATATGATCTTTTATCCAGCCATTTATTTTATATTCTGATATCGACAGTATGTATGTATTGTAGGCTCTGTGGCTTTAGGGGAATGCCCTCTTAAATGAAAGTCTGATCATTCATATTTTTAAATAAAAAGAAAAATACTGACAACATGGGACTCCATTTTCAAGCCTCATTTCCACTGACTTCAGTCCTGCGCTCATTGCAAGCCCATCACTGCTGAGTTCTGTGATCTTCATGCAAACAGCACCGTCTGGTAACGGATCGGATCACAGCTGTTCGCTTGCCAGAACGGGTCTGATGAAAGGAAGCTGCAGGCTGATCGGGCGTCGTTTTCTGCAAACTAATCCAATGATTCAGAACAGCATGCATCACTTTCTTATTCGATTCCTGCTCTGCATCTAATGACATCATCTACAGCACAGAAACGCTCTAAAAATACATGCGTGTGCTTTCTTCCATGTGAAATCTTGTCGGTAATGGGTAGCACATATAATACGAATTGAATAGGATCGTCCATTGTGATCTGAATTTCGATTGTATATGATATGCTATATTATTTGGAAATATTTCTCAGGAGATGACTGAATGGAAAAGTGTTCAATATACAGTTAAATAATTGTTAGGTATTATCAGAATAAACAATAAATAGTTCTTCTATAACAAATAAATATAATTTTGTATTAATATGGAACATGTTTTTATAGGTGTGTTTATAATTATTTACAACAGCTTTGAACAATGCTCATTCAAGCTGAATCTAGAATCAGAGTGTTGAATTTAATTTAAATACACAGTATAAAACAACATAGCACTAAATAACAGCATTCTCTCCCTCTATAGCATACATTTGATCTATGACCTGACTAAACGAGTAGAAGTCAACAGAGAATCACACCTTTTCATGGCAGTGATCCAAAGAGCGTGTTATAGCCAGAACAACCTTTCCCTCTTTCACTGGATGCACTCTGTGGCTTTCTGTGTAAACACCTGTTTCTTTAACCATTCAATCTACTAATATATCAAGTCTGTGATATAAAGAAAGAGAAAAAAATTAGACTAAATCCAGAAGAACTGCGGCAATGTCCCAAAGACGCTTGAAGATACCAACCTTTCATTTTTGCATTGTCAAAAACTAGTTAAAATGAATGAAGAGTTTTTTAAAGTGAAGAATAAAAAATACAAAACAAACAAACCCACATCACACAGTCTGTGCATGCACATATGCTGTGTAATCCTGCCAGGTTGTTGCCGCCTGCTGATTGGTCAGGCTGTAGCTCAGAATGATGTAATGCTCAAGAAGAGGATGACTTGTTCCCAGTGCTCAGTAAAACTGATCTCCATTTAGTGGGGTCCTCCACTGACTGTTGATGACCACTGAAGCCACTAAAATACTACAAAAACCCAACAATGTACTATCAAAGCACAGAGAACACCACAGAGATCTGCTTTGTCAGTGGTCTTTGTAATGAAATACGGTAAGATTTTTTTTTTTTACAATTAAAATGACTCACCACCAACGACTGCCCAGTGGTATTAGTTATCTATGAAAGAGCAATCAATAAAGCCTCTTAAGTTAATGTGTAATATTTCTTTTCAGGACCTGTCCATAGTTAGAGGTTCAGGTCCATTAAGTTATAAAAGAATAATGGATTTATGTTCAAGTGTGGCTATTAGGTCAAGATTATAGCCCAAACGGTAGTGGAATATCCAACAGCGGTCTCGAATGGCTTAATTCTGGAAACGTGCCCAGACATTGTTCAATGAGCTAGACATACCTGAGTGACAACCTGCTGAAATAAAACTCCAACCTATTGTGTCTGCGCTGCACGGTGGAGCAAGTCAAGGCGAAATTAACTTTACAACAGTCCCGATCTCCCCTAGACATAAACCTAGAACTAGAAAAACAAAAATGCAAGAGAGAACAGTTCTGCTTGCATCCCTTTTTGGAAAGAAACAGGTAATGGGTCTGTGTTGTCGCTTTGAAGAACCTGGCAGGTGATTCAGTAGACAGCTCCATATAAAGTCCTCACATGAATGGTAGTGTGGGGGATTGCACAGTTCCAATAATCCTACACACATTCCTCAAACACAGCCAAGTATCACAAGGGGATCATGCTCAGCAGAGCATCCAGATGAAGAGACTCAGAGGAGCCTTTGATCAGACACCCAAGAGCGCTGACTAAAAGTGATCAGACCCGAGACTTGATCCAGTCTTCAGTCAGGGTACTTCATAAATGAATCTGAGGGATTTTTGCAATTTGAAAACAAAGTCTGATTACTTAAACAATACAGGAACGTATAAAAGTTTTGTTTAGAGCAATAATAATGAGAAACAGAAATAAGGATCTTCTTCGCAAGCACATCTAATAGCATTAAACGATTGTGTGCTCTCATTTTAAATGATATTTCTGTATGTGATTACTAAGACCTTGCAATTCTTAAGTTTAAGACTCTAAATCCTAAATATAACTAAAACCAGCATGCTTGACAGGGAACAGGAGGTTACCGGGAGGCCCAGCCTATCAGTGTAAGCTAGTGGGTGTTCGCACCTGCCTAATTAATTTCCACACCAAAACTTCCCTTTGTGTGTCTGTGCAAAGCAGGACTGACCTGATACAGCTGTCCTTGCCCATTAGAAATCGTGAATCTCGGGGCATATGGCGGGGAGGTGGGAAGGGCGTATGTGAGGTGTACAAAGATGGAGGTGCTGTTGACAGTCGCCACGGTGCGCTACTTGGCCCAATTCCGCTCCATAAATTTAAATGAATGAATCATGCTGGCGACATATGCACCAGTGATTTTTTGTGTGCCAGAAGCCTGGAGGTCTGGTACTCCTGTAGCCCAATAGTAATTCCACAATCTGTTCCTCTGCAGCCTCAAGAGGAAAACCCTCCATCCACCCTCAAAAATAAAGCCGGCGTTAAGAGGAAAAAGTGAAAACTTTATTAACTAAGATATCTTAAACCATCCTCCCTAGCACGGAGGTGTGCTCATCAAAATGTTTTTGTGTGCAAACCGCATCAAATAATTTTTTCTTCCATTTTGATAATGAGTGTTTACTCATTGCTAGCTGCAAGCCTGCATCCCCTAAAGCCATTTTCTGTGATATTAACTCATCCTGAACAGAAGTGAATGAGTGGATGAGAGAGAAACACAAATTGGCCTTTGCCTCGGGCAAGGCTTTCTCCCAAGATGGCAGAATAATAGGGACATGCAGTACAGAACTGCCCGGTGCAAAAACTGTTGCTGCTCCAACAGTCCATCTTGACCAGAGAGAATAATCCTTCTGCCAAAAATCAGCGATGATGAGCGGCTGCCCATCCCTGCCAGAGAACGCTCTTGCCGTACCGCAGGTTCATGCCCAGAGCTGATGTAATGGTGCCACTTCCACAGATGGCCAAGCAACTCTTTGAAACGCTAGCTGTTCCCCTCGCTTCTTTAGCTAGCACCTGCAACTTGTTAATGATAAGAGTCTTCATAACTATTATACAATACACTTTCATGTCCCTACCATGTCCTTTATTTAACTTTTATCTATCCAAGTATTGTCAGTAAGAGTTAGCTTAACTTAGAGTGAAAGTTCACCCAAAAATGTAAGTGATCTATACTGTACACGCTCATGTCTTTCAAAACCTGCATATGACTCTTCTGTAAAGCACAACATTTTTTTTTTTTGAGAAATGTCTCGGTGGTTTTGTGTCCATGCAATGGAAATCAATGCTGTTTGGTTATGAAAGTTTAAAAATATCGTCTTTTGTATTCTGCAGAATAAAGAAAGTCTAACATGTTTGGAATGATCTCAGGGTGAATAAATGATGAAATTATTTACATTTTTGGCTGAACTATCCCTTTAAGGTGTTCCTTGTAACTGTTCCTTAATGGCATAATCATTAAAGGTACTAAATAACAGGAAAGACCCATAAGACAATATCTCTAACACTTCTGTTCTGCATTGGATGGCAGGTGCAGTCTTTTTATGTGCTTTATTCTACTGGGATGAAATGTTATAATGCAGTAAATGGTCCCAAGTGACAGAGGAGACGGCAGGAAACAGCAAAGTCACTACAGGAGACGACAGGTGCATGTCTGTGTGGAGAGAAACTACATCCCTCTGGCTTTATGAGCAGACAGAGATAAGTAGTACAGCAGAAACAAGACGTAAAAGTTTCAGCAGCGATGTATATACGTTTTCCCTTACAGTCTTAAAGATCCTGTGAAATCATCATTTGAGCTTTGTGGGTTTTAACCATGTCTAGCTTTGAGTCTATTTGATAGTTTACCCGCAGCACTTAATAGACCTAATATGGGGAAAAAATATTATATGGGCAGACATAAAAATAAAATAAAGCAGCAAAGAGAGAGAGAGAGAGAGAGAAAAAAACATTGATCAGCTTCATAACAGTAGTGATGAAATAACCAAAATAAGAAATGGTCAAATTATAAAATGCAGTAAACACTCAGGAACACTGAGGTAATAAAAATAAAATTGCAACAGAAAAATGTTAATGTTATAGGACCCTAAATATAACTAAAATATATATTAGCAGTGTATCTCTCCACAAAGCCAAAACGAATCTTAACCAAATAAATTGACCACAGACCAATAAGAGGACAAACATAAATAAAAAGTATTTGGTTGCCCAGAGGAATCAGAATATGTGGCATTGTTAGAAGGGTGAAGCTTACATAGAGGCAACTTCTGTTATGTACAGTCAATAACTGAGAAAAGGGTTGTTTGGTACTTCTGCTTCACATGCTACACCCGTTTCTCCTCCCACATAGAAAACCATACACTCACTCTTTTCAGCAAGGCACATTTTCAGTTAAAAGGTCCACACAAAAAGAAATGAGAGTTGGCTGTTGCATCGGCCCTTTCCATCAGCATTTGCCACTTGAGATCAAAGCCTCCAGGGCTGTGATCTTTTTCTCCTTCCCTTTCTCTCTCTCTCCTGTGTGGGTGTGATGTTCATTAGCACCCCGGGCCTTGCCCGTGCTCTTAAGCCAGAAAGATCTGTTTTCTGCTATAACGTGAGAGGTTCAAATTCACTTCGTAGGATCAAAGCGGGTCAAGCTTGTCACAGAACGGCACTAACAAACCGCTGGTGCACTAAGATCGAGATGGATTCCTGGAAATTTGGAGGGGTCCCCTTTTCATTTAGCTTTGCTTAGAGTTGGACAAGGGTTTGTATGAGCCAATTTAAATAATTTGGTTGATGTAATAGGCAGTTAGGTCTATATTACTTAAATCATTTTATTCCAAAGTCGGTACACTCCTAGTTCTATTATCCATAAGATACCCTGCCAACAAGTCAGTATAAAGGTTTAGACAGGTTTAAACCTTAATAAAAGCATGGAGAAATGGTTTCATTAACCTTGATCAACTTAACTATGCCCTTATGAAAACCATAAACTGGAGACGTTTTATTTTGTAAGGCAGACCCAAAACCCAGATTGGACTCAGGTTCCCATAAATCAACAGCGCTTATATACACTATGTCTGGGGCAAGTGCATTTACTTCTGCATCACTGCTCTATTGACAAATAAAAAACACATTTTGCATGGACGAGACTATATAGCTCATCATACTGTTTTATAGTTCAAAAGGTAAAGAAGTAAAGGATATAGATTCAAATTAACAGTAATGTCCCTTACTAACTTTTTAAATGTAATCTGGCGAAAACTAAACATAAACATGTAGTTTGGTTGTGGAACTGCTTGTGAATTGTGAGATATTAGCCTCAGTTTAATATGATCAGTAAAACGATATCTGTGCTGACAGACTTGAAACAAGAATTCCAAAAGAACAAAGACCTCCCTTTGTGACATTTTAGGGCCCAACCTCTTACCTTACATTCTTCTCTGTCGCTTTAAAAAATAACACCTAAATGCCCTTTTTAGACATGATTTAATGTTAGCCTACAGCCATTGTTAAAGTCAGAGTATCATGTCACAGCCAAACCCTCCTGCAACATCTCAGTTAACAAGTGCAACACCGAATCCCGTTTTAAAGGTTCGACGCGTAAGCCTTCACATACCCGACAAGAATCTGGTCTCTCCAGAGTTGCATTCTGAGAAAAGTGTGGGCTTGGAGACTTTCCGGGAACCCTCGCACGGAGGCAGATACAGATAACCCTATGTGGCACAATAATTAATCAGACAGCCGGCTAACGCTAACAAGTAATGTATCAGTATGGTGCAGCCTTGGGTTATGGATGATGGGGGATGGATAGTGGCTGTGGGTGAGACAGATCTGGTGCACCTGGGCAGAAAATCACATGCACTGCTCCCAGAAGCCGGGCCCATGAATCAACTCCGCACTGAATGAGGACTGCACTGCTTCCATGTCATTTCATCTTAGCCAAGAGACACACACAAAGTCCACACACACTTACTCATTTATAGGGCCAAAAATATTTGTGCAAAATCGGAAAGCAGCTTCTTTTCAGTTCGAATTTTGTTTTTGTAAATAGGTCAAGAGTGACGTTTAAAAAAACAAAAAAAGGCAACTTTACGGATTTTACTGTCATTCTAGCAATTATATGGGAAGGACGATGTAAAGAACATTAAACAGCTAACTAGCAACTAACTTGTATCACAAAGAACTGGCACTAATAATTTTAATTATAATAGCCATATTCAATTGAATATTCATTGCCAATATATTTATATTCAACGTCAAATTGATTCTATAGCTTTTCTTAAAAATTTGGCATGGTTGCAAAGCACCTTTACATTGAATACATATCAATACAGAAAGGACTAATGACAAAAGAAAACGAGAAAAAATAAATTATGAAATATATAGAATGGTATTATTTTTGAATAATGCTGCATTCAAGTCACCTTGGATTTGGGATATCTCCCATCACAAACCCAAACGTTTCGGATTTCATGTCAGAATATTGCCCAGTTGCCTCTCTCTGTTCGTCTAATCAGAGATTGTTACTAAATCAAAATTAAAAACTAGGGGTGACCGTGCTTTCGCAGTAAATTTACATTTTACATTTACATTTATGCATTTGGCAGACGCTTTTATCCAAAGCGACTTACATTGCTTTATCCTATACATTTTACATAGGTATTTACAATCCCCTGGGATCGAACCCACAACCTTGCGTTGTTAACGCAATGCTCTTACCACTGAGCTACAGGAAAGCTGTAAATGCTCTCAGATTATGAAATGCATTACCTACTGCTATTAGATTCGCCTCGTCAATATCTGTTTTTAAATCAAAGCTAAAAGCCTACCTTTTGGAATTGGCTTTTGGAAATTGAGTACTGCTATTGCTTCTAACATGCTACAGCTGCGGGTACAATTTGTATGTCTTTGCACATGTGTGTGTATTTTAAAATGGATATATTTATAGTTATATTATCATTACTTTTTTTTTTTTATAAATTACCTGTGATTTCTGTTGTAAAGCAAAAATGGTCAACTGCTGTTGTGTGTAATAGTGCTATAGAAATAAATTGACATTGACTTGGATTGGTTAAGTGAATGGGGGTCTGTGCTGTTCTGTTATCAACATTTTTCGAAATATCTTCTTTTGTGTTCTGCAGAAGAAAGAAAGTCATACAGGTTTGAAATGACAAGTGTAAACGATGGGAAATATCCTAAATCCAAGGTGCCTTGAACGTAGCATTAATCACAGTTTTAAAATAGAGTTCCTTTTGATATGCAAGTAGACAAATAAGTAGACAAGTTTGCCATGTCATGCGCACATAAGAAAATCACATTATGCTCTGGTCTCTGGGTCGCCTTATCCTACTGAAAAGATTAGCATTGTCGGTCATCAGCACATGATATGTTTTGAACACCGGTAAGGTGATCCCAACAAGTATGCTTGTGCGTTGGTTTATTCCCACCAGTCTGCTTACAACAGAAAACTGGTCTGTTCAAACTTTTAAACGAGCAAGATCATGTGCTCAGCATTATTTTACCTGAAATAGTACTTTACCATTATCATAGGAAACATTCCAGTTGGCTAGCCTAATCAAATTGGTTTTGCTATCAAACAACATATACAAGTGGACACCAACAGGACTATGCACAAATTGAAACCTTCAGAAGGAATAATATTTGGCGCCTCGTCTTGCTCTCTGTAAGATTTGGTTTCCTAAAACTATTAGGCACTGACATATCCAATTCGCCCGAGTGCTGTCCTATTTGCGCTCTCAGAGTTGCTACTTTGTGTCTAGTGTATGATTATCATTCGCACAGGATTCACAGCATCCTTTCTGCAACAACTGGAAGTTGGACAGCGTGTCAAGCCGCTGCGTGTAAATCAGTGAAGATCTCACAGCAGGATACGCTATGCAAAAAAACAGCGATACAACACAGGTTTTATACCTGCTGATTAAATGGCTACAGAAGCTTTTAAATAGGTTATTGAGGGCGGTCTGAGCCTAATTGCCTTTAATTTCACACAGGGTGTCCACCGGCCCAATTAATTACGGTGCAAATGAGTCCTTTATAAAGTCCTTTATCCCCATTGTCCTTGATTTTAAATCATGTTACTGATAAAGTATTCAGAGAGAGTAAGTGCCCACATCTCCCGTTCTAATTAGAGGTTGAAACAGAAAGGTGAGGGAAGCAGTCATCTGTATATGGTTTTCCTCCAATCGCACCCTCAGCGTTTTACAAGACCCAATCTTCACTGTCAGGAAATGAAGCATTACCATTTTTAATGACCTAGGCTACTGCGACCGGGAGAGACACAGGACGTATTTGTATGCAGGACGAGTGCCAGGCGCATGACAATGTCAAATGCGGCGACAACACATCGGAAATGACTAACCGAGAGACAGAGCGCTCGAGCTTAGAGCGGCTCAGGGGGGTGAAAATAATTCTTTTAGCAAACATTCAGCAGTAATGTGGAGATGATTACTTGGAAATGTCACGGTTTTATCGCACCCATGCACAGAATTGTAATTTCATTCAGACTGAAAATGTAGCAACATTTTTAAATGGGGTCACTAACACTAAAGTCATTTACAATGTATTATGCAAAGCTTTAAGAAGCAAAAGATTCCAATGTCAGCCTATACACTATTTTTATTTAAAAAATGTATGAAACCTCCCTAAGCGCAAGGCATAATATGTGCAAAACACTAAAGTTATTTGAAAGATTATCCCGATTTCTTTTGACTTCACACAAGACCACAGAGAAAACAAAGTAGTGAACAACCTATCAAACACAGATCAGCAGCACATCAAAACAAAGTGTGAGTTTGAAATAAAAGATGCTTTCATAAAATCAGGGCCCGGGGAAATCAGCGCTATATTTGAAATCAGGCTATCAGTACTAAAGTCCCACTGGGCTGCCCTCTATCAGCGCTCCTCACTGACTCAGGCATTGCTAAGTTTCCCATAATGCTTTGCAATGAACGAGCCATACAACAGCAGGCTAAATTCTGCAACCACAAATTCCTGCAGCTCCAAAACACCTAATTGTAATTTCCAAGTGAATCCAAAGAACTCGATCTGAAGATATTTGGATAGTACTGAAAAGGGGTGTTAGAGGACAAAGGGATAGTTCACCTAAAAATGCAATGTCTGTCATTATTTATTCACCCTCATGTTGCTCAAAACCTGTATACGATTCTTTCTTGAGGAACACAACAGAAGATATTTTGAGAAATGTCTCAGCGGTTCTGTGTTCATACATTGGAAATCAATGAGGGCCAATGTTGTTTGGTCATCAACGTTCTTCAAAATATCTTCTTTAGCATTCTGCAGAACAAGGACTCATACAGGTTTGAAATGACACGAGGGTGAGTAAATTTACATCCCTTTAATTAATTTACATTATGCTCCAGAGCTGGTCCACAGGGGGCAAATAAGGCAAATACTAAGGTCATACATTTCTGTCACGAATGAGTTTACAACCAGCTTAGCAGAACACACGCATCCTCTTGTTCGGACACCACCTGGCAACTACCTGTTGTCAGGAAACTCTAAAAGACAGACCCTGAGGTCAGGAAACTGTCAATTAATGGTAGGTCCGGTCACAAAACACTTAATGTGGCACTACACACCAAAGATCAGGGCCTGTTTGTATAAAACCTCTCAAAAATGCTCTTAAGAGTAGTCTTAAACTTTGACTTAAGTGTCAAAAAATCTTAGTAAGAAGTAAGAATAGGGGACTTTTAAAAAGAATCTAAAAGCAACTTTCAGTAAAGTTTAAGATTGATACTAAAGTTCTGACTTAAGTGTTGTAAACTAAGGACTACAATGATTTAAACACAAAATGGCTGCCCTTCACCTCTGAATCAGCCAATAGGGAGCCTGCAAGGGTGAAGTCATAGCAACATAGCACCATTTTTCATGACTGAATTAAGACATTACTTACAGTACAGAATTACATTATTATTATAAAATAAACCAAAATTTAGTTACAGGGCAAGTACAAAAAATCAATGTAGAAACAGTCAGCCTACTTCCCCTGATTTCCAACGGTAAGCTTAAAATAGTGATTGATAAGTTGAGCTGTACTATTTTGTGGGAAATTTAACATCGGTTGACTTCAACCCATATGTAGATAAATACATAAAGTAACCTGCAATTTAATTTTCAAACAGAGATGGCGACAGAGATGCTAAAGTTAAAAGGCAGGCAGTTTAAAAAATATATTTTTCATTATATGCAAAAACATTAAAATATGTATCCATTTAGGCTTGGTTTAACATGCTTTTAATTGAGTTTTAACAGTTAATATAAATAATTAAGCTGCTGAATCCCTTCCTTCTATATTGCACTCACAGCTGTATATAAAGAAAAGACCAAAGCTGCAAATCCATAAAACATGGATTTCATTTTTTTTATATTATTTGATATAACTATCATCATATCATTCTTGACATTGTTTCTTTGTTATAAAGTCCATGGTCTCTGCCTCTGTACTGCCATCTTGTTACTCTTAAGGTCAGGAGACCTCTTCAGCTCTCTTAAATAATTTAGAGCTGAGACATAGTCTTAACACTTATGAACCTTTATGAATCACACTTATTCTTAAGTCTAGTATTACGAGTAAAATGATGTCATTCTTAGAATTCTGACACACTTAAAAGTACATTTTTCTTCATATACATTTAAACCTGGCAATGGCATCACAAAACTTTCAGAGGCCAACATCAGGAAACAACCCAAACAAATGTGAATTCAAGTTTCCTAGAGAGAACAATGTGCTAAATAAAAATAACTTTCAGAAACAGGAAAGACAAGTCTAGCTATGATTACATTGAATTGCATGTTGTTGTTTGCTATCATTGTGTTGCTTGGCTGTAAAATACAGTAATCAATTCAACTATTGTCATACCTTGTGCCAAGAATCCTTGATGTGTTGATTGTAGTGGAGAATAAAGATGCAAAGACTGTAAATGAGATATATTTATTTATATGCCGTCACAAACACGATCGCAACACAGCTGGAGATATGAGTTAGACTTTAGTCTCATTTACACCTCTGTGTTGTTCGAAGCTAGTAGACAGTCCCACTTGACCGCCTCTATTGAGTGGTGGATCCCTGTCTAAACAATCTGTTGGTTGTTTTTACATCACATTGCTACACACTATTCTATTGGTCACTTTTTGTCTCTTATTTACTGACAAACATTTCCCTCTTGCTCACCATGCTGTGGTCTTGCAGGGATGATTGTTTTCACACATGCAGCTCATAACATGTGTTTTTGCAGTTTTAAGCCCATTATCATGTGACTGCACCAAGAAACAAACAAAACGCTGGTGAAAAGACCAAGCACGGTAAAAACATGTAAGCGGCAAAACATACACTGTAAATAGCCCTCCGATGCAGAAAACCACTAAGCATGTAAATAGCCCAGTGGAAATGAGCGTATAATCACCTAAAAGCATGTCAGTAAATTTGGGTCATGCCTTTAAGTGATTAAGGGCTTTTACACAGATAAATACTGTCAGTGCTGTTTACATCATCCTCCGAGTGTTCATTAGGCCTGACTACTTTCATGATTTTAATAATATACCTTGCAGAATTCTGTGGGTTTTCTTGTGGAAAATCACTGGCTCTTACGCCTACATTATAAATAAGTATAAGAGGCCTCTGATGAAGCGTAAAAAATATTAAATGAGTTTTGTTTCCAGTACGTTTACTTATCGTCACACTAATATATATGCCTTGCTCTGTAGCGAGGGAGAATAAAACATTTCTGCGCCTGTTAATCTTTTTTCTTTTTCCAGAAATCAAAAATTGAAATGGTTTGAAAAGGTTTTACTTTGCTATTATACATTTGAAGAGAGTTACTTTAAGTTATGTTTCATATAAATATCAAAGTTGTCTTAGATATTTATCATACACTGTGGAAAATAAAGTTGCTGAAAAGGCTCTTTGCAGTGATAACATAGGAAGCATTTCTGACTCCCAAAGAACCTTCAAGTCAAGGTTCTTCTTTTTTCTACCCTTTGTACCACAAAATAAATGAAAATTGTCGAGCTACAGTCCGTGTATGTGCTATAAATGTAATGTGGATTACATAGCTCAGATCATTTTAGTCTTAAAAGAATGTGATGATAGATGTTAAGACATTGTTGAGCTCTTCTGAAACTCTAGAACAGACACATGTGAGATTGCTTAAGGAAAACTCTCCATTTACTCTCATTTAATCTCATTGCTGTTTTTGGGAGTAACAAAGTATTAGATAGTGGAAAGAGTGATATTGCATTGACATTGACAAGCATACTTATTACAATCGCTTTCACAGCACTTTTTACACACTAGTTCCTAGACAGCAAATACACTCTGTATGCTAAGCATATTTACCATGGTACCGCAGCTGTAGAACGGGAATTATTACAATATGCAAATGTATGTGTATAAATGTAATGTGTTCATAGTAAAGGATCCCTTAAAATATCAGTATACACGAATGGATCCCCCATAAAACTCCACAGAGTTAATAGATAATCAATACACCAGTGTGATATTGATATAGCATGCTTATCACAAAGAGGAATAACTGTGACCAAAGTAACATCCAAAGGCCAAATGTCTAGACCACCTTGTCTGGGCAAAGATATCTGAACTTAGAAGAACATGATGTCCCAGTAAAGCACATGGTTCTGGGTTGAGGATAAAGGCTGAAGGTAAGTGATGTTAATGATGATAATCACAGTGATCTGGCAGTTAAGGCCCAGCTGCAAAAACAGAGAACAAGCAAGAAAAGCTGTTTGTGAGACCAGCAACAGGATCTCAACTTCATGGTGCCAAGTTATATTGTGGGAGCTTTGATAACAAACATATGGAGCAAATCAGCTTCGTCTTCTCACCTTCCAATTACAACATGACCCACTTTAGATGGAATCAATAGAAGAGAAAAGGTTGCACTTACTTATTTGATAAAAACGTTCTCCCATGGATTCTTTATAACATTACTTTGGTAATGTTCGCCAACTATCCTTACACAATTTAAATTAGATACTTATCTCATTTTACTCTAGCTGTTTTAGTAAAATTCTGTTTGTTCTCTGCCTGAACAATGAATATAATTAAGACATGGGCATGCCCAGAGCAGTAAATAAAAAGAAGCAGGAGTGCATCAAAGCACAAAAAAGATATACTTTAATATATAAGTAAATCCTCCTTTATTGACAATTATCTTCATCTACACATATAGCGATTCAGAGAGTGATCTAGTGTTAACCTTATTCTAGACTGGCCCCTGACCTCTAGACTAAAATTATAAGCACTGACCTCTGACCCAGCAGACAGACAAAACTGAAGCAGGATGGGGCCGCTCTAATTATAGACAGGATGCCCTGTTCATCAGCCAAATCCACATAGAGACAATAGAGAGAAATATTTCCCCTTTATATGGTGTGCATCGGTTGTGATTGTTAAACTAGCTGGATAAGTGCACCCAAGTGGGTAAATAAAATTTGCTGCACAAATGTTCTGATGTTTTCCACCCAAAATAAACAGTCAAACAAAAATAGCTGTGGTTGTTTTGCCTGTAAGGCAGGACACTTGTTGGCTGGATTGAATATTTTATACGAGCTTCGACAGCTGGTGCCTGCTCAGATTAAATGCTTGAAGATGTGTTTGTTTATTATCACGTAAACAAAACCGAGGGAAGGTAATTTCATCCTTTGCAAAAGATCAGCATTCAATTCTCTTTCTTAAAAGCACCCTGTAGTTTCACAATCAAAACAAGGGTTAATGTTGGATTAACCTGTAAAACGGTAAATTCTGTTATCTTTCTAAAGGCATCGTTATATATTATAGCTTTATATTGTTTTTGTTATCAAAATTAAGAGATCACTCCAAAGTTATTATTTTCAGTGTTTATGAATTGACTATTTTAATATTTATTCAGTGATTAGGTAAAAAAAAAAGTGAACTAATCAAATTCCTCTCAAATTCCAAACAAAATATATTTTTTTCCAGAAAATCAAAACTGGAAAAACTTGTCAAAATAATAAAACAAATAATACATTCAGACCATAAGAACAGAAAAAAATACATACAAAATAATAATAAATAAAATAATAATTACATAAAAATAAAAAACATGTTAAGTTAAGAAAATCCCATTTTAATGGAGTAACCCTGATTTTTTAACCACAGCTTTCATGCTACTTGGCATGCTCTAAGTCTTACATAGCTCTTATGTGACTATGTCAGTCACGAAATGTGCTTTTGTTGCAATTCAACAGACACTGGAATGGCCAAAATACATGTAAATGCTGATTAATGGCAAATTTGGAGTGGTCTCTTAATTTTTCCAGAGCTACATGTTTTGTAGCTTCAGATGGCACTTTGCAATTCATTAACATTTACGTACATTATTTTCCTGACAAAATAACATATTTCTGCAGTCACAAACATACACTCAAGGTTAAAAGTTAAATATCGATTAAGACCTTGCACAGTTCTGCAGAAATACACAATCCTGGCCCAAGTGCCATTTCAGAGTTGCATTTCTAGACAAAGACGGAGCTGTTGAGGAGACCAGGAAGCTATGATGGTCCTTGTAACAGCCTTATCCACTCTACACAACTGCATCCCTGAGTTATGGAGTAGCCTCAGGAGATTTTGATTAATCAATGCCAAGTTCATACAAACTAAGCTGTCTTGCTGAAAATTTATAGCCCTACCCTGGATTTTCCTTCTCCATTTTTTTACCTTAAGACCCACAGGAATCGTGACAGCCTTGTGTGTGTATGACCCATTCTTTACAGGGTGACAGACCGATGAAAACTAGAGCAGCGTTTCAACAGTCACCCGCACTGTAATGCAAATAAATTATAGCCTGCTCACCGATTCAGAAGGTCAACAAATTTTATGGCTGTCACAAGGTTATTGACAAGCCAGTGCCTGAAAATAGGGTTTGTTTGGAGAAAAGTGATGCTCAATTTGCAAGGTTTTATCCCTCACTGTTGTGTTGCCGATACAGTTTCTCATGTGACTTATAGCCACAAGGGCTGTTACAACAATGCTACAAGACTTTCCATTATAAAGCAGAAAACCCATTGCTAAGCCCTATTAAAGACAAGGTCAATTAAACAATCTATGGTCTACTACATTGGAGCCTGATCTGCTGTAAAACCGGAGAACAACTGCTGAGCAGTTCAAAGCAAAAAGGCCAGGTGGGAAGAAAATGATCAGGCTGTGTTCATCAGATGCAGAGGGGATGCGTTTAAGGTGTTGCTTTAATGCACATGGATGTGTTTGTTCAGTGAGGCAGATTTGGGTGCAGCTGGCGGTACAGGGTCAGGTGCAGACATCTGTGGATGGATGGATTGTGGAAGGAGGGAATTAGGAGCAAGTGATTCTTCACAGTCTAGTGTTTAGTGAAACGTGCCCGTGGTTTATTAAAGCTGAGCAGAGGAGAAAGAGAGTAGAAGTGGGATAAAATATGGGCTATAAGATACAAAAGCTTCTGTTCCTTCTGTGGTCAAGAATTACAGATTCATTCGGACTAATTAAAGGTACAGTGTGTAGCATTTTGAAGGATTTATTTACCAAAATGTAATATATAATACAAAACTATGTTGTGAGTGGTGAAGAAATATCTTACAAAATGAACCGAAATGTTTATATTACCTTACAATGGGCCATTTCATGTATATACACCGCGGGCACACCCTTACATGCAATTTATAAAATTGCACAGCCATGTTTCTATAGTAGCACTACACGGACAAACTGAGCGCGTTTCGTAAAACGAAGGATGCACGGGACTAGTTCTTCTTCTTCGGCTGTTTTTTGGAGGAAGCTTGCAAAGCCACTGCATAGAAGGATTAGCAGAAGAAGAGGAAGAACAACAACAAAATTTACGTGTCGTGTTTCTTATTAGAAATATAAACGGTTCTTTGTTGGAGTAAGAAGTAAAATTTGCGCTAATGGCGGACCACACATACTCTGCACAAGAGCCGACAGAGCGTCAATCTGTGTTGTCAAAAAAGAGAAAATACGATGCAGCAAGGCGAAGTCGAGACAAAAAACGGCAGAAAACCCGAATAAACATCAGCGTGGCTTTTCCCAAATGGAGGGCACTGAAGCAGGAAAAGGGTTTGCTAAGCGACGCCGAAGTTGCCAGCTTTCTGCTGCACCGGTAAATTTGTCTAATTTCCGCAATATAAGTGAACTGTTTGTTTGATAGCTTTAGCTAATAGATGAGCATGATCATCAAGAGAAGTAGCGTTTTTACTATACTATAGTATAGTATAGCATTACTGTACTATAATTCCTTTTTGCATGGCCGTGTGCAAATAAAGTTAGAAATCATGTTTACAATCATAATTTGCATAAATCGGGTGTAAATTATATTATAATACTGCTTAGCTTCTGTGCATACAAATGTGTAATTTAATAATTGATAGTATAAAATCCAAACTTCCACGTTGCATAGTTTATCAGCAATACAGTGTCAAAGAAGATACAATTGATCAATTGGGGTGATGCCTTACTTTGCTTATAAACATCTGTAATGTTGTTTATACTGGGCTGTTGCTCCTCTGCCTCTCGTCGCCGTGCCTGCATCTCCAACACCCCTACCTCTCCGCCCTCTCCCTCTTCCTCTCCCTCTTACTACCTGTGTTAAGTCCTCTGATTGACTCTGTGATGATGAGAAAAACGTCTGCTAAGACTTTCGCGGTTAGATTACACGCCTTTAGCATTAGCAAGCGGTTTCAATAGGCAGTAAATTACGAACCAAGTTACCGTGCCAAAAAATGGCATGCAAAATAAGCGAATAAATCACTGACACAATGCTAAACAAGTAACAATAATATTCACTATAACGATTAGAGTAAATGATGAATTACGTAAATTGTATTTATTTATTTTTCTTTGTAAATGAACCTCGTCACTTGACTTGCAAAGGTTACTCTCTGCTGTCTCAGACGAAGACATCTCTGTCCTGTGTCCGTAGCTTCAGTCTGTTGTTTCGCCTGTGAGACGTAGATTGCAATAATCAACACCACCGATAATGGCCGCTATAATTTACGGAACCCTTTTGTCCTGTGACGGCAACCGTAGCTTCTTTAATGGGAGGGGGGTGGCGGAGCTGTAGGTTGCAATTTCCTACATCGCCAATAGTGGCCTCTGAAACTTACACACAGAACCTTTAACTCTAAATCCCATTTCTTTCCGCGAAAACGTCTGCGTAAATCTACAAAACAGAAAAAGCATCACTGCATTACAAAATACAACTGTGCACACTGCACAGACATTTCTATACAGACAGACAGACCTTTCTTTTTTTTTGCCCATTTGGTAAATGTTCAGAGCCAATTTATCTGTAAACATTGCCATATAAATACAATTCTCTTTATTATTGTAATTGGTTCTATTCAAAGGCACATTTTCTACACATTTCACTGCATTTGTTCTGCAATGTATTGTTAAACATACTTAAAATGAAATCAATTTATTTATCATACAAAACTGTTATACACTATTCAAGGCTCTACGGTAACTTATGTTTTAAGGAGCACAGTCAAACATTTAGGTGCACAGACAATTGAAGTTGATTTAAGGAAACATTAATTTGGCACCGAATACCATGAACAAAAATGATAAACTATTGGTTATTATTGATTATACCAAGGGGCCTGTTGAATGCCTCATTATGATTGGCTGGCGAACATTGTAAGAGTGTGCACTGAAATATGCAGGGAATCATTAAAATATATTAATTATGCATATGCCTAATTAATTACATTTGATTTGAGACTTAAAAAACGATGAAATCAAATTGCACATTAGTCACGTGTGAACTTTGTGTCTTGCCTTGGTTACAGCCAGCTCTCAAACTGCAACAAAAGAGGGAGATCAGACTCAGCACTTTAATACATTGTTTCTGTAATAACTCGTTGGGAATATTTTACATATACTGTATAGTGGGGCATTGGCTACTCCGCTTTTCGACTCCAGCTCTCACAGTTATTGCGGTTACATGCACAAAATAAACGGATATCTATCAAAAACCTGTTTTCACGTGTTTACATGCATAGTATAAAAATTATACTTTGGATAAAAAAGCGTCTGCTAAATGACTAAATGTAAATGTAGTAATGAACCGGCTACGCATAAAACCACGTTTTCATGTAAGTTTGAGACTTGCCGGGTTTGATCGCGTGCAGTGACATCACCGTCGATAGTCTGTATAGTAATCTAAAATGCAGCGGGAAAACGGCTGCCTGCATGATTCGAGAGCGGACTTTTATTCGTTATTTTGCTATTACTTCCGTTAGGGACTTTTACTATTGTGTTGTCAGACATACGCACATAAAAAAACTACCTCTGCCCAGCGGGTTTTGCTTTCCCCGATAAAAGAAAAACGTTTTACGCGTTTACATGACCTACTTGTTCTCAGCTTATTAAGCGTAATCGGAGTAAGACTGTGCATGTAAACACACTCAGAGATCGCATTTACATGCACAGTCTTACGCCGAATCTGCTTAATAAGCTGATATATGTAAAGTCATGGTAAACGCCTACAACGGTTTTCTTTAATCGGGAAAATGGTCATAAACGGCTTAAGCAAAAACCGATCGGCAGAGGTTGTTTTTTGCCCATTACTGCATTTAAACGCCTTTATCGGTCAGAAAGCGCAATAGTAAAAGACCCGAATGGAAGTAATAGTAAAATAACGAATAAACGTCCGCTCTCGAATCATGCATTTAGAAACGTCAAAACGAAGAACTATTGTTGCATATGCAGGTACTGCGGACATATATTTTTATAATAGATATAAAAATACAGCTTCTGACCGTTTTCCCACTGCATTTTTAAATACTAAACAGACTATAGACGAGAACGTCACTGCATGCGAGAATCCCGGCAAGTCTCAAACTTCCATGTAAACGCGGTTTTCTGCTTAGCCGGTTTATTACTATGCATGCAAACACGTGAAAACAGGTTTCCTTTTAAGCTGATTTTTGATAGATATCCATTTATTTTGTGCATGTAAATGTACTCAGTAAGTGGTTCCCAAACTGTCATTTGGATAAGGTCACTTGGATATTTCAGTGTATAACACTTAAAAACAGTTAATTCCTAGGACTAAAATGTAACTTGTTCATTGGTTTACACGTTGTTGTGCAAAGGGTGGCGAATCCTGCAATTTCCATGAGTTTTAGATGATATTGGCCCCTAAACAATACACACTTTCCGTAAGCATTGGTTAATTTCTTCCCAGAAGTGGTGGGGACATGTTCCACCCGCAAATTACGCCTATGCAACCAAACATTTATTTATTAGTACCAAAAGCAACATCAAACTTAAGAAAGCGTGTGTGTGCCCATAAAACACCTAACTGATTTTAACAATCATTACTCTACATAACCTGCTACAACAAAGCTTGTCACTTTGAATCAGAACAATCTAATTTATAAGCTTCACAAAAATATAAACAAAAGCACATGCCGAAAAACATATTATAAGGCAATAACCTTGCAAACCGAGCTGTAAAGCTGTCTGAATTATCCTGCAATTCAAATACACCCTCTAGCGGAAAGGATCATGTGTTCATGACCACAACCCCTCTCAGGTGGACCCCTAAAGTGGGATGTCAGCATCTTACTGGAGCATTTTCTTCCTGTAGTTGAAATGGTAAAGAATGGATCAAGCAAAACCAAAATCTTGGGTTCGGTTCCAAAGAGCAATGATAAAAAATGTATACCTATAAATCCAATGCAAGTTGCTTAAAATATGAATCATGTTTTTGTAAGTTAACAGTACATTAAGATCAATATAGCACTGAAAAAATCAGCAGAGAATGGTATCCTCTCTCTCAATTATATTATACAACTCCAGCAGGCCATCCTGAATAACAAAACCCTGAGGCCACATCTGTACCATGCACCCTCTCCTTTCTCTCAACATGGTTTCTATTGATCCGGTGGTCGCAATATCACACTCATCTTCAGCATGGGGCAAGGTCTCACTCCCACCTCAACCCCCTGCAGACTTAAGCAGTGCCTGCCAGCGGGAACCCTGAACCTGAGGTCATTCTGAGGTTCGGAGTCCTCATACATCCCTTGTATCTCCTCCCCCACAGCCCCATGCCCCTTACGCCTCTGTTTCTGTGGCCCCAGCAGGGCCCCTGCTGCCCTCGTCTTCCATCTGCTGTGCTGTGCCTGCTGGTGTCTCCGAGCGGCCCTTCCCCTTGGCCACATTAGCAAGTCAATGTAGCCTAAATCAATGCCTTTATTATGGTCAAGAGTGCTCATAAGAAGGAGGTCTCCATTTTTATTGCTGATTTGGAACCCACTGTAAAATACGCCAGGACTAGAGCAGGAAAAAACCAAAAGGATTTTTAAACAGATATATCCCACAGTGAAGCAAAACGAAAAGTAATTGAACTGCACTGTGACAAAAAGCAAACATACCACAGAGTATTCAGACTTCTGTGAGCAAAGGAGTTACAGGTAAATAGCACAGGCCATCTGCTGTTATATGCATAGAGAGAGAGAATCAGACTGAACAAGCTTAACTGACACCTGTGGTCTCTCATAAGAAATGATCTCAGGGTATTCATTCCAGACCCAGGCTCACGACAGCAGAATATTGATTAGAGTTGAGACTCAATGTGGAGACAAAGACTGAGATGTGATGAGGCCCTCAGAGACACTGTAATGTGAGCGTTATATCCGTGTGTATGAGAGAAGAAAAAGAAGAGAAAATAAAGAATAGAGAGTACTCTTTAATATTTCATTACGCAAGAGACTGAACACACAACTTCCGTCACATTCGTGTGATATTTGCAGCTGTGCCTTGGGGAGGAAAGAACAGACGGGTGTGCAGGACAGTTATGGTGGCATTAGGTAACTTCCCCTGGTAAAACTACCAGTGTCCATTTTCATTCTGGTCTGGATACTGGTTGACCATGGACGTCATGTTGATTAAGACCGCCATGAAGCTTGGTGAAATCGGCATTTAAAAATATACTGGTGGGAACCAGCAATGCTGCCTGGCTTAGTGCTTACATTGTATATAGGCAAACCAGGAATGAGACGTCTATTAAATCCCTGCACAGAGAGTATGTTTAGTATAAACAAAGAGAGAGATAGCAGGGGATTATAGTTAAATGGTGGAGATAATGAGCGATCTGATTTTTCGAAAATGCCTCTAGGAAGAAAAGAATCATAGGTGAAGCAAATTGCCCAAAGTGGGGCATGTTAACTGGTTGAGTTTTATTACTAACATCCTGGCAAAGGCGTTGGTTTAGCCGGTATGACCGCTTCATTTCACTGACAAACACTGCTGGAGAGGAAACAGGACCAGTGCTGCATGAGCACAACAGTATTTTTTAAAGAGATCCAGTACGTAAAATTTACAGCATAGGACGTTGTTTTGACTGCTGGAGTTCTGAATGGTAAGTGTGAACGATTTCAGAAAGTGTCCATTAAAACTGCAGAAGGTTAACCACACCATAAACCTTCACACCACACCATCTTTTCAAGACACCCCTTATCATCTTGGTCTAACTAAAAGTAGCTATTTTTGACTCAATCGCTATCAAGGTAAGTAAACACACATGTCTTAAATATCTCTGTCCCTATCATATTAAGCATGAAAGGTCTGACACATTTTACTTGCTACATTAAAATGATTAAATTACTAAAGTAAAAAAAATCTGACTTTTGTTCTCAATGTCTCTTAATTGTTGTCAGACAGACAACAAGCCAAATCTGTTTGTCACAATACCACACTAAGATTATATGCAGCAATATATAAAACAGTATTATAATATTTACATAATACTTACAATGTAAAAAATACATAATTCATTTAGGTAAATGGTTTTGCGCATATTGTTTAAATAACTGAAACTGGGAAAACCATTAAATGCTTTTTATTAGCATTTTAAAGTGCCTCTTACTACTGTTTATAAGTTGACTTCAGTTGACCTGGATTTTTGTTCAAAGTGGGAGGGGTAAAACCAACATGTAAAAAAGTCCCAAATGTTTTCATAAGAAGCTTGTGTGTTCAAATCAAGTTTGTGTAAATCATACTGGCTATAAACCAATAACAGTAAACGTATAGAGATATTTGTACATACTACTATAAATATAATTGTACTAATATGGAAGCATAAACAAGCACAACACTGTTCAGTATCTCAGTGTTTAAAGAAGTGAAGCTCGACCCCTTTATGGCAAACAGGAAGCGACCAAGCAGCACAAGGTAAACATACCAACTGCCATCATTACATTCAAATTTCCTGCGTGTTTGTTTTCACTGTCAGATAACCACATTAAACTGCCATGTACAAAAGCTCAGATGCTTTACTGTGCTGAAGAATTTCACATCATGTTTGCTCCAACTACATTTCGCTGCCTTTTAATAAAACTAACCTCACTTGTGTGTTTCCACCCTTCTCATCTCGGTAACTGTAATACAGTTTTGTTTATCCAGTCATTGGTGTGTGACCAAACACGACTCACAGCCAGAGGAGTGCTTGAGTTATCTAAAGATTGCAGGGGGTCATTGGCGGACACACTGTGTGGATTTAAGCCTTCGTTCACCTCCTGCTGCCTGAGAGCATTAATTACCACATGCGTTCATATTCACACAAAGGCCCCGCTGAGCGCCCAAACAATCCGGACAGAAGTGAGTACACCGAACGATTGCTCCACGTTTTAGCGAGGTGTTTCCACGCAAAAAAGTCACTAACCTCTCACCGTTCAATCCAATGTAAGCGTATTTACACTTCGTGACGGTCGCAATCCACAGCAAACAGGACGCGTCGTGTGCGCAGACCGATCTCGCGATATTTTGATGTCATGCGCCGATCGGTGAGGAACGGAATTTAATGTATTGTCGTAAATGGCGTGTTTGTCTCCACGTTCTGTTAATCACAACAGCAGTTATTATTACTTTTAAATGATGGAGGAAAGCAAATGGACTGACATTTAACCGGACATGTAAATGCACTGAGAGCAATTTAGGAGTTGCGCTGTTCAGATGGCATTCAGCGCTGATTTCGAGCGTGCGTTTACGTCGCTGATTTGCATAATTCATTTTTTGTAAACGAGACGCTTAAACAAGGGATATGCAAATAAGCACTTTTCCCCTTACTGTGGGAAATGACCAAAACAATCAAAGACTACTTCAGACCAGGAACACAGTGTAGAAAAGAAGAAAATAGAGAGTGGGATGAAGGGTGGCTGAAAACCAAGATTGCGCTCCATATCTTGAACCTGTTGGAGACTCATCTCTGGAGTGAAGATTGACCGTGTTGGTGATTGAAGTGCTGCAGGGCTTTAGAGGAGGAATTATTGAGCATTGACATGAGACATCTTACAGCCAGAGCCGACACCGAGATCAAAACTTAAGCATCAAACCAAGGCTTACGGCAAAATGAGGGAAAACCTAAACAAGATTCTCTCGGAGCTACAAATGTAACCTTTTTTCCTAATGCCACAGGCAGGAGCGAGAGCCGCAACTGATAATTCCCAGCAACTGCCTGGAATAAATATTTAATAGAGTGCAGAAAATATAAAACTGTAGAAACAATCAAAGGCCTCTGCCTCTGTGTGCAGGTTATCTGTCTGCTGGGTGTTATGTGAATCACTGACCGGCGGATACTGCGATCCCAGAGGGTCTCTTTCATTATCACATAGAGAAGAACAGGAACATGGCCATCCTCCATACATTATTCATGTCCACCTTCAGACTTCACCACTGACAATTTTTCCATCTCTTCACATCTAAAATATGGAATAAATACTTTAAGAAAAAAGTTCAGCCTGTGCGTAGACAGCAGACATAAGCTGAAATATAGTGGGTAAACAGAATGTTCACAGGAAATAAGACACAATTTTAGATTTATGAAGAGATTTATTTATAAGGGTCCTTGTGCAAGCAAAAGAATTACATTAAAGATGAGTTAGTTCAATGTACTTTGTTCGAAGAAAATAAAACGTTTCACCAAGATGATTCTGGGAAACATTTCAGAGTTCTTTTGAGGTAAAACTTAAGTGTATATTTTTCAGTGTTTTAAAAGCCCACTTTCTTGTATAGTGCAAATAAGGAATTGATGGTTTTGGAAGTGAAATAATTGAGGGAGTGTTCCGGAAAATGTTTGAAAGCAATCTTTTTGACAATTCTATTTTGTTGATACACAATTGAAACATTACAGCTTTAATCTTGTTTTATTTTGTGGAGCTGATGAAATAAGAGCTTTAGTATTCTTTCCTGATTGGTTCCTCACCATTGAGATTTGAATAATTTATCAATTTAACATATGCAAAGCAGAAGGCTACTTGTCTATGCCGAAAGGGGGATGTCATCACGTCCAGCAGTCAATGGCAATCACTCATTTTCAATTAGGGAGGAGAGAGAGAGAACAATTCACAAAGTAAACTGTAAAAGAACATCAACATATACAGCAACCAGCCCCGCAGTTAAAACGCGCCAACCATTTCAATTTTCTTGCTTGATTGTGCAAATAAATGGTTTATTTAACTCTGTGCTCCCCACGTGCACGCTGCACAGAAACCATATTATGGACTAAACAAGCTGAGAGCTGCTTTGTATTCACCATTGTTCGAATGAAACAAAGGGAAACAAAGCACAATAAAAAAACTGGAAATTCATGAAAGTCAAGTTCAAAATGCAGCTTCAGATTTTTTGCTGATATTTTATTTGCATGTAACAGGCGACACATATTTATCCAATGAGTGAAGACTGAAATCTAAAAAAAGACTGTATCATAAATGTTGCTTCTTTAGTTCAGATCACAAACAATCTGGATGACATCTGGATGATGACTCACAAAAACAATCAAAATTGAATATCATAAATAGGAAGAACACCCATATCATCAGCTGTTAGTGTTATGCTACTTTAAGGTTGACAGAGCTCTTTTTCTACCCTATCATTAACTAGAGAGGTTAGGGTGGGGCGCTCAGCTCTTTTCTGTGGCTTCTGCAATGCAAGGCCACGTATTGTGTGAAGGAACGTTCAGCAGGAGATGCTTAACACAGATTGGAAAAATGAGTCTAGCAGCGGAGACTCAGCACATGAACAAATAGTGGAACCCACCATTTGGCTCAGAGCGCAAATGGCTGATTTTAGAAAGCATATGGGAGATGTTAAATTTTCCTGCTGGACCCTTTTTCCCCCACAAACGCTTAAGTACAGCTAATGACCAAGATCTTTCTGCACTAGGTAGCAGATGGGCTCTTATTTTCAAAGAGAACAGAAAGATGGAAAATGCTAAATGCGGAAAACAGTCTACACAAAAAAGGCGACCTTCGCTTTCAGATCCTCATTTATAATGCACACTAAAAATTGTGTTTCAGGCTCCCCCTGGGCTGTCAGCACTATATTAATGAGACTTTTAAAAATGGAGGATTAAGTCTTAAAGATCTTGCCAGAAACAGAGCTTTTATAGAGCCAGCTAAAATGTTTTACCACTTATCGAAAATCGATGGCTAAATAGACTCCGCGTCAAGTAATCTGTGTTTGTGTCATGTGAAAATTCATTAACAGAACCATGAATCTCCCTCACGAAAAGGTTTTTAAATCCAAAACAGAACAAGACAGAACAGTTATGCTGAAATAAAACGTACGACTGACTTTTATCATCGCGAACACTGTTTTAAAACCATAGTGAGCTGTAAGTATATGATAAACAATTAAGTTAACAACCAAACCTAGAGATAAATCACAGCGTATAAACAGCTCATAAAAACATTCAAACAGTCTGGAATTAGCGGATAAAGTACTCCAGAGTGTTTGGGCCTGAGAGACGCCCTCTTTCCATTCACAAACAAGTCCATTTGTTTTGAAAGAGTTGGTTTGCATAGGGTACCGATCATCCTGCGAGAAGATTTCCCTGGGGAGTGTAACATTCGATCACACTGGACAAGCAGAATCTGCCTCATCCGCGGTGGTCCCGCCCCCTTACTACATTAATCAGCAAATGTGCCCTACATTAAGTGCTTGAAAGTGAGCGGCCTGTCAACACTGAGCTGTTTGTGCTTTTGTCGGCTGTGTACTGAGGGCTCGGACCCCTGGGCCGAAGCGCTCATGCTGGGTTGTCTGCGAGGGTCTGTCTGCAGCGGTGTGGATGACCCCACCGAACCCTGCTTTCTCTGATGAGGTCAGCCATCAGCTAGCTGATCGTAATGTTAGGCAGACGCACGGGGAACCGGGCGGAAGGGTGTCGGGTGGTGTGGTGGGCGGTGCTCAGGAAGCAAGCATTTGGCCCTGTCTGACCTTGGCTGATTTCTCTCCTCTGTGTGTTTTGGTCTGTTAAGACTCTTTTTCTGACTGCATGCCAGCCCTGATGAGCTGTTACATGACCTGCATTCTTGCTAGGAAAGTGCGAGGCAGGAGCGCTGTAGATTCCCCTAATACCCTTGAGACTGCTTTTAGAGTCTCATAGTCACTGCAGCTCGTTCACATTGTTTGTGTGAACACTGAAACGGTCGGGCCTAATAGGGGAATGTATGTTTTTTTATGATGACAGGACTGTAAGGGGGTGGGTGTTGCAGTGTAAGCTTTCAGGCCTGGCCTTCTGGTATACTTAGCCTGGTGTGCAGACAGACAGATCACAACAGCTTTCATGAGGTATATTTCATTCGTTCCGTTGGAGAAAGGCCCTCCGAGTGTTCCCTGCTAGTAAGTGAACAATTTATATAGGCTCAGTTTAAAACGGATATAAGAAGCCTCACAGAGCCCAATGGATAATCTCATTGGCCTTCTGGGAAATGTGATGTCTCAAAGGCTGTCAGAAGAGCTCGCCAAACATTGGGTCTTCCAAACATTTACTGCTGTATTGCAGATGAACGGAGAGAGCTGAACTGCATTCCACAGTGCTGTATACCTTACAGACAGACATACAGATGGACTGACAAACCTAAAAAAATTCGACCTTTGTATGTTTTTTTACCTGGATGGCTCCATACATTCATAAATGTGTACATTTTGATAATGATTTTCGAACAAGTTGTAACAACACACTGCAAACAAAAACACAGAAACTCTAATATGCTTTAATATAGTTGATAAAACAAGTCATGTTAAAGGTCACAGTATAATGAAAAAGCATATGGACTTGTTGGTTTATTGAGCCTTCTTTTGTAGCAATAACCAACATCAAATATTTTCTCCGGTTTTGATGTTGGTGTACTTGGTTCTTCTCTGCACATTCTTTTTCCAAAAAGATTTATGTGAAAATAATTTTAAAATGACCTTGTGTAACCCTATCAGCACAGATAGATATTAGATATTGTAATATCTATCTGTTAGATATTCTTACCACATCTCTTTTTATTACATTTGAGACAAAGTTTCTAAACTTTCCTTGGTGAGTCACTTTGTATTAAATTCCAGTCGCATGTTTCTTCAGGGTGAAATAATTGTTTGATGCATTGAAAGATATCTATTTCAAAATGTTGATAGTTAAGCAATACATATGCTTATATGATACTGTTCAAAAGAAATAGAAATAACAGTCATTTTCTAGGCCTTTTTTCCATTGCTGCAAAAATATAGGTATGACTAATAGAGGCTTGAAAAATATGACACCACATTAATCTTTTACTTATAAACCTGGAAATAAACCAAATAGATTAATGATGACATGAATAATAATTGAATTGCACTAATAAAATGTAAGTTTCTCTAGGATGTTAACAAATGTGTATAAATGTCAGATGGGTTTTCTTCCACCCAGACACACTTGAAACTCTTAGAAAAATTCTTAAATCCTAAAACAGAGCGCCAGATTTTGCACAAACATGCAACACTACAGATGGTCAGAAGGACGATGCCACACAAAGGAACTGAGTTGCAAGATGTAGGTTTAATCCAAAGGTGTAAAGCAGTGAGTAAAAGCCAAAAATGACAACAGGTAAACAATCCAAGTAACAAGCACGAAAACATACATTCACAGGCGGGTCAAAGTATTGAAGACTAGGAACAGTACAACAACAACATCTGACAATGAACATGACAAAACACAGGGTGTAAATAGTGTCCAGTAAATGATGATCAGGTGCTGTGCATTCATGGTAAATGGCTGGTGCAAAGGATTATGGGGATGTAGTTTGTGAGTTGTTACACATGTGGAGGCCGTGCCAGCTCAATGCATTCTGATATTAAAGCAAAAGATGGACTTACACAATGAAATTTACATACATTTTCTAGTATTTTTCAATACTTTACTCAAAATCTTATACTGATAATACAATAAAAAATACACATTTGTATTACATCTATAAAATGCAAACGTTTTCTTATTATCTCAGATGTTTAACCCCACTCAACCTGATCTCACAGGAATTCACAACTATTTTACGAGCTGGCTTATGCGTGTTAATTTGTACGTTGTGAATACTACAAAAACGTATGATTACTAGAAAAAAGCAATACTGTAGCCCCACCCCTAACCCTAACGTAACTGCCGCGAAAGCCAATCGTACTAAAATGTACAAATGAGATCGTGCGAATTCAAACGAATAAGCCAAAATTAGCCACATCGTAAAATAGTTGCATTTTTGCCATGAGATCGTGTCGTCCCACTGTATTCGGTTGCATGAACATATGGTTCTTCCCCTTCCACAGAAGATATGATATGAAGAGATTTTCATCTTTTCGCCATGTTGTTTCTACGGAAAATGTTTCCGAAAAGATTTGCCTTCCCTGCTTGTAAATGCTTGTAAATTTTCTAATGTTCCAAGGGATCCCAAAATAAAACAACTTGCTTTATGGAACAAAAAATTCTGAATTATAAATCTCTTAACTAAAGCAGAGGCCGTGGCAGTGAACGTGGCCTCCTGCACATTCGCTCACAGGGCATTCATAGTTTCTGCTCCTGCACCAGTGCCTTCTAAAGTTATTAATGGGCTGAGAAACCTGCAGACTGCAGCCCTGCTGGTAGTGTATGGTAGAGTCATCTGTAGCCATGATTAACATGTCTGCAAGATCAACCACACCAAAGCCAAAGTCTGCGCCAGGAACGACTGCTCTGAGAACAGCCCTTAAATCAAATTCTCATTAATCGCCGGGCCGCCAGTCAGTGGCACCATGTGCCCTCTTGAAACAGAATCAAATGCAGAGGTCTTCCTCTTCCTGCCCTCTGCCTTTATGTTTCTCAGTTTTCTTTAATCCACAGACCAGTGACTGGTGGGTTGGGTTCTCTGCTTGTGTCTCTCTCTTTCAGTGTGTGTCTGGCACTGTCTGCTGACAATAGTGATTTTAGTTTCTGTTTAATATAAAAGTACTGGTGAAACAATTGAGTATAAGAGATTTCTGCATTTGTTATTAGCTTAATAAATCCATAGAGGAAACATTATTACTCAAAGGTGTTAAGGGTGCTGTGTGTAATTTTATTGAGGATCTATAGACAGAAATGCAATACCATATACATAACTATTGTTTTAGAGGTTTAAAGACCTTACATAATGAAGCGTTATGTTTTCATCACCATAGAATGAGCTATTTCAATATACATACAGTACAACACAACACAACACGTGTACCCTAACATGGAATTCGCCATGTTGTTTCTACAGTTTCCCTAAATGCACAAACTGCTCTTAAGAGCGTGTTTGGCAAAAACGTGACGAGATCTTAGTTTTGTGTGTGTTTGTGATAATAATGTTTCAGAGTTCTACGCAATACAAACCTATAAGTTCAATTAAATAAAATAAAAAAACTTAAATCCAGACTCTGCTTCTGGCAAAGACATAAGGAAGTAATACACAGACCGCCTCACTGAGTTGCTAACAAATGTGCATGAAATACCTCTATTGATAACCTGTCAGTGAAATTCAGCCCAATTAGAGGCACGGCACGGTTCACTTGACTAGAAGGTATGCTGCATAACTTATCTAAGATTGAATACAAGAGATCAGCAGTGGAAACAGCTGTTTTTCTACTGAATATAAAGAAGAGAAGTTTGAACTGAACCGTTACTAAAAGTCTGAGCTTTTCTCTAATGAGTCATTCTCAAGAGTTCAGGAAGAAGAATCATGATTCAAGATATTTACAGCAGGCCTACTGGAAAATGGGCTGAAAATAAGTCTCTCTGCTGCTATCATTCATTAGGATCATTAGGATTGATCTTCCTCAAACACTGTCTTGAATATGTTCTGTAGTGTGTCTGCTAACAGTTAGCCTCAACCCTTATTCTGTTTATGTTCAGAAGGCAGATGTTACCTATTCAGAATGAGGTTCTCAGTGTTTTTGGTGTTCAAAACAACGACCACAATGAATCATGATCTGGAGATTGTTTTGTAAGTAGATGCAAAACAAACGTGTTCTTTCTAAATCTTTCGCTAAAATGATAACCTGCTCTGCTGATGTAAGTTGCTTCAACAATTACTAGTTGTCATAAAAGAAAAAAGCAGGATGAAATGTGTGCGAACAACAAACTGTTTGGTTCAGACCATGGAAAGAATGTGATTCAATTACATGACCGGCACATATCTGTAACAAAAATACCTGTTTTGTCTAAGAATATAGTGGGTGCGCTTTGCATTCTTAAGAGTCTTTACAGTAGTAATATGACAGCTTTAAAAGACATGAAATGTCATGTCACTGACCTATGATGTTACAGCAGAATTTTAAAGACTACCCTTCAGCAGCGCTGTCATGACGGCAATTAAGAGCAAAATAACCTCTCTCTCGCTGCATCCTCACATGGTGCCATGAAGGTCACACGTCACAGAGAAAGAGAGAGAAAAAGGGAAAAAAGGGGAAAGTAGCTGTTGATGTTTAAGGGAAGAAAAGAAACACACAGATGAGATAAATGCAAACACATGGTGAAATAAGTGCAATAGATCCAGATCATCGGGGGATTCTGCCTCCTATATTGATTGTACTAAATTAGTTTCTCTTTTATATTTCTTCACTCCCACAAAACACATAGATGCTTTCTTTCTTTCCCCTCTTTGTTTTTATTGACTACACATTGCTATTGATCATGTTTAAGGTGTAGTTAAATGTCCTTTGACCTGACTTTCATTACCATGCGCAACAAACACCGCTGTTACTATGTAAAGGAAGTAAATATCTTTAAATGTTCATTTTTTTGCCACATCTATTTTTGTCGCATGTTTATTTCCCTTTTTTAAAATAGAGAACTTGTGCATAGACTGATATTTTTCTGATGTTTAAACTCTATCAATAAGGGTTTAGTAAAATATAAACAAGTGGTTCAGTATATTGGTAACAAATACATTCTTTTTTTATAAATTTTTTATGCATTTGGCAGACGCTTTTATCCAAAGCGACTTACATTGCATTATCCTATACATTTATACATAGGTATTTGCAATCCCCTGGGATTGAACCCACGTTGTTAACGCAATGCTCTTACCACTGAGCTACAGGAAAGCTGTATTCTTTGAGTGTTTTTTTGTCACATCCATAACGTATAATGTCACATCCATAATGCTGGAATTGCCCAGATGTAGACTATAGACCCCTTCGCCAGATGTAAACACTTGTCCAGAAGCACCTCCAGTTTTATTTAATTTGTCTTTATTTTATTTTTACGTCTTACATATACAATTAAATCTTAAAGATATTTGTTTAACATTTTGAGTTGGATGTATTTTGTTCAAAAGTTTGTGTAGAAATAGGATGTTCTTCTGGACAAGCATTGGATAAGCGTTGCTTACGTTTTCCGAAGTGGTCTCTCTGGCCTAAAGTATGAGCTCAAAACTGTCTTTCTATTGTTTTATAAGACAGAGCTAATTACGGTTAGCTACAAGCCTACATAGATTATAAGCATTATTAAAGTCTTTGTCAAATTATGACTCTGTTAATGTTTGTTTATTAAATTGTCTGCTATGGGAGGCTCAGAGTACTGATCCTATATCTCTTGCCCTTTTTTCTACCTGTCTTGTGTGCATTTCTGATAACATCTGAGACACGCTGACATCACCATTTGTGGTTAATGCTATACTGCAGAGGGCAGAACCAGCAGAAGAAACATTTAGAAGCACAGTTGAGGGAGGCGTCTCTCTCTCTCTCTCTCTCTCTATCTCTCTCTTTCTCTCTCTGTGGGTGCTAAACATAAAGCTAATGAAGATGATCATAATCTATCAACACTGACAGTAATGTCTCAGTATGCATTGACCTTTAGGAACACTCTAGTATGTTGTACAGCAATCTAACCGAAGAGAGAATCCACAGCTGCTTTCCCAACATCAGTATTTGCAATGTTGCTATTTTTTATTAAACAAAAATGGTATTTGAACTAATTTCTACAAAACCTCTATACCATTGGATACAAATATGGATAAACACTAATAACACAAAGTTATTAAATGTCATCTTTTCCCCTTAATCTATTATGGTCTCTAAGATTTCCACTAGTGCCACATCAAACAGTTTTTTGCTAAAAATTTCAAAACAAGAATAAATGAGACTGTGATGAGCTCTGATAAAGATGCTTATGATTTATCAAGGAGGATTCTTCATTCGTATAATATCTGCATTAAGAAAACCGTAGAAAGCTCTTCAGAGAGTTCATATTAATCTGACCGATGGAAATGTTCCGTCAGCAGTACAGCACATTCAAGGCAGTGACAGGAATAAATCAGAAGCCACAATCTGATAAAACTCGAATGTGATATGTGGCGATAAGATAAACCTCTGCACAACCGCAATAAAAGACAAACAGCCACAGTATCTCACCACAACAAATATCAGTCTGTAGAGAAATATAAAAGATGAGGAGGCAAAAACAAAAAGTAAACTGAATGTTTAAAGGTGCTGTGTGTAATTATTTGGAGGATCTATTGACAGAAATGCAATATAATATACATAACAATGTGTTCAGAGGTGTATAAAGACCTTACATAATAAAGCATTATGTTTTTATTACCTTGGAATGAGCTATTTCTATCTACGTACACTGCAGGTACCCTTGCATAGAATTGGCAGCCCTAAACGGACAAACTACTCTACAGAGCACATTTCCTAAATACATTATCTCTTTCGGCAAAGAAGCAAAAACATGACGACATCTTAGTGGTGTATCAGCTTCATAGACTGAATAAAAGATGGAGTGCGTGATGCTGCTTCCTCCCACTGTAACGAATTGATCGTAAAACGTCCGTCGATGGGCGCTGACATGTTATGCAAAAACGTCAGTTTGGAGCCTGGGCACGCACAGAAGGAATCGTCAGTGGAGCCAGATTCTGCGAGGTAGTGAGCATGAAGTGCAGCCCTGTATCAAGGTCCTGCCCTTATTCCCTGATGACTCAATCGTAGACGAAGAAATCATGTTACCACACCCCTTTTTTATATCATCTTATAACTAACTAAATCCAAACTTATTAAAATAACGAACACTTGGACAAACATCAACGTGATAAAACTACCAGAAAAAATCGTTGGAAAATTTTTTGTTGAAGTGTAATTGGATTTCATAGTGTGGCTCCTGTACCATTTGTTTACATGGAGAGGGCGGGGTTTATGACCTGTACTGCAGGCAGCCACCAGGGGCCGAATAAAAAGAGCCGGCAGCTTCACTTTTCAGGACGTGTGAGGGGTGGAGTTAGCCTGTAATTGCAATTTAAAACCTCACAGCTTGATGCCGCAAAATTTCATACCCTGGACCTTTAGGAGGAAATGAACCTGTGAATGGATTCATTTAAGCTAGGAACAGGTATTACCTCTTAGTTTTTTGTTTATCGTGGTTAAGTTTAAACTGTCTGTAAGGTGGATTGTTTAGCTGCAGGAACAAACACGCACAAAATATCATTGACATCTGGTGAATAGCCTGTGAGAGTAGACAAAAGTTCTCCCGCCCTCACAGTGCATTCACAGCACGCATCTCATGTTTATCTGTGAGAAGAAATCGGATTGCCCCTATAGTACTGCTAAACCTTCTTTTCTTCCTGTCTTTCTCACTCCTGTCTCTTTATCTTCATCTTCCATCAAATCGATATTCCAATAACTTTTCCTTTCAGGGGTTTGAAAAGAGCCAAACCGTATCTGCTGTGGATAAACACAGACCTGACATGACAGGGAAGGGTCCGTCCCGCCCCCGATTCCCCTAAAACCTAAGCAAACAAACACACACAAGCTACGTGAGTCAGCAGATGAAAGATATCACTTACGCATATGACGACGGTGACATGCAGGGTCACGTGCAGCTTCTCTTTGCACCCATCAACCTTTATCAAACAGAGAAACTCGTCGGTTTCCTTTGGTCTGCGCATGCTTTATGTAGGTGGTAAGGAGACCACAGGTGCTAAGAAGATCAAAAGATACGAAGGAGTCTCTGTTCTTTGTTTCTGAACATGCCCAGAAATCTCTACAGTCAAAGTCATTTTTCAGTTCTTTGACATGTGAATGAGAGGAAGAGTAAGAACCACGGCCCCTCAGGACAGACATTTCTTACAGATGCTAGTCTTTGTAGAGCTGAAAAAGCAGGAGATTAAGACACAAAGCACTTTAGTGAAGACCACTGCTGGCCACAGACGGCCATTAGCAAATTTTCTCGATTATTTCATAGGCAAACTTTTTATTTTTCATAAGTAACCACATTGGAAGCCGTGCCGGTGGCCTAAGTATTGTGTAAACCCTGAGGGAAAACTGCCCTTTTGAAAGTCTTTTTGACACTCTGCAGATGTAGTTTGGAACATGAGATGTTTAATCCCTTCATACATGAGCTACTGTGTGAAGGACAGCAAAGCCGTTGTGTTTAGAGCCCAGGTCTCAAGCATTGCCGAGAAGAAAATGTGTATGTGTGCGTGAGTGTGTTTTGGCTTGTTCTTTAGTCTGCCTGCTCTTCCTGTGTATCTCTGTTACCGTTCTCACACGTTGCTTTCGTAAGTCTGTCTCAGAACTGAATATTACAGCCTACAGCTCATTTTATCTCTGCATCAAATTTCTCAGCGAACAGATGCTGCAAAAAACAACAAAAAGGCTTTTAAAATAATGCATCCGTTGATTTCCTGGCAGGCCCCGGCCTACAGGATTTCAGTTTGACCTCACCCATACAGACAGCTTTGAAAAACATTTTGGCTAAGGCCTTGCATTAAAAAAGAATGCACTTGTTTTGGGGAAAGATGGGAGATGTTTGTTTGGGGGCACTGCAATGCTAGTTCACTGAGGTCATCACTGCTGGATGATCAAATCAGGAATGCTTTCCTCTGTGCCTTTATAGTTGGAATTATGCTGGTAAAGTATCTTATTCTGACATCTTGTTCCCTGGTCCAAACATGTTTGTTGGCTTTGATATGGGCTGTGATCGTGTTATAATGAAATGGAATCGTAGGAAACCAATATCACAGGGCCTACATCTGAGAATCCTGCGGAATGGAAGGTATTCACTGGTAAACCAAAACATCAGACCCTGCAATCTCCTGCGTCAGTGTAATGTTTATTGTTTTCACCTCATTCTACCTAATTGGATGACAGTGAAAGATGATAAAGCTTGATGATTGGGGAAATACGTACTGGATGGGAGATGAATGTCAGCATGGGTCCGACATGCCTGAAGGCCTGCACATGCACGAATGCAGCCGCTCACACGTTCAGACGACCCCAGGATGACCCATGTGCACAATCGCTCACTAACTACAATTACAAACATGCACAGACACATGCATATATACATTCACACAGGATCTAAAACCAACAACGACCAAGCCCCAAATGTGAGTAAAAAAAGGCTTGGCAAGTAAATGAACTCTCTTGACTCTGAGAAAAACAATTGAGAAAACATCTGCTGTGACTTACACAGACTTAACACAGTTTAGCTCATTTTTTGTATAGCCCATGTATATATCTATTATGTATTTCATACGTTTTAAAGGGTCATGACAAAGAAGATAATATAATAAATAATACAATTTTCAAGATGATACAAAAATATATATTTTTTACATTTTATGATAATATAATTTTTTTATAAATTTCACTGATAAAAAAATAAGACCTGCTGTGACTTGTTTTACCTGTTTGTTTTTTATAATAAAATATATAATATAACAAATAAAATAAATGTAATATTATAATGTATAATTTTGTAGTATTTTATGATCATTAAATATAATATAGCATTAAAATGTGTTTTGAAAAATATCAATATAGTGAGTATCATATAATATTAAAACATTTTTTCATAAATAATGCATAATACACTTCCGTCGCCTTTGGCAGGTGGTGCCTAATAATCTGTCAATCACTTGTAATTAAATGTTACATCGGAATAAGAACTGTATATCTTGCTAACACACCTTTTCGCTGTGGCCTCATAGGGTCATATGACCCCGACTCACTCACCAGCCATAGGCTGTTTATAACAGTCCCCATTAGCAGCCAATCTCCGCTCACGAACCATGCGGAGTGCTTGGGCCACTTATCTGAAGACCTATGGAAAACTTCAGCTATTAGCATGTGTGTGCATGATGATTTGTAGCGCAGAAAAAAGAGGGAGTGCTAGGGGGAAAGGGGGAACATGCTAGACAGCTCCTTTCACAAGATTGGACTTTAAACCAGCCAATTAGTCGTTTCACACATAGGGAGCATTGTGCAGGTCGCACATTAATTTGAGAAATGAGCAGGAAAAGTGGAAGCTGGTGATGTGGAGAGAGAGAAGAAATGAAAGACAGAGAGAGAGAGAGAGAGTAGGGCTTTAATTATAGCAGAATTGCATTTCACAGATTCCCAGCCCATCATTTCTATTTCTCCTCCACTGTCATTGCATATTTTACCAAAAAAGAGACAAGCTTTTCTTTACCTTTGAATGTCCTTCATTTGCTCTTGTTAGCAGAACTCCAACAGGGATTTGACAGCAAGTACATGTTCAACTTCTCCTAATTTGACAGGGGATCTGTCTTTTTGGGATTCAGCAACTATATGCACAACCATTTGTGCTTCAGGCCTTGTCTTTTTATGTTCCAATATGTGTAAATAAGCAGGCATCTAATTAGCTGTAAAGCTCCCATTACTGTCATGGTGTTTCAAATCTAGAAGAGTTCTATTTCCCAATCATTATATAATTCAGAGTAAACAACATGTAAAAAGGTATATTTTAAAACCAAATGCCTTGCTTATTTGCTTAGGTCCCTTAAGAGAGTGTCAGGAAAACTGTAGCTCCTGTTACACCCGGAAACATGCAGTGTACAGTTCTACAAAGATAAATGATCTTTCTCACAGTGCATTTATCTGCAATGTGGCTCCACTGAGGACCTGGAGAAAGTTTACATTACTGGAGAAAGAAGCATATATACCAGCAGAATCAATCTAATCAATCCACCGGACCACAATGGCTCTCTGGCAGGGGAAAGCAGAGGAAATATAGATCGTTCAATTATGTTGTCAGATATGAGAGCAGAGAAAACAAATAACCCTGAAAAGTGCCTGAAAACTTCAAATGGGTAATACGTGTACTCATTTAAGAGCATTCAGCCATTATCTTGTGTGACTTGCATGGTAAACACAACACCAGGTATACCGAATCCCTATTATGGCTCGGGAAAGCCCGAGTGAGGGAAATGTTCATGCAAATGTTTACATTTAATAGGCATGTTGAGTGTAAAACGCAGACCTGTCATATCGGAGGACGCGGGTCATTGTTTTGCCATTTGCCAGGAACAGCCTGACTAGAGGAGCTCACTTAAGCCCTCACTTGTAGGTTACATTTCTGGCCATCACTGCCACTAAGACCCTCTCAAATACAGAAATGCTAATTTTGGAACATCCATGTGCCGGTATGAGATTTTGACGGTATGATAACCTTAACGGTCACGGTATTGCAATTACAACAGAAAAATTTGTTATTTTCAAATGTCTGCATATACAACAACAACTTTTCACTGGGCACAGATACATTTTATTTTTAACCAACATTCATAGAACATATATGTCAGGTAAAAATAAAGCCTTAATATTATTCACATTTATGCATTTGGCATACGCTTTTATCCAAAGCGACTTACATTGCATTATCCTATACATTTATACATAGGTATGTGCAATCCCCTGGGATCGAACCCACAACCTTGCATTGTTACACAATGCTCTTACCACTGAGCTACAGGAAAGCTTATAATACCCTTTCAAAAAAACTTTTTTGTCATAGCCCATACGTCAGGCCTAAACATCAAACATTGCATTATGTGACTTAATTATATATTTTTGTTTAAACCCAGCTCATACCTTAGAAACGGTATCACAGAAAATGTTAGTGGTTTTGAAACCTTGACTCTTTCAAACCTCGGTATAGCTTAAAACCTTAAGAGCTCCCTGTTAGAATTATAAGAAATATAATATAAGTTCAATACAACAGCGTGAGAAAGAAAAGCACACCTGAGAGATGGATAGTGTTTTGGTCAATAAAGGTAATGACATCTTCCTCTGTGGCTTAGTGCTTTTGCAGCGGCCCTGCATACTTATCAGTCCATGGAATCAGCAGGAAGTAACAGAAAGCCAGGCTTATCTGTGTTTTGGTCTGGAGCTTTGGGGGAAGGGCCGAGGAAGGATTGAGGTTTGAGTTGGTCATGATTTTTGTGGTTGGAGTGGGGTGGCACGGTAACATGACACAAAGACTAAACAGAATATATGCAATGGAATTACGTGAGGAAAGAAATGTGTATATAATAAACCTTTTTAAAACTCAAAGAGATGCAGATTTCATAACAATGGATTTATGTAAAGGAAAAACTACTATTTAATTTTTTCATAGGATATTATTGTTTGAAATAGAAGTCATTTTCTAAGAATAATGAATTAAAGGATAGACAGGAAATACTGGTGCTACACAAATGGGCAATTAGAAAGTTGGGCCAAAACGTACATATTAAAGCTGAGGCAGATCCTTAGGTTCGGAAGACAAATTACCTTCATCCTTAAGGCTGCACTATGTGATCTGATGTGATATCTCTCTGCACAAACATGACAAGCTCAAATTAGCAGAAATTGCTGAGATTCAATTATAGAGAATCCAAGACATGCAGAAACACAGATGAGCCAGTGCAGATGAGAGCTTTAATGCAGCAATATTTAAACACTTTCTGAGTAAATAAAGAATATTATGTGACAGTCTCAAGGGCCGAAATATTAAATAGCATGCTGTCTTGTTTGTTATTTTTCACATTGTCTTATTTGGACGATATCACTTTGAACATTCAAACCACATATGTGACCAATGACAGACTTGGATGTCTGTGAGCTTAGAAAAATAAAGACGTGAGGTCTGTTTATGTGTGGTAAGTGTCTCTGAAAAGATTCATAACGGACTAAAGAAAGAACATGAAGAACCACTCAGCTTATTGTGAATCTTCTGTGAAATGGATGAGGTCATCTATTTTCACATGAGAGCAGAACCTCTAAAAAACAGTTTACAGGAAAATAGCATGTTCAGGTATCAGAATACTGTTACATTGAAGCGTATAAATTACTCATGTGTCAGCGAATCGTGTGCAGATACTTTGAAACGTATGTATGATGTATATGGGAAGAGAAGTGGGGGAAATCACATTGATCCTGAATTTATTCGATTTCACCAATCCCAACATTCCATCAAAAGATATTTTAATGTGTCTAAAATGCAACTTAATGGAAGTAAAGTCTGGGCTTCAAGCCATTCAGAGGAAGTTTTGCACCTGTCAGAATCGTTGATTTAAAATTTGGGTTCAGGGTTGCAGCAGACAGGATTTCATAAAAAGTATTATAAATCAAATATTTTAATAACAATAATAATTGTCTTATGTTGCAAAATTCACCTGGAGAATTCAACAGTGTGAAATGAAAACAGATCATTATGAAACACCGATCGCACAAATCGTGTAAAAAAGTAAAAAGCCCCAGTTATGATCAATTCTGACAATAGAAACCAAAATGTATCGACATTGATAAATTCATTAATTTATGCATATCGTCAAATTAGCACTCAGAGTTTGAATTGAATTTAAAGCACAGGGGGTTGCTTCCCACTGTGTATAAATAAAATATTACAATAATACAATTCTTCCACTCACATTTACCCATAACTGGCATCCCACAGAGAATGTCACATTTGTTCAACTTAAAGCTAACTAGTAAAGACTAAGAAAACATAGTGTCTTAATCTGGCAAGGGGCAATAGATGAATATAGCTGTTGGGCTACCTGTGGATAATTTACAGTTTTACTGTTGATAATGAGCACAGTCCCTAACAAATTAAACAAATAAAAAATTGCAAAAACAGTGTAGAGTGTAGGTAGCGTAGGTTATAGCTTGTAAACGGCAGAAGTGTAAGCCAGTTTGACAGATAGATTGTGAAGTATCAGTATTTATAAGATTTTCATATTATTCCATGGCTTCAAAGCAACTGAGTAAGACAGAGAAAACTTGGGGGTGGAGAAGATAAGGGGGTGATGGAGGATGGAACTCAAAAGATGAACTGAACTTTAGTACAGTGTTTCTTAAAAGGTTTTGGCTATTTTAAATATTCTTATCCAGGAAGTTTGTTCTTATCTTCTAAAACCAAAACTAAAACTTCATGCAGTCTTTTGATGATGTTTATTATAATAAAATAAAACAGTGTCCATAATAGATCTGACAAAATCTTCTGTGATGCAACAATCAAGGATGTTGAAAAGATTCCTATTTTTTTGTAATTGAAAGACATTCATAATCTTCTGTGCAAATCAACCAACCAACCAACAGCAGATGTTGAGTAAACTGTAAATGTAAAAATGTAACCAGAAAAACAAGTCTCAGTATCAAAATGAATTTAATTCATGACCCAAGCCAACGCTAATAAGAGAAATCGTTCAGCACGGTTCCTATTTTATTTTCAAAAACATCAATGATCATTAGCTATTTCTTATTATTCAAAACTGAATCCAGGCATCACAGAGAGCCCCAGAGTAGCTTTGGAATGAGAAGAAAAGTGCTTTTAACTCTGAATAGTAACAAAACCCTGAACTGAACAGGAGAATGTATAATCAAAACCATGTATCTTGGCAGCTGTCCATGTGAATGACTTTCCTTCCGTAGATTAACATATGCAGCAACTGAGAATGGAGAATGAGCGCTATCCCACCGGTTAATTCCCTCCACTCCGCACACATGGGCTTTCATGTAAACTGCCTTTCTAGTTGACGAAGTAAGACTGCTTACATAAGACCACTTTTTAGAAATATTGTATAAATCATTGCATTTGAAATGGAATATTTCCATTGTATGGAAAAGGCATAAAGATTATGGCTGAAGGGCACTGGAAGGACCTGCCTGATGTTAAACTAAGTATAAGGACGCATGTCAAGGCACCAAAATAAACAATGCACATACACTATAAATAAAATGCACGTTAGATCATTCTTAATCCACTATTCGTGTGTAGAATGTGTTACGTAATTGGACTTTACAAAATTACGCAAATATTGGAAAAATAATTTATGCATACACTGCATTAAGTGGGTTTACAATTTTCTAAACAGGCATTTATATTGACTTAATCCATAACCCTTAAAGCTGTAACACTGCATATTGTAAAGTAATCATTAATGAAATAGAGAGACAGCCATTTACATACTGCATTCTCTTGGTAGGTGACATCACCACCACCACCTGAAGAATCTCCGAAACCAGTTAGATAACTTTGCAAAATATAGGTAAAAATGCAGCTCCTTAACATTTAACATTCAGACTGCGGTGCATTCGCATGGTAACTCTTACCAGGCTGGCAGTTACTCTAGATTGACAAGCTTGCATAATGCAAAGAGAGAGGAGGGGGTGGTGTTGGGGGAAATACACCAATCAAAGTTGGCTTCACTCACCGTGCGAGATTTGATTTCTTAAAAGAACAGATTTGTACCGGTTAAGATTAAAACCTCCTGTAAGGACAAGGTTTCATCGCAAGATTATGCATGTCCTATTTGGATCACTTTCAAACACACAAACACACCATTAAGCAGACTTACATGTTCTCATCAGTTCCAGCTGATTTATTTGTGTCAGATACAGACTTCAGCATGACGACATGTAACTCATTTCCTTTGCTACAAAACGCAGATGGTCCATTTTGAGAGTATATTGCACAAAATAATAAAAAAACAAATGTGCCATTATGATAAAAAAAGCAAAACAAAGTCCAGTTTTACACCTGCTATTTGGGACCCATTCACACAGATATACATAAACTCCTAGCTTTACTATATTACAGAACATATACAATCTTCATTCTAGTACCAGAAATGAGGTCTGTGTTTCCCCAAATTCCAATGTACACTTCTCTATAGAAATGCTTCAGATCTACAGCTGTACATTTGCCTGGCGTAAAATAATAACCAGGCATTTTAATGCAAGTTCTCAGTTTAATCTTGCATGCTTTACAAATGAAACCGGGTTGAAGTGCCTGAAGAAACCTCATTTAAAGCACAGTAAGAATATTCCCTTTAACTGTACAAAAATATGCCAGAAAATAGTTTACTTCTTTTTTTTTTTAAAAAGATGAGGTATGTTGGTTATGTATCAAAATGCTTCCTGCCATACCTGTGTGTTCTAGAGCGGTTATCTGCTTAAATATCCCCATATTTACAGGGAAACGGAACTGGTTACAAAAAAGAAACATTTGTGGCATACAGAAATTACATACGACCACAGAAAAAGTTACATCCTGAACAGTGTTTCTGAATCGCCTCCATTCTGTCCAGCAGCCGTTTGCCAACTCCCTGTAGAGATATGGGTTGATGGGAATGCATAGTTCAGATTTTACAATTTGCGCTCCAGTTTAAGCAGTTTCACTGCAGTCCCACAGAACAACCACACACACAACCCTGTCAAAGTTGACATGTCACCATTTCGCTACGTTACCCAGTGTCATAACGTACGTTCCGCCGTGTTCACCCCTACCGCAACAATCACAGAGGCAAAGTCAAAGAATAACCTGAAGATGCGCTTCGCCCCCTTGGAGCACAGCGAGAGTTTCAGTTAGTAAGTGAAAACCAAATCTGAAAAGTTCGCCTCCAGCCAGTCTCCCGCGATCATCTCGCTGAGCTCAGGGGTGCAATAGTCCGGGAACTCAAAGTGGGAGCCGAGGCTGCCCTCGCTGAACGAGTCCAAGTCTTTATCCACCAGAGACAGGCAAAGATTTCCTGAAGTGTTTCCCAAGTCTGCTCCATGGGAGCCAGCCGCTAAGTTCAAACTGAAGTCCACCAACAAGTCGTCGGAGTCCTCGCTGGAGCTGCTGGATGAAGAAGAAACGGACCTGAAAGAAGATGCTGGTGATACGGAGGCAGGATACGCTGCGCTCTGCTTGGTAATGTTCTTGAAGTTGTAAAACAGTCTGCTGCCGCTCGTGTGCCTGGACTCCTCGTACATGCTCGCGCCTTCCGAATCTGCGGCGGAGCTCAGCGTGGGGCTCGCCGGGACTTTATGCAGTCTGATGGGCTCCTCGTCCTCCTCGACTTTAATCCGAGAGGGGAAATCGTCATCGTAGTCATCCTCCTCATCGTCGTCGTCGTCATCTTCATCATCGGTAAGTTCCCGTTTGATAGACTTGGTCACTTTTAAGTTAGTGAAAACGTAGTTAAATCTGCTGTCTTGCGAAGGTCTCGCGGCGACGTTGCTCGGTTTGCTGGGCTTGAGTTTCGTGCACTTCTTCCCTGCGGCTTTGACACTTTTGCTGACCTTCTCCGGCGAATGTAGCGCTGGTTTTGAAGAACCGTCCAGCTTTGGCTTTTTCTTGGGTCTGTATTTGTAGTCGGGGTAGTCAGCCATGTGTTGAAGCCGGAGCCGTTCGGCTTCCCGGATAAAGGGGATCTTTTCGCTGTCCTTTAGCATTTTCCAACGCTTTCCCAGTCTTTTGGAAATCTCCGCGTTGTGCATGTCCGGAGACTGTTCCATGATTTTTCTCCTCTCGATCTTCGACCACACCATAAATGCATTCATGGGTCGCTTAATGTGACCGGTGGCCGTTTTGCACCAGTCCGGTTTCGGTGGCACCGGGCTGCACGCCATCAGTTCGTTTTCCTCCGTGTCTGTGGTCTCTCGCGACACGCTGCTCTCTGTCTCGCGGTGCTCCGTGTGCAGCACCATGTCCCCTCCCGCTTTCACAGTCCAGAAAGTTGAAAGATACTTTCTCGTGATATTGACTCACAGCGTCTGCGCTCTCTTGACAAACCTCTTTTCAAAGTTGCCGTTCGCCTTCTTAACTAGTTCCTAGGTTTCTCATATCGGTTACGTCACGTATAATTATCCAATAGCGTGCCTCGACTCCTCCCACAAGCCGCCAGACGTTCTCTTAACTCTTTGCGTCCAGTTGAAGATTTCATTTGTGAGCGCTCACGTGGGAGGGATTTTCATTATGTCTGGACTTGGTGTGCGAGACGGGCATATTGAATGAACACCAGTCCTGTCAGGGCATAGAGATAAAACGAGAGCATACAAATTCAATTTTTTAATCAAATAATTGGAACATTATTTTTTTTAAGATGAACGCGTTTTTAAACCCAGATGATGCCATTTACAGAAACTGCGGGTGGCGCTTGGACACTGCTGGACGTCCACGCAAACTGTATTGATTCATGTCACGACAATGAAATTTGGTGTTGACTGTCTCACATCGTCCCACTTTCTCTGTTATGCAAGAATAATGTATGTGGGTTATTACTTCCAAGCACGAGCGCATAATACACTAACGATTTGGTATGCAACCCACTCGGCTTGACCTACATATTTACATTGCCTATTTATTTTTGAGGGACTGTAATGATGTGTCCAGAGAGCAGACTGGAGAGAGAGAGTGCAAAGATTTGCTGTGTCAAGGAGGTGAGCTCTCTCTGTCTCCCTCTCCGTAGACCACCCTAGCCACAGCTCTGGCAGTCTGCCAGCTCCTTCTCTGATAAACCTCTCTGGTGCTCTCTTTTTTCTCCTTCCCCTAGAGGGCAATCATTTACCCCTCTGAATCTCTCCTACCCCACCCCCGCAGCGCAGCGCTCCCCCCTTAGACTCATGCGGTGACACATTACATTAGAAATGCAGCGAGAGAATTTTGCTGGGTAGTTTTGCATTGAAATATAAAAAAAGCATAAGATTCATTTTCACAGGCGTCTCCTCAGACCCCCTCACTGCCTGCATTCGATGGCTGCCTGCAAGCAGTATCTTTCCAACTCGTATCATAACACTTCCATGCCTTTTTTAGTTATTTTCAGTCATCTTGTTTAAAAATAGCATTATATGCTGAGCTCTAAAGTTGGAATGCTAGAAATGATGAACTGAGAGACCATCATCCACCATGAACATTGTTTTAACAAGCCTGTGTCAAAAGCTCTTGTTGTCACATTAAATAGCTCTTGCTGCACGCTCCCAGATTATTTTTTATATTAATACCCTCCTGCTCTCAAAGCAGCGGTGCATTACAGTAAATTAGATGAGCCTCGTACAGTGGTAAAACGGTCCTGGATGAAAATAGAGGTGAAGAAAAGATGATAAAGCGAGAGAGACGAGGACGCCAGACAGGAATGACTCATCCTCTCCTTGGCGTTTATCTTCTTTAGACAAGAAGCTGCCACTCACCCACTGGAGAAGTGCTAAAGCAATGGGTCGATAGACAGTCCTGACTAGAAGCTATCTGATATTGAAGATGCAGGAATGTATTCCTTCTGAATGGCCCCTAGATGGGTTTGTTCAATATGCCTTCAATCTCAACAGCACACAAAAGGCCAAAGTCAGATTAGGTGACCGAGGGGATGGAGGGACGCTCGCGATGGGTGGAGTGCGACATTCACATAAATGAGTTAACAAGCCTAGCGTCCTGGCCATTGATTGCGATGCGATGGCTAGCTTTGGTCTCAAGGGCCATAGCTTACCTAACGGCTGCCGTTAGATGTGTGAACTCAAAGCATTGCTGAGTAGGCGTGGAAACGGGCTGTTATGATTGTTTCGCAACACTTTGTTTTTTGTCTTGTAAAACTGAGTAGGTTGGATGTGAATATATGTGCTAAATAAATGTGATTGAAATCAGGTTAAACAATTCTTTGTGTTTGATAAGAAACTACATAGCTTCTTAAGATTTATGCACAAAATACAACTGCGTAAAAAAATAAGATACCATTTCAAACTATTGTTTAATAGTTGTAGGTATGTATTTAGGTAAGATGATCATTTTTGTTTCATTATGTGAACTACTAACACATTTTTCTAACAAATATCAAATACAAATGTTGTTTCTGTTTGCATTTATTTGCAGAAAATGTAAACAGGAGAAACAGGTCAAAACAACAGAAAATATGCTCTGATTTTTCAGATCTCAAATACTGCAAAGAAAACAAGTTCATATTCACTTGTAAGCACAACAGTACTATATGTATTAAGGACAAATTCAAAACATATGTTTTGTGTTTACCTCACAGTTTTCATGCTGTCAGTCTTTTACATGCTGTTGGGTGACTTTATGTCACTGCTGAGGTTTGATTTGGTTTAAATATCGACAGACACGGGACTGGAATGGCCACAACAACACATCTAGAAATGCTGATTAAATGAAACTTTGGAATGGTCTCTTCATTTTTTCTGTGGCTGCATGGTCTGTAATATATCCTTCAGACCACACACCAGAAATGCTGTGTGAAATAATTTTATATTCAAATATCTCATTGAGCTACTGCCAGTTGTTCTGTCAAGTTTTACTTTATGGACAATTTCTCGATTCACCATGCTTTTCCCATCCTTGCCAAAACGTTGTTTTTATTCTCTTGTGAAAATACCACGGTCACTGTGATTTGGAGAGTAAAGGATTTTGTTATCAGTGTTAGATAAGGAGCCTCTGAAGTGGAATACATACTGTAATGCAATTGACCCCATGTCTCCACACTTTCAAGGTCTGATGCTTGGCAGACCGGAGTGACTTCACAAGAAGATAAACAGAGAATACCTAACACGCTGGTGTGTGCTAGTTTTAAAGACGTTGTCGATGCAAAACGTTTTTCTCGTACTTACAAGCACTCGGTAGATTTTAAAGTTAATTTACAAGATGTCAAAACATTTTCTCCAGCGTGTCAAAATGATGTCTGCGCCCTGTGTTGTGTTACTAAATGTGGTTAGGTGTACAAGATTGATAAATGTCTCAGCATACAATCCTTCAATTTAAAGCTACTGACTCACTTTGCGTTAAAAATCTGGACATTTACGCCTTTGTAACGTCAAGCAGCATTGACAGTACAAATGAAGCTGTCGCCGTGAGTTTTCAAACAAAAATAGTTTTATAAAACACATAATGCATAAAAGCAGCAGCGTACAGCCGAGTCCTGGTAGGTACAGAGCACTTGTTTGCCACTTTTAGCGGTAATAGTAAACATGTATTCAGAGGTTCTCGTGGGGCCCTGACCCGCTATAATGAGAGTGTGTTTAGACTGAAGGCCAGGCTCCGTGTTGATGGATTGCACTGCCTGAGGGAGAGTTTTTTCTTCTCTCTTGACACCACAGGAAGGCTCGACAAGGTGCAGGGTGGACATAGATTTCTGTGAGTGTGTGTGCCCTTTTCAAACTATCGATTACTGGAGCCGATTTCGTGTCATAGCTACAGGCCTCATGCATATGGGGTGGCAAAGGGCAAGATGAAAGGCATCAATCAAATAATGTTGCTGTATTATCTCGCTACAAAAACACACAAAGTGGATAAACAATAAGGAATATGCTTGTGCTGGTCAATTTATGTTGTGCCTGGGGCGTTTTATTCATATTCAAATCACTACATAAGGTTGCGAAGAGAGTATACTTGACCTAGTTTTTAAAGATTTCTAAGGGACCAGAATCATCCAGACTTTTGTCAGAGTCAAAATTTGGATTATTCTTTTAGCTGACAAACTGTTTTTAGTGCAACAAGAGCTAGGTTCCTCAATTCCAGTTTGCAATTTAAAGGACATTCAGATCCAATGTGGTTTCAAATACTTAAGAACTGTTTTCCTCTTCAACACACACTTCTTTCTGTGAATTTTTACAGTGAAACTTCAGCTGTTGCCGAAAACCACTGAATTAGTAAGCTTTCACGGCTTTACTCACAAACTGCTCACAACTACTTGAAAATTGAAGTTCTCTTTCCTTCCGAAAGCCTCTTCGCAGCACTTTATCCCAGGGGCAGACTAATTTAAAGGTAAGTAGTGGATGTCATCAATTGTGAACAAATAAGACAATGGTGAGGAGGGGCTTGGGTTGAGATGGTGACAGCACTGGAGATGGCAAGGAAAAGAAAAAATACAAAGATAATGATCACGACTGCCAGATAAAAGAAGCTATTTTTTCACAGCAGTTCATCTCGTGTTGACATTCCAGTTAATTACCTGGTGCAGGAAGAGAGAGAGGTGCGCCAAGCTCAGGCGTGATAAACACTGAAAGGCTAAAGTTGAGGTTGCAGGTGGTCTTATTCAGAACAACCTGCAGGTAACAAGATCCACAGCTTGCACTTTGTCTGAGGCACAGCGTCAACATCCATTAAGAAGGCTCATGCTCTCTCGCAGTTTAATGAACGGTGAGATGCCACATGAATCAGTATGATGGGGGGGGGGTACTGCTGAAACACAGTATTTTACTAAACTGGAGTGAAACGCGAAGGGCTTTTTTTCCCCTTATGTTTTAAAAACACCCGAGGAGTCGTACAATCCAAGGGTGTTAAAGTAAATCATGTTATGATTACAATGCAGTACATGAATGGAGTCTGAAATGATTTGAATTTCAGTTATTTTATACATATCACTTAAATCTGTAGATTGCATTTTAAAATGAACGTGAATTGCTGTCTGTAACCTATTTCTTTTCATAATGAGATGCACGACAGAGAGAAACCAGAATGAGAAAATGTAGGACGAAACTTGACTTTTTCCAGGAATTGATTGAATAATGAAAAATAGCAATTTGGCCACTGGTTAACATCAACACAGTAAGTGACGTCAGTGGAAAAGTTATGTAATTTAAAAGGAAGAGAAAGTTATTACATTTTGATTAAAGGTTACAAAGACAAACTTATTATTTCTTTGGAATAACATTCACAAATGATGTTTACAATAATACTATTGAGAAAGTAAACAGGGTCAATTCGGATTTCATGCTGACTTTTACAAAAATAAACTCCCTCTCAACCAGGTCTAACAGTCCTGTGATAAATGTAGGGTTAGGCTGTCTAAAGAAGCAGCATTGGTCTGATAGGTTAAAACATGGAAAATAACTCCTCTGAGAACCTTACAGTTCTTTAGTCGAGAACACATTATTCTGTGAAACACACACATACACTCCTCTAAGTGCTCTTACTAAAGACACCTCTAAAGTTCAACCCCCACGTCCAAGGAGCTCCGCTTCCATCGACTGGTCCTAATGAGCCAGAAAGGAACTTGATGAACCTGACTGACACACCGCTCAGAGGTGTTGGGAGGTTAGGGCAGCCAAACCTTCTCAAGCACAGAGAATTCATTATTCGAGAAGCTTGGTGCTCTTTGGTTTTCTTTATACACCAAGATTTCGCTGAGTTACACTTTTTCGGTCTTCGATCCATCTATCAATGTCCTTTCCATTACTTACCAGATTTTTTACTAAAGTAACAGATTTTACTTTAAATTCTTAATCTTAGATTATAGATGACTTTCAATTGAATTATTTTATTTTTAAACATCTCAGATATTCTCAGCCATGCTTGTCTAAACCCTTACAGTATTTAGTTTAAGTAGACCGTAAGAGTACAATAAGTCTTAGCCAGAAAATACATTACATTTCATCAGAAAAAGAATGACACATTCTATATCAAATTGAAAATTTAATGTCATTTCACCATTTATAATTGAATAATTTAAATGGCAGATAACGAAAATGAATATAGGTCTGGTGGTAAATATTCTACACATCAGCTTAAAATATGCACATATAGATCGCTATTTTCCACAATTCAATATCAAAGGCCTTTCTTTGCCTTTTAAGTGCCTTTCATCTCCATATTCCACAAATGTCAGTCACTCTATTTTATCACATCATCTCACAACGTCACATTTATTTACGAAGAAAAAAGGTTCTGTCAGAATCACATTGCAAGTCAATGTCATGAAATGGAATACTGTATATAGTGCTTCTGTTTTTCTGAAACATTATATCTTGAACAATATCTAAAACCTTGTAAGACTTATATTTGGAAGGCCCTTAATCCCATTTCCCGTTTCCTCGTCTTAAAATTGACCTTTGTAGCAGATGTTCTCCAACAAATGTGCCTTTTCTTAAGTGCCAAATTGGGCCCATGGCTGCTTGAAGAAATGCGCAGGGACTAAGAAACCCTGCACTGTATTATTATTCAGTGCTTACTCAGTGTTATTTGTGAAGTGCATTCAATTGAAACCCTCCTTTTCAAGGCAAAATACATGCAATGGGCTATAAAATACAAATTTATAGGACCTGCTTCCACAAAATAAATTGATAATACCCATGTTTTCATCCCCATTGAAAAGAACATTCAGTATGACTTTATTCCTCTCAACACTTTCAAGGAAACATGTATCTTACTGCGCTCTCAATGTTATCTTTAGCTGTGTTGATAGTAGTATTCCCCTCAAAGCTATTGACACAAAGCGCACACATCAATGATGGATGGCAGCTATTATAAGGCAAAGCCCCTGCTACCCCTCAGTACAGGCAGAGAGGCAGGGATTAATCTACCCCATTACATCTGGGGGATGGGGAGGTGGGCACATTGACTCTGATTAGGCAGACCAAAGCTGGAAACTCCTCGAGTTCTAGGGCCCCTTTAAACCTGGTAATAACATTCATCTCGGTTCGAGTAACAAGTGGTCAGCGCATGTGTATAGACGGACTGCAAACGTTTTAAGATTTGATTACTCAAGTCGCATTCCAGGTAGTCAGAAATGTAAATGACTGCTTTGCATTTGTAGTGTAAACACAAATGTGCCCAGACACATCCCGGACAGCACCAAAGGACCGCCCAACAACCAATTATTGCACTAGAACCGTTTTAAACTTTGGCATTCATATGCGGCTTTAAAAGAAAATAAACACTGGATTGAATCAGATTGCATATTTATGAAATTCCTTAAACTAAAAGGTAAGCTAAACAAATTAGAAGTTTCTGCTTTCATATTTCTTTGACATATTTCACATTTAAAGTAAAAGCTTAAAGAATTGTTTGGGGAAAAAACTCGATCTGCTAAATGTATCATTATTTAAGTGTAAAGTGTTATTTTGAATGCAAAATACTATAAAGGCTATATGACATCACTTTCACCCAGCTGTATGTCATTGTGGTTCTTGACCCTGCACCACTATACATTGCGCTATCATTCCATTGCACGTATCTGATCAAACTCAGCTGTGTCGTGTGATCTTGCTATGAAGGAAAAAAGTGAGCATGATGACAGATTAAGCGTCTAATCGCAGACGGGAAGAGATAAATGAGGTTCTTGCATGTTCGTGTAAAACAGTCCAGTAATTTCCCCAGGTCATCTACTCATACATGTGCACATTTTTCATGTGCATAGAGAGGAGGGGGGTGCTTTATAATTTCTGATGAAGGAAGACGTGGGATGTAGTTAGAGAGATAGAATGCTGGAGTGTTCAGTGGATCGTATTATCGACTAATCTATTATAGCCAATTAATTCACGGCGACAACTTGGACACAGTTTTCTAATTCATTACATAGAAGATGAACTCTGCTGAGAATATAGTCTCTGCTCGGCTGAATGATGTACGACCTAGTAGACTGGGGCAGTGAGAGACAAAGAAAGAATATAGATAAAATTATATACAGTATTTAGCAAAGAGTACTGTTTTGCAAGAAGTAAAAAAATCCATTTTAAAACAGGTTAGTTTATTTGTTATAAATCTGAACACATACATGATGGGGACAATATAAGTGTACTGTATAACATTTACATTTGTGCAATTGGTACATTTTGACACATTTATCAAAATTGCATTCAAATTATATTTTATCAGTAGGCCTATGTGTGTTCCCTGGGAATCAAAATCCCCTGACCTCTGAACTGCTAATGCAATGCTCTCCCAGTTTAGCTACAGGATCGCTGTAACAGAATTGGCCCTTATATGTTTTTTCTGATCAATTTAATAAAAATCACTTTAGGTATTTTGCTGAATACCTTATTCACTGTGCCCTCTGAGACAGACAATATGTCCGTGGGGAAGAGACTCTGACACACTCATCTATGCCACACTCCTGGCAACCTGTTTTTATTTATAGAGATTATTAATAGCACGCCTTTGAAGATGAAAAGGCAGAAGAGCCCTTGCCGATCACGCTTCGATTGTTTGGCAAGTTCAAAAAAGAGTTCTGTTTTTCTCATGGCAGCCAATCTGTTTTGATAGCAGAAATTTGCAAGCACGGTCAGAGTGTCAGAGGTTTACGGCTACATCCTGTATTCAGATTTACACATCAGAGAATCCAAGATGGAGTGGAAAGAAAGTGGAGAGAAGGGGGTCTTTTCAAGGTGAACTACTTCAATGGCTGTTGATAGGAGCAGTTCAACAATGTTCAAAAGCCTTTTTGTGTATGCTAAAACAGTTATCTGTCTGCTGGGCTCGCTGCCTGAAAACTGTCCCAATAAAAACCATTCCTACATGCCAGGTCATGCTGAGCTCAAACATCCTTCTTGCCCCAGTGTGTCACAGAAGAGTAAGGTGAAATAACCTGCGAGGTTTCAGCGCTGGAATGTTTTCTTTATCGACCCTTGTGGGAAAGGGATTGTAAAGGCACATATCTGAGGTTTTCAGCTTATTTCTGTCACACGCGGAATTTGTTTGCTTGTGTGAGCGTGTTCCTGATCAAAGGGGAAATAACTCAGGACAGCATTAGTATACAGAACCAGTACATTTTTTTACATGATTAAACCAAAGTGTCATAGAATTATTAAAGAGTATTAAATCACATGTCATTTCAAACCAGTATGACCTTATTTCTTTTAGAAAACACAAAATATTTTTTCAAAAGCGTTGGTAACCAAACAATATTGGTCTCTATTGACTTCCATTGTATGGACATCAAACCACTGAGACATTACTCAAAATAGAGTCATATATAAGTTTGAATGATTTGATATTAAATAAATAAAGACAGCATTTCTATTTTGGGGCGAACTACCCCTATGTTTAGATATTTTTGGTAAGCAAGGCTTTTTCCATAAATGTGTACCTGTCCAGTGCCACGCAACACACACGTTTCCTCCATCCATCTGACCATTTCCAGCCACTGATATGTATTTAATATCCCCTGTTCGGTCGGTAGAATGCATTCCAGTTGTGCCCCTCCTCCCAGGGCTACAGGCCTGCCCGCTATTTCATTTTTCCATTCTCCACTGGAAGGATGTGGGCGATGATTTATAGAGCATGCCCAATTGGTTTCTGTGTACCAGTGCTGGGCAGGGTGTCACAAGTGTGTTGGTACAGTAGGTAAAAATCCAATAAGGGAAGCGGTTGGGTGAGGGCGGGGGGGAGGTGTGGGGGGTTCGATATGGTCACAAGCCAACTTAGCCAAAAAAAGAAACATTCAGGAAATCAAGTTCCCCATCAAAGAAAGTTTTATGCAGGGGCCCGTGCTGGAGGATTTTTACTCTTATTGCCGTGGAGGCTGGGCAGACCCACGTCAGATATGCAGGAGAAGCGCTGAAACATAAGACGGCAGGACCAGCTCGCTCTTTGCTTGGAGCTTGTTATAAAACCCCTTTTCTCCCATTGATACCCTTCACGAGAAGCTTGCCTTTGGCAAATGAAAGTGTACAGGCACAAAAAGATTCTTTTTCTGAAATAATAAAGACATGAGAAACAGTCTTTTCACTCGAGAGGGCCCTGCATTAAGCAGTCTTTGGGACAGAAAGAGAGCATGGATTTCTGTCAGTGGGATTGAAGGGGGTTAGGACAGCTGCTGAGGGCTCGGATCTGAAACCATGCTGGCTGCCTGTTTGAAGAGGGCTACGGCTTAACAGGGTCTTCTAATACCTCCATTGTTCGTCATGCAGGGGTGCAGACCTCTAGTGCCAGTCCGGGGTGAAGAGGTCCACAGCTGCTCAGAGACACAGAGGAAAGAATGGTAGTGAATGCTGGAGCTTTCTTGTTGTGACTTTGTCAGTTAGACTTAATTTAAAAAAAAAATGCAATTTTAACGAAAATCTTAACGCAAGCTTTATTTCTATAACAGCAGTGTAGCATGTATGTGGGAATGAGAACCGGGATATTCTAACATTATGGATGTTACATTTTCAGTCAAAATATGAAACGTCTCAGATAAACTATTACGAATATATTGAATTATCTGTTTATATTTTACAAACCCCTGATGATAGTGTCCAGACATCAGAAAAATATCAGTCTATGCACATGATCATTTTAAAAGATTAAAATATGAATGTGTTATGGATGTGACAAAAAACCTGACCTGCTATGACGTAAATATCTGCCCAGAGGCGTTGCAAACATGGCCGCCGAATAGCACGTCTTCCGTAAACTGACTTTGATTATACCCAATAAATGAAGAAGGGATGGCCCCTTATACATAAAATAGTTATATTTTCAATTTCATGTGCCTATTATGAGGAACTCGGAACATTAAAGATGTGACAATTCACTTACCCGATATGGAAAACTATGCTTTAAAAACACAAAAAAATGCAAATCTAAATCTTCGCTTTTCACATTGGTATCTAACATATTGGTAATAATCATAAACGTCAAACATTCTATGAAGATTTTACAGTAGGCCTTACTCTCCATTTTACGTTCAATTAAATTCTACTTTCTGGCAATAATATACATTGTAACGTTATGTAACACAGCCCTTAAACAAATACTATGCAAACACAAGCAGAAGGGATAACACATTTCCTTTCTAATGCCTGTTATATATTCCAAACAACTTCAGCACAGAGCATGTTTCATTGGCTGTTCATCATTGGGGAAAAGAAACAAACCACTCTGCCTATTTGCTTTTACACAATCAGCATTTGGATGCAAACTTCAAAATCGTTTTACAACCTAAGAGTTAGGAGCAGTCAGCTGCATTTTCCTGTAATCTGAATTTATCCACCGCTATCGAGATGTAAGTGGGCAAGCAGCCACAAGAATAATAGGTCTATTGATCTCTGTTGCGTCTGAATGCGACTCCCTTTGGAATAGTATGAATCTGGATCACAATAGGATCCCAATGCAAATTCAAGGCACTGTTAAACATCCAGATCAGGAGGGAGCGTTCAGTTCAATGCACCCAGCACCGCTGACCCATACAGCACAGTCTGAGGAGAATGCAAATACTATTAGACTCTATTTTGGGAAAGACTTGGGTGGATCAGAATCGGAGATTGAATCTGACCTCTGGTCATGTGGCAGCCTGGTCCTACAGTAACCCAAACAAACACGGTGGAGAGGCTTCCTGGCGAGATTGAAAAGGGAAATGTGTGGGTGTAGTCACCTCAATCAGAGTAGCAGTGTTTAAAGGGGCAAACACTTTGTAGTATAATTCATCGACTCATGGTTAACATTCATTTAATGTTCTTCTATTATACATCCCCCTGCCATGATGTTGAACATGTTCAGAACACAAACGTGTGGCAAATATAAATACATAATGTGTTCGAATTGACCCTTTTAGCAGCCCTAAATCACCCTCAGTGGGGTTTCAACCACCACAATTGACCAGAGCAAACATCTAGTTTGTTTCAACCTGGTGAGGGCGGCACCGGATTCCATTTTTAGTTCTCACCTCAAGTGCCCTCCTGCCTGCATTCATCTGGAGCATTGTTAAACAACATTAAATCAGGTAGACAAGCGAGACAATTTCATTATGTGTCTAGATGAAGGTAGCAGACAAAAGTGAAGGCAGAGATGAAATCTACTGGATGTGATGCAAATGCAAGACTGGGACTAGCTCGGCAGGGGGATGGGCGAGTGGGTCTCCAGTATATGTGGTGAGAAAATTATTGATGATATATGATAATTTATGCATTTAGTGGTGGAATGTAGGTACTAGAACTATTTCTTAGTTGAATGTGATACACTTGACAAAATGAACTGAGACAGACAATACTCCACAAAGATTGTTTGCATTTGTTTTTAAAACGAATACAAGAGGTAATGTTAGGCAGAATTTTTGTGACTGACAACTGCAGTCCCCATTCACTTTTATTTGCTCTTCAATTCCACAGAGGAAATGAACTCATGTGGGTTTTGAACGACATGATGGACGGATAATTTAATTGTAAATATATACTGGATATTTTCTGGGTGAACTACTGTATGCTTTTAAGGAGCCACCTCTTTACAGTGACACTATCCTATCAGGTGTGAAAGTTGCCATGTATCAGTTTAGTGAGAGCAGCTGGAGAAAAAGCCTTAGACAACAGCCTAATAAACAAGCTTTAAACCCCCAGTCATGTAAGAACTTTACCCTGTCTGGACTTTCAATTAAACTCCACATAATAAATATCATCACCTCTGCAGAGGTATAATGAGCATATTCAGGTTCCAGACAGGTTCCAGACTCACAGGAGGCGCAACCTTGTTTTAAAGCAGTTACCTAAATTGCTCTTTGATTTTATGAAGCAGGTTTGACACACTCCCATCTGTAGAATGGCATGCTGAGGGGAACTGTTTTCCCTTTAACCCGCATCGTCAGTAACTTTCATCTCATTCGAGATCAAGTGAAAATCTAAGTTCTACATAAATGCACACTTTGTACATAAGCAAGAACTTTCTTTCTTTCTTTCTTTCTTTCTTTCTTTCTTTCTTTCTTTCTTTCTTTCTTTCTTTCTTTCCTAAAGTCTTCCAGCTTCCTCCTGAGGCCATTTTAATTGGACCCTCATTTCCTGACCACGAATCGTCTGACTTCCTATAATGGACTTGGTTCTTCTCATGGCCTTGTAACATTCAAATAAGAACCAAATGCAAATAGCAAAAAAGCCACGGCCATCAGATAAAAGATCATGGCGACAGACAGAGACCCGATCAAGAAAGTTTATAGCAAGCACTCCACTGCTGTTCAAATGTGTTTAGAGATAACATCAACAAATGTGGAAGTTTTACCCGTTTGACCTGGAACACTGAGATTGCGTTGGCACTTATTCCATTATATTTTGCATACCGATAAGCTAAAAATAAGTCGGAATCTCTTGCACTACGGCTGGAATGTCTTCTAACACTTCTATCCACATGATGTATGGACTACATATCAAACAAAAGATTTTATGATAACATTGATAAACTTGAGTCTCTGCATAATGCTAATACGGTGGTGTAAATGGCCGGTGCTTTGAAACACTCCATGCGATAGTTTATTTTGTTTTGACCGCTTGCATTTGAACAGTCTATAGTCTGGCAACAATAGATCCTTCCCTCAAGCCACTGTTTTTGCTTTTCCAAAATTACCATATGACTAAAAGGCTTTAATGACCTTTCAGGACTGCTGCGGTTATCTCAGGAAATGAAATAATCACTTGATTTTGATTTGAGATAAATATAGAGTTGAACAAATAGGTTGATTTTCGCATTTAGTTTAGGGTTAGCTTGTTTTATTCACATTTGGAGAAAGCAATTGTTTTTGCTTCAAACTAGCTTCCTGTTTATGGTATGATTGTTCATGAAAAAAGTGAGATTATTTCTGTCAGTTCACCAACATAGTCAGTTTCGACATGCCTAAACAGACAGCTTGGTTTGCTCTTTAAAGGGATTGTTCACCGAAAGAATGGAAATTCTCTCATAATTTACTCACCCTCTTGTAATTTCATACCTTTATCATAACTCCTCTGCAGAACACAAAACATTTTTGTTTAAGAATGCTAGTAACCGAACAACAGCAGTATCCACTGACTTGCTTAGGTTTTATGTCCATACAATTGAAGTGAATGGGTATCACCATTGTTCGGTTACCAATATTCTCAAAAATATCTTCTTTTGTGTCCTGCGAAATAAAAAAGTAGTACCGGTTTGAATAGACAAGAGGGTGAGCAAATGATGACAGAGTTTTTATTTTTGTACTTAAATTATACTTTTTGATAGTTTTGTCAGTCTATTAATGTTAAAATCTTAATCTACCAAAAATCTTAATGTCTAACGCAAAATTTTACCTTACATGTTCTCCTCAGATCAACATTCTTCGACAGAGAAATAGACACAAAACACACTTATCTGGATACACTAATATTTAATATTGATTGTGTTAGTGTCATGATAGTTGCCCTGAACAGGTGGTCTATCTCACCCTCATCTGAAAGTTCCCTTATGTTGGACTCACGATCTATCACCACTTCCTCTGAGCTGATATGCTTGTCATCACCTGAATCTCCACTGTGGCCTCCACCAAAACTCTTCCTGTAACAGACATGCATGTCAGCACACAAACAGACAAAATTACTTTCCCTAATAGCGACAAAAAACAGAGAGAAGTCCAAACCTGTCACTATACACCTTGTAAACCAGCACAATGTGTTTCAGAGAACAAGCGTGTTAAAAACAACCACAGGTAACTGTAAAATAAGCATAAAAAGACCCTTTAGAAGTCATTAGTGAGACATTAACATCTGCAGGTGGCGTTTCTTTGATGCCTGTCAATTAATATTGTATAGGAAAGCCCAGATGAAGGGGTTAGACCGGTTCATGTCTGGGATGCAGGTGATTTAGTTTCTCTCTGTAGGGAGCCTTCGGCTTTCTGACATGTTACCGTGACCTTCCACGGGCCAGAGTAACATTAACGGCTTGCTGAACTTTTACAGAATTGATTAAAAAGGCACATACAGTCATTCAGTGATGCTTATTTAGTTCAGGCAGGTTTTTAGTTCACATGTTAATGCCAAACGCTATTTGTTTTCACATTTAAGTGCCCGTAAAAGTTTTTTTAGAAATGCAGAAGTGACAGTCCAGGAGAGAGAGGGAAAGAGAGAGAGGCTTTGAAAAGAAATCCACACCTCAGGCCAGCCATCTGTTACAGAAGCTGAAGAACAAGAGAAGAGGCCCGTCGTGACCAGTCGCCACTGTCTGTGTTCACAGTCTGTCTATCAGAATGTATCTACTATCAACAGCTGGCCATTACCTCAGGCTAGATTTCTGCTCCGTTAAACATCTGGATCTTGCTTCAGGGGTTCGAGGTGTTTTGTGAACTTCGTATTAGGCACTTGAACCTTCTGGGCAATCTGATTTATCATGTACAATTTTTATATTAAACCATTAGTATGACGTCACATCCATGTAGAGTAGCAAATCTGAAATATGTACGTAACAAAAGTACACCTCAGCAGCAGCAATGTGAAGGACTGAGAGCATGTGAAGACACATGAAGGCTGTGATTAAAGTTTTTTCCATCAAATATTAAATACATCGCTGCTGTCTTTATGAAACCTTGTATCTTCGTATTTCGTGATTTTTATTGTTTTGCCATAAATCATTATTAATCAAGGTCTGAAAACATGACAACATGTTGTAATTTTGACCAGTTTTTCCAGTGTCCATTTTATGCACATACATGCAAAAAAACATTATTATTTTATTCAGAATTTGGGAGACAGTTGACAGAATGAAATAAAAATGATAATTTTGCCTAAAAACATACCTATCACAGGAAAATTCCGGAGTGTTCTGAATTCTCTCCAAAGCTGTATATATATTTCTTATTTTTATACATTTTTATAAAATAATAATTGTTTTACCATACCAATAAATATGTTTAAATATCAGTCAAAGTATAGATTACCATAAAAAGATTGAGGTATTTTAATCGTGTTGGGTTGGGTTAAATACCATTTGCTTTTGTTATTTCAGTAACACTTAATAACATTTTTGTAGCTTAATTCATTTAATTGATATTCAATTGCGAAAGTTGAGAAAAGTAGGCCAGACATACAGTAGCATGTCATAAAATACTCTCAGGTGCATTTTATTTAATAATATACGTTAGATGTATATTAGCCATAACCATCAATGCATTTATCTGTGTACAATTACATATATTTTTCTTTTAAAGATATTTTGTTAAACAAATGCAAATATTATAATAGAAGAAGAAGAAGTTTATTTTTATATAGCGCCTTTCCACAAGCTAAAGGTTGCTTTACAATGAGCACTTTCAAGCAAAAATACATTTTTGAACAAAGATTCAAATACAGGAAAAGATAATACATGTCAGTGTGTTTCAAGTGTGTTTTCAATTGTGTTTTGAAGATGGATAGAGAAAAAGAATACCAGAGCGATATGGGTAAAGAATTCCATATGCTGGGGGCATTAACACTAAATGACCTTCCACCTACAGTGGACAGTCTAAACTTGGGAATGCTAAGAAGCCCCAAATCAGATGACCTAAGAGCCCGAGTTGGTATATACTGTATGGGTGAATGAGGTCTTTGATATAGCCAGGTGCAAGACCGTTCAAAGCCTTAACCGTCAACAGGAGAATCGTAAACTGAATGTGTGAAGAAACAGGTAGCCAGTGAAGACTGTGTAGAAGTGGAGTAATGTACTGTAATGTAATGCACTGCGCCTGGTTGAGGTAACCACCCTAGCAGCAGCATTCTGGACAAACTGCAACCTTTTAATATGTTTCCCTGGCAGAACGATAAACAGAGCATTGCAATAATCTTGCCGTGATGTAATTAGAGCATGCACTAGGGTTTCTGTATCAGCCAGATTAAGAGAAGAGCGAAGACGTGCAATATTGCGCAGATGATAAAAATAACTTTTAACCACTGCAGCAATATGAGAGCTGAGTGAAAGAGATGTGTCAATCAGGACACCTAGATATCCAACAGAGGTTGAAGGTTTAAGAAGAGCCCCATCAATGTTAAAATATAAATCCTCTTTTGTATGTGATGCAGCGGATCCAATCAGCATTATTCAGTTTTGCTACTGTTTAATTTAAGGAATTTTAGTGACTTCTAGTGTTTGATTTCAGTGATGCAATCCGTAAGCGTATCAGGCAGTGGTTAAATAAATCTGGATATCATCAGCATAGAGAATGCTAATCCCATTCAACATCACAGCAGTCATTGATTTGCGTTGCTTAACTAATGCTACTCTGACAACAATGTACCCCGACCTCATACACAGATTGGCCTTGAGGAATTGCGTGAGGATTGTGCTTAAAAATGCTGACGGCCATACAGAAAAACATTATAGTGGATATGCTCTGGGGGGACTGAACCTTGCATTCATTTGCAAAACGCTCAGGGAATGGCCCATCCATTTCACCCTGGCCCCTTCCAGACCCCCCACCGGAGAGATGCTATCTTGTCACCTTAATAATGGCTGTGCATACAAAAAGTGGCTTGAGCTCGGCTGGTGCTTCAATTCAGCTCTGGAGGAGGGGCCTAGATAAACACCTAGAGAATAGCTTGAATGATAGTACCAAAGGCCAAAGCTTTGCCTTGGGATTCACTTATCTGAATAGTAATAAGAAATGCAAACAGAACCGAGAGTGCAAATAAAAAAGGCACAGTGTTCATTAGTCATTTGGAGAAAGAAAGGGAAGCAGATGGAAAGAAGGGTTTTTAGAAGGCTTTTTGGGGTTTTTAAGGAACTACTGCTGTCATAGTGGTGACGTATCAAAACCTGACTCCAGAAAGTTCAGGAACATGAGCCGGGTCCACATGTGGCCACTCTGGGTCTGACTGCTTGATTGGCCGCCTGCCTTCTTGAAAGCTTGCTGGATCAATTTGCAAGCGGGAAGGAAATACCCCGGAGGAAATCAAGTGTGGACTAATGAAATCCACGGCTATTACAGAGCCCTCCCGTCGGCCGGATACATGCATATACAATTGAGCTCGAGCAGCTGAAGGTGACAGATAAAAAGTATGCATTCAGCGTTTTCAGACCCGACTTGCCCATCCTCCACAGGCACATACATATTCACATCATTAGTGTGAGGTAGTGAATAAATATTTGATACCAATTCAGTCAGCATGCTTAGTCATATCTCATAAAGCAGGCTTGGTAACTCCGGGCTTTACGCCAAGTCAACAATCAATGGTGGACCCCAGAGCTCAGCGCCCTGCAGAGGGGTCCTGGTGAGAACAATCCAAGCGTGCACTCTTCGCTCAACTTCGTTAAAACTCTCCCTGAGCCCTGGTGTTGAAGCCTTTTACGTTTGTACAAGAGAAACAAGTGATGTACAAAGGGCGGACAGTCAGTGTTTTAGGAAAATATTGGATTGGCATAAACAAACATAGTTTTTAAGCATCATGTATTTTTGATAATCACATTTAAAGGATTTTAGAACACTTACCACTGGGCCACAAAGGTGGTCTTACATTTTTTAACTCTGTGGTCTGTCTAGCAAATCACTGCTGTCCTTCTAAAACCTCGTGTCTTTATATTTCATGATTTGTTTGCCATAAATCATAACTATTAGTCACCCTTTATGTTTGTCACTGGGTTTTGCAAATATCTAACCAATAAAAAGTATTGAAAATTGCTTGTCAACTTTAACAACACAGTTTTTAATCCTTTAAAAGATACAGTGTTTTTTAACAATTTCCTGAAAAATAGCAAATTTGGACATACAAGGTTTCTGAAGGACAGCGATGAAATATAATGCAAAATTGTAATTTTGGGTATTGGTTTATATTGTTTTATTTTCTTCACTATTACTATTGGTGACTTGATTCACAAAGCACACATGGCCATTAAGTTACTGTGTTTTTTAAATTGTGCTTTCATGCCAGATTTGAAATTGGCATTGTGTCACAATTTGTCATTGTCCAATACTGTGGGTAGAAACGCAGAACTGAAATTGTGATAAATTACAAATTGTGTAATGCTTCAACTATGATTTTTGAAACTCCATTGAGGGGAAGGTGGACATATGAACATCTATCTTGTATGACCTAGCAGTGTGACTATAACTCTTCGGAACGGTGAATAAGTGGAACACAGGGATGACAAATTTCTTCACAAACGCATAAAATGAATTTGGGATGAACAACGCTACTTGCTGTTCATCATCACAAGACTAAATATATGAGTGCTTTGGAAACAGCAAATACCTAAGGCCTCACACATTGGAGCTCATGCAACATACCAACATCCCTCCTGCTCGCGAGTCCTTCATTTAAAATCTGTGCACAGCTCTTTGATTTCATCCGGAAAGTGTTTCTTTTTGAAGATATGATGAAATACGTATTTTTTTTCTCTCCTCACGCTGTAAAAACATTTCCCGATGTATGTCATGCAAATAGGACCCTCCACGCGCTTGTACGATTCTTAGCTTATCTCCTTCTGAGCAGCCCGGACCAATCTTATCCATCGCTATATGTTCAATATTTATGGAGAGAAACAAGTCCCAACCAATATTTTTTTCCTTTTAGTTCCTGATAAAAAATACTATTGTGACACAGACCATGAAGCTTTCATCACACTCTAGCTCAGTTTTATCAAGGGAGGCTACTGACCAATTGAGTGAGCTGACCCCCATTGCTCTGGACTTATAACCTTATGAATACAAATTTAGGAGTTCCAAGCACAGCAGCTGGATTCCTCAAGGCAGTTTCCCCCTGAATAATACAAACATGGACACAATGGCTTTATACAGGCATTTTATTACATTATCTTTTTTTGCAATAAAAAAAACATGAATAATATCTGAGAAAAATAGCAGTAGAGGAATCTTCAAGCCTCTGTGGCCAGGTGTTTCCAAAAACACAACTCTAGATGTGCCAGTCCTCAAAGCCTGCCTTCCTTACAGGCCATAAGACTTGTTAAAAACAAACCTGATGGCCCGCTGAACAACATCCCCCTCTAAAACAATCACCATTCTGGGAGCCAGACCAACTCCTCTCAATGACTGCTAGTAAACTCCTGCCAAGACAGATGCAGCAGTGTGTGAATAAAAGGAAAGTGTGTGAGAAAGGTTTACTACAAGGATGTAAAACACTGTCACAAAACGTCAATGCAAACTTTGCAAGATTTGCTACATGGTAGGAAGATGCAGGTGGCATTAAGGGGAGGGGCAAACTGTTGTTTCTAGAGTGCATTTGATTGGACAACATCTGTGTAATACATGAGACAACGTTTTCTCAGTTTTAACTAAAGGGAAAGGTTGTAATGCATGCAAATAAGTATATAAAATAAGTGAATTTTGAAATTGTTAAGACACAAACCCCCCTGATTTCATTGGGTCTTCAACTTGATGCTTTTGAATAATAAAAAAGACTACTTTAAGATGATCTGGGTAAATGAAACCCTCCACAAACATTCACTGTGAATGATTCAGTGCCCTTATTTCAGCTTTTTTCCCCAAACTGAACTATTGCCACACACAGATGCATTAATAAAAGGCAAAATATTTACACAGTGTCTGATGATTTGTCTCAATCTCTTTTTGGTTATTTTTAACATTATTTTTCATGTAAAGGGTGAGGTGACTGCAGGCTAGTGACAGATTTGCAGCAAGTTGCTGGACTAAGTGAGAAGTCATGCTTTCTCTCTCTCTGCAGGGGGCCTGTGGCTGTCTTACAGAGAATCAGTCTCTGTTGAGAATTGATTTTCATCATCCCTCCACAGCAAAAAGCTCAGGTCACATCCCAGCCTGCCCGAGCAAGATAACAGCAAATAAAGTGAGAACAAGTCGCCTGGAAATTAATCAACATATTTTCAGATATAGTCTCAAATAACCAGTTCCTTACAAAGGTTTTGTGTGCATGCTGTAGTTAGTAGCATAAGTTAATCTTTTTTTCCTTTTTCTATAAAGTGATGTTGTTTGTCTACATTTTCCCAAACATATAATCTCTCTCTCTCTCTCCCTCTAAGCCATTCCATCTGATTATGAGTACTTTGCAATCTGCGACAGTTTGATTGATGCTTCACCTCCATGAGCAGAATTTTGAGCAGCACCTCCTTGAAGCAGCCCGTTATGTGTCTGCAAGCTGGTAACCTTGAATTTATGTTTCCACGGCAACAGAGCTGGTCATGCATTATGGATTATCATTGAAATTCTACACCACCTACCTAACATAATAATGGGGGCTTGAGACTTAATCAAATCAGCCATTCTGAGCGAGTATTCGCGCCTATGTACATGAGTGATTTTAATTTAATTCTATATGATTGTTATTGAAAAGTATATGTTTACTCATGTTTGTCTTACAGTTTGAGGGCAATGTACACACGCTGATAAAAATATGACGAGGGAGCTAGTGAAATTTTTTCCGAGCTGCTCAGCTTGTCCGTGTGTGCGCATGTGATCTAAATGTGAGGTGTTAAACTTGCTTTTACTTTGTTAGGACTGCCCACAGGTTACTCGCTGACCCTCTGACTGCACTCGCGAATGGTAAGAGACGGCTGGATTGAGGAGCTCTGATTGGTTGGCTTTACGCAGGGCAAATTTCTTTTATCAGTCCACCTTGAAGAAAGTCTTGTTTATAAGGAGATTTATGAAAATGAATACAGTTACTTAATAATCAACCTCTTTGAAGATGCATTGTTACATACTATTAGAACTTTTTAAATGTAATTATTCAGGGAAAGGCACAAAAACAAAATGAATCATACCCACCCTCATGACATTATATGTGTTTTTTTTGTGTGGAAAAAAGCAGATCTTCAAGGCAAAAATGTATCATTATCCTTTCAATGATAAAATGTACTATTATTAAAATTTGTAACAATATTAAAATTCAAATATATATGATTAAAATTCAAATTAAACAAAAGGTTGGAATTTAAAGTCTGGGGTGAATGCAGACAAAATGAACATTGTACGACTAACAAGTCTTACACTCTTTAAAAAAGTCCTTCTAAATCCCCACGGCAAGATCTTCACACTCCATGATCTTAGAAACACAAATACACACGCCATATCTTACAAACATGTACAAATTACTGTCATTTTCATCCTGCTTCTCTTTCCCGCAGAAAATAACAGAGTAGTTTAACTAGAGTTCCCACTAAACTACCAGAGACGCTGAGTCACACGCTTCATGTTTGTGAGGGTCAGTGAGGCCGTGGCATATAAATGCAGACTCAAACATCCTGGTCTGATCGCTCAACCCTCGCTCAAAGGCTGTAATTACTTCAGAGTACTGTATTGAGTACCGTACAGCAGGCTTAATGTTCCTCCGCTAGGCCCAAATTAACACTGTGAATCAATGTGCACAAGAATAGTGGCTCTCTGCTGTCTCTCAGCGATGGCTGCTGAATTGTTCTGTCACAGTATTGACGATAAATCAAGCGGCAGGTTCATTCCGAAGACACGGAGACAAAAGACGTAGGTGTTATGACTTCATAATTAAGAACCAGAGGGCAACTAACAGCGGCGGGTGACGTAACCCCACGAAACCAAAGTCGTGCAGTGATTTATAGCACATTTACCACAGCGCAAGAATGATTTACATAGCACGTGTTTAGATGAACTGATAATAAAGTTCCATTACTCAAGACAAACCTTTAATTCATTTCTGTATTCTGATTTAAATAGCTATTTTTTTATTTTTGCGATAAATGGGTGAAATGGTCATAACGCCCTTTTAACATTCGTTTAATGTAAGTGGTGAATGACAAATACAATATGAATATGTGCAAAGACAATGTGAAAGATAATGACTACAATATGACAGTTGGGTGGGAGGGAAGCGCGTGGGACTTTGATGCCTGATTAAGCAACTGTATCAGCTGCTGTCTCTCGCCTGTCAAGATACACTCTCATAGATTCCTTTATAAACACAGTGTGGGTAGATAAAGCCAGATCTGCTGTGAGAGTGAGTCTCTGTAAAAACATACCAGTGTTAGATCAGGAACATGTTTATGCTTTATAATTAAAATATGTTAATAGAGCATTACAATATATTGTAATTTAATTGTTTAAATACAAGGATGTTATTTACAAAGAAAGTTATTTTATACAAAAGATCATAATTCACATATAAATCCCCTTGGAAACATGTAATTAATTCTGGTCCAGAAGATTTTTTTTATCTTTTCTTATCCTTTTAACCTTTATCTTATTTTTATTTCAATAAGCATCATCGTTCTTCACTGTAAACTTCCTGTTTCAGGTTTTTAACACTGCACAAAGGTTTAAACAGAATACAACAAAAGAACATTTATAACCAAAATGTTAAATGGATATCTTTAAGATTTAATTATGTATGTGAGAATTAAAAAAAGGATAAAAATAAAACCTGGTGCTGGTGCTGCTGGACCAGTTCAAATCCTGTTAAGTGGTCTGCACCGTTGGATTATACACCATTTTGCAAGACGTAAACAACAAAAGTACTTTGAAACTGTTTGAGTTTTTTATTTCACATAATTAAGTCTTAAAGATGTTTAACATTTTAATATAGTATGTCTTGTTGGTTGTATTTTGTTATGAAGTTAGTGTGTTGTTAAAAGCTGAAACAGGAAGTTTACAATGATGCAATGAAGAATGATGATGCTAATGCTTACTAAAAAATATTAATAGAATACTTCATATTTTAATAGAGTTATCTATATATTGGCTTTACTTTTTTTATGAACAAAAAATATCTCTCTGCTTTAAGTAATAGCAGATGTCTCATGGCTAGTTGTGGATGGGACATTTTCTCTTTTCAGTCTAACACCCTTTATGAGATTGTAGGAGATTCAAAATCTAGAAAGTATTCGATTCTTCGTTGATTGTCAAAATATTTCGAAACATTTCGAAACAATAAAAATTTAAAGGCACAAAATAATGTTGAGAGACAGATAATGGTCAGGCTGGTCTGTTTTGCTAGTTTTATACAAGAGTTTTTGGCTGGCTGCAGGCCAAACAGTTAAACACCAGCTCCACCCGACTGGAAGACCAGCTTAGACCAGCATACCAGTTTTATTTCAGCAGGCATGTGTTTACAAACTGCACTTTCAGTGTAACCGGCTATTTACTTCTGCGCAAATGAACCTGACATTACCATTAAAAAGATATCTCCCAGCATCCGTGTATATCATCCAAGTGTTTTGTTTCGAACCACCATTTTAAACAACGCATACCCTTCTGAGTTTTCATCTAATTGTCAGAAAGGCACAGCGAGCCAGAACGCTGAAAAAGCCGCGATTCACATATTCTGTCAAATTCTGGGTGCTGTGCAAATTAAAAATTGCTTGGTCAAATGAGCTGCTCTGTCTGAGTGAGGGCTACACAATTGGTGGTGACAGGTCCCGAGCAGAACGTGTCAGAGCGGTAATGGCGCTAAGGTAACCAGATGGCTGGTGATGGATTTGGCTGTCTGAATCTATTCCTACAACCCAACCGCGCTAACTACACGTTGGACTGCTGCATATTCCCCCATAATTAGCCGCACATTTCTTCTTGGCTTCTACATGACATCCAGAAAAACACAGTGCCACGGCGCTGATAGAATATTCTGGAGGTGCAAATTAAGGTTCTGACATATCATCGCTGAGATGGAGAAAAAAGACCCAGTGGCCCAGCGAAATGCTTTTACACATAAAGGTGCTTATTTACATACTGTGCGTACACAGCAAATATAAAATAAAGTCAACTCGACGTTTGTGAAAAAGAAAATTGGAAATTTAAGAGTCTCACCGATGAGTCCGAACAAATGAGAGTGGAATTGTAGAATAGATCTCAACAAACTGAGCTTAGGTTTGTCATGTCAAATAAATAAATACATTTCAGACTGAACTTAAATATTTCTCATTTAATTTATCTAAGCCCAATTTTTTTGTTTCATATTCTTAAAGTGATAGTTCATCCAAAAAAAATAAATGATATCATCATTTATTCACCTTCTTTTCATTTTAAACCTGCATGACTTTCTTTCGTCTGCAGGTTATTATTAGATGATAAATTTGTTGGTAGCCAAACAACGGCTCTCCTGTTTTTGCCAAGTGGTTGATGTCCTTCGGACAGCATCGTGTTGACCCTGCGACAACATTTAAATCAACCAATCATATTTCAGCAATAATTTTAGAGTTTTTTTTAAGTTTAATCTTCCAACCAGGATTAGGTGCTTCTATATCATTGTTTTTCTCTTATCATTTCCCTCTGATTTTAAGGGGTAAATTATGGTTATGGTTGGGGTTTGGTGTGGATTTAGGTTTTATTTATAAAAATGTTGTCCTTAGGTCAACAAAATATGTTGTCCTGAGGACATCAACCACTTGGCAAAATGAGGTCGAGCCCGAACAACGGCGTTACCCTTTGACTTGCATTGTTTTGTGTCCATACAATAGAAGTGAATGGGTCCCATAGCTGGTCGGTTACCAACATTCTTCAAAATATCTTCTTTTGTAAGAAAGAAAGTCATCAGGGTTTGAAATGACAAGACGGGGGAATAAATGAAGACAGGATTTTCATTTTGAGGGAACTATCCATTTAATGTGTTTCAATAATTGTCTCATTTGCATTTATTTAGCCTAAACAATTGAGGGAGAAACATCTGAGACAATGTTGATTCTTAAATAAAACCCAACTGAGAACCAAATCTCCTGAGCTATGAAAGAGTAATCTCAAAGCAATAAAATGTACCTCTGGGCTGGTGTAATGACTCACTGCTTTACATAATCTGCAAAAACTCCTATTCCAGAATCTAATTCCATATTCCAAAATTGGAAGAGAACACAGCATACTCTCCTATATCCTTACAAATCCCTCCCTGAATCTACAGGCTCATCGGGTTTAGTGGCACCAGCTACTAAGCTAGAGAAATCTCAGCACAGAGAACCATACAAGGTTGTTTATCTGCTCCTTAGGGATGGTAAGAGACATTCAATGACAGCCACAGATCTCCATCTCTCCCTGCTGGCAATGAGAAGGGGTCAGGGGTGAGAGGAGAGGGGGCTGGTCACACATTCATGCACTGATATTCCGCTTGTCTGGCTGTGGGTTGATTGATGGGCGCAGGTTTGAGGCCTGAGTTTTTCTCCAGTCGTGGATGAAGAACCTTCAGAATGTGGGGGAACATGTGTATAGAAATGGCAAAAGACCATATTAGACATAATGGTTTGGTTGCCATTCACAGTCTTTAAAACAGTAGACATAAAGAGACAATGCATCCAAAATGTACAATTTGTTTTTTGAATAAAAATGTACTGGTGGCTCTTTTCTGTGCAAATATAATGAACAGTGTCTGGAGCTTTCCAAATTAATCTATTCCCCTAAATCCAGTTTACCACAACTGAAAGTTACCATGATCCTATGGTGTCACGCATGGCTGATCGTGCTGACGGCGTTAGTCAGTATACCCATTCTGTGACATGTGAGTGTACCAGTGGTCCTGTGACCCCACCCTTTCCATCTGTAGGGTCTCCTGGGAAAACATGGGTACATGTGCAGAGCCTCAGCCTGTGGGAACAGGCCATCTCTGTCCCGCTGGGGCCCTTTATTCTCTTGTGTAAAAACACAGTGAGATGTTTGGTGTTGCTTGTATGCTTGGTGCTGCAATAACGTTTTAAGTTTGTTCTTTATTTGTGCAACACACCATTTCCCAGATGCAAAAATAGCACCATACATCCTGTCCTGCATCTAGCTACTACACAATATGGTGAATCTATACTCTGCTAGTTATCTGGCAATGTATTGTAAATGACAATGACTAACCATCTGAACGTGTCCCATTCACCTAAATAAACATCCAGATGGATCTGGTATTGGTCCATGATCTAGCTCAGCGATCCCAGAACAGTGGATTTTTATAGTTTCTCTTCAGCTTGAGAACTAGAAATGTGGAAGCAATGTCACTTCACAACTGTGATTTAAAGACCCGCGGTACAGCCGAGTTCAAAGCTGTCTGTATTTCAGAAGCATAATTTACTATGTATGAGTGTATTTTGGCACTGGGCTATTTGTTGAACACGATGTTCCCATTATTTATGCAGGCGCTCCAAACTGAGTGTACTGGCAGAGTGTTGAAAATGCCCTGGCATCACAGGCCTTCATTAATCGGTCACATCAAACCCACAGAGAACTAAAAATACATCCTCAGCAATGTCACGGCAGATGAGAAGCCAAATGGAAGCACTTAATCATCGGAAAGTTTTTTTGTCTGCTTCATGACTGTGAATATGGTCTTTTTTATGTCCATACAACCATTTTGGTCAGAAAACATTCGTTTTAATTACGCTGTAATTGGTGACACGCGGAATAAATTAATGCCATTTGCCCCAGATTTGCCATGAAACCGCTGCTTAGTATGATCATAGAACTGTATTACAAACGAGTAAACATCCATTCAGGGAAAACTATCAGAAATTGTGTATAAAACATATATCACCCATTATCCCATAATAAGTTATCAGCGTTGTCTAAACAACATCAATTTATCCTTCTCATTTACTTACACAGTCGACTTCAATTCAGGAAGTCATTCCACAGCAGTTAAAGAAATGTTTATATCATCAAACCAGCAGCTGTTGTGTACTTAAATACAAATGACATCACTACCTGCTGTAAATGCGTAATATAATGCTCACGTTTAACAGATTATTCAGTATATTTCCCAGATTTGTCTAGTTTACACTCACAATTCTATCTATGTCGGACAGCTGGGCGACCCTGCTTTCAATTAGCCCCGGCTCTGTTCATCTCTGGCCTGCCTGTGAGGAGCGAAGCTGTGCAGGCCGCACATATCTGGTGTGTGACAGGAGCCTGGCACAAAGATGACTCAGTTGGCATAGATAGTTGGCTAGTTGGCATGACAGTGGCAAAATCCCCCCTTTGCTTTCTGGTGTTGTTTGTGTGCCAACACTGTGCTGTGCCCCAGAGATGTGCAGGGAGACAATTGTCCCAGAGCTTACCACACAACTAATGGAGACACATCACCGATAGCCATCTTTCTGACAGGAATCGGTTCTATCATTTGGAGATCAGGGAGTGACTTAGAGGCGGGCAAATTTGATCCAAAGTAATTTGCCACAACCACAGCAGTAAGCAAACCAAAACATTGCTCAAATATGTACTGTATCTTACAGTAATGTAAAGTTAATGTACATACAATAGTGCTCCATTTATCTCCTAAAATGGAACCAAAAAGCATCAGGATCGCTAAGGCATACTTAAAATGACTGAATGGAAATGCATTAGACAACCAATGTCAAAGTGTTTTTTTTAGAACATCAATTTTAACTTTAGCCACTATTCTGCCATGTCTTTAAAAAAAAAAGACAAGTTACTTTAGTCAGATGACATCAATCTGACTTAAAAAACATCTCAAACAATAAATAATTATTATTAGCTTATAACTGCAAATACTTTATTAGTTACGTAATAAATATATTTATTAGACTATTTTTGTTTAATTTTAACCAAGAAATTACAGATTACAGGTTTTGATAAACTATAAGCATAAACAACAGATGTAGTTTTAAAAAGGAAAAGCGTTGAAACTTTCTGCTTGTAGAATGTTAGTGGAACATCTGTGGTTACTCTGTCAGGACACCTGTGAGAACCTGAGAGGAACTGACCTCATACATCCACTACAAATCCCTTTGGCAGCAGTTAGTGAAAAAGTATTTTTAATCATTGAAAAAGTTTTAGTTTTCTCTAGTTTTGAGAAAAGCTTTCATATTTCTATCTAACAGTTATAATTATATACTGTATTTTTAAATGTGACTCAAGTCAAGTGTACAAATACTTTTTGGGACAATGTAGATATGAAAGTCATATTTAATATTCAAAAGGATCGTTTAAAAACAAGTATAGGGAATTGTAAAACCCTGTCCTACTATAAAAAATAAATGCAAGCACAGCATGGCCAAATTATCAAGAGGAGCCAGCAAACCTTCCCTGCACTCCAAACACACACACACAGGCTGACCCACCCCGTGCTTTGCGACACACGACACTTTTCTTTAGCTTTTCAAAAAGAAAAGGGGGTGGATGCGGCGTAGAGGCAACCCAGGCAGAACGAGAGAAACAGAAAACCACAAAGCGTCCTTTATCTGCCTCTGGATTGTACAAACAGCGCTTGCCCCCGCCGAGGCTGTACTCCTCTGCGGTGTGGTTAACCTCTCAGGGTTACCCACCAACCGACTCTCTAATAAGCATCTCACAAAAGCCCGGACTGTCCAAAGGGGAGGAGAAGAAAGAGGGAGAGCCAGAAGAGGGGAAGGAGCTAAAGGGAGGGGCAGTGAGGCAGATGCCAGACACACAGAGAAGAGCAGATGGGGCTTGATGAATCCTGAAAGGAAGGAATTGAAACCCGCTGAAGTTGCCAAAGCGGCCAGCCGCAATTATCGCTGCGCCTTTGGGTTCATTGTCAATTAGAGTGGCGGTTGCGCCGAGCAGCAGCTGTGGCAGATGGCGAGCTTCCAGGAGGAGAAGGAGGCAGGGAGAGGAGATGGGACCCGGGCCATCCCCCTAGAGGGTCTTGCTCTCTCACTCTCTTCAGTTTTCTCTATGATAACACGGTGATGGTATTGAAGGCCCCTAGGCCTCATATCACACAGTAAGTCCTCTTGAGACTAAAATCTCATCCACTTTACGTGGCACCTGCTGCGTAATAGAAAGATTTAAAAAAAGATTTAGAAAGATATTGAAAAGTTTGTGGCTTCCGCATTTCAGTGTTTTACAGTGGCTTTAATTATTTTCTTAATTATTAAATCAAATTGTTGATATTACAAGTCACTTTTACTTTAATATAATTCAAATTCAAGTGAAATGCAAAGCCAATTTAACTTCAAAACTTTAGTTCAAAATCTGGTCTAAATTGAAAAATGTGACATTTTATACTGTGTGCAATACAACTACACTGAACACAATGTTTTGTCAGGTAAGTTGAAGTCCAAAAATATTAATTCAACTCTCTCATATGGCATTTAATTAGCTCAAAAAGCAGACTTGAAGTGTCAGGTTGATACTTTTGAGACGTTCCCTAATCTCATTAGAACGGAATATAAGCAAATTGTCAAACTTCAGAAACATCCTGTTTCAAATGTCTTTCATGGAAAAATCTAATAAAACATGAATATATGTAATACGGTTTAACCTGCCTTCTTTAAACTAAACCCCACAAATAATTTCCAACATCCAGATTATACAGAATTAGATTGTTTAGTTATGTACTTGTACCATTTAGAATGGGCCCATATCTGTGTGCTAATGGGTTAAACAAGCACAACTTGTGCTTATATAACAACTGTCATAAAAAATTGCCATATCATTTTTAAATTGCTGGGGATATTACATTTCTGCTTGATTACCTCCCATAAGCTGTTCAGAAATTGCACAATATTATGCTGTTATTGGCCATTTCCACAACCCCAACAGAAACGTCTAATTTCGTTATCTAAAAATACACCTCTCTTTAAATCACCCATGCACACAGCCATTAAATATTTCCAGTGAAATGTCTCCGACTGGCAGCTCAGATTGCGCTTTCCTGCAGAACGGTGCGATGGAAGGCAGTGGACTGAGGAGGGTATATTGTGTTGGCTGTATTGAATAAGGTTGAATCAGCTGAATTGGTTATGCATTGAATCAGCTTTGCTCTGCGGTGAATCTTACTGTGGGGATTTGAGTTTGACTCCCACTGAGTGAATGCCGAGGCTCTGCTGCTCTGCTGCTCTGCCCTATAACCCCAACACCTCTATAGCTGTTATTCATCACACTCTGTGTGTGTGTTTGTGTGGGACAGAGAAAAAGTAATAGAGAGAGTTTGTGCAAGCTTGCTGCTATGCTTTACATTCGAACATGTCACCGTGTGCATTTTTCCAAATACACAGTATGCACAGCATGTATTGATGTATGTCTCTGATTTGTGCGTTTGCGGTTTAAAGCACAGCTGACGTTAGGCCCCTCACTCCGTCCGTGGCCCCCGGGGCCCCTGCTTGCAGATGGGAGTGTGCCCTGCTGCTGCCCGAGCCTGCAGGAGCCCATACAAACACTCCACAGTTTCCACAGTGACGCCGGCATGGGGCTCCCCTCTTCCCAACTCCTGCTTTGTCATGCTGTTTCTTTGGGAGCAGGGCAGCTGATAGAGAAGATGTGGAGGGGAGGGAACGGGCTGGTGGGCGGATGGGTAACAGAGCAGCACTAAGGCTGGATGGGGGTCAAACCCTCCATCTGCTCATGAGAAGCTCACAGGTCATGGCTCACAACAATGGCCATTAGCAATGCTGACAGGCAGGTCAGGAGGCCTCATCGCCATGGAGACCAGGGCAATGTGGGCCGAGGGGTCTCGCTTTAGCCACTGCCATGCAGACATATGACTGGACTCTTTTCATCACAACAGAAAAGTGAGGTGTGAACTTTCTAAAGACCTCTGTCTGCAAAATCTCTTTCTAGATCTAGATGGTAAGAAGGAATCATTCTGTGAGGTTTAGGGTCCATGCATGTGCTGATGTCTGAAATTATGGCTGGTTGTTTTGGGGGGCGTACAAGTATATAAAAGTTTATATAACAAACTCAACATAACAATCAAACAAGGACCCTAAACCTTAAAAAAAGTAAGTGAAGAGTTTGTGTCTTTTAAACCTCAAAGATAAATAAACACTTAAAATAACACTACATTTCGAAATTGACTGCCTATATGCAGTCTTAAGCAAAGCATGCTTGGAACTGAAAATCCCCCTCAACCAGTCGTGTTGAATTAACTTGTTTATATTAAGTATACTCAACAATAGGTCCAATATTATAGGGTTTTGCGTTTTACTCAACAATGTTAAGTTGAGCAGTCAAACACTTGTTAAGTAAAGCCGACGGTACTACATTTTTTGTATAAATAAATACTTACATTAATGTAGTAACTGGCATTCTCTATGTACTGTGAACAAGGATGGGTTTAGTAAAACTAACAACAGCGACAGTTCATTTTTGAGTGTATGTGTTAAATATAAACATATGTGTACATATAACCTTTTATGTGATTTAAAAAAATATTATTCATCGTTGAGAAATTGCTCAAGCAACGTCGTCTAAAGCATTTCAGGTGGCACAGCACTAGATATCATTTTATTGCAACTCAAATATTGTTGTATTTATGTCTTCACAGTTATTAAAAAAGAATATTAATACTGTTTCGTTAAAAATAGCTGATGACATTATCACACGAAAGAGTCTATTGGCTCCACTAGGACCTATTTTTCCTGTTGTACCGTAAAGCATCAGCACACTCGGACTCCTACCACAACCGTCACTTGCACATAGCCTAATTGTGATGATAGTGTTTGTAGTGCTTTTGACAGAAAAGTGACAGAATAAAGAAAAGGGTTTGTTGAAGTGATAACTACGATATACAGTACTTCTGTCGGCTGGCTTTCTAATAGGGAGGCTCAGAGATGACATATTTTTGTATGCAAAACCCAGAAAGCGAGTTAGTATTTTAGGGCTTCTGGTTCCATCGCTTCAGTCTATGGGTTTTTTGAACGGGTTTTTGGTAAATCGCCCAAAATAAGGTCTGTGGTAAACAAAACCTCTAAACATATCTAAATATGCGATCTTTCAAAAGTCTATAGGAAAAATGCATAGGCTTTCGGTCGAGTATACCAGCGCGGCGCTCACTTCCGATTTAAGTCCGATTTTTACTTCTGCGTCGGACCTAACCGTAGCCTCTACGCCGTAGGCTACATGTCAGTTTTCATTTATACTTCTACGTCGTTGTCCGCGTCGACAGGCAATTGACAGGCGGGTGTTGCTTGTGTAACCAAGACAAGAGCCGAGGAAGAAGCAGCGTGTTTGAGAAGCATTTGAGATGCTAAATACAGAAGCACAAATAATTTACTTAGATAATTCATTCGGAAATGCGTTTGGGTCCGTATTGAGTTGACGCGTTGTTACATTTTTGGAGAGGTGCGCGTCAGGCTACGGTGTAGGGTTTGCGGCTCTGTGTAGGCTATGGCGTTGGTCCGACGAAGAGCGATAAATTGGGCTTTAGCCTACAAAAATACATCATCTCTGAGGTATTGGATTGTGTATTGTTTTGTTCCACGTGACAATCAACAGAGTTTCTTGTGCGTTTCCCCCACAAATCAGGATTTCTGATCGTACATTTTCAACACGATTACGATTCGTGATCGGGTCAGCTTAAGTGTTCTTCCGATCAGGTTAATTCACTCTTAACACATCACACCACGGGTATTGATAATCTTTCGAGCCATTTAAGATCATCGAGAGTTTACCGAGGATTGTCGGAAGGGGAGAAATCGGCCCGATTATCATCTGGTGCCTCACCAGGGCATAGTCAGAAAGATATGAAAAGTTAGAACTGTATGTTTTGCTAAAATTGAATACAAGTTGCAATTTTGTGTTACCATGGTGGTAATAACCCTCCATTCTCAAGGGGGCGATAGAGTTACTGTGGCATCACAGAATGTGTTAATTTTAAACAAAATACAATACAATTATACCTGAATACATTTTAATGTCGAATGTAAAATAAATGACTGGTTCATCCTGTGGACACAGGAGCAAAATACTATAGTTTTTGTGTCAAAGTGCTCGTGGCCCTGTGCGTCACACAGCTTGATCACATAACCCTGACTTTACAGAAACGTTCAAACGCAGGACCGAAACAACAAATAGTGCACTAGGAAACATGACAACAAAAATCTACCACCCATTGTCCAGATCAACACTAACAGATGTTTTAACATACCCGGGGCGGTTTTACAGGATTTAAACAACAAGGCCCACATGCTTGCATCCCACAGTCCCCTCCATCTAACAGCAAACAACACCAACAACTAATTATCTCTGTGTTTGCTCTTCGGACTGTCTACAAAAACTTGCAATATTTGAATTTCGATTCTACTTGTTATCTCCCACCAACACATAAGCCCACTCGCACCCCTCCATGCTGGCCGTCCATGAGCTATCATTCATAATAAGCAACGTCAATCTCATCAGACATTGTTTTTTTGCATCCAGCATCGGTGCTGTAATTAGGTTCATGAAGAGTTCGTTAAACAAAAGCGGCATTAATCTGGTGTGCTGTAATCCCTCTGTTTGTTTGCTTGCCGCTCCAGACGGTTTGTCTAGCTGCAGACAGTTTGTTTACAAGGACACGGCGAGGAGCTCGTCCGCTCCCTTTTTAATGTCACCGCCAGAGAGCGACCCTCAGACGTAAGTATGATTTTGTCTGACTGATGGTTCTGAAAAGGAGTAAAGAGTTATCACATTGTCAAAAAGCTCATTCTACCCCTTTTTTTCCCTTTCACCCCGTAAAAGCGTGTAAAATCCATTCCCTCTCTCTCCATGCCTCCCAGGTTTCTCTACCTCATGTGAGAACTTATCTTCCTGCTGGAGCTGAGTGGCAGGCAGCTTGCAGAGCTACAAAGAGAGAGAGTCTTTTAATCGCTCAGACATAGAGAGTGAGCTGCTGTGGAGGTATCGATTTGCTGGAGAAAGCTGAAACACCCGTTTCCAGCTACTCGAGATAGGAGAGAGCTCTGGGAGTTCTTGCTGTTGCATAAGACAACAGGCCACTGACCTATTTTAGATGCTTCTTGCTGGGAGCACTTAAAGAAATAGCTTACGTCAATTTGAAAATTCTGTCTTTAGTTACTCACATGTGTATTAATTATTTTTATGACGCTTTAATTATGTTTTTAACCGTGATTTTTGTCATCCTCTGATAACAATGAACTATGTGGATACTGTAAACTATAACACCATGTGTGTTTTGAATGAAATGAGGGTGAGTATATCATTTATTTAAGACAAGAAGGCAGAAAAAAGCTTTATAACCCCTGTTTTTGTGCCAAAGAAAAGTTAATTGCTATCGTTTTCCTGTAACCAAGTGTTTGGTTTTATTTTTATGCAAGGAATATAAAGAATGTTCCTATACAGGTCAGAGTAATCTTTCACCTTTACATTTAATGGACATTTAAGGGGTTACCAACTCTTAATACATGAAAGGTGCTATGTGTAGTATTTGTCAGGATCTACTGACAGAAATGTAATATAATATACATTATAACTTGCTCTACAGTTTGTAAATACGCTATCTCTTTTGGCAAAGAAGCAAAAACGCAACGTTGTCTTATTCTGTCGGAACCCCTGTAGTTTTTGAAAAGTGAGGGGGGAGGGGTGGATTGAGCCGTTGGTTGCAATTCGCAAACTCACCGCTAGATGCTGCTAAAATCTCCACATTGCTCCTTTAAAACATATACTTAGTGTGGCGCTATTGTCTACTTTATCTGCAATCCTCATATTTGAGTCCAGGCGAAAATGTGCCAATGGTTTGCGTGGACTTAATTAAGTGCCCTTCACAGAAGCCATTGTGTAGATTATCTATTTTTTGGGATTTTCTCCCCTTTGCACGCTCCATAATAGTCTGACATCACCCAGCGTCTCCAAGCCTTTAGTCTCTGCCGATCGGAAGATATGAACTAATTGGAAAATAACAAAGGGTATACGGTAGGGCAATTACATCACTAATAACTTGCTCTAAACATTCATATAATGTGGGCAGAAAACCTTGGCCTCGCCAGAAGATAGCTGGTATAGTGTGTTGTGTGTTGTTGTTGTTTTTTCCTTCGTCGTAGGCTTTGAGTCAAAGGTGCCCTCCTTTTGCATGTTTCCCAGAACAAACAATCACAATAAATTATTCAGTTATCCGTGCAAAGCATTAAAATATTCCAAAGATCCCGACAAACAAAGCTTGCGGGAGCAGATGTTCGCTGACTTTCAGCAGAGCCTTTCAGCTAAATGTTTTGCTCTGGTTTGGCTATTACGTTTTACTTTGCCAAGTCTTCTCCACCAAGATATGGAACCTGGGTAGGGTCATGGTTTGGTAATGATGAAGATTCAGAAGCCCCGCTAAGTGCTAGTCTTCTTAACCTGATTACCGAGCTCATGCACACTGCCAGGGAGAAGAATATTCATTAGGGACCCACTGAGAGAGCTGATAAAACAGCAGACAGCTGCACCGCCGTGTCTGCACCCGCGCTACGTGCGTGAAATGCAGACATTAGCATGTGAAAGAGTCGGCCTTCCTGGGCCCCTCAGCAATAACGCTAAGCTTTAGGAACACTGCTTATGCGCTCATTGCTCTGCTGTAGCTTCGCTTTGCCAGTCCTCCAGTCACAGTAAATGATCAACTTTTCAAGCTACGCCCTGAAATTCAAGAGGTCAGAGTAAGTGTGCAGTGTTTTAGAGGCATAAATCTGTCCTACCATTGTTACAGGTTTTATGTTTAAGCTGCCAGCTTCCTCGCTGTACGAAAACATTTGACTATTTGACTACAAGAAGGGTATTGTCATTTTACTCTAAGAAATATGCTGTTAATATGTGACAAAAAGTGGTAACATTTCGCATCTTTTGGGTTGACTTCATCTAATTCAGATTTAATTCAATTCATTGTTAAAATGTTAGAGGGATTATAATAAGCTTTCCTGTGGCTCAGTGGTTAGAGCACGGCAATGCCAAGTTCATGGGTTCGATCCCAGGGGATTGAACATAGTCAGAAACAAAAATATATACTACAATGCAATGTAAGTCGTTTTGTATAATAGTGTCTGCCAAATGCGTAAATGTAAATGATACAGATTCTGTAATCCTTTATTCACTCTCATGTCATTCAAAACTCATTTACGACTCTTTCTTTTGTACAATGCAAAAGAAAATATTTTGAGAAATGTCTCAGTGGTTTTGTGTCAATAGAAGTCAATGTGGAACAATATTGTTTGGTTACCAATGTTCTTCAAAATATCTTGATTTGTGTTCTGCACAAGAAAGAAGGCCATACAAATATGGAAAGGTGATTAAAACATTATACAAGCATTTTTATGTTGTTAACTGCTCCTGTAAAGGTCCAGTGTATGAAATTTAGAGGCATCTAGTGGCAAGGTCATGAATTGCAACCAACGGCTCACCCCACCGCTCCCCCCTCCCTTTCGAAGCACTACGGTGGCTCTCACAGGACTAAGATGTCGTCCCATCTCGGAGATCATTTACAGTATTTACGAAACACACTCTATACAGCAATTTGTCCATTTAGGGCTACTGTAGAAACAACATGGCAAATTGCATGCAAGGGGACTCGTGGTGTATGTAGATAAAAAAAATAACGCTTCATTATGTTAGGTCTTTTCACCTCTGAAGACATTCATGAGAGACACATTCAATAGATCCTCCAAAAAATTACACACTGGACCTTTAAGTTACCATGACTTACAATTTGCCATTAAATCTGCCAATTTGCTTCAAAGACCATTACTTGTGTTTCCGAGAGGTATAAGTTAGAACTATAGAAAAGTAAACAAAAACATGAATATTTTTTAAAAGTGTTATTTTTAATTTCTGCTAAAGTGTACTGCTTTAAAAGACAAATAGATGTACACATATTTTAACCATCAGTTCCACGTGACCATTATGACAATTGTCATAATTTATCATCTTATATATATAATACTACAATGCACATATATTTCATTATTCACTAGACTCCCAAAGGACGGTTAGTCTACAGGACTGTCTTAACACATCAGCAAACAAGCTTTTCTTAATTCTCCTTACATTTAGACAGTCTCAGTAACCACAAAGGTAAATGGATGAATACTGAAGGCTCTTAGTGGAAGGCTGGGCCTCTGTGGGCTGTTGATATTGCATTAATCATGCACATTTTTCACGACGGTTTGTGCGGCACGTCAACCAGTGAGGTAGCATTACATTTAAAGTAGCCCCATGCTTGAGTTCTCTTCCTAACGCATCTGTAAATGTCATAAAACATCAATTATATCCGCCTGCTGCAAGAGGCTGCTTGACATTTCACGCTCTTTTGAGTTGGTGGCGGAATCTGTGACACCAGCACTGTTTTTTGTTGGTTTGCCATATCGCAGTATGGCTTGGCCGAACTCTTTCTTCAGCATTTGTATCAATGTCAGATTTAAAGAGGGACGGAAGACCTTATCTAATTGAGCCACAAAACCTGCTCTTAGTCGTGCAGATGTAAGAAGCCAGATCAGATTTGATGTGTAGGAATCAAATTATCTTTTATGATCCTGGCTCTGTTAGCAGAACCAATTTTATTTTGTTTCTTTCTTTTTTCCTTAATTTCGCTTTAAAGTAAGTCAAACAGCTGTTCTTCATGAAATGTTTGTTGTTAAATACAATTTAAATGATATGTAATGTATTTCAAACATGCATAATTTATATTAATATTTTAAAAATGGCATCAAATGTTTTGTTCTGTTGAACACAAAAAAGACATTTTAAGGAATATGGGAAACTGCAAAGTTCTGGGGCACCACTGACTACTAGCAGTTTTGCTCCCTACTATGGAAGTCAATAGTGCCCCATAACTGTTTGGATACAAACATTCTTCTAAAAAAATGTTTCCGTGTTTAGTGGAACAACGGAATTTAAACAGGTTTGGAACAGCTAAGGGGTAAATGATGACAGAATTTTCATTTTTAGTTAAACTATCCCTTAATGTAAAACATAAATGCATGGAGCCATGGACGTATGTCCGTTTTTAAGCTGCCCCATGAGAACGAAAAACCACAGTCTTGAATCAGTGTTACCTGGCCGCAGGAACATTTTTAAATGCTTTTTCAACGTAACCTAACCTCTTACCAAACCTTCACCCATGGTTACCGCAGTTTATGACTCTTATTTAAGCAGAATATTCAGTCTGTCACTGATAAGTTTCTCCAGTGTAGGTGACATGCCAGTATAAGACGAATTACTCCACAAGCAGAAACCGACACAAGAAGTCTGTCAGGTCACCAACGGGGCATTGTGTTTTGTTTTCTCATGATGCCTCATTCTTTGCGCAAAACAGCAGTAAGCTCTTTAAACAGACAGCTGAACCAGCCGCTGCTCCACATTTCAGTCAGACTGACCATTCTAACCGTATCCATCCTTACCAATAAATTTGGCTCGAAGTCTATTTCTAAAAAATGTACCTACAATTAGCTCAATACTTTTTGTATTTAACCAAAATGAAAGTAAAAACTAGTCTATAACAGGACCAAGTTTCACAGAACTCTATAGAAGATAAAAACAAAACAATGAGTAAAATCATCAGATCTACACACTAAACAGCTATAGAATATATCAAAATATGTCTTGACAATACTAGATTTTGATATTAAAGCCATTTTCACACACTTAGAAACAGCTTCATTCAGGTATTCATCAAACACTTCAAATTACTATATAGTGCATGACCATTGGTCCAGTCCTCCCATTCTATTCAGCGGGGCAGGAAATTGACCCCTGACCGTAAGAAAAGAAAGACACAGAGGGGTGGGAGACAGTGACACAGAAAGAGTGATGAAGATGAAGAGAGATCGCTGGGAAATTAGAAATGTGAGCAGAAAGGGAAACCAGTGGGTACCGGTCGTAAGGTGCGAGTGGCAGGGCAGGTTGAATGACAGCTCAGTGATGGATTGTGGTCTGAATCACTGCTTATGCCCTCTTCACTCTCACTCACCCCCACAGATCTCTGACAGGGCTGTTCATCGCACTCTTTGTAAACATACAGTCACTCTTATATTGTGAGGTCAGGACTGAGACTTCAGAGAATACTCAAGCAGCTTCTCCTCCTCTATTTCTCTCTCTTTCGTTTTCCTGCTGTCCCTTTCTTTGTTTGGCATTTATTATTCCTTTAATCATTAACAACATGCAAATATTGGAACATTAGCGGCAGTGCAATTGCTTTGGGACAGTTAATATAATTTGGTCACTCATTTATCCTTTGGCGGAATTGAATCTTTGTAAACATTTGGAAGTAGCTACTCAGTGTTTCTAAATGTTCTTAAACCTGTTTCTCAAAAAGAAAATCATCATGAAGATGCATTGTTTAAAGCATTTATTTGTTTTGTTTTACACAATATAAAGATTTATTTGTATTATTATTCCGATCTCATCTACATTTGCTTCATATAATTAAAGCCAGCAATCATTCTAATCATTGAAGACAGGCATTTCTGTGCCTTTTTTTTCATTTCGCTCACCGTGGATTCTTTCACATTAGCATATTTTCATTAACCTTGCAGAATGAATAATTTACACGTCTCGGAAAGATGAGTTGCGCTGCTATCGGGTACAGATTCTCAAAGCCAGATTTTGTTATTTTGTCTTGTACAGTAAGACGGGCCTCCGAGATGACAGGAATAATTAGGTGCACCTGAACCGACTCTACCCACACACAACAGAGGAGGCGGCTGGAGGTGATGTGAGGTGCTGTAACTCTGAAACCTGAGCTGATGGGAGACTCCCCAATCTCCCAACGCCCCATTATGCTTATGCTTTCCTCCCTTGGCTCTCCTAGGAGGTGGAAGGTGGGGTAAACTGTCAGGAAGGGGGTGGGGCGGTGGGCTCCTCATTAGTACAGTGGATGGTACAATGGGATGTAAGGGCACCGGGGCTGCTCACGTTGCCTCATTGGACCCCAGGGCACACAGTTAACTCATACTGGAAACAAAGGTGTATAATAGGGTGGGGCTGTACAAAATTTTATAGGCAGCAATGTATCTTCGGGAAAAAAAAGGTACTTATAGTGACATTTATATTTGGGAAAGTAAGTAGTTAGCCACTGAACATAAGGGTACAGACTAGTGCAAAAAACTAAATCTTTGTTCGGTGTGTTTATTCACTTCTTGCCCTCCTTTGGGGTTCATTGTTTGTGTGGTGCTGGAGAGAGACTGAGAATGTTGCCGTACCCCTGAAGATGCAAAATTTCATGCCTTTAAAATCATTTAATGCTGGAGCTGTCACATCAGATTATCGATACACACGAATTCACTTTTATCCGCCTGCGCTTCGGGGTCCTTGGTATACAATGTCAATATATTTCTGCCGGGCAATTTATTACTTTTATTCCAGCTCTGTGTACATTTCAGCTACTAAAAGAGAGAAAATAGCACACCATACATTAGTGTCATCCTTAATCAATCTTAAACGGAATCTATTTGAAGATAAACCAGAAAACAGAAGCCAGACAAAAGTAATGAACCTCCATGTGGCTTTCTGGGGAATACATCCAATCTCGTAGTTTCTGAACCCCCCTCTCATCTCCTCCCACACCTTTATTATCATGCATAGAGCACAGCAAGAGCTTCGATTCAAGGGAGGAGTTCCGAAATTCATTTTTGCCTTTTCTTTCTTCTCTTTTTTTGCTTGATGAACCTCATGCTGGAGGAAAAAGAAAGAACAGAACAGTTTTTTGTCAATCAGACCAGAAGAAACACAGCTGATTGTTAAAGGTTCGGATGAAGCAAACATCAAGTTTTTATGACAAATAAACAAATAAACTGTAGTTTTAATGAACAAGAAAGTAACAAATTGAACAAAATGTCAACATTAAGTCTCAAAGCTGAAATGTTTGCACGATTCACATTTGCATTTACTGCAAAATATATATTTTTAAATAGTTTAAATTTGAATATGCAAATGATAGTGGTAATTAACAGAGCAAATGTCGGAGGCATGGCAGTGGGGTGTGATCTATTGTGCTCTCCACATCGAACATTATGAATTAATAAATAATATCACACATGGTCATTAGTCTATAGTGGGAAACTATCTAAGGAAAAAGGGAGATAAATCAAAACAGCCCGGTTAAAAGTCATATGGACATTTATTAAACAAACAATTTGTTGAATGGGTCCTGTAGTTTGTCGCATTTAAAGAAACCGTATCGTACATTGATATCTAGCGGTTGAGCTTGGTATCGCAGTCTAAATTCTGAATATTGGAGAGACAAGTTTAGCCAAGTAACGGTTCTTCTTTGTTTCTTTTGCTTGTTATCAGAAATAATCTACAGACACTCTATTGTTTGTGTATGTGTACCGGAACATGCGCAGTAACAGGTTTTTTTTCCGTCACTTTTAAACTGTCTGTATATACGCTTTATTATACCATGTTTTTCTGCATATTGATTAATGTATACGTATAGTTTTACTACAAATACCATGGTTAAACTACAGTTGCAGTGAGACCATAGTATATTTGTGGTTATGGTTTTACAAATAAAACCCCAAATATGTTTACTAGTCTAACCACGGTTCATTTTTGCAAAGGCAGTCTACCATGAGAAAATGTAGATTGATTTAGATTGCATCATTTACAAAGGGCCATAATGTGATGACGGGACTGTTTGGTTGATGCTAAAATACACAGACATCATAAAACGGCCCTAAAATATGGTTTATACATTGCAAAATGATTTCAGTGCCATAAAATAACATCTATTTATATTCAGGAGACATGAGGAAAGAGAGGCAGTGTGTCTCTTAGCACAAGGCTAATAGAGCTAATGATGTAAGCCTGCATCATGATCTAGGGCCTAGGCTATATAGATAATAGAAGAATGAGTCATCCCTGCCTCAGACTCCAGCTCATATCTGTGGCTTCATATTCCAGCAGGCTCCGATTCGCTGAATATCTCTAAGCGCTTGAGAAGATGCTTTTAGCCTCATCTATAGCAGATCAGGGCTTATTGATGTCGGCCGGAAACATGACTGTGCTATGGCAGTTTTTTGTGTTTACAGTGCCCGAGCTGAGAAGTTGCGGTGAGATTTACAGTAGGTGTTCGAATAAGCAGACAAACAAGTTATTCCATTACTGACAGCTAAAATCAAAGGCACAAATCAGTGAGAAATAAATGTAATGAATTTATTCATACTGATCAAAAAATATTTTTGCTCCAATAAATCATCAGTCGCACAACAATCAAACAAAGATACAGAACATCGGATGTCAGCTGCACTTAAACTTATGATTGTAAATCATGTCAATGATCCGAGCAAAGAAAAGGAAAAGACTGTCAGGACTGTACAGCTGTCATATCTGCACATTGACCTCATAAGGTCTGTACTAATTGGTGATGTAAGCCGCAAAACCAAAAGCAAAGCGCAGGGATTATAAATGATAAACGGACGCCGGCTCACTGAGTTCTGTCTTGGCTATAATAAATCTGAATGTGATTCTGAATGCATTATTGAGAGAGAGATATAACAGAATCTCCCAAGACTCCCTAACTCACCCGTACCGCATGTGAAAATGAGTTTCCTGTCTGAAACTCATAACCTCACACACTCTGAGTTACGGATTACATTATTTTTGTTATTCCAGTGGAGATTTGATGTTGGTTTTGGGGGTTGTTTGTCAGTGCTGGTACAGCGTGATACAGAACATGTTTGATTGGACTGTAGGTTTAAAGGGAATATACAGGCCGTGGTGAAATATATGGGGGGACAGAAATAAAATGCAGTGAATTGTGGGTCCAAAGTAACATAGGTGCTGGCACCAAACAATTCATATTACAAAACTAAACTACACAGCTTTTTGTGGTGCCCCACATAAAAAATATCGTGGTGTACTATAGTATTTACTATAGTAAACTGTTATAAATTGTAGTAGTACTACAGTAGTAAAATAACTGTAGTTGATTGTTAAACTTTGTATAATAAATATTAAAATTTAGCAGCATCTAGCGGTGAGGTTGTGAATTGCAACCAATGGCTCACTCCAGCCCTCCCTTTAGCTCATTCTAAGGTAATAAAAAGATAAAGCTTCATTATGTTAGGCCTGCATACACCTCTGAAGACATACAGCACCTTTAATATTTACTATAGTAAGGTTCAAAAACACTGTAGCCACCAAAAATGTCTAGTTTACTATAGTAAATACTATACTACGGTATATTTCTTCACATTCTTAACACTAAACCCTTACAAATATATATATTAATCTGTTTTATAATAATATATTTTTGCTACCAAGACAAAAATGGGGGTCTTGAAGTTTTGTTATGTTTTGAGGGGGGTTTTGCCAAGGTTTAGGTTTAGCAAATGCAGGTCTTTGCAAAACTACTTTAATTTGCATTCCAGCAAGTTCACATTCTTATTTCACAAGAACACCACTACAGCTTGAAAGACCTTCTCTGTTTTTCTTTTCAGCTGGTTTGAATACGTTGTAAAGGTCAGGTGCTCTTCTCCACTGCTCTCCACTATGTAGTGCGCTTTGGGCTCTGAGAGTGAGGGGATCGTGTTCTACAACGTGACATTTACTGGGTCTTCTTGTGCGTGCCGTTTCGCTCACCCTATCCATCAGCGCTCTGTTAATGAAGGTGGCCTTCATCTCTACATCATGGGTATAAAACATCACCTCGAGGCCTACATCTGAATATAGAGAATAAATATTGGTTTTATTATCAGTATAATTGTTATTTATGAACTGTGGAGCATCGCTGTGTGTGAAGATGCAGAGATGAAGGCAGGGCTGTTACGCTGGGGTGATAATGCTGTTCAGGGTGTAAAATGACAGCAGTAGATCAATAGGCCATGTGGGTCTTCATGCTCTTGGGATGGATAGAGCAAGCAGTCATAACTCCTTTTCATATTAACGGTGTGTCCTTTTGCACGGCTGTGTTTTCATGGTCATGTGTTGTTTTGATGGCAAGGTCAAAGCAAAACTTATATATATACAGTAACGTAAAGTTTGGAAACGCTTGATTGATATGTTTCCGGTAATCTTGAAAACCTTTTGATCTCAAGGTGTATGTGTAAATGTTTCTTCTAAAATAGCATGATGTTGAACCATTGCACATATTTTGCCATTCATTGACTATTTAATGTTAGCACTATGAATTGTTGTTATAAGTCAAGAAATGCATAACAACTGTTACAGTCCTGTTTCCCATGTACATACTGTGTACTTATTACAGTAAATATAATAACGGGGAAATAACTAGGTACTAACCCTGAACCTACCCCTAAACCTAAACTTATACCATGTAGTCACATTATACTACCCTGTATTTTCTTAAGTAAGTACACTGTAAATACACGTAAGGTCAAATAAATTGCAACCAAGATTACTTTTGTGTTGTATTGAAATAACAACAGCATACAAATGAAAAATGACATGGGAGTGAATGAAGAATGAGAAAATGTTCTTTTAATCTTGTCATGCACAAAGCCTTCATTAAAACTCGCTGACTACTTTAATCCCAAAAACTAAACTAAATCATCGCAAAGAGTTGTGTCCTTTCCCTAAATGATGAAGAGAAATGGTGATAAGCGCTTTTATTCTGCGCAGGGAAATTCAACTGCTGATGAGGCGTTAAGCTCCTCTGTTCAGGAGTGATTTATTCTAATGGGCAGCCAGGGACCAGATTGTGCACAGCCACTGCGTGGGTCAGTGCTTTCACAAATGAGAGCTAAAATCAGGCCGTTTGAGCTCCCGGCACTCCGATCCTCATTGACGTAAATGAACACTGATCTACGGCCAGCTTTTCTGATTTCTAAAAAGGTGTTGTCAGAGACTACGATCGGCACGTCAGTTGCAATCTCTGCTTAAAGTGACTTTTGAAAGTGACTTGAGCTCGGTCTGGTGGTGCTAAACTCAGTTTCTTCAGAGGCCTGACGGAGAGCCTGGGGGTGATGTCACAATAGGTAACTCACACATGCAGTCATCTCATATATAGTCAGATTTCAGAGGCACATCAGTCATTCCGAGTCACTGAGTGGTGAAGTAGATACCAGTCGAAGGCAGATTACGCTCTATGGACGATGACTTCATTTACAGTGTGTAGTATATAACAAAAACGTGACAGCAAGCAAGGGGCGTGTCATAAAACAAACCACCGGTAAATCCAATTTCTAGCCCAAATATTCTCCACAACAAATAAAAACAAGCCTACAGACAAATTTTAAGCCAACAAGCAAAGCTCTTTATAAAGGGACATAATAATCACATTTTCTCTGCAAGTCAACAAGGTGAAAGGCTATATGAAAGAGCATGTAGTCCAGGACAGGCACTTTGGCATTCTACACCATGCCATCGATATGTCATTGCCATCATTTCCTGCCTTAACAAGCAGAGGCAGTGTTCCAGGTTATTTATGTAACCCCCATAGGGAGAAGACCTATTGATTTATTTACTCGGCTCAATCCGAGGATGCATTCCGTGCAGCACTCCTGTCGGAGAGCACAGGTAGGTGGTCGAGCACGATTTATGGAATGCCCTTTGAAATGAGCTTTGAATAATTTTTAATCTCATTTGCAGACAGGGGCAATAGCTCTCACACAGAGCATGTGACAGGGTCTGACAATTCTCTGTTTGTGCTTTTCATACGGATTTTCGGTGATGGAAGCAACCTGAGTGACCTTGCGGGGATTGATTTGTTTTTTTATTAAAGGCCCAATGTGTAATTTTTGGAGGATCCATTGACAGAAATGCAATATAATATGCATAATATATATATCTTCAGAGGTGTATAAAGACCTTACATAATGAAGCGTTATGTTTTTATTACCATAGAACGAGCTATTTTTATCGACATACTGTACACCTCGGGTCCCCTTGTATGGAACTCCCCGTGTTGTTTCTACAGTAGCCCTGAATGGACAAACTAAGTGCATTTCCTTAATGCGTTATCTCCTCCGGCAAAGATGCCGCTAAATTTACTTCACTGTACATTTAAGAGGGAGTTATAAAGGGCAAACTGCAGTTAAAATAAATTATGAGGGTATACATACTAGTATACTCATAATAGTGGAGAGGAAGAGATCATAGCATCCGTGTGGTCAATATTCACGTTTTGCGGCTTTCGCAGATCACATGTGAAAAGTGATGGAGCCTTCGACGACTCACCTGCTTTATTTAAGCGTGCTTAAGATGAACAGCCGCACTGACAAACGGTGATGGATCAGGGGCACATAGAAGAGGAGCAGGGTGATGTCTGTGAAGAAGCTGTAATTCAATAAGCCAATGTTCAGGGACGGCCCCTGCAGAGGATTCATACTGTGAAGAGAGAGAGAGAACATGTCTTTCCATTCCATTTGTTCTGACACAGGTTTTGAATCATGTGTTTGTAGGCCTTAGAGGCAGATAGGGTGTCAGAACAGTGGCACCCTCGACCGAATTCATAATGACTTTATTTATCAGTCATCATTAAAACCCCTTGTTATTGCCTTCATTAAAAATGGTCCTGAGGGGTACAATTGAAAGCATACCCCCCGCTAACGTCTCGAATCGCAGAAAAAGTACTCCTTTCAAAAAGTAGTTTATGTCAGCTGCTAACATAAAAGATCAATTTAGAGCAAAAAGACTTCGGCTGTTCTTGTCCTTGAGCCTCTCCTAGACGGCAAACCAAACGTATTCATCTTTCAATGTGAAATGAGATGAAATGCATGTGCTACATGCACAGATTTATTTATGAATCTGGTGTGTGATGCGCATTTACGGAGTAGCTTGAAAGCGGATGTTAAACATAATGTTAAAATGTTCCCATTCTTGAATCCCGTGTGTTGAGTTCAAAAACGTTTATGGGTGTGTCTGTGTTTGACAGTCAACCCCCAAATCAAAATGATGTCACTAACTCACTATTAACTCTCTTGTTGTTCCAAACCTGTATAACATAAAAGGAATTATTCAGCAATATGTCCACCTCCAGATTTAATGCAGATGGGTGGGGACCAGGAATTGTTATCTACATTACCAGACGCAGAGCTACCAGATAGGAGAGAAGGTGTGAGACCAGAGTCAGAGACAGAAGTAAACAATGAGGTCAGTAGAGTCATCTGTCTGAAACAAACCTAGAATACATTCAACCCCTTAAACTATGCAAATAAAGGTTCAAATCCATCTCAAACTCACTGCCAAGCCAACCATAGGTCTTATTGGCTCAACATGTGGTTAGCATACATTTTGGCAGGTACAATTTTTTTCCACTCAGCTTTTATTAACATGGCACGTCCGTGAAGGAAGCTTCAGTCATTTTTCTAACCGACTTAGTTTCACAGATGCAGTGGGGCATCAATCCCAGTTCTTGGCATCTTAAAGTTCTCCACAGAAAAAGGGGAAACGTGGACATCTCTGATGACAGCAGCAACACCAGCAGCCGAAAAACACAACCATGATGAATCGCTGTGGTAACACCACCTGACAGAAATATGACATCAGAGAGTCATAAACTCATTTTACATGCTCTAGAAAATCCTGCAACCAAACAAGTGTGACTTTTTCTGTCGGCCTTTCCAACTATGAACATCACCACATACCTGTGCTTCAGAAGTACACAAGTGTGATTTGTGTGAGATTTGCAACAAAAACTCTCTAAAACAAGTTCTTATGAAAAAAAGGAATTCATTTCTCATACTACTAGCTGGTTCTTAAAGCAACTGTACTAATTATACAGGTGAATATTAGCTAGTGTCTTTTACTTTAATCTAATTTACTTTTACTGTTGGATTGTTTCAAAACTAAATTTGTAGAGGCACATAGCTAGTCCGCAAGAGTTAGTGAACATTTCCACATTGAATATGGATCATTCGCATACACCGGGGCATGTCGTCACACTAAATAGGGTAAGTTTTCACAATTAAAGTAACAGTTCACCCAAAAATTCATCATTTGACAAAACCTCCAGTTGTTACAAATTTACATTTCTTTGTTGTGATGAACACAAATGAAGATATTTTGATGAAAGTTTGTAACTAAGCCAGTTTGGGTAACCATTGACTCCCTAGTCTTTTGTCTTACTATGGGAGTCAATGGTGACCCAAATCGGCCCTGAAATATCTTAATATGTGTTCAGCACAACAAAGAAATGTATGCAGGTTTGTAACAACTGGAGGGTGAGCAAATGATTAACATTTTTGGTGTTTTGGTGTGAACTTTTCCTTTAAATGAGCCATTTTTCTAGTTTGAACATACAAAACACAACTCCCTGTTTAACAAATTGCGTCGCTCCTCACTAAAGTAGACCACTGTATGTTAGTACAGAGCAATGTCTAATGCACCAAATTACATACAAACATAATTGTTTTAGAAACAAGCACTTTTTTCTAAGGGATAGACCTTTGACTGTGATCCATTAAGGCATCCAATAAGAATTTCTCCCTGACATGCAGGACCAGATTTTCAACCTTAATTAACATTGACATTCCAGAGGCCCGAGGCTCAAAATCTACATCCCATCCTGTGACAGATAAGAACGTATATATCATCAAGCATTAACTATGATCTCATCTACACAGAGACGTTCATGTTGTTTTAAGGTGATTCTTAGATAACCACACTGTTATGAAAGGGTTTCCTCAGACAGAAAGTGTCATAGGCGGTTTGCCAAGAAACCGTGGACTTTTAGGAAGCATGAGGCATGGCTTCAACATTACGGGATGATTAAGAGTGAGAGCTGTCAAAACCTGTTCTCCAGTCATCTCTCCAGCGACTGTCAGCTAACCTCATCTCTGCTGGTTCTGCACACGATGAGTCACCTGAAGAACATCTAATTCACACAAACACTTTAGGGGCGGTTTCCTAGACAGGGTTTAAGCCTATAGACACAGACTAACCTAAATGTTAGAGATGTCTTGATCAAAAACAACTTGCACTAACATATCCTAACATATATAAGTGTGATTGTTTGTACACCAGTAATGTTTTTGTAAAGTATGTTTTTAAAACTACTTAAACATGCTAATTTAACTAAGGCATAGTCCTGGCTGTATTTAATCCTTGTCCGGGAAACCGCATATATAAATCTAACAACCACAGCATCAAAGCCTTGCTCGTATAGCTAGAATATTTGCACATTGAAAACGCAACTTTTGAGCAATATTTTTTTTGGCCAAAAACTTTATGAATGTTAACATGCAATTACGAGAAATCTTATACAAATTACAGAGCAATGATGTTTTGGCCACTATGAAAGGAACTGTGATTTTCAAGCAAAGTGGTACACATTATAATTTTACTATCAGCACACTGACACATCGGACAGTCCGCTGAAGGTTTAATGGTCACCTTTCATTTGCAGGAAACTGCACAAACCCGACGCGCAGATCAGCGACAAAAACCTATAAAACATTTTCTCAGCTCACTCAACATGTCAGACGAGCACAAACGCCAGTTACTGTTGCTCCCCAGCACCTTTATCACTAATAAAACGTGTCTTCTCATATTTCTTCAAATAAATAAATTTCCCGCTGACCTTTTTCAAATTAATGAGGCTGAATAAAACACCACTTAATCTGCCATTTTCCCATTTTATTAGAGGCTATAATATATCTTTGATTGCAGCAGCTGTTGGTACTGTGTGGTTCTGAATGCTGATTAGTTGCGTGTATATAAAAAAGATATTAAACTTTATGAGTTTGAGCATCGAGGAGGTTGTACTGGTTTTAAGGCACAGCTCATTGCCAAGAGGCCATTGAAATCACGCAATTAATTTAATAGAATTACAATTTTACAAAGAATAACAGTCCGATTGACTACCAGAGATGATGACCCTTAACAACTGCCAAAGTTGTGCCTGTATAAATACATCAGCTTGACTTTTATATTGCTTTGTGAGCTGCCCATGCATGAAAAAGACAGAAGACTAATTGATGGTTATATCCCATTATCCCATCCCATTATTTGCTATCTCTATAAATCTTAAATGCACGATCTGTAACCAAGAGAAGAATCTTACACCAAATAGACATTGAAAGGTGTCCAACACATCAATACCTTTTTGTCTTTCTTGACAATGTTAGTTTTGTTCAAGTAAGAGAACATACAAAGGAGTCTTACAGCCATAGATCTATCGGCTGTAAATTTGAGAAATGTAATTTAATGTAAGTAAGATAAATGGGTTGCCACACAACACTTCACAAAGTAAAACAATTAATTACAATTAATCACACTGGACGGATCTCAAGTGTAGCCTGTGATAGACTTGTCTGTTTGATGCATTGGCTTTATGAGGGCCAGTGGCCACATTTCAATCCACTGCAAAGCAGCCGAGTTATTAAACTCAATCCATCTATATGTCTAGTCATATTGGTATACTCTATAAGGGAGCTACTCTATATTTCGAAGAGAATGTGCATAGAAATGTTATTTTCTGAGTAACACGTTTGAAACGATAGTTTCAAAATGACTTTTGAATTCTTTTCACAATTTGAATAGATGTCAAGCCCCTTCATTTCACCGGGTCATTTAGAGAAAGGTGCTCTGTTAATTCACAAACTGTTCCACAAGCGGGAAATTCACAATTGATTACAATGCTTGACATATCGACCAGCTCATGGATTCAAGTGACTGGAGACATTTAGAAAGGTATTTTACAGTGCAATCACACATGGGATTTTGTGGCACCTGTTGGGGCTGTCACTCTCTTTCCCAGCATGGCTGACTGAAGATTCACTCAATAGCGAAGCTCATTGATATGGCAAAACCATCTTGTCCCTGCCACTGCTAGACGGACGGCCGCCGATGGATCGCCGCTCAGTCGCCAGTCGGTGATGAGAAAGGGGAATACAGATTCATCTGACAGATTCCTCTCTCTCTTTCCATCCCAACTAGGATTAAAATACATCTTTGATGAGCCTAGGGCTCTAAATACCACTCTATGATAAAATAATAAAGCATGGAGTACATTTACAGTAAGTGCGAGTTTAAGAGATGGCATGGTCATCTTTAAATAGTTAACCCAAAAATGAAAATTCTGTCATCATTTTCTCACCCTCTTGTCATTTTAAACCAGTATGACTTTCTTTCTTCTGCAGAACACAAAAGATATTTTGAAGAATGTTGTGATTGAATAACAGCGGCTACCCATTCACTTGCATTGGTTTTGTGTCCATAATCGAATGGGTACGGCAGTTGTTTGGCTACCAACATTCTTCAAAAGATCTTCTTTTGTGTTATGCAGATGAAAGTGAGGCACGCAGGTTTTAAATGACAAGAGGGTGACCAAATGCTGACAGAAGTTTAATTTGTGGGTGAACTATCCCTTTAAGGATCAATGTTATTGTATTGTGATGTTACTGTGTTTTGTTTGACAAATCTTTTGACCTGTACTCTTGGGAGTTGTGTAAAGTCAACCAATCAGATTTGAGCTTGCCTGATTGAGAAAGTAGATACACACCAGACGGTCAGTGAACCCTTTTGTCCTGTTTGAAGCCGAGACTGCTTGAACTTGCTTCAACATTTCACAATATAAAGTTGAATAAAGCCTTTGTAGTCTAAAGTACATCTGACACCACTTAATTCACTTTGGTTATGCAGAATTCGGTTACCGTCTTCCACGAAAAGCACTCATAAAAAACTCAGCTGCACTGTGGTGAATGAGCTCTATTAACCTTTAAAACTAGTTCTAAGAATTCAGGATTGCAGAAGCTCTCAATCTTTTCACGCTTGTATGAATCATTGATGACACTGTATCAGCACTTTATCCCTAAATCGAATTACTCTCACCAGTGAGTGTAAATTTAGGTCATGCAATGAGAGCTTAAGAATGATGTCATCCAGTAGAGACCTGAAAGCTATGATGTCATTACAGAGTTCCGGGAAGCGCGTTAGCATCAGCGAATCTAAGATGGGCTTTGGTGCAGCGGTGCCTCCCAGAGTGCATTAGAGGTGAACGGACGATGACGAAGGGTGGAAACTAATCCACTTTCTCATCCTGGAAAACCCAGTGATATCACGTTTAAAGAGCTTGTGTGAGACGTGCAGTCTACAGATAGTGGTTCCTGCACGCCCCTCTGACTAGTTTGCCAGTGTGTCATGTTTAGCTTTGTTTAAATGGCTTTACTCGAAAAACAAGCAGATTACCTGACCAAGTGATGGATAGGCTCATTATTGCGCAATAATCCTAGGTAGGGAGGCTTTATCTAGATAAAGTGGAATATTATGCTCTGTCAGCTTTTTTCCTAAATGTTAATCCAAATTGTTATCCAGGCATTTGCAGTTGGAACGGGAAACTGTTTGCATATTATGAGAATGGCTACAGAACACATCAAGGTGACATAAGCTTTCTTCATGCTGCTCTGAGGCGTGGTGATATCACAAGCTGACTTCATCTCGTGTCACCTGACTGGTGATGTCATCCAGAAACAGTTTATTGCCACCTTACTTATCTAGTTTAGCTAATTTTCTTGGTTTTTTATCTAGTACTTCTTTTAACTAGAATTTTTAAAGAATTCCGGCACCTATACACAAGATGCAATACGAGAATCTGGATGTTTCTATACAAAATGTCTTATAGACAGTGACAATCTTAAAGTCTTTGACCTTAAAGGGATAGTTCACCCAAACATTTAAATTCTGACATCATTTACTCACCCTCAAGTTGTTCCAAAATATTATAAAGTTTGCTGTTTTGCTTAACACAAAGAAATATATTTGACAGAGTGTGTGTAACTAAACAGTTCTGGGGCACTATTGACTATCGTAGTAGGAAAAACTACAATGGTAGTCAACAGTGCCCCAGAATGGTTTGCTTTCCTACATTCTTCAAAATATATTATTTTGTGTTCAACAGAACAAAGAAATAAATACAGGTTTGGAACAACTTGAGGGTGAGTAAATAGAACAGAGATGAGCAGCTAAAGTATTCATATGAAACCTTTTAATGGAAGAGGTAAAATAGAGGTTATGTTTTTTTGTCTTTATTTAATTAATTAATTTATTTATTTATTTTTAGGTTATGCTTGAAAGGCCGACAGGTATGTCTTCCTTTAAAAACCTTGTTGAGCTCCATCTACTGTTCAGAGTTTGCACAATACTTTCAATTTACAGTACATTTAAGGTCTGAAATTTCCTAAATCACAACTAATAAGCTTTCCCTATCTTTCATAAATATTTACTCAGTAACTTTTAATCAAAGTCACCGAGTGCAGCTGTGACACGTCAGAGGGGACCTGGCCCTCCCGACTGAGACTGGTTTCTCCCATGGTTTTTATCCATTTATTTATCATTGGAGTTTGGGTTCCTCGCCACAGGGCCGTGTTGGCTTGCTCACCGGGAGACTGCTTTTATTAGATATTATCTATTATTTATTTGAATAATCATTATTTGAGTTTATACCTTTCTGTGTTTTTCTGTTTTTCTTATTTTCTCCTGTAAAGCTGCTTTGAAACAATGCACATTGTGAAAAGCGCTATATACATGAAATTGAATTGAACTTTATGGACTGCTTTGTTCACACTAGGATCTATTTAACTGTTTTATGCCAATAGTTTTCATAGATTCCTTTACAAATAAATATTGAATAATCTGCTCTCAAATAAAAAAGCCACATTTTTATTTGTTTTTATTGCTGTTAAATCAATAAATAATGTTTCCAATGAATGATTAAAACACTTCTCTCGCACTCTCTGTGTCCTTGAGTTCCCGCAATTATAATCACAGTCCTCGTGGCTAATTGATTCAAGTGTTTAATCTCATGAATGGATATACTTTAAATATTAGCATGGTAATTCTGTCTGCTGGACAAATCTCCATGGAGACACGAGTGGAGAGGAGTGTGGTATCGGTTGATGAGGTAAGGATATGACGATAGCTGATCTCATTTTCAGGCTGGTGGCTGTACGCAGTAATTGCTCTAGGGCCTAAGCTAACACGAGCTGTGTGGACCAACTATTAATAGAAGCTATTAGCAAATGCTTAGGCACATGATGACAAAGTGTTTCTCATTGATTTGGTTCCACTGATTTATTAATGAGTATATGTGTGTGTACAAAAAACCTTCATATATATATGTGTGTGTGTGTGCATATTTCAGTTCCATTCCGTTCACGTCCCAAAGAAATTGCAGATTAGCGAAAACCCCCTAATTTAATAAAATTACAAAATGAATGTAAATGCATTCGATATCATAAATTAATCAATAATCATTCTTAACTTTCTTAGTTACTTTCTTAAATTCTAATTAAAAATAAAGTTTGCATCCTCTTGGCTACCTTCATTCAAATTCAGGAAACCAATCGTAATTTAAAAGGCACTCTTTATTCAGGTCTAAGTGTGTCTGTGTTTATAAATGAATGCCTCAAGGTCTGTCTGCATGTCTTTCTGGCCTCATCTCTAATGGTTCATTAATATCATTAATAAAGAAACACAAACTCACATAGCTCATCTCTCACACACACACACACACACTGTTTTGCATCTTTCACTCATTAACAGGGTATGAAGATGCACCCTCAATACATCCCTTCTATCTGGCCCAGGACAGATCAATACGGAGGACTCACTATTTCTCCCATTCATTATAGCTATTCATCAGGCTATCACATGCATTCAATGCTCTGGTTATCAAAGGAGATAAGCAGGTGCTCTTGGTCCTAAACAATTTTAGGAAAAACATCTTAGACAAAGTTAATAATCTACAAACTTGGCAAATGCTTTTTGCAATTTTTTTCAGCATGTGTGTTCACTGGAAATGACGATGACCCAACACAGCAACTGAGCTAAAGGAATTTATTCTTAAATGATTTTTGAATAAAACAAAAACCTCTAAGCAATAAAATGTATCTTTGCTTATTGCTCATAATGTACATTCAAACAAATAGTGCTATGTAGCACTAAAAGTGGTTCTTGGATCGTAATCATAGGGGAACCACTTTTAGTGCTATATAGAACCATACTTTGGTGCTTCAGCGGTTGAAGACTGAGGTGCTATATAGAACCACTGAAGAACCACAAAGGGGCTTAATAGGTTCTTTATATGGAAAAGGTGCTATATAGCACCTTGGTCACCCCAAAGAACCTCTGAAGAGCACTGAAGCACCAAGATATGGTGGTTTATAGCACTAAAAGTGGTTCCCCTGATTTTGAACAAAGAACCATTTCAGCAGAGAGTACACCATACTGGGAATCAGTGCCCAAACCACTGGCTGGTCGAACACTAGAAAGACGGATCAAGTTTAACACATATTTGGTTTCCAGAGATATTTTAACTTACATTTTTAAGATATTTTGGGAGATGATTATTAGAATCATGTTGAAATCCTAAATGACCACATAGCAAATGTAAGACAGAAAAACAGACATCTCATCACCACATCAACATCTCTTGCTAACTAATGGTTAGTGCAGCATTTCTGCAAATCGATTTCTGTATTGATCATGGATGTCTGCAGCCTGCTTGACATTAACACAAAGCCACGAGCAAGATGCATATTGATATGTCTGAAGTTTGTCTAGATGGCATACAACCCAAAACAAAAATGATCACGAACCATCATCGATGAAGCTCTTTGAAGCAATGGTTTTAAAAACCTACGTCTAAAACTCTGACCTCGAAACTCTGTCTGTTTTTGGTTAAACAGCTGAATAGAAAAAAAACATACAGAGATGTATTAATGTCGATTTTTTCCCAAATCTTTAATTTTATTCAACGGACAACATATTTTTATATCGGAGCAAGTTGTCACAAGTGTTTTAAATTGACGTTACCTTGTGTTTAAAAAAAATATATTTTTTATGGGCAACAACGATGAGAATATAAACTGTACCCTAAGAAATATTTATTTGTAATAATATTGAATATTATTTATTTGTGTAAATATTTATTTGTAATAATATTGAAATATTTGTGTACATGGGAAAGCAAGTGACCAATTGCTAAATGTTCTTTTTTTGTCTCTCTTTTTGTGCACTATACAGGTATGTGTTTATTATTATATTGTATAGGTAAACGATACAGTAGTGAAAATTACAAGATCAGCTTTTGACAAGCTGTAATTGATAAAAACCCCCGTGCCTGCATGTGTGTGGTACACCTCTCAGTACCTGCATGCTGAGCGTTCATGTTTCCTGCTGTGACTGCCCTTTTTCATCAGCTCCGGATTGTTTAGACTCCACTTCTCCTGCATGGCTCTTTGCCAGGAACCCGGCACACCTGGGTGAACCTGCATGGCACCAGAGCATCGCTGGGACCAGGAGCTCACGTGGAAAACATATCAGCCAAACCTGGCTGGAGCAGATAAGTGCTTATTAGTAAAAACTGTGTTTTCTCTGAGGATGTGGGGGGAAAATGCACATCGGAGGAAACTGGCAGGAATACTGATGAAGTTTGAGAGAAATTCAAGAGCGCTGGAAAAGATTTAATGCGCATACTTGACAGTATTAGTGAGAGAAGATTGGGTTTGTATAGATCAAGGTTTGCCTATAATGCTTTGAGCCGAAGTGCTGGAGGTCTTTAGTGTAAAATTCTGGTATTTAAGTTAGAAAGGTAATCTCAGACATGGTAATATTGTTAGTTTCGGTCTCAGGGGTGTAGTTTCTTGGTCTCTTACCCCCATAAAAAAACATGATAAGAACATCTGATTGGATTTCTTGGAAATGCAAGATCTTCGTGTAAGACATTCATACTTCGTCATTCCAGTTTAGAGGTTCTGGTATCGTTGCACTGGCTCTTTAGAAACAACATGTTTTCTGTAGCTCTTGCACACCCTTTAAAATCATTTACAACTTAATCCTCACCGGAGGAACTAATTTCCCATCTGCTAGACTAAACTGTTGCTTTTTGTTTCAGAGGCTTGCACAAAACACTTAATGTAGAAGCACATCATGCAGAGATTCTGTAGTGCGACCGGCTTATGAATCCATTTTTAATCACCAGAAACGGAGCCCCTGCTGGGCCACTGGAGTTCATTGAGTTCAAACAAGAACTTTGTTTTCATTTTTACCTTAAAGATTTATCTAAATGTCAGATATTTGGCTTTCAAATAAAATGCTTTTTTCATCCTTCCTTGTTTATAGGTTATGCAGTTTAACTATGAAGACTTTATATTGCTTGTTGTGTGCTTTATATTGACACAGGAAGCATTTGAGCAGCGAGGGGTACCCATTAAAGAATGGGTCAATATATGAGAATATACAGGCTTAAGAGAAATCACTACATTGCAGAGCTTTTTCTCAAACACCACGTTATTTACATGACCTCACCAAGCACTAAAACACCAGCCAGAATTTCACAATTAAAGGGATTTGCAATAAGAAACCACGCATCTCTCACATTTCATCCCTTTCTAAAATACCATTATGCGGGGACATCTGTGAATGAGGAGTAACACTCATATGTTGCTGTCTTCCCCATTTGCCATGTAAAGTTTAATGAGAGGCTCTAGGGTCGGCACTGCATGAATTATGTATACATTATTCTATTTAAAAGCCCACACCAGGCATCTATCTTACGGACGGACCGGAACCAATGTGATGGACTGGTTGAAAATGAAGAGCCAGGGGCAGATGCTGCAGAGACATCACAGGAACACATTACTTGGAGAGAGAAAGTGTGTGTGTGTTGCCCCTAGAGAACACTATCAAAAATTTTTAAATTCTATGGTTCATCCCGGAGGACCTGCCAGACAAAATATTGAGATGAGAGAAGGATGAAAAACAGGAAAGAGAGAATGAAAGTGACAAAGTAAAGAGAGAAATAGAGAAACCATAAATCACTGAGCTTCACAGATTTCACAAAAGAAAAACAGCAGCAATAGTTTTGTGAAAAGCAGGAGAAAACAGTAATGAGGTGTGAGGGGTCATGATGGTCTTGTGTCTCTCTAAGCAGATGGGTTCGGCTGGATTCTGCTTCGCCTGAGGGAACCTCGCCGGGCACAAATCTGAAATCACACATGTCCCCTCAGGCTCATCTCGGCTGTTTTTCTCCAGACACAGCAGCATCAACCAATTTTTGAATGAGAACTTGAATTTTGCGATTCTGCTAAAATGCACACATCCACACGTTTTTATATATGATGGGACCTTTCTATCCCCTATACCTTAATAACCATCACATGCATTTTAATGCATTCATTAAGGTGTTATTTTTGTTCAGATGTATTCCTCACCCCAATATAGATGATTTAATGTTTCACTAAATCAAACCCAAATGCACTAAGAATGACACACATTGGCCTTTACATCAATTCAGACTGGAGATAAAAACCCTTAGGTTGTCTAATTTTCTTTTGATGTATCTATCTATAGCGCACAGACGTTTACACATCGGCACACACACACATACACAATCAATATCATTAAGGCATAAATGCCAAGGTCAATGGCTTGGTGACATAGGGGCCTCCTGGTTGTCATAGTGACCTCCCTCGGTCTCCATAGTGACCTGGTCCTGTCTTAACTAACCTCCTGTGGCTCATCAATTTAGCGGCCCAAAGACATGACTCAAGATTGTCAATTAGTCGATCAGTTCTGTCCGGTCAATAACATCGCCACAGCTGAACTCCTCCTCATTTAATCAAAGACCAAGACTGATCCACTGCCATTTCTTCATATGGCTGAGATGTTGCTTATTATTCTTTATATCAGGGATGCACAGGCCTTGGGGAGGACTGGGTCTTTTCCCAATAGGTGGGTCGACTTTTTGGTCAGCTGCTGAAACTGTAGTAGAATACAAAGCTAGCATGCAAAGATTTTGTCAATATTGTCAGTCCAGTCCCCACAACCCTTAAAAGTCCTCAAATACCTTTTTCCTAAACCCACTGAATACTCTGACTTTAGTAGTTTGAGATTTGAGAAGATATTTCAATAATACACCTACTTGAGCCCACACGGATGGATAATCTCTGTCCATCAAAGTTTTTGAACATACTGAAATAAAAAAGGCTCTTAAAATACTTTACATTTTAATTTCAATTGGTAAAGAAACATGATAAATAATGTAAGCACACATTTTAGGCATCTCACATGACCAGTTCTCCCTGTGTCTGTGTCTGGAGCTGAGGTCAAAGGTCACACAAGAAGGGAGATCAAAATAATGGCCACGAGGGAGTCCAAGATAGCCAGAGGAGAAAAAGGGAGTTTTTTTCTCACAAAAGCCCAGTTTGTAAGTCTTCCATGATGAAAAGAAAGAAAGAAAGAAACTTTCAAATACACAAAAGGAGATTTATCAAAGAAAGAAAGAAAGTAAGAAAGAAAGAAAGAAAGAAAGAAAGAAAGAAAGAAAGAAAGAAAGAAAGAAAGAAAGAAAGAAAGAAAGAAAGAAAGAAAGAAAGAAAGAAAGAAAGAAACTTTCAAATAAACAAAATTAGATTTTATCAATTTAAAGAGTTCAAAGAGGATCAAACAGCATCTTGCTTAAGAATTATCCTTAACTATTATTTTACTAAAAGCAAGTGCATACATGCAATGTGACTTTGTTTACCACTTGTGATCGCACAAGACAGAAATCTCAATCCAGAAGTAAAAGGTCACATAGCCACACATAAAACAACAAGAGCCAGACAGACTCTCTCTTTCTCGAGCAGAAAGCATCTTACAATCCTGACAAACGTGCCTACAGGGAGCCTGCAGCATTGCGCACATGCTCCATTCTGCAACATCAGAGGCTCAATTAAATCACATCAGGCTAAGCTGAGCTGGAGGAGAAGCCCAAAACCAAAACATCTCAACCTCCCATTCCAAGTCATTCTGCTCAATGCAGGACGCTGAGTGCCAACAGTGCTCCTAGCTGCCAATCTATCTTGTAAAAGCCCGACTACACTTAGTAAAAAAAAGGGGGGGACAAAGATTAGATTCTTTTATATTTACTGTCAGACTGAATTATAGTATTAGAAAAAAGGGTTTGATAAAGGATAGAAAATAAAAGCATTATGCAAATTCATTTTTTTTGTTTGTTTAAAAACAGACCTTTATCATTATGACTAAATCATCTTATAATTTTTCAGACAACAAAATAAATGACCATGTCTTTGCTTTGCTTCTAGACTGTTTTGATATCAAACATTTGCAGAGTAAAATATTTGAAGTCTCTGCGTAGACTTATAATGTCTACACAAACTGCATCACCTGGGGTCTGCTCAAAGGTGCTGTGTGTAAAATTTAGGAGGATCTACTGACAGAAATGCCATATAATATACATTCTGATTCGCTTAATAGGACTAGGTGTTATAATCCAATAGGACATTTCCCACACCTTATGCATGACAGGGGGAAACAGTCAAGAATATGAATAGAGGAAAGGAGGTCTGAGGTTTTACTGGGTTCGTTGGGTAGGCATCCTCTGTGTTTGGGGGATAAATGATTATAAAAAAATATAACAGCATACTTAAAGACACATAACTATGTCTTCAGAGTTGTATAAAGACCTTACATAATAAAGTGTTATGTTTTTATTACCTTAGAATGAGCTATTTCTATCTACATACGCGGGTATCCTTACATGGAATTCACTATGTTGTTTCTAAAATATCCCAAAACGGAGAAACTTCTCCACATAGATCGTGTTTCATAAATACGTTCTTCGGCAAAGAAGCGAAAACGCAATGACATCGTTGTCTGTGAGAGACGCCATAGTGCTTCGAAAGAGATGGGTGGAGTGAGCCATTGTTTGCAATTCGCAACCTCACCTCTAGATGCCAATAACATCTCCCCATTGCTCCTTTTAAAAGATAAGTAAATGAAAGTTAACAAATGCATTAAAAGTATTCACCATAGTTAGTTTATGATAAACATTGCGATTTAACTCACATTAACTTATCCTCTATGCACAAGAAATTTTACACATTCTTTCATGTCCTCCAGCAGTATTGTACATTGTACCCTACAGTACCTCGAGCACATCCTGGCATTTCAACTGTGCACACATATATCATATACACAATGGGACATGTACACGCACACCAGTGAGCCATGCACACCCAGTGAGCACTGGGAGTCTCTGATCTCTTTACGAGAGATGGTTAACCTTCCGCAGCCTATACCTGTGACAGCTGTCAGCTTTGAAAAGACACCAACCTTTCATTTCACACAAGGGAGGACTGGAGAGTGAGAGGGATGTTCTCTTACTCCTGGCTTTCAGGTGGAGTACACTCCAGCGTGCTGCCTTTAACAGCCCCTACATTATATTAAAGCGAGTGCTTTCATATCAGCCCGCTGACATCAAATCCAGGCGCTGATGGAATATTCAAAAAGTAGAGGAAAAACAGAACAGGATACATGTGCAGTTTCTTTCTGTAACCCTTAAGGTTTGAACTTGTATCCCTTTTACCCAATTTCTGTGAAAGCTGACCGAGTTTTTGGATAAAAGATATAAAGGATCTATAGCGTTCAGTTCAGATCTAAGCAACTTCTTGTAATCGTCACAATATTATGTACTCTGATCATGATCTGTTTCGTTGAGACTTTCCTTGGCAGATCTCTATCTGGAAGACATGGTTTTAAACTCTGCCATCTCTTTGTGTTTTCTCTGCCACCTCCCATACACTCTTACTGTCAACGTCGCACACACCAGGGACCTGTGCAATAGACGGAGAAATCTCACAGCTTATTAAAGTCAGACAGCCTGCATGCACAACATCCACATCCTCTGTATATCTGTCTGAGCCCCCACCCCGCGTCGCCCCGCGTCTCCTCATGTATTCTTTTAATCTCTGTGTGGTGCTGTTATAATTGTTTTCCATTGCTTTAATGATTGCATCACAGACGAGCGGTCCAGTGACAGCTCACACTGTGGGGAGATGTTGGGATTTCCTCGCAAACCTCACAAGACATTAAGATGCAGGTACAACACTGATGAAAGACCTGCAACTTGAAAGATGATGGTGTGTGTCATATTTGTGAAAGTATGTCAGTATGTCCTTGGTTGTCACAATATGTGTCTCATTACACTCGTGATTGTTTCATTATAATGACTTTTATTTTGTCTTTTTAATTATTTTGCCTTATCAAATTTATTTGTATGTTGTTAATTGTGTTAGCAGTTATTCTGCACTGTTCACTCAAATCATGCTTTATTTCATTTATTTATTTATTTTCACTTGAAGGAGCCATGTGGAGATTTTAGCGGCATCTAGCGGTGAACTTGTGAATTGTAACCAACTCCACCCCTCCCTTTCGAAGCACTACGGCGGCTGTCACAGGATAAAGATGTCATCACATTTTTACTTCTTTTCTGATGGAGATAACCCCTGCTTTTCCAATTCTCCTACTTGTATGTAATGTTTACTTTATACTTACATTTGATAATTTAGTGACGCATCAGTTATATAATTTGTTATTGCATCACTAAACTCCGCCTATTCGTGGTGAGTTGTGGGTAATATCAGCCATCAGAGTGTGCATTATCCGGATTCCTACTTTCGGATTGGAACGCAGGGAATATATTTACGAAATGCTCTCTTTCGAGCAGTTTGTCCATTCAGGGCTACTGTAGAAACAACATGGTGAATTCCATGCAAGGGGACCGGCGGTGTTTGTAGATAGAAATAACTCATTGTAATATAATAAAAACATAAAGTTTCATTATTTAAGGTCTTTCTACACCTCTGAAGAAAGTATGTATATTATATTGCATTTCTGTCATTAGATCCTCCAAAATATTTCACACTTGACCATAAGTATTCATTTATTTTTACGTGTATGTAAGCGGCTTCGGGTAAAGGACAATAAAGACATTTTGATGTCCATCTTTTATGTTCAATATAAAATATAGGACATTGAATTGAAACCGAGCGTCATCATTGTCTCTTCACGGGCTAAAACATCTCTTTAATTCCTCAATTAATGCTTTTTAAACACACGCACTTGATGGTGTCTGTTCATATCCCCATGACAAAGCGTGAATTCTGGCACTTCTGGTTATGTGATGAATTCTGTGAATGCAGCCAGACTTCAAGAATCACTAGTGAGAGATGCCGTGTGCCATGTAGTTTGGTTCAACTGCCTGTGTCAAACTGCTTAGTCTGCTCCCTACTGGCTCTCAGGATGAACTGCAACTTAAATCTACAAGCTCTCAAGAGGGGTTTGACAGACAGCTGCAAGACAGGTAAGCGGCTGTAAGCCCACTTACCATAAGCCCATCAGCTGAAAGCATGCAGCGGCACATGGCTCAGGGTGTTGATGATAAGAAGAGCTGGAGAACCTGAGCCAGCGTGGGAAAAACTGCTTTAGCTAACTGAATAAGCTAAAAGGTTATCTTATCAAAACAACAGTCACTTAGGTGGAAGATACGGTTAGCCCAATGCAACAGCAAAACATATACATGCAAATACATGAGCAGTCACAAAAATTTGCTTTTGTGTCTGACTTCTGACACAAACTAAAGGACGACAATTATTGTATATAAAATGTAGCATGAGTATGGGCTAGATTTCAAAAGAACACACATATTGATAAAATGTTTAGGTTGAATACTATACTGTAGCTACAATTTTTGAAGAAAGCGTCTGGCAAATGTCCAAATGTAAATAAAAACACCATGTTCTCTGTACTGTGGTATATCTTAAACATTAAGTGCCATGGTATAAATCAAAGTACCGTGGTATTAGCATCTGCATACCATCTGCAGGCCTCCAGAGACTCATGACACAAGCTGTGATTCAGAGTTGAGGGACCTTGGCAGGTGCGAGAAGTACATAAACACAACATACACGCACGTACAGGCTATTGGGAGGGGGGTGTTAATGGGACCTCTATGTAGGCAGGAGGGAACATCTGTGGTCATTAGACTGCATACAAAAGGAGCCCCCTTATTCAAATAGTCTCAGGGCCTTTTTGGGCATTCAGGCTCTAAGCGTTCTGTCCTAATTCAAGGCTTTCAGCAGCAATCATCATTAACATTTCAGGGCGTATGAGAGTTCGTGTTAACCAATCAGCGGATAGAAAGTGAAATAGATGGCACACCGAGGGTCTATTGGTGATTTGATGGTTGCACTTGGTGGTTTGTCAAGTGTATTAATTGAACGTAAATTATGCAAAGAGTGTGTCGGGAACTCTGAGAAGGATGTGTATAATACAAAATAAGATCAAACAGATAGAGGAAATTGAACACGTTTAAAAGTTTGGATACATCTGACAGAATTTATGTGTTTTCATGATCACTTTTGCATGAATTTCTTAACTAGGGGTATGTTTATACTACGGAAAAAACGATACGTCATAAAAGTCTGGTACCGGTATCAGCGATTACATGAATCCATTTACCGATACAATATAATTTTCTCAAACACGACCTAGTTATGCCCGCTAGCTTTGCTTAACATTGCAAATGGGAAATTACTTCTTTGCTGCTCAGAATGCAAACACACAAAGTTGTGCTGTGTCGTATCAGTGGACCGACCACCCAGTAAACGGCGACTTTAGAAAAATAAATAATTTTACTGTCAAATGTCTGTCAGATTTCATACAGGGCTAGTAGTATAAAGGCTACAGCTGTATACAGATACACACCCAGGTATCGGATCAGTACTTGGTATCGGAACATCTCTAGTTTATACAACACTGTTTTCAATTAAAACTCAAACAGTGGCGTTTTGTGGGCCTGCAAAGTTTTAAAATACAAGTTTCGTGCAAAGTGCAAATGATAGGAAAACGAGAGTTTGTGAAAACTGTGACATTATGCGCATGAATGTTTCTTTACAAAGGGATTTTTAAATGCACTGCATTGCGTAGTAGCATTAATGGAAATATCCTTAAAATAAACTGATAAGTATTGATAAACCAGTACCGATTTACCAGTACCAGTATTTTCCGTTATTTTTTTACAGTGTAGCCTCAATTAAAATTTTGATTTTTTTTTAATTGTCTTACAAAGTTGCTTAAGAGAGTAGTCACTTCGTAATTCCCACATTTACAATGCTTTTCTTTCAAACTTTTGATTAAAGATAAAAATTGAGCAGTTCTGTCCTAAACGACCAAATTTATAGTTTATGTGCAAAAGACAAGTTAAGAGTCAAGATAAACACAAAAAAGCCTGAAAAGAAATTGTCCTATTTGTTCGAAACCTCTCTTGTATGTGTTGTGTTCCAAACCACAAACAGTATCTGTAAGATACATGAAGCCCATAATCTCGGAGGCTCTTATGTATTTACTGTAACCAGCAGGCTAAGCAATATTTGAACACTGCACTTCTGCTGTTTTTCCCATCAGACTGTGGTACATTATAGATGTGCGGTGCATCAGCCATATGGCCTATACGTTATGATGCTTGCAAGACCCAGCGTGCACTCCCAGTCATCTTTTAAAATAAAGTAATGAAAAGAGATTAGCCTTATCAATATTTATCAGCCTAGCCTTACTTGCCCCCCTAGGTGAAGACAGGCCCATGTCGCACCTGACTAAATATAAATACCATATATGAAAGTCTAATTTAAAATGTGTGTAAATATCAGAACAGAAGATGACAGTGACACTTCTAATGACAATATCACATAAACAGTGACTGTGTTTTTATTCTGGGTATTGAAGAGTTATATTAAAATGGATATTGGATATTATATATCTAATAAAGCTGCTAATATAAACACTTTTGCATTACATTTACATTCCAGTAATACCTTCCAGCAGTTAATGACATTTTTTTCATCCTTTCATAGACCATCGCTGTAAAATTCAAGCAATGCCGAGGTTTTCCGTGTGCTACGACCGATGATTGTCTATTTCAAATTCATGTGTGGCCTTTCTCAAATCAAATTACTATTCTGTGCTTCAGAAAAGCTTAGCGGCTTTCTGGGAAGCGACAGCAGGTTTATCCGCACCGCTCAGCGAGAGAAATATGAACATGTCTCATATTAAATTCTGAAATTTGTGAGAAGAGACTATTACAGTGGACAGTGGCTGTGAGCGCTGACACATGACTATTAGACGTGTACGGCAGGCAGATGAGAACGCATAGCCATGCCTGAGGAGGTACAATCAGATGTTATGAGCTAAATCATATCAGTTATCAGACATATAATACTATTATGTTTCAATAGTTATAAACACACACATGTGCGGCAGCAATAAGATTTTAACTTGCTGAAAGTTGGCTGTGTCGTTTTTCCCAGTTTTGTAAAGTTTTTGTTATCGTACAAAATCTGAGCTGGGCAATTCCAAAGTAATGGATGTGACATTTTGCATTATGAATGTGACATAAAATGTATTTGTTACCAATATACTATAGCATCTGTTCATATTTTACTAAACCCTTGTTGATCGAGTTTTAATATCAGAAAGAAGTTTTCTATTTTTAAAAAATAAACGTGCGTTTATGGATGTGACAAAAAAGGACACATTTTTTGAGAGACAAAAAACTTTGTAGGATTTCTGTGAATTAAAATGCACAAACCTGAAGAAATAATATCCAATAAATGGATTGGGGATGGCTCTTTAGAACATAAAATTGTTACTTTATTTTCATTTTCATATGCCCATTTCTGAGGAATATGTGCCGTTATGGGTATGACACCCCTGAAAATGGCACTTTCCTGACTATGAAAAAACATGCACTAAAAATAAAACAAATGCATTAAAAACTTGAAGAGAGACCTCACATGGGGATTGGAACCACCAAATGTTGATATCTGTGCTGTTAGTATCGTAAAAGCCTTTGGTAACAACATTATTTTTTCATGGTAAGGTTGACATTTTCACAGAATTGCCCAGCCTGTTTGACTATTATGTTCTGAGAGGGTCGGAGAGATCCCAAGGCTATTAAAAAGCAGGAAAAATATACATCAATGAAGCATTAGCAATGTGACTTTTCTATGTCTCTGAGACCCAAAACATTAACATTACATTTACATTTATGTGTGTACCAGATGATTTTATCCAAAGCAATTTATAAGTGCATTCCAGCCCTAGGACAAACATAAAAACAGTGAAGTCAGTCTCAGTGAAACACAAAGGTTAACATCAGTCAGCTGTTTGCTTGCCATGCTGGGATGTTGGGTAACCAGATCACCTTTATTGATGAACGATACATGGAAAAGAGTTATGACACAAGAGCAAGCGGAACAGAAAGAAATATCCTTGCTCTCTTTATCTTCAAAGATTCAGATAAACTAGGACAGATAAAACGAGCCTCTTCCTTACATCTATCAGTTCAGCTTCACACATGCTCTCTCGTCATCTCTCAGAACGTACTGACAGTGGCTTCTGTCTGTCTGATGGCTTTTGAGGGCACCTCAATTCTTCATTTGAAAGTCATAACCATCTGGTGGGCAAAATAACAAAAATGACACACGTAAAGGAAATTTTAACATTGACTCAACAATCATTATTATCCTCACAGCTGTAGAGGATTCATACTAGTTTATTTGCTTATTGAGCATGTATCGGTTATAAAAGATGTCTGACAAGATTCAGTTGTACAAAAAAGTTATACAAAAAAGTATGTAAAGAACATGAGACAGCTGACAAATAGTTGCGTTGCAGGTGCATTTAAAAAAAAAAGCGAAACTGAGGAGAACAACGTCAAAAATAATAGCAGCATATGGCTGATCATGGCCAAACTATACTTCAGCAAAGTGTGCTTGCGTTTGAAGCTCACGATAGACAGACACTTCAAAGTATAATTGCAAAAAAACATCTTTCAAAAAATCTTGTCTGAAGTAAAACATTCTCAAAGCTTGAAAATATTCTCAAAACGTGGCTGCAATTCAGATTGTGTCCAAAGGTGAAATGATTGTAGTAAGATATAGAACCTTATTGCAGTAAATAGATTCATACCATTCTTCATTTTCAAGAAATCTCTTCTTAAATAGTAGTCTGATGTCCAGGCATGACATATGGATCCGCATTACTGCAAACAATCAAAGACAACAACACTCATTGATGGACTGACACTGTTTTAAAGGGTGGTTTCAATGTTTTTAGGTTGTTGATGTTATTGTTTGTTTATCTTTTACAGCTTGAGAGACAAATTGTTTGTGCTCTGTGTTCCTAGCACTGAACATGTCTTTAGTGCTTAGTCTTCTTTAGTTTATTTTGTTCCTAATTAGCTATTTCAATAATATACTGTATCTCTAAATTAATAATATATTTAAAACATTACATTTTCTAATTTTCAGCACAATTTATGACAAAAAATAATTTTGGGTAGGTTAATTCGTATGAATCTCATACATATTCATAATCATACGAATCTCATTCGTACATTTTAGTATGATTTGCTTTTGCGCCAGTGGCGTTAGGTTTAGGGGCGGGGCTTCAGTGTTGCTTTTTTCTAGTAATCGTATGTTTTTGTACTATCCACAAACGTACGATTTTGAATTTTTCGTTAACACTGCACAGTTATATTTGACTTCCGTTTACTTCATTTTTCTTTACGTCCTTATCTTTATGTGAGTTAAAACCCAACTGTTTCCCACAAAATCTGAGCCAGCAGCTTAAATTAGAAATTCGCATTATAAATGATTCATTAAGTTTACTGTTGTAAATTGTGGAGAGGAGACAGTTGTGAACGGCGATTGTTTATGTACTAAAATAACAGATTTTTGTTATTATTAACCAAAAAAATCATCTTTGAAAGATGCAGTGGATGACTTCGGCTTTCCCATGTTCTTTAACAGTAATGACCTGACAGTGAAATGTACTCACAGAGAAGAGTATCAGAGCAGTATAACTGCACATACACTAACTGCAACAGGGAGTCTAGTCAAGCATCTAATCCAAAGCATTTAGGTTGATAGTCATGCGCTCCCTGTGGTCCTCCCCACGGACTACCTTCTGTATTTTATTCCCTACTATTTCCCGATTTTGTGCACACTCGCTTGACGCTTGAGCTGTACTGGCCTGCGCATTGACCGTCTCGCAGCCTCTGTTAAAGCGTCACGTGTGACTGTCTATTAACTATTAATGGTAGCAACAACTGTCACCGAAATAAGTGAAATAAGAGCCACTTCTCTTTGCTAATCGTGTTCAAGATATCAGTAATGGCCAGCAGTGAGGGTCAGAGGTTAGAGATGCCATTCGGCCCAGCAGATACTGCGGCAATTATGAGCAGCATTTTTTAACCTTGTGACCCGTCTGAGCTCACCGCACAGCTGGGATGTATTGGGAACAAGTCAAAGGTATCATTTCTGTAAGCAGAAGAGAAATGATGGGACATAATTGACACAACACCTCCCCAAATGCTTTGCAGCATGACCCTAGTGACAAGGCGGCAAAGGATCATGGGTAAGAGGAAGATGCTGAGGCGTGAGGAATCATAGCAGTAAGGAGACAACCACAGACACTGAGAGCCAGTTCAATCTATTTCAATCAGGAGGGAATGTTTTGGTTTTTATTACTTTTTCAATTCTCTAATTCCGATCAGCCCGGTCCAGATAACAGTACTATTAGCCCTTTAGATCAATGTGTTTTTATTTTCCCTGCCCCTCTTCCCCCTAATGCAACCCCCCCTCCCGCGACCCGTATTGGGTATCGGAAAACCAAATTACTTTATCTCTGCTCCCTTGGGAAGACTGCCAAAGAAAAGTTGATTTGCAGCTGCACAATGGTGCTCCTTATCCTCTCATCTTCACCTCTCTCATTCTCCTACTCCTTTATTTTCTCATTTATATCTTTTTTCGCTCAGATGAAAGGGACAATCAAAGTGCACCAAAGAGGAAAAAGATGAAGACACAAAATAATTCTAAATGATGTGTGCAAGAGGAAAACAGAGGAATTCCCAAATCCGAGGAGAGAATCTCGGATAGACAAGGCTCGGACCCCTCCCATCGCGCTGCAACAACCGACGCTTCACTTTATCTTCCAGAATTACAGCCATTTATCAGTCTGAGCAGAAAACTGTCAGCCCACAGTCGCATACAGGCGGTGGGGCCCAATCAGACACACTTTAATGGCTGTAACAGTGGCGCTTACAAAGGGTCGTGGAGGACGTTCATCAGGAACTTAGATAATTGATGCTCGCCTAACACCACGGCATGGATGAGTGCCGGCCAATAACACAAAAAGTGCCGTTTTGTACTTTATGTGTGGTTTGGGTTAACTGTGGAAAAATACACACCCCACTCCACCACAGTTATCGTGCATTCGTGGTCCTTCATCATAATAGAAGAAAACAAGGCTCTTTCTACGTCCCCCTTAGGTAACATGGTTATCTTGGTCCCTTGTTTATGGTTAAGGAATTTGTGGGCCTTGTAGCAATATGTTGGAACTGGAAGATGATCGCCAAGAACACAGGTTTTACTGTAAGGTATAATATAAGGTGTATCTGTTATGATTTCCCATATCCACATGTTTTCCAACGTTAAAGTTCACACAAAAATGTAAATTCTGTCATCATTTCCTCGCACTCTGGTCATTTCAAACCTGTATGACTTTCATTTACATTTATCAATTTGGCAGACTCTTTTATCCAAAGCGACTTACTGTACACATAGGAGAGCATAAAAACATTTTGTTAACACGCTAAACACCGTTAGTTTACAAGGCCATGCTACTAGGAGGATTAAAGCTGGAGAGCAAAGGAGAGATTGAACAACAATATATATATTTTTTTGGACAGACAGACAGTTACTGGTTGGTCAAATAAATGCGGAACAGGTATGTTTTGAGCTGTTTTTTAAAACTTGTGAAGGATGCTGCAGTTCGGGTGGAGGCTGGCAGTTCATTCCACCACAGGGAAACCGGATGAGTAAAGGTTTTTGCAAGCGATTTGGTGCCTCGCTGTGATGAAACAACCAGGTTTTGCTCATTTTCAGACCGAAGATGACGGGAGGGGATGTAGACCTGCAGAACACAAAGAAGATATTTTGGTAAGAATGTTGGTAACCAAACAACTATTGTAGCGACACAAAACCAGTGCAAGTCAATGGGTAGCGCCATTGTTCAGTTACCAACATTCTTTAAAATATCTTCTTTTGTGTTCTGCTGAAGAAAGAAAGTCATACAGAGGGTGAGTAAAAGATGACAGAATATTTATAATTGGGTGAATACTAACCCTTTAAGTGGTGTCTCAAGACCTTAAATGCATTTTGGCATTCTCTCCTGCTCAAGTATAAAGTGTTCATCTGCGTATTAGGGAGCATTTGATAGATTGACAAGGATGATTAATTCATCGACTATGCAGAGACCCTGTGTGTTTATCTCCATCTGTGTTTGGATCAAAAATCATTTGGCTCGGCATCACTGAATGGAGGTATATGGATCCACCTGCTCCATTAAATTAGCTCTTCCCTCCCTGCAGGTAAAGCGGCTTTGTCAATACACCTGTATATTACTAATGTGCACTCCTTACCCCAGACAAATAAATAGTGTTTGACTTCTCCACTTTAACCATCTTAATTGAGTTCATTTCACAGTTAACCTTTTTGGAACGAAAAACCAAGAACCTCATTTGCAAGTATTGATTGCATCACATGCTAAACAGTCACTACCATAGCTTAACCTTCTGGTCCCTAAAGCCAACTCTACACCTTGAAGGGAAATAATCTTTATAATCTGCATTAGCAGACATAAGGATTTTACAACGGCACGTTGTCATTAAAAATAATTCAGGAATTCAATCATTTTACAAGACTGAACAATTGTTTAAATGTGGTAGCTATAGCTTATTTGGTTTTATTTGTAGTTACGTCATAGTAACCACAAATTTACCAAGGTCACACCACAGTTTTACCGTGATATTTGTAGTTAACCTATATTTATACAAATGGAAATCAATCTGCCAAAGAAATCATGGTTACCATACTTCTTGCCTCTACATACTGTATGCGTGATGTAATTTGGTCAATAACGCAGTTGTGGGTTCTCCAAATGAATGAATATAATTTTATGCACTTATCATGGATACTGCCTCTAGCCTCTTACATGCTAATGACTTCAACAGTATAAACACTGAAACACTGTAAATCTGTCTGGGCAGCTTAAGCAAGTCCATGTAGAGATTGATCCACACCTGAGATCTTCACTACACTCCAAGAGCTCCTTAACAAGGACTTCAATTAGAAAAGGCCAATTTATCAAGGACCGGTATGATGAGACAGAGCAAGCAGCATGGCACAAAGCCCTGCTGAGACTGCATACTCATTATTCTCCTCCAGTCTGATGGTCTAAACCTACAGCTCCACATTCAACCCCTGCGCTTATGCTAACAGACATATGCAGCGATCCGTTACACAGAGCCTCTTCAGGCTTATACTGGTTGATTATTTAAAGAGATTTTACAGGGTTTTGTATTTGGTGGCGAACACACGTATCATGGTGAGGTTGACTACACTTCCTGTGGTACTTCACAGGAAAAAGTGCTAATACCAAAGGCTTAGAAATGAACTTGTCGACTATGCTGGCTCAATTTGGAGCTATCACATTATTATCTCGAGCACATATTATTTAACATAGCTCAAAGAGTTTTAAGTGCCCTTAAAAGTGGTGTAATTCCACTTAGTGCCAGAAAATCAAAACCTGCTCAGTTTTCTCTTCCAGACCATGACACTGAATCATACAACTATAAATGACAGAAATGAATAACACACACTCAATCAAATGAAACAATAGGAGGTTGAAAAACCATAAACGCTGATAAACACTGGCTGCTTCTATTGATTTGTACTTTGAAGAAATTGTTTTGTTTGATTGTCCGGCTGCTTCTTCCCAATGAGGGACGTGTAATAAGATGAGATGTACTACGTCCAGCATCGGGCTTGCTGACGGGGTCCATCTGCACATTGTTTAAGTATCAAATGCTCGACTGCTCTCCCCTTTACGGATTTGTATTTCTCTGAAAATCAATAGCCACAGACTAATGTGTTACTCTATCTACAGAACAAGTGACAGATGTTATTATTATATCACGGAATAAATGGAACTGCTTAAAACAGAAAAACTAAACTTTGTTTACATTCAGGGGTCAAAATGGGACAATCTGGAACGGTGGTCTAGCACCTTCCAAACCAAAGCCAAACACTAACTATGATTTATCTTATTTTAATCTGGATTAAAAAACTATTGTTATTGTCCATTTAGAGGTTAGAAGTGGCCTATCACACCATGAGTAGAAATGTTGCTTATGCACGGAAAGGCATACTACGCAAGGACTTCCTATAAATGTAAAATACCATAAAATTTTAAATGGTACTCAGTACGGTATTCAGAATATAAGGTAGTATTCTATTCTGAACATAGTCAACATCTTCCACCAGCACCAAAAGCGAGGCATATGTTAAACCTGTCGTTCTGGTGAACACACAGCAGCAGAAAAAAAGGATAAGAGACCATTACATTTTTTATTCAGCATTACTAGATGTACTGTGGCCATTCTAGTAAAGTGTCTATTGAAATTCATCAAAATCAAACCTCAGGAGTTCAACAGCAATGTGAAAGTCTGACAGCATAACAAGACACATAAAAACTGTGATAAAAATCCAGGTTATCACGTAAAAACATAATTTTTGATAAATACACATAAGATAGAAAAATACATATGAGATAAAACAATATTTTTTTCCTAAAAATACAAATAGTAAATTCAGAAAAAATGAAAATAATTGAAATGGACTCTCTTTTTTTTCTCTGGCAGTATATACACAATAAAACACCCGTGAAATGGAAAATCAATGCTGAATAATACATGCGCTAAAGCCACAAATAACAATCTCTCTGTCTTTATATCAAACATATAAAACACTTACTGTACAGCAATCCATTGTCATAGATAGTCAGCTTTAATCGTTTTAAACATCAAGCATTGCAAAGGATGTGTCACATGAGCAGACATTAACAAACACTGAAAGTATATCTGGGTTGGCATATGTGATATGTCCTGCAATCACACCTGCTTTACACTGGCAGTCCATAAGACACTCCACATATGGGCTTGGCAGCTTGGCTGTGTCTCTCTCTCTGTTCACCGGGTGAGTGGAAGATACCTGTCTGCTGGTGCTTAATTAGCAATATCCTCCTGTCACCCAGATACCTTCAGGAAATATCACAAACAGCCAAGTGAAGAAGGCCTTAAGAAAATAAAGGGTTGCATTGGTGCCAGTTGGTATATGTGGTACGACAGAATTTTCAGAGCTTAAAGGCATTTAAGAGCTTTTATATATGACGTTTGGATACCTGCAGGCCTGAACATACACTTTTACCCATAATGCTTGTTTTTAAATCTGAACCAAAATCTAATATAAGCCTTTGCCTCTGAAATACCCCAAGAACAAAAATTACAGGATTCATTTAGATTGCACTTAAAATAGCATAGGTAGTGTAACGTGAATAAACATATTAGCTAACTAAGATCCAGCTATGTACAGTTTATTAAAGCAGTTTTTAATTGCCTGAGTTCTTTATAAAACAGAATATTGTGCTGTAGGCTGTCATATTAAAACTGATTCTATGAAAGAGGGTTTCTAAGAATACTTGAGTTAAGTGCAGTCTGAAAGTTTTATCCTCCACATGGTTGGGAGTTAAAGGAGCAATGTGGAGATTTAAGCAGCATTTAGCGGTGAGGTTGCGAAATGCAACCAACGGCTCACTCCGCCCCTCCCCCCTCTCTTTTTTGAAGCACTACGGTGGCTCTCACAGGATGTTGTCACGTTTTCGCTTCTTTGCTGAAGGGGGTAACGTATTTAATATACATGCTCTGTAGAGCGTTCAAGGGGATCCGCGGTGTATGTAGCTATAAAGCTTTCCTGTAGCTAAGTGGTAAGAGCATTGTGTAACAATGCAAGGTTGTGGGTTCGATCCCAGGGTATTGCAAATACCTATGTATAAATGTATAGGATAATGCAATGTAAGTCGCTTTGGATAAAAGCGTCTGCCAAATGCTTAAATGTAAATGTAAAAATAGCTCATTTCTTTATACACTTCTGAAGACATTGTTATGTATATTATATTGCATTTCTGTCAATATATTCTTCAAAAAATTACACACTGCACCTTTAATATAATTCCTTTGTCTGGATTTACTGCATATACTCAACAACTTTGTTCTCAACTAAAGAACTGGGAACAAGGTGCATGGTTCTACAGTATTTTGTTCACAATAATGCAGCAGAGGTAGTTAGTTAAAAGAAGAGATTTTTCCCAAACACGGATTAGTAGTTTTACATCATTTAGCTGTTCATTCAGACTGATCTCACAGGAATTTGAAACAAGAAATGTTAGGTGGTTAATGCATATTTATTTGTATGATTATTAGAAAAACACTGTACGAATACGATTGTACAAACTCATACTAAGATTGTTGATTCATTGTATTCTTGTCTAGTTCAAACAAACGTCATCATGTAATAAATCCAACATTTGAGGAAGATAGTTGGGATGGACACATGTAATTCGCCCCACACAAGAACCCAGCTGATCTACATATCCATCGATACACAAGAAAAACTTCAAATTATCAGACACAAACTATAAATTACGTAGTGCCTTTGGCAACATTTTATCCGAGTCTTATTATCCCCACCAGTAATTCGCCCATAACTCCTGAGCTGTTAGTTTATGGCTGCGTTGAAATTCATAAGCTAGTGCGTGTTTTATGTGCTATCAGGGGAGACGAATTTTATATCAGATCCGGATGCTGATGTTGTGATCATCGTGCAATTTACTAATAGGACCAGCTAATAATTCACAGCCACGTTATGCTGTACAGTATATCTGGATGTGATAAAACCTAAATGCTGAGATTGTGTTATATAGCTCAGTGAGGTTTGAGAACAATTTACGAGATTAATATAAAAAGCAGAGATATGGCGTACACACTAATACAATTGTGCATTTCTCTCTCCTCTATAAAAGCTGATGTAGTAAAACTCTATTGTGATTTGATATTGGAAGGAAACCAGGTTGATATTGGTTCTCTGCTGCTGCAGTTGACCCTGCGCCCCGCATTTTGCTGAGAGAGGTGAAGATTTGACACTCAGCGGGTTATACTGTAACACCCCTGCTGCTCTTCTCTCCTTGGCATGCCTTACAAAACCCTGCATCTGCTCTTTAAGGCTGCGGCTTTAGGAATCAGACATATGGTGCTGCAGTGTAATCACCCTCTTTCACTTCGCTGCAGTTATTCGCTGGTGCTTTATATGTTATCTTTGCAGGCTCTGCGGAAACATCTCTGTTTGATGAAGAAATCATAGTTAAAGGTGTAACGTGTAATCTCCTATCTAACATCATATTCAAACTACTTTTAACTTTTACTAAAATTAAATTTTATCATGCTTGATCTGAGTTTAACCGAGGTAAAAAGTGCACTAAAATACATTATTTAATTACACTTAATACATCTCCTTAAGTGAAAAGTACTTTATTTTCACACAAAAAGTTTGTACTTATGATTATATAAAAAATATTGTCTTTAGTACTTTTATTCATGGTGTTTCAAAATAGCACGGTTGAGTAAACTTGGAAGACATTTACACAAGACTGTATTTACACTAAAACCAGAACACCTATTGTGTTCGTTTACACGACAACGACGTTTTGGGGTACTGAAAACGACAACTTTCGAAAACAGGTCTCAAAGTGCAGGTTTTTGAAAACGACGCTGTTATCGTCTCAGTGTTGACTGGGATGCCGAAACTTTCCGAAAACGATGACACGCATACACTCCGACAAATGGTGTTAAAAGAGCTTTCAAACTGGATTGTAGCATGTAGTGTTTCATTAGAAACTGACAATAACATCCACTGGCCTGGCATGCGCAATACAGCGATTTATGTATTAAAGGGATAGTTCACTTAAATATGAAAATTCTGTCATTCAAGCAGAATCTGTAGGCGCGCAAGGCTGCATACGATGCATCCTTGATGTCGACGAGAACACATCCGGTAACTTTCATGCGTTCTTTGTTCTTGTGTTCTTGAGTATTGGAACCAGACTTTTATGATTATTAATGACGTATGACCGCTGAAGAACGCATATTGAGAAACGGCCAATCCTGTTTATGCAAACTCAGCCTCTGAGAACAGCACTAACCGCCTTGATTCTTGACAAGCAATTGGACCTGGCGCAGCATTGTACTTAACATGTTAATTGCCACTACATTTTCCAATGGCTTAGTGAATTGTTCCCTGAGTGTGGCCACTGACATATTGACCTCCTGTAAATTTTACAGGGATTTATTGGGATCGTCCACCAGCTGTTTATATCGTCATAATGGTACAGCTCAGTTGCCAGGCCTCATGAATATTTCAGAGGTCCAATTAAACTGCTGCTGACCTCAAAAGGAGCTCCTAGGGAGCCAGGTAACACCAGGACAGAGGCAGTACTGTGCCTTTCTGTAGCTCTCATCTTACTCCAACATATCCTAAGCCCCATTTCTCCTCACACTGATTGTTTTCAATTGTCATCAAGTTCTCAAATAAAGGAACAATATATTTGTTTAAGCTCACATACCCCTTAGCTTATTCATATTGGTTGTGAAGGTAATATGATGAATATGCTAATCAGAAAGTGTGGATGATTTCCATTGGTCATGGAACATGACTTCGGCTATTCAGAGACGTCTGTTTATATTGTTTAAAGATGAAAGGAATGATTTCCATCCCATAATGGAATTTAAATTCAAATGTCAACAGCAATTTCTGCTGCTGTACACCCATATTTCCGCCGCTCTGAAAGTTTGTGTGCCCTTGACTGTCTTTGCGACTCCAGCTGTGTTTTTTTCACATTTTCATCTCTTTCATCTGAATCCTCCATCAATAAAATCCACAAGCAGAATTAAACAGCAGGTTGTCTGTATTGAAGGGGATGTTTGAATAAATGTGAGCACCATGTTGGGTGAATTCAACTCAGTGAGTAATTACAAATGAATGTTGCTGTTATCTACAATTACTCACCATCGCATTTACAAGAATATTGTTGTTGTGCAGCCTGACTGTGCTTTTATAGTGGTTCTCTAAACATACAGCTATAGTTCACCCAAAAAATTCTGTTAACATTTTCTACCGTCCAAACTTGATTACGACTCTTTCCTCAGTGATACAAAAAAGATATTTCGAGAAATGTCTCAGAGGTTTTGTGTCTAGAAGTCTATGGATGCCAGTGTTGCTTGCTTAGCAACGTCAGGGTTTTTCCTGCATAGAGAAATTGGAGAAGGCCGCCTCCGTCAAATGTCGTGCCACCTCAGACTCTCGCCAAAATGATGTGGGGTGTCTTCACAAGAAATGCTGTGTGCATTTAACAGACTGTCATTTGTAATGCAGTTGCGGCATTACGCCACAGGGGAGGCGCTGTTTCGTTATCAGCACACTGAGCGCTAAAAAGAGTTGCAGAACAAATGCTAGCTATGTTTCACGGCTGTTTGTTTTGCATCCAAGTACGTTTAATTTCTTGAAATGTCTTAAGTTAACATGACGCACATTATTGTTATGGCTTTAGCTGTGCAGTTGGATCGTTGAATCAGCGTATACTATACACAGCGAGTTCGCCAGTATGGACGCACATTGCGTTCACGAATGACTCGTTTGAACCGATTCATTTAAACTATTGAACTTTTTGAAACTAATAAGAGATCATTGAATCATTTAAAGTGAACCACAGAGAATTCAAGATGTGAATGAGCTTTGATAATTTATTAAGACTATTGTGATTGTGGGCCGAAAAGTAAAAAAAGCGTTATTTGATCAAATTTCTAATTTCTGTTTGGTTGAATAAAAGTAATGTTTTATATAACATAATAATTGTAATTTTCATCTAATTTTATTAGAAATTTTAATATGTCAAAGTCACTTTGGTTAAGCCACTTTAAGGTACGGTAGGCCTACATGTGTGTATATAAGATCAGGATGGCACCACCTCCGCCTCATTTTGAGCCGGGAAAAACCCTAAACGTTCTTCAAAATATCTTCCCGTGTGTAAAAAAAATATTTTTACCCCATGACTGAGGTGTGAGAATTGATGTAAATGTGGGCACTCTTCAAACAGGACACGCAGACAATCATTACTCTCCCTTTCTTTATTCGGTTGGTGTTATGCTGATGAGAGATCGCTCCCTGAAATGGCCTATTTGACCAAATTTCTCCTGTGTGGGTCATCGGAAATTTGATTCACTGTTCCTGAGGGAAATAAGAATGGCAGAGGGCCCGGCCAGGCCCAGGTTATAGAGCCACTTGGGAGGGAAAAATGTAGGGAAGCGGGGTGGTTTCCCATCAGGCAATGCAATAAGCTCACCGGAGTTAGGCAAAGCAATAATATGGCCAGAGGAGCGAATAAAACTGTGAATAAAGCTTTTCACAGCGGCACTCGGGTTGAAAGCCCACCGACTCGAAACAGCCACAAAATACAAATGCTTTTGTCATTTATGACTTACTGTCATACAACAGCCATCAGTAATTCCACAGAAAATATTTCCCCCGGCTGTTTTTCTGGACTTTCATCTGAAGCCTTTGATACAGCACATTGGGTAGGAATAGCTCCATTAACTAAACTGTTTTCTCAGGCAGAGCTTGCAGACTCCCCACAAATAATACAGTTGTATTTTACACAATGTCAGATACTGTTCTATGTAAAAAAAATGATATGACAGTTATATAAGCTTATTAACTGCCTATAGATGTACGCCCAGACTGCCCCTAAAATCCTGATTATGTTTTATAGTCCATTATATCACAGATCGTTCTAATGTGTCCCAGTCCTACACTACACTGTGATATAATCCATCTATATATTACAAACAGAATACTTATTAACTTCCCTGACCTCAAAATCTTATTTTAAATGATGCTAGCAATCAAATTGTAACTTTGTGTTTTCTTTTTATTTATTTTCCAACATTAGATGATATTAAAGTCTGACGATGGGGTGATAAAGCAGTGACTAAGTGGATGTGTAGTTACTGTATTTAATAATTATTCATGTGGAAAAGCAGTCAGGGTAGAATTTACTGCATCCGTACAAAGCAGGGGCTTCACATCTGAGGTAAATTGTGGGTTGGATCTTTCTAGTTGTACTTTACTTTGGCTCTGGCCACTGACAAACCTGCTATATGTGAATTCTGTAATACATCATTCTAGGCCTATATGATTCTACATGTTTCTTGGTGCTTACGTTAAAGGAACAGTTCACCCAAAAAGCATCCTTTACTCAACCCTCAAGTTGTTCCAAATCAGTATAAATGTTTATGTTGTGATGAACACAGTGAAAGATATTTGAAAGAATGCTTGTAACTGAACAGTTTTTGGCCACCAAGTTTAAGTGTTTAAGTACAATCAACTTGGCTTTACAAGTCATTTCAACTTCAATTTTGCACAGTGGTGAGTTTCTTAAAAAAGAAAAAAAATATTCTAAATTTTTATTTTGATGAGTAGATATTATGTACAAACATTACAAAAATCTTGTAACTAGACTTTATACTGTTGCGAATATCAAACAGGGAGCGTCTCTCGTATTAACGTCTTTGATCTAGGCCCTCAAAAGTGATAAATCTCATGAAGCTCCCTCATGTCTGTCCTTCATCTACCATGTATACCAACCCAGAAGAATACAAAACCATGTCCATAATGTTTATCTATATTTCTTCAGATATTTTCCCTTCAGGATTGTCTCACTACTGCCCTCTAATGGAGACCACGGTGTGAGCTCTTTAAAAACTGGGGCAATGCACATTTCTGTCTTCACTGAGCTCTGACCTCACACGTCTTCGCCTGAATGCTGAAAAGCAGGTCACTTCTACTTAACCCCCAGGCCATGGTACTCATGCCCCTCTGAGGATAAGGACAGCAGGGTATTCAGCCAACTGATCAGGCACACAGACATGTGAAAGAAGCTGTCATAAATAATGCAGGCCGTGGTGGGAAAACCTCACTCACATTTCCAGTCGGATGCTTAAGAAAAAGTCCAACTAGAAAAGCTGTGGAGACTTAGATCTTAGAGTGACATTTGCAGAAACAGAAGGCAAGAGGAAGACATTAAAAAGTAAATGCATGATGAAGAGATAAAGAAAAGTGAGAAAATGAATAGACAAAGGTGAAATGTGGTAAAAAGAGGAGGGGGCGATGGCTGATTTAGCTCCTATTGAAGTGTTCCAGTGGTGCTCAGGGTTAAAGAGCAAAGTGTGATGGATACGATCTCATTAAAATGGGAAAGTGAGGCTTTAATTTCCTGCACATGTTCCATCTTTATTAATGTCAGAAGCAGCAGGTAGTCAATTGCATTAGGCCTTCGATCACTGCCTGTGCATGCCCCAATGACAAATATCAAGCCAGGGCATTGCTCTGAAGGAGAATGCTGTGAATATCACAGGAACAAATTACAAGCGCATCATGGGGTCACCTGAGATGTGACACACAGAAAGAAAACACACAGAAATCTCAAAAGTAGGGTGACAGATCAACACTGATATGCGCAGATGAAAGGTTGGTTATTAGACTGACATAAGAATGCACTAAACTTCACTAACAGAATGTTTATATATCAAATATTTGCTCTGACCCTGCTCAAAAAACATCTAAAAACCATTGTAAAAACAGTTTTCCATACACCAATCTGTTGTTTCACTAAATAAAGACTATAGGTCCAGTGTGTGAAATTTAGCGGCATCTAGTGGTGATGTTGCGAATTGCAACTAACGGCTCACTCCACCCCTCCCATTCGGAGCACTGGGAGGTGGCACTGGGAGGTGGCTGTCACAAGGCTAAGATGTCGTCATGTTTTCGTTTCTCTAGGGCTCTGTAGAGCAGTTTGTCCATTTAGGGCTACCGTACAAATAACATGGTGAATTCCATGTAAACGGACCCACAGTGTATGTAGATAGAAATAGCTCATTCTAAGGTAATAAAAACAACACTTCATTATGTAAGCTTTTTATACACCTCTGAAGAAATAGTTATGTATATTATATTCCATTTCTGTCAATAGATCCTCCAAAAATTTATAATTATTATTATTTTATTGTTTGCAGTGGATATGATATATTTCGTTTTTATTGCAGTGAAGGCACCTTGGGATGCCCTACCTAGCTACTGTTTTATGCAAATGAAAAGTGCAAAGATGCCTATACGCAGTCACTCTGCTGGAACATTGGGAACGCTTCTCATTGAGATGTACTGTAGCTCGCATGTTAAATCCACATGCTTTACGACACTTGTCAGTTCGATTGATAGCCACACATTCACTTCCCCAGGTGAGAAGGGGTAAAGCGTGAATCTCACGCACGTATTTAATAACGCTGGTCACAAATCATCGGCTGGAACATGCATCACCGTATCTCACACACGGAAAGTCTGGCAAAATCTGATGTCAGAGACATAGGCAGCAGCCATCCGAACAAACTCATTTCCCATGCCATACGTTTTTCCAGACCTAAACAAAACAGAACTCTTTCAATAAAATTAGTCTACACTAGTAAATATGTAAAGGAAAACACTGCTCTGTTCACACCAATTTGTCTAAACGATGTGTCACGACCCATATATCTGTGACCTGAGATGCCAAGATGGACGGGTTGCGTGATGTGCCCATAGATTATTAATTTTATTTTCTGCTTCAGTGTTAAATTTTAGGGACTTTTTGTTTTCTTTTTTTATGCTTAACAATTTTGATTGTGTGTTAGATCATCAATCACTTCTAAAATCTGGATCCTGGAGAATAAACACTTGCTAATGTAAACCCCTAAAGTATTTCTAAGTGATTCTCTCCAAAGACAAAAAATCCAGACAGATCATCAAGATGTTCTGTGAATATGCTGTTGTGCATTTTCAACAGATACGACGATTGCTTTCCAGCACAAATGATAAAGGCCAACCATGACATCACAGTCTCAGCAAGCAATGAGCAAAAGAAATGACAATACAGGGGATAAAAGAAAAGGTGAGAATATTGAGGGAAGATTTGTGGAGATTCTACCAGCTAGAAGCTGGCGCTTGGAGGACGGCATCCCTGGAGAGATCCTGTCAACTTCTAACACATACCTCACTGATGAAGCGCTGCCATAAAGGCTTCATAAAGGTTTCATAAATATGTATTACATTAGATACAGCTGCAGCTGAAATGACATTCGCCTCCATTCAAGTCTACAGTTTGAATGATTGCATGTCTTGTTTTGAAAGCTGATTCCACAAACTGTGATTCGTGGCTTCTTTACAAATAAAAGTTGTGATTGTGAGATTATTCTAAGAATTATTATTGACCCAAATGGGAAGGGGTTGGGTAAAGCTACAATCCCATTTTATTGTTAAAAATGCCATTATAGCCAAACAAGGCTTATAGGTAATAGATCAGGACCATGTCAAGCAGTGAGAGGGTGTAATTGCTGTAATTTTATTGCTGTAGAGGCTCTCTGGAGAACCTGACAAACCTGACCCTTCTGTGTTTTGACACTATACAGGAGACCCACAGGAAGAGGTCAGGGGTCAGGTCCAAGCTCAGGGTTGACCAAGCAGTGAGAGTTGAGTTTGTGCAGCTGCCGTTCTGCCTGGACTGCATTTTATCACACACATGACCTTATTCATTATAGCATTTTAGCTCAATATGAAGGACCGGGCCACCTTTGAGACGATAACAATGATGAGGTCATCAATGAGCATAATAATCAATTGCATAATAAAGTAACATTTCTTAGTACTTTTGTCTTGTGTTTCAGCACAAATATGTCTTGCATAATAAACGAAAATTTCTTAGTACTTTGCCTTGCTTTTCAGCAAAAATGTGACCCTGGACCACAAAACCAGTCATAAGTAGCACAGGTATATTTGTAACAATAGCCAACACTACATTGTATGGCTGAAAATGATCAATTTTTCTTTTATGCCAAAAATCATTAGGATATTAAGTAAAGATCGTGTTCCATGTTTTGTAAATTTATAGCAAAACTTTATTTTTGTGAGTAGATAGCAAACAAAAATGGCCGTTAGCACGCCTACAAACAAGGACAAAAATACAAGAAAAGTTTTTTTTTTTTTTGGTTAATAATTAATATATTTCAAACCAAATACGACTAACCAAAAAAGACAAACAACACAAATCTTTTCAGGCATATTCAATCACAGCTAAACAAAAAACACCCTGCTCATACTGACCTTATATTCTAAGAGTTCACATGAAACGATCCTGAATCTAGAATGTCATTGATTGTCTTGTCAATGTGCATCCATCTCTATCCCCAGGCATAAGAATGCTTTTGTTGCATAAGCACAACCGTAAACCTTGTACCCTTAGCTCTGATCATGTTCCAATAATGGGCGCATGTGCTTAAGTTCTCTCTGTAAGAGATGGTCTTGGGTTTATAGAGGACCATTGACTGCAGAACAATACCAGAGCTCACTTCCCTACTCTTCTGGTGAAAGTAGCTGCACTCTAGGCATGGTGGGCCCCTGGAGAGAGCCCCTGGAGAGTTCTCCTGTGTTTGGACACCTGTTTGCATTTGGTGATTCCTACAGAATGAGAGAGAGGACTATTGTGACTGGCCACCCACAAGGCAGACTGCAAAATATCTGACGTGCAAAACAGAAGCCCCCTGTTTGGATACAGTGGCATTGACCCACATAAGCACTCTAAACTACAACAATGCTGCTTGTTTTAAAGTACAAGATGTCTGAGTGTTTTGTTTCATACAGTTTTGAGAGTCACATGTGGAACTAAATGCTGCATCGGGTTTGTTCACTAGGAGATGTATTCAAATGTGGAAGAGATCAATGCGGCCATGCTCAAAGTGAGCGTCCTTAATTATTGGATGTGACAAAGGAAGTATTGAATTTCTTCTGTTCTGTTGACCCAACAAACTGCAATGACATTCTGACTCCCAAGTGAGGCTGGACATCACTATGAACTTGCTGTGAGTGTGTGCAAGCTCCAAAGAGGACTTTTTCTCAAAGCAGAAACCTGTTTTAAGCTTGGGCACACAAGCTTTACTGTAATGTCAATAAGCACATTTTCATAGAGTCCTCATTCTTTTTAAAGCTTATGTAAATGCATTTATAGCATTTTTTGTGTTAAGTTAGTCACCTTAAAGGGACAGTTCACTCAAAATTGAAGATTCTGACAGCATTTACTGACCCTCCAGCTATTTCAAACTTGAATGACTTTCTTTCTTCCTCAGGACACAAAGGAAGATATTTTGAAGAAAATTGGAAACCGAAGAAAGCTGGAGTTCTGTCGAATTGTCCTACACAAAAATAAACAGGCAAAATAAACAGGAAGGATGATTTTACAATGCAAAATACCCTTTCAGATTGTCCTACCAGCTTAAAATAAACACAGAATGAGTTTACAGCCTAAATACCCCATCAGATTATCCTACCAGTATGCAATAAACATGTAGCAGCGCATGTTTGTTTACAGCGCAAAATCGAATTTTCCTACTTGTATAAAATAAATATGTAAAAATAATAATGATCAGATTGGCGTGGCAGTATAAAATAAACAGGTAGGATGATTTTACGGGGCAAAAAATGACGTAACATGGATGTGACGGGTATGATAACGTTTTAGGACACCGGCACCCATTCACTTCTATTGTGTGGACATAAAACCAAGTGAATGGGTGCCGGTTAATAACATTCCTCAAAATGTCTTCTTTTGTGTTCTGCGTCATACAGGTTTGAAATGATAAGAGAGTAAGTAAATGACAACAGAATTTTCATTTTTGGGTGAACTTTAAGACCATATATGAATTGTGATGGTGCCAGTATTGTGCCACCCCTAACCCAGCAATAAGTACTGGAGGCAGTAGCATTATGGTGAGAAAGTAGAACATGAGACTCTTACAAATGGAACTAAACAAAAGCAGAAAATCAAACAGATTGTCTCCCCAACATGAACACAGATGCAAAAAGACAAAGTAATCACACTTATTTTTTTCTAAAGGTTCAGAAGAGATCTCATACTGTGCTTAGAGAACTGAATGAATTTACAGATTTCTCATATTCCTCCAAAAAAAGCACTTGAACTATTATAATGTTTTTCAAAGCTCTATATTCTTACTGTATGCCAACAACTCTCATTTGTGTCTATTCAATGTTTATTTTAGGAGAAAATGGGGCAAAGTTGATACTTAAATGAAACATTCCTGTGGTGAACAATGAAAGATCCAAAGATCCACCTCAAAGCAATAAGATCTTTCATCTGGGATGTCTCAAAAACATCGAAGAACAATAAATCCCTGAGCAACACTGTTTCCTCATCTCACCTCCAGTTAATGGGATAATCCATTTACACTTTACCACACTCAATATCATCCTCCGAAAATAGACTCCACCATCGACTCTTTCCTTGAATCAGAGCTGCTGATAAGCATATGCCCAGTCATCATTCTTCAGCCCAATCTAACTCTGACCTCTGTTCATGTCCATTCTCACCTTGCCTTTCCGCCTCAATCTAAAGACCTCCACAGACAAGCCGCGCGATCTTTAGAAGCCTACACAATACTGTCTCCTTCCCCAGAGAAAGCTGCACGCTTCATCCCTCAGCCCCTCAGCATTGTCCTCACGTTCACTACAGACACTGATTTACAACCTGTGTCAGGTAGCCAAAGCTCTAAATCCACATCCTGCGTGGGGAGTCGGAGGAAGAGCGCTGCTGATTTAGGGTCTGGGGAGAGAAAGGCTACGGGTGCGGATATTGGTGTCATAGTCATCGCATGAACGTGATCCATCCCACTGTTATCTGTGCTAGACTTCCAAGAGTGCCTGAAATGTCAAATGAGCTAACGGTTTTATTTTTGAAGTTGGAGTCATAAAATGTACAAAATAGTTGTAATGTAGCTTTTCTGTAGCTCAGTGGTAAGAGCTTTGCGTTAACAACGCAAGGTTGTGGGTTCGATCCCAGGGGATTGCAAATACCTATGTATAAATGTATAGGATAATGCAATGTAAGTCGCTTTGGATAAAAGCGTCTGCCAAATGCATAAATGTAAATGTAGTAGTCTAATGCTGGTTTACATTAATCTATTTAATACTAATACTAACTTGTGTTTGTTTTTTTCTTTCTTCCTGTAAAGCTCCTTTGAAACAATGAAACATTGTGAAAAGCGCTATTTAAATAAAACAGAATTTGAATGAATCTGTCAATATGATAAAGTAACATGAGTAACTTTTCATACAGATATTTTGTTAATGACAAATGTTTTAGCCAACTGACAAATGTTCTCTTAAAGAACACCGTAAACATTTTGTTGGTAAGACTGACCAGTCTGACCAACCTGACCAAACCAGCATAGTCTGGTTTAAGATGTTATTTTCCTTACACTGATTTTTATTTTATTTTACACAAATGGTATCCCTGCTGAAAAAAACAATAGAAACCATAACAGAAATTCTAATGGTTTCCATTAAAATACCATTATGACCCATTAGCCTTTTACATGAAAACCATTACAAAATGTATTTTAATAGGATTTAATGGTGCTCTACTGGTTTTTCCTCTGCCAGAAAACATCCCACCAATAAAATCCCTCACATACCATTAGACATCATTATGGTTTCCATTAAAGGTCCAGTGTATGAAATTTTGAGGTTGAGGTTGTGAATTGAAACCAACGGATCACTCCACCCCTCCCTTACAAAGCACAACGGTGGCAGACACAGAACAAATGCGCTTCTTTGCCAACATAGTTATGTATATTATTTAGCATTTCTGTCAATAGATCCTCCAAAAAATTACACATTGGACCTTTAAAACCAATACAAATCCCATTATAACCATTAAAACTTTTGGGCAGGGTTCTGTTGATTTTCCAGGCATATACAAATACACAAGTGCGTTGACAGAAATGATAAAGCATTCGATTGTCTGCTAATTTTGACATTGGATGAGCTTGAACTTGAATGCAATTTACTCTGTTATCATCTAACAGAAATAATGCAAGTCTGCACTTCTTCCACAGGTCAAGGAATTTAAACATGTTTTATGATCATCACCACTCCTCCTAGTGATTGGCATAATTGATAGAGAACATTTCAAAGAGCCCACAATAGCTGAAGCATATCGCACTGTAATGGGAATGAGCTTTTGCACATGAGTTCACAAACACACACACACTTTGCCTCTTGTGACTTGGGCTACAGATTGAAAGAGTGCCCCAGTATTACACAGAGAGGCTGTGACCATAACTGTCAGCAGCTAATGAATGTGTGAAACCGGCCTCTAATTTTCTCAATGACATGAAATAATGGGCAAGGGTTTAACTCCTTTGAAAGACTATAATGTAGCACTCGTGAATTCCAGTGTAAACCATTAGCGCGACAGACAAACCACACATGGCCATATCCCTTTGGATAAACTGAGCTATTTAGCTTCCATCATTTTCACATCATACGCGTTCATTCATTATTTTACGCTGGAAAATTGAAACTCGGATATTTCCTTGGAGAAACATTTGACTTTGGCTTGTAATGCTACGATGTTAATAACATGCTATCTGTCATCTGCTTGTAGAAATGTCAACCTCCGACAACATTTAGGAAATAATCATTTTTTTAAATTTCAACTCATGAAGAAAAATGGTAAAAATGACAACTTAAAGATGATAATCTACTATGGCTAGCACTCATTTGCCTGCCTATGGCAAGGACTACCAAGAGAATGTCATGTTGCCCAATTAAAATATTCATGAGTTTATAATTAAGTTTATAATGCAGCTCCGCCCAACCTTCAGATCATTATTAAAACGACGCTTCATATAAACTATACTGTATAAATATACAGTAGAACTACTGTGCATGATGTTTGGGAAAAAGTACTTTTTGTCAACTACCATACTCTATGAGATAAATAGTTGTGTCAATCATATACATTAAAGGGGCCATTCGTCGGCAGTTTTTGAAGCTTTGATTATGTTTTTGGGGTGTTTAACAGTGGATGTTCATGTTTCTAGTTTCAAAAACGCTTTATATTTCACATATTTTAAGTCTATTGTTCACCGCTGTCCCTCTTCTTACAAATGCCTGGATTTTTTCCGGTTTATATAAAGTCCCTCCTTCCGAAAGTGATTGGTTGTCCGCTTAGAGCGTGTGTCCTGACCACACCATATCAGCGAGCTTCTGCTTCTCAGGCTGTTGTGATTGGTCGGTGCCCCTCTCAGAGCACGTGTATCCATAAGCTCCATAAACAGTAACAATGGCGTCAACTTCACTTCATCAGTTAAAAACATGCGGATCGATCGAAGTGTAACGGAGGTCTGCTAGTGCATCAGCAAACGTCAATCTTTGTTTTTTCCTACTATGGCGAGGGAAATGACACCGGACCGATTGGGTCAGAACGTTTATATCAATTAACACTAACACCAGAAGCGTTAGTTTTGCCTTTTTATATTGGACCCGAGTTGGATAATAAAACAAGCAGATTGATCAGGATTTCAAAGGACGTTTCATAGAAATGTTTTAGAGGTATGCGCATACACACACAATATCACTGTGTTACACAGAACAGCTTTCACAGCCGATGTTAAAGTCATGGAAGCTGTTATTTGACCGTTGGTTATCTTAGAATGTGTGTAGCTGAATTCTTATTACCAGCTGTACGACTGTGATGAAGTGAAAGTATTTAAGCGCGCAGCTCAGATAAATGTTTACAATCTCTTAGTGATAACCAAACACTACTCCAGCGGTTCTTCCTTTTCTCCAAGGAAGGCCTCGCCCCTTATTTGGCGTATTCCTTTGGGCGGAGGTTTTTCAAAAACTGGGAATAGTGACATCATGTACCCAGGAAGTAAAGGGCTGTAGTCCAATTCCAACCGTTCTCTGTCCTTGAAAAGCAAATTTTGTTAAAGATAATATCTCACTTGGCATTGAACTTTGAGCTTTATCATTTTGCAGATATTGTTTATGCTCTAACAGCAACATTACACACTAACAACATTTTGAAAATTGGCATCACGGGAATGGCCCCTTTAAAGTATACATTTTTAATTGTTTGCAAAGATTTATATTCAATCACATACACTCTATATATAAAAACAAAAACACGTTTTTTCAAATGGTCTTCTGTTATAAAGGTTGTCTTGTTTTTCCCATTTGTGTTGGCAAAAGCTGAGGTCCGCCTCCAGCCTGGAGCTGAAAACATTAGCCACCTTCATTTTCTGCTTCATTAGGCCTCACATAGTTTAATATCGATAAAAGTGTACACACTGTAATTCTTCTGAGTTAACTATCATTATGTTATTAGTTGATTCAGCTCACTTTTAATCAGTCAAGTGATTTATTCCCCATTAGAAGTGTGGACCTACTCCATCTGCAAATTTGCTGAGCTAGTCATGCCATTAACTTTAATATTAGACTTAAAAATCAGTTATACAAACAGACACTTAGACTATCCTCTCACACACACACACACAAAATAATTCTGCTAGAAAACTTTGTTGTGAATCCTTTGGCAACCTAAATAATTAATATATTGTATATCTAAGAGAACCAAGCTTTTCTCTCTGATTTTGCAATTTATACATGTTGAGGCTGACTGTGCATGTATTATGTTTGGGGTCCCAGACAATGTACAAATTTACTTAACTTTTTTTCCCTTTATTTTTTATGAATGACTGAAATGTGTTTTACAACAAATGTAAACATTCAAAAAACACCCTGTAGAAAAATAAAACACAACACATCAAAATAAATGTCAGATTTACGCAATTTAAGATTCATGACATATAGAGCACTTCGGAAGACGTAAACAATGCTGGTCCAGAAGAACTTCCTGTTTCAGTTTTTTAAGACAGCACAAACGTTTGAACAGAAGACTACCATCAAAACATTTATAACAAAATCGAAATGTTTAACAAACAGCCCATCTTTAGAATATAAAAAGATCAAGATAAAATGTAAAATGTAATAAAAAAACATTGGACCAGTGTTTATATCTAAACACTGTTTATATAAAGTGTTCTATATGTTCATAATCAATTCATAGAAAAAAATCATAACCTGACAAAGCTTTATAGCTGATAAGCTATAAAACGTCCTGGTGTCTCTCAGACCCCAAACAAAACACAAGAGTTCAACTGTAAAAAATTCAAAGAGAAAAACAGATGAAAAACCTGAAAGATAGAGGAAACTGTAAAAAGAGTGTTTTTATGTGAGCTGCTTAGAAGTGCTGCTTGCTACTAGAAAGGGAAATGTGGGATCCAACACACCACGTAAGATTTGTTGGCGGGAGAAGAGTGGAGAATCACACAGAAAGGTTTTAATGCTAAATTGAGGCAGATAGTGAGCGGCCCGTCTGAGCTCGTGCAGGATGATGAATTATATATGAAGTTAATCTCAGCATGTCTTGCAACCCTTGATGGCTGCCTGGGGGGAAAATAAGCAAAGTGTGGCAGAAGTGGACAAGCTTGACACATTTTCAGCCTCTCCCCTTCACACGCTGCATTCACACACTGGCAGGCCAGGCAGCAGCATCTTATGAACAGGGGCAGGGAAGGATGGCCGACCTGCACTCTGTGTGAACGGGCTAGTCTGTGATGTGTATCTGTGATAAATGCGTGGGCTGGATTTGTGCAATGGAGAGGCATTTTGATCATGTGTGTGGCCTACGTCTGCCCCGACATGTTACCACTTTGAAATTATGCTGTGAAGGTTCACATTTAGAACAAGCAATAGTTCTCAAAAATGACACTTTTGAAATTATTAAAGGGACGCAATCCCAGGTGTTTTCTGCAATGTAAAAATAGTCAGTGGTATCCCCAGATACCATCCTCTTTAAATACAAATGAGCTTCTGCTCCCCTCCCCGTATGCAAAATAGGAGGTAGAGCGCTTACCGAGTGCTTTGGATCAAGACAAGCAATATAGCAGAAAGCGCAATTACGTCTGTAATGCCCTTTCCACCGCAGAGTTCTCGGCATCCCGCCCTGGACTTTCGATGGTGAATAACTCCGGGCGCCAAGGTCGCAGCCAAGGGCGCCAAGTGGCTACATCTGCTCTTGCCTGAAAATGGCTGACAGCGTGTCTCTGGGGAAGGTGGGGAATACGCGCTCATAAGGCGGAGTCTGTGAGCGGTCATGGACAGGCGTAAACAATGTGACATCAGATTGTTAGGGTTTCCCCTGTTTTGTGTCACTGTTGTGGTTTAAAGGAGATTACAAAAAGAAGAACAGATGGATTTGTATAGTTACAGGGTGTTTCTGGACACACGCTGGCGACTCAATTTCTGGTAGATAAACATTTCAAATTGCATTTTCTAGGATAGCGGCCCTTTAAGTCCCATACTGATATCTTTCCTCTTTTTTTTTTCATTTTAACCATTTCCAAATCACGATTTATCACATCCAGAATAAAAGTTAGTGTTAAGATAATATGTCTGTGCACTTTGCATATTGATTTTGTATTTATAAACACATACACATACATGTATATACTGTATTTAAGAAAGAAAAACGTTTATTTTTGATTATTGGTAAATATAAATAAATAAATAAACATTTCCTAAATAGATATACTTTACATGTATATGTTTTTGTGCAAAGACATATTTTATGTAAACACAAACTTTTATTCTGGATGCGATTACTCGCTTGACGGCCCTAGTAAAAAAAAACAGTATCTGGTTGACAGTGTAACATAGCAGGTAGTGTTTTAAAATATTTTTATTAATTTAATTCAGTCAATATCATTTATATGTAAAATCGTGCATTAAATGCTACAATAATCACAATGACGCATTTTTTTCATAAACAACATAAATAAAATGTGAATTAGTGTGAATTGCAAAATATGAATTGCATTATTATTATTAACACTTTTTCCCAAATTTCAGTTATCACTGTAAAATCGGTATTGAGAATCTTTTGCAGATAATCATGTAGTGTTGTATGTTTCATGAATGTTATTCAAACTGGTTTGATAATAAAACTAAACAAATTTAGATTATATCTGAAACAACATGATTCAAACAACTAAGCAAGAGAAAAAGTACAAACGTTTTTTTGACCCTGGCAATGTCACTGTCCTCCTGACATCAGGAAGCTCTTATCACATATTAATGACATCTAACTCTTTCCATCAACCCCAGACACAAACACACACGGAGACGTGATTTACCACAGTAAAACTCCAATGATAGTGAAGGGCAACATTATGTGCACTACTAGCATGATATACCGTTCAAGAGACCGCCCACTCAATGCGGTTTAACCAGGACATGTGGCACCGCCACAATGTCTTCCTAGCATACGCGTGTGAATTTACAACAGGCCGTGATGATTGAACGCACTTTCTTACCCAGTCGTCAATCAGGGAGCTTTATGAGTGATATCAGCAGACTGGAAGTGTCACAGTAAATTGGCGGGTCAGCGCTCACAGAGCTGATGGCTTTTGAAGGAGAGCTGAGTGTCCCTCGCTCACGGGCCACGGGTGGAGCTGAACAACAGAATCTCATAAAAGTGGCGTGCGGTGTTGCTCAGGTGGAAAGTAGTAACTCAGCACGAGCTGTCGCTGTTAACCCAGAAATAGTGGGGCGGCTGTAAATTCAGTTTGTTATAAACATATAAATTAACTTGAGGAAGATGTGACATTTTTATTGGGGGGAGGTTTCGTAGGAATGGACTGACGTTATGTCTCTTTTACTGGGTTGAAGGTTCTAGATCGAATGTGGTATAGGCGGTTATGGGATTTGTCTTTTTACAATGACATTTTAGACAAATATGAAAGAAAACAATGTTTTTAACGGTCTGCTTAAAGGGACAGTTCACACCAAATACAAATTCTGCCATTTACTCAATCTCGAGTTCCAAACCTGTATACATTGTTCTGATGAACACAGGGTAAGATATTTGGAACAATGCTTGTTACCAAACCACAATAGGCCACCATTGACTACCATAGTAGGACAAATTCCAATGGTACAGTCAATAGTGCCCCACAACGGTTTGCTTTCTTCAAAATATTTTCTTTTGTGTTTAACAGAACAAAGAAACGTAAGCAATTTACTGTGCTCTACAGGCTTTCAATCATTCATAAATGTAGTTTTGTTGAACGCTTTCAAATATTTTAAAGACGCGTCCTTTTAGTCTGTGAGTGTCAGCGCGTGTTTGAAAGATTCAACTGGGAAGGACAAGTTATACAGATCAAAAGAAAACTACACAGAGCTTGAAATATTGCAGAAACTTTAAGAAGGCGTAAGAAAGTGAATATCTAGTTTGTACATCCCTGAAACATTTAATGTTTTTTCCATATTATTCAAAGAACTGGAGCACCCGCTCTCCAGAAATTCTATATGTGAAACATGACCAAAACATAAATCCAACAAAATGCGCAAAGCAGATCCAAAAACAAGATGAAAAGGTGATGGATTCATTTTAGAAAGATTGAACAAGTTTTCTAGGATCCCACTAGCTCAGCCAATAGCATGCGTTTCAGAGATTTTTCGTTTGATAGCCCGACCAACTGCAGACTGGTTAGAAAACCAGACAGAAAACACAAAGCACTTCTGCATTTTCATTAGGTGACACACACGTCACACTGCTCATTTATATGACACATCAGCATCAAAACATCAATAACAAATAGCTTCTATATTGAGACGTTGACATGTGATTTTAAAGCTTATTAGAAGGTAATCCCACGTAGATAAATGTATCTACAATATATATCCACCAATCCAAGAGTATACAGAGTTAAATAGTTTGGGTCTATAATGTGGTTGGTGCACAACGCAAGATAGCATTAAAGATTAACCAAAGCTGTCAACATCAACATCACGTTCTAAACAAACGACAACAGCCCCGCTAACAAATGCATGTTCTCGTCCCGCGGTACACGGGAGCCCAACAGTGTTGCGAAGCGCATTCATCTGCTGCAATAAGTCCTTTGTATCCCCGGCTCTTAATGACTCCACGAGGAGCGCGGTGAGTAATGAGCAACTGGGTGTTTGATGAACAGCAGGGTAATTCTGTAAGCCGCCGCGTCTCGGCCCAGAGGAATTGAGCGTGGGGCGCAGCTGAGGCTGACGGCAGCCGCTGACAGGCCCTGAGGTTGATTAAAGTTGACCTTGATCGTGAAGTGAGGGAGAGAGAGAGAGAGACACAGCGTGTGGCTGTAACCCCAGCTGGCCATCCAGCAATCTCCAGAAAACAGCGGCTGTTGCACAAGGAGTAATTGCAGTGGAAAAGACTAAAGGAAATCGATGAAAGTCGATCGATAGCAATTTGATTTTTTTTATTGCTAATTTCTTTTGACGAAGGAGGGGGAGAGATTGATCAAGCTCACCCGTACTGTATCGAAGGACTTTATGTTACTTCTTGAGCAGAAATGCCCAGCTGACTGTCTGATTTATCGGCCGACATCATTAAGTGTGAATAAACGCTTGTGATGAACAGAAAATGAGGCTGACGCTTAACCTTGATGTGGATCCCTTCTATGTAAATAAGTGCACAAAGTTAGAGGAAATTATCATACAGTCCTGTGAGAGATATCGTTTTTATGAAGGCCGGGACTCATCGACTGGACCCGAATCCCTAAATGCATCGCAAAATTTGTATACATATTGTTCTGTCAAATCAATGCTTGAGTTTAAAATATTCAAAACAAACAAACAAAACAGACTTGCCCAGCATCCATAATAGTATATAGAAGCCAAAATCCCGTCATCTTCGCTCTGAAAATGAGTGACGTCTGGTTGTTCCATTACAGCGCGGCACCAAATCCCTTTAAAAAAACCTTTACTTATTCGGTCAGCCTCCATCCAAACTGCAGCATCCTTCACAAAATGGAGCTAAAAACATAACTGTTCCGCATTTAATTGACTAACCAATAACTCTGTATGTCTGTCTGTCAAAAAAATACATATATATATATATATATTGTTCATTCTCTCCTTTGCTTACTCCAGCTTTTATCCTCCTAGTAGCAAGGTCTGGTTAACAATGGTTTCACTTCCTGTAATCTGAGGCGAGAAGCCAACAAAGACCAAAAATTACACACCATACAGAATCAAACACCAAATGTTTTCAATTTCCACGAAAAACCCCCTATGGGTTGAACCTACATAAACATTAATCTTATTTTTTCTGCATAACAAATCAGAATGCATCTGTGTGTGGTCTATCTTAATGCTTATCAACTTGCTTCAGTACCCATATTTTACACGGTGATCTGCATTGTTTGTCTTGCTTTAGAACAGACCTACAAACTTGGTCTGGAGAAGTAGAATCACACTGCTCCTGCTACCTCCGAGTCTCGTCTATTAAGAGATAAAATCATCTTACCCTATTAACCACAGAGGTAAACAATCAGAAACTGGAAAGCAAAGCTTTATCTCACAAAAGACCACTATGTTTTCTAATGCTATCAGTTAGATACTGTGCAACTGTTTACAATGCTTTTCTTTCCATATAAGAGAGGCTCCTGATCGACAAGCAGGTCCACCTTGAGCCAGTCCTCGGGTACCGCAGCGGTTTCTGTGGTCTTATCCCACCGATCTTTGGCTCTGCCCTCTCGAGAAAGGCCATTAATCAGTGTTATTTCATCCCACTGACACTCTCTCGCTCACTCATTCAGTCACTTACAACCTGCTCTCTGCCCTCCTCCACAACCTCTTCTGCCTTTCCTCAACAATGACCGGATTCAATGAGCCTGCCAATCAGTGTTAAAGTCCGTCCGAGTGTCACCTGGAAAGGTTTCCGCGACCGCTGAATTGACTGACTGCTTTAAACCTATCAGCTCCAAATGGCTTTAATTCCCAGCATCTAAATTGTGCTTTTGGATAAACTTTGGAAAGGGGCCTAATTTCCCCAACAGCAGGTATTAGAAATGCGATTTGGCCGAGCAGGGCCAAGAGATGTTTGACCTCTGCTGCCACTCTGACTCTGGCTCCGGTCCCAGTTAAGTGCCGGAGACGCTGATGTTGACGAGCGGCTGAATTCGTGAGTGAGTTTAATAGGAATCGTAACACGAGCAGCGCAAGCGTGTCAATCACGAGCTGGTGTGAGCGTGAAGGATTGAAGGTGCTTGCAGCTACAGCTCAGACACTGAGTGACATACATGAGTGTCAATTTTGCACATGCACCAATTTCTTCGTCCCCTTGACATTTTAAATCTCTTTTAGGTGCACTATTTCTTTTAAAACAACAATTAATTACATTATTTTAATGTATACAATTAGTCCAATATAGTAGAGTAGCAATATACATAGAGAGTAGCAATATAAAAAAATTTACTGTAACAAAAAATCCTGTAAATAATAAAAAATTTCCAGCAGCTGGTGCGCCAGAAATAAACAGTAAAATAACAGTTTTTCCCCGTATAATTCTTTGTTTTCCCTGTTTTTCTTGTAAATTTGCTGTCTTTTCCAGTCATTTTAAATATTTTGAAAAAACGTGGAAAACTGTAAAAAAATTACTGAAAAAATCTGTAAAACCTTTTTTTTTTAATAATATTTACGGGTGGTCAGTTTTAGGTGGATGCAGATAGCAGAGAGACATGCAAATGTTAGTATCTGACACATGGAAGTTGATCTACGATCAGAGAGAAAGGGAAACATTTAGCCACGGAAAAAATTAAGAGACTATTCCAGTTTTTCATTTAGCAGCCTTTTTATAATGTATTATGTCCATTCCAGTCCAGTGTCAGTTAAATTTCAACTAAATTAAACCTCAGGCAATGTGCAATGTGAAAGACTGAACACATACCTGTAAATAGTTAATGAAATATAAATTAAAATTAAAATAATTTTGGAAAATACTTTATATTTTTTCCACGGCTGTATTGGTTATACAATGTTTTATTATACATAGTTTAGATTGATTTTACAAAGTTGAAACATTATCGAATATCGTATTATGACCTTTAAGTTATCACATTTTTCTTCAATATTGTGTAGCAGTCACCGTAAAGACGTATTATTGCGTCTCTATCATTTCTACCCCATCTCTAAATCCCCAATACCAAAAAATGTAAATGACTAAACATCCATCAGAAAAATGACAAAAAATCATTGCCTATATGAAAACAGCAGCATATTCTAAGAGCCACAGAGGCATTTGTAAAAAATTCACTGTACGACCCGAACAATCGACTGTCTGATCTGGTTATGATGAGATGAATGATTTATGGTGGTCTCCACACTCTACATAAAATAAAATAGAGAAATACTAACAGCATGAAAGAGAAAGACACTGGCAAGGTTGAGAAAACTCCCTGTGAGTGCTGAATAAATTTATGACTCTATCTGGGGTTGAGCTAAAATATTTGCTTCGTAGCACTGACTTTCCTGACTTCTGCATGAGACAGAGGCTGCAAGTCTCTGAATTAGCATTGGCACACGAACACGCGCTCGCCCTGTTAGCAGGTATCTCTGTCCCCTGATGAGTGGAGACAAGGAGTTTTGGAGACTTCTTTCTGTTGCTTGGCTGCTCTTCTCACGATTGGCAAAGAACACCGTTTGTATAAAGTCTGAGCAAGTCTGCAGACTACATCAAACGGAATTTAGGATTTAAGGACTCTGCATGCAAACACACAAATTGAACCACAGTTTTGTTGGATGTATATATACAGCCGTACATGTATATATATATATACGGCCGAGGCCATTTCAAAATCAGTTTTCTTTTTCAGAATTTGAAAGTTTCTATTTATAGGTATGTGTTTAGGTAAGATGATCATTTTTGTGTCATTCTGTGAATTACTAACAATATTTCCACCAAATTTTAAATACAAATGTTGTTTCTATTTGCATTTATTTGTAGAACATGAAAACTGGAGAAACAGGTCAAAATAACCAAAAAGCTTCTGGTGACTTTTAAGCAATACAACAGCAATATCTGTATATGTATGAAAAGTTAAAAAAAATGTTTTGTTTTGTGATCATGTCTTGTCATGCTGTCAGTCTTTTACATTGCTGTTGGATGACTTTGTCTCTCCTGAGGTGATTCTATGAAATTTTCTTTGATTCTAATTTGGAATGGACTCTTAATTTTTCGTGGCTGTATATATATTATGCTGCATTATATTTAAACATCATACGAATTCATGTAGATTTAATGCGCTCTTTTCCATTGAATGAAAATATATGGTGACCAGAGATACATTCTAAAATAAAGATGCTACACGATGCCAAAGAAAAAGCAATTTTTGACATTGCGGTTGCATAAAGTCATAACATCTGAATCAGCTGCAAAATCAAAATCACAATTTTGTATTTTCGCATATCAATAACAACAGACGTTGAACCAGTGGTCTCTTGTGACCACCTGCCTAACTCAAATGTGTGCTTCCAGGACAACTACTATCCCTTTTATTTAACCCATTTTACAGGTGTAAAATGATTCCTAAAAAGACTGTTTTCATGCTTCATGTGTATCAAGTAAATAAGTACAATGAACTGTTTTTTTATTTACAACAAGCAGTTTTTAATTTCTCCCCTCTCTCTCTCTCTCTCTCTCTCTCTTCTCTCCTTTGTCTTAACAAACACCATGCTAAGTTGTTCAGGCACTGATAAGCTAAGCCGGTCCCCAGCGACTAACCGTGGCATTGAATGAGTCTGGTTCCAATACATCCCCTGCCCAGCCAATCAATCACCGGCAAGCACTGCAAACTAATCATTTATTGATGGAACGGCACAGCCATGAATTTCTAATAGCATTCGTCTTATTTAACAGTCCAGATCAAACAGAGAAAATCCAAACATGCTGGAAGGGTTCAGAAAAAAAGTTAATTCCTGAGCATATCCTTCTTTTTGGCAGCCAACGGACAGATATTGATGGGGGAGGCCAGCGAAAAAGAGAGGAGGGCAAGGTGGAGGCAAAAGGGAGTGTGTGTATGTATTACGGGCTGGTGCGAGTATTACAAATCTGAATTTCATGGAGCGTTTCATATCAAATCAGGGCATCTAGGTGAAATGTTTCTCACCCTGTGGGCGATGAGAAGTAGATTTATAGATCTTTTTTACCACTCCATCAATGTGCACTGACTTCGAACAGAGCTTGAGGGTTTGGGGCAAAAGAATCAGACTATGAGTTTCAGAACGCATTCCACGTCTGTTTACAAACCACAGACCTACCTATGAAACAACACTGATTGCAGACAGACTTTATATGCAAAGTTTGTGACAAAGTCTAGCAATATAAAGTCTTACTCTGATTGCTTTTAATAAAGCTGCAATTAACAAATCAAATCAATCTAAGATGGTTTGCAAGTCTTATCTGGTCTAGGTTGTCTGATTTTAGAGAACTTGTCATAGCTGGCCAGGTTGGGAGAACAGCTGTCCGACCAACTAAACACCTGCTTTGGCAAAGCCAGCCTATATTGATATAAGATGTTTTTTACAGAACAAGCTCAGATTGGTAGCTAAGAGTCTGCAGTTTGATTTAAAATGTTACACAATAACAGATTGTTGGGGCCACTGGATGACACACCTCACCGCATAGAGACACAAACAGTTACAGACAGCAGAGAGGTCTTGCAAAGACACCAGATGAACTAAAGTCTCATAACCTGTGGGGCAGAGAAGGTTTGTTGAGCCTATGTCGCCCCCTATTGGTGAACAATGGGGTAAATCATAAATCTGAGTACAGACAGTGACAGTGGAGTCAAATTGCTCAGATAAGGAGTTATACATAAGAACAGGTCACATTAATGTACACTACTGATCAGTATTGAGCATCAAACTATTCCCAACATAATTTTAGGCAATGTTTTGTAAATTTCCTTCTGGATTTCATAAAACAACTTGACACACATACTGTAACTCCAGTGTTTTAGACGATAAAAGTCAATAAACAGTCTGTACTGGACCCATGCTAGCTTTCAGATGTATTTGAAATAAAAGAACAAAACACGATAAACTCATCTGGATGGCAAAGTATAAAAAACTAACAAATCCTGTTGAAAGCCGCACCGTAATTTTTCAAAATAATAAAGATGCATCCGATCTTTCACAGTGACCTTTTCTCAACGCAAAGCGCTGAGTGTGCATTTCAGCCCCCTCTGTCATTTAAGCTCAGCCCAACAAACACTTATCTTCATCCGCGGCTCTGCGTGTGTGCGTTCACGTGTCTGCATGAGCGAGCGTAATATACTGTAATTAATCACAATGCAGCCATTTGACTCCAGAGAAATGAGAGATGTCTGCTGCTCTCAGTCTCCACATGCTCGGCATGTCAAGGTCATCTGGAAATACATGCACAATGAGTGCAACGTACAGCTGCATTTTTGGGGTTTCAATTTTGCTTTTAGATAACATGCCTAAACCCACTCCAGTGAAATGAAAAACAAATTTATGTGACACACCACTACAGTGACCCTATCGTATCCACCCTACAGCTTTAAAGCAACTTTAATATTTATTCTTTTGGCACTTTTACACAAAGCACACATTAAAACTGATAATAAAAATTATTGGAATGGAAGCTAAACATGTTTCTGAATCATTCCTAATTTCATCACATTATGTCAATACATACGTACATGCAGAATGTGGATTGATCTGAAGCTGTTTCTTCCATTGACAATTCATTGAAGCTGTAAATATTAAGTGCTGTAATAAAGAGAAGTGGAATAACCAAAGAAGGTCATGGAAGGTACGTGACCTAGTCTACCCTTCCTTCGGGCTTCAAATGAATAACAATGAATAAAACATAAGCACAACCTGATGCAGTGGCACACGCTTATCTGCCATACTAACTGTGAGAGCCTATATACAGTCAAAGTACCAAACTCACAGACTGTGTTTGTAGGATGATATATAGCATGCTGATATGACATCTGGACCCTGCCGTTTTCATGGGAGGTGATAGGAGGTGTCATGAGCATTCTGTTTTGACATATCGTGGGGTCCAAAAGTCTGAGACCACATTGAAAATCTGGATTTATCTATTTTTAAACCTGTAAATAAGCAAAAGATTTGTACATAAAATCAGGGTTTTATGCTAGGAATGCATAAAAAAGGGAAACTGTATTGTGAAAGTAAACATGTACTAAACTAGAAAAACCGAAACACTGTACTGAACCGTCCCAGAGTTTTGGCCCACGCTGTATATACAAATATTTATATTTTCAAAGCTCAGGTAGATGGACCATTTTAACAATATAATGCAACACAACATCTCTTTTCAGATGAACAGCACAAGTTCTGCTCTTCTTTTTCAAGGGATTCAGGCCTTATGTACAAGCAAGAACGATTAAAACAACTGAAGGTAAACAACGATTACCCCCCAACTGAAGGGAAACTTTCTTTAGCACTATTGTACGACCTACAGTACTCTTACCTTCCAACTATTGTCTAGTTATCTCCACAACTCATAACACATTACTTGCACAACACAATGGGCTTCAACACAGAATATTAAGTGAGAAAGATTCAAGGTTTTATGAATAAATTACACTAACATTTTATTTATGGACCACATTTCTATTGCTGGGACATCATAACATCACAGAAGCCCTGACTTGATGACATACTGTATGACTCCTATACAGAATCTTTCTTCACTATGCTGACACTTTGTCCGGCTATGGACCGCTGCCTTAATCCATAGGGAAACATGACAAAATGATTGGAAAAATCCAACTCACTGGAAAATCTTTGTGTCTGCAGAAACTGTCGGTGCAATTGCAGAGTTAAAGTCTGCAAGTTTTATTCATGTCATTAAATGTCAAAAACCAACTGTTCCAAAGGATAAGCATATAGTGGAAAAACGTCAAAAGAATACGTCAACTACAACTTTTCATGGAAATTTTTCTTGAAAGTTTCTTGACTTTTTCAAATGTTTTCATTTAACTTTTCTTGTTCTTTTAAATGTAGAACTTTTGAAATAGTCTGTCAGGTCCAGTGTATGAAAATTGGTAATTTTGTCACTTTTCACTGAAGGAGATAACATATTTACAGAACGGGCTCTGTTGAGCAGTTTGTCTGTTTAGGGCTACTGTAAAAACAACATGGCGAATTCTAAGGTAATAAAAACAAAACGCTTCATTATGTAAGGTCTTTATACACCTCTGAAGACATGGTCATGTATATTATATTGCATTTTTGTCAACAGATACTCTCAAAAATGACACACAGAACCTTTAAAAGAGGAACTGTTACACATTCTATTTGGGAACGTCTGTCATGAACTGGACAGTTGGGAAAAAGTTAAAAAAACTACAAAAAATAAAGATGCTCTTTGCTACAAATTTTTTTACTTTCTCACTTTTAATAAAGAACCATCTCTTTCTTACTTTTTATAATCTAAAGAACCTTTTTCTTCCGATGTTAAAGGTTCTTTATGGAACCAAAAGGGTTCTTATATGGCATCGAAGAACCTTTTGAAGCACCTTTTTTTCTAAAATGTAGAAGCACGAATGAACGAAATACGTTTTATAAAATTACTATACGCATACTATTACTGTCTGGTATATGAATAGTCCATCACTAAAACCCCATAATAGTATTAAAGGAACTGGCCAGGCGATTATGTGTTACAAACTCCATGTTAAACATTTATATTAACATAAAAGTAAAATCAATGATCAAGGTAAACTTGTTCAACATGTTCATAAATATGTTTGTATGTTATATAAATATGTTTCTCCCGAGTTTATTAATCGATCATTGGCGTTTGGGTTCCTCGCCACAGCAGAGCAGTGTTGGCTTGCTCACCGGGAGACTGCATCTATTTATTTATCAGATATTATTTATTAGAATGATCTTGCTTGGTCTATAAACACCATGCACTGTGCTGTGTTTTACCTTTCTGTGTTTTTCTTATTGCGCCTGTAAAGCTGCTTTGGAACAATGCACATTGTGAAAACACTATATAAATAAATTGAATTGAATGTTGGATAAAATATTATCTTTGAATAAACAATACTAATGGACATTGCTTTTATTTAACATGCATATATAACAAGTCTTGAATCCTATTATACAGCAACTTAGACATACAAAAAAACTCAAGACTGTCTGCATTTTGTTTTTATAGAAAGTTTCAGATTGGATAATTGCCCAGACAAACCGAAAAAATTTGCAGACCTGGGCAAACATACACATTCATACTGACAGACTGCCATATTCCACTTCCATCTGTGCTTCAATAAGGCATGGCTATACATATTTTCCAAACTAATAATCTATTTAAAAAGCATTAAATCTAAAAATATACAACGTACTGAAGTCATTTTATAATGTTTTATAAACCAGCAGTCAGTAATGCAACTCTCCAGCATATTGTACCACATCATAAGCTATAGGATCGCAAAGTGTGCAATATGGTGGTGTAGGATGGTACGGTATGGTATGTCTTATAAGTAAACAACGGTAATCTTATGTGTTAACTATTTTGCAGGTTTTCCATTGCAACACTTTTGTAGCTGTGTGTTGCAGTTACAGTTTGGATGTTTGTTGAGGACGTGTCAGATTGTTAGACACCGGCTGACCCCAGAGTCTGAGACGGCTGACCCCTCCATCAGGAGCTATGACCAGGCGTACATGAGTCACAGGCCCACATCGCATCACAGACTCCCCAGAAAAGAAATGCCTGTGGTGTGGCTTCAGCTAGATGAAGAACATCACCATAAGATTCACAAAGACCAAAGTAGTAAGGTTCGAATAGTGTAACTGAATGACTAGATAGACAAACCATACTTTCTGAGGAGGAAGAAGAATTCTCCACTTGGGGCTTTTGTCACAGCTCCACTGGTTAAGAAGAAATGTCCTCTCCTCATCTCGAGTCAAATTGCAGGCCTCGATTCTGCAAGAGTCTGGGAAGTTTCCTAAGGACAATAGTTAATTTTGAAGCAATAGCTACTGACAAGTAATACCCTTTCATGAAGAGGCCTCACATATGGACAAAGACATAAATAATACAATGCTCTGATCAGATCACCTTTAAAATGGTTGGTGTCTAGCTCGATTCTACTTATCACTCCAGGATGTCCAAGCCCGAAAATAGCCCACTCGCAGCCTGGCACCTGTAATATGCCTTTCTCATCCACCTGAAGACCAAAACATGAAGTCAGTGTGAGACTTATCTCTGTGATGGTTTCTATAACAAACACGTCTTTACTTTTAATATTTTGGGCCGATCCAGACGTCTGGCTGTCTCCCACCCATCACCCATGTTGTCAGCCCTCCCCAGACCTAAAAAAGAAAAACATGTACAAAAACGTACAGCTCCGTCCTCATACTGTCTCATGTTGTAATAACCTTCCGAACATTCATTAAACAGATCATAACTGATATACTGGAAAGTGATGTCAGCATTCTTTTAGGAATTTAAGCATTAAAATGTTTTATCTGGTAGCAGTCCAGATTCTTTATGATTTATCTTGTTGAAACCAGGCATAGTTCTCTGTGCATTTTAGATTATTATTTTGGCTCATTTTAACAGTCACAACCTGAACTGCCCTCAACAGTATAACATGTTCATAAATAATGCAAAAATTCACACACCAATCATATTGCGTGGGTGACCGTAGTGGGCCTCGCTGTAGCCTACACATACTCCTCCATTGACCAGGGCAACCAAATCCACTTGGTCTTTACCGGGCACAGTTGACCAGTCCTTGTTTCCAATCCCATAAACTTTCAGCCTTGCAATTCCACCATCTGTCAGCATTGAACAAGCAAATATTTAAAGAGTAAATATTACAATGTCCTTAAAATAACATTTCATGGTGTTTAATGTTGCTGTGTGTGAATGTAAGCAGTCTGCCAAGTTATAAAGCCGAAAGTGAACGAATAATTACACTCTGTGTAATGCCCGACACTGCATGCGGTAGACCAATCACAGCAGACTAGATCATCTGACCAATCAGATCAGAATAGGCTGACAGAAAGGAGGGGATTAGACTGATAGATCGACAAATTGATAATTTGAGACCCATTTAAGATGTAAGGTAATAATTATTATTACTATTATTAGAAAATTACAGTGTTTTTACACCCTGCATGTATGTAACCTTGTTGTTGGACACTCCATAAACCAAAGTAGGACCTTTACAAAAAAATACAAAATATATACTCTTTAAATCTGAAATGTGTAATTTCTTCCATTATTAAACTTTCTCTTTTCCCAGTATACAGCTAGTTGAGCCTTTTTTATAGGCTGATTTCCCCAAAATTGTGTTGAGTTTAAAACATTGCTCAACCATACTCAAGAGTTTACAAGAGGACTCCTATAGAAGACCATATGATAAAAACATATTCTGTTTGATGATGCTAGCAGTGCACACTACAAAACTTCAAACATTTGTAAAGAGATTTGCTTATCGTATAAAGCTTTGTAAAGTTATCATCTGCTAAGAAAAATGCATTATGTGGAAAACTTCCTTCATTTTGAGAAATAAATGTCTGCTTTTAGGTACTTTTCACTATAGCACATCATCCTCCCTAGCCCATTATTATTATTATAAAGGATCACATCTCTGTTTTGTCCTATTAAAATGCATTGAATAATATATACCGCATATGGTCTATTACATGGATATATATTAAGGCGAATATGGGTGACTCTTTGTGCGAACGTGACGCTGAAGTAGTTGTGGCATGAATCAGAGTACCCCGGCTTCAGCACGGTCACTGGGACAAGCTCCTCCCATCCGTCCGAGTTAAGCTGTTAATCATAAATTCGGGCTTAGCCGTGTTCCCTCGGAGACACACATTTGATATTTTATGCATGAAAATCTTGTACATTGCAAAAGATTTTAGACCTGTGCAACAGCTTCAAACTGGCTTGGGGAAGCAGCCATTCCTGTACGATCTCCATCCGGAGTAAAACACGGTGTATGATCTAATTTAGCAATACGTGTATTAGACATGCATCCATTTTACAGTTCTTAGACAAAAACTGTCGTGAGCTCTACCTACCAAGACACGCCGCTTGAATGGAGACGTACGGGGCAAAGTTTCCAGTGAAAAAGGACGTGTCAACATCAAAGCCATGAATAATTCCTGGAACTCCTAACTGCACGATGCACCAGTCATGACCTTTAACACAAGATGCGAGACACGGCTCCATGAATCTTTCATGAGATCATCAAATCAGTTGTAAGTACAGACTCTTAAAGATTACAAAACATGCCCTGAAAACAAGGTCAGATGAAGCAGTACTCTTAAAACAATCTCACATGTTTTCATTTGCTGGATATTCAGAGAGGCTGGATAGATGAGAGACGTTGCCTGAAGCTATTCTGCTATAACTAGTCTAGTGCTTATTAGAGAGGTGGAAGAACATGTAGTCCTATTGTACAGTTTTATAAGGGCCGTGCGTTTGTGTACATGGCCTAATACCTGGAATTCTTTTCCTCCTGGTTTCCCAGCCATCCATCCATTTCCCAAATTCAGTAAACGATGTAGATATGAATTCTGGAGGGTCTCTCTTAGGTAATTTGAGAACAACATAAGCAACTTAATAGGAGATACTAAGGTCAAGCACAAAGATAGTAAAGACACAGGGCTTTACCTTCAAAAGATTTCTAGCAGGGGCAAACCACTCATCTGTGGCAAAAATGACCTTTAATAACAATGTTTAGGTCTTGTGTTAATTTAATTTACAGTAACAAATGAATGTTTGTTCAAATCTGAAAAACATCTTATTTATTTGAAATGCTCTTTAATTTACCTTCCCTCCAGCTGTTTCACATGCGAGGTTGTTGAACTGCAAAAAGTGTGACTTACTGCTCGCCTCATTTTGCACTGGTCGACTTGTCATTTTTATATCAATCAGAAATATCGTTCAACTTTCTGACCTAATATTACGAGAAGTTACTAGATTCGTAGTTGGACGTATGTCGATATAACAGACTGACTGTAATCTTAACTGCTCATTCAAAAACACATATTGTGTAACGTTAGCAGTGCAAACTGCAAAGTCCACTAACTTGATCACACACAACTATCACTTTTAATATTATGACAGAAGAGTGTGGCTTCAGAAAATTCTAACTTTAATTCGTGTGTAGAAGAGTTAAAACCAGAACTCTCAAACTTCAATTTAACAAAAACAAATACATTTATACGTCAGGATTACACTTTAACTAACCATACAACACCATTTCCGACCACTATTGGAATAAACTTCTCAATGGCGCCCCCTGCTGGGAAATACCTAGTAATGTCTTGGGCATAATTTGACGTCTAAATATACCGTATTTTTCCATAAATTAATTCAGTACAGCAAAACACGCTGTTTGTAATGTATATCTTGCGCACAGAAAGAAAAGACAGTTTACACCATGCGTTGGCCAATTGAGATTAACGTTACCTGATAAAACAGATACAGTTTGAATTATCCAAATACACAAATGCTCTGTTGCTGTTATCTTTAAAGGTATCATAAATCATCTCTCTGACCCAGCACATGCCAAAGAAGTCTGTGTGAACAAATAAAGACTATGAAGAAATAAACAATTATAAATGAATGGACGGCCCCATTCACGCTGATATCGACTCACCTGATTAGTGGAGTTTCATCCTCTGCTCCTTTTACTGAGTACATTGGGTACATTGCCAAAAGAAATGTAGTCTTTTCGAGTGATTTACTGAGTCAAATGACGTGTATTATTCTAATAGGTCAGTTTACACTCTGTGGTTTTTAAATTTAAGACCATAAAACTCTTCTAGTCAGACATCGGGGCTTCTCACATTAGCGAGTACACTGAACTAAACACGTGTCTGTCTTCGTTTTTTTTCATTTACATTTAGCAGACGCTTTTATCCAAAGCGATTTAAAATGTTCAGGGAGCAATGAGCGATATGTCATACAGGAGCAATTATACAATAGGTGCGAATACAAAGTTACTAATAAAAATAAAGATAGACCAGAAAGAGTGTCATTTGTCAAGTTTTCACAGAAGAGATGGGTTTAACCTAATCTAACCCCACCGTACAACATTACTGTCAATATTTCTGAAACAATTTAGTGTTCTCTTCGTCTGTTGTTGAGAATCGTTCTAGACGGTTTTCTTTGCCGAGAGCCATCAGCACAATATAAATGTGGCCCCTGGTAAAATCAAGATCAGAAGTGAGTTCACCACTATAATGGCATGACAACCTGCCATGTCTATTGTCTCGAGTCAGAAGCAAGATAGTGGCTACAAGTATTGTGCTATATTTTCAATGCAGAAGTTTTTTTTCTGAAAATTGAGGTATAAAAGATCCCCTTGACACAAATTCTGTTTTGTTGCGAGTTATTGTGTTTACTGAAAACTTGAGATGGCAAGTTTCTTAGAAGCTGTGTCAAATCTTTGCTTTGTACAGGCGTTTAATCTTTATGGATTGATAATATTCAAGTTCTTTCACATGAATTGCAACATTTGGTACGCACCAAATAGATGTCATCACTACCCATTAGGAATGTTATGTAGAAAAAAAGTACATAGGATTATATATATATTATAAATAATATTGTATATTATGTATATATTCCTCGATTAGCAGAATATACTTTTTTCAGCAGGACTAAGACCCCAAATACACAAGTAAATTTATGAAACATGGGCTTTAATCCAGCAGACAATCTTTAAGCCTCCTTTGTAGTAAACTTTGAAATTACCCACAGATGAAGTACATTGAAGTAATCTGCCTATACACCTACAAGTAAAAGCCATTCACATATTTACACGGCACAAAGCACTCAACACAGAAGTGACAGTACAAATTTATTTTGTCATCTGCAATTTACAGTTGGAACTCTGGGAATTCGAATATCACATCCTTGCCCGTGAGCTTCTTGTAGACACCAGCAAAAGTCTCAACCTAAAAAAGAAACACGAATTATCCATTTGTATTTTGTACAATTCCAGGCATGAAGGCTTATTTGGTGAATGTTATTTTGTTATTATAATAAACTGCATCAGATAGCTCAATACAAAGTTATTTCTTGGTACAGATGTTAATATTAAAATGTACTTAAATAAAAAGTAATGCAGATTAGATCTTACATATTCTAACCAAACACATTGGAGGAAGTTTGGCCAACTTTAAAAAGTGTGCACTGTATGGTTTTCCTCCCCAGTAACGGCCCAAAGGGCTCTGGAAAGGTTTAGGAATATACAGGCCGCTGTCCACACCAGCCAGAGGCCGGGACAGGCTTGCTATCCAACGTTGTGGAATGGGACTGTACGTAATGGCACTAAAGTGCTACGCTCCCTTACGCCACACAGACAGAGCCAAATGAGAGGCATCTCACAGGATGTCAACGTTGGGTGTTTGCTTCTGAAAGACAGACAAGCACTTACTTTGTGTTCAACGTTGTTTTGCTGCGCCTTGTCGAGGTGGACCTTGATGAGCCTACTGCTGTCCAGTTTCACGCGAATCCTTTTGCCAACAATCTCACTGGGGAAGACCAGGTCCTCAAGGATGGCATTATGCACAGCGGTCAGAGTTCGGCTAGAAGAGAGACCAAAAATGTAAAGCCTGTCCCTTACCCACCCCATATCAAAGATTATATAACCTAAAATATAAAACTGTCTAAATAACTGTTTGGGTTGTGCATTGCATGGTTTATCTCCCCAGTAACGGCCCAAAAGGCTCTGGAAAGGTATAGGAATATACAGGCCGCTGTCCACACCAGCCAGAGGCCGGGACAAGCTTGCTATACAACGTTGTGGAACGGGACTATACGTCATTGCACAAATGTGCTGTGCTCCCTTACGCCACACAGACAGAGCCAAATGAGAGGCATCTCACAGGATGTCTACGTTGGTTTGATATATACTAACATGCCAACTAGCCCTCAACGTTTTTCAAATACAAGATTCACACAGAAAAAGCAAGAACTACTAACCCTGACTCTGCACATACAGCTTCCAAAATGCAAGAGAAGACGACATTTACCTCCTGGGGCGCTTCTGCTTGTTTTTTGTGCGGCTTTTCCTTGTAGGTTTAGGCAGGATTCTTCTCTGTATGAAAAGGTAAAATCAAGATTAGACTGCTAATTTCTGATAAATCATCCCAATGAAGATCTAACAGGCATGTACACTGCATGGTTTGCCTCCCCAGTAACGGCCCAAAGGGCTCTGGAAAAACATAGGAATATACAGGATGCCGTCCGCACCAGCCAGAAGCTGGGGACAAGCTTGCTATCCAACGTCGTGGAACGGAACTGTACGTCATGGCACCAAAGTGCTACGCTCCCTTACGCCACACAGACAGAGCCAAATGAGAGGCAGTCTCACAGGATGTCCACGTTGGTTGAAACCACAATTCATGTTTTATTATCCTAAACCTGAATTTAAAGTAATATTTTTACAGAAAGCATTCCAGACCAAAACGGTATCTGGAAATAGCATGTGTGACAGCTCTTAACTCTGCAAGAACGCTATTGTGCTACTTTTGCTTTTGACATCTGTAACACTGAATTAACAGTCAATTAAGATTAAAATAAAAGGACTTTCAAACAAGCACCAGATGTAACGTAGTACAGAAAGTCAACGAAACCAAGCTCAATAAGCCTAACAAAACATTCTAAAACAGATATTCTGAAAAAGCATGCCATAGGAGGTGAGCCTTACCTGTGCGATGAAGACCACATGTTTGCCGCTGAATTTCTTCTCCAGCTCACGCACGAGCCTCACCTGGATCTTCTGGAAGGACTTCAGTTGGGGCACCGGCACAAAGATGATGATGGCTTTTCTGCTACCACCAACATCAATTTCCTAAAGAACCAATAGCATAAGTATATAAGTACATTACAACAAAACCATGAGATGACTTAACCCACCCTGTGCCAATCAGTATTGCTAACCATCACAGTTTAAAAAGTGTGCACTGTATGGTTTTCCTCCCCAGTAACGGCCCAAAGGGCTCTGGAAAGGTTTAGGAATATACAGGACGCCGTCCACACCAGCCAGAGGCCGGGACAAGCTTGCTATCCAACGTTGTGGAATGGGACTGTACGTCATAGCACTGATGTGCTACGCTCCCCTACGCCACACAGACAGAGCCAAATGAGAGGCATCTCACAGGATGTCTACGTTGTTTGTCACTCATGTATTTAACCATCAAAATGACATTGATGTTACCACACATAAAAAGTAATATTGATATTACAAAAGTACCTTAGCAGCGGTGATGTGAAGTTCCCTCAGCTGAGCCTTCAAGTCAGAGTTCATCTCCAGCTCAAGAAGAGCCTGAATAAGACAAGCAATAACTTACCATAAGAACCCATTATTCCATATTAATACAGATCACTAGACTATAAAGTCATCACATTTTAACACGCATGTTGATATACCTGGGAAATGCCAGACTCGAACTCGTCTGGTTTATCGCCATTCGGCTTCACGATTTTCGCGCTGGTACTGAACATGGCCTGTGTCTGAAACACAAAGTCTTTAGTATCAAATAATGTTTACTCTAAGCACTATATAGAAAAATAACAGAAACCATCAAAATAGTGCTCAGGGTTCGCACATGTGAACATTGTGATATCACATGTCAGTGCCACCACGATATTTCGTTTTTTTTTTTAACGCAATTCTTATTTATCTCAATCTTCGCGGAGTACCTGACTAACGCTACATTGTAACTTTTTGTTCTCCTAAATCCACCAGCTACCATCAAGTACTCCCAGCTAAGTGTGCACTTAGCATGTTGTTAGCATTGGTTAGTTAACTTAACTCCGCGTACAATATTTTTAATTCTACGTAGACCACAAAAAATACGACTTTTAAATATTATATTTAACTTAATATTGGTATTTACAAATCACTTCAAAGCTGCACATGGGCCGTAGCAACGCTCAAGTAGGCACGTCTGCTAGCACATCTTAAATATCTAAATTCTAGTATCTAAAATCAGCATCCATTGTATATTATGCTCGCATCTAACGTATCACCATTAAAACATTTCGTAAACACTGAACATGAGGACAAATGTGATATATTTCAGACATTTAAGCATAATAGCCTTCAAGCTGGGCACATTCAGTAGACTCACCTCTAACAACGACGGCCTGGGAAGAGGCCGTAATCTCGCGAGAAGCCGGTAAAAACGCGTTCGTGTATGGCATGATGGGAACTCTGCTCAATCTCTCGTGCGCAGGGGGTCGCTGTGGGGTACTCTTTTTTTACTTACTGCAACCACGAAGAAGTGAAGTAATATTTCCCCAAAATGTATTAATATACAAGAATAAATATACAGCAAAAAGAGATAGAAATGATAAAGAGTATATATAATCAATTTGTAGAGCTATCAAAACATAAGGTTCATGTTGTGGAGATGAAGAAATAACTGGATACGTTTCGTTCAAAATGTATCATCCCCGTGCCCTTCAAAGGAATAATTTATACCGTTTGAATGGGAATTTAAATAAAGTCAAAGTCAGTCTACTGTATTATATTCACACACTGTGAAATGAATGCTGAACCCTGAAAAATGCTGAAAAAAGAAAACGAACAAAACATACCATCAGAAATTACATATATAGCCATACATGACTTACACCAACATATTTTTGTTAATGTTTATGAAGTCGTTCAATGCTGTTCTACACACCACGTCAGTTGATGGCGCTAGTGTTTCAAACCAGCCACCAGATAAATACAAGGAGAGGAAGACGCGGTGCTGCAATGCGATTGGTCAGCTGGTTGATGACGTAATGTACCGGAAGCGTTGCATGCTTTGCTTTCGTGTTTTAGCCAACGAAAGTCAAAACTGATTGAATTCGCAGCAATTCGTGAACGGTTTCGCCTCTCTCAGGTTATTTTTACGAGATTATCATATGAAATGTCACCACATCTGGGTATTGCCATGTTTATTTTGCTTTGAGCAGAGATTATGTTCAGGTTGCCCAGGATTTTCAATGTTGTACGCAGGACACTCTGTACGAGCGCAGAAGACATGGGCAAGAAAGGGACTTTCTTCTACGCTGTGAGAAACGGATTCAGACCAGGAGTGTACAACACATGGTGAGTAAATGCAACTATATGTGTTTCTGTAATTGCGTTGTATTGCATGAGAACGTTGTATGGTTTCTGTCTTGAAGGGATGAATGTAAACAACAGGTGGAGAAGTTTCCCTCTGCCATTTTTAAGAAGTTTGCCACTGAAGAGGATGCTTTGGCATTTGTGACAAGTCAGGCAAAGGCGACATTTACTGGAAGATCAGAGGGTAACATAAAGCCCATTGTTTTCCTTCTGGATTCTTCTTTTTTCTATAGGCCTAATCTTAGTAAAAGGTTGAATAGCTTCTTTCATTATTTACTAGTTTAACTTGTAGTCGTGGTTTAAAGGTATTTCGTGTCATCTAATTGCATGCGAAGCACATGTATATGGAATAAGTATTCTTGCATAATTGCATATGAAGGATGTGATTGAATTTTGTTTCTTTGCATTTAAGGGTGTGACCCCGAGGTCCTGCCTCCTAGAAACATTCCTAGTTCCTCAAAAATTGTTCCACTTGGAAGTAAAAGGACACATGAGGACTTTGAGGATGAGGGAGAATCCAGAGTTAAACGAGTGAAACTCATTGAGCCCCCACAGTCAACGGCATCTGCAGTCAGTAGTGATGGTTTCACTTATATGGGTAACTATTGTGGGCCGCAGAATCTGTATGATAACTTAAGCCATATGTTATAAGGCTGTATCCTGAATGTATATGTTTGACAGGCGATGCAGTTGTGGTGTACACTGATGGCTGTTGTACAGCCAATGGGAAAGTAGGAGCTCGTGCTGGAATTGGTGTATACTGGGGTCGTGATCATCCTCTGTGAGTAGCTCATGATTAAAAGCATTCTGGAAAATCTATATTTCAAGTTTTACCAATACAGCTTGAATTCACTGTCGCTTTGGATAAAATCATCTGTCGAAATGTTTGTGAAGTTAGTATTTTTGTAAAATGATACAACAGGTTTATGTCTGACTGTGCTGTTGCATGTCTTGCGCACAGAAGCTTGACATTTACCTTCACACATTTTTAAATCGGGTCAACTTTGTGCATTTCTTTTACTATTTTTCTAAAAACAAAAGGAGGATTAATTGAAATAATTAATGTTTATTAAGTTTTGGTGTCACTGGTTCAACTTAAAAACAAAAATTGAGGCTCTTGTATTTGTCTGATTTTGTAAAATGAATCTCTGTCTGAATTTAATAATCAGAAATGTGGCTGAGAGGCTTTCAGGGAGACAGACCAACCAAAGAGCAGAATTACAGGTAAGTACTTGTTCATTTCAGAGTTCTGTGCTCTCTCTCCTCCTCTGTTATTGCTAACAGCATCATTAAATGTTTTATCACAGGCAGCTTGCAAAGCACTCGAGCAAGCCATAGAAAGGAATTTTAAAAGAGTTGTGTTGTACACAGACAGCAAGTTCACCATTAACGGTATGTTCTCTCTGTGAAAGTCATGAGTGAATGTATTGTTTCATTGCCAGGGTGTTAAAGTGTTTTATTTCTAAAGGCATCACAAGTTGGGTCAAGAACTGGAAGATGAATGGCTGGAAACTTAAAGGAGGGGGGGTCGTAATCAATAAAGATGACTTCGAAAAGCTGGACAAACTAAATGCAGAACTTGAAGTTGTATGGGTAAGTTTTATCAAAGTCCGTTTACGGAAGTCGTGCCATGTTTGCAATGCCTCTGGGCAGCTACATCAAAGCAAGTCCACAGTCCTATCTAATTGAATGTGGGAAGGCAGATTTCTAAAATTGTGAATACATTTTCACAATTAAACAGCATATTTCCGATCAATAATCAAACATGACATGAACCGTATCATAACTTTGGTTTGCTAAGCTTAAATTGCGCTACACCTTTTTCTATGTCCGCTCATCTACTGCGCTTGTGCACCAGGATCTGGATTCACAAAACATTCTTAAGAAGACAATTCTTCTTAACTGCCGAGTATTTTCTTAAATTCTAATTTAAGGAAAAAGTTAGGAAAGTTATGTATTCCCGAAAAAACTTCTTAAGACAGTTCTTAATATATGAATTATATTTTGTATTAAGAACAGTTTTGTGAATCGGGCCTTAGCTGCGCACAGGCTGGCAAGTGCCTCAAGAGAGCCCCGCCCACAGTGAATCGTCTTTAATGATTGGCTTGTTTTACTCGGAAGGTGGGACTTTGTATCGCGTAGTGGCCATTTTGATCGTTGCATCCCCTCCATTCATTGTAACGGCAGTGACGTATCTTCTTAATTTTAATATCTTTGATTTTATCTGAACGTGCAGTGTTTTAAAATATGCCGTATTTAGTTCTCATGTGTTTTAAATGTGTAAAAGAAATACATGGCCTAGGCCATGTTAAATTATAAAAAAAAATATAATATTTATTATTATGTGTCTAGATGCACATACGAGGTCATGCTGGATTTACAGGCAATGAAGAGGCTGACAGATTGTCCAGAGAGGGAGCAGCAAAGCCCCCATGTTAGCAGTGTTATCACTTTTTATGTCATAAAGTTATTGTCTAGGCTGTAGTTTATTTGTCTATGCACTTTTTTTCTTGATTTGTCGCTTTTTTAAAATGCTATTGTTGTGTTGTTGAAAACAGCAAGAGAAACACATTTTCTTCTTTTCTTAAGAGCAACGCTTGTTCAAACTTTGGGTATTTTAATGTGTTTATTTTTGATTGTTATATCGAGGCAGTTGTCATTTGTATCGACCCTGCGATAGATTCTCTGTAATTATTTCTCATCTCTCAGAAACTCTTTTACTTTGAAGCACTTAGGACAGTTTTCGGATGTGTTACAAGCAACAACAATGACTGTACTCCGCGTGCTTGCCTCAGTTGTAAACATGACCATTATTGTACCACTGTAATTTGTTATTGATTCTTTTTTGTAGGTGCTGAAAATTAATTTCAGAGTGGCGTTTTGAAGTTGTGATTTCTTTGAAAAATACCAAAGTTGAAAAGCCTTAACATGAACAGCAGGTGTCACTGCAGTTCATGCTCAGTTTGGATGAAATAAATAAAGACTAGATCTTATCTTTGCCATGAAATGGTCTTGATTGTTGACTCCTAATTTATTCATTATATAATATTCCTCATGTTTGGCTCTGATCAAGGCATTTTAATAACATTTAATTTAACTATATACTGAATGACTGAGAACTGATTGTCCAAAAAATTCTTCTTGAGCAGTTCTTTGTAAAATGCAATGAATTTTCAGATAGGAGTCTTGGCTGGTGCACACTATAGAGTTATGGTAGTTGTTTAAATGTCCCTTTTTGTTTTTTCGTACATACCAGTCACATTTCTGAAACAGTGCAGGCAAGTTTTTTGTAAAAACCAAGGAACAAGCTTTAATAAAAGCTACCTACTGAATATAATATGAAAGTGGAAGAAATGTTTTTAAATTATAAAAATGTTCTTAATCAAACATAGGGTATTAAAGGCATAGTTCAGCCAATAATGATATTTATTTCATGAATTACTCTCAGGTTGTTCCAAACGTGTATGAATGTCTTTGTTTGGTGGAACACAAAGAAAGATATTTGGAAGAATGTTTGCAACTGAGATTTCTGGGGCACCATTGAAAGAATTTTTGTTAAATTAATTTAGTTTTGTTGAATCCAAAAGAAAATAATTTGAAGAATTTAGGAAAACAAACAGTTCTGGGGAACCTTTGTCAACCATGGTAGTCAATGCTGCCCCAAAAATCTCGATTGCTAACATTCTTCCGAATATCTATCTTTGTGTTCAACAGAACAAAGGAATTTATACAGATTTGGAGCAACTTGAGGTTGAATGATTCAGGACATTATTTTCAAGTATTTTTCCTCATAGATGAGCATCACAATCCACGCCACCTTAATTAATGAATTTATCCAGATATATATACTGTATATATTTTTATAAAATAGACATGTATATCGAAGAATTTGGCATATCACATGTTTTAAATTGGTTAACATTATACACAAGGATTTTAACATTAAGCAGCAAGAGAGCAATATCCTCTTGTTCGTGTTCAGAATTCCAACTATTCTCTGTTGTTTATCTCTGTCCTACTCCGCGCTTTAAATCTGCGTCTAGACAGAACCCTTGAGTGTGTCTTAAATACAGATAAGCTGCGCAGCAGGTTGAGAAAAAGCAGAGGCGTCTTCTTTTTCATGAAACGAATGGGACTCTAGGCACAAGGGGCACAGAGGAGTCCGTTCTAACCTTCTCTTACAGGGTTCTGCTCCTCTGAATCCCCACTGAGATCCAAGACCTTCAGAGCGGGATGTGCGAGAACAGTTATTGGTCAGGAGAATCTATCTGATTGTCCTTGTCTGTTGAAAACAAGAAGGATTTAGGGTTCGTAACCTCTCACAGCGTCAGGTTTCCTGACCTTAGCTTGTATGGATTTTGTTCTGAGCAGATTCTCATATGTCTGACCCTACAGCTAAAACCAAAGTGATGGATACTCCGTGAAAGTGTTTTCGTAATCTAACCATGTCTTATTCTGGAACGTGTCAAATCTAAAAATGGACACTGGCTGTAATGTTTATGGAAGTTAGCATGATGTAGATACCATCTGAAGGTTTTTTGATATTCAAAGGTGCAGCTAATTTGTTGGTGATTAAGGAAAGATGGAGGCATACCGAAACCACCCCATCATTACGAAACATCTGGTCTCCGCTCTCTTCAAAACCCGTGTCACAGCTGACTCGGGCCCTCAAATCTGGAAGGAAGTGTAAGGGAATTTCCACTAATGAATCCGACAATCGCACGACGAGTCCTCTTTGTGCTGGAACTTCAATGGAAGCCACATTCGGAGCAGGCACAGGGAGTCACAATCAAAGGCACCGGCAGCCGTTACCACGGGAGCAAAGCTGCGGCTTGTAACCGAACAGACATCTGTTTCCATGACAGCTGTCTGGAGCGGCATCAGCCTAACTAACTGCCGCCTCAGAACTAGTCTGACTGTTTGATATCTCCTGCGATAAAGACGATAGAGAAGATTCTGCCAGGAACCCTCGCCGCTTATTGTTTTGATGCGCTAATGTAAAGAGAGAAGTTTGCATTTGTTTTTATTTTGTTCCCTCTTTGAAGCCGTTGGAATCAGAGGGGAAAGAAGAAACACCCGGGAGTAGTAAACATATGGAGTAAACTAACCCGTTGAGCTTGCCGTAAACCGTTTTGGAGAGATGTATCTGCAACAAAGGGTACAAAGGCAGTATCAAAGGCAAGACAAACAACCGTAAGCTTTAATAGACCAGTATCTGTGTGGTTTAGATGCCTGCTGATGGTGGGGGGGAGGTATTGTGCTATTTGCAAGGGCAAGGCCTGTCCACAGAGAGGGGCTTGACAAGGTGAGCTCCAGCACTGCGGCACTCTGCAGCTCTCTTTCTCCCCTTCTCTCTCTCTCTCTCTCTCTCTTGCTCCACCCTTCCCTATTGCTCAGATAGTACACCTGCTCGGGAGTTCTCCCAAACCCAAAATCTCTTCTAGACAACACAACAGTTAGCGCTGCTATAAGTTGTTGTAAGTTGCAGTTATAAGCTGTGTGGCTAAGAAGGACCGCATTGTCTCCCGTTCAGCAATTGGAAACATGAGGTACAAACGGATATACATTTATCAGCAACAACGTCGATAATGACGCAAAGTCCTTGACCCAAATAGTGCAGATGGCCAAGCTCTGAACTGCCACTTAAAATCAGAGCGCTCGGGAGAGTTCGCCGTGTCGCCTGGCCTTCAGGCTGCCTCAAACTGTGTGCGTATGAGACTGACTCATCAAGCTACCAGAGAACTCAATTTTATCCCTCAGCAGGAGGTTCATTCTCTTAAAGCTGAAGTTCCCCATCACATGCTCTCTGATGAGGCAGCCGAGGTACCTCTATACGTATGAGCCAATCAAGCTGTATTTTATTGATAACTTTGGCAAGACTGTCTTGAGCAAAAATGTTCAGCGTTTGTTGAGTGAAAACAATTGGAACATCTGTGCTTTTGTCACACTTGCATAAAAAGTTGAGATCATTGGGGGGAAAAAATATTTTTTGCGTTCTTGTTTTGCGTGGCTTTACAGCCAGAAAGATACGTGAGAAAAGTTTATAGTTTGCTTCGTCTTCAGATACTGAATTGGATTTCTTGAGCATTAAATCAATATGTTCTATATTTAATATGTGTGGGTTGAGCATGCATACATTCTGGACATACATCCGCCATGTTTCACTGGATGTGATCTGTTTTTTTATTACGTATATCAAACAACGCTGAAAAACTATGTGCCTCTACTGTATGTCTAAATATATATTTTAGTTTATACGTTTTGATCAATTAATCTGAAAAATCTATTTTTTATTCTTTCTTTATTTTATGTGTATGTGTGTGCATGTTATGTGCAAATTGTACCCTGTCTTGTATTGTACATTGAACAAAAAAATTACAATTCAACCAGATGAAATAAAATTCTTGAGACCTATAACTCCTACAATTAACAAATTGGCCTATTTCATCATTTTCCAGTATTTACAGTTTAATACATTTTAGAATGTTGAAGCTCTACAGGTCCCGAGGTCTAATGGTATAGAATAGTGTCCACCTGGTGTATACTGAAACATCTTGGATGAAGCTGTAGACCATCCAGGTATTTCTAACTTATTGTTTTTTTTGCATGCTGAGGTTTCAGATCTGGTTAATTTCTCGTATTTATTTTTGTGTATTACTGTACATGCTATGTAAGTGAATGATATTACATAGAGACTATCTAAAATAGTGTTCAACACAATTTCATCAAATTATTGTAGACATGTTGCACTTTTAAACAACCAGAAAATATCCAAACATATTGTTTGGTCTTTTAAAACATCTACTGAAATAACCTCAAGACATTTTACTGTACGCTGAGACAGGCCGGTTCAAAAACAACTGCAAAGCTGGATTTCTCATTTGTTTCAATATTTAGAAAATGATTTCAGCAGATTGTTTTGCATGTAGATAAGATGGAATCCACCTCCCCTGGTGGTACTTTCACTACAACTATAAGCCCATAGTAAGCCCTCACCTTGCTGAGGCTGCCAGTCAGAGTTGGCAGGTTCTCAGCTGCCCTTGACCATGAGACGCCACAGAGAGATAGAGACACAGAGAGTTAGAGCGAGATCAACATCGAGGGTGACAAGGTGAAGAGCAAATGATGCCATTAAAAGCAGCAGCTGTTTGCTGAAGCAGAGGCTAGACTGGTCAACCCTGCCACCCATAATGATAACAAGGTCAGCAGGGTCATTCTGCTCAGCATCGTGCCGCCCCACGCCCCCCGTTCATCAGCTTCCCCGCCTCTAATTATGCAGTAGCCTTCTAACCGAGCATGAAATATTATTACGCTGAGACGAGAGACCCCCCCCTTCACTGGATGCGTAATGAACGCTGAGCCAGCAGCCAAACACAGGATAACTGCGATGTCTCTGTGTTACAACGTCCCATTACCAAGCAAAGAAATTCACAACGGGCTTGTGAAGACGTTTGGGTTTCTGTGAGAGGACGAAGTGAGGTCAAATTTTTCGAGCAATGGATTTACATGGGAATTTCTTAGAGGCTTTCAGGATAATGGCCTTAAAGATCCAGTGTTTGAAATTTAGTGGCATGTTGCGGTGAGGCTGCGAATTTCAACCAACGGCTGACTTCACTGCTTGCCCCTCCTTTTCGAAGGACTATGGTTCCCAACCAGGCACTAGGAAGTCGTCACATTTTCACTTCTTTGCCGAAGGAGTTAACATATTTACGAAAAGCACTCTGTAGAGCAGTTTGTCTGTTTAGGGTTACTGTAGAAACAACATGGTGAATACCATGTAAGGGGACCCGCGGTGTGTAGATAGAAATAGCTCATTCTAAGGTAATACAAATATAATGCTTCATTATGCAAGGTCTTTATTCACCTCTAAAGATATAATATATTATATTTTTATTTCTGTCAATCCTCCAAAAATTACACATTGGACCTTTAAGTTTATGAATACAATTATTTTTTTCTACAACATAAATTACTGTCATACCTCAAGTGTCAATTTTTTAAAACGTTGTATGATTTAGCCTTGTATACATTTTTCTTGAACAGTTAAACCGTTCTTAAGTTGTTATTTTAAAGCAGACATTGGTTTCAAAATTGAAAAAAGTTTGATGTATGACTTTATTTTATTTTATGTCGTAAAAAGTTTCATCTGGTAATGTTAACTACAGACCTTTCTTTTCTCATAAATCAAAAAACGCTATTTTAAAAACCCATCTTAAATTCCAGAGGGAACCCATGGTGAATTGTTTTCTGGGTTGGCCTACAAACTGACGTCATGACTGAAGAGCTTTATATATTATTTCTGTCTGGACCAAGACAGGCAGTTTAGAGGTGCAAGCCCGGCCAACAGCCTTTACTTGCCAGAACAGCAAAAAATTCCACACACTTGTTAAGAGTGAGACATCAGAATTTGCATGAGGAACGCCAAATTGTATTAAACATTAAATCACGCTCATATTCCTCCCCTGGTACCCGAGGGGCTTTAGAAAATAAAATCATAATTGCCACAATCAACTGGTGAACCTGGGCTACCTCCGTGCCCAGAGCCCTGCCTGTTCATTGGTAGAGTCCCATGTTTAATCTTAATGAGCGTGAGATGCAGGCAGACACGCTGTGGGGTGCAGGGCCCTGCTGAGCACCAGGGTATTAGCAGAAGAGAGGGAGAGAGAGAGCAGAGGACGCGTGTAAAATAATGAAATGATGTGAGCGGACGGTGAGAGTGCAGCAGCATGATGCAAGATTTTAAATGGTGGAGGGCTGAATAGGTTGTGCGAGGAGGAAATTGTTTGGCTGGACAGGAAGCGCACCAGAGATTTATATAAATAGTAAATATTAAATTCAACCTATATATATTTTTTATTATTAAACATTATATATATCAATTTAATGTCTATGAAAACCCATAAAGTCATTTTATTTCTATATAAAATCAGAAGGTCATTCTGTGAAAATGTAACCTTAATATCTTTAATATTGACTGAGTAAGCTCATGTCAAAGATTGGAATCATAGTGAAATTAATAGTTGAAATCAAACTTGTTTTTTTTGTTTCCTCATAATTACATTATGAGACTTTAGTCTGATTTTCACGGACTGGGTCACATATAGACAAAACGTGAATGCTCTGTTTGTCGTTTTGGATAAAAGCATCTGCCAAATGCACAAATATATGACAAAACAATTCTACACTATGAATCGAGGTACTTTTTTTCAGTCAGTCAAACTCAAAGACCACATTGAATCCTTCACCAGGACTTCAGACGGTTGTATATGGAAAAAGAACAAAAAAGACATCTTGGCAGCTGGCCAGGCAGCTTTGAGGTGATTAAACAGGGACTGGAAATGTAAAAAGCCAGCAATTTGAGATCACGTGATCAGTAACGTCTTTAAAATGTTGAAAATGTAGGCTTCGCCTGATTGGCAGTGCTATAGAAAACAACAGGCAATCTGGGCGCCGCTGAGAACAGCTTGATATGAGGGGAAAATGAGATGAGGTAGAGTGCTCTTGCGTACACAAGCTGAGGAAGCTTTTCCGCTCTATCATCATCATTTTCCACATTTTTCTCATCTTTACTGAAAAAAAGAATAAAAACAAGAACTTTTACTGCTGAAAAATATTATTGACAACAGAGGTATTAAACTTGTTGAGTTCTTTAAACTTAACGGGTCTGCAAAATGAAACTTTGGAGAGCAGGTGATGGTTCAAGTTTTCCGTTATGATATGCATGTCCAACACCCAGTGTCTCGAGGTTTGGGGTTAGCATGGTTCGGTTACAGATCTTGGTATATCTCCTTTGTTCACCCAAAAAAATGTGATTTATTCACACTTATTTCATTCCATCCCTGCATGACTTTCTTTATGCAGAAGACAAAAGATATTTAGAAGTGAAAGTGACCTATTTGTCAGATATGGTGACCCATACCCGAAATGTTACCTCTGCATGTAACCCATCCAGTGAGTAGTGAACATACGTACACCCGGAGCAGTGGGCAGCTACCACTGCAGCACCCAGGGAGCAAGGTGCATTGCTTAAGGGCACCTCAGTCGTTACCTGCCAGCCCTGAGAATCGAACCAGCAACCTTCTGGTCACGAGTCCAACTCTCTAACCATTAGGCCACGATTGCATTGACTTACATTGTACAGACACAAAACCAGTAAGACATTTCTCAAAATATCTTCTTTTGTGCTCCACAAAAAGAAAACGTCATATAAAGATTTGAAATGACATGTGGGTGAATAAATGATGACAGATTTGAATTTTGGATTGAATTTAACAGCCAAAGGTGGGCATGCATTTTGATGGAACCAAATTATTGAAAAAATTCCATCACATTTTATCATCATATTATAATAGAGGTTTTTCAAGTACCTAATTTTTTATTTGGATGGCTGAACTCTCGACATCAGGATGATTGCTAAATGAAAGGCTTGGGGTTAGAAAACATCACAGACCACTCAACGGAGCCCTCTGGCCACGTCAGGCTTCTTGAAACCAACTCTCTGACTAATTCATCCATCTTTCTCTCCCTCTCTTCCTCTCTGCTACCTCTGCTTAATCTCCCTCTCCTAGCCAGTTATGCATAACCGACAGGCGGTAATCTTCTGACAGGCAGAACTAAACTACGTGAAGGCAGCACTGTAGATAATACCGGCAGGTTATGAGAACTCAGACGCTGGCTAGTTTCTGCAGCTCATCGGCAGACAGCATGGGCCTGCCTTCAACTTAATTAGCTTCCCCCGAGATCTTCCTCTGACGGCATCAGGCTGAATGAACGCCTGCATTGGCGTACACGTGGGTGTGTGCGACAGCAAGAGAAAAAGAGACAGAGAAAGAGAGAGAGTGCCGACCATGTCTGGTCAAGTACACAGAAGGAGGGACACCATTATCAGTCCATCAGATGTGAAGGAATGTCTCTCCCGCTGTGGACGGGGTCTCAGATTGGTCCTGACTCGGAGGGGGGCGAGAGAGGCGGATCTTGGCCCGCATCTAGCAGTGCAGCGGGAGAGATACAAAGGGAGGGATGGAAGATTTTCTCTGTGTCTTCTGTGAGATGAGTCAGAGGGTTTGTTGTGCTTCGTTTTCTGTCTCGCTGGAGCACGGGCTTCTGCAGTAGAACTGCGCGAGCATGTTGGCAAACAGTGCCACACAATATACAGTTGCACTGCGCCAAAGCAACGCATACAAAAATCATGCCATGTGTGCTGTTGGGTCCAAATATATCATTTTGGAAAGTGGGGCATGTTTTAAAATGTTTTCTATGTAGCAATGCTGTCCAGTCGGGCTGCTCTTAAGGGATAGCTCACCAAAAAAAGTGTCATCATTTATTTACCCTCATTTTGTTCCAAATCTGTATATGACTCTTCTGTGAAACACAAAAGAAGATATTTTGAGAAATGTCTCTTTGGTTTTGTGTCCATACAATGGTATTGACAAAAGTCAATGGTGGCAGTGTTGTTCAGTTACCAATGTTCTTCAAAATATCTTCTTTTGTGTTCCGCAGAAGAAAAAAGTCATCATGTTTATAGCTGCACTCAGTGACTTTGATTGGAAGTTGCTGGGTGGGTGTTTGTTGGGAGTGGGGGGGGCTTGTTGGTTATGGTTTCATTTGTTGGGGCTGTGTGGGTCTGGTTTGATCTTGTTTTGTGGTCGATGTAGGACAGGAATAAAGTTACATTATGCCATTACTATTTTTCCCTGGTTGTTCCACTGTTGTCTTGTGTCGATCAGGGAATGGGACCGGGTTGGACCTGCACGGTTTCGGCGGTTGGGGCTTCCTGGGTCGCGGCTTGTGTCCTGGGAGCCGTGGGTTCGGGGCCGGTGGCGTGAGTGATAGTGGAAATCAGCTGTGCGCGCACCGCTCCCGCATCTCCCACGGAGGAGTTTGGGAGCATAAAATGAGGAATCGACAGGACTGCTGACGAGAGAGGACCGGGCCCGGACACATGTTAAGTTTATATTTGTGTGGCCGGCAGTCGACCGTGAGGTGGCTGCCGGCCTTTTACCTTCAGTGTTATTGTTTATTTTATTTTGATTAAAACTTTATTGATTGTTCGCCGGTTCCAGCCTCCTTCCTTTCCTACTTTGAACTTTGTTGCAACCTGTTTTACACACACAAGCATGTCACAGAAGCGTCAGTGAATCTACCGTACAGGCGCAGTGTGTTTTCACACCAACATCACAAAACTGCTTTAGACAAAAAAAGTGATTTCAGGCAATATAAATTTAATATAACAAATCATTTTTGATTATAAAGAAATCTAACTTACATAAGAAAGAGGATGGTAATGAATCTACACTGAATAGTTGAAAAAACAAAAGTAGGCAATGCTGATCTGCTTGCATTCTTCTGGTTATGTGTTTTGTTTTAGGACCAAAACTTGTCTTTATATGCCCCCTCCGGACTCCCATTGCCCAGAGAGTCTGCTGTACCCGCTGTGCCTGCTGTGACCCCATGGATAACTTTGTGGTGACCGCAAGCACTGCTGATTGATCATCTGAGAGAAAGGGAGGGGCATGCCACCCATATATAATACTAACCTGCCAAGTAGAGCAGATGGTACAACTCAGTGCAAGTATGCATTAGTTCTCTCTCTCTGCATGCTGTTTATCAGTAAACATTATAAAGGGCATTCGGGATGTAGCAGTACCCTTGTATTCTTCATACTTTAATATTTCATGACTTCCTCTAAATGTCTCCACTGCTACCTTACAAATAACAAAAATTGTCCTATTGTGATTATCTATTTGAAACATCTGGCATTTCTTGTCAAAACATAGTTAAAAGGAAAAAATATAAAAAAGTCATTATTTACTCACCCTCAAGTTGCTTCAAACCTGTATTCATTTCTTGGTACCGTCGAACACAAAAGAAGGTATTTGGAAGAATATTTTTAACCACACAATTTTGGGGCACTATTGACCTACAGTAGTTTTGTTCCCCTACTATGAATAAAAACATTCTTCCAATACCTTTCTTTCTGTTGAACAGAACAACAAACTTTTTACAAGTTTGGAACAACTTGAGGGTGAGTGAATGGTGACAGAATTTTCATTTTGGGTGAACTATCCCTTTTAGGTTTAGTACACAGTACACTACCTACACTATTTATACGAAATAGCACAGAACAATCCACAAGTACACGATTTGGGACGTACCTTTAGAGTTTTGGAACATGGTAGCTGATTTGTTGCGGTCCAAGTGAATTGCTGATCTACCTTGGAGCACCCAAAAACCTTGTTTCAAAACACAGCAACCAACTTGAGCTGAAATGAATTGTATCACCATATAAAAATGTACAAACAATTTATTCATAAAATCAGCTATATGGGTTCACATACATTTTTGCATACTCTTTCTGTAACTCCTGCCAATTTCAGCCATTTATTAACCAGCTGAAACAGCCATATTCCTTTGTCGATCAGAAATATGTGTTGATGACTGCCAGACGCCGCCAGGCTTGTGTAAGCATCTGTGCTCACTTCTGGCCCTGGCATGCTGAGGAGTGGCTGGCACGAATTAAGCTGGTGTTGATACAGTAGTAGAGGGTGAGCGCTGCAGGTTTGGTAGGACTGGAGAGGAGCAGAGCAGTATGGGTAGCATGAGGTCACTCAACCGCTGCCCATTCATCAGCCCGCGCCACCAAGCCCCATAGCTCCTCTGTCACCTTGACAACACAGCCCACAGCAACCTGCCCCGCATGAAACCTAGCTATTGATTTCTTTTGCTCGTTCTAGCTCTATGTTCAGTCATTCGTTATTTCGCTCTCGCTCTCTTTCTCCTCTCTTCCGCACAATGTCCCTCTACGTATTTCTAGCTCTTTGTTCAATAAAGTGATGGTTTTCTTTGTTGATTTGGGATCAATTTGAATCAAAAACAGTCAGTGGGGGCGATATTTAGATTTGGACAAGCACTCACTCACTCACACTTTCTTGGTTTGGCTCCAGGTCTGAAGTCAGTCTGACATGACAGGCAGGAGAGCACTAAGAAGTGGCATTACCAACTGAGGGCACTGCGGCATTTCAAATGGAAAGCCACTAAGGGAAGGAAAGGGGGAGGCCAGTATTGGAAAGATTCCCTACTAATGGAATGGGATACACTCTCATCACTCGCAGCAGTGCACACACACACACACACACACCTATTGTTAAATAAAAAGAACGTTCTGAAGGGATCGTCCTGCTTTAACAGTGAGCTTTGCAGAAGGTCATGCGTGACCACTGCCATAACACTGTACAACTCATCCACCACATACGTACCGTGGACCTTTGGTTAACTTTACACACCCAAAACCCTGTCATTTCACTGCTATTCCTGAGAATTGAATATAAAAAGTAAATATATTTGTGCAGTTTTGTCAAAGGTGTAGTACATTTTTACAACTGACTATACCTTCTAATGCCCTGTATTACATGATGTACAATGCTATTTTATCTGTATCTATTACATATAAATCTGTTTATTAGCAGACACTTATTTTATTATTTATTTAATCTTCATGTCATTCAAAACCTGTGTATGATTCTTTCTTCTGTGGAACACCAAAGAAGATATTTTGAGAAATGTCTTATTGGTTTTGTGTCCACACATTGGAAGTCAATGAAGTTTAATGTTGTTTGGTTACAAACATTCTTTAAAATATCTTCTTTTGTGCCCTGCAGCAGAAAGAAAGACATGCAGGTTCGGAATAACACAAATAGCATTTTGGTGTGCACCATCCAATATCTTTCCCATTTTCCTCAGAACAATTAAGTTACATTGGAAAAAGCTGTAGCTCTTTATTTTATAGGTGCTGACCCCTGCTGATATATTCACACACGTGCGGCCGAAGGTTATGGTTGGTCATATGATCGTATCCGCTTTGTGGGTGTACAAATCAATATTTGGAGTGTTGGCAACAGGGTGTCCTTGGCATACTGCGTTGAGCTCTGAGTGTTATAGGTTAATGTACATTTGCTTTTCTCTCAGCAGCATTGATTCGCATCAGTGTTACATGAGAGATGCGTACAACTGTTGCTGAAATGCAACAGCAGACGCTTGTCCTGCATGCTCCGGGGACAGTCAGAAGCAATGTATGCGAAACTGTTGAGAGGAGAGAGCGCCCTTGCATTATGACCTTTTTCTTCTTTTGTTAGTATCGAGCGTTCATCTCCACTTCACCCTCTAAACACTGTCATAAACCCCGGCTCATGGTTTTTTGTTAAATGTTAATCAGCTTTCTACAGTCTCAACCTACAAGGTTTTTACTCACTCTTTCTGTCTTATGCTGGTTTGTTGTCTATCTTGTGTTCGTTCACTTGGCACATGAAGAGTTTATTTGCATAACCAGATCAAAAATCATGTTTATTATTATGTAATCATGGTTTTATTGTTTTTTTGTGTGTGTGTTATTATTACTTCATCAAACCAACTGCAGTTTGAATGATATTATTTGGAATGCCCAATAAAAATATCATTTTTGAAATTTAAGTTTGGAGTATAAGATTGCCAGATTGATTATTTTTCAACTTCTGAAAAATCACCTTTTCCCAGAGAGTGGCGTATCAGTGGATGCATGAATCGGGCTAATTCGTGAATTTGTACAATGCACTATGGGAATTGTACAGAAACGTACTATTATTATAAGAATGCAATACTGAAGGGGTCTTCAACTACTTTTCTTTGAGGCCCACATTCTAAATGGATAAATAGGATGTGGGCCAGTTTTTAACCATATCCTCATCTCTTCAGTTATTTTGTATCTCTGTTATTTTTTTCATTTCGTTCCTTTTATACTGTTATACTGTTACATTTAGGCCATATATTAAATGCATTCAGTATTTGTTTCTTTTCATAATATTTAATTTAAAGAGATATTGTTAATTGTATTTTATATTCTTTAATGCGTTAGTTTACCCAAAAATGAAATAGCTGTTCATTTACTCACCCCCAGTCCCCCAGTACATCCAAGATGTGGGTGGTATTGTTATTTCTAGAAGATATTGTAGTTATTTGGTTGAGTTAATGAAAGTCAAATGAGTAAAAGTAAAAAACGCTAATTCATTCAGCGCAAAAGTTATCCCTGCCCCTTGTGACGTTAAACCGGCAACTTGGAGAATCAATTGGTCTGTGCAAGAAACTGAGCGCTATTATCGCATCCTTTGGGTGAAATCCAATCGCATTCATTTGCCCAACGCACTAAGGAGGGCAGATCCTTTGTAGTGCGAGTTCTGGAGGGAGATGTGGCCGTTAAAATCATACATAATGAATGCAGTAATAAATAACAACACAGTTTTCCCTTATCTCTGAGACAACCATTCACGTGGTTTATACCCTTCCTGCAGTTACTTTCAAGAGCACAAGACGCGTTTAAGAACACGACCTATCGCGTGCGCAAGAATCTTGATTATAATGTAGTAAACAACAATAAGAATCTTGGACAGAACGGTCAATCGCTTAAAAAGGCGTCAATATATCGCTTTGAGCCACGGAATTACTATTGTATTGAATAATGCAGCGTTTAGGGCTAGTCCTTCACGGATGTGGCGTCTCAGGGCGTGCATTTCTTAAAGCACACCGTTCTTCAAGTCTCTCCATTTATTCGAAATGTTAAGGCGGGCCAGGTCAAGATGATTTGCGGGCCCCAAAATTATAATTTTTGTGTTTCAACATCTGCAACGCATGTTGGTGAACGGCTTTGCGCACATACTATACAGCTTTCCTGTAGCTCAGTGGTAAGAGCAAGGTTGTGGTTTCGATCCCAGGGGATTGCAAATACCTATGTATAAATGTATAGGATAATGCAATGTGAGTCGCTTTGGATAAAAGAGTCTGCCAAATGCATAAATGTAAATATACATCATCAGGAAACTTTCAGGTCTTGCTGAAGATTTGCTCACCATTATTCTCGGCTTTTGCGTGTCAGTTTTCCTCTCAGTAACTTAATTTCCTTGTGTGTTTTGAAGCACCTCCAAGCGCGACGTTGTTTCATTCTCGGCCAGATGACCGAGTTATTTTGGTGTATGCGTACACCCACTCACCATCAGCGCTATTCTACTGTAATACCTCGCCTAATGATTCTTTCATGTAGTGCTAATGGTTTTGATTACACTGGCTAAGATCTTCATTATTTCGCAAGTGATTAGCCTGATTTTGAAACCGCACATTGGAACAGTCACCATTTACGTCAGTCGTGCGGTGTACGAGGTACAAGGTTGCAGACAGTTTTTCAAATAGATATTTTTGCTAGACTTTTTCCTCGCCATTGTATAAATATTATATACAGCAGTAGCATTATCTTATAGATTCCTGTGTCTTTAAATGTTCCAGAGAGAAAGAGAGAACATGAGGGTGAGAGAGAGGGATCAGGGATGGTGTCGCTGCAGGGCTCCAGGGATTGATTGATGGCAGCCGTATTTACGCCATCAGGTTCCCTGTGTGGAGCCAAAATGGCTGCCTGTTCCCACCGTGAGTACAGGCACCCCCCGCTGCCACAGCGGGCTAAAAAGCACACTGACTTAGAAATATAATGAAAAAGAAATATGAGCAAAACTCACATCTCAGAGATCGGGAAGAGAGGACTTTGTGATTTCACACAGCTTTGTAGTAGCTACCCGGAAATGTTGGCATAATGGAACAGGTCCTGGTTTCGGAGGCGGCAGGTTTACAGTCTGTTTATGTTCAGTAATGTATACATCTGTTCTGGTTCCTGAGTTCCATCACATGCACTGATGTATTTCAAATGAGACCTAAGTGTGGCTATCAGGGAACATTGATCTCTGCTGACATTACAGGGCGTCTGCAGTGCCCACAGGAGACTCTTTGCTCAGAGGTTGCTCTTTCATAGCTCAGTAGACTAAATTGAGGTCTCAGTTATGTTTAATTAATGTGTCAACCTAGTTTTTAGATGTTTAACAGAAACTAGAGTAAACCTGCATCTGTAACTTGATTGTGAATTGCTTAGCTCAGCCATGGTAATAGTCTTAGGACAATTGAATTTGACTTTCTTCCCATTCACTTCTATTGTATGGCCACAAAGCCAATGTCAATTGGGTACCACCGTGGTTCGGTTACCAACATTCTTAAAAAAATCATCGTTTGTGTTCTGTAGAAGAAACAAAGTCCTACAGGTTTGAAATGAGAAGTGGGTGAAGACAGAATTTTCATATTTGGGTGAATCGTTATGAGAAATATTATAGTTTTGTTTTCAGTTTTATTGTAGTTTTATTAATATTTTAAATTAGCTTTATTTTTATCTTTTGAGTTTTTAAGTACATTTTTGTTTAATTTTTAGCAAGTGTGTTATGTGATTTTTTATTAATCTTTTATATTGCTATATAAGATTAATTTGCTTTTATTTTAGGTTTAATTTATTTTTATGAATTTTTATTTTATAATTTTAGTGCCTTAATCTGCGCTTCAATTTTATTGCTGAGCCGACATTTCCATTTTTTCCTAAAGGTTTCCAAATAACTTTTGGGCTAAATATTATTTCTGTAAACAAAAATGTTTGAATAATTTTTTATTTAATTTTAGTAAAAAAATATTGCCTTGATCCCAACTTTAATAATATAAGAATGTGACATTATGGCATTTTAATACAATATAATGTTTTCAACTAAAGAAACAATGTTATAAACATCTAACGTGGCATGAGGGTGAGTTAATCAGAGAATTGTCATATTTGGATGAACTATTTCTTTATACTACAACAACTAAGTCTATCAAAACTTTGCTCTACTTGTTTGCATCACAACCCCTCTAACCCAGCACCATTGGGCTTAACCGATGCTCATTTTCTTTAGGTGGTGGACAAATGATCTTAAACAGTTCGGCTGAAGTTGTTATAGGCTGTGTTCCACCGTTCCAAACTGAAGTATATACAAACTGAAAGTGCAGCAGTCTTGAAGAGAGTTTCCTGTCATCAGTATTCCTCCTGTGGGGCTTCCTAGCCGCAGTTCTATGGTTATGCTGCAGTTAAGCACTCTCTCTCTTTTTTTCTCTCTCTCTCTCTGTGACTGTCGGTTTGGGGGTGGAAGAGAAGGAAGTGACCTACATAGCACCATTCCCTCGCCTCGGCTGTCTTTTGCATTTCAAGGGATAATGAATAATTTACAGCTCCTCTCCCTCTCGCGAAAACGTGACAGCCTTCAATACAATTAACGAATTTAACAAGCCCCTGTGACAATCAGTGCACTGCCACTCAAAGGACTCGGATAGAGGCTTTGGATCCAAGAGCCTGAGGCGCATCACTGCGAAAAAAAGAAAATATGAGTGCCACAGGTGAGACTTTATTGGGAGCAACTCACAGGAAGCTCGGTGGGGCTGTGCGGCTCACAAACATCTGAGAGGTTCTTACTATTCAACACAACACCAGCTAGAGAGCAGCAAACTCTTTATAGCACAGCTAGTGGAGAATTTGTAGCCTGCTTTTGCGAGCCAGCCATGTTTGTTTCCATGCACGCATTGGCGTCATCGTCAGGGGCCCGTGAGTGTTTGCAATTGGTTTAAGCCATGAGGAACGTTATCCAGTTCCACGGTAAAAGATATGAATTTAAACATGCTTCAGGGCCAGAGTTCATGCAAAGTCAAGGATGTGTGCTAGTGTCACCACGGTCCACTGCCTCTCTGGGTTCCAATTATGCAGCGGAGGTTAGAGTACAGTGTCAGATTCTGAAACAAACACACACGCTCGCATTGTGAGGCATACGCACACACCGGATCAATGGGGGAGTGTGTAATAGTTTTATCAGGGTGAGCGCAGGCACACGAGTGCACTCCAGCCTGCAGCTATGGCTGGGCTCCATGGGAGAAAGTCAATTACGGCAGGATGAGCCAGCCCGGGGTGAACATATGGGAGAGAGATAACGCAAGCAAAATGGCCGCTACACACTCCCAGCAGTCCCCGGTGCCCAAGTGTCGCGTGCCGCTCTCTGCCCTTCTTCATATTTACCTCACACCGCAGCACCAAACAACAACCATCTGCAGACTGTTGAGCAGACACCAACGATGGTACTTTTGCTTTGATGAAATGGAAATAAAGATGGAGGTGATGTAAATCAATCTCATTCGGTTGTTGGTTATCCCATAAAATCACAAAAGAGATCTCTGTTATATCTCAGTTGTTTTACCTGAGATTGAATGTAGATTAAAAGTAAAATTTCTATAATTCTGCAATCAGATTTTTAATCGATTTAATAGTAACTACAAAATAAAAGAGCACATTATTAGAGCTATACAATCCACATTCATTTGACTTTGTCAACAATTTTCTCAATTGTGTCTTAAAGGAGTAGTTCACTTCAAAATGTGCTCCCATTGACTTTCCATAGTAGGCATAAAAATCACGATAGAAGTGAATGGTGGCAAATTTTAATGTGAACTACTCCTTTAAGGACACCAGAAACATTTTACTCGACGAAGCATGACTGTACATTACGTCGTGTAAGCTCTATGTAAGAAAAAAATCCTCTTGAGATATCCTCCATTGAGAAATGCTGTACCTAAATCTTGAGACGCTCAGGCTCTGCAGATATTCCAATAACAATAAGTGATTTCAGTAGCTTTCGCACTAATGGGCTCAGAAATAATCAATCTGCTGCATTGTCTAACAGAGAACATCTTTGTTCTTTTTTTCTTTCTTGTTTCTTTGTGGGTGATAGACTGAGCTGCATGCACTGCGTGTCTCATCATAGCCAGCTCTCGAACAATTATGAAGAGCGAGAGAAGGAGAAAGGTAGAGTTAGATGCTCTCCTTTTCTCTCTCTCTCTGTCTCTCACGCACGCATGGTTTCAAACCCGCTCCAATCCGCACACACTTATCCATGTTAAATGGACTCAGAGAGCTGCCTGTTGGCACGGTGAACAAAGTGGCGGCGGGCTTGACAAAAATAACCTCTTCGGCAAAACCGTAAGTTCTCCACCGCTCGGATTAGCCGTCCTCCGTTTCATACTGTGCCTGATGTAGATTGTTCCTAAAACAGAAAACAGGACGAGAGGGGGAGCGAGAGGGAAGCGGAGCGGCGCGTCAGAGCGGGAGTCTGTCAAAAAGCAATCAGCATTTGAGTGCTTCGCCTCCTGCAGACCACTGATTATGGCATTAGGCTGAGCCCAATTCTTCCTCTTGTGAGGCAAATCATTCCGCCTGCAATAAAGAACTTTGAGACAAAGGAGAAGTTAATTAAGATTAATTAACTTTTTTTAATGACGCTTGTACACTAATTTGTGTGTGTGGCCGAAGGCGCTTGCGAGTATATTGCCTTATACCTTTATGTTGTTCCTTCTTTATGTGTACTTACCTTTGTTTCAGTCCAGATATCAGCCTTTGGTTTTATTAGGCAGTAAAACTACTCTCAAGGACACGTAACTAGTTCAAATCTACCTTGCTACAAATCTGTTTTGCCATATTGGTTCGGATTTCTGTTTTGTCTGTTTCATGTAGGAATGTTTCTCCACAGGGTGTAATGTGCGAGCGCCTTTAGAGCATCCTCAATGCTTTTAATGAAGCCCACAGCACTCTAAAAGCAGTTAAGGAAAAGGCAAATGAGACCCTCCAGCTTTTCGCCTGCCTTGTGCTCTCTTTCCCCATGGTCAGCTGAGAGCTGTTTTACTGTGGTATCTGGAACACAGTCGGGGTTGTGATTTTTTTTTTTTTCAAGCAAAATGTATAGCATACAAACATTACTTTTTATGACATATGGGGTGCATATGTGTACAGTGCAAAAAATATAAACATCAATCTTTCCGCATTTATGTCCTGTTTTCCAAAAAACTATTTGTTAAAACAAGACAAAAATGCATTTGAAGCAAAATAGTGTAAGGTGGATCATGTTTTTCAGAGATGAAATCTTGGGTTGGTCTATATGTATTTGGTTTTAACCCAATACATTTTTGCTGTTGTGCATTGAGCATAAACATAAACATTTAATTCACTGAAAAACGTCATATATATTATATGAAAACAAATACTTAATAACCTTATGCAATTTTACTTCACAGGTAAAAACGTGTCTTGTTTAAAACAAGATTAAATGTGTCTCCTGGATGGAAAACCTAAAGGGATATTCATTCCGTCATCACCAACTCACCCTCTTGTCATTTCAAACCTGTGTGACTTTCTTCTGCAGAGCACAAAAGAAGATATTTTGAAGAATGTTGGTCACCGAACGACGGCTGTCCCATTGACTTGCATTGGTTTTGTGTTCCTAGAAGTGAATGGGTATCGCCATTGTCCATTTTATGGAGCGAGTTTCGTGCACAAAAATCCTGAATCACCCTCCGTGAATAACCCAATTTTTGTTTCTCTGGGCATCTCTGGATGTGTAATTCATTACCTTTAATTCTTTAATACTCTTTAATAAGCAGATCATCTTTTTATTATGCCACTTGCAGTTGAATGCCAGTTTACTTAGTCAGCCACAGTTATTAGACAAACCAGTAAACATGAAAACAGAAATATGTTATTCTCGTTTCGTTCATTTCCATCCACACATTAGGACCCCTGATAACAGTTTCTCAATGTTTACTTGCCACCGTGTTCATCTACCAGTTCTCAGCCCAACTGACTGTCCAAGATGTGAACAGTCTGCTGAGAAGAGAGAAGCCTTGCGAGTTATCTGGCGTTTCTGAAGTCTCTCCTTAATGGCTTGCCATCCTTTACTGTCAGCCAACAGGAATATAAATTCTATAGATGGTGTATTATTTTCCACGGCCATTTTGCTTGCACTATTGTTTGATAATTTTCTGTTCCAGCGCTGTGCCAATGAGCGAAAGAGAGGAAGGAGAGAGTGAAGGAGCGTGCGATGTGTGTGTGTATTCGTTCATGCCTGTAGGGGGCTGGGACAGCCGCTGCACCCCTGTGTGCCTGCTGCTGCTTTACATTCTGCCCGTGTAGGCTGAGTCTCACACAGCAGTAGTAGCAGCAAGCCAGCCATCCACATCCTTCATTCAGCCTGGCTTCTCATTTATCAGCTCAGTCAACCAGTTCTGCATCTCTCTCTCTTTCTCTTTCCCAAATATCCTCTCTTTCCTCTTCTCATCGTTCGAACCCTCCAAATGCATTGTGTTGTGTGCCTGTGCATCTTTTCACGCCTGTATTAATATTCAAGCCTCTTTCACTTGGTTGATTTCTATCTGGCAGAAGGGAACGTTAACATTACCGCCCCCTTGAGGACAGACGAAGCAATTACTCGTAATGTTTCAGTTTTATTAAACATTCTTCCATTCTTCCTCAGCAGAGCGCAGTGTTATCCAGCTCTGCTTTGCTGCAGGCGGCTCTGTCCCAAACCTCAGCCCTATCTTGAACGAACATCACACAGCCAAGATGAAAAAGAGGGAAATCGATGCAGGGGAGAGCGCGCCGTGTAGAGAGCCTGGCTTCGCTTTGATCGAAGGTTGACTGACAAGACCTTCAGCCCTCTGATCTGCTACACGATGAAGGACTGGAGCTGTGGTGGCACAACAACATGCATGTGTGTTGTCAGTTTTGTGCATTTGTGTGTCTGTTTTTTTAAAATTGCTACCTACGGAGGCAGCATTCCACGGCGGCATAGGTAACCTAATGTGAAGGTTGTTCTAAGGCATGTATCTTTAATGAGGAAAGCCATCCCAGAATGCATTGCACTGAGGTTACTGAAAAAATCAAGGTGGTGAACAGGAGAAATAGGAGTACATTATACATGAATTTAACAAGTTAAAGGGGTAGTTCCCCCCACCCAAAAAAAATCTGTCATAATTTACTCACCATCTTGTCATTTTAAACCTGTATGGCTTTCTTTCTTCTGCAGAACACAAAAGATGATATATAAAAAAATGTTGGTAAACACACAATGGCGGTACCTATTGACTTGCATTTTTGTGTCCATACAATGGAATTGAATTGGTACTGCCTTTGTTCGGTTAATACCAACATTTGTTAAAATAAAGACAGAAAAGAAAGTCATACAGGTTTGAAATGACAAGACGGTGAGTATATGATGAAAGAATCACTTTAAGTACTGAAAAGATGTAGCTAAATGTAATTAAAAATGTAATCTTTTTCTAAATTAGTATGTATTTTATGCATATCGGTTTATCAATAGATTAACAACAAAATTTCAATTGAAATATTTTAAGTAATAAAGTTTCCCATACAGAACAATATCTCAATTACAAATAATGCAACTATAAAATGTTCTTTGCAGTGATGTCATAGAAGAACCACTTTTGGGGTTCCAGAAGTTATTTTTTTACCTTTATATAGTAAGAAACTTATTTTAAGGGGTATTATAGTAAGAAAGTATTATTTAGAAAGTACACTGTAAAAAAACTACTTAAAAACTTAAGTTAAAAGCTTCGTCACATTTTGAAGTCAAAACAAATTAGCTTTTAGTGAATTCAACTTAAATTATATTGAACTGACTTAAACATCTAGTTGTATTCAGTCAGTATTAAGTCAGTTATGTACAATTAAGTTCAATTGACTCAAAGTCAATTGAGCTCATTTTATTTCATTTAAAAATTTAAGGCAGCTGAAATTGGTGAAGTATTTTTTATAAAAAATTAAAACAGAAAGAGAGGATCTTATAGTAATATTTCATTAAAAAGGAATATTTCGTGCAACAGAAGTGTTTTATGGAACCAGACAAAGAACCTTAACCTTCATTTTTAAGAGTGTTTGTTCATTCAAAATTCCTAATTGATCACGTAGATGCTGCCTTACAAGTAAAGATGCAAGCAGCAATGCAGCACACAAGGTTTGGAAACACATCTATTGTGTAAACAGTAAACACATCCACACAACTGGCACGGCCAGGCTGGTAAGGGCAAGTCTTTCTCCCCTTTTCTTTCCTTCTCAGATAAGTGCAGAGGGGGTGTGAGACAGAGGGCTCTGTCTGTATCTAAAGCCTGCTGGGAAGGGCTGCACTCTCATCTCCCACGCAGCAGAATGCATATGCACCGAAATCCTCTTCACTTTAAAACAACCTTCCCCTTCAGCTTCCTCCGGTACTCCCGACGGGGGAGGTAGTGAAGTTTACGGTCGTCTGATGAAGCGTGTCCTCTGGTCTACCTTTGCTGGGGACGGTGACCTCCGCTGAGGCTTTGAGATACGCGTCGGCCCAGAGCATTGTGGGTGCTTTGAGACTGAGTGACACACGCGGCATGCGAGCACAGGCAAGGAGCTTTACTGAACCATGTGGTTCATGTCACTGCCTTGATGGGGCACACACACAAATTTACAGAAATACATTGATGGGTATTACAGCTTTTCTTAGACTGCCGTTTTGAGCTAAAAGGCTTTAACACAATGGAGTTGCTGATGTGAACATCACATCAGCAACTTGAGCTGAAATGTGAAAAGCAGCAGACAATGGCACACAATTTACTATAATTTCTATAAATACCTGCAAAAAGTTTGATTTGATCAAAATGGCCAATAATAGAGGAAGATGCTTCTTGGGTCCAGATGATGCAGTTACACCATTTACCAGCAGGGGCTTACTGGACCGTGCTAACCAGCCAAACCTGGCTCTACCTCTCCAACAACAGGAAGACTTCCACACTTCTAAATGCCAACCTACAAATAGCTTACTTATGGTTGTCTCTGGACAAATATGATAATATTATTCAATATCAAAAAATAATTCACTTTTAAATTAAATTCACGTATTCTATGAAATACTGCTTTTAATCTGTCCCAAAATGTCATGATCATCATCACCTTCATGGTTCACATCAGGAAAAGAAACAGACGCTTTTAGCACCCTGGTCTCTGGCGAATGATGTGGGTCATTTAAAACCCATTAGCTTCATAGTCAGACGGCTCCCAACACCATGGTCCAGAATATCACAGCCTCACACACAACCACCAGACTGACTCAGTGGCATTACTGCAATTATCCAATTAGCAACCGTATGTATTAGTCACTGTGCACCTACACCTCTTGAGCACATATGGCTGTTGATTGAGTCTCCACGGTGTTCCATAAACCCTTCTCACACATAGCAGACAGACACAGGGAGGGGTATGAGATCTTAGGGTTAAATTAAATATATGCTCCAGGCGTTATGCAAAACAGGCCCTTATTTTGACAAATCAAATAGCATGTATGTGCAATTTTGAAAAAAAACAATTAAACTGAAATTCATTTCTATAGTTCTTTTTAGAATGTTAAATTAAAATAACTAAATAATTAAGTATATAAAAATAACTACAATATTATTATTTATTCTTCAAAAATATATGAAAACAAAATAAATGCAATTAACAAAAGATTATACAACTAGTGTGGCTTATAAACTACTACAAAATGAGAGGAATTTAGTGTGGTTAAATGGGTAGTCGGCAAATGAATCGTACATGTGTCCTATGTGACATAGCAAAATTTAGAAAACTAAGAGCTAATACATTGTTTTATAAATTTTTATATTTATCATATAAAATAGCATAAGAGAGATTGAGCATCATTTTGTACGTTTTTTTTCTTCTAAATTTTCCAAAATCCAACTTGAATATGTTCATCTAATAAAGGTAATTCGGTTACTTGAACAAACTATTTATTTTTGTAAAAGGAGCCAATATACTATTTTGTGTGTACTGAACAGCGTGTTGGTTACAAAGATTATGTTGTTGACTGGACTTAGATACTTAAGATTTTGTCCAAAAATTGCAAAAGAATGTGAGCTCAACAAATAGAAAAGTTCCCAGCATGCATTGTGGCATATTTAGGTTTTGAAAACATTTATTAAAAAGGATTCCTATTTTAGTGTTTGCAAACTTTATTCATGCAGCTATTGTTGAAAATGCTTAGTTGTCTCAGCCTGTTGTATTTAGAGTTGTTTTTTAATGAATGATGTTTCATGATGGTCACCATGATTGATGTTTGTGTTTCTGGTGTTGAGGTATGATCAGGTATGATCATGTTCTTCTGCCCCTAAAAGTGGATTAAACACAAACTGCTTGTGCAGTCATTGAATCAATGATTTGGTCTGCCTTCATTAGACTTATGTCAGAGCAAGTTTATAATGTAAAAGAATATAAGAAAAAATATTTTTGGTTGGGTATACTTAAATCCATAGTTGAGTTAACTGACAAATTTGCTTGTTGTCCTGTTGTTTCAAGTTAGTTCAACTGTTTTTATTTTTTGTAATTGCTAAGAAAATTTAGTTGAGATAAAAAACTTGATCAAAAGATGAGTAAGCAAGGAAAAGCTAGGGGAAAATGGTACTAAGATTTTGTTGTTGTGTGGGCTTAACATTTTTTTCCAGTGCACTAAAGGACAAATTTGCATATTAGTCTGTCAACTACTTATTTAACAGTGTGTTTATAGTAGCTGTAAAATACTGTTAATATTTTTGTCAAGTATAATTAAATGGTTTTCCTGTTATTTTACACCAAACTTTAAGTTTATTAATGTTATTTAACATTTCTGTAATTTTTACCGCATTTCAAAAATGTGAAAATTCTGCATAATTTTGTAATATTATAGTTTCTTACAGTGTATGTTCATTTTTATGCTATACTTTTTTGAAAATATTTTTTTGCAATAAACTATATACAGTATAGTACATACATATATAGTTTGGTTCGCTTCTCATGTTTCTGTCAAAGCTGCACCTAAAGAACCGCAATCTTGCCTCCTACACTGTAAAAACCCTTTCAAAACTGTAATAGCCTATTTCGAAAAAATAACGTAAACATTTTTGTAGCGTAAAAGTACGTTTTCCATGTTATTTTACACTTAACTTGTAGATTTGCAGTTAATTTAATGTAACATTTCTGTATTTTACCGCATTTCATATATTTCTTTTAATTGCAGGTTTTTTACAGTAGGCCTAGTTGTAAATTTATATAATATATGTTTTTTTAGAAAATTAGACATTATTGCAGTAAACGTAAGTAAGCAATAGTTTGCCACTCATGTTTCTGTCAAAGCTCCACCTATAGGGAGTCATGCTCGCAAAAGGTGACCAAAGGAGGTGCTGAATAAAGCGGCATCTATTTGGAGGCTCGCGAAGAGCTCTCGCGGCTTTCTGCGAAACCTTTCTCCCTCGTTCTTGTTCTTTCTTTTTTCTTTTTTTTTCTTTTCCCTATCCTCTCCTCTCCTCCGCTCTCTCTCTCTCTCTCTCTCTCTCTCTCTCTCTCGCGCTCTCCTTCTCTCTCCGTCTCAGCGAGATACATTATTCAAGCCAGGCAGTTAAAGTAGGTCACATCGCCATAGCCTTCAAACACGCGTGGATCGGGGAGGTAACAGAGGCATGTGAGCACGCGCACACACACGACACGTTGTCTTTTACACACAGAGGTGCTGTCTTCACTAGCTCCCTTGTTCTGAATCCTCACCAAACCGCTGATTGATGTGTGAAGTTCAATGGCACAAAAACAGGGCAATGGTACAGGCACGAGTAGGGTGTGTGTGTGTGTGTGTATTTGTGTGCATGTGGAATCTCCATTTGTTGTAAAAAGAGGAGGTTCATTTGACTACAGGGAGGCGTGCGGGAACACGGAGTGGTAGGGGAAATTATGATCAGGATCTCTCTCGCTCTCTTTATCGATGTGTCTATCTATCCGTCTTTCCACCTACCATTTGCTCCGTTATCCTCAGGAGACCTTTGTTCACTTCCATTCTGTCTGCGTGCATACCTATGTATATTATATGCCGTATGTGTGTGTATAAACTTATATAAAATGTATGTGCGCGTGGGTGTGAATTCTTTATGAATTCTGTGCATACAAACTAAGAACAAAACGTACACAGACCAAGAAAATAACTTTACATTTACATAAAACTGTATTCATCAGGTCAACGATTAAGCCAAAGAATTGACAGCGCATTCAAGGTATACATCTTATCATTATGTGTTGAATATAACCCAAGATATCCGCTCTCTCAAATGCAACATAAATACAGTGATTTGTTCATCCCAACATACAGTACACGACCTGTTTACAAAGCATCATATGCTTTCAAGCCAACGCAAGCTATAATCATAAAAAGATGCAATATGGTGAGACATAGGAAGACACACATACATACGCGCTCACACACACAAACGTGCATACAATGGAATGCTAAGGCCAGCACCAGCCACTGTCACATGGTATCTAAAGCCAAAGCTGATAATGACAGTTCGGTGAATGGATGTGAGCCTCCATGCTTCAGCCAAGCCCTCACACCTCTGATACACTCTAGCCTTTCTCTCCACCTCTCTGCAGCAAATGAGTGTGAGAAACGCTCCCTCCTCTCTCCTCCATCATCATCTCTACAGCAGGCCATCTGTCAACGCTAATGAATGCACACTCATTTGCATGGCTGATGAGCGCGCCTAGTTTGGCGCAGCCTGAACGGAAGGTCGCGTTCTGTCGCTTCTGCAACGGCACATTTTGGCAGCCAGAGAGAGAGAGAGAGAGCAGCAAAGACCCACAGAGAGATTAATGATGAAGGAGATCGCGAGTGGAAAAAAACGAATTATGAAAACGGGTGCATAGAAGGTCTAAAGCATCGTGAATTTGTTATTTCTTTATTTGCAGCAAACGTGCCACACTAATTTATATTCAATATGCAAGTGTTATTTATTTCATTGTCTACTGTATAAAGGCTACATACAGTGGGGGTTCTCTGGGTGGGTCCACAAAATGCATTGATTTAGTATTTTTCCAATTTCACTCTACAAAATGGTGCCATATTGGCTCGTAATCATAGGGGAACCACTTTTAGTGCTATACAGCAACATATTTTGGTGCTTCAGTGGTTCTTTGGAATGATTAAGGTGCTATATAGAACCGCTGAAGAACCATACAGGGGCTTAACAGGTTCTTTATACGAAAAAAGTGCTAGCACCTTGGTCATCCCAAAGAACCTCTGCAGAACAACTGAAGCACCAAGATATGTATCTTGATATGTAAAATAATCTGAGTGAAAGTTTTAATTTCAGATTTTTTAGCTTAATGACATCATGCACCTGAGCTGTCATGGATTTGGCAAGGTTGTTATTTCAACATAATTTGAGAATGCTCAAAAGAGAATGTGTTTCTAAATTAAATAAAGGAAATCTGACCTTTCATACAGTCAATGTCAAATAAGTGATTACAGGTAACACTTTACACTAAGGTTGTATTTGTTAACATTAGTAAAAGTATTAGATAACATGAACTGTAATGAGCAATCTAGTTTTTCAGAATTTGTTATAGGGACAGTTCACCCAAAAATGGAAATTCTAGCAAAAAATTGTATGGTGGCCACAAGTGTTCCAGAACGGCTTGCTTACCCAATTCTTCAAAATATCAAATTTTGTGTGCAACAGAACAAAAGAATATACAATATTTGTTTCTACTATATTAGTCAATGATGTCACAGAAATGTCAGTTGCTTACATTCTTCCAAAATATTTCCTTTGTCATCAACAGAACAAATACATTTATACAGGTTTGGAACCACTGAAATGATGACAGATTTCCATTTTTGGGTGAACTGTCCCTTTAATTTTTTATGTTAGCCAATGTCAATGCATTACAGTGTGTTCATTGTCTTTAACTAATGTTAACAGGTAAAACTTTTATCTTTAAAATGTATTAGTAAATGATGAAATTAACATAAATGCTGTCAAAATATTGCTCATCGTTAGTTCATAGCTTTTGCATTAACTTCTGTTAACAAATATACAACCTGATTGTAAAGTGTTACCTATAAATGTGACATCAGAATGTTTCACTTTTGTTTTAAAACTCAAACTCTTTGTGTTTCATTCCAGGTTTCATTTACGTTACCAGAGAGAGTCCCCAAGATTCAATGTGGACTCCATACCCCACTATATTTTTATGTGTGTGTGTGAATGCATGTGTGTCTGCCGATGTGTGCATTGTGTGCCTGTGTGTCTGTGCTTGATTGTGTCACAGCCCTACACACCGTCTGTGGAAATAAATCAGGTCCTATGAGGCTTCCCAGCCTATCACACTGCATTTGTCTCTTCCACCAGGGAAGACATATCTGCACTCCTCCACTCCTCTCCCTCGCTGCCTCAGCTCTTTCCCTTAGCGTGTGTGTATGTGTGTGTGTACATGTCTCCTCCAGTCTCCTCTCCTCCCAGCCTCCCCTGCCTTTCTCCTTTAATTACCGCTCTTTCCTCCCTCCACACAATCCCCGACACCCCCACCCCCCCAAATCCCCTACTCTCTATGGCAGAGGCTGCTCTCATTCCCCTTGCCTCTTTCTGGCTGTCTCCTCACTTCTCACCACGTTTCTGCTGGTCCTAGAGCAGTGGTTTCATTTTCACAGGTAATGATTAAGATTTCGCTTCTAGGCGATGGCTGATCCCGGACCAGCTCTTGTTTATCTCCAGCAGAACGGCGAGTTCTGTTGTGAGATGGGGGAATCAGGGGGTCCAGACACGCTTGCAGTAGGCATTGATGCTGCGGCTGTGAGAAAGCCTCGTTATTAGTGCGATTCGAACGTGTGCGAGTCTGTGTGTGCGCTCACGACTGTGTTCAGAGTCTATCGATCGGTCTGTTTTCCAGGCAGACACCAGGCACAGGCCATTCGAAGAAACCCACTATAGATGGCACGTGCACGTCGAATGACACATGTCGCATTTTCCCCGCTCGCAACTTCGCTTTAGAGAAAGCTCGCGAGATGTATTCATGCCGCGTCGGGGGCTGACAATGGTTAGCCTTGCTCGTGAATACTGAAAGCACAACCACAGACATCACATCTGGGATATCTGCCAAGTACATATGCATTTCGACTAATGGGAGTCTGCTCTCATGTGCATAATTGCCACGGGGTTGCGTTTCACAGTGTCCCCACTCGAGCGATGCCCGCGAGGTACGGCACCCTTCACGGCCGTCCCCAGCGCCGGCGTTTTCGACGCTCTGCCTTTCCATTAATTAGCTTCTCCATTTTCTGTTGGCCACTCTGACATTTTCCTGCTGCTAATTCACTGATTAAACCTATTAACGTGATTAGGGAGGCATTTCCAAGACAGCTGCCATTATATACGCCACACTGTCGAGAGGCAAGCAGGCTGCCTCGTATTTGCGTGGTTTCAGCTTGAGAAAGAAGACAGAAAAACCAGAGATGTTTGTGCATTTTGAACAGCTGTATTTGGCTGCCCTTCTCTCTGTCTACAGTTGAGTTCAGCACCAGGAGCTGTCCAGCACTTCCCCCATTAAAGCACCAAGAGCTGCCTGGTGTTTTCCCTGTTTCAGCACCAGGAGCTGTCCATTTGTGTTTCTGCACTTCTAAAGCAAATCCTAAATAGGTTAGGATAACAATGGTAGACATAACACTGTTATATGTTCTTTTAAAATGATTCTGGAAAGCCGCATCTTAGAATTACAGTAAGCCCAGTTTAGAAAAGGCATTTCAGGTTTGGGCTATGTAAAAATTATCCATTGCATTGTCTGGGGTATAATTAAAAATAGAAACAAAAGTGAATTTTCTGAAGTTATGCCATAGTTTGTAAATGAGACATTCGTCAGATGGGATTTAAAGCACACACGGCCGTTGTTTACCTTAGTGTTTGCTTAATTTTCAATGAGGCACATTTTAGGGGCGCATATTTCATATTCTATATCAAATACAGCCACCCACACATATGCACACTGCTGTGCACCGCACTCACATGGCTTTGTAGACTCTATAGTCTACGGGGACAACGGAGCGGAGAATCAGACCGTCTAAAGCTGAATTAATATGAGAGACAGAACCTAAAGATGAGACATTTCCAGCCTACCCTTTGTTCTTCATGCAGACCAAAAAGCTAAGCATGAGCGTTAAGTTTTTTTCTTTCTATGCAATTTCTAAAATGTCAATTTTTTTTGGGCCAGCAGCCTTCTAAGCCGCGGGTCTTGGCTGTCTGTTTGTCTATCTGACGGCAGTAAGGTGAAGTGGACAAGTCTGGCTCCGCATGCTCCACACACTTGGTAGTGCTGCAGTGTCGCGTCGCTTCTGGAGACTGGCTCACGCGCCTCTCTATACCGCCTCACACATTCAGCTCACAGCTCCCTCCCTCTGCTCCGGCTCTCTCTCACTCCCCTCCTCCCTGTCTGTCTGTCTGTGTCTCTCCCTCCCTCCCTCGCTCTCTCTCTCTCTCCCGCTCTTTCTACTGCCTCACCAGAGCGGCTGCAGTTTCGTTCTCCAACACTCTCTCTCCCTCCATCTCTCCAAGTGCTGTAGGAATACCGAGCTCAGACAAAGAAAGCTCCAGAGAACAGAGGAGAGGAAGTAAAAGAGTGCACGTTAAGGAACAGAAAAAGCGTTTTAAAGAGAAAGACGGGTGCAGACTTTCAGACCACGGTGTGGGAAGAGACTGAGAGAGAGAGAGAAACAGTGTCGCCATTTCAGTAGGTTTCACTTTGTTTACCTCTTGTTCTTCTTGTTTTGCCACGCTGGCATGATGTGGCCTCATAATCCGTGCTCATTTATGGACCGTTAGCGTGCATGCTTGCCTGTGCGTGTGAACAAGTGTGAGAGATGAAGACGTTTCGGACGCTATAATGCATTCATTAAGCCGTCACTTTTTGCATTCCAACACACAGGGCTGCAGAGTAGCTGTCTGACAAAGTAAGCTCTGCTACCTCTTTGGCTTTCGAAACACGATGCTAGCTCTCTGACAGACTAGAGGTTGTTCACAACTACATATACGCATGACACTCAATAATTAGCGAGTATAAAATTGATTTCTCGCTAAAGCCTGACAGCAGATTCATCATGTTTTTATAAGGTATATCGTGCATGTTTGGGTCAATCTTACAGAGGCGGCTTAAACATTTTTGCTCCTCAGGAAATTAACAGTGCGACTTTGAAAGTTGAGCGATTTGAAGTTGAATGTGAGTTGCGGCTGACGTTTGCTGAATGTGGCTCTTGTAGATTTACCTGTAGAACAAAGAGAAGAGTTGGTACAACTGAGACTCGATAAACAGCTACTGATAATGCAGCCATAGGCATGAATATAATGTACAGAGGTGTTATATAATGTCAACCAGGGACATGCCATAGGGCAATGTGATTGTATATACACAGGACCTCCGGTACGGAGATTTACATTCTTTTAAAACTGACAATTACTTAACATTGATATTGGTATTATTTAAAATGTATCGACGAAACTAATAAAACAACAAAATATGTATTCTTTGATGATCTAGTGTGCAGATCTCATAAACATCACTGTATGTTTGCATCAGTGATGAGAAGACTGCATTATTTATACGTACAACCATCTGAACACATGTTTATGCAATGAGATGGGTGAGATTGTTGCTAATTTTCCCAGCTGACCTAAAACCAGCCATAATAATTCATAATAATAGCTCAGGTGAGACTTAAGGCAGGAGTTACTGGCCCTGGATCAGCAGTAAGGTGTCACAGAGCAATCTCAGCAGGAGTTCAGGAGTGAGATGTCATACTCACGCTTATGAATACTGTATGCGATCTCACACGGTTCCTGCATATGATCTGATTACTCTTACGTATAACAAAGCTTGTTAGTGCAGTTTAAACTTACCATAGAAACATTCTGCAGATATTTTAGGGCAGTGACATTGTTATCTTATGTACTTATATGCTTATTATTAGCAGTAATACCCTGTACATTCTTTTTTTTAGGAATTATTGTTTGAGCGACCTTACTTTTGTGATTTCTTTTCAGCTGCGTACCGCATTTACGATCTAAAGCTAAACAGTCAGTGTATAACTGGATTTGAGGTGGAGACTTGTTCTCAGGAGAAGATATGATTTGTCTGGCTAGAAGCTCCATGACCCCAGAGGGCTCCTGAGCCATTTATATGAGAAGTCGCTGAGGAAGAGAAACACAGTCAGAAAAAGAGAGGGAAAGAGAGAAAGAGAAACACTGCCCATTTCACAATCTTACTGGTTTAATGAGTTGCCAACCCCCACCACCCTTTACCCACCCCACATACACCACACACACACACGCACAGAGAGAGAGAGAGAGAGACATACAAACACTTACCACTCTGTCTGATGTGTGGCAATGGCTCAGATAAAAATAGCACCGACGGTGAAGGCAGCTTTGGAAAGAGCAAAATTAGACAGATTTAATTTATGTGCATATTAGGCTCAATGTACATACGCACAATACAATGGTCACATCTATGCTTTAATATACTGTTTCATCAATTTGAGTATGTGTTCTGAAAAAATCTTATTACTGTTTAAATGTTTGTTTTTTTGAGGCGTGTTTATTTCAGTGTAGGAATCATATTCTATTTATACCACATTGCCATAGCAATGCTAACAAAATACAATTCTACAGAGTATTATACTGTACACTTTTTAAAATGCTGAGCTGTTTTCAATTCATGGTTAAAGTATGAACGGAACCAACCTTTGGGTTATAATTTAATGCTGAGTTGTTGTCTCCCAACCATTGGTTAAAAAACTCAGTCTAATTAAAAACCCAACAGTACTCATTTTTTGGGATAATTCAACAAAATGTTTTAATTCTGTCATAATTTACTCATCCTCATGTCATTTTCATATGTAGAATGCACAAGTCTGTTCTCGATGGCACTAATCCAGACATTTTAAACCATCTGAACAAAGTTGCAGCCCGGCTTGAGTGAGGAAGATAAATGGAGGAGTCTACAGAGAAAAAGAAAATCATACCAGTATTGAGAAACTTGAGAACAATGTCTTTATAAAATCTTTATATTTGGGTGAACTATTTATTTACGTGCTTATAGCATTAAGGCAAGTGAAATTTCTGACCTACCTGTCAAACTAATGCAGCTCTGCCAAACATCCAACCAATTCCCCTTTTTCCAGCAGATGTTTTCTCAAGCCGGACTGAGACTTTGGGTTTGTTGGTGGGAGTATGGCACAAATCCAACCATTCATGATTATGTAAGTTAAAGTAATAGTTGACTCAAAAATAAAAATCCTGTCATCATTTACTCACCCTCTTGTCATTTCAAACCTGTATGACTTCTGCACAAAGAAGATATTTTGAAGAATGTTGTTAACTGTCCCCCATTCACTTGCTTTGGATTTGTGTCCATACAATAGAAGTGAATAGGGGCCAGCGCTGTTCAGTTACCAACTTTCTTCTTCAAATATCTTCTATTGTGTTTTGCAGAAGAAAGAAAGTCATACAGGTTTGAAATGACAAGAGGGTGAGTAAATGATGACAGAATTTTCATTTTTGGGTGAACGATCACTTTAAAGGAAGACAGTTTTAACTCTGCAATCTACTGCTTGCTCAGTCCCAAAAAGTCTTCAAGAGAGGTTTACTGGGAGGGTAAGTAGCTCTAGTGGTATTAATGCCGTGCGGTTTTGCTGAATCATGTGGTGCTACAGGAATGTTATCAGACTGACAGACAGGCATTTATCGGCTGATGAACTTAGACACACACACAGACATGCAGTCTTTCAATGCTTACGCCATAAGACTGAAAAATCACGACAAAACTGAATTTGGATTGGAATAGGACTTTTCGGTCTGTATTAATTCAATTCTTGGTAGGAACGTAACATGACATTGCAGTAGCTTTTTGTGAAAATATTGGCATAATGATGTCTTGTTTGTGATGAATCAATCACGAATAAATTCTTTAAGATGTTTTCTAGCACCTGCATTAACAGACGCAGTTACAAAAACAAAGCAATTGTTAATCAACATACACAAATATTCAGAAACAAAGAACACGGTCAAGGTAAAGCAGCTGATTGCATTGGTTAATGGCAAACCATCACCGCATGGAGTACATGGAAACAGTCCACATCTCCATTGAATCTTTTACTTTATAATCCAAGTACACATTTTCAACGCATGTTTCTTCTAATAAGTCTCAGTGTGAGCAATGGCAGGTAGAATTCCTTATGGAGGGAACACAAGGTCCAATGTAGGCATTCAGAAAGACTAGCCTTGAGTCAATAACGCTTGGTGCATACACTAAAAAAAATTATTCTTCAGGGTAGTAAATACTACCCATGCAAATCAGTTAAATTTCACTTAAATATATTAGGTTGCAAAGTAAACTATATGGCTTGGTTCAAATCTAAATGTATACATTTCAACAAACCACCATTATTGTGATCAGTGTTTGCTTTAGTTGGGCTCTTGATCCCTGACTTTGGATAACTTAAATATCTTTTCTCTTTAAGTGTTTACAATAATGTTTCAATAAGAACACTCGTGCATTAATAAGAAAAGAAGAGACGCTTCAAAGTTAAGTTTTTGAGATGTCTATGAAGCTTTAATAAAGATGAGAAGTGACACTAAATAATGTGGAAGTTGATGTTTTATGACTGATTCGAATGTGCTGGTTAACAAATGTAAAGATACTGTGATAAAAGAAACAGACAATTTTTTGGTACACTTAGACATCAACAGTCTTCATACAAACCTCAACAATGGTGACAATCATCAAACTAATTCAGATAAACAGATCAACTGCAATGCATGCTGGGAGTCATGAATGAGTTTTGTACTATGATGTTACCCAGGATGCATTGCCGCATGAAGATTTATTTTGTTGATTGTCACCATTTTTGAGTTTCATACACTGATTCTTGATGTTTAATTGAGTCAGCAAACTAACAGTTTAAAAAAAATCTGATCATATTGTGTTTTAGTACCACTGTTTAAATCTCACACAGTAGGATCACACAATATTCACACATTAATAACACACAATGATTACAGTCTCCAATCACTTGATAGCAATGGATCTTAGTTTTCATTGCCTCAACAAATGTATTTTCACACTCTGTCACAACAGACAATGAAAACTTATCATTAAAATATAAGAGTCAAGAGCCCAACTATAGCAAACACGGCTCTCAATGATATTTTTTTGTGAGTTGATAAAGTTGGTCCAAAGTTTAACTTTTTTCAGTGCACGACTACGAGAGCGATGTTGCATTATTACATGTGTCTATTTTTAATGAGTTTGATCTAAAGTGTATTTATTAAAATTACGTTGGTCCAACTTAATACAATTTCAATGAATGAGCCTGTTTTTATGAGTAGAAGCTACACATATTTATTGGATGAAAATTTTTCATCCAATGAGTTATTTTTTTGAGTGTATAGTTTACTTTGCTACCTAATATATTTCAGTAAAATTTAACTGATTTGCATGGGTTGTATTTACTACCCTCAAGAATCATTTTTTTCAGTGAACAGGTGACATGTTTTATAGATGTGGGTCATGGGGTGATATAAAGATTTCTCAGTTCTCCGGACAAACCCTCCATCTACACTCAGAGAGTTCATTGAATTTGCTCATTATATACGAAGGCTAACCGCTTTCAGATGATAATGTTGCATTTCCATGGGAAGCCCTGATCTACATTAGATTCTGCTGTGACCTAGTTGAGTTGAGAGACAGAGAGAAAAAAAGCAAAAGACTGAAAGAGGGAGTGAGAAAATGAAAAAGAAAGCTAGTGAGAGATTTGTATGAGGGTGAATAAAACATTCGGGGGCAGCCCGAGTTAGATCCCAGGATGCAAGATCAGCAGGCATGTAGTGTAAACAAACCCAGTCTAGTCTCTCGCCCTAAGTAAACATCTGCAGCCCAACAGTGTTTTAGCCTAAATTAGGACCATGTTCATTTTAAATGGCAAAATAAACTGTAGTTTAATAATCTAATTCAATTTGAACTAATGCGACTTGTACTGCATACTAATTCAGCTATCCGTGTGTAAATGAATGACTGTTTATTTACCCTCATGTCTTTCCAGAAACAAATGTTGTTGTTTTTCCGTGGAACAATATGTGACCCTACCAAAGAACATTGCCCCCATAGACTTCCATTATATGGACACTAGGGCTGGGCGAAATATCGTACGATTCTTATGCTCTCAGTTTCTCAATGACTTACGGTTAAATGCCGCCACATCCGAAAGCCAGAGGTCACTCTTGCGCAGAAACTCAGAATATGGGAAACAGAAGAAGAACAATTAGTTCCAGGAAATGCCTGTGGTCATATTCTATCGCTGTTCTTCAAGCCTTTTCAGGTATTTTCATTATAATAAAGTTGATTTATAGTAATGATGATAGACGAGTGTTGCTTTTTCAAATACACGTTATAAAAGACTCATTCTCGTAGTGTTTTTTGATCGAGCAGAACTTCCTACTGATCAATCAGTCGTAGTTCACGAAGAGCTGTGCATAAAACATCGAATCGATTTCAGAATCGATTTAGACATGTATAATTTGCGTGAATCGCGATATATATCGCCCAGCCCTAATGGACTCAAAACCACTGAGACATTTCTCAAAATATCTTCTTTTGTATTTCACAGAACAAAGAGTCATATAAAGGTTTTGATTGACATGAGGGTGAATCAATTATGACAGTTTATTTTTAGGTGTACTACCTCTTTAAATCTGCTTTTGTATAAATAGAAAGACTATTTTTCCTTTCTACTAATTTTATAACACAATATTTTGTGTTACATAGAAAAAAAATACATGAAAGTGATTTGAAAGCAAAACAAACCGAGAGGACGATAGGAGGTTACAGAGCTGTTCCCTTTATAAATACCAAGCCAGCCATTCCCAGCCATATCTTCCCCAACCATACCCATGAGTCCATCAATCACTGCATTCAATCCTGCGACTGCATCTGATCACCTTATCAGGAGATCGTCAGGCTCGTGGCATCAGTACACAACACACGAGCGCTGGTATATAAACTCCCATCCCCACAGACTGCATAGATGCTCTCGAAATCACTACTGACCTGATTTGCCCATATATGCACAGTGACTTGGAAAAGCTATCGAGCCTGTGTGTTGAAAGCACAAACCGTACACACGGCTATCCGATAATGGTGATGATTCACTCCAATCTGTAAGAGCATCTCACACCATGAGCTGGGGCCACATATGGAGGCCTATTTCCTGTTGCATTTGCAGATTCGTGGAAGGGAGGGGGGAATAAATGGAGGAGCCTCATCATCTTGCTTTTTGAATTTGAAAAGGATTCCTTTTGTGTGTATGTTTGTTCAGTAGGGGCATTTTCCTTAATAACTAATCTTAGGTGATTACAAGAGTTGAGCTCTTAAGATATCATCTGCTTTCTGCTCACTCTTTATACTTAGCGTAGTTCTAAAAGGAAAAGAGGATGGAGTACATTAGAGAGCTGAAATGGGCCAAAGTGGGTATTTTGCAAACGCAGACGTAGACGCATGTTGTGTGTTAACGGAATACAAAGTATTAGAAAAAGGAAACGAGGTTCTTATTGCTGCGTTGGCATCGGATGAAGATACAGCACTTGAATTTGCAGATGACAGAAGGATATAGATGGTTGAAAGTTTTTTTCTTCTATGGAAGATGTGTCTTAATTGCTTTTTAATGTTTATGTAATCAGTCACGCTTAACATTGTGTACAAGTCAGTATGCAATTTGTACCGAAGCTTCTGGGGGGAGGGGGAGATATATTTAGAAGAAAGAAAGCTCCTACTGGTATTAGAAAAAAATAAGAAACATTCTGATATTGTGCTACAATCACATATTTTTTTTATTCAGCTATCTGAAGTTTTCAGAAAAGTTACATTTAGCAGACATGTTCGTGTAGGTCAGATGGTACTCTTAAAAATAAAGGAGCTTAAAAGGTTCTTCACAGCGGTTCTTTCAGAACCATTCAGTCAAATGTTCTTCAAAGAACCATCTCTTTCTTACTTTCTGAAAAATCTTTTTTGCCTCAAAGAACATTTTGGAAACAGAAAGGTTCTTCAGATGTTAAAGATTCTTTATGGAACCAAAAGGTTCTTCTATGACATCAAAGAACCGTTTGAAACACCTTTTTAAGAGTGTAGAATATCACAGCACCAATAACAAGATTGTTTGTTAAAAAACAACAAAACATTTTTTTTTAAGTTTTGACAGTGTAATAGATTTAGGCTATACACTCCTAAATAAAGGTGCTTCACAATGCCATAGAAGAAAATTTTTTGGTCTAAATGGTTCTAAAAAGCACCTTTAACATCCGAAGAACCTTTCTGTTTCACGAAAGGTTCTTTGTTGTGAAAAAAGTTCTTCAGATTATAAAAAGGAAAGAAAGAGATGGTTCTTTAAGGAACTGAATGGTTCTTTGTGGAACCACGAATGGTTATTCTAAGGCATTGCTGTAAAGAACCTTTTAAGCACCATTATTTTTAAGAGTATGCTCCTTTTAGTGTATCCCTGACAATTATTTATGGGTTTGAAATCATGGATTTCAAGATAATTGCAAGCTTGATTAGAGATTTGTATTGCTCAGAGGCTCTTCTACAGCTCATGAGACTTCATTCAGTTTATTATTAATTATTCTTACTGTATACGCTTGTAGTAATATTTCAATAATACAAATAGACCAAAAGAGTAAAGGGCTATAAAATAAAAGTGGATGGCATAATTGCGATAATTCGGTTTTGTGAGAATTTGATGGGAAATATTTAAAGGGAGGGGGGCATGGTGGCTTAGTGGTTAGCACGTTCGCCTCACACCTCCAGGGTTGGGGGTTCGATTCCCGCTTCCGACTTGTGTGTGTGGAGTTTGCATGTTCTCCCCCGTGCCTCGGGGGTTTCCTCCGGGTACTCCGGTTTCCTCCCCTGGTCCAAAGACATGCATGGTAGGTTGATTGGCATCTCTGGAAAAATTGTCCGTAGGGTGTGAGTGCGTGAGTGAATGAGTGAGTGTGTGTGCCCTGCGATGGGTTGGCACTCCATCCAGGGTGTATCCTGCCTTGATGCCCGATGACTCCTGAGATAGGCGCAGGCTCCCCGTGACCCGAGGTAGTTCGGACAAGCGGTAGAAAATGGAATGGAAAAAAATATTTAAAGGGATAGTTCACGCAAACATAAAACTTACTTGATCATTTACTCACCCTCATGTCATTCCAAACCAGTATGATTTCATTTCTTCTGCAAAACACAAAAGACATTTTAATGAACCTTGGTTACCAAACAACACTGAACCCCATAGCCTTCCATTGTATGGACACAAAACCAATGAGACATTTCTCAAAATATCTTTCGTGTTCCACAGAAGAGTCATAAACTGTTTATGAGTAAATTAACAGTTTATAAATAAATAACCAAATTTCTCATTGAAATTTCTGACTTAAGATACTGGTATACTGGCAAATGTAAGCAAAGTTTGAGACAGAATTGAGATCTCTGCTGAAACTTTAGAGACAATAAGTTGTTTTCTGAGGAGACGAATCAAAGAGGCAGAAAACCGTCTCGCTTCTCATGTGGTCTCATTGACATCTGTGCGAAACGTTTGAGACATTAACGATATCTCGTTCGTGATTCTTCTTTCCTATGGGAGTCTACCACAGTTGGTCCGGACTCTAGTCTGACTAAATCATACACGCACTGGTGGCATCTGTGTTCCATCTGCTGTTCTCACCTTCGGTTGTCATTGTAGACCAGCCCTGTGAAAAGTTACATAACAACATCATATAACAGGGCTGGCATGAACAGCGAAGCATCACATCATGTCCATACCAATTAGCTTTGGGGATATTTATATACAACGTAGGACACACACACACACACACAAGAGATGTTAAGGAATGACCAGTCTGTAAATTAAAGAGTTGGCTGTAGGGTTTCTTTCCAGACACTGTTTGGGAGTGTCGGACACAAAGCCTAGAGAATGAGTCATGAAGTGGGAGAGCTGTTATTTTTAACACGCACGCACGCGCTTGCACACACTCCGCCGTGCCTCACGCAGGCTGCTATGCAATTGGCTCACTGGGGACAGTCCTGTGATGGAAGACGTGAGGTAACACCTCCATTAGAGTCCGGTGCGGGCCCTCCAGCACAATGACTCAGCTAAAACACACTGCTAATTATTCATTAGGACCAAATGTGCCTACAGTACACAGCCTGCGCAGGGCTCCGAGCGCATGGCACAACATCGTTTTCCCTTATCCCACATACACACTGCGGTAGCTATGGGTTTTTAACAAGATGAGTAATTTTTGTCATCCTTTGGTGGAAGAGAGCGAGATGAAATGGCTCATTATTGCAATTATTGTGATTATTCATTTTAGGGAAGAGCTAGAGAGTAAGAGAGAAATAGAAAGAGAGAGAGCCCTGGCTGGTGGTAATTAAAGCACGTCCTTCTCGATAGGACGCAGTGGAGGTCTGGCTGATTGCTCCATGGTTTCTCCGTCTCTGAATGTGTTGTGAATGAGACAGACAGTAGAACGAGCGCTGCATGCTGATTAAAATCATATTTCCCATCCATCTCGGCTCAATTCGTGCTGATTTTCTTCGCTGATTAGAATTTGCTGGCGACAACGATGGAGCCCGACACTACGCACCTATAAGTAATCGCGTTCTAACGCTGCACAGAGCTCGTAAAGACGGGCTGAATGAGTACCCGTACGCATTCGGACTGATGTGCGCCGAAACACGGCTGGAAAACCAAGTAGTTGACAAAGAGGGCTTCGGACAGCCATATGAGTTTGGTTGAGACAAAGTACTGCAATTGTCAGCGGCTGTAAGAGTCGACTGACGACCATTTTCCAGCAGCCGATATTTTTGGGGCTTTCTGTACATGAGTCCCTGTGTAAAACACACCTGTATGTGTGTGAAAGCGGCCGAGCCGTGTGCTATCCCCAACACACACAGGAACACACCGGCTCACCAGCTGCAGAGGTAAGGCGTGGTGAGCCCAGCAGCCTGCTGTAGAGTAGAGGAGATGTAATTAGCAGGTATGGTGTGAAAGCGGTCAGATCAGGCTGCAAGGTGCCCCGCATTGTGAACAAGCCAAGCGCTGCAAAAGTTCATCATGACATTTTCACCTCCATTATGTGTCATGGGATGGCATTTATGCTGTATTTAATGGAGGATTGTGTGTGCGCTTCTGTGTGTGCTTTAATTTAGAAAAATGCTTAGGCTGGAATTTTTGGATTTTCTGTGTTTTATTATAAAGGAGATTCGTTTTAGGTTTGTTTTGAATTGCATTTATTGTTATAGTTTATTAAGAAAAACAAAGGATGCTCAACATTTTTGGGGTGAATTTAGGACAAAGAAAGTTTGTGGATAAAAACAAAATAATAACAATAAGAATGTTAGAAAGCCAGATCATAGACCAAAAATAATGATGACTCAATGGATAAGTTTCAGATTTGTCCAATTAAAGGAATAGTTCACCCAAAAATGAAAATAATTGTATTATTTACACATCATTTACTCACAAAAGAAGATCCATTGAGTGGACACAAAACCACTGAGACATTTCCTAAAATATCTTCTCCTGTTTTACACACAAGAAAGAGTCATATCGTCACTGTCCTTCCGAAACCTTGTATATCAAAATTGACCCTTTTTAGGAAAACACTGAACTTTTTAAAAGATTAAATACTTCATACTTTTTATAGGTTAGATCTTTGCAAAACCCAGTGACAAAAATGAAGGGAGACTAATAACATTGATTCATGGCAACAAAACATAAGAAATCACAAAATATGGAGATACAAGGTTTCAAAAGGACAGCAGCGATATACAAGATTGCCTTTTTTTGGGGAACATATCCCTTTCAATGTTCATGACGGCACTCCCCGTCACAACCTGGAAAAGACTAGCAAGAATGCTATAGTTATGTCACATAAGTAGCTGAAAGAAGAAAAGGGAACGAGCCGTTCAGTATGTCCCACCCAAACGTCCTGTTTCAAAAGGAAACACTTTAACAAAGAAAAGAGTGAACAAACAACCTTCACTGTGCTCATCAAGTAAATTCACAGCATTTTTGAGCGCTTACAAGATTCTGTAGATAATGAATGTGTTTTTCACACACACACCACAGAGTTACTGTAAAAAAACTGTAAACCAAACATTAAAAACAGAAAAGCCATTAATTGCTGTCAACTAGTCGTTGCTGGTGTAATCTGACGGGTACGGTGATTTCTTCCTGTCAGCCATTTCTGTCAGTCTGGGTCTCCACGTCTCCTCCGGGCCTGGCACCAACCAAGGTTGTCGAATGAGGGACCAAAAGCTATTTTCCGCTGAACTGCTCCGCTCTCTCTGAGGACATGAAGTCTCAGGAAGCCTTCAGCCTTTCCCGTCGCTGGGAGAGAGGACTTCTGGCGCCTCCGTTGCCATTGACGACGTGTTGGTTGGATCCCACGCGGTTGCCAGGCATCATTAAGACCTGATGGCACGGGTTTCTCTCTCCATAAGCAAGCCTTGAAAATGGCAGGGGCAATTAAAGCTCTTCTCTGCCTGATGGAATAGAACGAGGCCCCGGGAGAGAGAGGTAAAGAGATGGAGAGGGAGGCATTGTTCTCCAGCTTTACCTTTGATGATGATGCGATAGAGTGCATCGGGGTGGAAGAGAGGTTTGCTTCACTGTTTAGTGCAGAGTATGTTCGTGGATTGCATCCATGCCGTGCGTTATATGGGTTGAGTCAGACGCTGGGCTCTGAGAGCCCTCGACACAGAGCCATTTGTAGATTAGCTGCATCTGGCAGATCAAGACCGTTTCCATTAGTGCTTATATTAGGAAACTTACAAGAAATGTCCTCAGAGCTCTGGTGCCATCTCAAAGATGGGAGATGAGCCAGCGTATGTTTTGAGGGAGGAGTTATTCTCAAAATACCCACCAGTGCTAATGTAGTTGTGGTTTCAGACCCATCCAGTTTTTTCTCTCTTGCATTCTGCTTATAACCTATGGCTCCGTGGCTAGTCATGTAGCTAATAATGAAGAGCTCTAGTGTGCGTGTGCTCGGATTCTAAATGAGGACTGGAAAATGCAAGCAGCCCACACTCTCGGCTCAGCGCGCTGATTGGAATTCTGGCTAGACTCTGTGCAGGCATCTGCATTACATGCGCGCACATTCACGCGCAGACAAATTTGCATTACCGCTGCAATCACGCTGAGTGAGTCACGCCAACTGATAAGGTAGAGCAGAAGTCTAGACTCTTTCAAGCTCTTGACTGAATATTGCAGTATTGTGCGGCCCAGTGGATAACAGACCTCGGGAGTTGCGGCGACAATACACCACTGTCGTGGGCCGGCCCTCATTTCTGTATTGTAAGAGAATGTGAAATGAATAATGTCTCATGACGTGATTGTTTCAGGGCTCTTGTAGACATGATGCCATCTGAATTGAGGCCGGGCAACAACCAGCCAAGCAAATCTGACCAGTCACACCACATAAATCCAGACCAGTCTTAAGGCCACTGACACTATGACGCAACACAGACAAACATGTGTTTTAAAATGGCAAAAGGTATGATTTGTAATTTGGACATGCAGAGTATTTTTATGGCCATCCATAAAGTCTGGGTGAAGGGGAAATTAGCTGCAGCAGTTGCATGCCGAGCCTGGAGGGTTGCGGGGTCATGTCTCTCTGATTGGGTCACTCTGTTCCTGATGACTGGGCGTGATGCGCGATCAAACAAACATGCATACACGCTCTTATGTGGGGGAGGAGAGTCTCACAGTGGTGCTGTGCAGCTGTAGCACTTTTTAGATGAATGGGATGTGACAACAACCCTGCCAGACGAATGCCCGCGTGAGGGTTTTTGGGGGGGTGAGAGGCGGGTGCTGGAAGAGGGAAGATTTGGCCCGATGCTAAAGACGCTATCTCCAGCTGGACTTTATACGTAGCCATTTCAACACTGTTCTGATCCAGAATGGCTGTGCTCTGTAAGTCTCTCTCCCAATGTCTGGGTTGTGTTCTGAAACTGAATTAATATAAATCAGCATTAGTAATACTGAGATAAATTCCAACAAAAGCAATAAAGTTTACAATCAAATACGAGATTAATAAAATGTCTGGAACCTTGGTGAGCTCAGGTTGAGGTCTCTTTGGAGGAGCCAGTACGTCTCCACTCATCATTGTGAGGTAGAAGGATAGAGAGAGAGGGTGAGGCAGACATTGCGAAAGAGAGAGAGAGAGAGAATTTGATTTTGAAGCAGTATGTCCCACTTTATGCGAGACAGAAGGGTATTGGGCATGAATACTAAATAGTGTTTTCCCCAATTACAAGCAAGCCGGGCCAGCTCGCTGCCACTGGGGGACAGCTGGAGCTCATATGCTTTGATTTGACCAAGTAAAGTTCAGATGAGAGCTTCCCATATTGTCCCAGTGTGAGCGACGGAGTGATCTATCAGCAAAAATAGGGGCAACGTGAGAGCGAGCGAGCGCACACGTTCATGTGAAGGTGTTACGCATAAAGAGCTGTCTTTCTAAGCAAATACGTTCAAGTCTCTATCCCTGTCATTGAAAGGCTTTCAATGCACATCTCCAGCACTTGGGGAGCAGCTTTTGTGTCGCTGGCCTTGGTGCTGAAATATACTTGCACACACACACATGGATCTGTATCTGTTCCACACACACACACACAGAGAAACGCGCATCAGTGACACACACATTAACAGGATTTGCAAGAAGCATGAGAAAAAAAGTGTTTGCTTGTTGACAGAGAGAGTAGTGGAGAATCTAATATGTTGGTGTGTGTTTTGTCTGAAAGAAAGGAGATGATTTTGGAGTATTCTATATGACCTGTTAAACACTCATGAAGCAAATTCGACATTATATTAAATAAAACTCTGAGCACTTATTAAAAGCTAAACTTGATAAAAGGATCAAGTGTCTGCACTTCATTATTTTAAAGGGTTCAAAAAAACCTCCCCAGTGATTTACAATTGTTATAACGTTCCTTCTAAAGGCATGAAGACCTTCATGATTCTCTCAAAAATCTGTAAAAAATGGCTGACTTTATTCCTTATGAACGGAACATATTTCCAAACTTAAAAAGCTGCACCTGTCACTTATTATCTTTTCAAATAAATGAATACTGACAGTTATTTGTTTTTTTCTTTGCTCTGACACTATGATAACGAAGGCACGCAATAACTTTCGACATCTGTACGTCTCTCACAATAAGTGCATTGTACGTCAATCTGCAGATTTAACGTAACTTCAATTTATGACAAGTGACGGTGAAAAACGATTTTTTCTTCTCTAACAGAAAATGAGTTTTGAGGAACAGTTTTGAGGGACGCGCTGCGGAAGATTCAGCCTTATCGCACCACACAGGAGGAGCTCACCTGTCCCACACACCTGTCCCACCATCAACCAGTAAATCTCAGGTAATGCGCTTTACAAAATCTGTTCGGTCTGCATGGCTGCAATGTTATACGAGCTACTAATCTAATGTGCTAATTCGGTAATTAATTTTGTAATAAAAAAATTGCAAGAAAACAAAGCTTGTGCGACCCGTTCTTAAATTCCATAATAAGAGATTTTCCAACCATAAAAGCAGTTTAAGATTACGCTTCTATCTTCATGTTTTGTAAGTTTGCAGTCAGCTCAGCCCCAACTACTACTTAAGGAAACACAATAAACCACTTCACTGTCTTGTTTGAGCGGCCCTGCAAACTTAATTACCTTTGACCAGTCGAGGTGCATCAGAAGAGTCAAGGCAAGCTGAACCTTCTTAAACATTTAGTCAAAATAGAAACCAAACGGATTCACCAATCTTTTGACCTACTAAACTAATGTGCATGTACTCAGATGAAAAAAACAAAAACAAATTTGTCTTCATATATCTCTGATTTAGTTTTGTTTTTGTTTTTAGTTTTATTGGCTTTATTTTTTTTACTTTTGTTTATTATTATTATTGTATTGCCCTACACTTATTTCAGTTTATTAAAATGTTTCGTTTAGATTAGGTTGTTCCAATAAATTTTTGGCCAATATTTGATTTGATTTCATGAAACAGAAATGTTTTTTAAAGTTATAATTTTAGGAAACTATAATAAACTATATAGTAACTGAGTATGTCAATGGAATTTGCGAGAAGTTTATTCACCACTATAAAAACACCAGAGAATGCTGAGAGCATGAATTCTCCTTTCATTATTACACTAACCAATCAGAGTTGCAATTCAAATGACACAATGTAATTTTCTCGCATCAAAATTGTCCCTGAAAAAGGCAAAATGAAATTGAAACTGTGGACTGTGGCCCATGAAAGGCAATGTGCAATGAAACAGAAATATAACAAACAATACAGTATATTGACACTTTGTGTAATACTTTGGTTGTCTGGCACAACGGTGTTATGTTTAAATTGTCTTCATATGTGAGCAAACACAGATTTATGCAATTTAATTAAGAGCATCTGGTACTTTGTTCAATTAAATAATGTTATCAGTTGGCAGCCCTAATAGCTACATTGTATTAAACATTTCCATTTTGTAGGATTGGAGCTTAATTGTTTCCTAAACACTTGAAGAACATGAGAAATACACCTTAGAACCCATTATAGCACTTAAACACTAAAACTTCAGCCAATTTGCATTGTGGCCATAATTTACCACATCGCCATATTGAAATGTCTAAATTCTGAGCAGTTTTGAGATAACAAGCATTTTGCATTACATTTGACTTTGTAGACAAAACCTTTGTTTTCTAAAAAGTCCCAAAATGCGCAACGTAAATAAAAAAAACATCACCTAATGAAAATAAGTTTGTCGCAGAATAAGAATATGTAAACAACGGAATTTGGATGAAAATGACATCATTAATGTTTAGCACTGCCTATGTTTTTTTCAGTCTGTAATGTTTTATTAAAATATTCTATATCATCTAAGCCATCTGCTATGCAGTTAATTTTTTCTTATCATTCATGCTGCAGACATCAGTACCCTTTTAGAGCAGCGTAAGAAGCAACAGGCATACATTGGCTTTTACGGTAGCTTAGATAGTAGACCGGAGGTTAGACTAATTGCTGATACTTTTCCCCAGATGGAGGTGGATGCGGCCGAGAAACGTCATCGAACACGATCTAAAGGTGCGCAAGGTATTGCGCACTCACACCATTTTAGCGGCAGTCTCAACCTACGGTCAAATCCATTTTCCCCACTTTCAACCCATAATTGAGACTTTAATGGCCTTTTAAATTTTCACTGATGTCAGTGGTGACAAATGTAGACTATTGATTGGACAGCATCTAGCGAGAACAGATTGAGAATCATTTTTACAAAATTACTTGATTTTCTTGATGATTTTCATGTTTTATTTACTAATTGTTCTTACTGTGATTTTTAAGTTGCCGTGGAGGCCGCACAGGAACTGTTTAGGTAAGTCTGCATAAAGTGCAGGAATAATTCACTTTCAAAGTCAACATAAAACGTTTTACAATCTATTTTAATTATGCAATATGACTTTGAGTACTTTGATTTTTGAGTACAGGAGGAATTTTCGATAAAAAAGTTCAACTTTATTTAACCTTTGGAAATATACATTTCCGTTCAAGATGGCATCAAAGCATAATTTTGCTAATTGATATTATTCCATGTGATTTATCTAATATGGCACGTACTACAGGCATAGCCTATTAATAGACCTCTCAGTGTAATTGCCTTCAGTGAGAACATATGATTCTCCCAATTAGTATTAGTAAATATCCCTGCGCTCCTAATGAAATCATGCGTCATGATGAGAGCGAACGGTCTGTTTTTCCTCAGGGTGGCGAGTTGTTTTACTCATCTGTTGCCTTCACTTTTCCCCCTGCATATATTTCCCTGAAGCGCAATTTACAAGCCTCGTAGATGGCAGTATTTTTCTCATTACGAATAGTTTAACACACGCTGTTGTTGAAAAAAGGCATATTTCATATTGTGCGGCTATATGGCCAATTACAACGACAGTAGCAAGGACGCTGGGGTGTGTGACTGCGGGGGTGTGGTATAACCACCAGGCTTTCCATAGGCGGCTTGTGTTGTCTTTATTATGGTATCGGACTAAATAGATTGGATATCCTCTGTTCTCTCTTGCTCTCTCTCTTTCTCGCTCTCTCTCTCTCCCTCCTTCCAAATCATCAGGGCAATCTGCTTTATCAGCAGGTCTAGGCCTGTAACTGCAGGCATCTTTAACACCAGTTACAGTCACTGATGGGTCACTAGCTTGATCAGACACACAGATCCCCAGCCAACAAGATCTCAGGGAGATGCAAGTCTTGAGCTAGGCTAGACATGTTTCTACTCAATGTCCTACTTTTTTTAAAAAGTGAACAAAATTTTTACCTTAAAATTGCGTTGCCTATGTTGACAGTACACTTAGTGTAGATGACTATAAAAATGTTTTTCAGAATCAGAGTGAACATTTTGTCAGATTTAAACACCCTCACATCATTTCAATGCCGTATGATGTTATTTCTTCTATGCATAAAAAATCTTCACTTATGGTTAATAGGTTCACATGCATTGACCACTGGATGTCAAGCTCTGAAAGGACATGAAAAGACTTTAAAAGCAACATTAAAGTTGTCCAGTGATGAAGAGACTGAAATTATTCACTGGTAATATTCACCTTCTCTTCTCAAATCAAATATGACGCCTGGAGCACAGGTTGGCCGTCAATAGCATCTCGAGCTTTAAACCAAAGATCTTTATGTCCAACTCTTTGATTTGAAAAAAAAATTACATAATACCAGTCTGAAATGACATGAGGGTGAGTGAAGGACCCGGTGTTGGAACAGGACAGAACTTCTAAACTTTAAATGCTTTGCCTAGTGGCTCTTAACTGGCTGTGAACCTAAATGGAAGAGCCGAAAAGAATGATATGCAATATGAAACATGAAATATGGAGCCTGGTGAGTCATAGGCCTGGAGGACGCTGGGTGCTCTCTAAATCTGTAAAGCAGGCTGATGTGCCATGGTTCAAACACAGTCAACAAGAAAAAGTGTGTATATGTGTCTATTTGCGTGTCTGTCTGCATGTGCCTACGTCTGTGTGACGTCAGCCTTGTATTAATTATTCCTCTTGTCTGCAGCTGTCCCACACCAGGGTGTGATGGTAGTGGACATGTCAGTGGCAAATACGCCAGACACAGGAGGTAAGAATTTACCTCTCATGTCTCCTTCATACACTGAGCAGAAATGAAAACTGTGCCCACCCAACTGGAAAACCTTTTATTGCTAGTATTCCTTATATGTCTACTATCACAGAACAGAAATGAAAGCTCTTACCAAAAAAGTTTCAAAATTAAGTGAATTGAATTTGAATTATGCCCTGCGATGGGTTGGCACTCCATCCAGGGTGTATCCTGCCTTGATGCCCGATGACTCCTGAGATAGGCGCAGGCTCCCCGTGACCCGAGGTAGTTCGGACAAGCGGTAGAAAATGGAATGGAATGGAATTTGAATTACGTCTGCTTCTTTACTTCGTACATCCTTTTACCAGCCAAAAGCTGTCAAACTGCTGTTAAAAGATGCGGGACTACAATGAACCAGCGCTAGCGCTAACTGAAATGAAGCGTTTTAACTTAACGTGATGATGTTTTTGCATTGTAGCATCAATTTTGTGTTAGAATGGGTGACTCAAAAAGCCTGGATAAACCAAGAGCTCAGCTATCCGAGAGTACTTAGCAGCAGCCTGTCCCTCAGCATTAGCATCTTCTGCTGTTTAGCATCTTCCTAAAACTTTCTCCATCCGAGTGGCCTGTTAGCTTGCACAACTTTACCCCTTTGAAAGTATCTGTGTTGTACTTAAAATGGACGATAGTTCTGTTGCTACACTGGAATATTCCAGTTCTACATTCTTTAAAATATCTAAAATATCTTATAATATCTATATATATCGCAAATTTTCCTACTATGGTAGTCAATGGTGGCCAAGAACTGTTTGGTTTCTCTGGGTTCATCAGAACAAAGACATTTATACAGATTTGAAACAACTTGAGGATGAATAAATTAAGACAGAAATGTAATTTTTGGGTGAACTGTATTTTGGGTGAACATTTATTCACCCATGTGTCATTCTATATATGGTTTTACTACATTGACACCAATTTCTTCGCATTGCTACCAAAATAATATACTCTGATTTGACAACTGTTGTCAAAGGCACTCTCTTAGCCTGCTCCACTTACGACATGCCTCTCTTCTTGATGCTGTTTACTGTACCTCAGAAGAAAGATACAACACAAGAGCAGCACAACAGAAAAGATTGATGGATATGTCTGCTGTGTCACCCCATCAGCCGAGCCTTTGAACCACCAACCAGAATTACATTTTTGCTACAGACAAATGGTACCTCCAACAGACCTCTCAGTGAAAAGGCAAAGAAAGGGCGAGAGAGTGATGAATTACCCCAAAATGAGAGGATGGGGAGCGAACGGTGTTCCGACTGTGCTTTCAGAGCACACTAGCATTTAGGGGGCATTGTGGGAACGGCAGGGTTATAATGAGGACACTGCGTTACCTGTGCAGGCTATGCAGCATCTGCCACCCTTTACCACTCCATTAAAAAGTAATGATGACAAAACAATAACAGCGTTTGTCTCCTGCGGCAAAGACCGTGTATATATCTCGGCAGAGGTTCACGCCCCTAATGTATAGCTGTTCTGATGGGGTTGTGAACTAATGAAATGTATACGTTGTGCATACATTTATAAAGATGGGCTCCCAGGGTAAGACATTACTGAAAATGTGTACATTAGACTTTTTCACCGAGGTGAGCCCAGTTTCATCATGTAGGTCTGCACCCCTCCGGTGAGCCTTTACATTATGGACTGAACTGAATTTTTTGATGACTGTTCGACAACTATATGGCGTAATGTCATTCCGCTTGTAAAAATACATAATATGATTAAGAATACATATGGTGTGTATATCCACAAGAAAGCAAATTATAAAGAGTAAAAATCTGTGAGTACTCAGCAGCAGCCTGTCCCTCAGCATTGTTTACCCTAAAACTTTCTCCGTCTGAGTGGCCTGTTAGCTTGCACAACTTTACCACTTTGAAAGTATCTGTGTCGTACTTTAAATGGACAATAATTCTGTTGCTACACTGGAATATTCCAGTTCACACCGAGAATAATAACTAAAGATGGCTATGATGACAACTACATTAGCCTTCATACCAATGGACAAAAACACTTTGTTTATTAATTCAGAAGGATTTTGATTGACTAAAAATGATATATTGTTCATCAGCCAAAAAAATATGATACTCTTATAGTTATAGTGGTGTGAACTCTGCTATTCTTATAAACTTTTCAAACTTCATAGTTACAGTTATTGTTATCACCCTTGGTGTGAACAGGCCTTAAAGGAACATTCCACCTTTTTAGAGATAATAGGTTGAGTTTTACCGTTTTGGAATGTATTCTGCCAATCTCCGGGTCTGGCGATAGCACTTTTAGCATAGCTTAGCATAGATCATTGAATCCAATAAGACCAGTAGCATCGCGTTCAAAAATGACCAAAGAGTTTAGATATTTTTCCCATTTAAAACTTGACTCTTCCGTAGTTATATCGTGTACTAAGACAGAAGGAAAATGAAAAGTTGCGATTTTCCAAGCCGATATGATTAGGAACTATACTCCCATGCCGGCGTAATAATCAAGGAAGTTTGCTGCCGTAACATACCAAGCAGCACCTGAAATTAGTCCCAAACTAGGTAGCTTGTATATGTTGACTGAAGTTAGCCTATTTCCACATGCACTGCGTTATAACACTGCGCCTGCTGCGGCCATGATACAGCAGCAAACTTAAGCTATATTAAAAGTGTTATCGCCAGAGCCGGAGATCGGCAGAATACATTCCAAAAGGGTAAAACTCAATTTATGAACTCTTGGGCAGTTGGAAAATGAAGTGTGTGTTCCCTTAAAGGGACAGTTCACCCAAAAATAAAAATTCTTCAATCATTTACTCACACTCGAGTTGTTCCAAATCTGCATACATTTCTTTGACAATGGTAGTCACAAGTGCCCCAGAACTGTTTGCTTTCCTACATTCTTTAAAATATATTTTTTGTTCAACAGAACAAAGAAATTTATAAAGCCATTTTTCCTACTATGGTAGTCAATGGTGGCCAATAACTGTTTCTCTGTGTTCACCAGAACAAAGACATTTATACAGATTTGAAACAACTTGAGGATGAGTAAATTAAGACAGATTTTCATTTTGGGTGAACTGTTCTTTTAAAGGGATAGATCACCCAAAAATAAAAATTCTGTCATCATTTATTCACCCATGTGTCATTCCACTTTGTTTCTTCTGTGGTTTTGTGTCCAGTGGAAGTCAATCCACCACAAAACAATAGCAGTGTTTGTCTCCTGCGGCAAAGACCGTGTATATATCTCGGCAGAGGTTCACGCCCCTAATGTATAGCTGTTCTGAAGGGGTGCGAACTAATGAAATGTATATGTTGTGCATACATTTATAAAGATGGGCTCCCAGGGCAAGACATTACTGAAAATGTGTACATTAGACTTTTTCAACGAGTTGAGCGACGTTTCATCTTGTAGGTCTGCACCCCTCCGGTGAGCCTTTACATTATGGACTGAACGTCATTCCGCTTGTAAAAATATCTAATATGATAAAGGAAACATATGGTGTGTATATCCACAAGAAAGCAAATTATAAAGAGTAAAACATATTATTTACGGTGCTCACATTAAAAAGATATAATCAATAATAGACAGCACAATGAAAAATTGCATCCTTTGCATCTAAAATATTATAAAGGACACATGTGAAGTTCTTTAATGTGACATTTTTTTCTCATCTAAAAATACCCACCATTACACCCTCTGTTATCTCTACTCTCTCCATTCTCCATTTTAGCGAATGCTGAGCCTTTTAATAAGAGGATGTGTCAATACAGGTGTGACTGCTATGATTTTAGCAGGGTGTAGTAATTGCATTGTGATTTTCTTGTTTAGTAGCCCCTCTCTCTCTCTCTCTCTCTCTCTCTCTCTCTCTCTCTCTCCTCCTCCTCCTCCTCTCCATCTGTGTCTCTCCCTCGTTCCACTTTCCTATTTTCTCTCCCAGCTCCTCCTCCTCTTCCCCACATCCTGGCTCTTTGTTCTACCTTCCCCGTATAGCTTCTGCGGCTCTTTCTCCATCCCTCTCTCATTCCCCTCTTCTCCTCCATCCAGCCTCCCTTCTCCTCCCTTTCTGATGGATGACTCACGTAGGCTGAAGCCCAGGGCTGTATAATTCAGGGCTTGACAGGTAGCACTCACTAAAAGAATGGGAACTGAGCCAAGAGCTGGTGGCAGGGGCCAGAGAATGGTGTAGTCGTACGCTTGCTCTCGTTCTCTGTTTCTCTCCCTCTCCTTTTTTTCTCAATATAGCACCTTGCCTTCTTTTTCTGCTCTACGCGTGTCTGGCCTCTCCTCCTTTGTGGTAGCCACGGTGCACAGGTTTTATTGCCAGACTCTTTCTTTCACCGGTGTATTTTCTTCCACCAGAAAAACAAAGAGACAATGTGGATGCTGAATTCCAAGCGTTCTGTAAGAGAATACGTCAAGTGTAAAAGCACCAAAACATGGCTAAAGGAAAAAAAAGAGTACTCTAACCAAAGCTTGTGGCCGAGACTTAGAATTAACATCTACAGCAATTTATTAATGCAAATGAAGAAGCGTATATTTTCAATAATGATAATCCTATATTAATAATGAGCATAGTTCCACAGACCTTGGCTTGACAAGTGAGCTCATTCTTTGTTAGTAATGAGGTGAGAAGAAAAGTTATTTAGCTATTAAAATATAGCCTACAGTTCTAATCAGAGGCCAGGACAGATAGGGCTAAAGTGGGAAATTGGCCAGGGCACACGGCCTAATGGTGTATTTCTTTAAACCAACACTTGGTGCATTGTTTTTTATTGAGAAACAGTCTGAATTACTATAAAAAAGCATTCATATTTTCGTGAGCTACTTACCGCAATAACTTTTTTTAATGAGTTACACCATTCGTCTTTGCTTTCAAACATCTGTTTGGTTGCACCACGAAATGCCATTCATAAAAATTACATTGATTCCCATTCATTAAATGAAATATTAAGAGCGAAACAGCTGGGACTGACTGACTGCCTCTCCATTTTAGCAATATTCTGACGAAACAGAGCCACTTTCAAAATGTGCAGTAAACAATTTTTTTGAGGTCAGAAAATATGGGTCTGCTTATCGGTTACTTAAAAGCCACTGACGTCTAATAGGCTATTTATACTAATGGAGTGTTTTATCAACATTCACGTATTTTGGGCTGAATGGAAGTCGATGGAATTATGACCACAGACATTCCTTTGTTGAAACAAAGCTGCTGATGCATTCCACTTTCTCATGAGTTTACTGATATTTAGAATGATGGATGCTTAGAGACGGCATTCATTTATAGCCGTAGGCCATAATTTACTCAACACCTTAATTCTATGTAGCAGGAAGAAATCACATTTGTGCGCCGGTAACTCACCATCAGCATGCAAACAGATGGGTTCTGGACTGTGTGGGCGGCACATGCAGTTTTGTCCTTTTCTCACTCTCGGTTTTTTGGTAGGTCTTCGGTCTGCAGTCTATTCTGTCTTTTGGCTTCGTCGAGTCAATTTAAATTATCTTTGCTACGAATGCTAAGGGCTTGTTTGTTATCCGTAAGTGGTGTGTAATTCGTCCAAACTGTTAATTCAACTGTGAGGCTGTGCAAGATATTCTCGTCTGTCCTGTAATGTAGCCAGACGGCGCAAGGCATTAAACCCTATTCATGTGTCTATGTGATCGTAACCCATGTAACACATCTTGTGACATGGAAAACCGCTGGAAAAATGAAAGGGCTGCTTTTCCCATCGGAGGAGCCCTGTAGACCGCAACCCTCCTGCTCGAAGGGCGGCCAGAAAAGAGCTTCCGCTCCGTCTGTTTGTCACGTTCGGCCATCCGATATCTCACCGAGGTTCAAACCTGCATGAATGGCAGTCATATCTTATGCCTCCAAAGACCACGCTGAGATTTAAAACCCTCTTCCAGGGTCGAACTTCACAAGCCTCTGCGGTAAATTGAATCGCCAAGGACATAATCGCCACAAACAGCCTCGCTGTGCGCTCGTGAGGTGGTGTGATTGTATACTGTGTTTTGAGGCAGAGGGGGACCGGGCTCCGCAGTGACAGAGAAGAGCGGCGGGCTGCAGAGACAGACAGAGCCCTGCAGAATGCACAACACCAGCACCTCCTTTGTTCTGCTTTTTGGGAGGGCGCAGAATGAAGGGAGGGTAGAGGGGAGATGTCTGTCAGGCTCAGAATCACTGATATCTCTCTCTCTTTCTCTCTCGCGCTCTGTCTGTCTGCTCAAATGGCAAATCCCACTCCTGAGGGGGAGATCACCATGGTGACAGCGCCTTGCCACGCATGCCTGTGGATGCTGCAGTGTAGGAGCACAGAGGAGCCGTGTGCTCCTATGGCAACTCAAACATGAACAGCCAGCTGTAGCTTCTGAATTTGGCCCTATAGCGTTACACTCTGCAAGAATGTACCTGGCCCCAAGAAAGGGAGAATCAACAATAGACTTCAGCTTGAACATGCCCATGGTATTCAGGCCCATTAAAAGTAAAGAGGAAACATTTTTGTTGCCTAATCTGAGGTCTCTCGTTGTAACCGAATGGCTATTTGAAGACGTTTAATTAAAATAAAACAGATGATTCTCAGTCATCATTCCACCACTAGGAGGGCAATATTTACACCATTATTCTGACGGTTCCTGTGGATATGATCAAACAGACCCGGGCTAATATTTTGGCCATTTTTGGTATTAGTCAAGAGCATCAGAGGATTTGTCCACCAGGAGATGTCTGACTGAAGTCATTATTTCACAGCTCACAGATCTTTCTGTCTCTCTCTCTCTCTCTGCCGTAATTACCTTAGTCCCACTCAAAGCCTGCCTCCACCGCTCCCGTATTCAAATGTGGTTTAATTACCTGTGGAATTTTAATTGGCGTGGCCTGCCAGTGGGAAACGCGAAGGTGTCCAAGGTCATTCCGAGTCGTTCGCGAACGCTCTCACCCACACAGACGATGCTGGCAGCCTGCCCGCACAACACACCAGCACATATCCTCTATAACCAGCACCTGCTTTAAACAAATAAAATAATAGAGAGGAGAATAGGCACCTCACTGCATTAGATCACTGATGCATTATTGAGTTATGATAATTACATTTCTATTTTAGGAAACAGTTCAAAGTTATGATTGTTATTGTCAGTATTGTAAAATAACAAAAATCCTTTGAACAATGCAATAAGATTTAAAATTGGTTTCTTAGATTTTTGCTCTAAGAAAATTACCCTAAGGTTGGTCCAGTATAATAGTAGGGCCTAAAGGAATAGTAACCGCATTCTGTGGCAAATTTACCATGTGTATCATCATTGTACTTCAAATTTCAAGGTTAAACTATGGTTACATAGTATGGTAAATAAATACTATGGTAAATTTAGTAAATGCTATGGTAAACATTATACGATGTTAAATTGTGATTTTACTACAAATAACACTTTTAAACGATGGTTACTGTATTAAAATCATGGGTTTGGTTGTCAACAGTCGCGATGTTCACTTGTTTGTGGAGTTCACTACTGAAATATCAATTTTGTGCCTTTTTCTGATCGTAATGTCATACTGGTCGCAGCAACTATGTTCTGGATGGATAGCATATCGTCGTACTCTGAATATTGTGAATCTTTTTGTCACTAGTTATTTTTGCCACGCGAACGCCTGTGACCACAGCAACTGGAGCTGCCTGTAAAAGATGGCGACGCCCAACAAGCAAAGTAATAAATTAACATACGCTTAGGATGATGTGTTTTATTTACAACGCGGTTAGCAAAAACTAAACTTACTCGACTGACGAAAATATGTCCCATTAAAGACAACGAACAGGTCCACTGTAACACTTGAGGATGACTTCAAAGCTCCGTGTCTGTAAGTTACCGAAACACAGCATGTAAACATGTGACACACACGAAACAGGCTTGTCTACAGTAGCAGCATTTGTCATGTGACAGACCACCGGTTGAACACTACAGTCCCATTCACACGTGCAATGACATTAGAATAGGCTACCGCTTAATTCGGTTAACATTAATGTTACCTTGTATCGAAATGTGTGTGAAAGCTGTATGTGGTACCAAGCTGTTTTGTTAACTGGTCCATTGTGGTGGCTACGATTAGTACAGGAACGGTTATTGATAGTCAAACTTGATCCAAACCATTTTAAGGGTCACAACATTATTCAGCCGCGCAGGTGCGTGTCACATGATACACGACACACGACACGTAGTTCCATTAATGCTTATTTGTGGGCTTTAAGGCCTTATCCGCAGATGAGGAGGATGACTGTAAACAAAAGAGATCTGAGTCTTCAAAGTTTCACTGTCCAGTGAGCCCTGTCCAAGCATGAGAGCTTTGAGAACAGGTTTTAGGCACACCTTAAAAGGTTTTTCCACCAGAATCTTAATGTCTTTCTGTCATTCAAAATGTGTGCAATGGCATGCATTTCTTTCTGATTCTCTATAACCCAGATCCAGTTTTGGTAGATAAGCTATATTTATTTTATTTTTATCCAGTTAGTAGTTTTAGTGCATTAACTGAAGATATTGCTAGGGCAACATTAATCATTTTCAATAAATGTTTCAATTTTGTAATTTTTCATTAACAGAAATGTTTTAATAGTTTTAAGTGTTACTATAATAATAACCTTGGGATTTTTTCTATGCTATAAATCTCCCAGTTGCAGGAGGTTTGATATTGTGGCTAAAAGGATGCTTGAGGAAACTGTCAATAAATTAATAAATTAATGAATAATGATAATAAAATAATTAATCAGGCATCACATATTTTCTTTGAAGTAGGCTTCATTTTTTCTTGTTGTATTATAAAAATAATGATACTACTTCTGGACATCATTGTACTGTACATGACATGGACAGCTCTATGCATTAATGCTCTATGCAAAAATGCAATATTTGTGCTTCAGAAGTTCAATAATAATTGTAACCAGGACAGAGCAAGATTATCTTCAGCATTGAGCATTCCCATGTTTAGAGCATTCTCACATATTTCAGGTTATCAAAGATCGCTGTTAGTCAGATGTTTTTAATGCCCATTTAAGTAGAATGCAATCTTCTTAAAATGTTCCTTAGCCTGAGGTCGAATCTCCCAACACCAGAAATTCAGTAAAGCCAAATAAACCTTTTTGTATGAAAATTGAATAATTGTTTCAATGGATGCCACATTCAAATTGCTTATAATTTCACGTCCTGTTTTAGTGCAATTAAAGTGGAATTTCTCAACAGCTAATGATTATTATGGGATTTGTGTAATTGAGGGCTAGGGCTGGAATGAGCTTTGCCTTGTTTATATTTTGGAAGATGAGTCTTATAAATGAGCTTGTGCTGTTTAGGAATAGCACTGTCTGTCTTATGGGAGTGGAGTTCAAGAAGCACACGCATTTCCATGAATAAATGTGCCAGTGGTTATTAATGCTTTGTTATGTCTTAAACAATTCTAATACTTCCTATCTCTGAGGGCTGAGCTTTGGCGCAGACAATCCTCAGACATTCAAGGTAATTTTTCAGAACCGTTGAGTGTAATTCTCTGGGTTTTTGTTTTCTTTTGTAGTGTTTATGGATGCCCCTTGGCTAAGAAAAGGAAAACCCAAGAGAAACCTCCACAGGAGCCAGCTTCCAAACGCCGTCCATTTCTAACCATGGCTGATGGAGAGCTCTCCATGTACGAAAGCTATGCGCCGGAGACCATGGAGGACGGAGAGGAGAGGGAACAGGAAGAAATAGAGGAAGTGGAAGAGGAGGAAGGGGAAGAGGAGGGGGATGATGAAGAAGAGGAGTGCTCGGATGACAATGAGGAACCAGGAGATGAAGAGGAGGATGAGGAAGGAGAAGTGGAGAGAGAAGAGGTTGAGCAGATGGAGGAAGAGGTAGAAGAGGATGATGAGGAGGTGGTGGAGGAGGATGGAGATGATGAAGAGCAGGATGAGGAGGAAGAGGAGGAATATGAAGATGAGCACGAGGAAGAGGAATACTATGAAAATCAGATTCATCAGCAAGGTAAGGGATGTTCTCCAATTGATTGCGCAATAGTAGTCTGGGCTCTTGATGTGCCCTTGAAATGTTAAATATGGTGTTTATAAAGCATCTACATAGAAATGGATATTCAAAGAGAGAGGTCAACACAATGTTTGGAACAAAAAGACATTTAGTTGCACATAGAATGAAAAATGAATCAAGGGCAGCTTATTGTAGGTCAACAGTATAATTGAAATCCAGTTCAAAATGGAAAATGCAATCATTGAAGTCACTATTATTACATCTGTTTTATTTCTTAAATTGTCCATTTCCAAATCACATTGGAATCTGCATACAGTACATCCCTGTAGAGAACGGTCAGCCCTCAACCTTCTAATTAATGTAGATTTTACAGCAAGGAACAATTCAGCTCCCCGTTCGAATGTGAGTGAAAGCAGATGTGACTGCTTCCTTAGTATGCATCTCAGCCCCATTCTCCGGTGTCCTCAATCGCTTCTGACAGCGCTCCCAGAGTAATGGAGAGAAGAGGCTCTCTGAGTTATTAACTTTGGCCCCCCTCCGCACATGCACGCAGCCGTTCCAGGAGGTGTCAAATACACTCAAGCCCGCCACCCCACCCCTTCCCCGGTGAAAATGGGCTCCTCCTGAGGATATTTCTGGCTCCAGAAACAGAGCACCTCATCCTCTGCTTATCCCAGCAGTCTCATCCGCCTCTGTCCCAAATACTAGCAACACTTATTTCTCATCCATACAACCGAGACTTTCCAAGCAGCCTGTGCTTCTTATATATCATGGAACGCGCATATGTCTTGTAAAAATTTGTGGTAATTTTGCGTGTCTTGCATTTCCATATTTGTATATATTTCTGTGGTGTATTTATTTATATTCAGCGACGGTTACTGTCGTTCTTTGATTGTTTGAATCGGTTCTTACGTGTGTCATCAAGCTGTACATGAAACCATAGCATGACATTTGTTTTAGATTTGATACATCAGTGCTATCGTTCATGAGACATTACATTTTCATAATGACAGTGTTCGAGCTGATTCAGATTACAGAGGCCTGACATTTCGTTTGAGAATTTATCATGCCGCATTGGTAGACAACCCTTTGCTTTTCAAATAGAGTGACATAGTGTGCCGCGTCTTCAGTTTTTTAAACCTGTAGGTTTCGTTTAGAAACCGCCTAAAAATCTTAATGCAAATGCATTACGTTTACTTCAGAATACATTCAAAGAATTGTACTCTTTTCTCCACAGAGGACAATTATTCTAGTGTTGGACAATCAAAATCCAATCGAATCCTTGAGAAGGACAACAACAATAACAACAGCATGAACAATGAGGAGTATGAGAATTACGACGAACTGGTGGCCAAGTCCCTGCTGAACCTCGGCAAAATTGCAGAGGACGCCGCCTACCAGGCCATGACGGAGTCGGAGATGAACAGCAACTCCTCCAACAGTGCAGGGGAGGACGATGATGAGGACGAAGATGACGGGAGTGAACAAGGAGGTCAAAAGGGAGAGCTGAGCGTCGACCTGGATAGTGATGTGGTGCGTGAGACGGTGGACTCCCTGAAGCTTCTTGCTCAGGGCCATGGGGCGGTGCTACCCGACGAGGGGTACCCGGAAGCCATGTCCGGGGATGCTTGTGCGGCTGGCCACGCTAACGGCAGGGGGCGGGCGGAGGAGAGCGAGGAGGAGGTGTGCCTCAGCAGTCTTGAGTGTCTGCGCAACCAATGCTTCGACTTGGCCCGCAAGCTGAGCGAGACTCACACGCCCGAGCGACCCTTGATGGAGCAGCACCATGTCGAGCATCAACATCATCAATCTCTGCATCACATGCCCAGGTATGACAGCTGCCAGTTGGACCAGCAGAGACCCCTCGAGAGGAACTACTCGGACATGGTCAACCTGATGAAGCTTGAGGAGCAGCTCAGCCCAGCTTCCAGGGGCTATCCCTCCAGCTGCGCCCATGAAGGGGACGAGGACACTACTTCGGTGACCTCCGAACGTTCGGATGAAGCTTTTGACATGACTAAAGGCAACCTGTCTCTGCTGGAAAAGGCCATTGCTCTCGAATCCGAGCGTGCCAAGGTTATGCGAGACAGAATGGCATCGGAACAGATGGTGGCTCGGAGGGACAATCAGCGCCTTCATGGAGAGCACAGCCCAAGGCAAAGCAGTGGTGCAGAAGAACGCAAGGCCCGACTTCATCACGATGGCACAAAAAGAGCATATTACCCTAAAGGTAAAAATAAAACATCTAATGAGATTTTATTTTTTCAATAGATTCCAGTCTGTAATTTTCCTTTATTGTTCTGTTTAAAGAACGAAGTGCATGAACGGAGATCCTCTGAAGATGAATATCATTTTCAATAACATGAAACTCAAATATGAGGCCGTGTTAAAGGGATAGTTCACCCACCTGTATGGCTTTCTTTCTTCCTAAAAACTCAAAAGATATTTGAAATAATGTTGGTAACCCAACAACAACGGAACTCATTGACTTGCATTGGTTTTGTGTCCATACAATAGAAGTGAATGGGTTCCACCATTGTTTGTTACCAACATTCTTAAGAATATCTTCATTTGTGTTCTCTGGAAGAATGAAAGTCAAACAGGTGTGAAATGACAAGAGGGTGAGTAAATGATGACAGAATTTTTTGGGTGAACTATCCCTTTATAGTTGCCGGGTGAGCAGGCATATTTTAGTCTGCTTAAAAACATGAAGAGATGCGTTTTTACTTGGTGATATTTCTTCTATTTGCTGATGACTAGTTAAACCTTTTAGTTGTTTAGATGTGATGTTCAATCACATTTTACACTGTAGTTTAACCATAGGCTTTGTTCACCTAGAGAATGGAAAAAAGTCTGGCTTCATCTTGTGACATTGAGTAACTTGATAGTCCACCATATGCATTGCATTGGTCTGTAACATTAATGTCTGTGGGTCACTATATGCTAAAAGAGGAATATTTTTGAATCTTTAAGAATTCATTTGGTGAACACTGGTAGCAACGTCTATAGTAACAACAGCTTATGTCACTAAAATCGGCTGGGCATGGTAACATCAGAGGCTTACCTTGTCAGGCATGAGTAATGGCAATATGCACGGCCCGTTAGGAAAGCAAATCTCATTCCTTGGATCCCATACAAGGTTTATTTCCTCAAATGCTTCCCAATCCACACCCACTACCTTTGGGAATGAGCCATCTTTTCTGAAATGCAGCTACCATCAAAAACTACAAGAGCGTATCTGTATCGCATTTAACCAACAGTCGGCGATGCTGCTGATGATCCTCAGGTCACCTTCAGTTACTCAATGTTACTGCATTGTCTGGCTTGTACCGCTTTAAATGGTTCATAATTTCTCTCTTTTCAGATGACGCTGTTTAGTATGTTTCATTTCCTTTCATTCGCTCCATAACTTCCATTTGCACTATATATTCCGTCTGAGAGAGCGCCTCTATGCTGCCCGTATTTTTGGTTGTTTTTTTCAGTGCACAGCCACAGCGGAACACTCACAGGGGTCGAGTAATTATAGAATTACCCTAAGATTTCACACCTCGTCTCCAGAAACTATTCTTGGTGATAATTATTGGAGCGCGGTTATTAAACATGGCGAGTGATCTCCGCGTTCTGACTGACAGGGAACGTTATTTGTTGGAGTTGTATAGCGGTTATTTTTGGCTAATGAAGGAGGGAAGGTTGTTATAGTAATCCGTTTCTGTAGCTCGAGCGGTAGAAGATGGCAAAAGCAATGCCAAGGTCATGGGTTCAATTCATGGGGAGTGCATGTAATGATGAAATGTATTCACGATATTCTTGAACAGCCTGTGGGTGCTTTTATGATGACTCTCTACGTTCATTTGCCAGGTTTTCCCTTACTGGTCTCATTAAAAATCATTGTAGAAACTACAAATGCACTGCAAACCAGACCTGTTAGAATTGTAAGATAGTTAAAGAGCAGCTCAGATCTAACATGTGCTGTTGCCCCAAAAATAAGATTTTACAAGGAAATATTTGTGTAGAAGACTGACAAATTAGAGAATAAAAAATATATCTTATCTTAAAGCATGTTTGCTGCTTTTAAGTAAAACATACCCTAGAACTAGTATATTATTTACAGACGTAACACACGCAGTTCCTGCCAATCTCATATTAATCTTTCGGGAGTACCTATAAAGTAGTATTGCATACTTCGTATCTTCGAAGAGACCGATACAGCTGTTTATTCTATTATTTCTGAAAACAGGCGACCTCCTGCACGTGTGCGGTGGGCGGAATTAAAGCATGTGCCGCGGCCGCATCCATTGCCAACAAAACACACACATTTAACTCCGTTTCATTTACCGCGTGCGGTTCATGTCCGTCATCTTTAAGCGCTGGGACAGCTCCATTTATCAGTTTCAAATGATCTCCAAATCCAGTGTTATATCCACCGTTTATATAACATTCCTCACCGTAAGGCAGTGAACAAACAAACACAGCTGAACTTGCCGAACGCAATGCTCTCTCTCAACCTGCTCCAGTTGCTTGACGTGTGCGCACGCTCCTTCTCCCGCTCTCCCCGTTTGACGTGTGGGTGCGCTCTTTCCTCTCTCTCTGGCAGGTTGAGGCGTAGTTGTGCTTTTCTGGGAGAATTGTCAAATAAGGGTCTAAGAAAAGTTGTTACGAAAGGGATTTTCTGTTTGAAAAAAACTTTCTGAAACCTGTACGAATGCTGTATCGAGCACAGAAATACTACGTCATACGTCCAACTCGTTTTTTGACAAGTTGACCATGTCAAGCATGAGAAGCCAGCACGTTTAGCATTGTAAAGAAGTCAGAATGCATGAAACACTGTGGCACCCCACATTTAAACCTGTATGACGTTCTTTCTTCTGCAGAACACAAAAGAAGATATTTGTAAAAATGTTGTTAACAGAACATTGGTGGTACCCATAGACTTGCATTGGTTTTGTGTCCATACGTTAGAAGTCATTGGGTACTGCTGTTGTTCGGTTACCAACATTCTTCAGAATATCTTCTTTTGCGTTTTACAGAAGAAGGTCATACAGGTTTGAAATCACAAGAGGGCGAGTAAATGATGAAAGAATAAAAATTTGGGGCTGAACTATCCCTTTAACGTTTTTTACAGTATACACTTCAGGATGGTGGGAATATGACACACTATTGTGGTATACATACTATAGGATATACAGTATTCCTTATACTGTGTGTAATTTCAAAGCAAACACAGCAGTGTTTGAAAATAAATGTTATCTCGAAGAATCCAGCAGGTTAATGGGATTGGCTTACTGTGACTGTAACGGGATCTGCCAATAACGTCTTTGTTTGCAGACTCAAGGGGAGAAAAGAAAGAAAGCAAGTGTCCCACCCCGGGTTGTGATGGCACCGGCCATGTCACTGGATTGTATCCACACCATCGAAGCCTGTCCGGTTGCCCCCACAAAGACCGTGTTCCGCCAGAAAGTAAGCTTGACTTGTAGTCATTTGCATATGTTCCAATATGTGCTTGCTATGTGCTGCCTGTGCTGTGGGCATGGTGCTTGACTTCGACCTTCAGTAACTATTTCTCATTTCTGTCAGCCTTTTTTGTATATGTATTTGTACCTGTTTTTACGATTGTTCTTTATGGGGTTCCTTGTCGTACTAACAATGCATGGAATGTGGATGTGCTAACGTTTCAACATTTTTAAGGTCTATATTCAGGTCAAGCCTTTGCACGCCTCTGAAAAGTATTTGTAAAAATGTATTCAATTAAAAAAATGGTAATGTGCTAGCTGTCCTATTCGGATTGTTAGGATCCACAATATTGTCTTGAATCTATAATAGAAAATGGGGTTGATCAGAATATGACCATATTGAGATTTTAACTTGTAATATTCTGTGCTTGCAAATACTGCCCATGTGGCTACACCGAGTCTCAGGCGTAAAGCAGCTTTTCTTCCCTACCTTCAGTCACACCTCTAATTGGATGAAGTGCATGTCACAGGCGGGTTCTGATGAGTCAGTTTACTGCAGGCCCAGAGACATAGCACTGCAGGATGTGTCATAGACAATATAATGACTAGACTCATTTAATTTGCCAAAAATATATCCATTATTATCAAAAAGAGATTTCTTTTCCTCTCACGCCAATGCTTTCACACGGCGTGCCTGCCATTAACACATTGCATGCCTGGATTCTTCTTTCACCATATGCTTTGCTCGTGATTAACTTTGTGATTAACTCATTTCAGCGGGAACATTTCTTAGAAGCATGTGCATGCCACTGAGTCGTTCATCTTAATAGAACACAAGGCTTTCATACTCACTCTGGATCCTCTTAACCTTCTCTCGCCCTCTCCTCTCTGTTTGTCCAAGTTCTTGCAATGTATGAGAATGTTCTAAAGTGCCCCACGCCTGGCTGCTCGGGACGCGGCCATGTAAATAGCAACAGGAACTCCCACCGCAGGGTGAGTAGCTGAACGGGATGTGGAGTGAAGGAAGAGGAGGCGCTGTTGGGTCTGATGTTCCAGCCTTTATACACAATTTATACAGGGAATATGAAGAATAGATGGATTTAGATGGAGGCTTGCTTTGAAGGAGAAGAGGGACTGATTTGTTTGGGTTGCGTTGAGCTCTGCTGGGTCTTAAAAACACATAGCTCCAGGCTCAAAGATCTAGTTTGCGCATTGGCTCTTTCGGAAATTCAGGGTTCGATTCCCACCCGGAGCAAGATGCATTGCGCTTTTTGATACCTGTAAGCTCAGATTAGTATTAGTTGCCTGGGTGAATTGTGCAATACATATATTAAAAAACTATAAGCGAAATCAAAAAATAATATGTTGGAAGCTTAGTATTTTTTACTTTGTAACACGAAGGAGCCCAAAACGAAATGTAGCGTTTCTTGAATGTGAATGAGATTAGAGCTTCACACATGCTTGCACACAAACTTACACTCGCACTTATATATATATGTAAGATGTGCCTCCATGTGCATATGGTGTACAGACAGATGCAGACTCGGCGTCGACGTCGCTGCAGGCCATGTTATATGGAACAGCTCCTATGGGAGCACACGCGCACCATCAGAACGGCTGAACAGAAGAAAACAAAATGTATAATAGGGAAATCTTACACGCTTGTACAGTGAATATACGTATATTATGTCTACACATTCCTCATCGCATGGTTGTCATGGCAACAGCATAGCGACAAGAGTCCCTCTGTGTGTCTGTGACCACTCCCTTTTTCCCCCACTAATTTCCATTTGTCTAAATGAACGAGTGCCCACATGTTATGTGTTTCTGAAATCACAGTCTGCGTTTTTTTTTTGCGGACAATTTGTGTTTCGTCTCATTGTATTTGTTTGGGTTTTTTAGGATTACCGAACACTCACGTATTGGGAAGACAATACAAAAATTGCACATGATGAGAAGCGTTTCCAGGCAAAGCATACAAAAGAATACAGAGAAGGAGACAGAGAAGTCTGAAAAGTGGGACAAATGAGACAGAAACAAGGGGAAGGATAAACAAACGGAGAGGGAGATATAGGAGAGTAATGAGAAGTAGAAACAGCGAGAGAACGGAAGAACAGGAGGAGAGCAAGGGAGCGTAGCTGGATGTTCTGAAGCTCAGTTTGCTCTAGTGTGTCTCTCTGAAATGACTGCGGTATCTCGCTGTGAGGAGCTTTTCTGAAGCCAGCCAGCCAGAAATGCCCAGCAGATATCTCCAAAGCTTTGCCTTCACACTATAGAACTAGGCCACATGAAATGCATTATTCATACATAAATATCCCCATGTACCACACACTGCATTCTAGGATTTTGCAAACAAGTTGGAAGCCGCTATCGAGAGAACGACGTATTAAGCAGACTATTCTCTCTGACAGACTCGTCTCCATATGCTGTTGTTATGCATTCCCTCATATCTCACTTTGTTCCTCAAGCTCTGCTGTCTGCCAGGGCGCGTGCGTGTTTGAGAGAGCGTGTGCCCTTTACATGCCGCTAAAAACGAATTGTTAACACTACACAAATTGCTTTGCCGCTGTTGCAGTCTCTCGGGATGTCCCATAGCTGCAGCTGAGAAGATGACAAAAGTTCAGGAGAAACATCCCGGCTGCGACAGCTCCAAGTCCAACCAGGCGTCAGACCGCGTCTTGAGGTACTACTTGATGATATGTGCCACATGCTTAGTAAAAATATAGTGACATAAATTGAGACTTATTGAGTGCGTTTACATGCACAGTCTTACTCCGATTATGCTTAATAAGCTGATAACAAGTAAGGTCATGTAAACGCGTAAAACGGTTTTATTTTATTGGGGAAAGCTCATAAACGGCATAAACAAAACCTGTTCTGCAGAGGTAGTTTTTTGCTCATTACTCCGATTTCGCGCTGCATGTAAACGGCTTTACCGCTTTTCTCTCAGTTTTGTTTATGTGCGCATGTCTGACAGCGCAATAGTAAAAGTCCCAAAAGTACCAAAGTAACCATAAAAGTCCGCTATCGAATCATGAAGTTGATGTAGAAACGTCAAAATGAAAAACTATTGTTGCATATGCTGGTTCTGCGGACACAGGAAAAGATATCAAAATACAGCTTCTGACCGTTTTCCCGCTGCATTTTTAATTACTGAACAGACTATCGGTGACGTCACTGCACACGAGAAACCTAGCAAGTCGCAAACTTCCATGTAAACGTGGTTTTCTGGGTAGCCGGTTTATTACTATGCATGTAAAATCGTGAAAACAGGTTTCTTCTATACAGTGATTTTTGATAGATATCCATTTATTTTGTGCATGTTAACACACTCATTGTTGGAATGCAAAATTTAGTCATTCAGTTCACGTAAAATATTTCTCTAGCGCTTCTCACAACACCAACTGTTCAAGAGCAGCATTTATTTTTTAAAGAATACAATAGTGCCTTACAAACCTTTTTGTTTACCCTTCTAGTGGTTTAAGCTTGATACATCACGTACAACATCCAGCCCAGTGTTGCTCAACGTTGGTTCCCCTGTCTGTTTATGTTTTTGTCTTCCAGGCCTATGTGTTTCGTGAAACAGCTGGAGATCCCACAGTATGGGTACAAAAATAATGTTCCCACCAGCACTCCACGATCCAACCTGGCCAAGGAGCTGGAGAAGTACTCCAAGACAACCTTTGACTACGATAACAATTTTGACAACCAGTCTCATGCCTACGGCAAGAGGTCCCTCATCCCCAAGCACCACGGGCGAGACACATCACCCAAAGGATATGATGGTAAGCTTGCCTTCATTAGTCTTTTCTCTGGCATTAAAATTGGAAAGGTATGAAGAGTAAGCGTTGATAAACTGATACTGAAAGATCAGATGGAAATACTATTAGAATGTGTTTTGTACTGCCAGACAAAATAAAAAAATGTCTTATTTTGAAGTGAAGCCCGTGTCTTAATAAAAGCTTTAGTTTTAATTTTTCACAGCCAGTCGTAGGGTTCAGGCTTTTATTGGAAATCTTACTCTGCTGCTTATTGGCTTCTGCAATGTTTAATAACCAACGTACAGCAACCCAACTATGGGATTTGTAATTTGAATGTCGCTGCTTTAATTTAATGATGGTCGAATGGCTTTTGACCACCGAATGCAGATCTGTGAAGACTTTATTAACATGAGGATAGCTATGTATGATGGGCTTTGGAAGTATCTATTATTTGTCATAATGTAAAAATGTTTCTGTTGCTTAGTTGGTGACGCATTCTACCAAATGCGTAATAAATTTAGATGTAAAAATGTATTGTATTATATTAATATCAGCAAATACAGTCAAATTAAGAGACCATTTCAAAATTATTTTTAGTTTTTCCGAATTTACTATTTATAGGTAGGTGTTTACGTAAATAAAGTGATCATTTTTGTTTCATTCTGTGACCTGCTTACAATATTTCTCCCACATTTCAAATCAAAATGTATATTTGCATTTATTTGCAGAAAATGAAAACTGGAGAAACAGAAAATAACAGAAATGATGCTTTGTATTTTTTCAGACCTCAAATACTGCATAGAAAATAGGTTCATATTCACTTTTAAGCAATAAAAAAGTGATATTTGTACATGTATTTAGGAAAAAGTCATAAATTATTTTTTATGTGATAGTCTCGAGTTGTATCACAGTTTTCATATGTCTTGTTATGCTGTCAGTCTTTCAATTTGCTGTTTGATGGCTTTGTCACTCCTGAGGTTTGATTTTGTTGAAATTTAACCGACACTAGACTGGAATGACCAAAATACTTCTAGAATTGCAGATTAAATGAAAATTTGGAATGGTCTCTTAATTTTATTATACTGTATGTATGTGTTTGTATTGATATTGAAGGCATATCGCAGATCTTGATCTCTTCAGGACTGAGGCAGGGTCCCAATAGATGTTAATGTTGGAACTTGATGTGTATTTTCGCGTTGTAACCTTGTTCTCATGCGTCGTTTCTTTTCATTTTCGAACTTTTGTCATATGCAGCATTGTAGTTCCCACCCACAGTTCTGGTCTTGATAAATGAGCGCACTTACAATTGTGAAGGAATCAAATTAACTGGAACGATTTTGTTCAAAATGGTAGCAGTTGATTTCACGCCCATGCCAGAAATCGTAGAGATTTCCTGTCAACAGAATTTGGTGGGATATTTTTGGTACGGTTTCATTAGCTATGCTGAAAATAACTCATTTTCATTATAACTCATGGTTATTACATCAGGACAGTCTTGATTGCCCATAAGGAGCATTACGGTGTGCCCTGCAGTGATAATATAGACAATGTTATTGAAATCAGAACACATACCATATCTCTGAAATTAAGAGGCATTCTTGCAAGTGATGTTCCTTGCCTGTATGCTTTATCAAAGAAACACAGTTTTTGATAAATGAGACAAATGAAGTCTTGAAAAAAATTAATCAAAGAATAACATTCAATTAATGTGTTAGGAATTAACTGCAGTTCGTTCAGACTCGGTCGGCGATATCAATTAGTTACCCCCAGTTTAGTTGTAATAACAGCATTGCTATTTGTCTCGATAAAAAATTTGATCAAATGGGAGAATCGTATAAATCTTAAAGAAACGATAATAACTATAGCTGCTATTTAGTGCACTAGTTCATCATCCTCCAGTATTGGGGAATCAATCATCAATAAAAGGGTAAACAGATTTTTTGCAATTTCTGTAATATGAAGGTGGAGTTTCCTTTATGTGCTATAAAAAAGAAATGCTGTATAAATGCTTAGAGTGCGGGTTTGAGGTTTTCTGTTAACAATGTGTAGCCTGCTGAATGAAACCTAGATACGCTGTCACACCATTTTCTCCTCCCATTCCTGCTCTTCTCCATTCTCTCTCACTCACACTCAATTCCTCCCAGCATTTATCATGGAACAGCACATCATCTAAACAGCAAGACTAAGGTTTCTCTAATCTATCTATCTACGTATCTATCTATCTATCTATCTATCCTCCCTCCCTCCCTCCCTCCCTCCATCTATATGTATATATCTGTTTGTCTGTCTATGTATTTCTAAGTCTAAGGACACTGTCAGTAAATGAAACAGCAAGCGCTCACAGCCTGTTCATTTCTTAATGCGTGTATATTTCCTCAGCCAAGCGCTACTGTAAGACCTCGAGTCCGACCAGTAGCACCACAAGCAGCTACGCTCCCAGCAGCAGCAGCCTCAGCTGTGGAGGAGGCAGAGGAGGAGGAGGGGGAGGAAGCAGCGCCAGCAGCACATGCAGCAAGAGCAGCTTCGACTACACACACGACATGGAAGCCGCCCACATGGCCGCCACGGCCATCCTCAACCTGTCCACGCGCTGCAGAGAGATGCCCCAGAGCCTGAGCGGGAAAGTCCCCGAGCTCCTGGTGCAGGTGAGCATTGACTTGTTCCTCTCTTTCTTTCTCTTAAGCTAATACCTTCTGTTTCTTTCTGTGACTTTTGCTCAGTTTTCCAAAATGAGGTCGTGCCAATTTAATCATTCAAGGCGAACCCATTCAGGGCGAACCCCTGCTTCTTAAATTCATTTTACAGCAGTTAAGGTAACACCGAGCTCACCTGCACAGGGGTGCGGTAGCACATTCTCTGTGGCTGTTGGTGATGGGGTGGTTGAGGTCTTCTGTGTTAGAGTTAGGTTCGGCATATGAGCCTAATGGTGTGCGAGCTCTGATTGCTTTAGTGGCACATCGATTTTAGGCCGTAATCTGTACGGTGATAATGAGAGCATGGGGATGGAGAGGTCTATGGGAGGCTGGCAGCTGCAGGCACGCTGGGATGGTTATGCCCCTATCCTCTCTCTCACTGAGACAGGTAGAATTATTGTTGATTTCAGCTGTGGTCCAGGTCTGCTCTGTTCTCCGAGCATCCCTCTGGGTACACAGGAAAGACAATGACCTCTCTTTAAGGACAGCTAGGCAGCAGGCTGGAGCAAGAGAGGATGAGAGTGAGAGAAACAGAGGTAATAAAGATCTGCAGGGCTCTATATATTCACCACTGAGCATCTGTGTGTGGACATATAGGACAGTGGATGCAAGTTGCTCCTTCTCTTTTTTGTCTTCATTTTTGTATCACTTTATTTAATCATTTAATTTAAATTTAATATTTACGTTTTTTCTTTTTCATCGTTTCCTATATGCACAATGGACAAGTGGTGTGTGGTAGACTCTATAAAACGAGAATCTGAAACATCATTTGCATTTGGATTGTTTTAATAAAAATGTTCAGGTTTACCATAATTTGGTTTGAAGGCATAGAGCACGTTATATTGTCAACAAGCAACCAATCCTGCAATATTCTGTATTAATATATAAACATGCTTATTGAACCCAAGTCACAGCAAAGACTTATCAAGTTTAGGTGTTTTTAAACATGCACTTACTCACAGATCATTGTTTCAAGGTTATATTGATTTGGATGTGAGCTAATGTGGTGTTGTCCAAATGACTAAGTTGTTTTCTTTGTGATTAATCCATTAATGTCCACCATTTTGATAAATCCCATCTGTTTTGCAGAATGTGCATGATAAATGAGCATTGTCCTAATGATTTACATACTATTCAGGATTTTTGGGTATTTGTTGCACAGACAAGACAGTGGAATAGAGATAGAAACAACGGGAAGGTAGAAAGACCTTAAAACAGGACTCTTTATTGCTACTCTGCCATATGTCCGACAGAACAGCCGCACACAAAAAAAAATATTCCAAAATATATTCAGTTTTTCTGAATTTAATATTTAAATGTATGTGTTTAAGTAAAATAGTATATAACAAAATAACAAAAAATCACATCTTATCTACTTACAGTAAAAGAAAACAAGTGCATATTCATTTGAAATGTTTTTACATGTATTTTAGTAATAATTTCAAAATAATTTCAAAAGTGCATATTCGTTGGATTTAATATCATAGTGTTCATGTGTCTTGGCATACTCTGAGTCTTGGATTGGAATTGGACAGAAAATGGATTGGAATGGTCGTACTACATTAGCACTTCATTTTTCCCTCAGCTTTATGGCTACAATCATATTTGTTGAATTTTTGTACTGCTGTTTAAAGTCTCCTGTGTTTTCTCATTGTCTCATCAACCCTTTTTCTTTCTTTCACGTCAGAGCCCAAACGACCACGATGGCGATGAGAATGGAACCCTGGATCTGTGCCGGGCTGGAGGCTTGATAGAGGGTAGTGGGGGCACAGTTCTGACCCCCCTGCAGCCAATGTCCCCCCAGCGGCAGGCCATGCTCAACAGCCACTGCTACCAGATGAGCACAGCAGACTGTTGGGACCTGCCTGTAGACTATACCAAGATCAAAAGGCTGGATGAGGACCACAAGGAGGTAACCCCCACCCCAACAACCCCTGATGTGCTTAGAAACTGCAGCAGTCGTGACATTATAAATAAAGTGAATTAGATGCATGTTACCGCCTTTTTTGGCACATTGTCTGTGTCGCATTGGAGAAGTCAACAAATACACAGCATTTTAGAGCTGTTGAGTAGAAATTTGCATTTCCATCTATTATTACTGTATATACATTATATGTAAACCCAGGGGTGTGCAAAAGATGCAAAAGGTAGAAGGGAAATACATTTTAAATCTCATCAGCCTGTCTAAAAACATTATAGATATAGTTGTCAACAATACACTCGAATGAGACATAATAAAAAAAACGTCACTCCTCTCTCATTAAAGTTGAATAATTAGGCCTGGATCATTGTGACAATATTGCGACAAGTATGAAGATAGCTTGATTTTATCAAAGAGCAATTTTCTCTGGGAGTTTATTTTTACGTCAGTGGTTAACTTCACTACTTCTTTTGTTCATTATTGTAGTTGCATTTTGTTAAAATATTCTCAAAAGATTTGCTTAAATGCCGAGTTGTAATGACATGGTCGTGTACACACACTTGGTTCTGCTTGGTCTTAAACTCATTTCCAGCTTCAATATTTCCCCTCACCCGGCACAAGCAGAATAAAGTATTATGTTTATGACAACTCCCAAAAGATGGGTCTGGTTATAATGGTAGCTATAAGCCCTTGTGTGAACCTTCAGGAATAAATGCATGGTTGGGGAAGCTGGATTTTGTACCTTCTTTTATAATGATTTGAAGGATGGTGAGATGTTCCATTAGAAGCACTGAAGGGACATCTAGTTTACACTGCTGGTACTGCATGCCTTTACTTTTCTGGAGATTATCATTTCAAGAGGATTTCTCTTCTGTTATTAATTAATTACACACTAATTAACCTCAAGAGTAAAGCTATTATTATTATTTTCAGGATTTATGTTTCTACTAAATTGTTGGAAACTTAATGAATGCAAATTAGTTTTCTTAATTCTCAGCTCATTGTTTTAATAACATGATATACTCTTGTATATGAACTCGACTGTATTTTATGCACTTACTAGCAGAACAATTCTTCTTTTTGCTCTCCATCACACAACATGTTTTTCTGTCTGTTCTCATTTTCAGGATGACCTGGACCCCCTTCAGGATCTGCTGGAGGACCAGCAGTATTCAGGGGAAGTGGATCTTCCCAGCCCCAAACACAAATATGCCCCCTGTAAGGAAAGCAAGAAAGAACTTCTCACGTAAGCCTAGCACCTACACTCAAATAAGGAACTTTATAGGTCGAGTGTGTCATTTTTGGTGGATCTTTTGACAGAAATGCAACATAATATACATAAGTATTTCTTCAGAGGTGTATAAAGACCTTCAATAATGAAGTGTTATGTTTAGGCTGAACTAAAGAACTTGCGCACCCATTGCCACAGACATCAGTTTCACTCACCACATGCGGTTAATGTCCGGCATCTTTTAGCGATGGGACGGCTCCATATATCAGTTCAAACGATCTCCAAATCCAGCGTTATATCCACAGTTTATATAACATTTATCACCCAAATGCAGTGAACAAACAAACACCTGAAACACCGAACATATGCTCTCACTCTCTTCTCCTGCTCTCCTTGCGGCCGCGTGCTTTTTTTTTTCCTGATTGGACAATTCTCCAATTAAGACTAAGAAAATTGTTACGAAACAGTTTTATATGTTCGAAAAAACTTTCTGAAACCTGTACGATCGCTGGGGGAGAGGATCGAGCACAGAAATACTACGTAATACCCCCCAACTCGTTTTTTGACAAGTTGACCAAGTTAAGCATGTGAAGACTGCACATTTAACATCGTACAGAAGTCAGAATGCATGAAACACCTTTGCAGGGCCGCTTAAAAAAAAAGAAAAAGACACTTTTACCATCGCTTATTTTCGTAAGTAATCACCTATTTTTAAAAGTAAAACTTGTTAATTTTTCTGACGTGAAAGGAATGTTATGATTGCAATATAGATGTCAATTTTATGTACAACCTTTTTATTGTGTACACTTGAAATTTAGCAGATAAAATGTCAAAGTCACAATTAAGTTTAAGACCATGTGAATTTGTTTTGAAGACTGCTGTTGACTTGCATGTGCTGATGTACTTCCTGTTATAACAGGAAGATATGGGGCGGGCTACATTGAATGGCCTCTCCACTTTTAACAAAAAAAGATTTAAATTGTCATACATATAACTTTTGATTTGATACTTGCTGGTCTGTTGCAGATAGTATTTAGAGGATGAACATTGCCATTTTAGAAAGTCTATAAATAGACAACCATCTACTGTATGCAAGACGTGACATTTGTATTTTTCTCCACTTACCTGGTAGACAAAGACACAAGTTTTTAAAACTAACATGTGCACCAAAATCCCAAAAATATCATTTTGATTTCACAGTGTTGAGGTAAAAGTTAAAGCTTGAAGTTTTAAATGCTGAAATGTTCTCTTAAGGCTATCAAGCTGCCAACTGGCTGACAAAGGCATGCGTGGTATGATGACATCCAACTCCCAGGATCTGAAGTAAGCACACTTGTGTTTAAACCCATCTCAGTTGACCTTCAGGACGAGATCCGTCTGAGGTTAAACATGTTTTTCCTCGCCTACAGGTGTCCCACTCCCGGCTGTGATGGCTCTGGGCATATCACAGGCAACTACGCCTCTCACAGAAGGTGAAGACTCACAAATATGTTAACACATTGAAAATACCGACTTGCCCAACAGTGGTTTCAAAGTAGTGTTAAATGTGTTTCTTGCTCTGAAAGTCTGTCAGGTTGTCCTCGGGCAAAGAAGAGTGGTATTAAAATAATGCACAGTAAGGAGGACAAGGATGACCAGGAGCCAATCAGGTGCATTTTCCCCTAAATTCTGTTAATTTAGTAGAAACATAGTTTAGGGTTTGTGCACTTAGGCAGCACAGTTATGGCAAAATAATACATGTTGATTATTATCCTCTATATTCTTGTTTTTCTGCTGTTTTGTACTTTAGTAAATCCACGCCCTGTTGATTATAATGGGGGTGTTCTATTTTGTCGAGACGCTCACGGCATATATGCGCACTGTATTACAAACAAGCAGCATGACAGTGAAACTGAATTAATTCCAAATGACTGCTGATGCTTTTCACTTAGACTGTTTTTTCAGGTTGTTTCTTCATACTTATTTTTTCGATGAAGTGTGTAGCCCTATGTGCACGTCTCTGGTTTGACCAGCTGCTCAAGTTGTTTATACAGCAAACCAGGCTGTGACAAAGAACCTTTGTTTGTGTGCGTGTGTGTGTGTAAACTCATCGGCTGTGACCGATGTCTTTAGGTGTCCCGTGCCAGGCTGTGACGGCCAGGGTCATGTGACAGGGAAGTACGCATCTCACCGCAGCGCATCCGGCTGCCCGCTGGCCGCCAAACGTCAGAAAGATGGTTATGTGAACGGAGCGCCTTTCTCCTGGAAGTCTGGCAAGACAGACGGCATGACCTGCCCCACTCCAGGGTGTGACGGCTCGGGCCACGTCAGTGGCAGCTTTCTCACCCACCGGAGGTACGCAAGTCTGCAAGCACGGCTGAAAAAAACATACAGAATGAATGTGTAAACGTGTATATGAATTTTCCTTTATTTAAGATGCAGAAGGCATCTCTAGACGGTTTTATAAGAAATACAACATACAAACAAAACCCAATTTAAGTACTTGGGTTGCTTTAGGAAATAATTAGAAGTCATTTAAAAACAGTATTTATGTAAACATTTTTAAAGCATGGCTTATGAATTTGAAAATCAAGTATTATGTATTTTGTATTTGTACTTGTATAGTCTTTCCGGCTGTCCCCGTGCCACGTCTGCTATGAAGAAAGCCAGGATGACAGGGGTTGAAATGCTCACAATCAAACAGCGAGCAAGCAAAGGTACATACATTTTCAGAATTTTTCATTATTTTAACTAGTTAATAAATTCAAGTAATTTTACTTAAAGGAACAGTTCCCTCAAAATGAAAATTCTGTCTTCATTTACTCACCCTCAAGTTGTTCCAAATCTTGATTTGGTACTTGAGTTGTTCTTGAGTGGCACATTCGGAACAACTTGAGTGACAGTGATGGTGACAGAATTTTCATGTTTGTGTGAACTGTCCATTTAACAGAAATTCTTGTTTAAAATAATAAGAGCACAAGATTTTTTCCCTGTGTTCCTTTCTAGGCATAGAAAATGACGAGGAGATCAAACAACTGGATGAAGAAATCAAAGACCTGAACGAATCAAACAATCAAGTAGAGTCAGATATGATCAAATTAAGGACACAAGTAAGCCGAGCTGCCATCCATCACGTCAGGGTCTGGCCGTGTGTTTAGTCACAGAGATGCTTTTCTATATCTCCTGCCAGATCACCACCATGGAGACCAACCTGAAGTCCATTGAAGATGAAAACAAAGTCATCGAGCAGCAGAACGACTCGCTGCTACATGAGCTCGCCAACCTCAGCCAGTCGCTTATCAACAGTCTGGCCAATATCCAGCTCCCTCACATGGTAAGTGCCAATGAGGGCCTGCACCCAAAGACAGACTAGCACCTGCCTCGCCTAGGGGTAAGAATAGAATATATCAGTGATCAATGGGACGTTGTCTGTTTAACAAAGTCAGGATCCAAATGTTTGACAATGATTTATAAAGATGCTTAATAAAATTTTAAAAGAGTGTGAGATATGTCTACATTGCTTGATATTCACCTGCCTAGAATAGATTTAGTTTGTCTGTATCGAAACCTGGGATTTTTATAAATTGGCCATGGGCACAACCTTCGACTTAGTCTGCAGATCGAACTCACCAGTAGGGATGAAATTCTGATTTCTATTGTTTCTCCCATCTGCTTCTTTATGTCTGTTGTTGAGTTCTCCGCAGTTCCATATGCTTCTTTGCTGAGGTCACTCCCCTTTACTGACCATTCTAGAAAAATAAACTCCACTGCTTTTCAGTTGAGTAACAACATGGCCGCTGTGGATCAGATGCTCCGACATTATCTAATCACAGTGCCTTCATACACATTGAGACAGGGGTGGATTGGATGAGCCCTGTTCAAATGTGGCAGCCATGTTAGTAAACAACTGAAACATGTCTTCTTGAATATGGCTCCTGAGTTCTCCACCCCCACCTCTGAAGGATGTTTTTTAAAGTCACGAGGGGTCTTTGAACTGCCCATCAGATAACTGTTGCCTATTCATGTGTCATTGCAAGATCGCTCAACCATCGAATGTTCAATCCAGACTTGTTTTTTGTATTTAACGTTAACTTTACACTGTAAAGATTAAAGGGACAGTTCACTCAAAAATGAAAATGCTGTCATTTACTCACCCTCTTGTGATTTAAACCTGTATGACTTTCTTTCTTATGCAGAACAAGATATTTTGAAGTGTTGGTAACTGAACAACGGCGGTACCCATTGTTTGCATTGGTTTTGTGTCCATACAATCGAAGTGAATGGGTACCGCTGCTTTTCTGTTACCAACATTCTTCAAAATATCATCTTTTGTGTTTGCAGAAGAAAGTCATACAGGTTTGAAATGACAAGAGTGAATAAATGACAGAATGTTTAATTTTGGGTGAACTGTCCCTTTAAAAGATTTTGGGGGCAGTTAAGATTTCTGAGAAGTCACACTGCCAGAACCCTCTGGAGAACTTGTACGTATCCTTTAAAGAACTTCAATATATCTATTCCTCTAGGACTGTTTCCCAGAGGGTAATGCCAGCTTGAAATCTAAGGAACCCAAAACGTGCCTCGAGAATCTTTTCATTTTTTTACAGTGGTTAGATAACATCTGTCATTTTTGTAATGTGTAGAGGCCTGTCACTGAGAACACTGACTTCTGGCATCTCACCAGGCTAATAGTCTTTTCTCTACACCTCTCCCTCCTGTAGAAACCGATGCCACTGAAAGATGCCCCTGTTAAAAATTACTGCTGTTTACAGATGCCCCACAGAGTAAGAGATTTACTTTCCATAGTCTAACGTTATCCTTCTCCTCACTATCATTTTCCTCCCCTAGTCCTCCCTCTTTTGTAACACACAGTACGACGTGTATGCATCACACAGGTCCATGCATATTTATCTCAATCATAATAGCAGTCAGTGAATTTCCAAAGCTTATCAGTGCCGCATATTGAAATCCACTTCAGGCTATTCAATAAGAAAGCTGGGGTCGCAATATGAGCCATATTTATTTGGTAGTAAACTCATGTTATTAACGCTAAACACATTATTTATCAGGCACAGTGATGCTCATTGAGCTCGTGCACATCGATGTCTGCTATTCATGGCGATCTGTTTTATATCACATGTGAATGCCAATATTACCAACATACTCATAAGCATGAATCTCACACCAATGCATGCATACATAATGTATGTGCATTAACTTTTTTTGTTATCCATCAGATATATATTACTAAAGACACTAAGGGTAGTCTTATGTTACTTTCCATTAAACTTTAGCTTAAGTTTCAGATATTCAGGTTAGAATCTTAAAGGATGCTTTTTTGGGTTCATTCCTCCCTAAAAAATCCACTTTCCCCTTCCCTTCCCTTTCTGTCCTAAGTCCTAAGATGATTTGTTAAATGGATGTTCATTTTACTATTTGATGACATGTTTATTTTCCACCTCCAATGATCCCGATCTGTTCCACAGGAGCCGATGAACGAGCAAAACTTTGACACGTATGTGAGCACTTTGACAGATATGTACACTCACCAGGACCAGTACCAGAGCCCGGAGAACAAGGCCCTCCTGGAGAACATAAAGCAGGCAGTTCAAGGCATCCACGTGTAGCTTGCAGCAAACATAAGGTTCAGCAAATGACCAGGTATCGGGGTCATGTGATCCGAGTTGGGATGCAAAATCGAAACGGATAAGAATCAAAAGAAACCCATCATGTAAAAAGTATGGATAACTCGTATGATTTTTTTGCTGCTGTACTTTATTGTATTATTTGGAATTATTTATTAATCTGTTACGCTTTGGAGAAACGACATAACTTATTTGTTGCCTTGCTTTAAGATGACGCTACCAATGGCAAATGTTTTGAGGAACGTTCATGTTTTGTACATTTTTTCAAATGACCTGACATAATGTGATGTACTGTTTATAGCTGCTAATGTATGCACATTTTAGTGTATATGTATTTATTAATTGTAAACAAAAACCATCCATTATTTTAAATGCGAAGAAGGTGCAGAGGGGGTTACACTGAGGGAATGTAAGGGCAATCAGCTTCTTTTACTGAACGAATAGGAGCTACGTGCTACGCAGGCTGTTCGATGGATGTACAGTGGTACATTTTTGTGGTTCGACTTTGGCTACATTTTGTAAAAACAAAAAATATGGAGAAACGTTGTCTTTTGGTTCTGAAATCATATTTATAGTGGTCAGTGTGGGCACTCTAATGCAGTATGCGTATTGTTCCGTTTAATTTCCGCTTGTTTTTTATTTTTTTATTCCCAACGTTGATGGAAAAAAGACAATTTTTGTGAATGCAAACATCATGACACGGAAACTCACTGGTGTAAACCCAAGACCGAGAGAGAAATATTTCATAAAGTGACACGTATTTTCAAAATCCATTCGCTAAATGTAAGGCCAATACAGAAAATTTCAAGGAGACAATCCAACATGAATTATTAATTTATTGATCGTAAAATGTTTAGTGGTAGTATGATAGAATATCAGCAATATATGATAACGAATCAATCATTTATTTAGATATGGGATGCAAAAGTTTGGGTATATGCAATTTCTTATTCTTACCATAGTAGAAAGCTGATGAATCTTTTTACTAAATGTAAAGTATTAAGTTTTATATAAATCTTTTAATACAGTCATGTTTTAGGGTTTAAACCCAGATGATCAAGTCCTAAAGGATGAATGCATTATGGTTTAACATTTCTCATGTTCGATTTTGCACAGGGACACCTTTGTTTCCATGTTTTGGTGTTTTTATTTCTTTTAGGAGACCAAGGAGGTGCCCAGACGTTTGAATTGTGGGAAGTTTTTTGAAGAAAGTAAATCTGTGTGTGAACGTCAGTTTTATCAGTGTGCTGGATATACAGGGTTAACGTCATCATTCATCCGTCATTGTGTCATAGTAAAGCAGCCACCCGTCTTGTAGATTTTGTCCAAACAATCGTGTAGAGTTTCATCACAACTAATACAAGTGTGTTACCAATGCAAACTCATCATATTACATGATTACGACAGTGGATTCCTACTATATACAGTATTAAGAGAGGTCGGCTTACCAGCTGTGGTATAGCTGCGATTCATGTTCATTGCTTTTTTACGTTTATGAGAAACCAGTGGCACTTTATGCTCTAAGAATCGTGGAAATAACACATAACGGAAACTTTTTGATATAAACAATGACGCGGTACGGGTCTAGATTACGTCAGCGTGTGGGAGATTTCAATCACTATGTGGGGGGGGGGGTGTACTGACACGAACAGTTCACATTACTCCATAATATATTAAGAACATGTACAGTTATAGTCTGGAAACCCCGAGATCATCTCCATTTACTCAAAGCCCTTTCAAGCATCAAGCAAAGTCACATACAGGGCTGATTTCAGTGGTGGATTTTGAAGTTGTTTGTGTTTACCAAGCATGACTCACAGTGATTTTTATAGTGTGAAATGACTCTGGTTGATGCTGGCTCTACATGGGGCTTTCTTTCTAATTTATCTATTATTAAGGCTAGCATTGTGTTTTCAGAGAGCTCATGCAAATGGTGCTGGTCACTCTTATTTATTGTTTTTGTAATATCCAGACATCTGCTCTCCTCATGACACGGCATTCATCTCTCTCTGCAGAAGCTTTGTGTATGCAGCTTATTTCCAAGATAGTAACGCTTTTAACACTGATAGCAAAATACAATATCCTCTCATCCACTATCATCACCGATTAGACAGAAAAGGGGATTTTAAGCACAATTCCGCTGCTCATTTTCAGTTGGCACATATTGTACTATCTACTTCAAAAGGTTATCTGTGACTATTTAAATAGAAAACTATCTATGGCGTCACATGCTTGAATGCAAAATACTTTTCTTATTAATAATTGTGAAATCATCAGGTTACAAGTTTCCATTTCAGATGGATTTTAATTAACCATTTTAAACCAGGATTTTTCTATTAAAAAAGAAAGAAAGAAACATCGCTTTCTTAATGTGTCTTGCTCTCTTCCTCTATCCAGCTCTTTTTCTCTCTTAGTTCGTTTTTCAACCACATGGCATGATTTCTGTTTAAAATGATACTTTTTTTGCTCTAAGTGTTTAAGATCACAAGTTGCAGTGATATTTCATTTTGAAATTGTGAACTTTGTACAATTTTTATCATGCTGGTGTTGACATCTCTTACTCAATAAAACTTGTGTTGCCACATTCAATGTCCATTTTTATTCTATATGCACGAGCATATGACAATATTTCATTTACGTTTTCCAGTTAACTTTAAGCACACCTATAAAGGGGGTAATATTTTTACATGGACTACATTAAATAAATTACATTCATGAGCGCGTCTGTCATAAAAAATGACGTGCCATCACGCGCATGCAGAGTCAAACAGCGTTGCTAAATGATCGCAATGTCGAGGAACAATCGACTCATAACGACACTTGCTGTATAGAGACAAAGAAACCACCATTATTCAAATACGGGGTTGACCACTTCATATGTTCTAACATTTTGACGTCTGTCATAAAGTAACTTATTGGAGACATATCTCCAAAGAGAAGGCATTTGTTTTGTTTTTTGCTCATTTGTGGAAAAAACCTTTCCCATAATAAAATTCACACTTAAAGACAAGAATATCTCTAAAGACTTACCAATGTTCTGTATTAATCCTAACTTAGATAATAAAATCAGAGCGTTAACAACGCAAGGTTGTGGGTTCGAACCCAGGGGGTTGCAAATACCTATGTAAAATCTATAGGATAAAGCAATGTAAGTCGCTTTGGATAAAAGCGTCTGCCAAATGCATAAATGTAATGTAAATGTAAAATCAAAAAATGTCCACTGCATGCCTGTGACAGCCGTCAGGGGGCGCTGGTTTGCGCACCCGCCAGGTCACATGACACACACTGAAGATGTCTGCCACAGAGGAGGACACGGAACTAAGAGATCTTCTGATCCAAAACTTGGAAAACAGCGGTGTTTTGAATAAAATTAAGGTATTTCCTACGTTTTTGACTGAAGTCTTATGAGTCTGAAAACCTACACGTCTCACATTTTGGATCATTTGTTTTCAAAGCGAACAATTGTTTATTAGCATAGCATTTTGCTAAAGTTGTTATGGGCAACAAATACACAAAAGTCAGTGTGACAACGTTGCTGAAAGTATCGTTTTATAACATTTGTTTTACCCCTTTTAAATACATTTTAAGAAAATAATTTACAGAATAGTTTCTCTGAAACTATCGACTAACTGTCATTGTTTAATCAGTTGTTTTAACGTTATGCGGATATTGTCAACTAAGTTAGCCAGTTAATCCTTGTTTAGTTAACCAACCAGTCTTGATTCGTCTTATTTTGTTACACTCATACTGTTGGTTTTGAGGACAGTATATAGGTTAGTTATGTAGAATGACAAGGCCACAAATCATCTAGGGTGTGAATCAGCTATTATTTGTATTTAAAAGGTGCTTTTATGTTAACATTTGTTTGTCTGTATTTCCAGCTGATCTGGTCTTTCAGGAGTTATATTGCAGCTGTAGTATTTTAAATATGGTAAAGAGTTTCTCTTGTTTACAGGCAGAGTTACGTGCAGCTGTTTTTCTCGCTTTGGAGGAACAAGACAAAGTTGAGGTCATTATAAACAGTTTTATAAATACTGATAAAATACTGATTATAAACCTAATAAATACTGTCGTGTTCAATTTGGGTGTGTGTGAATCTGTGTGACATCCTCATAAAGCTCTCTTTGTTTCATAGAATAAAACTCCTCTTGTGAATGAAAACCTAAAAAAGTCTCTTAACACGAAGGATGGTAAGACATTGGAATTTGTTCTAATGACATTTTGCATTTGTTGGGGTTTTCCTTGGAATTTTACACATAGTTGCATTTCATTTTTTGCAGGACGCCTGGTAGCATGTCTCATCACTGACTTCTTGCAAGTCTTTAATTTAGACTTCACTCTCGCTGTGTTCCAACCAGAAATCAACACGGTGCGTCTTTGTTTTTGCATTCATTGGTATTGCATGGTTTAAAGCAGCCAATCAAAAAAGATCTCGGAGGAGTGCGACCTCAGTATCATGAATGTGAACCTGACCTTTTATTACTCATGTTTAATCTCTTTCATCATAAGTAAAATCCTGAACAACGTCTCCTACTGTGTTATTTAGCTGAACGGGCTTGAAACTCGCGAAAGTCTGTCTAAGGAGCTCAGCATCTCTGAGTCAGAGGTGAATCGAAACACCCCTCTTCTGCAAGAGCTGGTCAAGAGAAGTCGACAAAACACTTCCAGTTTTGGAGAGGTGATCGTTGATGCTCTGTATTTCAGCCGATCATATACATCAATGTCATTCATTGCATGACATTTATTCCCTCCCTGCTCTTTTCAGGGAGACAAAGTCACAGAGAAAAGTTTTCCCAAGGTACTTTACCTTCACTGGCTTATTTTATCTCTCTTAATCTGTCTGTAACCTGTTTTTTGCACCCACACGTACAGTAAACACAGGTAGGGTTTGCTCGCTCTCAGGAGCTGATCCAGTCACAGACTAGTAATAGTGCTAAACCCACTTATTTCACTTGTGGTTGGAGTGCATAAGTTTGGTTGATTCATATCACTGGTTTACCCACACATCACAAACCCCAAGGTGAATTATTCAGGTCACACGAAGGAAGGGTGATGTAAATGAACATCTTCAAGTGGTGTTGCAAGAAAAGGTTTCCTGTTAAGATACTTGAGCAAAACAAGCTTGTCCTACTTCTAGACATTTTGCCTGCATCATACGTTTCTCAATCACACCACTAGCGCTGCAAGTGTTGTGGTTATTCTTTGTTATATCCTGTCGACTTTTAATTGCTCTTTATGACTACTTTAAAAGTGTCTAAGACAACTACTATGTTTTAGTAGTGTATATAATGTATATATACTTCCTTGTGTATACCTCCTTGTTTAGGAATTGTCGCCCCGTCAAATCGCAGATGCCCGTAAAAAATTTGACTCTTATGACAAGGTATTTTTTATTTGGAATATCCATAACCAATGGATTGTTTGAACGTGTGATTCAATTTACATTTTGTTATCTCACAGAACCGAAGTGGCGAAATACAGAGAGATTCAATTGTTGCCGTTTTCTCAGATCTGTTTCCCCACTTCTGCAGGTATGGTTTAGCGTTGTGGACTCTAGGAAATATGTTCCCTTGTGCTACTGAAACTCTCGTTTATGTAATAACTGAAAGTGTTTACATCCTCCCACATTCTTTCTCTCCTGTATTCATCTATATGTCTGCAATCCCTCTCGTTGTGGTTATGGCTTTTATCATGGAAACACAGTGTATATCTGTATACAATCCAGAAAAAAAATGCAGAATTGTTTTCTTAGTAGAAAGTTTTATATTTAATAAAAAAAGTTACATATTTATAAAATAGTTGGTGAAGTGCTATAACTTAGTGCCACTGTTTTAATGATGTAAGGCTGGGATTTCTCACAAAATTAATTGCTTGTTTTTCTTCCTTGCAAATAAACAGAAACATGCTGGAAAGTTATGTCAATGAGGAACTCAAAGACAAAAGCAGGGACACAAGCACTGGTGAGGATCCATGATTTTGCATTGTTCGCTGTTTTAGGGAAGCAAATGATTCACATGTTAATGATAGTTTGGCTTTTGTTGACCAATGAATGAAACGACAAACTAAAGAATAATTGCATTTGTTGTTTTCTTATCATCAGTTTCACAGACTTTCATTTCATGCTTTGATTCTTGTTCCTCTCCAATTTCTCTTTATCTTCAGCTATAGACTTTCAGGAGTTTCTGGGAATGTACAAACGCTTCTTCATACAATGTCGAAGCGTGGTAAGTAACCTTAAAAACCAAACATTTTCTTTGTAAGGTGCGAGTAAGTTTAATGACCTGTGTCACCCCACCTGTTATTTCTCTCATAGGTTACTAATGACAGCAGTGATGCACTTTACTTCTCAAGTAGAACTATTGAAGATAGAATCATTTCATCTTCCACCAGCAAGGTAAACTCACTTCCTGTCTATCTGTATTTATCTACTTATCTTTCTTTCACATACTTTCCTTTCACATGATCTCTGGTATTTGGTAAGTTACGTGTTGTCACTTCAAATATTTGTAAGGCACGTCATTGATCAATTTAAATGTATTTATATTCTAACATTTTGTCAGCAGTTTACTTTACATCATCAAAAATTTAACTAGAACTGTAGCAAACCCTACAGTGTGTTATCAAATGTTTGCCACATTTTTTTATTATAACCCACATCATTTTCATACCACGTACATTTGTATTTAGTCTTATCTTCATAGGTCTAACCTCAGAACATCAGTTATTGTATGAATAGAAGATGTCTGCTTTAGTAATGCGTGTAGTGATGTGTCCTCTGTGTGTGTGTGCGCGTGCGTGCGTGTGTGTGTGTGCGTGTGCGTGCGTGCGTGCGCGTGCATGCGTGCGCGTGCATGCGTGTGTGTAGGTGAGTGTGTGTGTGAGTGTGTGTGTGTTATCAGCATATCTCATATCTTTTATTTTTGGGTGACGTATATTGTTAGGCACTTGCAGTCATTGCATTTTGAGTCACAAAGAAAATGGGGTTTTACCAGAGTACTCTCTACAAAATCCTATGGCACACAAGATCACTGTTTTATACGGATATATTGATTTTATTGTGTTTTTAATTTATAATCAATATTGAATTTTTAGTGTAATTTAAATGTATAAACAACCAAATCTGATTGTTTAACCACACACACGCACGCACATATATGTTTATATGTATGTATATGTATATGTATATATATATATAAATGCTTATAAACAAAAATATATGTTTATTAAATAAATATATTGAAAATAATGTATTAAATAAACATATATTTGTATGTATGTATATATGTTTTTAACTGAAAATTAAACAAATTAAAAAAGTCCTAATTATTTAAATTCATCATCTTAATTATTTAAATATCCTCATTTAAACTCATCTATAAAATGTCTGTGTTTGTTAATAAATACCTCTGCATGCTTTTTGTTGCATGCCATCATTGTCTTTTTATCCCATCAAAAAACATACATCCCATTGTTATTTCATTTAATTTTCCAACACTATCCACATCCATATGTATTGATTTTAGTAAGGCTATGTTAGTATTGTGTATTGAGGGAAGCTGATGGCTGTGTTCTGGTGCTCAGATACCCAGGTATAAAGGATTTGTTAAGCACAGTTCAGCGCAGGATGAGAACGCTGACCCGAAGGTAAACTACTAGTGCGTCTGATTCAGGAGTTCTTTTGATCAGCTCAACCATGCGGCTTCCTTTAGGTGTCATTCGTCATTCATATACAAGTGCTTTATGAACACATTTGGCTGTTATTGGAGAGTAGAAGTACTCGATCATTCATGTCAAAATCATGATTGGTTCTTCTGTGTAAGACTGTCGTCTTACTGTCTGACTTTACATCTGACTGCAGTTAATTTCTCTGTTTTTGAAATAAGAAATATACAACTTTCTTTTCACTTTGGTGTAATGGAGGTGATTATAGCCCATGGTTGAATTGGAGCCATCTTGCCGTTAGCATTTGATATTGTAGAGCGGTTTGAGAACACAATTCAAATGAATCAATTAAAATGCTTTATAAGGCAAAGATACTGACCAGGCTTCAACTAACCACCCGATATAATTCTGAAAATAAATCTATTACTTACAAACTAACTTGCAAACTAATCTCTCACCAGTACCTCTTTCTGATAACTCAATTTAATTTGTTATCTTTTAATCTCTTTGGTGAAACATTTCATCTCAAGTGAAGAAGTCTGTAGAAAGTAGGGCTTAAATCCAGTATTTGATTTGTGAGTGGGTTAAATGACAACATTTTAATCAGCGTATGTAATCTGGATGAAATGAGCAATGGCTAGTTTCAGAATAGGCTTTTAAACAACCCACTGTTCTTGTAACTTTTGTCAAATGTTTATCTTTTAATCATCCATTCACAGGAAGTCTCAAATCTTTACACTCATTTTTACACCACACTCGTACCCTTCAACCTCACACCCCATATTAATACAAGAGGTCTGCTGGTTCCAAACCTGTCAAAGTTATACAGACATGGGCCATACGAGTCCGTTTTTATGTGGCTAACATCAGATCAAATATGTACCGCATGATTTAAAAAAAAAATTGGTCTGTGTTTATACTTTTGTAACCTACCCATAGGCTGCTGACAGAAGACATGAAACACTGGGGTCTTTAAAGAATATAGGGTCCGTTCAAGTGTCCGATGGGTCAGAGAGGGGACCAGGTGATGGGAAGAATGCTTTCACCCCCCTCAGGAGAACATTGGAGCTAGGATTGGAGGATGAGGATGAGGAAGGAGATTCATTCTTTGACGATCCTCTTCCCAAACCTCAGAAGACCTACGGCTGGTAAAGGAGTAGTGTTTTTTCACAAGAAAAAAACAAGTGTCAGGCATTCACCCTGACAGTGATTCAGAGTTATGAACAATAGATGCTTTCTGTTCCCACATGTTCCACCGAGACTGAAAGAGTATGAAATGAAAACACTATCTTGATCTAACCTACCAGCATCTTTGATTGTAATTTCAGGAAGGTTTTGATCTGAATACATATCTTTTTGAATAACTGAGTGTAAAAAAATGTACAGTTGAACCCTGCCCTTAAAGGGACAGTTCACCTAAAAATAAAAACTCTGTCAACGTTACTCACCTTCAAGTTGTTCCAAATCTGTATCAATTTCTTTGTTCTGATCAACACGGAGAAATGTATTTGGAAGAATGCTCATAACCAAACAGTTCTTGGCCACCTTTTTGCTTTCCTACATTCTTCAAAATATCTTCTTTTGTGTTCAACTTGATGGTACGTTAATGCAGACATTTCATTTTTGGGTGAACTGTTCCTTTAAGTGACATTTGTAAACCCTATACAACAAAGGCCCAAAATAACTGATCTTAGATATGAATCAGAGAAGTATTTTTTATCTATTTCTTTTTGACCTGTTTCTTCCTTTTTCCTCCATTCTCTCTTAATGCTGCATGTGAGAACAGTAGTTTACCATCAGCAGATAAGCCTTATTCAGGGCTGAGGGTTTCTGAAAAAACATTTGGCCAAAAAGAGTAAGTACTTCCTTTTTTGCCTAGCACATTTACATTATTTCAGTATGATTCAGATTTACATGTTTCTATAGACACACACAATGGGTTGATCTTGCCTTTGGAGCCGTTGCACCTTGTCCCTCTTTTTTGCTTTTTGTTATTTCCACTCTTCCCTCTCTCTCTCTTACTGTCACTGTGTCTGTGGTCTGTCTGTGTTGCCCCCCGCTCGTGAGAAGTCAGCATTGGCAGAAAGAAGGAAGCCTGTCAGGGCGATCCTTTTCCCAAATGAGGAGGGGCACTAGCCTCAATGAGTGAGTCTGCATGGAGTGATCACGCTGCCATTCAAGCCCACCGCAGCCATCTGACCCATGGGTGCACAATCAGGCTGTTTGCCCTATGGGTGGTATTTGTAGACTCATTGTTACAGTGTTCATGCCATAAGATTTGGGTAATCAGACTCATTTTTGTAACTGTGGCTTCAACGTTAAATTGAAACAAATAAAATTGAAATGTACAACATGTCCTTTATTCACCAAAGGGGTCCATAATCTGAAAGGGTTGAAGACCCCTGCCGCAAATTTAAAATTAGGCAACTGGTGACAAAAGGACAAGGGTAGTGTAGTTATTGTCATCATGTCTGTTTTTACCATACGTTTTTCCCTCTTTACCTTCTTTCCACTTTGCTTGTTTTGTACGTGACCGTGTTTTTCTGCCTGTGTGTTTACGGTATGTGTTCGTATGGATGAACATGCTCTTCCTCTGTCTGCTCTCAGCCTGTCTGCTATAGGCAGTGATAAAGAGCGTGATGGAGAGGACTTTGAAAACAGGCCCAGCCCTGATTCTGAACCCAGGTAAGCTGGGCTGTTTCCTTCTGTCCACCGCTGTGACTTCCCTCTACTTCTGCTTCTCGTTATGTGACTGTCAACTTGCTTCACAGAAATGTATTCAGTCTTGCTGAAAGTCTTGTCATTCTGTTTCCCAGGAGAGAGACATCGGGCAGCATTTCAGGAAAAGCTTTTTCCATGGATGCACAGTTAAAGAGCGCGGGAGGATCAGTCTCTGCCGACAGCAGCCAGAAAGATCCTGCATCTGACAAGAATGGTATAACTCCACTTTTAAGTCTCATATTTTTCCCTTATCGATTTTATAAATGGGTTATTGCAGCTTTATTTACGGTTTATTTATAGATGGTTTTACCAGCAGCAACATAAACAAACATTATGTGGCCCAAACTGAACTTAGACCTCGCAAAGAATCTATAACTGTTGAGTAGTTGAAATTTAATTTCATACAATTAAAAGGATAGTTCAACTAAAAAGGAAAATTCTGTCTTCAGATCTTATCCCCCATTGACTCCCATGGTATTTAAAAAAAAAATGTATGAGTGGTAAAATGAGGTGTAAATGATGACAGATACAATTAAATATTATTAAAAACTTCAGGCCCCGGCGCGTGCGTCCGGTGAAACCGTCGCTATTTATATTTTTACTTTATTTATACGTACATGTTTATGTCTATAACTCCAATAAACCTTTGCATAAAATAGGTAATGCCATGTCATATATTTGCTTATCTTTGCTCTTTATTTGTCATTTTAGATCATTTTAGTTCCAAAGATAAAGGTGTTAAAAATTTGCAAGCACCAAATGAGAACACTGGATCTCCTTTGCTGGGTATGACCTTTTTTCTGTCTCGCATTACAACAAACATTCACTTTTTTTCCTGTCACCTGTCACCTGAACCTTGTAAACAAGCAAACCTTTCAATTTCTCATTTCTCCTTTTTAAAAGATGCTGTGTGCACAGATGAAGTGCTTGACTATGACGATGACTTCAACAGGTAAACAATGTTTGATTGTTTCATTAGTCTTGTGTTATTCTACTCACCTTCATGATGGAGTGTTTGAATGTTTTATCTCTCTCATTTTTCAGTCACCGCTCTGAAAACTCTAAGAGTGAAGTGAGCATCGATGAGGAGATTGAGGAGGTGTCAATAGAGGGGCCTGACATTAGTGATAACGTATAAACATCTTTCTTGTAAAATGTCGTTATTTATAAAGAAAGTACTTGTAATGCGGCTCTTAATCATTTAACTGACATCAGAAAGCAAAATTGGTTGTTAAATGCATTAAGTGTATTAACATTTGATCCCTTTTGATGTCGTTTCAGAAAATATAAATGCTTTATGAACTTGAAACCATGATAATCCAGTGTCAAAGCTGTAATGTTCATTATTACTGATCTCAATTCATTAGGATCCTTCTAATACTACATAATTCTCTATGACGAGAAACGATTCCTAAAAGTGGGCTCATGGATCAAAAGTTGTATTGTGTCTGATAACAGAAGTAAAAATGGGATGTTATGTTGATGTCAGAAATGGCTATTTAAAGAAGTCTAATGACTTGGCAAAAGGAAGTAAGTGTTCATTGTATAACAGGGCCCTCCATGATCGGAGTTGAGTTCCACTGTAGTAAAGTACTGTAAATCATTATTCTGACCCGGTTAACATTTTCTGTTTAGGCTTTGACAGTGTTTTTTTTCCAACAGAAAGAAACGTTATGCATCACAGTGATTCTAATAGTCATTTCTTTTTTTTGTCTTTAAGCTTGATGAAAGCACTCAGGATGTAAGCGTCTCGCAGATAAGCTTGGGTGCAGACTACATGGAAGATGTTGCGTGACTTCGAACTCCAGTCCTATATTTTGTACCTTATGTATTTATGGATTTGTGTTGGCATAATAAATGATGATGTACCATATGGTTTTTGATTAGACTTCCTGTTTTTATTGTTGCTATTGTAAAATGGAAGGTCATAAAATGACAAGCAGATTAAAAATGCAGTTTATCCTAGTATTACAAATGGAAAAGTCATTTTCATGTCAAGAAAATGTATGTTGCTTACATGGCAAAGCCATGAATGGCCAGGCTTGAAGTGAAAAACTTTAACTGTTTTTTACACAACACGCTCTCTGTCCACCCAAAGGAAACCTTAATGTCAGTGATTGATGAATGAACAGGGAAATTGTGGCCTTATAAAGTGCTGCTCTTAGAACCTTGAACTGTATGTACAGCAGAACTGAAAGTGAATGCATATTGTCTGTCTTTAAGGCATATCATCCATCTTTTTATATGAAACCATAATCGCACGCACCAGGCAACTTTGATGTTCCCACATACACGCATCAGTGAAGCCCCTCCTTGCGCGATACAGATCATACTTTGTCATTCTTATCGGCTGACACTGTCCTGCCCACCTCAGCTGAAGCTCTGGATTCCGTAACACTTGTTTGTATCACGACTGGTAAGTCGCTTCTCTTTTTCACCCATTGTTTATGCAAAATAAGCATTTTGAGGTAAATGTAGAAAACTTAATTATGTTTAATTGAACAGACTGGACAGACATTTAATATATTTTTGCTTTTGATAATCAATGTATATTTACATAAAGTTTTGGTATGCATTTGTGCTTACTGTGAAACACCAGTATTCAAATATGACATTGGAGCACAGAGAAAAAGAATAAAAACCTCTATCGCTGTCTATAATGTAACCAAATGATAAGTCAATGACTATTTAAGATAATAAAAATTTAAAAAAATTATCAGATTCTCTGTTGGTCACAAATCTGTAAATCTGTTCCTCTGTAACAAGACTGTATTTATATATGAAATATGTGTGCTTGCTTGGCTCAATATCTGTTTTCACTAAATTAAAAAAAATCCCTAAAGAGGCAACACTGAAGTTTTGGCTTATCAGAAAATATAGTTACAGTTAAAAGTTACTTTAGTTACTTTCATATTCATTCATTTATTTTATTTTAGATGTTTTCGTTTTCTATCTATTTGTAAATAAATGTTTTTTTTAATTTCAATATTGTTGCTTGCAACCAAAACATTAAAAAAAATGTTTTCAAAGTTTTACATTTAAGTGGCTTGCGCCGTACAGGTGAACATCCTCTTCAGCTTCATTAAATAGGTCATTTGCGTTATGATATTGAATTTTCTGGTGGCATTTACAGAATGTGACCTGATTTTCTGCAGATTTCCTCTTTTTGCAAAGATAAATGTCCACAAAGCAACAGTTGCACCGAGATACGTTCTCCTAGTGCAGAACAAGAACTGAATCTGTCCTGTTATTTAAAAGTAATCCTGCTGCAACAATGATTGGTTAATATTATATAATAACAGTATAAAATATAAAGAAATTACAAAACTAAAAGTAGCATCATATTCTTGATTTTATTTATAAAGTTATCATATTTATAAAGGACATAAATAAATTATATTAAAGCTATACTTTATGAATATGTCACAATCTGAATATAGGCATTTAAAATGTTCTATACACTCTAAAAACAATGGTGCTATAGCACTAAAATTGGTTCTTTGCTCATAATCATAGGGGAACCACTTTTATATAGCACCATATCTTGGGGCTTCAGCTCTTTGCGGTGACACAGGTGCTATATAGCACCGTTTCCGTATAAATTACCTGTATGCCCCTGTATGGTTCTTCATCCCGAAGAACCACTGAAGCACCAAAATATGGTGCCATATAGCACAAAAAGTTTGATATATACTTTGAAGTGCTATATAGCACCATTTATTTTAAGAGTGATAGTTTAGATTTCATCCAGACAGCTTTATGAAATTCAGTTTTACTATTTACCGTTTTCTTCAAATAAACATATTTTTTTCTTTTTATAGTTTCAAGCCGAGAAAATGGAGATTGACTCTAATGACTTGTCTGATAACTTCAATTACTCATATGACTATAACTCCACTGAAGGGCTGTGCTCAGTGGAACGCAAACAGCACGTTGAGAGGTTCCTTCAGCTATACATTCACCCCATCATTTGCTTGGTTGGTTTTATCGGCAACACCCTGGTGATTGTGACGTACGCCCTCTATAAAAGAACCAAGTCAATGACCGATGTATACCTACTGAATGTGGCCATCGCCGACATCATGTTTGTGGTGGCACTGCCTTTGATCATCTACAGTGAGCGGAACGGATGGGCTATGGGGAACTGGTCTTGTAAGCTGCTGCGTGGCGTTTACAGCGTGAACCTCTACAGCGGCATGTTGCTTCTGGCTTGCATCAGTGGAGATCGCTACCTTGCCATCGTGCAGGCCCGCAGGTCATACCGGCTGCGTTCCAGCACCCTGCTTTACAGCCGATTGGTCTGTGTGCTGGTCTGGTCACTGGCCTTGGTCCTGTCTCTTCCCACCTTCATTTTTTATCAACGGTATCAGCCTTCCCCTTTTGAGTTTTTTTCCGTTGATGACATTAATAACACCGACTTCAAAGATTCACCATACATGTGCTTTTTTAGATTTAATTCTAACGTAACAGCAAAAACTATAAAAATCGCAGTGCCTAGTGCTCAGGTGGCAGCTGGTTTCTTTCTACCCCTGGTGATCATGGGTTTCTGTTACATCAGTGTCATCGCCACCCTCCTTCAGGCCAAGAACTTTCAAAGACACAAGGCAGTGCGTGTAGTCCTCACCGTGGTCCTTGTGTTTGTGGCTTGCCATACGCCCTACAATTTAACGCTGTTATATCGTACCGCTACCATTCTTGATGAGCAGGAATGCAGTCATGAAGAGGCCGTAGAGTTGGCCATCATCATAACAGAAAGCCTGGCCTACCTGCACTCTTGTCTCAACCCCCTGCTTTATGCCTTTATCGGGGTAAATTTCAGAAATCATTTCCGGAAGATCATAGAGGACATCTGGTGCTTGGGGAAGAACTACATGTCTGCTCGACGGTCCTCAAGGGTCACCTCTGAAATGTACATATCCACACGGCGGTCTGTAGATGGATCAAACAGTGACTATGGCACTTCGTTTACGATGTGATTCGGCGCTGAATGTGCATGATAAATGTTTTGATCCGTGGAATATGTGATCTTTTGCAATGGGTAAAGGGTGTCTGAACAGTATAAATCTTCTGTATGTTCATTCTTTTCGAATTGGACATGCTCTGTATGTAGAAGAATCTATATCTGTTTGAGTTTAAAGAGAGAGCTCAGAGTCACTGTTCGGCACACAAACATTTTGACAATATACTGACACACATTGAGTTTTGTACATGTACGGAAGGGATGCTGAAGATAAGTCAACAACCTTTCAGAATAAGTTTAAAAACTTTTGAGACTATTGTTGTGAGACAAACAGTCTCCAGTAATTTATATACACACCCTTAGAAAAGGTTTAGAGACCATTTCCAAAATAGTTTTTCTAAATTTACTATTTACAGGTATGTATTGAGGTAAATTATCATTTTTGTTTCATTCTGTTATCTACTGACCATTTTTTTTAGTAAAAATATTATTTCTGTTTGAATTTATGTGCAGAAAATTAAATTAAAACTGGAGAAACATGTCGAAATAACAGAAAATATGCTCTGCATTTTTTAAAACCTCAAATACTGCGAAGAAAAAATATTAATATTCACTTTTTGTACATGTATATAAGTATGTCCTTTTAGAAATTGAAGTAAAAAGTGTAAAATGTTTAAAGATTCTTAAAGTGTCTCAACAAGTTATAAGATTCAGTTTGCCAAATCAAATGTTTAGCATTTGACCTGGCTGAATATAAACATGACCTTTAAGTAATTCTGTATTTTTTATGTATTCAATGTTTTTTGTTTGATGTAAAGAAATAGAGACTCTGACATGTTGTATTGGCCTTGTGTCTGTATTATAGTCATTTAGACGTTTGGGTTCAGTGCTCATTGAAGTGTCCTCTGGTGCCCCCTATAGTTAAAAAAAACATTGCACCACATAGCAACACAAAGCTATTTCACACTGTCACATCATCACTATCACTATATATTTCAGGCACAGGAAGAATAGCTAAATTTTCAAATTTTCTAGTTATTTTAATTTAATTATTTTTTCTTACACTCATTTTTAGTCTTGTTTAATATGGGTTTAATAACCGTTGCAGAAGTATGTGCTTTAAAACAGCCGCTAGTAGTTTGGATTATCAGTATTAATATTATGTTTATATAATGCTGTTTAATTATTAGATATTTCTTAATTCGTAGTTGCTTTAAACTTAAAATATTTACAGTTTGTTTTATAAAACCTATACATTACATTCAATGCTCTCTGAAAAAGAACTCTCTGGGTAAATGTCAGTGTAGGCTACTTAATGTGAGCTATTGTTTTACATCATAGTAAGTTACAGCATATTTGCAATACACTCATGTGTTCGGTGTCTAGATGGTTTGATAAAATTGATAGTAATATTTCAGTTACTTTGCCAAAATAGCGTGCATGAAAGGGAATTGAAAAGAAAATCAAAATGAGCTCAGATGAAAAGCATTTAAGTTGTCTGAAATATTCTTCTAAAAGGAGCATTTTTATCGGGCGTGTACATTCTGGTTCTGTCACTCTAATAGCAATAAACAGGTTCTTTTATTACCATTGAAGTACTGAGGAGATTGGTCAAATGCTAATTTTAGAAGAAAATTTGAGATTGCACTTGCTTTTGCACCTGAACTCTTCATATAACGTTAATCCTAATGTAGATTCTAAATTACTTCAAGCAGACTTCCAGAATCTTCATTTTGTTTTAATTGTATTAATTTGACGTCGTTGTAGCAACTATGTCTAGCTTTGCATTTCCAGCAACAAATCGTTATCATTATCAAATAAAAAAATACTAAAAGTAAACACATTTGATCTACTTGAACGCTCTACGTCATGCAGCCGGAAGTTCCGGCAGAGCAGGACGGAAGTAGGTACGTGGCTGCTTCAGCTGACATTCAGCATGATGGCGACAGAGGTTCAGAGCGGCGACCTCAACAGTGCAAATTCAAGCCGGCTCGAAGTTTCTATCGACGGATTGACTTTGAGTCCCGATTCCGAGGGCGAGCAGGAACAGGCCGAAACGTCTGTTGCTCTGTCGGCGGAACAGAGCGCCATAAACCGGGCTGTCGATGAAGAGGAGGGCGAACACACAAGCAGCCACACGATCGAAAGGAAATGGGGCTTTCCTTTAGCGGAGCTCTATGGTCTGGCGCTCATATTTTTTAAAGGTATCGTTATCTTATGTCACTGTACACACCAATATTGCCAATAGTTTAACACGTGGATGCATTTTGCATTGCTCTCTTTGATGCTATGGATTTATGGGATGCACAGATTGCTTTCGCCATGTTATCATGTTCCGTTTATTAAGATTCTAGCTTCACCGGATATACTGTGCTTGGTGAGAAGTTTTGCCATCATGAGATCTTCTGAGTCTGTCTCAGGCCATCCCAGTTGTTATGGATGAGGACCTCTAGAGGTTTTGATTCGGCTCCTATGTGTCATCTGTCATGTGATGGCTTAAACTCAATATGAAAGGTTACAGAAAGATTTAAACATACGAGTTTAATTGGTGAACCCCTGGAGCTACTGTGTCCGTTAGGTCTACAGAGGTCTGGTTTAGCAATAGGAATATTTATCCATTAACATAGTTATTCTCAGCAAGTCTTTAGTTATATTTTCTTGCATCTGGTTTGGTGAGTAAATCTATGTGTCCATCATGAGCTCTCCAGTCTGCTAAGTGCTTCAGCGCTTAAGTGATGCTGCACACTTGATGTCCTGATAAAGATGTTTCAGATTGCAGCAGAGGCCGCTGCTTCCATTATGTATTTTTTTTTTTCTTGTTGACAAGTAAACCAACAGATCTATTGGACATTTAAACACCAATGTGAATGGCATCGTTCTGCATCCCAAGTTAATCTTTTTACAATATTTGCATTTATGATGTTACTACTATCCGATTTTTAGAATCACATTTCCCAACATCTTATGTAATGAGTGCTTGCTGTATTTTTTCATGTCATTTTACAATGTTCCTCTCAGAGAAAGATGGAAAAGCCTTTCATCCAACCTATGAGGAGAAACTTCGACTGGTGGCCCTACACAAGCAGGTGTTACAAGGGCCTTACAACCCAGACGCTTCGCCTGAGGTGGGCTTTTTTGATGTGCTGGGAAATGACCGCAGGTAAGCGTGAAGATTTTGTCCCTCTATTGTGAGAACTGAACTGTTGTAATTTCATGTTAAATGAATCTGCTTTAGAATTTTGGTTTTCCAGTTGGTTATGTTGTTATGGGGAAGGAGAGATTCGAAATATGCGAAGATTACTTACACCCTTTCAGTGTGGCTTTAATTTTTTATCATTTTTTGAATAATACTTTTTTTCTTACCGTAAAACCTCAAGTATGTAAAGGGTTTTGTGCGATAACAAAGGTCTCATTTATACAGGAGAGAATGGTCATCTTTGGGAAACATGGAGAAGGACGAGGCCATGCTGGAGTTTGTAAAGCTGTTGATTAAATGTTGCAATTTATTTGCACCTTTCATTGCATCACATAAGATCGAAAAGGAGGAGCTGGAGAGAAAGAGGTCAGGTCAACAGATCAAGATTGATTTGTGTCTCCTTCATTGATGCAGGTTTCCCAGTTTTAAATGCGATATTCTGTTTTTACCCCTTAACCTTGCTGAGTAGGCGAGAGGAAGAGGAGCGGCAACGCAGAGAAGAAGAGGAGCGTGAGCGACAGCGTCTGGAGGAGGAGAGGCGTAGACGTGAGGAGGAAGAGAGGCTGAGGAGAGAGGAGGAGGAGAGGAGACAGGTTGAGGAAGAAAGACTGCGAGTTGAACAGCAAAAGTAAGTGATTTAGGCCCGGTTTCACAGACTAAATGAATGTGTGACCTGTCTTAACTGAATATAACTTGCCCAGAAATATCTTAAAATATATCAGTGCCATTGTTTTGTGTCAAGATGCGCACAAGTAATGTATTCTTCTTAGGCATTTTTATTCAAGCGACATAAATATCTCAACTAAGGCATAGTCCTGGCTTAAAATAAAATGTGTCTGGGAAACCGGGCCTTAAGGTTTGAGGTTTAAGTAATCCAGAACTAAACTTAAACCTGTTTCACACCAAATTAACATATAATTGTTCTTTTTTAGTTGTTTTACCGTATTCAAAACTTGATTTTGAAATAAAAAATCCTTAGAATCATACATGGCAAAACAAATTCACTGGTGAAAAAAGGCCTTACGGTAAGGCTGCATTCCTACTTGACTGTTTACATTTATTCATTTCTAATATACTTTCTTTCACTCTGATGTGTCAGGCATCAGATCATGGCTGCATTGAATGCACAGACAGCTGTGCAGTTCCAGCAGTATGCAGCGCAGCAGTATCCAGACAGTCTGGAGCAGCAGCTCATCCTCATCCGGCAGCTGCAGGAGCAGCACTATCAGCAGTACATGCAGCAGCTGTATCAAGTGCAGCTCGCGCAGCAGCAGGTGAGAGATCTATCACACACAATCGTCTCCGCCGAAGCTTTTCGCTTTGAGGAAGTGAAAACTTGAATTTTGAGATCGTCAGTGCTCAGTTTTCACACATTGGGATTATGACTGGGTGTTTAACCATACGCTGTGCTTACAAATTGATAATACATTACTAGGTTCACGATTACGATATTTCAAGACAAATTTCACATTTGTTATTTTGTTTAAGAAGGTTTCATGAAACCTTCTGTATGGAAACCAATAAAAAGTAATATGGGTGTGTTATTTAAGGATAAAACAGAATTTTAGCGTAAAATTTAATTCAAGGAATTAGGAAAGCTAAGAGGGAAGCAGGAGAAGCACAAAATAAAATTGATACAGCTGCGGAAAAAAGAGACCGTTTAAAATTTTCATTTCATCAGCATTTCTAGATGTATTGTGACCATTCCAGTATAGTGTTGAATATTTTTATTAGAAATTTGGCAGAACTATTGTTTGCAGTTCACAGAATGAAACAAAAAAGATAATTTTACCTGAATTAAATACCTATAAATAGTAAATTAAGAAAAAAATAAAATAATTTTGTAATGGTCTCTTATTATCTCTTGTATCGCAATATGTCATATCTTGATATATCATTGCACTCTCCTAGTATAATGTCTCATAGTGTATTCCCACTTGATATTGACACTTGGTATAAAGACATTCATACAGTTTACATTTATGCAAATGCTTTTATCCAAATCACCATAGAGTGCATTAATTTACATTTTACCTTTATGTGCATTCCCTCATAATCAAACTCTTGACTTTGTGTTATTGGCATTAAATGGCAATATTTATTTGCAGGTGTATTATAATGATATGATGGGTGTATTATAAATGTTATTATGTGTTATAGCATAGGATTGCTTATTGCCTTTGTCAAACCGGTAAACACTGTAGCTCGTGAGCCTCATTCGCGGTAGACCAATCACAGCAGACTAGGCTAGCCGAAAAGAGGGGATTAGACAAATGAGTCGCAGAATGAATCATTTGAGAGTCAGTCCAGAAGTAGGGTAAGAATAACTACCTATTATTACGAAATAAGTGTTTTTACACCATTTATGTACATAAACTTGTTGCTGGACACTCCATAAACCAAAGTAAGGCCTTAAAAACTTGGTGGGGCACCACCATGCTTATTTGTGTTTAAGATTTTTGCCCATGTTTGCTAATTGAAAATAGTTTTTTTTGCGACACTTTAAATAGACCAGTGTGTTCAAGCTTTCTGTCTTTTTTACTCAGGCTGCTTTGCAGAAACAGCAGGAGGATGCGATAGTGCTGTCCACATTAGAGGCCAGTGAGGTGTCATCGCCCCCTGCTGGAGAGGAGGGACCTCTACTGAACGGCCGGGCAGAGTCCACGACTGACAGCTTAGAGCGAGAGCCAGACCTGGAGGCTGCAGATGAAGTTACTGAGAATGGACCTACAGGTGAGATGAAAACATCAAATCAGATTTGTACTTGTGCTGGTCTTATGCATGATTCATCCGAAACATGTTATTCCAAAGAAAGTGTTTTCTCATCATAATCTTTTTATCAAAACTAGGTCTGCATGATTCATAGCAAATTATAGTATTGCAGATGCGCATATTGCAGTAGTTGGCAATAACTGAATTATTTTAATACTTCACAAAAATGCTAATTTCATGTTCTAACTCCTATTCCGTATTCCTGGTGCATAGATTCTCCACCTGTAATAGCAGCCCCTTCTATGTGGACCCGACCACAGATCAAAGACTTTAAAGAGAAGATCCGTCAGGACTTGGACTCTGTCATCACAGTGGGCCGGGGGGAGGTAGTGACCGTCCGGGTCCCCACCCACGAGGAGGGCTCCTATCTCTTCTGGGAGTTTGCCACTGACTATTACGACATTGGATTTGGAGTCTTCTTTGAATGGACTGACACTACAAACGCATCGGTCAGCGTGCATGTCAGCGAGTCAAGTGACGAAGAAGAGGATGAGGAAGGTCAGATATTTCTGGATATTATGTGTGTAGAATTAGTTTCCTTAATCGTGCCTAGTTATTGATTTTAATGAGATAAATTTGATGATACATTGCTGGTATGACTGTAACATTTTCTCTTTTTGTAAAAAATATTTATATTTATAAGCTTTGCTCTCTTCCCCTCAGGAGAGGGCCATTCAGAAGAGGAGAAGGCTAAGAAAGAGGCTGGGAAACCACAGGTGGATGAAATTGTGCCGGTGTACCGGCGGGACTGCCATGAGGAGGTGTACGCTGGGAGTCACCAGTATCCCGGCCGTGGTATATACTTGCTCAAGTTCGACAACTCTTATTCCCTCTGGAGGTCGAAAACCGTCTACTACAGAGTATACTACACCAGATAAGCCTGGAGGCAAGACTGTGGGACAGGAGTGTGTGTGTGGAATTTAGCAGGAATGAAAGAATAAGTGAGGAAACGTACGGGACGTGAACTACTTTGGGGAGGGACAAACAGATGGGACATGCGTGTTTCGTTGTGTATGCAAACCTTGTGGGCGTGTGTGTCATGCTGTTTCAGTTCATGAGGAATTGGGTCATGTACTTGGCATCCCATGTTTTGCACTCTAAATGATGTAGTGCTTGTTGATATCACTGTCTTATATAACTAGTGTGACTTACATCAGCCTTGATCTTCTAATTTCATCCAAAGAGGTGCTCCGGTAGGATAAATACGTATGTATCCTAACGAAAAATGTAGTCGAGTTCCTCCTATCAAGCACATAGGACAGAAGTGCATCAGCGTGCGCCCCGCCCAAGTGCTGCCCGTATAAAACAGACGGACAAGACTTTCTCATGATGGAGCGGTGGATGAAATGTATCTGGACTACATGATGGAGGCCTTTATGAATGGAGATTTTGCAGCATTTTCTAAAACAGATGGATTGTGTCTAAAACATTTAATAAATATTTATTAATCTCTGTGGTAAGGTAGGTCCCTTCATGTGTTTCTGTGTCCTGTAGCATCTTGATCATTAAATTTTTTGCTTACACAGAGCCCCAAATCTATGGTCTCAAGTTGTCAATGTTCTTTTGTGTATTTTTCAGTTGTCAGTATGGTTCAGCAGTATTGACCTTTAATGTTGTGGCACTGCAAAAAATTCTTGCCATTTTTTATTTCATAGTTTCTTTGTTGAATTTCCATGCATGTAGTTACAGACAGCCATGTCAAAGCAAAAAATGTTTATGAGTTTCAATGTATATTTGTTACACTTGGTTCTCCATCACAATAACAAGCATCTCTCATTCTCATTTATAATATTAATAATGAAATGTTTGTATAGCTAATTGAGACTAACTATCAAAAACAGCATATGAATCTCTGATTCACCTACTTTTTTCTGTTATTTATGGACAGGTCAATGTTTTCTAGATAAGAATTTACAAGCATTTTTCTTTATCACTATATTGCTTTAAAAGAGTATCATTTCATCTTCAAATATTGGATTCATCCAACATCGTTTATGTTAACAAACACAGATGCTGTTTCACTGTGCTGATATGATGAATAAAGCATATGTCCATTGATTGAAGTGTTAAGTCAAAGAGCTGTGATGATTCCGCTTCATAGAGACTGTCATGCTGATGCTGTCCAAAGACTACATTTAATATACCATGTACAGTTCATTGGTTATAGTTACTGGCTGTTTTTTCCCCATGTATTTTTCTTCTTCTTTTTTAATGCTGACTTCAGGCCTTCGTATAGTGAAATGTGACATGGAGCATGGTATTGTTGAAGATTCTGGGAAATAGATGAACCAAGGTATTGATATGAAAATTTTGACTATAAAGGCATGAAGAAGTGTTTTTTTATTGGTTTCACTTATTTGGTCTGATCTGTATGCATATAAGGATGAGTGTATATTTGATGGATTAAATTTGCGTTCCTCGGTATGTTCAGTCTGATTCTTCTCTGACTCAGCGCTTGCATTATTGTTAAAAAACAATAGAAGCTTTCACAGCAATGCTATTGGATTTAATGACTACAATGGGAGTTGTATTGGTTTTGGCTATGGATCTCTGCTGTGTTGGCTTCCGCTGGTGGGATGTTATCTAAATCTAATGACCATAATGGTATTTGTAATGGAAATTATATATTTTAGAATTTGTATATTTAACATGAGACAATGTGTGAACCAAACTATGGGAATTACTTTGGTAGCTGAGCATGTGATTCTTTCGTCATAGAAGTCTTACAGAGCAAAGTTTATGATTTTCCTATGCAAAAGGAAGTTTCAACAGGCTGGATGTTAACAGGAAAATGAGTATCAGTTCTATCCAGATATGCGGCTTCAGCTGGTTTCACTGCCACACCAAACAATAGTCAACTTCCTTTACACTGCTGAATACCAAAAATGCTCATCTGATCCTCCCTAAAATATTTTATTTTAGAAACATACCACTCCATTGAACCACAAGAGGGAGCTATAGAAGAGCGGATAAAACGTCGCATTTTAAAACAACATTTGTAATTTTAAATAATTAAAACATTTAAATAATTAAAAGGGAAAATAAACAGATTTTCAGTACTTGCGTTTTTAAATCATAAAATAATAATAGGGTTGGATCTACGTGGCTGATCTTTACCTTTTTACTTTCTAAAATCTTTCCTGCGTTTTGTCTTTTGAAAATAAAATAAATTATTTTGAATGTTGATTAAATAAGTCAAATGAAACAACTGAAAATGTAAGAATACGAATTTATCATTATCAGACAGACACACGAACATCCAATCACGTGAAAGTCCATTCCGGGTTTTCCAAGCAGCACGAGCAGGTAACCTCTCCTCACAGCGCTGTTTGGAGAGCAACCAATCCAGTTCCAGTCGCTACAGGTGGTTGGAAATCTGTTCTCCTTGTTTTCCCCGTGTACTTTCCCTTCACTTTTTCGGCTCGTCCCAGTGCTTTCAAAAAGAATCAGCGGACACCAAGCGCTAACGTCCCGGACTGCTTCTGCATCTTTTAAAATCATGGCGGGACATTTTCTTTTCAGAACCTTAGCTTGTGGATACTTCTGGGACACACTTTTTGGATGATTAAACCCCTCATCCTGTTGTTCTTTTACATTTAAATCGGCGTTAAAATGCCTTTCCCCCAGAGAACCGTTGAGCCTCAGCTGGTGAGCAGGTTGAGAGGGAGCGAAGCCTCCGAGAAGAGTTTCATCTCATCGGACGGTCGCAGAGTTCGCAAACCTGTTTTGTTCAATTATCTGGAAGAAGTTTGTTGTCACACACTCATCGGAATTTTGCATCAACTGTCTGATCTATCGCGACATGCCAGTGAAATATTCCTGGGAATTGAGACTCAGGCGGGGTTGGTCTCCCAGAGGGCAACGAGGATTCAAGTGCGCCTGGAGAGATTGCAAAACGTCGCGCGCAAGCTTGATCCCCAAAAAGTTAAAATACGTAAGTTTACAATGTCGATTCAATAAAGCTTCATTCACTCTATTGTTTCTGAGGTAATTACGTCATAAAAGGTAATGACATCATACATGTATTGGGTAGTTCTAAAGGGTGCGCTCGAACTTTGAAACCGTGTATTTTTTATTCAGATGCGCAAAACAAAAGGCGAGTGTGAATGTTATGAGACGAGCACATGGCGTATTGTTGTTGTAATGATTTGAGGCGAAGAGAAGGCAATATTCCTAAAGGGCAGAAGTCATGTCAAACGTGATAGATCTGTTTTAACGTACCATCTGCGTCCATTAACACCCCTACAGCAAACCAATGAAAGACACCCCACCTTCACTGCTGGGGAATTATGCGGATACTTGCTCATCACACAGACCAGACTTCCTCTGTGAGAAACGTCAGTAAGAGAGATGTATTAAGTGGATATGACATGAATCATCAGTGTAGGTAAATAAAAGTTCCCAAAGGGATCAGCTCTTACATCCTGTCCTTGAGAGGAATCGTAAAACAACAATAACATGTCACATTATACAGACAGACTGAGGATAAATGACTCACTGTGGGGGTCTGTGCTGAACATGACCGACATTTGACCAACAGACAGCCCTGTTCTCCTTTTGATAATGGAGAATTTTTATTTCATCATTGAATAGTTTATTCTGTTTGATACTTATTTAAAAGATGGTATTCTATACATCCCAACAAGGTTGAAGCAGATGTTTTCAGATGAGCTGCAAGTTATGTGGGAAAACTAGAGAATGCAGATTAACACTACACCCACGTTCAGGTTACACGTTTTTTCTGTAAACACACAATGTTTGTTCTTAAAAAAACTGAGATATATAATCTATAATAACAAACAGACTATATAATAGGAAAGAGTAAATGTTAAAAAGTATTAGAGAGATAAGGATAACCAGAATTGACACTCAGCCTATTTTACTTTTAATACGTCGAGCCCTGCTTATGCACATTAGTCCTGTTATGTAACCCATACATATCGAATTAAACATACATTATAATGAAGAAGCAGTGTATTGAACTTTATTTCTTAAAAGTTCAAGTTCAACTTCAGAGTGAGCATTTGTGTCACTTATTGTTGGCCTAAAAGAGGAACACCTATGATGTCAAGATGGGGCATGAATTTTTCTTCTTTCTCCAGACTGCATTAAAAACCACCTTTAAAACACATTTAAAGGGACAGTTCACCCGAAAATGAAAATTCTGTCTTCATTTACTCACACTCAAGTTGTGACAAATCTGTATACATATCTTTGTTCTGATGAACGGCGAGAAAGGTATTTGGAAGAATGCTTGTAACCAAACAGGTAATTTTTTCTACTATGGTAGTTAATGGTGGCCAAGAACTGTTGAAACCTTTTGTTGGTTACCAATCCAAATTGCTTAATTGTCACGATCCACATGAATCAAAACTTTCTCTAGGAGAAAGTACGTCTGTTAGCGACATAATAGCGACATAATTGTCTTCTCTAAAACCGTCTAGTACGGTATGTGTGTCGTGTCGGTCCTTCTTCTGTTGTCATGCCCATTCTTGGTTTCCTGCTTGACTTTGGTTTGCATATGATAAAAGGGTGGAGCTGTTCAGACAAACAATAGTGCCCCAGTTCACTATCTGAAACAGCGAGTAAATGATCACACCAGACTATTTACAGATCAAGCGATTGATGTGTTCTCTGGTTGTGTACACTACAAACCACAGAGGTCTTATTATGATTCATTAAGATGGTGTGGCTGTTGTTGTCCACTCATGTTAGTGTGTGTGTACATGCATTAAAAAATAAAGTGCCATGGCTGGTATTTTATGGGTGGAAAAGCACATAGTACAACATTTTGAAGTTATTGCAATTATTATGGCCTGGGGTTTATAGGGTTTATTTTCCTACTCTTCTCTTTTATTAGCCCTCTTTGTTCGATGTGTTTTGCATGCATGGACTCAGAAGGGATTTCTGGGTCCAAGTACAACCCAAAGCCAGACCGAGGGAAAAAAGTCACCTTTGACCCCTGCAGCACTCGGCCTGGGAAAACAGCAAAACTATTCTTTCATTGCCTGACCACAAGCCCCTGATTTGTGAAACTCTCACACACACTCAGTGTACCGACATTCACAGAAACTCAGTTCAGTATACAGCCTCAGATGCACACAAGCCATTGAGCCTTATTGAATGCATTGAATACCTATTATACTTCATGTTACATTGTGTTTCCCATGATGCCTCCCATACTCTCCCTGCTTGGCTCAAGTGGTGAGAAAGCCTTTGAAGTGACTGCTTTGACTGGTAGTGACATGCAATTGTGCACCGGCTGTCAAAAAGCAAGATACACGTGGTGTTGAGGAAAACCTGCGTTGTGTCCTTAATGTTATCTGAGGGCATTCATGTGTTTTTTTTGCTACTTTGTGTTTAACTGGCTTTAACTTTTAGTAATACATTTGTTTAACTTTGTTTGTTACCTGATTTGATTTTCTTCTTAAAATTTACATTGATTGTCTCATTTTTTGCTAGACTTTTTTAATTGTCCAGCATGCAATGCAATAGGGTACTGAACTCAAACATTTGGTCCATTTAAAATGTTTTCATTCCTCTCTCATCCTTTTTAAAAGGAAATCTACCCACATAAATGCTGGGATTTTAAGTGTGCAAAAGCCATAGGGATTAAAGACATAGACCACCAGGCCTGGACATGTGAAAGTATGATTAACATTTGGGAAAAATACATGTTTTTGAACATGAATGTTATTTACAACAATTAGGTAAAACCTAAATGGGTTTTTAATGGTCACAGCGGTTTAGTGCACAAAACCAAATGTGTGTTTAAGAATTTGGTGCTTGAAACAGTCACAGAGCATATCTTTTCTTGCTGTTGTGATGGTTTATCTCCACCCAGCATTTTAAAAAATGTATCCTTGTTCAGACACAGCTAGGAAAGCATGTCTAGAGGGCAAGGTATAGTGCAGCCAGAGTGTTTAACTCAATTTCATTGATATTTTTCTTCTATGATTTTCATTTGGTGACTTAACTCAGGGAATGTGTTCTTCATGAGCTTATAGAGATGACAGAAAAAAACTGTCTGTAAGATTGCAAGATTTATTCTAACGTTGCGACATTATTCATCGATTATTGTAGTTTCTTAGAAAGTTTTCAGACTCACAATCATGCTTTCACATATGGAGCAATTTTGAAGAGTGTAAATTTTTTTAAGTTGACTGTTGGGTTCAGTTTATTATAATAAAGTTTAGAAGAAGAGGGTGGACACACATGGGTTTCTAATGATTTTTGTGTAACCATTGTCAACCACTTTAAAATCAGCCTGAAGGGAATTAATGAGCCAAAGTTGCATGACGGTACGTGTCATCGTTTTGTTATGAACCAAGAAGTTCTGATGCTTTTCCAGTGAATGTACTGTTGTACGTTTGGGATGTTTCTGTTGTTGTGAAAATTCATGCTCGCCCTTCTGAACGTCTGGAGGTTAAGTATGATGGATTAAAAACTGGGAAGATTTAGAATCGCACACGTTGAGAAGCGGAAGAACGTGAATAAGTTGAATAAGATAAAAGACGTGATTACGTAACATGTTTTGATGGACTGCCAGGCTTTAATCCTCAATGTTTGCCAGGTATTATGGGGCTGGCATTAGGGAATACCGTCTTCAATGTTGACCCTTGGCATAGAGGCTGGTCGAGGGTTAAGCTATTTTAGTAGAAACATCTGCCTGCTTATTCTCTCAGTGTCACGAGACATCTGGCTGGATATTTTACTAAAGTTTATTAAACAAAAATGGAATGATTTATAAGAAATGGTTAAACAAAGGGGGAAAATTATGTGGTTTACTCTTTGCTCACCCTCATGTGACTTATTTCTTCCCTTCTGGAACTTAAACGGAAATGGGGCTTTAACCATTTACTGTCAATGCACAACATTGCAAAAAAAACAGTTTAGACATTGTCATACATCCTTTTGTAATCCACAGAAGAAAGATAATCAAAGAGGTTTGTCTTGTCATTGAGGGTGAGTAAATGCAACAGGTTGGTTCCATTGATAGTCCCATAAGTGGTTTTAAATGTATTTCCTGCAAAAATGACAAATCTCTTCTAAATGTCGTTGAACAGGATCTCGTAAATGTCTTTATTCTGCAATCTTTTGTGCCCAAACAATATTCATCGGACAGCCTTTTTGTCTGATCCTCACCCTTTCAAACAGTCACTCTCTGGTTAGATGCTTTTATGATGCCCGTGCCTTTCATATATTAACTGGTCCAGTTGCGTGTGTGTGGGTGAGTCCATTCAGAGTTTTTGTCCTTGATGTCTTTCTATATGGATTCTCTCAGATCTCACCAGCCGGTCCTGCCCGAGTGTGATCTGATCCATCTCATCCGCCTTCAACTGGCCTTGCGTCCTATAAAGCTTTTATTAGGCATACTTTGCTATATCAAGGGCCATGCATGATTTCTGTTTATGGACTATGGCGCATTGCTCATCCTAAAGCCAGCTGGATTATCGATGGCATTACTGAGCTATAAGAACCCTCAGCTCATATGTACACATGTTGTTCCGTAGCCTAGGCCTCTGGGTACAGGGACTTCAAATACACAAGACATGTGCTTCTACGTTTATGATGTTTCTGTTGTTGTGAAAATTCTTCATTCTTAATGGTTCATCCAGCTTTAGTCGTCTCATACGATGCTTCAGTTTGTCTCAGCGGGCGCTCGAGATTGGATCTTTGAAGACGTGTGTTTGCTTTGTGCTTGTATCAGCCCACGTGCCCCAGCTCTGTGTGTAGGCTCAGGTTTGTTTTTCCATCAGAGAAGCCCCGGGGCAGGACAGAGGGGCTGCTGTGTCACACGCTGGTGATGGTGATGATAATGATGAAAGCTGTGTTGTCCTTGCGATCGGGCCTAATCCAATAACCTTTGTGTTTTTAGTCCTATCTTCCTGCATGCTATATTAGATCAAACAAGTTGTGTCCTTGCGCACACATAGATGTTGGCATATGCCCACATACTGTACATGTTCTTGTAGGGGCCAGAGAAGGGAAATGAATTGAAAGGGAGCAATCTTGTGGCACGAGGCTATTTATTGCTTTAGTGCAGGCCAAAAAAGGACACATGAAGTTCCTTTCATGTCACGCTTAGCGTCACATGTGTTGTCATACGGATGTCATGATCTAGCTTAAATTATGAGTCAGTTGGCTTTAGGAAGTGCTGGCTGTGTAAACATTTTTTAACTATATGCAAATTTAATTTTAAAACGACCTGAAGGGAAATATAAGCCAATGTGGCATCGAACCTGTAATTGTTTCGGTATTACCCGTGACAGCTGGATCTTGTTCCAGTAAACACCCTCTCGTGTTGGCAGGTTCTGCTGTATTTTTGTTGTTCTGTTGAATGCTGCATTATTTCTTCTGGTTAGACCCTGACATTGTCACCTCAAATCATTCAGTACAACATGTGTAAGACAAAAAGTTAAGTAAAGTTTTTCCATGATAAGGTTTTGTCAGCTGAACCTCTCTGACCTCAAATATATTTGGAATTACACTCTGTGATTTAAAAGGGATAGTTTAGCCAAAATGTAAATTCTTTCATTATTTTATTTTACACAATGTCATTCCAAACCTGTTTAACTTTCTTTCTTCTGCAGAACACAAAAAAAAATATTTTGAAGAATTTTGATAACCGAACAGCATGGGCTCCATTGACTTACATTGTATGGATATAAAGCAGTTTGTGTTTCACAAAAGAAAAGCCATATACAGATTTTGAACAACATGAGGAATAGATTATGAAAAAGTCTTTATTTTTGGGTGAACCAAAATGACCAACGAATATGAATTTAGAATTTACAATATATATTATGAATATGAATATTTCACAACATACATGTTATGTGCAGTTGTTTAAAATGATATATCTAGCTATAAAAAAGTTATATTTTAATATTTGATATTACATTTTAGTGTAAAATAAATTTGTAAGGATTTAATTAATTTCTAGCACAATCTACAAAACCGCTTTTTATTATGAAATTAAAAATTGCAAACAATAAACGAAAAATAAAAAAAATGATGCAGGTAATAAATCCAACACAAAAATATTGTTTATTTAAAGCACTTCATAAATATACAGCACAATAAAAAATGCATTTCTGCTCAGTATTTTTGACAATTTTACTGCACGCGTCCCTTGCTCACTTTGAAGTGCTTTATTAGCTAACTTTGAAAGACATTGTCATTCAATTGGCTTTCATCTTGTCCATTTCATTGTGTTTTTGTCTATAAATACACTCTGTATCTTCAATCCTCTTCAGCTCTTATACACTCAGAAAGAATCCTTCACCAGTCAGCTCTCCGCAATGACGGAAGCTCTCAGCATCAGTCTTAATCATGTCTGTTAGGCTGTTTTTGGATTAGGATGGAAAACACCCTCCCTTTTGTCCGAGGTCAAAGGTTTTCCTCTCGAAGGTGCAGCCCATTTACAGGGAGTGATCATTAGCGTTCCTCCCAGCCTGAAGAGCCCCTCCCTTGGGCTATTAGCTTAGCTATAAGAATCACTTCAGGAGTGGAAGCATTAGGTTTGGGTGGCGTTTGGGATAATTCAGTGTTGTGTGAATGTTGTTGGACACAAACGCCAAAGCAAACAAAACAGGAGCTATGTTGGGCATGGCATGAAACTGAGGCGCCACATTAACACACACCCATTGATAAAACTCAGACATTACACCTGTTGATTTCAGTCATCTCATGTTTCATATAGTGAAAGACATGGGTGTGATATACTGCTCTACTTTATTTATGGTCTGGATCTGAACCCCTAGTGAGTTTTGCGTCCACTTTTTGCGTAAGGGAACTACTTCAGAATGCTCACAAGAAAACACTTTACATTTGTATGTTGATGATGCTCTTCAGCAGATGAGCTGGGATTTTTCTTACAGCAACACAAAGCCCATTGTGTCTGAAAGGCTGCTCACTGGAGTTATGGCTCGTGCGATGCTGTCGCCGCTTAGTAAAAATAAACATGGATTTTCTGGCCCCATCTGTCGCTCAATCTCTCCTGCCATTCCTCCACCCCCATGCTCATTCCTTCTCCAATTCCTTGTCACTTCCAGACTCCTTCACCCCCCTCGCTCATTCTCTGTGTCCTCTTTGAACTCTCCTATTAGACTTCATATGTTCACATGACTTGGATTACATAGTCGGAGTGTGTGTGTGGGTGTGTGCAAGTGTGTTGTTTATATGTGTGTGGTGTGCAACCAAACCAGGGCCTCATGCCCCACTGTGACCGGGCTCTACAAAGGAAATGCCATGTAGACTCTAGCACGTTTTATTCACCATGAAATTCTCTTAAAGCAGTAAAGCTTTTTTGCATTTTTTAAGTGCTGATCACCAGGGAGTTGGGAGTAGTTCACAAGTCATAGTTGAAATCGTTTATAAAAACCTGTTTGAAAATACATCACCTACTTAAAATGACCATGTGTTCCAACAGTTTCCAAGGACTTCATATGAAGATTCATTTAATATTTTATGATTACAGAAAAGTTAAGGCACATTTAAAGTGACAATATCCTTCTGGCACTTGTACTGTTGTCTGCATGTTAAAGGAACAGTTCACCCCAAAAAAAAATCTGTCATCATTTGCTCATCCTCGAGTTGTTTCAAATGTGTAAAAATGTATTAGTTCTGATAAACACAGATAAAGATATTTGGAAGAATGCTTGTAACCAAACAGTTTTTGGCCACCATTGACTACCATTGTAGGAAAAATTACAACGGTAGTCAAAAGTGCCCCAGAACTGTTTGCTTTCCAACATTCTTCAAAATATCTTCACACAACAAATACATTTAAAAAGCAGTTTTTCCTACCTTGGTAGTCAATGGACGCCTAGAACTGTTTAGTTACAAGCATTGTTCCAAATATCTTTCTCTGTTTTCTGATAAGAGAAGATCAGGTTAATATTTAAAAAACAATGCAAGATGACCATCATCAAACAGTGTAGTTCAGTTCAGTTCTGTGTCTCGTCTCTTTTTCCATTTCTGACACTCACAGGTTGTTTCCCACAGTCTGGCACATGCATGTAACACTTTATACATTTGCTGTCACCTTACTGGAGTATGTTATTCAGGAAGGACTGGTCGGTTGGAACAATTGTACCACACAGGCAATAAAACGATATTAAAACACATTTTTGCACACTCGACCACAGGACCCCCGGAGCACATCTCGTCCCTCCTGAACAAACACGCTTTGTGTAGAGAGGTGTGTGCGGTCAAATATGTTTGAGCTTTATGTCTGTTCAGCATATTTGCACAGACCAGGGTTCGAGAGTTTGCAATTTTCCTTCAGACATGGTTTAGTCCTGTGGGATGTGGAAGACTAAAAATAAAAAAGAATGCTTTCTCTTGTTATTCCTGCTCTCCTCTCCGTCTTTGTCTGAGTCTGTGTGTGTCGGGTCGGTTTGCCTTTAGGTTTGTGCGGCAGCTGCGTGTGGCTTGTCAAGGAGGGTCAGAAATATTATTCTACAATTTATTCAACTGACTCGTACAAAAACATATATTAATTTTCTTGACAATTTACGTTTTAATAATGATGAGGTTTCAATCCAATAAACTATAGTTTTGTTGTCGAATAGTAGTACCACAGTACAGAACACCATCCCATGCTGTCAAGAACTAGATTAGAGTACACTAGTTCGTTGATGTCATGGTTCTGTATGTGCAGTGTTGTATAAAGTACTAGAAAGCAATACTTGAGTGAAAGTACAAGTATCGTACTAGAAAAAGACTTTGGTAGAAGTAAAAGTTACCTTTTACAATAGTACTTAAGTAAAAGTCTTAAAGTATCTGATATTTAATGTACTTAAGTATTTGAAGTCAAAGTTTTTTTTTTTAAAGCAAGCGGTTAGAACTTTGATTGTGAACTTTATTGTGGCTTTCTTATAGTAAAGCATGAAGCATATTCAGGGTATCTTCTTAAAGTCACAAACAGTTGTCATTTGACTGTTTAACTTACTTGCAGTTAGATAATGTTTATGAAACTATATTTCCATCAGTGATGCAAATTACCAGAAACTAGTTCTAATTTGCATCACTGATGGGAATATAGTTTCATTTTTGAAAACGTGTTAACTTAAATGTCACCATATTATCTTGATTCAATAACATAGAATTATAAACAACACTCAGACTGCCGCCCTTAACACCTAGGCAATAACACTATTAACTGGTACAAACTGCTGTTGTTTGTGTTTTGCCTGTAACGTTACTGTACTTGTGTTATCGTTTATCTCCCACTGCATGTACCTTAAGTTAGTTAGCTGCTCTACTAAGAAAAAATCAGCCAACTCGTAGTGTGGCAATAAAAGCACTGTGACTTTGATCAACAATGCAAGCGTACATTCACAATTTATAAAACGGATAGTTCAAGTCCTTGATTCTGATTGGTTGAGCCGCGTTCGAAGCCGTTGTAAATTACTCAACAAACATACACCTGTGACCGCATTACATAAATGTTACTGCGCAACTGCCATTTGTGATGGTTTGTTTGCTTTGTTGCTTAGTAACCTCTTTGGAACTACATTGCTTGGCGGAGGAATACATGTGTTATAGCGTTATATTTTTTTGTTGCTGATGTTTATTTTATGAATAAAATAAATATTAAAAAAAATATTTTATTGGAGTAACCGTTTTATAAAAGCCCATTGAAGCCGTGTTTTACAGTGGATTTAGAACAGCTAGGGGGTTCTAACATGTGCGCCATGTCAGTTAACGTTACTTAGGAATGTTAACAAGCAGACGTTAGCCTGGCCATCACGTTAGCCAGATATCTGATACGGCTTATGATAACTAATGTTGAATCACATTGACATTGTGGCTTTACTGAATAACTATTCATTTAACCTGCCTCGATGTGCTTCTTCAGGTTGGACGGGGAGTTTTTGAATGCCAAAATTTCAGTGACTTTCGGTAGGCATAACAGGCACTTCATCCGGTAGGAAGAATCTTTCACTCCAATGTACAGAAACATTTCTTGCAAATACGGCCACGGATATATAACGTTATCTTCACCCTGTTCACCGAGTTCACCACTATCGTCGGGGTGGTCGTCTAAGATAACGGGAGGTCCTCCAGTAGGTGCTTCCATGACGCCGGCGGTTTCAGTTGTGCTTCCTACGCCTTTGGCAACAAATAAGCATTACGCTGAAATAGAGCGTGCGGAGCGTGCGTAATGCAATCTAGGAGAAGTGATTCGCCAAACCTCTTATTGCAGTCGCACACATTTCTTCTTCTGATTATTTTATTTAGTAGTAACGAGTAACGAAGATGCTTAGTGGAAATATAACGGAGTAAAAGTATACATTTTTATCTTGGAAATGTAGTGGAGTAAAAGTGAAAGTTGACATAAATTTAAATAGCGAAGTAAAGTACAGATACGTGAATTTTCTACTTAAGTACAGTAACGAAGTATTTGTACTCCGTTACATTACAACACTGTGTATGTGACGCGATAAAAAAGCATTCATATGTTCAGCTGCAGGGCAGACATCAAACTGATCCATCGTCGTCTGCCTCGCAGAACATAGAGCTGTTTGTTCCTTTCAAACTCTGACACAACAGATCATGTTTTCTGATGTTTATGATGGATTACCAAACGCAAGAGGAATGCACTCATACATGTACACTGTTCTGTGCTGCCAGGGTTTTTCCTGCATAGAGAAATTGGAGAAGGCCGCCTCCGTCAAATGTCGTGCCGCCTCAGACTCTCGCCTAAAATTATGTGGGGTGTCTTCACAAGATTTTAGATTTTGTGAAGATTTACAAGACTATCATTTGTAGCTGCAGTTGCGGCATTACGCCACAGTGGAGGCGCTGTTTCGTTATTAGCACACTGAGGCGCTAAAAAGAGTTGCAGAACAAGAGCTAGATGTGTTTCACGGCTGTTTGTTTTGCATCAAAGTGTGTTTAATTTCTTAAATAATATACATGGCGTACATGACTTTAACTGTGCAGTTGGATCGTTGAGTCAACGTACACTGTACACAGCGAGTTCGCCAGTGTGAATGACTAATCTGAACCGATTCATTTACACTATTGAACTTTTTAAGAAAATTTAAGAGATCATTGAATCATTTAAAGTGAACCACAGAGAATGCGAGTTGTGAATGAGCTTTGCTATGTTGGCTATTGTGGGCTATGTTAGTTGAAAATGATAAAAAGAAGCTTTATTTGATTAAAAAAAACATTTCTGTTTGGTTGAATAAAAGTAAGTTATAGAAAAGTAACTTTTATATAACTTAATAATTGTCATTTTCATCTAATTTTATTAGAACTTCTAATATGTCAAAGTCACTTTGGTTAAGCCACTTAAAAGTACGGTACAAGATCAGGATGCCACCACCTCCACCTCATTTTGAACCTGGAAATATCCTGGCTGCAGTGGAGTGAACAGGCCTGATCCATCCACGTAAACACTGCTGTCTCCATTCTGCAGACCTTTGTCTAGAAACAGACCTTTCACACTTAAACATTCGAAAAAAAGTCCCTCACAAACTTGCTTTCTTTGCACATGAACCTCGGTGCTTTAGGAGCATGATAACAGGGCATTAGGGCATCGTGTTGCTTTCCCTTTGTGATTGGTTTCTGTGTCCTCAGGTTAGTGGATTATAATGGGATCACATCACTGTGATCACTAACATGTAAAGCAGATAAGATATGTTTAACCATTTAAAAACCTTGTACCTGTCTGTCTAGCTTAATTTACGTAAGCTAATTTTGTCACATTTTATTACATGCATTTTTAAACGTTTTAATACATTGTGTTGGATAGTATAAATAATTTGTGTTGTTTTATTGTTGGATTGCTGAAACTGCAATTCACAGCATGCTTTGCATGGGACTAGATAAGGAGAGTAAAGGTAAAAGTTGTTCGATATGTTTTGTGTTTTTGAGCAAAACGTTTATTACTCCTTATTTGGGGATTGAGAGTTTCTGTTGCATTAGAGCTTTTGGGGGTTACCGGTGTTGAAGAGTGGGGGCTGCTAACCAGTTACATTTAGCATGCTGGCATTTGTTGTTGCTAGTTCAGATCCAGTTCAGTTGCTTTGTCATGTCTGATTTTATTGGGATTTACATCATTCAGCTAGGTTTTTTCTACCTAACCAAATGTGTCTGTACAGTTGTGGTGGTTTGACTTGATGTTAAGCAAGCAAAGAATTGAATTCAAGTCAAATATTTTTTTGTTTATTAACTGTCAATGTTTTTATTGAAGTTAGCTGCTGGCTTGTTTTATGAGTGGAGTATATGACTTTATGTTTGGTAAATTGAGCACTTTCGCAGAAGGTTTGTGGTTATTGCTCGCAGAGCTTTAGGTCTCTATATAGTCATGTTTTGGTGCATTGGTCACAGGAGTGCTCTCACATGTGAGAAAGACAGATGGTAACTTTGATGTTAAAGACAGGCATAACGCTTTTCTCTTTTGGGGTTTATGTGAGTTGTCCACACATCTGTGTGATTGATTTATTTGTGAAGACAAGTCAGGTTTGTATTTACCAGTCATAAAATGTAGTTTTTGTTCAAAGAGCCTCAAAGCTTTCTTTACACAAAGTCTGTGTTGATCCTAGTGGATATGCACCATATTAATAGCTTTTTGTTGATCTTTTGTGTCTGAAAGTTTAGTGATTCATAGAAAATTAAACTTAACTCGTTGTATGAATTGTCTGTGTGTGTTGTAATGTGATTGATATGATGGATATTGAGTATTATTAATTCTATTAAACTAAGCGTTATAAAACTTAGCAACATTGTGGAAATCAAGATCAATTGAATGTGCGTGTGATGTCTAGCATTCGATTTTTCAAGTAGCAAAAAAATGATATTAACTGTGTTTTAATTTTATGCAAGATTATTTTTTATCGTTTAAGTTGTTTTATTACAATAAATGTTTTGAATCTATGGCTGTTGTCTGTCTGAGAATTAAAGCCATTTACACCAAATGAAATAGTCTTCAAAATTTGCTGTATATTTAGATACAGTACTAACATTTTTATATTGAGCTATAATTTTATATCTTACAGTATCACCCAACCCTGTTTAATGGCAGTGGTTGCATGTATGGGCGTGTTGACCGCTATTGTTGTTTCATTTCCGAAACACTTCGTTTATTTATGAGAGCTCCAGCACAAGACATTGTTTGATTGATTCAGGGCTGTCACATGAAACATTCAATGTTTTTTGTGTCATCCGGTATAATGAAACTCCCATCAGACATGAGAACAGCAGATGAGAGGATCATTCACCCTTCATTACAGTGCGACGAACTTAATCCACATTCAAGCACTATTAGGGAGTGTTTTAAATGTTATGAGAAGAATACTGGGAGCTCAGACTGTTGCTGTCGTGAGCGAGTGTTCAGGTTCTCTGGGTGTGGCTCTTGTTTTGGTTTGAATTGAGCCCTGTCTCATCTTTCACCTGCTTAATCGCTTTTGGATCCTCTGGCGAAACTTGTGCATGTATGTGTGGAATTCTGCCTTGGGAACTTGTGTGTTGTCTTGGGCTGTGTTTGTGTCCGTGTGAGAATGTACTGTATTAGAGCTGGGAAAGCCATTTAGAAACTACTTGTAATTTAATGGGATAGTTCACCCAAAAATATAAATTCTGTCATGTTTCACTCATTTATTCCTCATGTCTTTAAAACCATGTGCATGACTCCTCTGTAAAATCACAACAGAAGATATTTTGAGAAATGCTTCATTGGTTTATTGTCCGTACAATAGAAATCAGTGGTGGACAGTGTTGTTTGGTTACCAACATTCTTCAAAATATCTTCTTTTGTGTTCTGCAGAAGAAAGAAAGTCATACAGGTTTGGTATGACGTGAGGGAGAGTGAATGATGAAATCATTTTTAATTTTAGTGGAACTATCCCTTTAGTTATGGTACTCTTTTGCATATAGTTAGGTACACCACAAACTACTAAAAATATTAGATTTTCTTAATGGGACAGTGTTTTTAAAAGTCTTACTCAGATTATTTCAATATTAGAAATATTTATACAAAACAATGAATAAGAAACATGTTTTTATATGTCAGCCATGCAGAGACTAAGGGTGTGTTCAAATACAGTGTGCCATGTTTGGTTAGATTAAAACGAACTCTGGTGCGAATCGTGCGATTGCTCTGTAAATGCGGTTTATTTGTGTAAGTGTGAACGCTGCCACCCAAAGAACGCTATTAGATATTTGCTTGCGCATGTAACAGAGGAATTCCTAGTGCAGTTTTGATTGCCGTCTTCGCTAGTTACCGGCTTGCTAAAAATACCCTCATATGCGCAGGCATACACTGAGCATGTAAAACCCATGCAGTACTGTGCACACAGTATTGTTTTGGATGTCCGGTAAGTTCCATTTTAAAATATAAATCAGAAAAGCTGTCCAATCACGTTGCGACTTTTCACGTAAGCTAAAGGTTAGATAGCTAAGGGAACCTAAATTATAATTTTTTTGGTCCGGACCAAAAGAACCGAACTAGAAATATGAACACACCCTTAAAGTTTCAGAAAACTGATGCATGTGAAAGTATTTGATCATTCTACATGCTACCATTTGGACTACAAAACCCAAACTGGAAAAGCTTTAGCTAAAGTACTATTCTGCTACTGGCAAATGTATTTCACTTAATATGTAAGTCGCTATTTCTAGCCAGTTACTCCGAAACACTGATACCACACAGGTTTTGATTCTGTCTCCCCATCACCATCTCTCCTCCTCCTCACTCTCCTCTTCTTCATCTTTTATTTACACTGACTCTTCAAATGAGTGGCTAAACATCAAATAAACAGCATCATTGCCGTTCGGAGGCTAGCCTTTAGCCTGGCCCCCTCTCTGGGGATCACTGTAGTGTCTGCAGCTGGAGAGTCAGGGGGAATGTGTGGGGTTAATCAGCCCATACAGGGCTGCGGTTCCTCTGGGAGCATTGCTCTGCAGGGACCTCCGGCCTGAAACTTCTGAAGTCTTTGTCCTCTCTGACAGGGAGGTAATTTGATAGTCTTTATAGTGTCTGATTTAAATGTCAGCATGGAAAAGGAAAAAGCTTAATGTCTTTCTTCTGCACTCTCTTTTTCATACTCTTATTTCCATGTTTCTTTAAAATCGTTGAATCTTTTTGTTGTAGCCCAAGAGCTTGTCTTCATGGGATGTTGTTTAAATTGTTTTTGTACTTTAAACATTTAAAGACTAGTTGATATTCTGTAAAGGAAGAGTTCAGCTCAAAATTATGAACCACCTTGTCCTTCAGAACCTATATCGGACTCTTTCTTCTGTGGAGAAAAAAACAAAACATTCTTCCAACTTAGCTCTGTATACTGTGGTAGGCTTTATGAAACCAGTTCTTTTTTATTGCACTTATGCTTTTTGTTGTACTTATGTTGTCGGAATTGCTTCGATTGTTTACCCCAGCTGTAAGTCGCTTTGGATAAAAGCGTCTGCCAAATGTAAATGGAATACAAAAGGACATTTTGGGTTAGTGGTTTTGTGTCCATGCAATGGAAGTCATTGGGGCCCCAGACAGTGTTGTTTGGTAAGTCCTCAAAATATCTTCTATTGTGTTATGCAGAAGTTATACAGTTTGATGACAGAATTTTTATTTTTGGGTGATCTGTCCCTTTAAAAATGAAAATTCTGTCATCTTCCACTGTCTAAATTTCATTGTTCTGCTGAACACAAAGAAAGATATTTGGAAAATGTTTGTAACCAAACAGATCTAGGGCACGATAGACTTCCATAGTAGGCAAAAGCTAATATGGTGGTTAATGGTGCCCCATGACCATTTGGTTACCCGCATTCTTCAAAATATCTTCTTTTGTTTAACAAAACAAACAAAGATTTTAATACAGTTTTGAAACATCTTAAGGGTGAGTAAATAATGCTAGAATTTTCATTTTTGCGCAAGCTATAGTGGATTATTTTTTCCATAATGCTGTAATAGTTTTAGATAATCTCAAATTCAGTTGCCCTAAAAATACAGAGCCTGTCTTTATCTTTTAAAAAATATTAGAACAAGAGTATGTGTGAGGGTGTGTGTGAGCGTGTGTGGGTGGGTGGGTGGGTTTGTGTGTGAGGGGGAGAGTTTATTGTAAGCTCTCACTAACAACATAACGATGTGTCCTAATTGGCCTGGGAGAGTGTGTTGAGGTGTGTGTGTGTGTGTGTTCGTATGCTGTTTACTGCAGGAAAATGCTACTTTCCTCAGTCCTCCTGCAAGCATGCCGCCCACCAACAGCATTTTAAAAGATCCCCTTCAGGCTGATCCGAGCTCAGTTAAATGATAAATGATTTTTACATAATTACTTCAGTGAGAATCTTACAAACAGTAGCTGCTTCCAAATGAACCCAGAGGAGCAACTTATTTATTTTCTTTCCTCCATCCCCCCTTCATTCTGAGAACCATATGGTAACACACCCAGTCTGTCTTTCATGCGGTGCTGGAGTGGGTCTGTAACCCCCTCCCATCCCACTGGAGACGCAGAGAGCAATACGGGTTGTGATCTTAAGGGTGTGGACAGGTCCAGAGTGGATCTGACCGCAGTGATTCCACATGTGCTATGTAGTGAGAAGGATACAGTATCCCACCTGGCACCCATCAGAGATGACGGTTATTTTAAAGGTAGCCCTGTCTGTACAGGTTTCTGTAACTGTACACGTTGCACTAAATTATGTGGTACAAGTAAGGCAGAATAAACAGCCGGACACTATCTAGATTGTTGGCTGAGGTTTAGAAAGACACAAACTTAAGAGTAATTGAGTAAATTAATGATAATGGATCATAATGAAAGTCGTCTATTGTTTTTGATATTTTTAATGTCTTCGTTATTTTGCACCATAAGCATTGCATTTCTGAAAGGTGTCAAGATTAAAAATGTCATACTTGAAAACCATTTTTAAAGTTAAGAATTTACATTTTTAGAAGCATTTTTTAGCTAATCAGCTGTCCTTAAAAGCGTCACATGATCCTGGTGGAGAGGGACGCATCACACAGAATGGCTCACATTATGTCTAATAGTAGCTGGATGCTATTAATCTCTCAGTTCACCTCTGTTCCAGAACTTACTTCCCTTCTGTATTTCTCCTATAAATAGTGATTCAGTCACTAACATTAAGGATGTGAGCTATACATGGAGCTTTGAGCTAATTTGAGACACTTTTATACTTTAAGACACATTCAGGGTTGGCCCTGGACCGATTTGGGATAGGCAGGTCCACGCAGTCCAGTTTCTGGTGCAGAAAATTGTGGCTATATTTACATCCCTCGTCCCCACACCCTGTCTCTCAATTTTATGCTCTTGAGCTACTTTGAAATGTAAAGAGGGGACTTGTGCTTCTTTTGGGTGGTTTGAGTTGGGGTGAGGTTCACCCACGGCGTTCCCTAATACGGGCCCCTTTCGTTCGTTCAGGAACGCTGAGCATCTTTCCCTTTTTATCTCTTACACACAGAATTCCTTTGTGTGAAAACATGGGGTCAGACATGTCACTGATCCTCTTGAGATCTCAGTCTCACACACACACACACACACAGAGAGAGGAATGTCAGCGTCTGAGAGTCTCATGTCACCACTGAGGCCAAATACTCTTGGATGTAGTTTATGTTATGTGGTTTGAACATTTGTTTGGCCTCCATCCCATTTGTGTAAGTAACACCTGACCCATAAACTGTAATACATTCTAGCATAGTTCCTCCCTTTTTTCTTTAGAGCTTCGGTAAAGATATTTCTGAACTTAGTAGCACTTAAACTAAACATCTGGAAGCAGAACTATATTTTCATCTTTTCCTATCTTTTTTGTACATAGTCTTGTGTAAGAATCACATGGGTTTTGATAGCTTTTGATTATTGGTTGCTGTGTTTCAGTCAGGCAAGGCCCTCCCTAAGGTCCAGTGTATGGAATGTAGCGGCATCTAGTGAGATTGCAAATCACAACCAACGGCTCACTCCATCCCTCCCTTTCAAAGCACTACGGAGGCTGACTAAGGACTAAAATGTCGTCACGTTTACTCTTCTTTGCCGAAGGAGATAACATATTTACGAAATGCGCTTTTCTGTCAATAGATCCTCCAAAAAAATTACACACAGCACCTTTAACCACATTCAAACGAATGATCTCACAGTGGTGATGAGAAGAGATGTGGAGTCGTCCCATGATGCCTTGGGCCGTGATGAGACCACAGACCATCATGACTGAGAGCTGGTGCCATTCATCATGTGGCGACACTTTTAGATTCCCAATAACATGTCTATGTTTCCTTTTTTTTTTCTTCTTTCTCAATTCAGAAAAAAATAAGCGAAAAATAAAGTAAAATAAAAAGCAGTTTAATCAGTCTGTTATTTAACAACATACAAAAAGGATGCAGTGTTCTTTGAGATTTCTGTTTTTTCTGCCATTTTTTTTTGAATAGGAAATGCTTCTATAAGGATGGTGAAAGCGTAGTGGTCAAAGGTTTTAAATGGGGATACAGAAACCCAATTAATTACGAGGTCCGAACCTCTTTTTATAAATTCTCATCGTCACCTCATTTTTGTATGGCATTCATAAAAAGATCCACTATCACTTTTCTTTTGCTTTTTTGAGAACTGATTGTTCTTGCACATCGCTCTGAAGGGCCCTCCCCAAATCACTAGCTCCTCTTTTGTTTCCGTGTTTGACGCAAATTACATTACGAGCTCCATCACCCACTTCAGCCATCCAAATGTTTAACCACTGCTTGCTTAGCAACCGTGAGCCTCTTCAGATGGGGCGCCATCTCCCTGGCAACCTGCCTATCAGGGGTCACGGTGGTCCGGGTTCTTTGAGCCCCCCGGCTCCTCTTCTTCTGTGAGGCGGACCTTTTAATTGGGATGTGTGTGTGTTTGAAGCACGTGTGCAGTGGTGTGGAAGAGGTGAGCGTCAGTGTGTGTGTTTGAAGCAGAGGAGTGTGGAAAGTGAGTATTTGTGGAGCTCAGGGAGGATAAGCGTACACGGTCATGCCTGTCAAAGGGATCAGTCACTGGGGCTACAGGAAGAAGGGAAGCCCCTGCTCAGGTACAACTTAAGTGTGTGTGTATGTGTGTAGTTGTTTGTTTGTTTAGCGGTATAACTTTCTGTAAGCTTTATGAGGGTGATATGCTAAAAGTTATAGAATTTTTTTATTAAATTGATGGTATTGCTTTGGTTATTCTCCTAAAAGTGATATTATCAGGCATGGTGTGTCTGGATTGCGTTTTCATTTTATTTATTGCATTATATTTCGTACATGTTTACCTTTTACTTTGCTCGACTTGATTTGATCTTAAATCATTCATTGTGATATTTGTAAAACGCTTCATGTTGCTGTCCTGCTGAAGTGGCTTACTGAATGAGGTTGACTCCGCCTCTTCTTTGTCCCTGACCCCGCCTCAAGACTTGATTGACAGCTCAGTTCTCACAGTTTAGCATGTGTTGCTCTGAAATACAGATTAGGTCTCTCTGGAGAAGCTTCTTCAGTATTACTCTCTGTGGACCAAACTGAGTCTATTAATATTGCATATAGGCTAAATGACTGTATACGGAAATAAACCGTACATGTGTCATATGGTGTGACACAGAAATTTAGAAAACAAACAGTTTTAATATGTGAATTTAATCAATTTATATATATATATTTATACAGACTTATCTTAATTGTTAGTTTTTTCTTAATATTTGCTATGTCACACCATAGGAGTTAAGTTTCAGAACGAGACTAAAAATATTTTAACAAAGATTGAACGTTATAATAAATGTAATTCATAAAGTTTTGTGTCTTTTATAACTCCGCACATTGCAAATCTAGTCATTTTATTCATTCTTCCAAACACACACACAAGATTACCCCTCCTCCAACAACTAGATACTACCCTCACACACATTCACACTTGCACAGCGTTTGCCAGGGTTCATTATCAGATTTTGCATGTCCAGCTGTGTCTTCAAAAATGTGTTAGATTGGCATAAAATGAATCTTTTTTTTTTACTGGAGGAGTAGGGCATGATGTAGAACTGCCTACAGTAATTTAATCGTAACCTGCTTTAGTGAAGTCATCTTTTTAATATTTATTTCCTTGTGTGAAGACACACATATTCTCTGAACTTTACCGTACCTTAGAACTACAGTACATGCAGATAACTGAGTTATCTCTTTTGGGAAATAAGCTCTTCGATTGTTGATGTAATAGAGTAGACTCTTGTCTTGTAGACGTGGCTGTATGGAGACCGTGTGGTTCAGTGAATAATAACATGCATTATTTTTTATTTATTTAATATATATTTGAAAATAGAATAATACATTGTTATTTGCCATCTCATACACTGAAACATTAGAAGCGCTTGGTTCCAATATATGAAAATGTGCTAATATATTGCATTTTATTCCCATATTTGTTTGTTTCATTAGGTAATATCATGGTCTGGCAACAGAAAAGGTTGTAGATACTGCTTGACTTCTTACCATGCGGGCACATGGTGGTGTTATAATAATTATGATGATTTTAAAAAGGTGTTTAGTAATTAGATTGAGAACAAAATATTTGTTCGCAAAACACAACCTGTAAATCTATTGTTGTGAAATGTTGTCTGGATATATAATTAATAAATCATGCATTCTTCCTTTATTTACTCACTGTGCTAATGAGTTTCTCTTTTCTTTTTCTCCCTCAACGCTGCTGTTCTGGCTCCATGTGCATTTCCACTGCTACAGGTAAGTCTTCCTAGTCTTTATTATTACATTTAGCATCTGAACAAAGAAATAAGCAGACTTTACAGCAAATTAGAGGTGAAGTGTGTCATTTCCGTGCTACTGGTAGCAGTATTGGTCAAACTCTCGCTATTGAGTGAGCCACTGTCAGGGGGATCGGGACCCTCGAAGCAAATGGAGAAATTGTTCGATAGTGCCAGTGATTACACATTTTAGGCTAAATCGACCTACAAATAGTTGACTCCCTACTTTCTCTGTTAAATAAAATGTATTATATTTAAAAAATCTGCACCATTGATCTCAATTGTTGCTGGTGAAGTTCTGGATGGACATGTCTGCTAAGAACGGCCACACACAGAGAGAGATGGTGACTAATGAAAGTCAGTGGTTTCTAACATATCTGACATGATTTGTGATTCATGATTCGCATTCACTGTGGGTGTAATACACAAAATAATCTTTTATTCCTGGTCATCATACTTGCGGATGATTTACGCCCTGGTGCTTTACCCAGGAGCGGAGGAGAGGGAGGAGGAATGTTCTATAAACTAGAGGTTGAATAAGAACTGTGAGAATGACCTGAGGGTTGGGCCAGTCGAGGGAAGAAAGATCGTTGTTAATGAAGAATCATGGTCTTTTCTACGGTAGACCACCTGAGGGATGATGTGAGGTTGAGTGTGAAATGACCCAGGTATGAGGTCATTATGTGAACAAGAAGCTTCCAGGCCTGTGTGTGTTCGTACTGGTTTGGACTGTGCTTGTGGAGGACCACATGAAATGTCATCACAAATAGTGAGAAACTATCTTGTGGGGACATTTTAGTGGCTTACTAGAAAAAAGATCATGGATCAGCCCAAACCACGTTTTACTTTAAATGTAATTTAATAATGACAGCTGGTTTGTATGAGGGTTAGGTTTTACACAGGTGGGGGATAGAAAATTTCGTTAGCCTGGAATGAAAACCATGTAAGTCTGAGGTGTCCTTTTAGAAAGAAATCCTTCGGGCTTGTTTCACTCTCTGTTTTTTCTTCCCTCGTGGGTTCTTAACTCTCATACATTACCGTTTACACTATTACAGCTCGTTCTTGCCTGAGGAGAAAGAAAACTATCCATCTTCGCTTCTCATTACTTCATTCTCTCCTTACCTTCACTTTCCTCATTCCTTTTCCAGTTTTTTCTTTGCTGACTATTTATTTGATTTACTGTCCAACGGGGGTTAAGGCAAAGAAAGCAGAAAACCTAGTAACCTAGTTTCCCCCGTGTTCCTTGCCGTAAGTTAGCTTTTTATACATTACACACATTTGAGCGTGTGAGAAATATCTGAATATCTTTTCAACACCTGGAGAGAGATAAACTGGTATGTGCTTGTACCCATGTAATTCATCTGTCTCAGGCTTAGCCCTGTCTCCCAGCATCTCTCTCTCTCTTTCTCTCACCGCCTGCTTGTATCTTATCAGTCTGTGAAGGGTGATATGAGGTGGTATGCCAAATAACCAGAAACACATTCCACAATTCAGCATCCTCGATATAGCTGTCTTTTGCTCTCTCTGTTTTCTCTCTTCTGTTTATATTATTGCTCTAACTGTGAATTGTCTTGCTTGTGTAGAGTCAAACATTTAGGTATTTTATTGCAAGTGAAGTAGACTCTCTCTTGTCAAAGCTGAATATTTGGAAATGGCACTTTCCACATCAGGTGCATTTTTCAGGTGATGATGACTAATAAATATGTTAGATAAACTGTTCCGCTGATAGCAATTTTAGCCACATTAGCACTGTAAAAAACTTAACTTAAACAAATAAGGTGGCTTTTGAACTAAAGTTTTTAAGTTACCTCAAACTGGATTAATACTACATTCACCTGCCCTCGGAAATTCGATAACTCCCACCTCAACCCGGAAGTAACCGGAAGTCTGGATTTAGTAACAGTGAAAGTATTTAGTACCATTAAAACATTACAAGTATCTGCTAACATTAAAAGAGCACCGTTCCATAAATAATAGTATATCCGGGTTTAAGTGGGAATTATTGAATTTCCGAGAGCACTTGAGGGCAGCATTATAATTCCCTTGAACCTAAAGTATATTAAACTGAATTGAAATGAAGTTGAAGATGATTAAACTCGATTTTTTTGTTATTTGAAATGCAACTAGATACTTTAATATAAATTTACCTAAGGATGACATTCCAACTCGATTTAACCTAAAACCACAAACGTTTGAAAAACATACAACCAACTAAACAAATAAAACAATGTACAATTAAAAAGATAATAAGCTGAAACCAAAAGTGCTTTTGGACCAGTGTTTACATCTTGCGAAGTGGTCTATATACTGCATAATATATAAACAGACAATTACAATAAGAGAGAGAGAAAAGGTGGTGGCAGTGAAAAACCACATAGGGATTAATTTAGGCAGCTTGCACTGTTTACAGTGAGAGAGATACTTTGAAAGATTGACCATGTAGAACTGATTCGTGTTTAATGTGTGCGTGTTTGTGACGCAAACAGACATGCTTGGCTGCTTTCATCATGTTTTAAGACAGGCATCATCACAAGCTTTTACAGCACTAATATAGCATACAATGATCTTCCATGAAAACAATAATTAGCACTCTCTTTATGACAGCAAAATCTGACAGTCGCAAGGCTCATTAATATCCCAGCAGCCCTCCGTCACTGTTGTCTTCATTGGCGTGTGTCGGTTGTATCTGACAGTGTGTGTAAGCATCTGGCTGCATGTGTCCAGGCGTGTGTGAGTTTGATGTGCAGCGTAACAGACTGCTCCCCGCTGCAGAGGGCAAAACGCCAGCCCTGTGACGGCCTCCCTATTGTCACGGTAACAGACGGCTCTCCGCCATGCGTCTGCCTGATCAGCATAACACAAGCCCCACTTTTCTCTCGGTCTCTCTCTTGACCTCTCTTTCTTTCACCTCCTCTTAAATCAGACAACAATGGCCCTGCAGAGAGGTTGAGCGTATGGTTCACCAACAGTAGAAGATTTGCAGGGAGTTTTAAGGGTCTCCTGTACTGTTGATTGTGGTTTAATTGAACAGGGGTAGGGGTGTAGATTAGCAGAAGGCCCAATGTCACTTTTACTCACAGTTTACACTTCATCTGGATTAATAACCTGGGGTTGAAGAAAGGAGAAGTTTCTTGCCACAAGGCTTTTTGTTCTTTTGCACAGAATTTGGTAGGGCTGATTTGTAATAAAAATTGATGCTAGTAAAAAATCGTTAACAGTAACAAATAATGACAAATGTTTGTGTTTCATGTTTGCTTGTTACTAACTTAAGAATGTATTGCGAAGGTTTGAATGCCACAGAAGGACCATTTAGCAGTAGCTACATGTGGATCTGCCGCTTCCAACAAGTTTTCATCGTCTTTCAGTCTCCACAGTGGTAATTCTCTAGAAAACCGTTGAGATTTTGGAGGGTTGCCAGGTCGGCTGTCATCAGATCAATGGGACGTGTGGAGTTCCATTCGGCCCCTGATTGTGGCTGTTTTCTGAGAGGCTCCCCGAGGACGCCAGGTCTCTTAGTATGCTAATCCAAAAACATTAGTTAAGCCGGCTTTCACTCTCTGTTCAGCTGTCCCACCAACATTAAGACAAATGAGTGATTTTGTGCATGACTGAAAGACATCGGAAAAGTCCTCACTCGTGGGAAAAACTCGTGAGAAAAGACCTAGCCTGCTTGCATAACACCAGGACCTGAAAAGCTTAAAGGGATAGAAAATGATTGTCATTTACTCACCCTCATATTGTTCCCAACCTGTATAAATGTATTTGTTCTGCTAAACACAAAGGAAGATATTTGGAAGAATGTCAGTAACCAAACAGATCCAGACTATGGCAATAAATGGGGGATGAGATCTGTTTGGTAACTGACATTCTTCTAAATATCTTTGTGTTCAGCAGAACAAAGACATTTATACAGATTTTGACAATCTAAGGGTGAGAAAAACATGATATTATGTTCATTTTGGGTGAACTATCCCCTTAACAGTTTAAAAGAGAAACCTGAAAAATATTTTAATCAGTGTTCCGAATTTTTTGTTAGTAGGTAAAAATACAGCATGCCCTAGACTATTCACACATTTAAGCCGCACCTGAATTGCGTTTGATGACAAAATATGAAGCTGTTATTTTGTTTTAAAGAAAGGTCACACTTGTGTTTACAACAGGTTTGTTAGGTTTTAATTAATTCTGTTCAGAGAATAGACGAGACAAGTAGTATTTGGATACTTCCTGACTGTCAAAGAACAGGTCCTTGTGATAATAACCTACACCTGTGGTTATTCTGTTACGACTATGTTAACTTGAGAAAAACTTTATTATTCACCGAAATTGTTCTGAAAATGCCCAGAGTTATGTATTGGAATAAATTGAATCAAGGTTGTTTTCGGTTAGTTTGATCTGGTTTGGTTGCTGTAGGTGTTTGTTGAAACGCTCTAGATGTAAGTTATCTGCTGTCCTGCTCTCATTCCTGTCCTGTGAGCACACTGTGATGATTCTGCACTCTTTCAGGACAGATGAGTGTGGCAGTTCCTGCTGTACACATGTAAACACACACACACACATACGTAGTAGTTATGAGCAGATTCTTTTGTATGTTATCTGAATTCTCATGAAAAAGCTTTTAGATGATCATAATAGTTTATTTTACAAACATTAAAATAGGCATAAATGAATAAACCTAATGCAAAAATGTGAATTTCATTCATTTCTTTATTAAATTAGGCAGAATCAGCTAAATGCAAAGTAATACACTTTATGAATATGCTTCTTCATTGTTTCCAAAACGCAATAGTGAAAATAAGCATTTCATATCGGGGTTATTTAGAATAGAGTTTTTAAATAAAGACTTTACACGGTACGCGGTGAGCAGTGGAATTGCCGCTGCTGTTCACAAAAAGATAAGTTATGTTTATCTTCAGCTGCGCATGCTGTACGAGCACTGCTTGCGCCCCGCCAAACAAACGGCACGCGTTTTGTCGCTTACCCCATGTTTCCCTTTGAATGAACTAGACACTCGCGACTGCCGCATACCGTGTGAATCCACCATTAGCCAGAATTAGCATAGTAATAATCGGTGATGCATATGAATGTGGTCCGTGTTACACAACCGGTTCTCTCCAAATGGTGCTCAGGTAACACTGATGCATGTGTGGAAGTCCTTGTTTGTGAGTCATGGAGGGAGTTGTCCTCTCCTTTAAATAAGTGTTTGCATTCTTGTAATGGTCTGTTGATATTTCTTAAAGCAAGTAGATTTAAAGTAATTTCATGTTTGCGTAAAACTCAACAGGGCCGACCGCCTGGTGCATAATTGAGGGATCATTGACATAAACATTCATTAGTTGTCTAAAGTGAATGTAAAGAGAGACGGAACAAAAAAGGGGAAAAGGACAGATCTGTGCATTTAGCCTTAGCCTTGCAGTATACATTGAGCTGTGTATGTTTTGTAAATTATGAAACTTTAAAATATGCACTTTCACAAACCTCGTGGCGTGCCACTTTAAAACTTGCTCGACAGCATGCCTTTTAAACCTCACACAAAGCGTGCAAGCATGACAACAATGGACAGTTTCCACAGGCTTCCATACTGTACGCACAGACATTAGCCAGCTGTCAGTGTGACTAATAATGCGTCCCAGGGTGGAGCAGGCGATGTCTGCTATTGAGTAATATCTGTAGCTTGACTGTGTATGACTGGTGTTGTAATATATCATTGACGTGAAAAAAGTTTCTGGGAACAGAAAAAGCATTCAGACTCTCAGAACTCTAAATTCGCAAGGCCTTTGAAGTTGATACCGTGAACATCTTTTGCGGTTTCAAGGTGTAATTGAGAATGAAGAGAGTCTGCTGGGACAATTTATCAAATCACACGGTCAGTCTCTGGCCCTGGTTAGAAACTGTAGCGTACAGTCCACTTCCTTATTCTCAAGGATGGCATGATGGGATGAGGAACAGGAGATGACCCGTCGTTTCGGACAGACAAAACTTCTCTTTTTCTTTTCCTTCCTCTCATTCTCTCCCCCTTTGGGAAATACAGCCCACCAGTGACAAACACAAGCAAAACAACTCGGTCGTGACATGACACACACTTAGAGGAAATGGAAAGGGCTGCAAACAGGATGACCCGAAGAACAGATGGAACGTAGACGTTACCCCAACTTCACCCCCAACTACGTCAGACAGACACGCTTTTTTCTATAGTGGTGGTGCCTTTGCATTGTCGCATGGTCTTTTGTTCTGACTAGCCGCTATTTGAAACATAGGGCTGTATTTCCAGTGTATTTTCTATGGTGCCACTATAGGTCACGACCCGAGAGTTTTGTCTCTCGTGTGTACTTTCTGTCAGCATCTTTATTATATATCTGTCGATTATCGGAAGGATCAATTACTTCCTGTGTGGGAGTCACACCGCGAGTGTGTGTAAACAGGTCTGCATTGTGTTGGTGTTTGTGTGTGCATTAGTCATTAGGGAGTTAAAGCCGCCTGATAAAAGGCCACGTGTTTTAGAGCTGACTCTATCTGCCCATCTGACTGCTTTTCGATGGCTTTTGTTTCTGTTCTTTTGAAATGTCAACATCTTTACTCCACATTGAGAGTGCACTGGAGTGCAGGTTTGAAGCAGCTGCCAGAGGTCACTGTTCAGGGGTGAAGGGTCAACACCTGCCTTTTAGGTTTAACGCGTTTGGGTTGCTTTTGTTGGAATTCTTTTAAAAAGCGCCCACTGGTGTGGCTTCACTTTTTTTACTCTAATTAGCAAAAGACAATAATTATTTTAGATCAATATTATGGTATTATTATTATTGTTAATATTACATCATTCGCACACGGTGTGATATTGCATGTTTTCTTTCTTGTGACTGCTGTTTATGGATCAGGGTTAGTTGTTATATATAAATATGGTGTCCTGTTTTCGATGTTGCCAAAAGGCTAAATGCATTTACAACATTATACTGTCCCCTAGTGGTACATGTCCAACAATACAGACTCACCATTCCCCAAGGCTATTCGGGCACTGCACTTTAGAGTTCCATTATAACCTGATACAACACACCTGCCTGTTATGTATTTGTAATCCTAAAGACCTTGTTTTGCTTGTTCAGTTGTGTTTGATTAAGGTTGGAATGAAACAGGATTCAAAGAGGCCTGGCATGGAGTGCCATTCTTTCTTGTTCATTGTTTTTAGTAGTATTATTATCGTTTTTATGTTGTGCTTCACTGCAGAAGACCTTACAGAGTGCTCGAGTCCCTGTGCTTGTCCTCAACACACCCTGAGTTCTGTCTCCAAGATACGTCCTCTTCTGGGTCCTGTGCTTGGTAGACACACTCTCGAAGGAGATGTGCTGCTCTTGTCCTAGTGATTATTGCTTCCCTTGGTATAAACTAGTGTAATATGTGAAACCTGAGGAGTCTGACATCTATCTAACTTGACAAAAACACTTCGCTAAAAATGTTTCCAGTTTCTATGACATAGGACAGAGTGACTCAGAAACAGTAAATCCTTTTTTTGGGTTATTTTATGGCTTTTGGTTATACTACAAGATATGCACGGATAAATCGCACATGCTCTTGTGTGGTAAAACTCTTTATTGTGGGCATTTTACTGACCAATTTTCCTTGTGGACAAAATGGCTTGTTTTAGTCTGACAATAAAATTTAACGGTGGCTCTCTAGACCATGAATTAAAACGTTGAGAATGTTAATTGAAAGTTTTTACACAAATGCTGCTGAGCTATATTCAGTCTAGAGCTGTATTGTATTTCAATAAGAAATCCTTTTGACTGAACAGCCATTGTAGCCATTCCAATTTTTTTTTAATTTGAATATATTTTGTGCACTAAATAACCCTCCACAAAACAGATCACACTCACGTTGTGCATGGACATAATGACATGCATTATTTAGGAAAATGTAAAACATGCTTGGAATTGAGTGAATTATTACGGTTATATATTTAAAAGAGCAGCTCTTCTTTGGGTAAAGGCACAGTTGGAGTGTGGTAGTTGATTATGATGTTTTGTGTTAACTTTGTCTCATAAAATCTGCCAGAGAATCTGATTTAACATCAACTTGTATGCAGAGATGCTTAACTGACATGATATATTGCAAAGCCTCCTGGGATATTATTACTTACTACTATTGCATGATTTCCACTTTAAGATTACCCATGGTCAGAAATATGTAATGCTATTGGAAATCACTTTATCAAATGATTATAATTCTACTAGCAGTCAGAAGTTTGTATGCACACTGCTGTTAAAGTCCCTTTGAACCGGAAGTTGCAGTGAAATGGAATTTCTAATGCCAGAAAAATAAAGGGCGTGGCTTTCGTCTTTTACTGTGATTTGATTGGATGTATAAAAACAGCCACTGCATTTTGAAATGGAGCTGGCAGCAGACTGACAGTTGAAGGGGAGGAGTTAATGGATGCTCCGCCCAACCCGTCTAACATATGTCATTTGAGATGGATTTTCGTTATAGGAAGGAAGTGCATTTTCAGATTTTAACTAAAGCTAATGAGTGCACACAAATTTTACAAAGTGAATGACCCCCATTGATAAACTATTTACAAAAAACACTGCAATATTAAATTCGTTTTGTAGACAAATGTAAAGTGTGGCTATATATGATTTCATAATTATGATTCATTTTAATTAGGTTTACATTTTATAAACATCAAGGCGTCAAGTGACCTATTTTACTATTATCATCTATCATCTAAAATGTGAAGATTTGTTGCCTTGCTTACAAAGACATTGAGTGAGAGGGGCTTTCAGTAGTTAGTGCATATTGATCATTTGGCTCATGTTACCCACATTCATGTGGCACAGCAGATCTTCTGTAGTGTGGGTTTGATTTCACAGCTGTAGAGATACAGAGACAGAACATGTGCTGTTGTTGGAGAGAGAGAGAGAGAGAGAGAGAGAGAGAGAGAGAGAGAGAGAGAGAGAGAGAGAGAGAGAGAGAGAGAGAGAGAGATCGATAAGGCATGTGTTTAGAGGTCATCATGGATCAACAAGTATTTGTGGAACCTTGCTCAAGAGGTGATGGTCAGGCTCTCAGGTTCATGAGTGCCAAAGGTCAGAGGTCACAAAGAGGGTTTTGTTAGTCATTGTTCACCCTCGTGATCTTTCTGTGAATACAGACAGTTAATGAAGTGATGAGAGTGCTGCTAACTTTCTAGTTGACGCTCTGGTGGGCTTCTTCCTTAGTTTAATTTAGGTAAAAGTCTTTACTACTCTCTTCCCCTCATTGTCTTCAATTGCCAAGAATCTTTTTTCCAGTATAGTTTGGCATATCTGGCTGCATTGAAACCCAAATTGTTTTGATTTTTTTCTCCTACATCAAATGAAATAGTACATCGAAAGACACAAATGCTGTACACACATAGCTTTGTTAAGCTCACTCAGACACACAGTTGCAAAGATACCCACAAAGACCAATAAACCCAGATCATAAAAATGTGGGGACAGAACATAATAAAATATTTTTCTTGGCATACTGGTATGCGTTTAAATTTGAAAGCTTAATTAAAAAACCACCAGAGTCTGCCAGTTTGGAAGCTGTTTTGAGACTGCAAATGCCACTTTGAGTTTAGTAAACAACAGTAAGAGGAACTTGGAGGTAAGTAGCTGTAATCTGTTAAATATCTAAATTTGAATAATTTAGATACATTTAATAGACTAAGTGCTTGTTTTAGTGATCTTCATTTATCTAGTCGTCAAACATAATGTCTTGGTCATAAAAAGGGATTAAGTTGGACTAGAGAAAATAACTTTGTAAGTAGTTTGGCTGCTATTCAAACCAGACGTTCATTCCCTAACGTGAACGGTTGGAGCGTGTGAAGATGTACATGTGTGTACTTGCCTGATGCACCTTGGTTGAAAACTCATCCTGCTCGCCCTATTTTTGGGTGTTTGATCATGTGCAGAGATTCATGGCATGTCTTTCTTAAGAACACTGCTCGGGTTTCCACGCCGACCTGCCGTGTCAACAGCAGGACACCACGAGCGTGTCAAAGTTAAGCAGCATCATTCCGTTTTAGCTCCTGAGAAAAATCTGGCGATGTGCAGGGAGGAACTTCAGCTCCTGTTGCTGATTGGCTGTTTTAACTTAAAGATTAAAACTGATATAATTAGGCTCATAACTATGAATATATATTTAAAGTTATGAGGCTGAAAAAAATATATAATTTCTTATATTTTTTATAATTTTAGCTAGAATTTTAGATTGAGCTCTAGATGTCATTTTTTAATACTGTTAAATTATCCAAAGAATGATGGATGAGCTGAAATGTCATTGTCCTTTCCTTTTTAACTCTTACTTCTTACTTATCATAAAATCAAATATTTAAAACAAATTTGAAATAAAAACATAATTTAAAGATCTGGTGTATGAAATTGAGCGACATCTAGTGGTGAGGTTGCGAAATGCAACCAACGGCTCACTCCACCCCTCTCTTTTGAAGCAGGACAAAGATGTTGTCATGTTTTCTCTTCTTTGCTGAAGGAGATATTGCATTTACGAAACATGCTCTATAGAGCAGTTTGTCCGTTTAGGGCTACTGTAGAAACCACATGGCGGATTCCGTGCAAGGGGACCCGCAGTGTAGATAGAAATAGCTCATTCTGAGGTTATAAAAACATAATGCTTCATTATATAAGGTCTTTATACACACCTGAAGACATAGTTACGTCTATAGTAATATGTACATTATATTGCATTTCTGTCAATAGATCCCTCAAAAAAAAATACACACAGCACCTTTAATTTAGTTTAACTGTAAATATCAGAAATTGATAGCTTGGTAAATGGAGAAGCTGTTCATCCTATTTCTTTACTCTGAATTTGTTGTGTCTCTTGGTCGGGGTGAAATATTAACCCACAGTTTGGGCGTGCAGGGCCATTGATTGCTTTGCTAAGGATAAAGGTTGGATGGTCTAGCTGTGAGTTTTATGAGAGAGGAGCTGCCTGTTATTTCATCCAGCTGTGTTCATGTATAGAGGTTTTGTAGGGCACAGTTGGATCATTGTGTCAGTAAGTTTAATCATTAATTCGACACACTGTATATTTGCACTCCACCCGCCTCAATGTGTTTGCTATTCCCAATGTGAATGTCAAACATTGACACACTTACTTGTTCACTGCAATATAGGCGTGTTTTTAAGGATTTGCCATTGTATGTTGTTTTGGGACTGTGCCGGTTGTCAGTGGAGTGAGTTTATTGGAGCTCTGGGTTGGATGGATGAATCTTGTTGGGATTTTTGCTGTGGTCAGCCAGATAAATTTACACAAACCACAGTGCTCGTGTACATGCTCGCTCATATACACACATGCACATACATTTATGCATTCACACACAAATTTAGGAAAAGGGGACAAAACTGACTGCAAAAAAGAAAGTACCATGGAATTACCATGTTTTTTAAGAAACATTAGCATAGTAATTTACTTATTATTTGAAGTTCATTGAAGTACAATTTAAGCACATAAATATGGTCATCTGTACTGTGGTATATACTAAAGTATCATTGTATTGTAAGCATTGGAGTTAAATTAGACCTTTTATCGCCTCATTTCCTACACCTGGGGCAGTGTGGTGACAAACACCTCTCTTGCTTCCGTCACAGTGTTTTCCTTCTCTCGGGTCACTAGCACAGTTTGTTTGGCGATAGCTGGATATTCTGGTCTGGACAGGTCTAGTGAGCTTATCGTCAACATTGTGTACAGGTCACCGCAATTGACTTCATCTCAAACCTGTAGGTAAGTCATCGCCACGGTTGGATCTTGTAGGAGAACACCTGTGAGAGTTGCAAGAGAGTGTGGAAGGGAAACCCGGAGGAGGAGGTGTGGAGCGACCGGTCAAACCCTCTGTGGTTGCTATGCCACCGGAGGGGAGGGGCAAAGATCACAGGGAGAGATCAGAGAAGAAGGGAGTGGTTGAGGGCTGGTTTTAAGGTCATATTTCACCAGCACTCTAGTTGTTTGTAATCCTAAACTTTTGGTCCCACAGTGCATGTGGGTGTCTCTGGACAACTGTCACCCGGAGATCAGGGAACGTTTTTTCTTTGTCACTTTACGAATGGACTTAGCGACGGTGGTTGTATGCTTACGTGCTTAAGTGTACAGGTGAGGGACTCACGGCCACAGACAGACTACGTCATGACATCCGAGTTTCAGGAAGAGTGTCCGGGGCTTGCTCAGCATTCTGGCAATGACAGAAGAACCTGATTCTGGAAGTAAAAGTTGAAAAGGAAAGAGGACGATGATGTTTCAGCTTATCCGTCATCGTTTTGAAAAGTATGCGGTTGATATTTCTTCAGTCCAGGTGTGTTTGGATGTAATGTCACATGGTCTCTGGCAGTGCTGTTTGATGATGACAAGATTTCTTGATATTCTGTGGAGTGGATGTTAAACCTTCCTGAACCTGGATGCCTTCAGGAGGACCTTGGGTTTTTCCTGTTGTCCTTTTAATATATTTTTTCTTCTTTTTGCTTCAAAACTGCACTGTTTTAAATATTGTCTTCTTAGACACCATGCCTCAGTTGGGATAGACCAGACATTTTTCAGCCTGCTGCTTCATTTAATTGCCACTTCTGGGTTTCAGCTCTCGTGTTGGGATTTCCAGGACTTCCAGGTTCTTTTCTACCTAACAGATTAGCGGACGTTTTTTGTTGTACTGTTGGTAAAACTCCATTTGTTTCACATGTGGAAGTGGACCAGTAAATTGCATTTAGTGTTAAGATTTGAAGCCTTAACTATAACGTTTCCTATCTTTGAATTTTGGATGGCACATTTTCTAGCATACCGCAAACCATTTCCAGTACTTTTCAACTCTTTATCATAAACTGTGCATTATAGTTTCACTTAATGCTTCTAGATCCCTAGGAATATTTTGTAAAGACCAGTGAGCCACATCTCAGCCCTTGTACTTTCAAAGACTTAACCTCCTCTGGAGTTTTCCAAGTGGGGATGATGAGGGAAAAGCGTCCTGGGTCTTTAAAAAAGGAGGAGAGGACTGAGAAGGGAGCTTCTCTCTCTCGTGCTCTCAGCTGGCTGAGCGTGTCCTCCCTGTCACAACAGACCCGTAAACTCTTCCGCAGCCAGAACAGCCTCCATAGACACTCCTACGCTCCACGTGGAGAGAATGAAGATGAAGATGACTGGGTGTACGCACCTCAGCACTATATAGGTGAGGGTTTATAGTGTGTGTGATGTTTGTGTGAGAACGTGTGCTTTTGTGTTTAGAAATCTCAAATAGGTGTTTCGTGTTTTTTTCTGGAAACAATAGGACACCCAATATTAAAAGTGTGAATTGAGGCATGGAAAGTTATTAAAATGAATTAAAGCTGCAATCCGTACCTTCTGACTTTTTATCGTCATTTCTAATTGAAACATAAAATTGCAGTTTACTGTGCATAAACTTATTTTTATGTGAGAAATTGCTGTTGCAAATTTAGATACTATGTAAAGTTATGGATTACAGCTTTAAATGGAAAATATTTGTTTTGAAATTGTACTTTTATGTGGTTCGCCATTGTAGTGTTCCTGTGCTCAATTGGTAGAGCATTGCATTGAGAGCTCTAAGGTTGTGGGTTCGGTTTCCGTGTGTAACGTGTAGGAAAATGTGTAACATGAATGCACTGGTAGTGGCTTTGTATAAAAGTATCTGCAATGTCCAGTCTTTTTCTTTTTTAATTATGAAAGTAGATTTATTTATTTAAATGTAATTTATTTCTTTACTCAAGATATACCTACTGCTGTCCTTTTTAGAAATATGCTTAAAACTTCATACAAATATAACAACTACCGTATGGAATGGCAATCGGTGATGTTTGGTTTAACACCTGTGTATCCTGATCTCTCTATTGTGTTCGGATTTATTGTTACTCCCACAGGAAGTCAGAGTGTAAGTTGTTTACAATGGAGGGAGAAATTAGGTCACAGTCTCGTTTTATTACAGGTTTGCCTTTGTTTCAGTCGTTGACACGTCTTTGTGACGGGTTGAGTGTGGTGTGTAGGCTGGAGTGTGGGGAGGGCTGGACCAGAGGACAGCTGGAAAATATCATAGAAAAATGCTAGAAGTAACTCAAAATGAGTGTGTGTAGATGGGTGATTTCACAGACTGGTGGCGATAGGGGCGTGAGAGCCGATGCCAGCTCTGTGTGTGGAAAGATGCTTTCATTGTGTCTGCTGTTGTCACTGTAGCTGTGCAGCTTATCCCGAATGTTAATGATGCGCAGTCCATTAATGAATTGCCTCACATAAAGGTTGAGGTAAGTACAATTCTTGTTGAATTGTGTCATTTGAATGTCATTTGTAAAGTCTTCACGTTGAGTGTTCTCGTGCGCTTTGCATGCGTTCAAATAGAAATGTTGTGAAAACAAGCGTGTGTCAGCAAAGGTGAGGCTGGCACTGATTCTCAGAAGCCGATCTTGACTTGTTGACCTAAATGTCCAGTGGCACATAGTTTGCTTTGTAAATCAAATGACAAATCTGCCACTCCTGCATCAGAGCTGAAACTCCACCCCAGTATCGCCTAAGATCTTTTGTTTATTGGTTGACCTGTTTGAGTGTGTGTGTGCATGCGTACGTGTGTATGTGTTTGGTATTGGGGTGGAGGTGGAGGTGTAACACTAACCTGCTCTGATAGAGTATCTCATCAGAAGCGGTATAAAGTTACTGTAGGATGATGCCCGGGTGGTGTACTTGGTAGAGTTCTTCCTTAGCTGTCAGTGTTTATTTGGGTTACTTTCATGCTCTGTTTAGTTTTCAATTCAATTGTATTTACGTATATAGCGCTTTTCAGAACGTGCATTGTTCCAAAGCAGCTTTACAGGAGAAAATAAGAAAACACAGAAAAGCTAAAACACAGCACACTGCATGGTGTTTATAGACCAAGCAAGATCATTCTAGTAAATAATATCTGATAAATGCAGTCTCCCGCTGAGCAAGCCGACACTGCCCTGTGGCGAGGAGTTTTGCATGACTTTTGAAAGGACTTCTGTCAGGTGTTTCATAGGACAGATTTACCTATTCATATCAGTCAGAGCTGTGTACAACAAGTCTTACTATTAAGTGTTTTATACTCTTCTCATGCCTAACTTTTCAACTTCTGACCTCTGCAGATACTTGGCAAAAGTTTATTTCCAGGCTATAAATCCCATAATTGTAATGTCTGTTTTTGAACCAAACTGTATTTTTGAACTTGGAATGTAAGCATCACCTCAGCACTTTTGTCCTTACCTACACTTCTGTCTCTAGCTCCATTAGGCATGAATGTATAGCAGGATAACTCATGCACATGTGCGTGTCAAACACACACGCAAACACAGTCATCCCTGGGGCAAAGTAGAAAAAACACTTCTTTTCCTAAGTTGAAAACAATACAATACATTAAAAAATCCTGATGTTGACAACTGTACATGCTCCTAAATTTAAAGCATATATTTATACATTTGGCACCTACTTTGGTACACGCATGTCTAATTAAGCTTCCCTAACTGCTGCTCCTGCTCTTTATTTAAATGCATCCTGTAATTTTGGGCTGTCAGGCTCTTGTAGTAGACCCATAATTTCGCTGTGCGGGTTGCCCGGCGACAGGATGTTTTTGCATGTTGCCATAGCAATGAATTGACTGATTGTGTGGCAGTCCCGATTCTTCCTGGGACAGACTCATTCCGTAGACAAATGTCTCTCAGTACTAGACACAGTCTTCGACTGTACATGCTGTTTCCTGTTAATTCATCAATTGGATGGTTTTGTAATGGCTGAGGTGGTCATGTGGGTTCCTTTTAGTAGATTTGACATCGCAGATGTATTTGTGTATAGGTACCTTTTACAAAGACTTTCATGGCTATGGGGTTCAGCCTGATTTGTCTGTATGAAAAAAAAACATACTTATTCACACAAAAATATACTTAAAAATAGGGATCTGAGTGGGTCGTTTATTAGAATTTCTGAAAAATGTACAGAAAGTTACATTATAAATCAGTGGTCGGTCCATCTCTGCTGTACATGTTACATAACAGCCTCTGTGTAAGTCTAGCAGATATTAAACGTTTTGCTCCTGCTGTGGCATGTTTGTTGGTCAGAACCTCCTAATTCCAGATTAAAAATTAAATCATAAACCGAACCAAACGTTTATCAAAACATTGCTCTATCTGTTGACATTTTTGGGGAAATAATCTCAACTATGGATTACTGTAGTTATAGTTGTCTGTGTGTGTTAGGTCGGGTCGCGAGAAAACATGATTTAAAAAAGCGGCACACTTCATCTTAAAACTTTCAAGTATTATTACCGATTTCAAATTTGCTTTCAGTCTGCATAATCAAAACGGAAAAGTTACAAGTATCAATGCTTTTTTTACATTATTGATTTTTGTGAATTTCACATCTTTTCGATACAGATAAGACATTAACCATTTCATTGGGTAGCCTAACTCTTTTCTTCTATTTCTCTCTCTATGTTCTTCTCTGTGTGCTGTTCATGATGGACTAATGTTTGGAACACTCAGGTAAGTGAATCTCAGTTTTTATTTATCAAATCATCATAGAGACTCGTGACACAATGCATGGCAGTGTAATGCACGCAAAACATACGTAGACGCATGCACAAAAACTAATACACAAAATCAAAAATGCTGCTTTTGTGTATTACAGAAATGAGCTATGATGCTGTTTTTCAGATGACCGTGAGAGCATTTAGCTCTGTAAGCTATCAATTACTCTGAGTCTAGAATAAGGTGGGAGGTCTGATGTAAATATCTGACCTTATGATGAGGCTCTGTTTTCGTTTATCAGATCGGTTTACAATGTCCAACTGCAACATATTTGCAGTCACATTAATGCGACAGTTGTTTCTTCAGCCAAGTTATTTTACATTTCCTTATTTTCAGGTGTCTGACTATAATGTCGATCTAATGGCATGAAAGGACATGTTCTACATGTTAATAGGCTGCTCATGCCACGTTAGCCATATAACTAAGACCGTAATGGAGCATGTGATTTCTTGTACCAAAACAGGAAGATATAAGCTGATCCAATAGAAATTAATGGCTTATATACTATGTCACAGACACTATATCCATGCTCACTGACATTTTTGTTCATGCCTGTTGGACACATTTGAGCTGTTTGCTCTGAGTTTAGGCTTTTAGTAAGCATTGATTCCCTGCCCCCCCCCCCCCTTCCAAAAGTGCCCTGTTTGAGTTTTGTCATCTAGCCAGTTGGTGTAGTTTCTGTTGCTGTTAGGCTTAGTCAGCTATTGTGCTTACAAATTCGCGGGAAACTAAATCAGCTTCATTTTGTGTACTGCTGTAGTCTTTATGTACATTTATGCATTTGGCAGACACTTATATATCGTCTTTCAGGCTCATTTTACGTTCCTTAGACAGAAAAAGAATGACCTTTAGGCTAAAATACACCACAACTTTTGCTCAGATTTTGACTTGTTGCAGAAAGTCTGTGCCAGTCTGCAGATTTGATACGTTAGTGTGTTTCTATTTGAAACTTTCAAAAAGTCTGCAAGTGTATGATGTGTAGTCTTCCTGTAGCTCAGTGGTAAGAGCATTGTGTTAACGACGCAAGGTTGTGGGTTCGAGTCCCAGGGGATTGCAAATACCTATGTATAAATGTATAGGATAATCCAATGTAAGTCGCTTTGGATAAAAGTGTCTGCCAAATGCCTAAATGTAGTTTAAATCAAATCGGTTCAGATTTTAAAAGTCTTGTAGTGTATTCCAGCCATTAGTGTTGTTATTGCAATTGATGTGTGGCTTTACCTGTTTAGCTACATTTCAGCTTTAATCTGCTTTAGAATATTAAGGGAGAATGTTTTTCTTCCTGGCTTCTGTGGTGTAAAAACATGTCAGCATTTTTGCCTGCCTAAGTCATTTAACTCTTTCATAGGAAATCAATGACCCTCATTGGTTTTGGCTTTATTGTGAGCTCACCATTTCCATGCTGACTAATTTACTTTTCATTAAACTGTCACCACCTTATGTCACTACCCATTTGCTTCTTTGCTCATCATTTTGATGGTGGTTTTGTCGTCATGCATGCTCTTGTAAATGATCTACATTACTATATATACTACATTCATCTTTTCAAGTAAGTTTATGGTGATGAATTATCATGTAGCTTAATGTAGCAATTGATCCCTGTAAAACCATGTATTTTTTGGTAAATAATCCTACGTTAATTGGTTATACGTACACAAACAGGATTGTGTGTGTAGGGTGTTGTAATGGCTGGCTAATAGTGTGCACGGGACGGATGCTAAGCTGTCGTTGGTTTGATAACAGCGCCACAGTGTTTTGGGGGATTAAGTGATTGTGATTCATCAGAGCCCGGTTCAAAAAAGAGCTAATCCTGAGCTTCTGTCCTGGAACTGCTGAGTCTCCAAAAACATCCCGGCAGTCACAAACACAGCCACACCACGTTTGTGCACATGTGTGGCGCACCAACCTCTTGTAATGTAGAACCAATGTACTGGATGTGCTTTTTTCAAGACAGAAATGGTTCCTCGTTGTTGTTGTTTTGATAGTAACTCATTAAACTGAGCAATTTAACTATGTTGTTTTGATAGTAGCTAAAAACTTTTTCCAATAGTACATCGCGGTTGTGTTGGCCCAGTGAGGATCTGTTTTAAAATGTTTACTCTAGTTTTGCTTAGGTGTGTGAATCATTAAAGTGTGCATGTCCATACATGTCACTGAATCTTTTCCCACATTTCCCAATTTCTGAGAGAAACGGAAGATGACAGGAAAGGGGGCGTGTCTATGGTGGGTGAATGAGGCGGGGAGAGAGAAAGACACAGAAAGGAGTGTCGGGGAGTTTGCCTGTGTTCCTGCGTTGGATGTGGGCTCACTCGTGGGATTGACATCTTCAGGATTGTTTCTAATGGACACAGAGCCATGGCATGTCTAGAGGGTGAGGACATTTGTGTGTCTGTGGGCATGTTGCACTTTGGTGTGAAAGGGAGAGAGAGTTAAGACTTGGAAAGTAAGTCTTTGTGGTTGGGGAAAAATTGGGAGCTAGTTTTTTACACTCAACAAGAAAGAAAGAAAAAGGCTAAATACTTTTTGCAAACCACTGAGATGTTGCAAAGGTGAGTTCGCCGTGTGATATTATCTACTTCAGAATGCAGTCATAGTTTTTGTCTCAGTACAGACGGATGTTGTTTTTATCTCTGTGTGTAAATGTTTCAGATGTGTTGCCAAGCTTCCGAGTGAGATAAAAGCATTGACATCATGTGTGTGTACTATTCTTGCTTAAAGTGATAGTTTCTGCCATCATTTACTCACCCTCTTGTCATTTCAAAACTTTATGACCTTCTTTTTTCCACAGAACACAAAATAATATTTTACAGAGAGTTGGTAACCGCACAGCACTGGCCCCCATTCACTTCTATTGTACGGACACAAAACAAAATAGTGAATGGGGGCCAGTTAACAACATTCTTCAAAATATCTTCTTTTGTGTTCTGCGTCATACAGGTTTAAAACTCACAAGAAGGCGAGTAAATTGTGTATTTTATTTTTGGGTGAACTATCATTTTAAAGTCCCAGTGAAATAAAAAATGACAATTCTTGTTTTTTCATGAAATATTGCAGCGTTTATAGTAAATAGCTTATCAATGTGTGTCATTTTCTTTTTAAAATTAATGTACCCTCATAATCTTCAGTTAAACTCTGAAAATGCACTTCCGCCCTGAAATGACTATCCATCTCAAATAAATTAGACGGCTTGGCCGGAGCATCCGTTAACTCCTCCCATTCAGTCTGCTGCCAGTTTCATTTCAAGATCAATGCAACAGCTGTTTTTACACATCCAATCAATTCCCAGTGAAAAACTCAACTCAAGCCCACTCATTTTCACCTTTGAAATTCCTTTTCAATCGGAAATGTGTCAGAATATGGTAGTGAAAACGATCGCAACTTCCGGTTCACGAGGACTTTAAAGCACATTTGCAACAGACATGTGGAGTTTTGCTTGCCTGGGACACAGATAGTCTTGTTTTTTGTAACTTTTTGTTCAGCTTATGGTCTTGTGAACTCTATGGTAAGACAGTGACTTTTGTAGATGTTTTTCTGGTGAAGATAATGCTAAACAAAAACTGTATAAACTGTCAATAGAATTGGGTTTGTTCATAGGACAGTGTTTGGCTACTCTGTCATTTAACCATTTTTCAGGATTTACTGGCCACAACAAATAAAATCTTAAACATGATTTCTAAACTCATCCACTTAGTTGTTGACCTTATTCCGCAGACTTTTAAAAATGAGACAGACAGTACATCATTTAAACATATAGCTTATACATCATTTAGGAAAGACTCAAGGTTGTTTGTTTAATTTGACCCAAGATGCAGCCACAATGCCAGTAAACTGGAGTTCATGGGAGTTTGGAAAGTTGCTTTAACAAGACTGATGATTAAAAAAAATGTTTGGCTTTGTGGTTTACAGAACAATGCAGGAACAGCCCAGACATGCTTGAAATTAGTTTGAGTTGCATGTCAAAGCTTGACATTTGAGGGGGTTTGTTTTGAAGTATAATGTTTGTTTGTGTTTTGCTTGTGCAATAACCTCATATGGGTTTCACGCTGTATGTATGTGGAACTAAAACCCTACAGCTATGTATGGTAGACATCCGTTACCCTTAGGTTCAGTGTTATCCTATATATAAACTTGTGCTTAAGGTATGTTGAGCTCTTATAGCAGCCATGTGAAATAAAACGTTTTGTGTTTTACACAAGATCAGATGGATGGCTTTCACACACATGTGATGTAGTTGTTTAGAAGTCATTATAATTCAGAAGAATATACGTGGGAATTTGGGACATGACCATCTGTTTATCGACCAATAGAAGACAGGGTTCAGGGTATTTTTAGTCATACTATCGGTGATAGACACTTGTACTCTAATCGGGTCTCCATGTCTGAGCAATTCAATGCATTTCATTTTTTACAAGCTTGTTAACCTTCTTGTTAACCTTGATACTGTTTTAGTTGTGATCCTCCCATGACCTACTGTCATACTACAGTCACCTGTGTCGGTGTAATATGAAAGGCCATGACTCTCAGATTGGCATCTCACTATGACCCCTTTGAGGGGTTCTCACGCATAGCTGGTACATTCCTTACTGGTCGGCTTACAAGCACGCATGCTTATCGTAAATCATATGAGCATTTCGTTGCTAGACTTCTGTGGAAAGGAAATATAAGTGTGTAAGAATTCTTTCAGTTTGTGTGAATGGTTTATCAAATCATGGGGGCAGGATTCTTTAGATGCCAAAATATCTTTTTTTTCTTGCATGGTGGACCTTGTTTTTCTTGCTTAGTTATAGCAGAAAACAACTTTGACCTAAGTGTTGAACATTTTTAGTTGGGCTGTCAATTTTTGCGCGTAATTTTTTTCAGATTAAAACGTAAAAAATATTTAATGCAGCATCCTTTTGTTTTGTCATTATATAATCACGCTCTTATTCAAGTAAAGGCCTTTAAACCACTCACGATTTAAAACAGTTGCTATGACGCGTTCAGTATAGATAGACAGATTCTAGCTTTGGGACGCGGCAAAACGCAACTCGACAGCGGTCCAGTCTGGTGTATACAGTCACAGTCTTAAGGCTGCTTCAGAAATCTTTTTCAGAATCTGTCAGACAATGCACCAGTATTAAGTTCTCTTTCGTGCTTGAATGAAAAAAACACACAAGACTATGCGAAAAAGCCCATTTTGTCTAGCATTTTCGTACTTCTTTACAATGTTAAACGTGCTGGCTCCAAAACGAGTTGGCCGTATGACCTAGTATTTCTGTGCTCGAGTTTTTTTCGAACATGAAATCCATTACATAACAACTTTTCTTAGTCCCTTATTGGACAATTCTCCCGGAGAAACATACGTCCACGCATCAACCAGCGATAGCGAGAGAAAGAGCACCCGCACACGTCAACCAGCTAGAGCGAGAGAAAGAGCCACCCTTCAATGTGCTGCATTCGCGAAGTTCAGCTGTGTTTGTTTGTCCACTGCATTTCGGTTAGGAATGTTACATAAACGGTGGATATAATGCTGGATTTGCAGATTGTTTGAAACTGATAGATGGAGCAGTCCCAGTGCTAAAAGATCCCGGTCATGAACTGCACGCGGTAAGTGTATCTGCGTCAAATATCTGTGCTTAGTTGCCAATTGGCGTGTACGATGTTTTAATTCATAAAATTATGCTGTTAAAGAAATCTGTTGTTTCTACATTAACTTGGAGATTAAATATGAAATTATTAGAATGTAAAATATATTTAAGAACATCAATGTTATGTGCGATTAATCAGGATTATCGATTGACAGCACAATTTTTTTGTGATTGTGCTTGGAAACAAACAAGGCCTCAAAACAAAACTACAACCAAAGTGACAAAAATACATTTAATGTGTGTATGTGTGTGCTGTAGGTGAGTTTTTATTTATTTGTTATATATGGTAAATAGATGGTACATATGGTATTGGTACATATTTTAAAATATTATAGGTATAATTTAAAAAAAGAAAGTATTATAAATAAAAAATTAATTAATTAAGAAAATATATGTTTATAAAGTATATGAAGAGTTTGGTTCCAAAATGAGAACTCTGTTTTTTTTTTGTTTTTTAATCATGTTTTTTTATATTGCATTCCAAATAATATCAACTGCAGTTGGTTTGTTTTGATTTAAGCCATAATAAGTATAGAGATGCAGCTAAAAACACAATAAAACTCAATAAAAACATGATTGCATGATAAAAAACATGAATTTTGAAAATATTAAAAACAGAGTTGTCTCATTTTAGAACCAAACTCTTCATATATTAACCAATTAACTTAAAAAATAATAAGTATGAAGTATAAAATAATTATAAGATATAAGTATATAAAAGATAAATAAATTTTTAATAACATTTCTTGATTGTGACAAAGCTCATAATCACAGTTATTTGGGCCAGTATTGAATGAATGAGGCATTTATATATAGCACAATATTCCACAATTATTCAACATAATTTCTTACTAATCTTTTTTAAACAACATTTAAAATACAAGTTATGTATGTATTTTTCTGTAATTCAGCTGAAAAATGTTAATAATTTTTGGAAGGAATATATTTATATTACATAATTAGCATTATATATTCATTGTAAAAATGGTTAATATGAATTTGATATGCAATGTGTTTTTACTTTTGGAAAAAATATATCTTTTATAAGGTAAAAAATGCCTATTAATTCCATGTGGGACTGTGATGCAGTTTATTTGCCAATCCATGGCTAGAGGGCGCTATTTTACTGCCCTTGATGCTGAGCCGTGGTTTCCAGGGCTACACAAATTTCCACCTCAGCAGGTTTGCAACACCCAAAACAATTCACTTTAATCAGATTGTATTCACATTAACACGTGTGATTAGACACTCATAAAGAAATACTCAGTAGATCTTACTGATCACAGTACAGGAAGTATGATTAACAGTCACAAGGGCACAGAAAAATACATGCATGTCCGACTACACAATTGTTGCTGATTATTTGTCGTACTATTCAGAAAAACTAAATGTGGTCAAGCTAGCTGTGCATTTAATGTGAAGATGGTAGAATTTGACGCGTTAAATTCTGTTTTTTAAATTGGTGATATCTGTCTTGAATATATATAACATATAGGTGATATCAGACTTAATTACCTTTGAGCATCTGTGTGACTGTCTGATAATCTGGGTTAAGAGATTAACTCAGAGCGAAGCAGGGGAAGGCAAACTCGCTGGTCAAACAGTAGCAGGACAAAGAGGATGATCGTCAGCCTTCATTTGTATCCTGAGTCCCGATCAGCAGTTAACTCATACAAGATCTTTGGTTACTTGCGGGATCTTAATTTGCATGTTTGTTTCTCTGGATATCACATTCTGAAATTCTTAACATGACAGTGAAGATCTTTCTGTTAACATCTTGGGGGATGTTTTCTATGATGCCATTTTTATATTCATTATCTTTCCTCCAACGGCATTGATTGAAACCTCTAAAACTTTGGGTTTCTGATCTTTATGAAATCTCAAACTATCATAGTGTGGTTTGGCAGATCTTTTGCTTGTTTTGAAGATGCCGTTCTGTGCGTAATTTGAAACTCGGCGGATCTCAGCCTTTGTTGGCGAAAATCAATTCAAGCGGGACCAGAAGAAAGGAGTGTGGAGAGGAGCCGAGGGGTTTGTCTTCTGAAGATCCAATGCTTTGACAGGGTCCCTTGCGTGCCGCAAAGAGCAAGCCCCGCCCACTGCTACCCTTCCCCCAGAGTTGAGGTTGGGACGGCAGGGGTCAGACCTGAAGTTGCTTGATTAAGGGGTGGGCAAACGGGGAGTGAGGGAGGGGTTCAAATTTAGGTCCGCCCCCAGGACAGATCTGGGCCTGAGGATCCTCAGCATGCTAACATATGCTCAGCACCTCTCAACAGTTCCTGTACTGGGCTGCTGGTACAAGGCCTGCTACAAAAAGCGGGATGCCAACCATTCCAACTGCAAGATGGGTAACACACCACCTTTACAGCTCCAATCTACGGTCGTTGATCCAAACCCTGGCACCAGGACGGAGTGCAGCATCAGGCGTAGACTTTTGGCCTCTAAGGTCCATCAGAGACCAGAATCACTTTGGACCCCTAAACCCATGTTAAGAGCTGAGGGTAAAGGAACCCAAGGAGATACGCTCACACGCTCTCAATCCTGTTGCAAAAGGAACTCAATATCCTGCGTTCCCTGTAAGTGTACAGCTTTTGAATATAGTAACTGTTGGTTTGGAGGTGTTTAGTGGATTTGTGTTGTGGAATGGCTGTAGTCTTGTGTCGTATTGACGGAAAAGTCCAATGAGAAATGATACGCGGGGTGATGTTTATAAAATGCGTTTGTCTGTCTCAAATGATTTTTGAAATACATATTGAGTCTACAACTAACATTGATAGGCAGGACTTTATGACATTTGAAAACTGTCTATAATTGACAATATGATTGAAGTAGGACTGTCAAACGATTAGTCGCGATTAATCACATCCAGAATAAAAGTTTGTGTTTACATAACATATGTCTGTATACTGTGCATATATATTTTTTATTTATAAACACATACACAATATATGTATACATATTTAGAAAATATATTTATATATATTTATCAATCATTTTAATTATAAATAATTGTTTATGCATTTTTGTATATTTTTTAAATATGTGCATGTTTGTGTATGTTTTTATAAATACTAAATTAATATGCAACACAGTACACACTGACGTATATTATTTAAACACTAAACTTTTATACAGGATGCGATTAATCACGACTAGTCGTTTGACATTTATAATTAATAAGTATTATATTAAACAATTCTTTACATCCCAACTATTAGTTCATTTAGGTATATTCTAGTAGTTCAACTGTTGACTGCCAATTTGGTGCATTACACTAAAATGTGGGGTCATAAGTTTGTTTGAATAAGAATTTTATAACGGCTTCAAACACTGGTCATCCAGTCAGAATTTAGTATCAAAAGCTGTCTATGTTATTAGCATAATAAATAATTAAAGTAACCTATTAGTTACTTTATTGCTGTCATTGTCTTTGGTGTGACTGCTTTTTTATAAGCGTGTTTGAAGCGATCCGCTCGCAGATTGTGTGGTTCAGACTTTGTGACCTTTGACCTTTCGGGACGTAGCAGAACCTCTTCGGTTGACCCCTCGGGGCCCCTTGCCTTCCTGCCTTCAATAAGGTTAGCTTCATTCACTTAATATGACGCAGAAAGCCATTTATTGATCTTTCATTGGGACGTTGGCCATTCACGAGAAGTACTGATGTGTTCGATCCATGGCGGTTGTTGGGGTTTGTTACAAACCGTGCACCAAAAATGTGAAAATATGATGGATGATCATATAAATGTCAGGGTACAGTATGTGATCTGAATGGTTTTGATGAAATGATATAGAAAAGGACAACCTCTTTGTAGCCCAGTTTGAAAAGCAGTCTTTAATCAGTTACAGCATTTAACTGTCCAGATAGACCCTTTAAGCTTGTGTTAGCATGTATTGATTGTCTATACGAGTCATATCAGATGCTCAGATACAGTAGAGTGATAAGAAGCAGAAGAGATGTGACCCAGCTGCCAGTGGGAACTGAGGACAATAGGAAACGGCTGACTGATCTTTCCTGATTCTGATGGAGGGGACAGAGCTGACCCAGATATAGCATCTCATCACCTCACACATAATTATTATCTGATAAAAAGAGTGAAGAGTGGACAGCGGATCAGAAGGGTGAAGAGGGACACAATGAGTGAGTGTAAATGGGAAAGGGGGGAAGCCGGAAGAGGTGGTGTGATATGAAAGAAAAGGGCACACATTCTATAATGTAAGCGGGAAAGGAGTGGATAAAGGATAAAAAAGGTGTTGGGTGAAGATTTTAGGTTCTACTTTCAATTGATCTGTATCTTTGCTGTCCTTCTAAAACTTTGTACGTCCAAATTTGCATTTTCTTTGCAAAACACACTGCACTTTAATACTTTGTATTGGTTAGATATTTGCAAAACCCAGTGACAAACATAAAGGGTGACTAATAATAGGGATTTATGGCGATACCAGGATGAAGGCGTGAACTGGATTTGAATGCTTTTGGTTTAGTAAGCAATGAGATTTGTTTTTTAGAGAATAGTTAAATCACTAACACTTATCTGATTGTGATGTTTTATTTACTACATGTGGTAAACCATGTTTTTTCTGCTTCTTGACAGTGAGGTCTGTGTTTGTACGTTTAGGTTACATTTGATCTGGCTGTTCTGGTGTCAACATACAGCCGACTGTTTCTCCCTCCTCACACTAGTCTGAGCTGATGTGTTGTGACAGCTCAAGATGCTCCATATATCAGCTCTGCTTGTCTTCAACAAAGTATACTCTTGCCTTTGTGAATTAACAGTTTTGGTACTGACTCTAAAACACACACACTTTCCTCTCTCTTCTCTCTTGCTTTTATATTCCTGTTGATTTAGTCTTATTTTCATTGTGTATTGTTTTGTGACAGTGGTCATGAAGTAGTGTTACAGTATTAACAGTGAGCAGGTGTTGCACAGATCTCTGTTAAGCTGAGCTCAAGTGTCCTGGTCGGTGGTTGGTCAGGGTGATAATATTCCTCAATGACTCGAGGGAGTGACAGAAACCAGCAGGAACAGACACTGAATAATGAGACGTGTTTAACCAAATTCATTTCTCTAGGGGGTTGGAAATTGGAACCAAGATTATTTACAGAGGCAAAAAAAAAATTGTGCAAAATGGTTAGTTCTACATGAACTAGGCCATTTGGCATTTTATTTTATAATGAAACAACCTAAAGTGAGAGTTCACCAAAAAAAAAAAAGCTGTCATCATTTATTCTCTCTCTTGTCATTTCAAACCTGTATGACTTTATTTCTTCCACGGAACAAAAAAGAAGATATTTTTAAGAAAGTTGATAACTGGCCCCCATTCACTTGCATTGGTTTTGTGTCCATACAGTAGAAGTGAATGGGGGCCAGTGATGTTCGGTAACCGACTTTCTCCAAAATATCTAATATAAGAAAGAAAGTTTTGAAAGGTTTGAAATGACAAGAGGTTGAGTAAGTGATGACATAATTTTCATTTTTGGGTGAACTAACACTTCAAATACAGTTTTAACTGTTATAAAATAACATCCATAGTACTCTAGTGACCATTTCATGACATACAATATAGACTTCACTGGTGTCCACCATTCGGATAACTCCATCAGACCCCTGCCTAAAGAGGCCAAAGTTATTTTGGTCTTTACTATTGTTTGTGCCGGTCCTTGTATCCTTAATCTCAGTGAGGGATTGTGGGTAGCCTCAGCCCCTTGCTGTGAATATTGAATACAAAAGGATTCATCTATACCCTGCCTAACTAACTCTTACAGTTCCATCCAGCAGAATGACAAAAGCACTTTGTTAATAGTTGAAACCCCTCAGGCGTGCGCACACATCCCCTGCTGATGGCAGGAGCAGGACAAAAGAAATCTCACTGCTTATGTTACCGTTCTTTAAAGACAGGTGGATTCTGTTACTGCCTTCCGCTTTCCATCTTTCTCTCACATTCCCTTTCTTTAACATTTCCCTCTTTATCCTTTTCTCCAACCCCCACCTCATTAATAATGGGGGGAAGAGCTGCGCAACTGTAAAGAACCGTCACTCAGTGTGGTCACTGTCTTGTGGGAATGACTAAGACCTGTCGGTCATTGTGGAAGACCGTTCCTTTTGTTTTTAGGTGATAGAGGTAGTAACTTGGAGGAGTATTCAATTGTAGTGTAGCCATATAACTTGTCTGCACCACTTGTGTTGGGGACATGAATGATACATTGGATGCTTACTCGGGTTGTGTGACTTGAAGAGAGGTGTGCCATTACTTATCTAACTGACTGGACTTACCCAACCACATAAAAACACATAAAGAACTAAATGTTTAAGTATAGGGTGGTTGTCAGAGCTGTAGCCCAGTGGTTAGCATGCCAGACACATATATCTGAGCTGTTGGCTCACAGGGACCCGGGTTGAGTCCGACCCGGCTCATATCCCAATCCCACACTCTACTGTCTGCCTCAACTGCCCTATATATATATATATATATATATATATATATAATGAAAAAAAGATTAGTTGATTTCAAAAACGTTGGAAACCAAACAACATTGGCCCTCGCTGACTTCCATTGTATGGATACAAAACCACTGAGGCATTTCTCAAAATATCTTCTTTGGTGTTCCACAGAATTATGTGAAATGTAAAACATATTAAAATGTAAAAATATAGAAAGCAGTCCATTGTCTAGTACACATTAACTTGACATTTGTGATTTCATTCTCAAGCTAAAGGTTTCCAGTGGTCCATCCATCACAGTCTACTTTTCCTAGAAACACACATCTGCTCTAATGAACTTTGGAGAGCGTCTTCATGTGTCTCTTTGTATTGTGTGTTGGTTGAGTGTGACAGAAGGTCACTACGTGTAAACGCTATGGCCGTTCGTGTTATGCGAGTGTGATTTTAAAACGCCTAATTCTGTCACCCCAGACCATTTCCATCACTTCGAGTCTGCCTCTAATTGGGTCTCTCTGGCTTGTTTGGTTTAGTTTGGGCTCTAATTGGGCCCCATGTTCCATCATGGCCCCTGTAATTAAGTTTTGGTTGTCAGATTAATCTCTTTAGGGGATTTAGAGGTAAGACTATTTTTATTTAGAGCTGTGGGAATAGGTGACAGATAAATAGATTTGAGTTATTATAAATTAAAAGGAGCTTCTTCTTCACAGATACCAGCATACTTGCTTCGGTCCATCTGTTTTTCTAATATTAGTTGCTGATCCTATTGAGCTGCTGACATTTTTCAAAATAACTTTTTTGTGTTCTGCGAAAGATAGTTTAACCAAATTCAGTTCTCCACGGGGTTGGAATGATTGTTTACAAAGGCGAAGACACAATTGTGCAAAATGGTTAGTTATACATGGTGTTTCTAGGCCATTTTGCATTTTATTTTCTAATGAAACTACTTAAAATAATAGTTCGCTCAAAAAATAGTCATACATTTTCAGAATGACATGATCGTGAAAGATTTCTTTAAGCAGAGGATTCAGATTAGCAAATCTGACAGGCGTCACGTGTATTGATCACACAGACTGTCTAAAGCAATTGTGCTAAATGACATTAGAGGAAAGGTCAGAAGGGGTTAAAATGCCGAGACAAGCTTCTCTCCCCATGAGTTTTGGATGAAAGGTAAGCCATCATGGCCATAGAAAAACCTTCTCTGCACAATCAATTTATCAGCTTCACAAGAATCCTACTGACATCTCAAGTTTTTTTAGCCTTGGCTTTACAATGAATGCATCCATCCATGTTTCCATTCTGCGCCTTTTGCCTTATTTTTTAGATCAAGTTAGTTTTGTCACAACAAACAGTATTCCATTTGTACATCAATACATGCTGAAATGAGTAACACACACACCTCAATAACAAGATTGCCAAGGATCAGGTGTTTGTGATCTGGATGTGAACAGGTGAATTAACAGCCGCTGATTTGGCTTTAGTCTCATTAGCTGATAAAGGTCTGCCAGATGACCAACATTCTGTTCTTCTGTCCACACATAAGACCGTACAAACATCATGTATGGCTAATGGATCATTTACATGTAATGTACTGCAATTGTCATTTTTATTTTAACTTGCAATATTTTTAAAAGAAACTTGCAATTAAGACAATTATGTGTGTCGAAACCGACTGCAACCACTAGATGGCGCCACTCATTCAATGTTTAACAGGAAGAAAATAAGATGCATTTGTCCCCATCACACAAAATGAAATTAAAGATATGTGCACTTTTACCAACTCTTAACAACAGTCAATTTTAATAATCAGGATATTTTGTACTATTATAAACAGTTAGGACATTTTTGTACTTTTTTTTTGTTTCTTTCTTTTTAAATGTAATACAATGTACAAAAGCACATGAAGGTGCCATAATGTGTGTGTATTTCCAACTGCATTGTCAAAACCAGCATTTTACTTGATTTGTCTTTTATCGTAAAAGTGAAATATGCTGCTCCTGTCAAGGTTAATCCGCTGGGGGACTTAAAAATTCAATATTTGATCAGTGAATTACTCAGACTCCTCTGGGAGTCCTCAGAAACAGAGGCACGTTATTAAAGCGTTTTAGCATCTATATGAGATGAACTGGATTTTTGTTGCTTGTGCTGCATCATATTAATAGGACACAGGGATACAGGATTGCTGGGAGGGGGATATTTGAGTGCTTTTTAAAAGAGCCCCCCCCGGACCCCGCTTCCATCTTTGCCTGCATAATTCAGAGGGGTTCACTGGATAGGATTATGGTATATCCAAGCCTCTGCACACACACCTGCTCCAGATAGCCCTTGTACATAACCTCTCACCTTTGAGCATGCACTTGTCGAGTCTCTTGGCACTTAAGGAAATGAATCTCTCTAAATCCGCTTGTCTTCAAAGATGCCTATTTGAAGATTTTTTTCTGAATGAATATTTGGGCTAAATGGTGGTCTCGTGTGTGTTGTTGAGTCGCTCTGGTGAGGGGTTATTAAGGAACGCTCTGTGTATATTAATATGAGATGTGAAGATCTGCAGCATTGGCATGGCAGCGGTCATGCTATCTTGCCTATTAAAAGCTTGTTAATTTGCATTTTATTGAGCATGTCCCTGCACTCATGCTTTCCTTATCTCCAAAGTATTATCTTCTTGTTTACTTCTATATAAATATATCTCTAGGTATTGATTAATATCTATGTGTGTATTGTAATGGCCCATATACAGTATGCTCAGAGTCCTTCGTCTCGTCTTATTGACACTTGGAGTCAATAAGAATAGATTGGAGTCCATTTGGTACTTCTTGGCATCATCACATCCTATCTCCACGGCAACCATGACTCCATCTCCTCTCAAAGGAGGTAGCCTCTAAGGACTGCTGTGTTAAGCGATGTTGTAAATCTCACATGATTGTGGTTGTCTCGGTGGTTTTGGCTGTTATATTTATGATTTATAAAGTTTCCATACAGTGTCCTGTGAGAGGTCTGTTGTTCCAGCAAGATTTTATAGCTTCCGTTTTATTGCAAGTTTCTCTATGCATTTGCCAGATGCATTTTGAGGGGTTGAGTTATACTTTTTAGTATCTGATCTTTTTATTGTCTGTTTTCCATTCCTAGACACAAATATGGGTCAGTTGCCTCAGTTGAACATTAGAATCAGATCTATTTAACCCCTGTGCCCAGAAGTCTTCCCCTATGAGGATCAATGGAAGCGCAATGGAAAATCCAACTGGATTCTGACAGACTGTCATCTTCTAATCAGGTCCAGACGTCCTGCTGCTCATAGATTCCATTTGACACTCTTCGATTTGCTGTCACTCTTTTAAGGTCGCTGTTGATTGGCTGTGGAAAAGTGGGTTAAATTTTGTTTTGCACACACATTTTTCATATTTTCTGCTTTTGTTTGATGTGGGGTACATTTTCCAAGCCTGCAACATCCACGCTTCACTATTTGTAACATTTGATTTGATATTTCCATCTTTTTTAAAACATGAAATTGCAGGTTACTTTATGTATTTACCTTTACATGATGTCAAATGGCAAAATTTGAAATTGTAAACAAGAGCTGAACTTATAAATAAACAGAAATCATACACAATGGTAAGCTTTTAAAAATGATTTATAACCAGAAAATTAAGGTTTGCAGATTTAGCACAATGGACCATCTTACTATAGCTTTTAAAATGTATATCTGTCTTTGATTTTCATTGTAGTCTGTGTTTTGTCCTTAAATCTGGACAGGAGACACACTCCCCACAGTGATGAATTCAATGAGCTGCATTACGGTGTGATTATGTGATGAGACAAGCACGCAGCCATATCAACATCATATTGACATAAAGTCCACATGGCCTTTTGCAGTCAGCATGGGGACTTGCATTTAATGCACAAAGAATTTCAGACAAAGACTTCTGCCCAATTACACAAGCAGTCAGATGTGTGCTCTTGCTCAAAAACAAATTCAAGAAGCCCTGGTGCTGAGATGTGTGTGTTATACTGTATGTGTGTAGTATACACTTGTTTCCATGCATTCTCTCTCGTCTGATTGGCTCTGTGGGCTGTGCATTGGGGAAATGAAGAGCTCTGTGTTCCTTGTCAGGTCATTGCAGTGGAACATGCTCCGCTGATGAGGTGTCTTGAGACCAGAGCTCAAACTGAAAGTTTTCTTCAGTATGTCTAATGGTTCCCCTCAGACTGCTGTATGTGGAGTTGACAGGAAGAGGCACCAATTTGTGTGTGTGTGTGTGTGTGTGTGCATGCGTGGGTGCGTGTGATCCCCTTATAACTAAAAGAGGAACACAAATCACTTTAACACCCTAAAGCCATTAAATCTCCCCACAATTAAGAGACAAAACAGACAGAATTACAACTCTCACCATGTCCACCGTGTTTATGTGTGAGAGGAACGCAGCAACCGCTACCCGCCCAGTGCCCTGTATAAAGACAACATGCTGCCCATTGCACGCCTGTTTGTGTCTTATTTATAGCCGGCCTGGGTGGTTGTTCTCATTTAAATAAAGCAGAAACTGGACCAAAACATTCAGGGTCCATCACTGCTTATATATTAAATGTATTTGTTACATTTGAAACGTTACATAAAACTGCGTTTTTAACAACAACAAAAGAACACTATAGCAGCTTTTAAATTAATATATAGTAAGTGAAAGGAAAGTATGAACATTAATATACAATGTATGTGGGCAGTTGACAAATAAATTGCACATATATCTTAAATCTCTCTTATGCTATTTTATGTTATAAATATAAATAATATAAAATAATATATTAACAATTTGTTTTCTAAATTTTTGCTGTCACAACCTAGGACACGTGATACTGTTTTTTTGTCAACTACTGTATATTACATACAATTTATATTAAAAACTTTTTCCTGTAAAACAAAATAAATATTTTGCATTATCTATTGAATAAAACATATACATATAGAAGCAGATTTAAAAAGATGCAGGAAGATTTACGCTGGGGTGAGTGAATTAGTCATGCACTTTGCGCTCTTTAGGTTTTCAATGAGAATGCATGAGGGCTTTCCTGCAGGAGTTTCTCAAAACAAGACCCCTCCATTTTAATTATTAATCAGAATCTTTTTTTTCTGATCTTTAATTCAAAAAGAAGCCGACTAGCATCTTTTACTCTCTGTTCATGTTTGATCTTTTCCCTTTGAATTATGTTTTTTCTTTCATCTCTTTCATGGTCTGCTCTTCTGTATTAATCAAGGTGTGGCTTTTGCACTCCACTTAAAAGTCACTCATTTTCCTTCATCTCTCTCTGGTTTTCCCTTAGAACTTCATTCATCTGGTGAGAGAGCACTGATAAAATCTCCCGACAACATGCTCTTCTCCTATGAGGTTGTACATTTATGTCAGTTGCTGCTCAAGCTATTAGACTTTCTCATTGGTGATACAATAGCGAGGAATGGCTTCGCTCGGAGGCCCAGCCCTATTATTCAACACAATGCCTGACCCTTTCCACACACACTCACGCAGACACACTGCAACCAGACATTGCTCGAGTCTCCTTTTAGGAGACGGCACAATACAACACAACTCCTTGCATGGATGGACACAGGCCTTTTTAAAGCAACGGTCTTCATGGTGTAGTTTGTATGGATGTTTTCTATCCCTCCTGGCAGCCCGTTCCTCTTGTAACAAGCCTTATCTGCAAATCAAACTAAATGCAAATAAGCCTGGGCTTGATTTCAAACGCTTTTTACCCTGGAGCCGATTAGTGCCTTTCTTTTATACCCGAGCTGGCTTTGTTTGTTTTTATGTAGATTTCTCTTGTTTTATGTGTGGCAGTAGACAGTTGATAAGTATTTTACAGCTGCTGTATCTCATAGAGAGGGATTGAGCGATTTGTTATGGGTAAACGCATTGTTTTGGGTCTAAAGTGTGTGAGCTCTCTCTCTCACCTTCACTCTGTTAGAGCTGTAATGGCTGTAAGTTGCACAGATCAATCGGGAAGTTTAATTGTAAAATGGGGTTAAGCCAAAGCAATTGACAAGCATGACACTCCAATATATCTGAACCTCCAAACATCTACAGTAACAGCTGCGTTTTGTGTTGAGGTTGTGAGAGTTGACCTCCGTTCACTGAGTAAACATATTGTGAACAGGTTCGGTGCTGGCTGGAGGTCTCTCGCTCCTGACTCTCTCCATGTGTCTCACTCCCTTTTTATTTCTGGGATAAAACGGACGAGTGCTTTTAAGGTCAGTCCAGCAGAGCCACGGGAAAAAAAGAGAGGAAAGATCAATAAGGATTATATTAATGGGCATCAGAAGCTATGACAACAGAGTGAATTAGAAATGGGATGCATCGAAGTTTAGGAGAGGACAGAAGATCAGAGATGAGAATCCAAATAATATGCTTTCTGTTTGTTTCAAGAGTAATGGTCTTGTTTGCCTTCAAATATTACAACAGTTGACTTAAATATATATATATATATATGAAATGAAAACAATTCATTTTAAAGATAGGAAATGATTTTGAATAAAAAGAACAGTCTAATAAAATGGTCTGCCCAATGGATACAGTAAGAATATTCTCATTTACCCTTGCCTGTATGGGTTCAATAAGTAAAATATCCGTTTCAGTAAATAAATGCAAATGCAAACATTTCACTTGACAATTCCTATCAGCTGCATTTTCTCAGGTACATGTTGCATTTAAAACGTTTGAAGCTCCTTATCAGAACCAGGGGTGCCTCCCACGTCCTGAAAAGTGAAGCTGCGGCTCTTTGATCGGCCCCTGGTGGCTTGCTGCAGTACAGGTCATAAACCCCGCCCTCACCATATAAACAAACCGGACAGGACCCAAGCTATAAAATCCAATTACACTTCAAATATTTTTGTTTTCTGTTATTTTAGTCCGTTTTTATCACGTTGATGTATGTCCAAGTGTTCTTTTTTTTTATAAATAAGCTTGGTTTTAGTGAGTTATTAGATGTTATAAAAAAGGGGTGCGGTAACATGATTTCTTCATTGACGTTTGAGTCATCCGGGAATATGGGCAGGACCTTGATACCGCGCGCCACTTCGTGCTCACTACTGCACAGACTCTGGTTCCACTTACGATTCCTTTTGCGCATGTCCAGGCTCCGAACTGATGTTTTTGCGTAGCATGTCAGTGCCCATCATCAGACGTTTTACGCTCAGTTCATTACAATGGCAGGAAGCGGCGTTCAAGCTATCCATCTCATATAATACAGTCTATGATCAGAACCAAATTTCTTTGCGGTACCTGTTGTAAGAATTATAGTATTTCAATTTAAAGTAAGAATCAACATTGACTGTGCATATATGGTCAATGTAAGGCAGTTAATTTGGCTAACTCACTTTCAACACAAGCAGAATAATAGGGAAATAGTTTAGAAGAGCTTAAAGACACAGGCTTTTACAGGCATACTGACTGTATATGTGTGGAAGGAGCCGAAGTGAAAACAGCTTCACAATCTTCACGCATACACACGGAACGAGGGTGAATGTGTGTATATCTGTCACATAAAGAGAGCCCAGACCAGTGTGAAAGTGAAGAGAGCAAAATACACATCATATTGCTCTGTCTGGATGTTTGACCTCACTCTTTAATCTAATAAAACATTTTCTGACACTAATGAAATCATACCTCATGTCCGAGTTGTCTTTGCTTATGCCATTCAAAATACTTTCATTTCTTATTGTCGTTCGCATAAACATTTCATTTTTACTGACATAGACAGACTGTACGCATGCATGAATACACACAGACACGGATTGATCATGTTTGAAATGGTTGTAATCCTGCAGTGACAGACAGAGATGTTGAGCTGTCTGTGGAGTGAGAACTCAACAATGGCGTGTTAATTACTGCAGTCCACACCAGCATGAATAATCCTAATACTGTACACGTGCCAGGCGGCATGGAGTGCATGCACACAGGAAAACACTCATCCTGTAATACACACACACACGTGCACAGAGAAAAGGCGTTAGATGTAGAGGGTGGCTGTCTGATTTACTCCGAGAACGGCCCCTGTGTTTGAAATTGGCAGCAAGTACAAAAGTGTGACACACACACACACTTCGTACAGACACACTTGTTACACAAAAACATGTTAACAACTAATTACGACAACCAAGTGAAAAAAGGCCAGGAAAAGCTGATATGTGTGTTTTGCTTGCTGTGGGCTGGGGGGTATTGGGGTATTTGGGGGGAGGGGTGTTACTGCATTACCTCCTCTAGTTCAGTCATTATTTGCGACTCCATTCAGGTCCAGATTCATTCACCCATCCACCCCCCTCCATTCAAATCCAACTGCATCCCCCCTCAAAATGAAAAGAAACCGGGTCATGGTGTGTGTGTGCACATGTAGACAATAGGCAGATTGTGTGTGTGATCTATATTCCAATGTTCTAGATTCAGTGGCCGTGCGCTAGCTCGGCAAGCCAGCTTATCAGTGGGAGACGTCGCTCCTTCTGTCGTCCGGTCAAGACCAAGATGAATACACACATGTGGGAGTCCAAGTATAAACACACCGAACCATATAGACACACCGGCTTGGTTACAACAGATGAAAGCAAAGCTTTAGGGTTCAAGGATTTCTCAGAGGCTCTTTGAGACTTTTAGTTTTTTTATCTCTTATAAATGATTAAGAGAATTAAAAAAGCACAAAAGAGTTGAACTTGTTTATAGGGCCATAAGCACCATAGGATGACATGTCTCCATTTTCCATAGTAGCAGATTCCGATAGTTCAGTTTTACATTTACTTTTTTTCAAAATGTTATATTATGTGTGCCCTTTATTTGTAAGGGAACCTTCACCCAAAAAAAAGGAAAATTCTGTCATCATTTACTCACCCATATGTATACATTTCTTTGTTGTGAGAACACAGAGAAAGATATTTGGAAGAATGATTGTAACCAAACAGTTATTGGGCACCATTGACTACTATAATAGGAAAATTGCTTTATACATTTCTTTGTTCTGTTGAACACAAAAGAGGATATTTTCAAGAATGTAGGAAAGCTAACCGTTCTGGGGCACTTACCATTATAATTTTTCCTACTATGATGGAATTTTCCAAATATCTTTTTTATTTTTGGGTGAACTATCCCTTTAATGATAATATGCAATATGGAAAGCATAGCTCTGACAATTTGGTCTTGGGGAACTTTTTGAGATATCTTCTGAATCCATGAGATTCCTATGACTTTTTTTCTCAGGAGATTGTAAGAGACCTGAACAAGATTCCACTTGCTCTCCGTTTGATCTCATTGCCAACTTTGAAAAACAACTGGGCTGATCTTGATTTCTTTTCTATAAGCTTTCAGGTGTATTTGAGTGGGGGGGGCAGATTTGGATGAGCAAAACATAAAGCCAAGTAAATGAGGGAGAGAACGAGGGTAGGAAAAGCTCCTTGGTAACCGAAGCTGAGATGAACAGAGGGGCATATACGTCACCCCTCCCTCTGAGCCCCAGGGAGTAAGTGTGTGTGTGTGTGTGTGTGTGTGAGGAAGGTGGGGGTGTTTCCCAGGGTTGGGCCGAGGCGGTGTGTGTAGGAGGGGCTCGTTGTGGACGATAAGCGCTGATCAAGTAGGGAGAGGCACATACTGACTCGTTTGCGAGTAGACTCAGGATTGTCTATAAACTGGGCTCCTCTACACTGGGAGGCCAAAGGATTTTACTGGGTCCACCTGACACACACTGGAATAATGGTGTTCATTGGGACCTCACTCAAGTCTGTTGTCAAATACTTTAAACGGAAAGGTAAGACTTTTGCTTTGTTTCTTCAAGTTCATTTGGGAATCATAATCATTAGTGTTGACTTATTAATTTGTTTGAGGAGTTACAATTTTTGATTGATCGATTAAACTTTTGTTTATTTTGAGGAGGTTTTTGATTGGTGGATTTTTTTTTTGTTCATGTCTATGAGATGTTTCACATCGACAGGTCCATCTTTTGACTATCAAGTGTTCTAGTCGGTGCTCACGCACTAAGCTGGTATCTTATCAGTGATGTATGAATCATTTCCTGTACGCTTAATAAACAAACCTGTTAACAACCTGATGCTGCCCTGCACGGCCAGAGATTGACCCTGTCACATCCATCTGTGCTTATCTGCCTTTTTAGATTCGCTCTGGTTTCAATTATTAACCTGAGTCCACAGTATTTGTCAGAGCCAGATTTAATAATGATTCTGTGCACATTTACACGTAAACCTGGCTGATTCTTGAGAGATGTGGTGCATTGTAGTGTAATGTTAAGTTGTTTATTTTTTCAGTATGCAGAACACATTTAACAATTTGTGTTTTAATTGCAATAGGTAATCATTGATTTGAGCTGAGATTCAGTGGATGAGTTTATCCGAATGGCAGTGTTACACGTGGTAGATAGTGTGTGTTGTGTGTGCGGGCACAAGCAGGGTCCAAAGGGATTATGGGAGTTTTGAATAGGCTAATTTGGAGGGCTGAGCTTAGGCTGATGTGAAGTTTGATATGCTACACAATGCCATTTTTGTTCCTCACTTCCCAAAAGAAAGACCTTTCTCTATACAAACACAGGTTTAATGGGCTGAGACAAAGCTGTTTGTGTGTGTGTATTGTCCATTCTATAATCATCTGATATTTATTGTGGACACTTCAAAGGCCAGTTACGCTTTATCTTTCTCTCTGAATACGAAGGTTGTTAAACCAGTTTGTGTATCTGGTTGTGTCATTTCGCAAATGGTCCTGCTGATAGAAAGAACAAATGTGTTTGCAAGTGTGTGTTTTGGTGCTAGGAATGTGTGTGAATCCATCTGGACTTATAATTTAGGCTGTGATTTTTGGGGGGAGACTTTAAATAGGATAAAAATGTATGCACGAATCCTGACTGTAATACTATTTCATTTGAAGCTAAAATGTCATCAAATTAACCTCTCAAAGTAATTTAGAATAAGATAAATAAATAAGCGTTTTTGTGTGTTTAAAGGCTAATGAAGTATCAGTAAATGTGCAAATAAAAGTTTGTATAATAATTCCAGCCAGCCTGAGCAAATGTTGCATAGAAAAATGATTCGCCCTTAATAAACAAACACGATCCATGATAATTCCAGTTCCAGTTTAGTGGACGCAGATAGCATGTGGGCCTGGTTACGTGACAGTCATCTGATAACAATAGACTATCGACCTGTTGAGCTATTGCAGCCCTCATCTGCCCACAATCACGTAACAGAAACGAACCCGAGGCAAACGCTCAAATTCAATGGGAATTCATCAGTGAGGCGATATTTGTGGAACAACCTTCCCTGCGCAGGCCTGTGATTCTGCGGTTATTCAGAATAATAAAATACACTCCTAAAAGAAGCTTTGAACTTAAGAACCTTGATGTTCGGTGATCAGAATGAACAAATGACTGTATTTGTACTACAGTAGTAAATGTCCACTGCATACGCCCATGTGTTGTTCTGCTTTGTCTTAACTGATGTTTGCACATTCACAGTTACGAGCCTTTGAAGAGAATGTGTCCCTTTGAAGCTAGGCACTGATTTGAACAACAATACGTTCAAAGTGTTGTTAATAAATAGAGGAAAGCCTAGAGGTGGTATGATAAAAATGATCTGTTAACTTCTGGAGGGCATTTTGAGTCTCTGCTGTGAAGCACTTGAAAGATGAATATGCGGTCATAGATCGGTATGTCAGTCAATCACTTCTGTATTGAAAGTCATGAATAAACACAATGACCTCCCCTGGGCTCCACTTGTCGGTCTGGCGACTCTGGCGTGATGGGCCATCATGATTTTAACGGCCGATGCCACCTGTGGACAGATAGCTCCTCGCACCTGTGAGAGAACCCCCACCTCGGCCCTCTCTGCTCTTTAACTTTCTCTAAACTCTAGTTCTAACGACAAGCCTGTTTGTTGCTGTTGGGACAGCTGGTGGTTCGCACTACAGGGGTCTTTCCCTAAAGATCCCCCTTCACCCGGGTCCATCATGGCCCATTTGCACCTATGCCGGCGTGTTAGCTAGATCGGTCCTTACGTTTGATTTGGGGCACCTTCGGTTGCTACGTCTTCATGGTCCGCTCAGTTGACAGATTGTGGGGTTGTGCAGACCACTAGATCGTGGTTTAGCTTGGGGGTGAAATTCTGGACCTGGCACCATGACATTTTATCAATATATGGGTCGTATACATAAAAAATATGTATTTATTTTTTCTTAAGTGTTTAGTTCTCAATAACAATATTTGGTGCTTGTTTGTCTTCTAAAATATAAGAATGAGAAATATTGAAACACACCTTTTTCCCTCACCCCTACTTGAGCTATAGCAAATAACGTGTAGGCAAAACAATTTTTTTCTCAATTTCAGGCCATTATTTTTGAGAGAAAACATATTTTCATTTCAATTCCGTCTGCTCACTAATATTTATCCAATTCTAAAACTATTTATATTTCGTTTCAGCTGTGTCTAATTTGGATGAAGAGAAAAAGTGGACCGTGCACTACACTGCTCCATGGCACCAACAGGAGAACGTTTTTCTGCCGGGCTCCAGACCTGCCTGTGTGGAAGACCTGCACCACCAGGCCAAAGTTAACCTGAAAACAGCCCTTAGAGGTAAGAAAACCTGCAGTGCACCTGATGCACCTTACACTTGAGCCGTACCGCTGCACTTTTCATGACATAAGCATTGCTATGGGAACAAAAACACAGAACAGCAGGTGAACGCATCGCATGATGTCAGTCCTTGTTCTAATTTCCTACCGGACACCTGTGGAACGGCCTGTGGGTCAGTTTAGCAGTTTGGCTTGGAGTTATAAAGAACAGGGTTCAATACGCAGTTCCTGGCCTGAAATCAGTCGATGAAAGTTAAATGTAACCTGAGCGGTAGACTGATGTATCAATACAGGTGGTCGGTGTGAAGCCTGTTTAACTATGCAGGCGCAGGTGTGAAGGTCATATTACTACGATAGAGACTTCAGGTGACACAGAGAGAAGACAAGGAGCAATATGTGTATCAATTTTTTAGATTTTGACAGAGTGCTGTGTTTGTTTAAGCATCCTTGCACATCAACACCAGCTCAACCCATGGCATGAGTTTGGGGTGAGACTGACTGATAGAATGACACTGAACATTTTCAGGAAACCTCTTTAAGGATTTTAAGAGATAAAGAGTTTATTCTAGTGCTACAATGCAGTGTCAATATCAAAGTCGGCAAATAGGAAAGACATGTATCAGGCCAGCATGTGTTTGTGAATAGGGACAGACTGCTCGATTCATCTCACTGAATGACTAAAGGGATTGTGGGATGTGTGCCAATTAATGGGGGGCTGCCATCTGCATCAGTTAGATCAGCATTACACAGTCTGTAGGCTGTCACACACAGTACAATGTAAAGGTGTTTATCTACACTTTTCCAGTTCACTGTCTCCAACTATTTGCATAGAAGCTACGGTATTGTGAAAAGCTGAATTCAAATACATATTAGTTAAATTCTTAGTTATTGAACAAAAAAATCTTACTTTCTCTGTAAGACCACTAGAGGGAGCTAAAACGACACAATGTGCATTTGATTCATGATTCGGTAAATGTTAAGTGGTCTCACCTGAATGCATGTGATGTAAATATATCTGTCTGTATGAATCCGCAAAATGTCTGCTCTGTTCCTGCAGAATGTGATAAACTGAGGAAAGATGGTTTCCGCAGTTCACAGTACTACTCACAAGCCCCCAGCTTCTCCGGCCCCACACAATCAGAACATGAGGACGAGGACAATGAAGCTGATGACGCTGATAGAAAGGTATTTTAGTTTAATCGTCAAAATATTGATATTCAAATTAAAACATTGACTATGCCATTTATCTTCTTTTATATTCTAAATTTGATATACTCTATAGACGTTTTTTGCAGCAACATACACAAACGTTATGTGGCCCAAACTTAACTTCAGGTAGACTTCTGCAAAGAATCAATACGCTTTCATTTAATTTAATACAAATAATATACAATCAAATGTGAATAATATGTATTTATAGCCACTTTTTAACAACTATATATTCTATAGAAATCCTAGATTGTAAACAGTTTTTTTACTGTAAATCATTTTTTAACTTGAAACTTGATTTTACTGTTTAAATCAATGTCATTTTTCTTTATTATTATATTTATTATTTAAAAAGTGCAGAATAAGTAATAGATTTATGATTGCAGCCATTTAGCTTTTTGCCAATAGCATAAAAACTATAAGCTGCTCTCAGCATCAGCCCAAACGTCTAAATCATTGCTGAAAACTAGTTTGTGATACTGTGACAACTGACTGTGTAGCAGCCTATAGGATTTGTCTACCCTCTGCTGGATAGACTGACTGCCTGCAGCTGGGTATCACAGCCTGCCATGTGCTCACCTCCCACATGAGCCTCTGTGGGACTCCTGCCTCAGTTCCCCAGCATCTCTGTTGGCTTCATTAATGTTGTCAGCCATGTGTGGCCCCATTATGAGAGACGGGCCCCGGGAGACTGAAACTCTAATGGAACTATTGCTCAAAAAGATCTTTTAGAAATCTGCTTGCGTTATTTACAGGCATATTTCATTTAACAAAGCTGCTGTTCAGCAGAGTGTTGAAAAAGAGATTGATAAAACGGGGCTTTTACTAAACGCAGTCAGTAGAATCATCACAAAAGTTTTTAGAAATCATCAAATTTTGTTTATAGTACCCCCACCACCATACCCTTCTCTGTTGTTTTCTGCTTTATATGTCCTCATTACACTGCGTTCAGGGGTCCTGGAAGGGTCAGACTCCTTTAAAGTAGAGATTTGGGGGTCCCATTGTCTTCCAACTGCCCCTAACCCACCCAAAAAGATCCCATGGCCTTTTAACCTTCTTCGCCACACTAGACCTGCATTCCCAGCCCACTGTCACACACAAGGATGAGGTAACAGAGGCTAAGTGCTTCCACTTCGGGGCTGGGATTTCTCATGTCTTCCAGACGTTTGCAGAATTTGGTTAGAATTTCTGTGTTTCAAGCTAATGTAAAAAAAAACATCCACAGCTGCTTGAGGTTTTGTTAGTTTAAGTTATTGTTAGTGATCTGGAGGGACAATTATGATGTTGCGGTGAATTAAGTTCAGTCGGTTTGTTTTGGAGGCTGGGGGCTCAGGTGTCGGACTGAAACTTCAGATGGTCCACTTGAATCTCTGTTCTGAATGTCATTCAAATTTCAAAATCACAATGCGTGAACGGATTTTAACGCCTCACTGGCTTTCCCCCTCTCTTTTCTCCCTTTCCCGATAGTCTTTCGCTGGATTTATATGTTTGTAGGGTTTTATTGGGTGTTTGTGTGATTTGGGTATTAGTTGCCCATGAAACAGCTCTGTACACTCCTGGAGCTACGATCATTTGGGCACAGAAAAATTAGAAATTAATACAAATTTTGACTAAATAATAACTTCCAAAGACTTTAAAAACACACATCACTTTTGATTTGTCAGGTTTGTCCCAAACGCTATGAAACTCACTTTATTGCCTGCTTTTTTTCAGTCCACAGCATCTTCAGGAGAGGAAGAGAAGGACCAAATGAGATCACAGAGTCCAGCGCAGGTGGAGGGAGTTGAGGTTGATGGAAAACGTTCAAGGACCAAAGCCACACACCTGCCCACTCCAGAGGAGAAGATGAGGCAGCAGGCCAAGGCCGTGCTCACGGATATTGTTCCCATCAATGTCACAGGTTAGAAAGAACGTATCACTACACGTTTTTTTTTTGTGCAGAGAAATGACTTCTGTGACTTACACATTTTTGTCATTGGAGCTTTGCACGCATGATTGCTATACAAACCGCCTGTTCTAAATCTATTACACATGGACAAATCTAACATGAATTGTGCATTACCACTTTTCATATATTAACAGTTCAATAATTCTCTTCTCTTTATGTTACACTGTGGCCTTTTCTCAGAGTTATTTTTTATCTGAGCATTCAAGCATCATTTGACCTGAGCATCACTGTGTACACACCTACAACCACAGGCAGCTTACCCAACAGAACAGTCTCTCCTGCTACATAACTACCCTGTCTTTATGAGACAGGATAAGCTCTGTGTGTCAAATCCCTTCAAGAAACCCCCGAACTTCACCGTGACTCAGGAAGGAGAAGCAATATAGACTTAAAAGCACACACACACATAAACTCCCACACTCTAATTCAGTCTGGCAGTTCTGTGACTTAGTCAGACATGCCAGCGTAATGTATCTTAGTCAACAGTGCACAGTCTCTGGAGCTCTCTCCCTTTGGCACCGCATGAGCACATCTTACTGCACTTTCAAAGTGCTTTTGTGGACAGAAAACTGTTTCTAATCTTATTACAAACCAGGATTTATTTTTAATATACTATAAATTATTTTAAATAACTAAAATTCTATTTTAAAAGTATAGTATATAGGCAGAGCGACAAATATTGTCTTAATCATTATTTTTGTCCTTTCTTAACAATAAAAATGATTAAAAACTTATAAAACAAGACATTTTTTCACAATTGTAATTTTCATAAGGATTAGGATTCCTTTTCAAAGAATAGAATTCGATTAATTTTATTATTATTAGGCTACCATGTTTTGTTTGTTTAAAGCATAAATCTCACAAAAAAGTTTGTGACCAGAGTAAGAAATATAAACTTAATAGTATTCAACAATCTTAATAGCTTAAGAAATTTGACTTTTCAAGTAAATCTTTCATATTTTATATATCTTTAAATTTATGAAAAAACGACAGGAATCTGAAAATGTTTGTCTGTTTTTCCATTGTTTGCTTGTTCTGAATGTGTGTGGCTCTGCATGAAAGTTGTATATGTGTGTGCTTGTGTGTGTGCTCGCTCTGCATGTATGTTACTAACTGGCCCTTTTGCTTGTCTGTCCTCGTCAACTGGTCTCCAGGCGAGACGTTTGACAGGCAGGCCAGCGTCCGCCGCTCCCTAATAAACACTGACACTCTGACCCGCCGGCCAAAGAAGGTTAAGCGGAGAAAGACTATATCAGGGGTTCCTGACAGCATCCAACTGGAACTAGGTATGGTATGGCTATGCCAGCTGTCTCTGCTGCTGCTCCTGCCTCACCCGTATCCACGTAGATAGTTGACATCATGTAGTACTGTAGTTGTCATGACCATCTAATTTAGTTATGACCCTTTCTCTTCTTCCCACCTCTGAACTGTTTCGTGTTAGCTTTACATTGAAATGGAAATCCTAGAATCGCTTATCTGAAATCACCTCAATTCCGGTTGAAGATATATTCCCATCTATTCCCAAATCATCTTTCACTAATCATTATAGAATCTCTAATGTACTCTTGATGTTCATTATTGAACTCTAATGTTCTTATGTTTTCCTTTTTGCATGCAGTTTGCCCTTAATTCTTTACTTTCACTGTTATATAATCCCAGCATGCAACAGCTGCATCCAGCAGAATTCCTTTTCTAACCTCATCCCTCAGCACGATCCCTGATTGTACTTTTCTTTGTTATATTATGTGAATCCTGATATTTTGTTCCTGGTTTGAGATTGCAAAGCCGCTGCATAATCCTCTATTCAGATTCCTCTGGCAACGTGCTTCATATTTTATTAGTAGAGCTATAGGGGGGAGGGTAGAAATAAATGAGAATAGATATAGTTGAAGAAGAAAAGAATGCACATGTACCTTTGGGTTGGGTGCGTTTTGTGTCATGAGAACGTTGGCAAGTATCAGATTTCGGTAGCATTAGTATAGTGTTTAAATGGCATCACTGTTTGCATACATGCTGGAGTTTGGGGATTATAGAAAGTGCATTCAATATTTCTATTTGCTGTTGTAGATAAGGTTTAAATGACCCATTCTTAACCAAAACAGATGGGTGCGTGGCGAAGCTGCTCAACTGTGTTTTGCTGAAAGAGATGCACAAAAATCTGTTTCCCGTCTGCGTCTATAAGATGACATGAGGGCTTACATCATACACTGGTGTAATTTTTTCTGGGGAGACAGTTAAATATACTTTCAAGATTGTGGTTTAAATGTCAAGAATACTTCTGTATGGTAAGGGTGACATTATAAAGATGCAAGGACTGTGTTTGCGTGTATGATTGCCAAAGGGATGCATTAACAGCTTGCAGCTTTTAACTAAATGCATGCATATGTGAAAATCCCATAAAAATAGCACGTGTTACCATCAGCCTATCCACTTATATATATCCTTTTGATAACCATCCACTGTTAGATAAATACTTCCACACACACTTTCTTAGAGACTGGCACCAAATATGTCCATTTCTTAATCAACCTCAATCTAAGTTTCCAGAAGCCATTAACATGCCACATTTAGCTGAGAGTTAATCAAATAAATGAGCAGTAGAGGGGGTTAATCTGATTGGCAGCTGATGTCACAGGGATGGAGGAAAACGGAAAAACAAGCAGCTGTAACATTTGTCATAATTATACCATTTCTGCTTTTCTTTGCAGCGGCGAAAGGGCGTGGAGGAGAGCTTCGACCACAGTCCATGTTTATCCCTGGACAGTATTCGACACTCGGGCGAGTCGGAAATGGGAATTCAACTCTACGTCGGTCCGAAACTAAAGATTCCGGCTGCCAGACTGAGGAGGTGAAGATCGTCCCACCCTCTATGAGGAGAATACGTGCTCAGAGGGGCCAAGGAATTGCTGCTCAGATGGCTGGCATCTCCACCTCAGCCACCAACATCTCTGCAATTTCAGATGAAAGCTCTCCTGGACGTCCAGTAGTTGCAATGGCACCACAGTTTAATAATACTCAACGTTTCCACAGCTTGCCGCGAGGAGCACGGGTGTCCCTAAATGCAAGCCCCCTTTATAGTAGCACCCCCTTTTGGCATGGAGATTCCATAACACCTCATCAGATTGGAAAATTACAGGTTGATGATACTGTGGTGCACATGAGGAATGCCCCCAGGGCAGGCCGCCCAAAATCTCAGGAGGTGAGAGGAAGTCAAAGAGAATGGGGGTCTGGTCCTGCTTGTGTAGTTTCACCACATGCTGCCTACTCAACGTCACTGATACCCAATGCCACTCTGTCATGTTCTTCTGAGGTAATTGCGCTTCACACTCCATCAAGTCCTGGCCAGAGCCCAATCTCTGGATCACCGTTCCCTAAAGGTAGACCTCTCAGCATGGTCTCTACTGTCAACAGCTCAAGCACCAGTAGTGTGGCCACAGGTTCCCACACACCAGAAGCAGACAGGGATACCTGTAGTGAGACCGGCAGGTCAGATAGCAGTCTGCACAGCCACAGCACAATTGCAGCCGGAACAATGTCTTCAGATGAGCAATGGATTTACGACACCCCTGAGAATGTGTTGCCCAGAAGGACGCTGACTTCCAGCTGCTCCACACCCGTAAATCATCAATATAGCAGCCTTGAGCGCTCCTCAAAAGGCACAGACTCTAGTTCGCTCTACTCGATGGACAATGATGGCTACTACACTTCCATGCATTTGGATTCAGGCCTTAGATCAAGAAGCCAGGGTAGTGGCCATGGTCATGGAATAGGAGGCAGGGCAGCAAGACATAGTATGTACGAGTGCCTCGGTCAGCAGGATGACAGATCCAGCCTGTACAGCGACCGTTCATTGTCACGTTCCATTTCCCTTCGCAAACAAAAGAAGCCGCCTCTTCCTCCAGCACGCACAGACTCTCTACGACGAAAGCCTAAGAACGCCGGCTCTCCCGCTAGCAATGTATCTATTCTGAATGAGTCCTTGATTGCAACACTCCAACAGTCATTTCAGAATGGGCGGAAAGGGAAAGGATCCTCCACCTCGCCATCCCATAGTCCCTGCAGTGACTATGAGGACCCTTGGATGCTACGTCCCAGGAGCCAGAGTAGCATCAGTGTAGGCAGCAGTAACGTATCGGCAGCCGGGATGGCTAATGTTTACTCCATCTGTCACGTGACACCATCTCACAGCGATACAAGTAGTCTACGTTCCGATTATGCTGATTCTTGGGGCTACTACATGGAATACCCTCGTCCATCTGGTGACCACACACAGTCACCGTCCAAATCTGCCGGACAAGCAGTTGAGATTGCAAATGGAGGTGGCCTTCAAAATGGTACACGGAATTCTCTTCCTCCCACCCAGGATGGAAGTGTAGTGTCTGTAAAGCCCACAACAGGCACCTCATCGCCAGACAGGGTGCATCGGTTGACTTCTCCATCAAGTGGATACTCAAGTCAATCAAACACTCCAACAGCTGGCACTCCTGTGCCCTCATTCATGAGGTGCATGTCCCCTTCAGGCAGCAAACGCAAACCCAAAGTACCTGAAAGAAAGTCATCCCTGCTCTCATCTGTATCCATCTCATCTTCCTCTACCTCTCTTTCCTCCAACACCTCTGATTCCACCAGAAGCAATGTTCCTCCTCCCCCTCCTCTTCCAACTACTCCCATCGCTCTTGTACCTCACAACCCTCCATCCTTTTCTCCCCCAAGCGCTGTTTGTGGTACAAGGCAGATAATTCCACCTCCACCTGTCTTACCCATGACCCCCCATCAACAAGCATTCATAAGCCCACTTTACCTTAATTCCTCCCCAGAGAATTTCCACCCCCTCCACCTCCAGAGGTTTTGTATGATGACCCTGCCTTTTCAAACCTCAATATTTCCTTAAGCCCTCCACCACCACCTCCATATTGTGCCACCCTCCCTGCTTATCCTTCACCCCAAAGTCCACTCCTACCCAGCACAACACCGCCTGTACCTTCCTCGGCTTGCTTGAAGGAAATGAAGGGGAGCCTAAAGCCAGTAAACACAGAGAGAAGGTCCGAAGCCACACATTCTGAGGAGCAAAGTAAATTCGGTGTGCCACTGATCACCTCCTTTGCTCTCCAAAGTGTTCAACTTCGCTCTGTGAAACGGAAAGGGAATAGTGAAGTTAGCTGCTCTGAATCTCATGAAATAGTGGCTGAACAGATGACCGCTAATATACCAGAGAAGTCTAAAAAAACAGAGCATCCCACAGTTCCTCAGGTTTCTTGCTTACCTCCAAATATAAATGAGAAACAAAGACCATCATCTCCACTGAAACAAAGCCAGGATAGTCATATTGAAGCACGACCATCTACCCTTACAAATGGGCCTGTAGATTTTGGTTTTGTCAAGGCCACAGACAAACTGGATGGTCTTGAAAGCACCCTATCATCAACGGGGGAAGCATCACAAAACACTTCACCCAAGAAAAAGCCTCCTGTGGTATCTAAAAAGCCCAAGATCTCTCAAACATTTAAAACAATAAACTACACATCTTCTATAGATGAAGATGCCAGTGAATTGCTGAATGCTCAAACTGAGGAGAACATTTCTATAGCTGCAACAGAATGCCAGGAACCCACAGCTGTTCCTCAAGAGGAGGACAAGAAACCAGAAAGTGTCAGTTCTGTACTTCTTGGGGAGATGAGAGAAGTTTCTCCGACAAATGTTGAACCCCAAGAGATTTCCCAGCCTCTTGAAGAAGAGGAGGAAGATGATTACGAAGATGCGACCAGCAGCACAGGATCTGTTGACTGTAAAGATGATGAAAGTGGTGAGTCTGATCTTGCTAATTTTACTCAGTGGAGTTGAAAATCATTTATAAAACCGGCTGACACAAAATCATGCATTTTTTAATACGTGGGCCTTTTTTAAACAGTCAAAAGTCACTATTGGATGGCTAAATCTTTTTCAAGATTAGATTACATAAAGAAGGATCTTTAATTGTAACAGGAAATTTTAAGAAAATATTGAACACGTTTATAAGGGACATTAAGATAGGGATGTTAAAGGCAAATTGTGTCATAATGTATCTACCCTCATGTTGTTTAAAACCGGCACATGACTCTTTCTTCTGTGGAACACACCCAAAAAAAATATTTTGTGGAAATTCAATCGGGCCAATGTGGTTTAGTTACCAACGTTCTTCAAAATATCTTTAGAAGAAAGAAAGTCATATAGGTTTGGAATGACATGAAGAAGAGTAAATGTTGGAAGAATTTTCATTTTTAGGTGAACTATCTCTTTAAGAAGTATATAAGAGGTTGCAGATTTTGCTGTCATGAGTGAATCAGCAGTGAGACATCATTGCGACAGCCCTTTGGATCTTCCCATTCTTCACCTGCCCTCCCTCTCTCGCTCTCTCTCCCCAAACACCATCTGTCCTCCTAACTTGGGATGCTTTCATCTGTCTTTACTTTCTTACTTAGTGCCCTCTGTCTTACCGCTTTCACTTGTCCATTCTTGTCTCTTTTCCATTTTTCATGCTCTTGCCAGCTGTTGTGCATACCTTAAACTGGTGTTCTCCAGTGTCCTAATCCCTCCCTCACTCAAATCCTTATGACTTGCTTATATCTTTCAATCTTCCTGTATGGGTCGGGATAGGATGGGACATGATTCCCAAGGGAGATCCGTTTAAATGCGATGTGGAGGGGGTGGAGCTCACAGTGGGTAGGGGAGGAGAGCAGCGAGCGAGGGGGAGGGACGAAAGAGCATGTAATGTGAGATCATCCTCAGTAGCTCAGGCAAGTGCAGATGTGAGAGGAGTGCAGAGCAACTTAACTCGGACACGACCGTGACAGTGTAAGTGAAGGTTAAACATATCTTTTGAACATCTTTATCTTTGAAGTCCGTGAGTGTGTATATATGTGTGCTTGGATTTATGGACTGTTGTATGAAGTGTCTAGGTACTTTTGAAATGCTAGATTTTGAATGACTGTTATAAACAATGTTTTGTTTTCTGATATTTTGTATAGAATACTTACAATCTACACGTGCACTGTATTTTTAATGTTACTGTCAGTAACAAGTTGGTCTAAAAATTATTATGCATCACAGCGTAACAGTATCTAGGTCTCGAATGCAGGATGTGTATTTATCTGCAAGAGTCTGTTTGGCATCTGAGTCCTATATGTGCGTTCATTTATTTTCATAAAGTTCTGCCCGTGAAGTTTGGAGTGTTTCACAATTAGATATCACTTTATTACTACTTTAAAGAGAGAGTTGACAAAATCCATCACTTCTATTGTATGGACAAACCAATGCAAGTCAATGGGTATCAACGGTTTTCTGTTACCAACATTCTTCAAAATATCTTTTTTGTGTTCTGCAGAAGAATGAAAGCCATACTGGTTTGAAATTACAAGAGGGTGATTAAATAATGACAGAATTTTCATTCTGGGGTGAACTGTCCCTTTAAACATGACTGGTACTTTAAGAGCATAATATGTTTGCATAATATATAACATGTGACTTTTTTTCTACCAGGCGATGTGTTCGAGAACAGCGCGATAGACCCTGCTGAATCTCCCAGCATTAACGGTGACTCGTGTGGGGACATGGTGACCCCCACTCGGCCCCGGACCACCGAGGACCTCTTCGCTGCCATTCACAGGTACATTCCCACAGTACTTTGCTGGGACCCCTTTTCCAGTCTCACCCACTTCTTTTCATCCCTTCCCTCCCCCGGCTCATAAAAGGCAGCCTTTCGTAACTTTAAAGCAGCCTGTCCCATCCAATCTCAGATACATTCATCAAAGCTGAGAGTGTGGAAGGAAAGCAGCTTGTATAGAGTAGGGCTTCTGCGGTCTGTCTGTTAAATGAAGAAACGCCCCATGCTGATGTATCACTCCGATGGCTGCTCATGTACAGTTTGGTTATGTTAAAAAAAAGAATGCAGTCTCAATTCAGTCATGAAACACCCGTGGACGTACTGCAGTGCTTTATTCGGTATGCTAAATTCTGTCGTTTACTTACTATTGCATGCTTAGCCTACATATATATGCTTTAGTGCCTATATACTCATACAACCGTGTCATGCATGCAGGTTCTGTTGTAGTCACGTGTGATATGCAAGTTTTCCAGCACATCACATAATTTCATTCGACAGGATTTGGTTTCGCCTGCTATTGTGTTTCTGTATGTGTGTGAGGCTTTGCTCTTCCTTCTGTTGTGGTCCCCTGCAATCTCGCAGATAGGTAGGCAAAGATATTCTTCTTGAAATGGAGACCAGTTTAGATATGACAGAGCACCAGATGCTTTATGTGCTCAGTAAATCCTGTGGTTCGCCTGGTGCCACTCTCAAAGCGCTGAGCTTTAGATGAATCAGATAAAAACCCAGAAACAGGCAAGATTACAACCACGGCATAAACAGGATTTCTCTCAAGATTTTACCGACTGCATGTTTGAGGACTGACAGTATTCATATAAAGAACCGGAGAGCACACAACAATGTTTTTAAGATGTTAAAGGGATAGTTCACCCAGAATCTTTAAGATTCGTTCATCATTTACTCATTCTTATGTCATTCCAAACCAGTATGACTTTATTTCTTCTGCAGAACACAAAAGATTTTTTAAAGAACATTGGTAACCAAACAACATTGGCCTCCATTGACTTCCACTGTATGGTCACAAAATCACTGAGACATTTCTCAAAATATATCTTCTTTCGTGTTCCACAGTGGTGTCCGAATTTTTATTTTGGGGTACATCTTTTAAGGAGCACCTGAACGTCTGTATAAACTACAAATTCCAGGCAAACTGTTTTTCCATACCTCTTGTTATTTTCCCTCTCTCAGTCATATCTGTCATATCTCTTCCTCCTTTTTCTCTGATCTTCTCTTGCTTCTCTGTCAATCAGCCTGGACCTGAACATGAACAACCCCCAACATACGAGGTGCGGTCTGGCAAGTAATTAGCTCCCGGCATATTCCTCTCGCAATGATGCTAGCGTGGGATTAGCTTTATAATCTCCCGTCCATCTCAGATTTGGGATGGATTTCTGCTCCATCCCTTGGATAATCCCACACTGCCTAATCTGCAGCAGTTATGCCATGCTAATGAATTTGATTTGATCCTGGGCACACATGCTAGAGAGCGTTCATTGACTCAAAGGTCCCCCTACTGGCGAGGTGAATGAACAGCCTTCTGGTTGGAAATGATGCTGGGCGCTTTGCCCAGCTTGCTTTGTTGATTAAAGTGCCATTATACATACTTCCACAAAGTTGCAACGCTTGCAGTATTCCTCTGGTTTTGCTTTTAAGGGAGTAAATTTGAAAATAAACACATCCGCCTCTTCCCCCCCACACATTTACTCCTGCTATTTATATCCTGTATTATGTTATTCCTGCTTTTACAATTCTGCTGTGTTTTGGTTTGCTGAGGGCTATGTGAATTAATGGAATGGTGGATTAGAAATCAATAGGCTCATCAAAAAATGAATCGCAACAATTGAGTCAAAAATGTTATTTTTAAAAGTCATTCAGCTTCAGGGGAAGTCGGGTTCATTTTTAATTCAAGTGAAGTATTTTTTTATTTTTGGGACAGACTTTTCATTATGAGTTTTCTTTAAATATTAATATCAGTTTGTTGAACACAAAATGTTTTTATGTTTGTCCTAAATAAATTGCTGCCTACTGCTTAACTAATATCTGCATTAAAGGAATAGTTCATGAATAATCTGTCACTATTTGCACGCCCTTTTGTCATTTCAAACCTGCATGGCTTTCTTTCTTCTGCAGGACACAAAAGAAGATATTTTGCAGAATGTTGGTGACAGAAAACCGTTGGTGCCCATTCAATTGCATTAGTTTTGTGTCCATACAATAGAAGTCAATGGGGACCAACGGTTTTTGTTTTTCAAAATATCTTTTTTGGTGTTTTGCAGAAGAAAGAATATCACATAGGTTTAAAATGACAACAATGTGATTAAATTATGTCAGAATTTCATTTTAAAGCTGAGCTATTCCTTTAAATAATAATGAAACATAATTCATTGGTTTTATTGAGATTCCCTTTTTGAAAAAAAAGACTTAAGTGACTTTTTTTAATCCGCCATGTTTCTTTTTCCAGGTCAAAGCGGAAGGTCCTCGGACGCAGGGAATCCGAAGAGGACCAGACACGAGGCCCCCTGTCACCGCCGATCACCCCTACAGGCACGCCCCCGGGTCTGACTTCCTCTTTGACCCGTCAATCGGGTTCGATCCAGCGTAACCTCCGCAAATCAGCGACCAGCAGCGACACATTCAAAGCTCTCCTCCTGAAGAAAGGCAGTCGTTCTGAGACCAGCTTCAGAATGTCTGCTGCCGAGATGTTGCGCAGCACCGACCCACGCTTCCAGAGGACTCGCTCTTTAGACTCCACCTTTGACCCAACTACGCCGACACCCGACAGCCCCTGCGGTTCTCCAGGCCGCAGCAAGAGGACGGCCGATGACTGGCCACGATGCTCATCGGGGTCACCCTTCGCGACATCCCCGTCGCTGATTGGTCCAAAGTACGGCCGATCTCGTACGCCCCCCTCTGCTGCCAGCAGCAAGTACAATGCCCGCAGTCGAATCCTCAGCAGCCCAATGACTGTTATTTGCGAGAGGGATGGAGAATTTGCGGAGAGCGGAGAGTACTTAGAAGAGCCATGTCCTGTTTCTCCGGTACAGCTGCCTCATCCCATCTATCAGGACGCGAACAGCACTTTATGCGAGCAGAGCAGCAGTTAAGACTGAACATGGTTGTCTCCGGGTGTAGCAATGGCAGAATGTCAACACAACACCAGAAATCGACCGAGGCTGGAGGCCGGGAGAGGTTGAACTCTGTGGAAGGAATGGCCAGCCGCCGTTCCAGGCAGTGTCCTCATGTTGTAGTGTGGACTAAGGCATCCTGGAATCTGAGGTAGCGCCGCCAGATCAGGCGGTCAGATCAAGCAGTAGGCAGAATACACTGTATGCGTAGCTTTCCAGAAAAAACTTTCTTTTGAAGGAAAATCTGCTTTCAATGGCAATACTAGACTCCTCTTTCCAAAGCCTAGCAGTTACTTTTGTTGTTATTTTGTTCAGCTTGTTTTTAACTCTTTACACTTCAACAGATTTGTTTTGGTGACGCAGTGGCCACGCATGTGAAGGAATAACTAAGTGAATAAGTGTTCTCGCAGTTCAAGTTGATGGCAAAGTGCAGAATGCGAACGGTTTCCGCATTGTTGGGAAAAAGAAATCCAGGTGGTGTGTCTTAAAGTTTACTGAGGCTGCTTTTTTAGCACCCTTATGTTTTTTTATATGCTGGTCTTTAAAGACCAGTTCAACGTTCAACCAGTGAAGAGCACACAGATTTCTTCCCGCACTGTTCATTGTTCAGCCAAGTCTCCGGATTGGAAAAGGAATCGTGTCATGAGAGACTGGAGTAACAGTTTGTTTGTGAAAAGCTTTTATGTTTGATTTTCGCCGTGTAGGTTTGCACTGTTCATCGTCTCATTTTATGTGTGGTTCTTTTAAAAGCATTGTGTCTGTGTTGGTTATTTTTATTTACGAAAGTTCATTCTGACATAGGACTTACTTGAAACATGACCGGTGTACTTGTAATTGTTTGGTTACCAAAGACTTGCAGTCTAACTTGCTGTTTGCCCACTAAGACTGAAAACTGAGGGTGTTTATTCGACTGAGAGAGAAGATGTTCTGTTCTTTTGGCTTGTAGTGATAAAGACGAGCTTTGACGTAACCAAGGCTTAATAACTAACTCTCTCCTGTTTACCTGTCAAACCTGTTCGTTCCTTGTGCAGTTTTATAATGTTTTTTATGTATATACCTAAAGAAATGTTAAGTAACACCTGATCTTATTTTCAGAGTTTGTACATTTTAGACACCTTTGCTCGGAGTGGCTTCCTTTTGTAGAGTATTTATTTTAGCATAGCCAGAATGTGGTTTGATATACTGTAGTGTGGGAGGTGAATGTGCGATTAAACAGACGGTTCATAGTGAATTCAGAATGTCTAACCTGTTCCTTCAGCACTCCGTGGATCAGAAAATAAAAGCAGGAGAAAGAGCTAAATGAGCTCGGCTGCTTACCCTCTGGAGTATGTCTCTGTAATAAAACATGGTGATATTTAAAAATTGCCCATCTGTCTTGTGTCTGTCTTTGATTCACTGCCACCTGTCAGACGCCAACCCAAACCACAATCTCATTAGCGGCGTCGCCATGGCACCCACATCCGTCCATCAGCTCCAAAGGCTTTGAGAGATCACCAATAACCACTCCCTCCACCGTCAAGCTTAAAGCTTCTCAGACCAATATTTTCTCATATTGGCATTGGTCCTGTCATTTTATTTATATCGAGCACACGAAACAGTGCTCATGAATCCTTGTTCAAGTTTTGATTTTAGCAGCAGTATAGAGAAATTCACATCTTGTTCCTCAACCTAAAAGAGTAATTGTGTGCCGAGCACATAAACATGATAGTCAAGTTAGGCTGAAATCCGATGACAACGCACTGCATCTGTTTTTCAGGTCTCATATGGATGCTTAGCTTACACCTGAGGTTTTATCCTTTAAAAAGATCTTTTAAATGACTACAATGAAAGTAGATAAAACAAAGGTTGATTTTATTCGTGTTTGAAACCTGACCAGCTTCAAAACTACAAACAATTAAATGACAGTTAAATACACTGATGCCCTAAATTCATTGTTCCCTTAAATGTTCAGATGTTTAGTGCAACATAGGCAGCTCATATGCAAATGAGGTTATACATTATTTCACTGTATATAAAAAAGAACCTTAAAATTCCAAGTGAAGATCTGCCTCTTCAAGGCACTATTAGTGTAAAAATCTATAATGTAGTCTGTATTTCACAGTCTTAAAGCTTATTTGACATTCAAGATTATTTAAACATGTTATGATTTCAGAATTCATTTTAGGTAACAAAGCATGTAATAGATATAAGAAATGCTATACCATCAGTACAGTGTCAAATTCTCATCAAACCTTTCAGGCACTTTGGGTGCATTGTAAACAAAAAGCATCTATACATTAATAGTTGACCTCCTTTTCACTTCAGATGCTTTTTATTCTTCATCTTTAATGAGCCACACCTCATTCCTGCGGTTGGTCAGTTTAAAGGGGCTGTCGTACCCCGCCCTGAAATATGGGGCCTCCTTGAATTTCATTCCATCTTTATTAAGGCTTTCGATCAGTTTCTGAAGCTCCTCGTGGCTGTTCTGACTGTTAGCAAAGCCTCCGTAGGTCCTGCAAAAGCGTTTCCACAGAAAAAGTCAGATCCTTTGATCCTAAAGATTCCACAGCAACAGAATTATTTTAAACCCCAATTCGAAGACATAAACATACCTAACAAATGCCGTAAATTCTGTTCTGTTCTCAATAAAAACATCTGCTTCGGAAGGTTTGGGTGGGTCAGCCTGATGTTCCTCTGGAATGTAAAAGGACACAGTGAATGTGCTCTCACAGGCAGGTCCAGCCCCGGGTTCCATTTTACAGCTCACAGGTGCAGTCATCTCCACCTTACACTCTAGAATACATGAAAATGCAGGACAACGTCATGAAAAAAAGTTTATGTTAAAGGGAAAGTTCATCCAAAAATGAAAATGCTGTCTCAAATATGAAGGCCACACAAAATCCCACTAGAGTCATTTAGCAAGAACAACGCCACCCGGTGAATCATAAGCACAACTTATTCTAAGCACACTGCCTGTCATATGATTTTTATTAGCATAATAGAAATTAAATATCATTTTTAGTCCACATGCATCTTTCAGCTCAGAGAAATTCTTTATTTCTAGACATAAATGTTTTTTATGTAAAAACACAAATGAAACCATTTTACTTAAAGACTTTCCCCAACTCAATGTATGCCAAAAATATATTCTAGAGCTTGGCATAACTAGAAAGCTGTGTATGTGTTATAAAGACGCCAAAAAAGTCCCTAAGCTGTTTTTTAAGGTGGTCGTACCTGTACAATTGCTTTGGAACCTGATGTTCCAAATATGGTAAGAAGCGTTACATTTCCGTCACACGATTTCAGTATTCGACCAATCACTACGCACTGTTGCACTGGCCAATCATATCACACCTCGCTTTTCAGAGCGATGAGCTTTGTAAAAAATCCACGCGTTTCAGAGAGGCGGGGCAAAGAGGAGATACGAACATGCACGGTATGTGAAAACTACAGCGTTTTTTAAGCTTAAATCGTGTAAACACGTTGCATTACATCTAAAACAAACGATAATATCTTTAAGGCCCCTTATACGTTTGTTGAGGCGGCCCCCTAGTTAAGAAACTGCTCTAAAACAAATAACATTGGTTTATAAAATTTGACCTGTATTCCAAAAACAAGACCACTTACTCTTTTCATTAGTTCCCTGGATATATTTGAAGAGTCTTCTGAAGCCTGTGCTTAAGGCTGGGTCCTGCTCCATGCCACTGACAGCTGTGCTAACCCACTTAGTTGTGTGGTAAGTGCGGATCTCATAATCTCCCTTACAAGAACAAAGTAATCAATTAAGACTTTTAATATATGAACAAACAAAAACTTTAATTGAAAAAGTAAATATTTAAAATGCAATCAGCCATAAAAGGTTATGGGTCTGTTATGACAAAATTAAACAAAATGTTCACAATATATGGATCTGGCTTCAGTGATTTACTAACCTTACTCTCTTGAGGTGTAAACTTAGGGTGCTGGAGTCCAGTTGAAAAGAAAGTTTGGCCGATGGCTTTTAGCATCTCGACTGTTTAAAACGGAGTCAAAATACAAACGACGCTTACATTAGCAGCAAATTGGCCCGATAATCGATAGTTTGATCGACAATCCTTTTAAGCAAAGGCTATACATGAAAATGTCCATAAAAATGTAGATGAAGTTCGCAATTCACAATGATTATATACCATATCAAATAATTCATGCAGCAAATATAACTCTCACACACCCACCTGTTCGCTGGTTCGAGTTAAAATCAGAAACTGCGCAAGATCTCAGAAAACAATGCTGTATGTATTCTTCCGTCAGAGACGTTTTGTAACATTTAGATAAGAAGATGATGCAATCGCAGGCGCTATGTAACAACCGTAAGGTTAAGTAACATTTCACGGCCACTTCCGTGTTGTCATGTTACATGACTTGGAAGAGAGTGTTTTGATTGGTTGTGATGAAGATGTAAACTAGGAGACACGCCCCAGTTACGCAACACTTGTCTAGTGACTCGTGTGTGAAAGAAAAACAACATCGGTGCATGATTCATCAAACAATGGAAAACTTGCACGAAAGCATAAAATCTCTTCACAATTTATTGAATCTAAAACTATTTTAAATATAGATCAATAGTTTAGATACATTATAAAGTCATAATGTTAAATACGTTGAGTAATGTAATGTTAATTTGAAATAAAATATAAGAACAACAGTCAGGTTACATACAATCTTTAAAAGCCATACATTTTGCTTTAGAATTTAATACTATAGCACAAACTAATGGATAATTGTATACATAATCCTGTGATGTGTTTAGACCGAGTAGCCTAACTGTAAACATATTTCAGAGAAACATTAACAAGTAGCAGTACAAACCAGACAACATCAGAAAGATATAATTTCTAAAATAAAAAAGCATACACATAAGTCACTATGGAATCAACCACTATTTCTGATTTATAAAATATGTCAAAGTCTCATCTGTCACCATTAAGCAAAGAATCATGTATGTGCCCAGATTTCACTTTTAACAACTTTTAACAAAACCAAATTATACGACCAATATGCATATAAATAAATCTGTATATGCATTTCCCTCTGTGGTCTTTTACATCAACTGCATCTCCCTGTTGGTCATTTCTCTGCAGGTTACTTCATCTTCAGAGCTGTGTTTTTTCTGCGTGGCGGTTCTCTCTGGACCTGTCTGGCTCTAGCACCGAAGCCCAGAGACTGAAGGGACTCCGTGAGAAAGCGTTGAGTGGGAGACACACACAGCATTATCAGAAGCTTGGCGTCCCCTCCTATGGCAGAAGTAAAACGGAATTCGGAGAGATCGAAATTTTGGTCAGATGAGGTTTAAAGCGTCACCCTTTGTGTATATACATTTGTACGGTAAACTTGTGTTTCACAGTTACCTATGGCGTCCTGGAGCAGATGTGTTAGTTTGCTGTTGCGGTAGGGTACGTGAGGTCGTTGTTCAGCTAAAGCTCCCAGAACATCAGACAAAGCCGAGAGACTGCGATTTATACAGGAGCTCTCCCACAGAGCTGCACCTGTCACACCTGACATCCCTATACAAGAGTATAATAGCTAATTAATAGTCATTAATCATATCTAACGGTCTGATAACTAAATATGATGATTATGTTTTATCGTATTACAACAAGTCCACATTATATCCTCCAGACTCACCCACACACTCACTCCCAGCCAGGTCTACTAACTGCAGCTTGGTCTTGAGGGGAGTCTGTGCGATGCTGGGTCGGGGAGAGGGGCACGGTGAGTGAGAGGGGGAGTGGCACGGTGAAGAGGCGGGGCTAGATGTGCGAGAAGAGGCGGCCCTGCGGCAACGCGGGCTCCACCATTCCTTCTGGGTCACCCTTCGGACATCCTGCCTGGTACTCTGAAGCCTGCGAGCTGCAATAGATATATATCACACAAAGTCCACAAAATAAGAATTCAACCATTTTTTCTTCACACACGTGTAACGGTAGACCCATAAATCAGTTTTATAGTAGCTTTATGGCTGACTTTATTAGGTCCTTGAGTGCTACTGTAAGAAACCTTTGGAGTGAGGACTAAGCTCTCTTTGCAGAAAGCGAGAAAGCGCTTTTAGTGTGTGCGTATCTGGAGATAACTAATCCAGCGGATGTAAGGGAAAATTGATTTGGTAAAATGCCAGTTTGAGTGTGTGCACTTTTAGATAATGCACTCAAGAGTTACACTTTTAACAGCCATAACTGTGTACGTGTGGCAGACAGCTGTGTTTGAGTTCAAGTGAGTTCTGGAACTTAAAGTTTTGCGGCTTTTAGTTCATGTATGTTAGCTTTGAAGCCATCTACAAGCTGGTGTACTCCTAAAAGTTCAACTTTTAGCAGATAAACATTACATTTGTTTCTTCAAAAATATTGATGACTCATGTTGCACTACACAGATTAGGACACAGATAAAGCTTATTGGCTATTATTTAAAAGCCTTCTCCGGTGAATTTTAAATACACCGTCATAAGATGCATCATACCCAGTGTCAGTGCATCAGGGCTTTTGGAGGTGACTGTGAGAGTGACGATGAAATGAGATCTGGAAGAGTCTCTGTGCACCAGGGTGGGACTGTGAGCTCTTAGTTTTAACACAGAGTTGATCAGCTGCATCACCTCTGCTGAACTCCGTACCAGCCTGACACACAAAAACATGGGCAGTTAAACAAATGCAAACCTGTGACAGTCATGTGCACATTGAGATCATGGGCAGACTAAAACAATTTAACTCAAAGCTCAAAGTACAACAGAGAAGCAGGTTACACAAACAGATGAATGCTCATGAACGAAAAACAGCTGACAGCTAGAAAGTGTCCCAATAGATTTTGTTCAAACTATAATTAGTTTTACTGTATAATGTAATGAGCAGATGAAGAGTTTGGATCCAAAATGAGATAACTCAGTTAAAAAAAAATCAAAAATTAAGTTTTTATTACGTTATCATGTTTTAGTTGTGTTTTATTGTGTTAGTTAGCTCTATTTTTTTAGTTATTATGGCTTAAATCAAAACAAACCAAACTGCAGTTTGATTGATATTAATTGGAATGCACTTTAAAAAAACATGATTTTTGAAAAATGTCCAATCTCATTTTGGAAACACACTCTTCAGATAGAGAAATCATGTTAAAAAATGTATAATAATTATAACAAACATTTAAAATAATTATTTAAGATCAATGTAAAAATACAAAATAATAGAGTTATTTAAAACATACATTAAAAATAATTTAGAAAAATGCTTGAGGACAGTACTGTACTTTTTACTTTAACAATTATGCCGATAAAACTACACAACACTTTAAAATAATATAAAAATAGGGTAACAAAAAAAAAGTAGGTTAAATGTGATGGCGTCTATAACCTGACTGCTGTCACTCACTCATATGTTAAACAGGGCACGTCACTGGTGCCTGTGCTGGTGGTGATAACCTCTCTCTTCAGCCCAACAGCTTCACCATCTTCATCTCTGGCCAGCAGGTCCAGAACCTCATTATTATAAACCTCCACCACTGACATCTCCACTGTATGACTGTCTGCAGGCTTCTCTGAGATCAGCCTGAAACATGCACCAATACAGACCGACAGACAGTCTTCAAGTTAGAATATCAGATTCCAAATGTGATATTGCAGTTGAGTGATTTTTTCTGTAGTGTGATAGAGAAGTGATGTGAGTTTACTTGAATAGTTCATCGGCTGCTTTTGGAATGATGCCCTGTTGAGAGTCCTTCACTGCAGCTGTGGGGCCTTCAGACTGAGAGCCGATCATCGTGTGTGTCTTTCCACTGCCCGTCTGCCCATACGCCATAATACACACATTAAACCTGAACATAAGGGAAAGATTGCAGATTAGAATATTTACAGCTGCGGAAAAAAATAAGAGACCCTTCCAAAATGTCATTAAATTAGCCTTTCTACATGTATTGTGGCCATTCCAGTCCAGCGTCTTTTGAATTTTAACAAAATCAAACCTCAGGAGTGACAAAGTCATCGCACAGCAATGTGAAAGACTAACAGCATGACAAGACACATGAAGACTGTGATAAAAATCGAGGTTATCACAAAAAAAGGAACACTAAAATACATGTACAAATATTCTTGTATTGCTTAGAGGTGAATATAAACTTATATAGAAACAATATTTTTGTTTGAAATTTGGGAGAAATATTGTTACCAGTTCACAGAATGAAACAAAAATAATAATTTGACCTAAACACATAACTATAAATAGTACATTCAGAAAAACTGAAATGACTTTTTCAATGGTATCTTATTTTTTTCTGCGGCTGTATATACAAGCCAATCATTGAAACAAACATAAAAATGTATGTGATTAACAATATAAATATCAAATTATATAAATAAGGGAATTTATTACGGTGATAACTTGATGTTGCTACTACAAAGGCCAGTCAGAATCTGGATGTACTTATTGATACGTTTGCTTTTTAACACACACAAAAAAACATTGCCAGCAGAACTTGAACCACAAACTATTATTTTACTCAGAAAATTGGCAAACGGTCTGAATCGATAATGACGGTTCACAGGAACAGAGCAAAAAGAAAAATAGCTTTATTTACAGTATTCTACAAAGGTCAAAATAAATGAGGAGGCCAGCCTTGAAATGAAAAAAATGAACCACAATCAAATACATTTCTGTCTTGAGCAGACTCAAATTTTCAGAGGATGCCCGAGTTAGCAGAAAAACAGCAGGTGATTTAATCTGTAAATCTTGCAATGCACAAAAAACAGAGATGTGTTCGTGTCAGGATATATTATGCCTAAGAAACAATTTGTTACCCCGATTCATCCGAAAGCGGCAGTGAATGTACTGAACAATATACTCACCCATCCAGCAGAGAGGTCAGAAGAGGCTTTACTTCTTCAAAAACAGTCTCTTGATCATCATCTGGACCATGTACTCTGTAAATCAAATCATAATAGATGTTACATCAGCCACCACCCAAAGCACCTTTTTAAAACAGAAATGTTGAACAATCCACTTACCTTTCAAACTCAAATATTTTGTTCATTACAGGACTCGAGGTTTTGACGCAGTTTACAAGTACAGAGTCCTGCAAAACAAGAATAAACAAAGATAATGAATCTGTTATGAAGGGGGAAAGGATCCCAAAAACAGAAAAAATGTATTCACTCACATCATTGACAGCTTGGATCACTGCTTCACATGATGATGCGCTTAAAAAAAAAGATGTTGAATTTCAGTAAACAGGACCATCCCAAACATAAAATGGCTATGGATATTAAATTACAAATATTTAAAAGAAAGTATATGCTCTATAAAATTTGTAATGATAATAGAAACATTCAACAACATTCAATAGCATGCATATATCACTGTTGAATCAATGTTTACATTATTTTACCCATTAGATGTTGGGGATCCTGGGCTGTGATCAAAAGGTAGAATTGGACGGACCCTGCAGTGAACTCTTATATTACCCCTCAGCTCCTACAAAGACAAACTGGCTCATTATTCAAACTAAACATCTAAATAAATACATTCATGAAATAAAGAATTTGAACTTACAATGTGCTTGTAATATTTCTTAGTCCATCCTAACTTAATGACGCCATAACATCTCAACCTTATTAAATGGAAAATTGTGACCCTATGATTTTATTACTAAAAGTAAACCAGAGAATCAAGACGTACAACCAAAGTGTTGTGGAGCAGTCTCCTCCTCACTCTCTCCTCTCTGCACCTCTGCTGCTCTTCATGTAAAGTGTGTTCAAGAGCCGCTACCTGATCCTGCAGCTCTACACAAAACACATCAGCACATGAACATTAACACAACAATTCAATTAAAGAAAGGATCACGTAAACAATGAGTCATTTTTATCAACAGGATACTTTTAGAAGCATTAAACAATTTGTAATCTCAGATGGACGCACACTTTGAGCTAAAGGGAAAGCCAAGTGCAAGGACTGTGAAAGGCCTTTTTTAGCCAATAAGCTCTTTATGGGACATTGCAGCTGGACAGTTTATTAACTCAACAGTTGAAACAAGTAAAGTGCACTGTAATGCAGCAGGAGATGCACTGATGTATTCGCCACCACTTTTTTGCCAATTACATTTAAATCATCAGCATATTGGCAATTAAAACATAAAACAAAGCAGAGTACATTTTATTAGTTTGCCTTGTATAGGCATCTGATGCATCCAACCAACAGATTAAAAATATAATCATTTAAATTTGACTCTAGTTTTTGGTTTAACTTTTTTATTCACAAAACACATTTGATGAAATTCAACCAATGCAACATTGCATAATACTGGAGAGGGGTTTGTCTTGTAGTTTCACAAATACAACTGTATAAATGACAAGGGATCTTCAGGCCCCGTGGGAGGCTTGTCACTATGGTGTGCAGGTGACGCACAGGCCACATGACCTTGCTGTCCCTGCTGACTCCAGCTTTTCCTGGAGGAGAGGCTAAGGGGGAGGGGGATCCCTGGATTATCTCTGAATACTGCACCACCTACTGTCACAACATGCTTTGTATTGTGATACAGAAAGAGGAAGATAGGACAGATGGTGAAGAATAAATGGAACAGGATTGTGTGAGATTAAATAAGAGGGAAAGTGAGAGATTGAAGCAACGGAGGAGATTTGAGTTTACATTTCAGGATGTCATATTACTTCCCATATGTTTTCAGTCATGTTCAAATGAAATGCATTGCTTTTCAGTGTAATAGTGAATGAGACCATTAAGTGTATATATAAATAACACATAACTCTGATTTCTCACTGCAGCTCTATAGAAGACTTACTATGAATATCACTTTGGTGATCCTGGATACCATTTCTGCCTGTTCCCACACATTCCAAAAGCTGTCTGCTTTGATCCTCCAGTTCTTTGGCTAATCCCTTGTAGATTGTAAAGACATCCCTCAAATCCTGTTTGAGCACCTGGGAAACCAGTACAGATGATCACATTCAAACTATGGTGATGGTGGCGGGACAAATTATAAAACACTACAGATGCAAGACTTGCATTAAAAATGCTGTTTGTGCCATCACCTTAACTTCATACAGAAGTTTGGAGAGAGCCACATGTGTGGACTTCTGCACTTGTCTCTGCTGATGCTTCTGTTTCTGGACACAGATGTCCTCATTCCTTTCATATCGAAGTTTGGCAAAAGACTTTCAAAGAAAGTTTAAGAAAGGTGAATGAGGCATATACAAAAAGAACATGCCACTAATTAACAACATAACTATTTGTCTTATATATAATATATTATATTATATATGAGCCAAGTTTTCACATCCATGTCTAGTTGAGATAATAAGCACGTGAGGAAATTAGGTGAAACTGGTGAGCACCTGCCGTCTGTCTGCAAGCCACTTATCTTGGAGTGAACCATCTGTTGGGTCAAACCTCCAACTGGAGGATCAACCTCCATTAGCGTAGTTAAAGGCAATTCATACTAAAAACGCTACATCATGCAGTTCTTACCTCAGCGAGTTTCAGGTGAAGGAGAGTATTCTCTGTTTCCAACTGCAAAATGTGCTCCTCCTTACTCTGAGCATAGAGACAATAAGACAGATACATTTTAAATGTTTTGAAGCAATTGACTGAAATGTTGTATGAATCATTTGATCATTTTTATACAAATTATAATTGTTGTAAAAGTAAGTCATTTATTTAATAAGAAACTTAAGACTTTCCAGGTGAGACCTCAAAAAGCTGCCCGATAAAATGCAAATTCCAGGCAAAGGGTGTTTAAGGATGCTAGAATATAAAAGTGTCGAGTTCTTTTTGATGCTTTTAGTCACAACATAATTGTACAAGTGTGTAAATCCCTAGTTTTGATGAATTTACTTTTATTCTAAAATGTGCAAAAGAAAACAAGTGTTTCAAAACTTTTGAATGGTAGTGTACCTTGTTACATACAGATTAAAACGTTCATAAAGTGTTATAAAGTATTTTTAAAGTAATCAAGAAATCTTGATCAATTATAGACTCACATAAACTTGAAACCTGTGGCAGTGTTTGACTAGACATACTAGTCAAACTCAACTAGACATAGACAATTATTTGATTAGAATATTCCAACAAGTCTTTGATGCCCAATATACTGCCTTGGTAGTCAGCTCACTAGATAGTGAGACGGAGACCTCTTTCAAAAAAGGATAGTGGTATTTTATGGTACAGGGCTGGTATCACTGTTATCACACATATAACATTATTGGAAAAACCTGTACCATGGCATGAATTATTATTCAGTAAAAATGTACTAAAAATGTTGTACTTTTAGTTGAAGCCTATCACACAAAATGACAAAATAAAAGACGTATAATTACATATTTTATTTTTGTTATAGTAGCCTATAATTGTAATATAATATAATAAACACCACAATATGCTCTTAAAAAATCCGTTAATGCTGTAAAATTCCGTAGAAAGAAACTCACCCGTAGTTTGTGCTCTAAAAGGTGGACTTGATGCGCAAATATCTGGTCTCGATTAATAAACAGAGGCATTTTAAATGAAAGCAAGCGTTTATTCTGGAGTAGACCACATTAAATGATGGTCATGTATGTGGTTCCTCGTCACCTAGATGTAATCCGATTAGCTGCCTGCGCACACTAGCCTGCTTCTGTGCGTTCTGATCTATATTTATCAATAATATCCTTACAGCATTACTTTTCCTGCTGGAAAAAAACCATCACAGAAATTAAATTGAATTAAATGGATTTAATGGAAACTATGGTGGTCTCTGGTGTGGGTCTCTTCTCTAATAGTTGAATTCAGTTTATGGGATCAAAACACGCAGTTATACTGGGCTTGAAATTGCATCCATTACATTTTGTATTCTTTTTTAGCAGTGTTCAGTCTATTTGTGTTTAACTATTTCGTTCAATACATTCACATTCACATTTATGCATTTGGCAGACGCTTTTGTCCAATACATTATCCTATACATTTATACATAGGTAGGTTATACATAGGTATGTTGACGCAATGCTCTTACCACTGAGCTACAGGAAAGCTAATCACAATACAAATGCAAGTTATATGCCTGTACTTTGTCTTATCTGTAAAACAACATGATTTCACTAATACTTCAGCAACACTTTGAGATCTCAGCATGCAAATAACGACGGAACGATTGTAAATAATGTAAAGTAAGATTTGGCGCCCCCTACTGATTTGATTTGTTTATGACGCTGTATATATTTGCCCTTCACATAGAACTTTATTACAATTTTTATTAAGCAGGAAAACAGTACGGTATATATATATATGTAAACAGTTCTTCCCCTGAGGTATAAATCAACAGTGTGAAAGTATTAAAGGGCTGTCTATTGGAAGCACAGATCACAAGATAATTACGTTTTTGGCACAGTCACTAAGGCAGTTTTGTTAAACAGCATAGGGTCAGTCTAATGTATAAATACTAGGTCCCATTTTACATTCTGCGAGAACCACATTCACTTCATTGAACATACTGGTGGATTAATAACAGAGAGAACATAATCACGACAAATTCTAATCAGATTCTCATCATATACTGCATGTGCAATACATAGACCTGCACAGTTCCCAATAAAGCTCTACAGTGTGATTAGTTCAGAAGCCATAGACGAATAACACAAGGAATGTCTTAAAAGCTGATAGGTTATGTGAACCATAAATTATTAAAACTGAAGTGTTCAGACTATGCACAATAGATTTACTTTTTTATGAGAGAGTAAAGGCTATTTCAAGGTAAATCTGACCTAAAAAGTCCAGCTCTGAGACAAAATAAGACATAACCAGACTTGGCTATTTAGACTTATGATTTTGATTATAGTTTTCCATTTGATTTACAGTGTACAAGTATATGATTGCTGTAGTGTTATGATAACATGTTTGACTGTTATTGTTCTATGTCAACAGTACACTGTCTTTACTCTCTTTCTACACACATGGCTATCCCCATTCCACCCCCTATACACAATGACGCGACCCCTTTCTTCCCCCCGGTCCTCTGAAGTGAATGGAGCAGAGTCACCAACACTCTACAACCAGACATACCAAGAGGATGTCCAAGAGAAATAGCTCCTCCACACACATTAACCTGTAGAGAAGGGGAGAGACGTATGTGATGGGTTAAATTATGCTGCACTGACAAGGAATTGTGTATTTGCTACACCTGATCACTACTGCAAACATAAAAGTTGATAGATAAACATAAAAAATAAGGATTGCAAATAATAAAAATGAAATCTACATTTAGCTTCCCTGGTAATTCAGTGACTAGAATGACACTAGAGAAGTAAATAAAGAGTGACTGGTCATGATATTACCTTCTGTTTACTGTGGTACTGAAATCATTGGGTAACTTCAGTTTGTGTCAATATAGAGTTGTGTAAAGGTGTATGGAGCAAAGTATGTATAAAGTTGAGGAATCAACAAACAGACCTTTTCACGGTTTAGGCCGAGCTCCTGGACCACTGCAATGGACTGAGCAGCAAAAGCCTCATTTATCTCAAACAGATCGACCTCATCCAGCTTCCATCCTGCTTTCTCAACCTGGTTAGATGTATGAGTGGAGACAAGAATGCTAGTTTGAGACAAAGTAGCCTAATTAAATTGATAAGAAATAGGGCAAGAATACTTTTTTATTTGTACTTTTGATCAAGAATCATCAATAAACAATAATTATCTTATATTCTCTGGCTGCATGTAAGTGTAGCATCTATTTCAAGATCTCTGAGGCTCTGACTTAACAGACACTCACAGCTTTCCTGATAGCAGGAATGGGCCCTGTGCCCATGACTGAAGGGTCAAGGCCAGCCTGAGCCCAGGATGTGATCCGTGCCATTGGTTTTAGGCCCCGCTTCTTTGCCTCTGATTGGCTCATGAGAACAGCAGCTGCGGCTCCATCATTTATCCCTATTGAACAAAGCCAATGAAATTATGGGAACAAACAGTACTTCTATAAACCGAGAAAACATACAGTAACTGCTATTACTATTAAAAAGGAAAAAGCTTGAAGCAATGTAACCGTATAAGGTGTATATATGTACCTGATGCATTGCCAGGTGTTACCGTACCAGAACCGTCCTTTATAAAATAGGGCTTTAGTTTAGACATGGCATCAATATTACTACCAAGCCGAGGAAACTCATCGACTTTCACTTCAACTGGACCTGAAACAATACAAGATTTTACCTTGGACATCATAATGAAAAAGATCACTGGGGATATTCCACAACTAGAAAAAAAAACATGAGCACAAAAAGACCTCTTGCCTTTCCTAGAGGGAACCATGACAGGCACTATCTCCCGGTCAAAATAGCCAGCCTTCTGTGCAGCTTCAGTTCTGTTCTGTGAAGTCACAGCAAACTGGTCCTGCGCTTCACGGGTGACACCCCACTGCTTGGCCACATTTTCAGCTAAGACGCAAAAGACCAAACAAAACTTAAACAATTACAATGTTTTTAGAGGGGAGAATAAAGGTTGGCAACCTGAACTTGCTATAAAAGATTACCTGTGATGCCCATGTGGTAGTGGTGAAAAGCATCTGTGAGTCCATCAGTCAATATAGAATCCTGCAAAGCAGCATCTCCCATCTTCACCCCTGACCTCATATCGAGTATGTGAGGAGCCTGTAGGGCAAAGTGCTGCCTGGTTATTCCTCAGTTGGGATGCTTATATTTCATGTATATTTTTTGTAGAAAATGCTACAATTGCAATTATTCATCTTCATGTATCAGGCAATACAACTTCTTAATGGTTAGAAATCCATTCAAGGCGTTGAAAGAATGCTGGATTAGCATCATGCACTGCTTTAAGAAGTCTTTACAAGGACTTACCCGACTCATGCTCTCCATGCCTCCTGCTACTACTATACTGGATTCTCCTGTCATGATGGACTGAGCCCCAAGACAGACGGATTTAAGGCCAGATCCACACACCATCTGACAGCTCCATGCTGGCACAGAGTATGGAATACTAGCTGCAACACTTGCCTGCCGGGCAGGGTTCTGGCCATGACCTCAAAAGAGTAAAACCAGGAGAAGTTAACACACTGTAATGTCATGACATGATAAGTTGTAGATTGCCATTCGTGAATACAAAAACAGTAAGCTGTGTGTATTCCTTTATCTGTACCTGCAGTGAGAACATGTCCCATGATGACCTCCGAGACCTCTTCTGGTTTTAAATTAGCCCTCTTCAACACGTCTTTAATGACTACTGTCCCGAGTTCATGGAGGGGTACACAGCTAAGGGCTCCATTGAATGACCCTTTGAATAAAAATGGAAAGCCTGTTTTACGATATATGCTTTTCATATAAAATATTAGTATTTACAAAATAAACAATATGATTAAATGATAATTATATAAACAAATTATTAATAATTACAATAATTGAGAGGAAAACAGCAAACAAAATAAAAAAAGAGCATTTATTCAGTCATGTGGTAAATATACTGTGAGAGGATTACATAATCAAGCAAGTATTTTAATACTTAATATATATATATGTCATAAAATCTTAATAAATTGCCAGTAACTCTGTGAGACGAAAAAACATTTTGTCTTTGTTAATAAATAATTTTTGTTTGTTGCAAAAATAAGTCATACAATTTCTCCTGCTCATGGCGCTACAATAAATGAACCAATCAGAGGAAGAGAACGCTGGGGAGAACAGTAAGCAACCAATCAGTAGAGTTCTACCGCCCCGCCGCGTCACAGTGACGCTACAAGACGTTGTCGTGTAACAACTAACAAGCGTCCGGTATTAGTTTAAGAAAATACAAAAATACACCTGTTTTGACGACACAATAAAACTACAGTTTTGCAGATGTACCCGATTTTGTCGGCTCACACACAAGTATTTAAGTTACTTTATAAGGAGAGTAATGTAATAACGTTGCCTAATTTGTTAAGTAGTTGTAGGACAAGATACTGCAACCGGAATAAGGTGATAAGCATTGTATAAAAACAAAGATATGACACATGAGATTGACTTTACCTATAGGAGTTCTTGCGGCAGAAACGATAACAATCGCGTCGGTGTTCATCTTTGCTGCTGTATAACAGGTTCCTTGTTATGTCCGGAGGGCTGTATATATGTTGCTTGACCGGTGGAGCCTCTTCCCTCATACAGGCTCATTCATTTAATGTACGGAAGCACTAAAGCATCACGACAGAGATCTTTCGATGTCATGTTTTATTTCAGTGTAGCGCCATCTAACGGCGTGGATGGTTAAGAAACAAGCAACAATGTCCCACTTTTTATCAAACGACATATTTGCACGTCGGTTTATATACTGAATAAACGCATTTTAATACTAGGTACCGAAGATTCAGGCATTAAAATATTATTCCACAAATCAATACTGATATAATGGTCATTATAATCATTGACAGGCATTAATTAAAAGGAGAGTATCAAAAGAAAGCTTGAGTCATATTAAAACTCTTTATTGATATTTGGTCAGTACATGAAAAGGGTTGAATTTAACTGAATATAACAAGATACATCTCAAAAACTACAAACAACTGTTTTCTCGTCATGTAGAGGAACAAAAAAGGTCAACATCAGGAAACTAAGGACTCTCTGAACACGCAGCTTCAATACTTAATGGAGCATTATGGTACATCACGCATTGCTAAAGGATTTCTGGTTCCAGCGAATGAGCAAATGAACAGTTCAGAACCAGGTTTATATTATTTCACCAGATGAAAATGGTTTAAAAATCATTCTTTAAAAATCAGATATACAAACTAATTGTCGCTCATTTTACAAACGTAATCGGCGTTGAGCATGTTGCAGATGCACTGAAATGGGTTATGATGGGTGGTCAGGTAGAAAAAAAAATCACATTTCTCAAACAAGAGCTAACTGGCCTGAAGTGTGAGACTTTCTTGTTTGTCACAAGTAACTTAAAAAAATGAAACACTGAACTTATAAGAATGTTACAAAACAGACCCTGTGGATGCACTGGAGGTTTTGGTGGCTGCACTTGAGTCCAGGCCATTCTGAGTGCTGTGCCGCGTACCCGCAGTCCTGCTGCCTTTGGAGACAGCGGCGGCCTCATGGGAGTCGGCATTGGAGTCTGTATCATTAGAGTGCTGGGTCACTGACGTCTCACTGCCTGTAGGTGAGTCCACGCTCTCATAGCCGGCACTTAGCTGAGTCACATACCCGTCTCCGCCCCTCTGGCTTACCGCATCTTCTGAGTGGTTGGAGAGTTTTGACATACCACCATGGGTGGGGCTGGACACAGAGGGTGATGGTGGGTAATCTTCATCTGCACTGCTTGCTTCCCTGTACAGACTGGACCCGGACGCACCCCTCTGAGACGAGTTCCCATTGGAGGGTCCGTTGGACACTCTTCCGCAGTCTTTCCCCACAGCTGAGGTGTTTGCTGCTTCGCTTAGAATAGAAGGATCAGAGGCAGCTGATGGTGAAGTTCTGCTTAGACTAGCTCCAGTAGAAGTTCCTTGGACCTGGGCCATCTGAGACATCTGATGTTTGGTGTCCTTCAGCTGCTGCTGAAGAACTAGGATGGTGCTCTGCATGCCTTCCACCTCCTCATCCAGCTGAATAATAAAGTCATTCAGTTCTGGACCATGCAAACGCACATGTCAAAAAAAAAGACAAGAGTGAGTTTTCTAAACATCAACAAGAACATGGCAGAGAAGATGGTGTCGAGTGAAGAGAGTGATGCACCAGAAAGACTTTCGCTCACCATCTTGGCTGCTCTTGAGTTCTTCGCTGTATTTCTTCTGCAAGGCGAGCTCAGCCTCCAGCTGGGCGATGCGTCCTTGAGACAGTTGTCTGCCCAACTCCTGATTCTCCTGGATCAGCATGCGACATTTCGCCATCAGCTTCTTACCAGTCTGGCTGCAAGGGAAACAAGTCTAACATCACATCGTGAACATGGCCACAGGGTCAACGGATGTGGCCAACGCATTAACAAACTTGTGGTTAGATTAGCCAGCAAGAAATAATGTCAAAAATAACTCTCCAATGGCGACATTGGTATGTTTTTGTTGAGAAATGACAATTCAAGAAACTTGAGTGACAGTTCCAACAATTCTAGGAAGAAATGGGTGAACAGTTTTCAGGCTATAAGTTAAAAGTAGGTGCATAACATCTTTAACACATTTAAAAAAATCATCAGAGAACTAAAATAACCAAATAATTCAAGATTCAAAAGCAGAGATGTAATGAAAACCACTGTTACCAAACTCCCATACCTACCTTTTCAAAATTATTAACCAAAAACCAAAGAATTAAATCACAGGTTAGACAAAAATAGCATCAACTGAGGCTTTCTATTATTGTATCTGCTCATAAACAATTTACAGTAGAAAAAATATTTTGTCTTTGGAGTATTTCCACAGTGGCTAATGCAATCGTCTGTATAATCAATAAGATAAAACTCAGAATAAGGCCATTTGTAATTCATTTGAGGTATTTCAAGAAAACTTTAAATCTGTATTACAACCTATTGTTAAATCTGTACTATAGTGCATATTATAATGCAAACGGAGAGAACATGCAACACTGTGAACTATACTGATATTCAGCACAACCTTGAATTTAATGGTCACCCTGCCAAATATAATAAAACTACGAACATTATGATCCTAAAATCACTTGGCAAAGATTCTGAGCAAGACCCCAATTTAATATTGAAAATCCTGAGGTCAAACGTGGACTATTTTCTAAAATAAACCTGCTGCCATTTCAAACCTCTCTGGATTTACTGAGTCATTTCTGAGCAGACCATTTTAAACAGACCAGATGTTGATAGCTTTGGTAAGAAATAAAATGGCCTTAACCAAGAACAACTGTCCTCAAGTTTAAAATATAACAATTGGTTAACATTTAATACCTCTTTTGAGCTGCAAAGGAACTTAATGTGTCTCGAGAAAAATGAACAGAAAATAATCCATACTGGGTGACTGAAAATTAAAAGTGGATAAGTTACCGGAGATGAAGTACAAAATCATCATACACAGACATTTGAACAGCTTGAATAGTTTCCTATGACACACACTGCACATTGGCATTCACATTGAAAAGAACATTCAGATTTGCATCTGCAGCAGCGGAAAAGCCAATCAGAAAGAGTCGTCACTTTGACCACACTGCTGTAAATGCAAGGTGCATTTCCAGAGCAAAAACAAAGTATATTACGAACACAAAAAAGAAAGTTAGACACTGTACCGTAAATCGCACCTGTGAGATGAACATATAGCAAAGTCTTTGCAGATCAGAAAGTCTCATTTCTCCCCCAAAGTCTTACATCATACCAAAGTCCCCCAAAGTCTTATGATTGTGATTAACTCCTCCCCATTTCATTGCATCACTCTACATTCCCGCCTCCCTGCGTTACATTCTAGATTCTTAACCAGTCTCAAGAGTTTAAATGGGGGCATATTCCTCAGCAACACGTTTAGTAAGGCCGTGTCATGTTTTAAATGTTCAATAAGTGAGCATTAAACTACAGTTCAATCAGCTCCAGAGCCAACGCTGCGCTCAAGTCTCTCACAGGAAACTTTCTAATATGGGCTGTCAGAAGGGGGCGTTTCCACGGTGACCACCTCTTCAGGAACAGTCCCGATTCCTTCAGGCTTCTGTACCATGAGGGGTGTGAGAGAGCTGAAACAAAAGTGTCACCTGACCAAAACTGTTGCGCTTTGTTCTGACTTTACATTACGGTATGCATGACAATACAAAAGAAAAATGTCTTTCGAGTTTTGGCTTTAAAGTCTGCATCTCGTTGCGAGCAAAACATTTCAGTCTTCCCCCACCGTTATCTGCACTCCTGCAGAGGAGAAGGTGGGGGGTGAATCAGGAAAGTCTTGACTTTTTGTTTGGAGGGGGGAGTTATTTTAGTTTACCTATCAGGTGTAAATTTCCAGGCACTCAGTTCATTTTGGGCTTGCTCCAGTTTGTCTTTAGTCTGTTCCAGTTCAGCCTTCATTTTGTGGAAAAATAAGTTGATGGCGGGGTCTACCATGGACGATCTCAGTTGAGCCGCATTCGGTTGCTGGACTTGCTTCAGGTACTGGATTTGGGTCTGCCGGATAAGAAAAACAATTAGAATCCAAGCGTTTGATCCGTCAGTCAATGAAGGCATATGATGCCCCCTTCTGTATAAAATGTCTAAACTCGCTTTGAAGCTGGAATATTATTAAGCAGCACTTTGAAAATACAACAGTTGGTTAACAAAGTACTTCAATGAATATTGCCGTCTTGTTTCTAAAATATGTAGCCTGAAATAACACTGAACGCAGGAGTCTGAATGTTGACAAATTTTCGATTTAGTTTATCATTGACTCAAATGCGGTGAGGTTGTCCGATCTTCTGGACCGGCAACAACTTTAAAATTGGCAAAACGTTTGCATTGCTGTGGTCATTCTCTACTCCGCACGGTCAGTCAATGCATTTGAAACATTTTTCTCCACTAAGTTAAGTTTAAATCATGCCTTGTTCCTTTGTTGAATGGAAAGTCTGAGATAAAAACTGTGGGAATATTGTCATTTCTACATCTATTATAATAACAATACCGGGGATCAATTTACATGACCAACATGTGGCAATGCATTTGACTGGAAGGCTATTATTTTCACTATTTCGTAGTGAAAATAAATATTCATTGATGGCTAACAGAGAAGTTTAGCTTCCATCTGATATGCGTCCATAGATAACTGAGCACCATGCAATACTAAAAACATAAATGTACACTTACTGTGCACTCTTGCATTTCCTGCTCCTTTGTAGCAAGCCTCATAACCAGAATGTTCTCTCTGCGAGCAGACTCCTGCTGTTGCTGCTTGAGCTTCTCCTCGGACTCCTTTAAGCCTGTCACATCATTGGCTGCAGGCATTTGAACATAAAACAGATGCATTATTAAAAAACATCAAGTTTTCTTAGCCCAACATCTAAACATTCACCATCCATGCATATTAATTATTCAGAACATTAGGGATACGCAAACTTACAGTTTAAATCAGCATATTTCGCCTCGATCATCTGGACGTAAGCCTCATGCTGCTTCCACCTAAATCCAGAAAAATATATAAAAACAAAGTCAGCTTCACTGCTCATATTCTTATAGATTGTCACATAACAGGAGTCTTTTACACACCGAGAACAAAGTTCCTCTCGAGTCAATGTCTTCATGTCGGATTCATTGAGGCGAACCTGTAAACACATAAAATGGAAATAAAGATTCATGAGGCTACTTACTGAGGTGAGAGATTTGTATCAAACTTTAAGGCTGTGAAAACGAGCTCACCTTCTTCGGGAGAGGTTCTTCATTGGTCATTCTGATCTCTGCAAGGGACAGAAAATTAAACGTTAGAAGTCTCAGAAAAAGCATTTCATTGAACAATGCAGCAAATATCTAGAGAGCTGATTTCTCACGCCTACACATTGCAAATATAGGCCAGCGGTCCAATAATTATGTAATTTTGCACACATTTCACTGAAATTGTTTGTCTGTTTCATTAGCAGTCTTCGTAGTTGTAAATTTTGAAGAATTCATCACCAAACATTGTGACGAAAAGAAAGACAAAGTTACTTCTGTAGGGAAATTAAATTGCTCCTCTAACCGGGAAATAGACTAGCCTATTGCTCATGCATTAACGTTACATGCATCTACGATTAATGGTTTTAAATGCAAATCCTTCATTTTAATGCAATAGCAACATACACGTGGCGTGCAAATAAAATAATTTATCTTATTACAGTATGATCAAATGCACCGAGCTGAAATTAAAGAAAACATGCCCGCCTGCTTTGAGTTGACATGCTACACGCTGTGAGCTACAAACAAACGCGCGGATCTAATACACTCGTAACTTAAGGCGCTCATCCGTGTCGGGGAAAATTTTAAGCTTACATAGAATATATTTCAGATTCTCCTTAAGATTAAATCAATGTATTATATCAGGAACAACTGGTGGAGTGAAAAATGTGCCGGCGCGTTGTTGGAGCTGTTATCGCTGTCACAAAATGGCGGAGAAGGAAGAGGCTCTCCCTCTCCGAGAAGCAGCACTTTATCCGAAGTAGCCAAATAGCCCCCATATACTTACCAGTCCCGTTTCACTTTGAACAGAATGACGGGGGATTCTCTCAATGTATTCTTGCGGGGTTATATTGACTTATATATTTCTCGGCAGTTGGAGAAAAGCTGCGTTTTTTATTTAGACGTGGGGAGTCCGTCCACCATACCCAGCGTGTGCGATGTTCCGCCGCACCGCATCAGTTAAGGGGGAGGAGCACATCACCACCAATATGTACCCATATGAGCTTTCATTTTACCTTCATGTCTTATAAATGTCATTTTAGTTGTTTGAGACAACGTGCATCGCATTGTTTAGTCGTGCACAAATCGTGCGTATGTATATTTAAAGCGTCATCGTGTAGTTCTTAACCAGTCAGCTGCTTTGCTCTTACACTGAAACTGTTATGTGAGATACAACTAAATTCACGATCTTTTTAAAATAATACCATTGTGTTTCTAAAACTAAACGATTCAATGGTAAGCAACTCTCACTGTCAGGGCCTACTAGCGCCTGGCTGAATTATACCAATTGACATTAACAACTGGGTGTGCACGGGTTATGTTACCTAACCAGTATGTCCAAAAATGTTGTTCCTTTGAAATATCTAAACTAAAATATTGAAATAATCACGTTTTGTTATATGTATATATAAAACAAACTTTACATCTTTGTTCATAACCAATACAAAAATATTAAATTGTCGCCCCGGACCCCTATTTTGAAATAGTGGTACGCTCTAGTCCAAGTTTAAGTTGAAATTTCAAGGGCAGGCGAAGATTTGTCGGTAGAGTACATGTGTGGCGGTATATGACGAGTTACAGCATGCTGTGCAGAGTCGGCTATGTTCGCAGGTAAAGTTACCTGAAGTTTAAAAACAAAACTCACAGATAATGTACAGCTAACTAAATATTCATGCTGGGTTGTTTAAAAAGCAATGGCGATATGGATTTGTCTTTGGTAGAGGAACGAAGCGTTTCGTTTGGCAATATCAACGCATTTGTATTACAGATTGCGATTTCACCGCAGTTCATTTTCACAGTGATATTTCGAGCTCGTTGAAAAATGCGTATTCATGTCGTTTAGCTAACAAGACAACAAGCCGTGTCCTTATTATACAATGTACAACAATTAATATTTAATTGTAACTTTTGGTTTTTGAAACAAACGCTTGAAACAAACTTGCACTCTCTGTTTTGTTTTGGCAACATCTAATGTTATAGACCATGTGTGTTCTGGTCACCTGACTGCTAACGTTACCACGTAACAACAATCCTGGATTTCTTAATACAATAGCTGTATCCTGCCAAACCGTTGCATATACATTACCACGTCTTTTAGAAATTCATGCAAAGGTTGTGTGTGTCTGTTTCTTACACAAGAATATTTCTAGTGAGTGAGAAACTTATCTTTATGTCCATTCTAGGTTCGCTGCCACCTTGAACCCCATCGTAGGTGCTGTGGCCTTCAAGCAGAAGCACACACTCCCAGACCTCCCATATGACTATGGTGCACTTGAGCCTCACATCTGTGCTGAGATCATGCAGCTGCACCACAGCAAACATCACGCAACCTACGTCAACAACCTCAACATCACTGAGGAGAAATATCAGGAGGCACTCGCCAAGGGTGTGTAAAGAAGAATTTGCTTTAACCAGAATTTGGAAAATCTTCTAAATAAGTTTTACTTAATGTGTTTCAGGTGATGTTACAACCCAAGTGTCCCTTCAGCCAGCATTGAAATTTAACGGTGGCGGTCACGTTAATCACGCCATATTCTGGACGAATCTGTCACCAAGTGGTGGAGGAGAACCACAGGGTAAGATCGTGCCATATTGTACATATGAGTAAATCTGAGATTTGTAAATATATAATAGTTTATTATAAGTCTTGTTTTTTTACATTTTGCAGGTGACCTGCTGGAGGCTATTAAGCGTGACTTGGGCTCATTTCAAAAGATGAAGGAGAAGATGTCTGCTGCCACGGTGGCTGTTCAGGGCTCAGGCTGGGGTTGGCTGGGCTATGATAAAGACAGCGGAAAGCTGAGGATCGCTGCTTGTGCTAACCAAGATCCTTTGCAGGGCACTACAGGTAAAGGTTGCTTCATGAGTGAACAAATAGATATTTAATGGAACCAGGTTTGCAAAGTAACTAGTGATTTTTCATACACACAGGGCGCACGATATAACTTATGAAGCAGTGGTTTTGTTTTGCTGAAAGCATTGTTCTTTACTCTGTTTCCCTTTTAAATTTGAGGTCTCATCCCACTGCTTGGGATAGATGTCTGGGAGCATGCATACTATCTCCAGTACAAGAACGTTAGACCGGACTATGTTAAGGCCATCTGGAATGTTGTGAACTGGGAGAATGTCAGTGAGCGTTTCCAAGCTGCCAAGAAATAATTTACACCACACCTGAAAAATGAAAAAGAACAGAGTGTCCATTTATACAGTCAATGCGCGCAAATCTGACCATAATTCAACTACTAAACTAAACTAAACTAAATTCTGTAAAATTACAGGCTTGTTATTGCCTAACAAGCTCCTTTACTGTACAGAGTAAATAGTAGCATGAGTTGTCATTAATGAAAGAAAAGATGTATGTTTTCAGTACATTTAAATTAAAAGGTTGTTTGAAATTGACATCTTGTTTGTGGTTACTTAATTTTTTTATTTAAATCTGTGGACGTGTATTATTTAAAAGAGAAGTAAAAAACAGCATTTAAAGACAACGTATGTATTTTCGCCGCTAGAGGTCGCAAATTCCAAACAGGCGTAACTTGATGACGTTGTGAGAGAAAGTTAAATAACATTTATAATTTCTCTGGATTTTAACATTGTTAAAAACAGGGTATTATATAAGAACAAAAGTGAGCAAATACATTGTGACAGTTTCCTTTTTTGATGTTTTAATGCAATACAAAAATCTTACAAATAGAGTTAACCTTTTATTTTTGTCAGATGATGTCTACCTGTTCTTAACGAAATATGTGATTTTAATCGTATTTCTTAAAAACGTGGAGCCGAGTTATAACTTGTGTATTCAGATTTAGGGCGCACTAGAAGTATGCAAGATGAGCCTAGTGCGCTTCTAGCGTTTCCTTGTAGCAACAGCAGAGGGCGCCAAATAAGTTTATTTAAATTGTAAGGAGACGTTCGATACAAACTTGATAATGCGTTATACATAAATGAAACAACCTCCCATTATTATTTTCCACCAAGTAAAATAACACGTGACTGAAATGTTTCCTGTCTGCTATTTCCTCTTGTGATAAGTGTCTCCCACACATTGAGTTACGTGATTTACATTTATCAACCGTTTGCTCGTATTAATAATTATGAGTTATTTTAATTTGAGAATAATGCTTTGATGTGTGCCAGAGTGAATTACCTTATCTGTGTAGTCATAACGTACTGATAAGAAACTTCAAATCTATCTGGCTTTTGTGAACAGTTTACACAGTTTTTCCATGTCCATGCATACCAATAGTCTGTGCTTTGTGTTCATATTCCAATCACAGACACAATTATTTATATGCAACCAGAGAGAAGTGTACGATACAGGAATTCACAAAGTATCCAAAGCACATGCACAAGCAATTTGAAGAGGTTGCGCCCAAGTGAAACTGGGATTTTTTCTTTTATGGGTTCGTATCTTCAAATCAAATTGTTCTGGCAGGTTATGGCCACTGCTGATGCTTTTCTTTTAATCTCATAATACAGGAGAATGATTCTATAACTCATTTTCTGATAAATGAAGAGTTTTCTCCAGTTTAATTATAATGTTTTTTCTGATATTGCTTTGTATGGGTCACGGGCCGGTGAAGCTTTTTGATCCTAAAGGTTCCTTTAGTGTCCAGATGTGTGGTGCCATTTGAAACGTCAAATCATCAAATGCAAGGTGAAATGAGTCCACATGTCTCGAGGCATTCATTTTAATCTGTTAAAGGCCTGTGGTTTGAAAAAAGCCTGATGTTCAGCGTCAGTTCAGCATCAGGCACTCCCAGACACCAGCTCGTTTTGGACGATGCCGAAGCTCATCTTCCATGAGCTTGAAAACAGACCCGAGGCTTCAGGTGCAGCAGAAATGTCAACCGATTTGTTCTCAATTCTGCCTGTTCATTGGAAAAAGCCTTTAATGATCACTCTTTTTCCAACTCAGACTGATGGCACGTTTTGGTGTGGGCTACTTTTTAAATTCAGAATGCCAGAGTTTGCTTCCTTCCAGCATGGCTCGTAAAGTAGAAAGACTTGCAGTTGGGATAGTGTTTCTCAAGCTTCTGGAAGAAAAGAAGGAAAATACCAACATCTATTCATCAAGCTCAACCCTCCCTCTTCACACCAGCCTATCTGTCTGCTACTTATTTTTTGACACTACTCTGTCTTTTTCCAGGATTATTCCTCGGGAAATGTGACCCCTTTTCTTGTTTGCTCTATTTTGGTTCTAATTTTCATTCCATGTGGTCAATGTGGTCTTATTTACATCCCAAATAAGCAATGCTTTATTGTTTTCCATACTAGATTGATAGATTTATTGCCTTGTTCAAAAACTAAACCGACTTTTGTCAGTTGGCAGTAAGACCACCTGCCTGTTCTTTTAATTTCCCTTTTTGTTTTCAAAACTTATGAACGCACAAAGTTGAAATCACTTTTCATCCAGGGTATCTTTTTTCCCAGGGTCAACATTTGTTCATGTTCCAAAAATTGCACTTATCACTTGATTTAAAACACAATTAACAACTATAATGGTTTATTTTAGAATATGCAAAATAAGTTTCTACTGTAATATTTTCTGAAAACACGCTTTCGTATTCTTTAGTGGATATTCAGTATAAATGGAAAATGTCTGGGCACACTTTATAGTCTGTATTCACAACGTGCAGTAACTGAGGCAGCAAATGAATCTTTTTGCCTTCAACATTAAGTTGAAATATTGCACAGAAAGTAAATGTTTTAACACATGATCCGGTGACAGAAGGCACCCGCAAGCCCTCACAGTGTGGTGTGTTTCTCTTCTGTTTTATTAGTTTTTTTTTTTTTTCTTGCGAAACGAACAAGGCGAATTTGCCCAACCACATGTACCATTACTGCACTTATAATAGAGGGGTTGAGTTAAGAATGAAGCAATGTTTTCTTTGCCTAACAAAAACTGTATGATTATTATTTATGAAAGATCAGATGTGGTAGTAGAAAGTGGTTCGTATTAAATGTGTAGTGTATTTCCAATTCTGTATTTTAGAGCTTATAGGTCCAGTGTGTTATTTTTTGGAGGATCTATTGACAGAAATGCAATGTACATAACTATATCTTCAGAAAGTCCTTACATAATGCAGTGTTATGTTTTTATTACCTATTACCTATTTTATGAGCTATTTCCATCTACATACACCCTGGCGGGTATGAGAGTGAACCGCTGGTTGCAATTCGTAACCTCACCATTAGATGCCGCTTAAATCTCCACATTGCTCCTTTAAAACAAACTTTATCCTTTTCACTCCATTCACATCCTTATATATTTTTTCATATAGAATGTAGTTACACAACAGTGAAATGGTCTTTTAAATTCTTTTAAACAAAGCATTGTTTATTCCACACAATCTGTGATGTTTTAAGCATTTGCATGAATTTCTGCATTTACCAAGTAAAATCTACAGAATATAAGGTGCTTCAATACTTAGCATAGTTTGATTGATGAGTTGGATATTTTTAGCTTTAAAAAAACAATGCATTACATTTGACTGTTAACAGTAAATGCTAAAGCGGTTTGCAAAACATTATGTAGATGCTCTAATCCAGATTTCGTAATTTATTCTGCATTGTGACATCTCTATTCAATCGTGCACATTGTGACATCTCTTTACGGCAGTTTAAGACATGAAACACTCAAAAACACAAGCCTGAGAACATGAATGCGCTGCCTTACTAGGTGTCATCTAAATTGTCTGGCCTTTGGGTTTCTCTCTTTATGTCTTATCATAAAGCCTCTTCCTTCTCACAAAACTAAGCAGTTAAACAGGAATGGCAATATACCACACATTATATTGACATTCTTTCAGTAAACAGAAGATTGCATTTATCACCAACTGATACAAAATGTATAATGGAAGATAAATGAAAACAAATGAAAAACATTAGTCAGAACAATACAAAATTATAAAAATTAAGTCATAAAGATATAAAATAACGTTTTTATTAAAATGTAAAGGTTTAAAAACTTAAAATAATTTTATTGGACAATACTTTTAACCATGCCATCATTTTCTTCTACTTTTAAAATGCATTTTATGTTTTACAGCAGACACACTCTTACAAGATGAAAAATCATAAAAATGATAATAAAATAATAATTGCATCTTAAAACATTTTTTTAACCATGAGGATAGTGCTAGGAAAGACCGTACTAACCTTTTAAAGCTAAGTAATGAAACATCACTTATGAAACTGGGGCAACCATTAAAGACATTTCAAGACAGGTCTGGCTTTAAAAAAATGGGCCATTACATTGTGTTACATAGACAATGGACCACTTCATAAACATTCAATATTTACATTGAATTTAATACAAACATTGAATAAATAAAAGCAGCTCAGCTTGCAGATCTAAGATCTCTCCATCTTAAAGCACACATGTTCAAAACTTTTACCCTGCCAAAGAAAAACACCTGCCTGAAGAATTAAACTTCAGTTCGTTCACGTTTAAACAATACGTTGAGAAAGACAGATCTCCGTGTAAGCCTTCCAGCTATAATTAGATGGAAAATTGAACTCCTCACTTTGATCCTGCATGCATCCAGCATTGTTTGAACAAGGCTTTTATGAGAGATCAAACTAATTTTTAACATCTGGTTCTCAGTTATCTAATGTTTAACCAAAGGTGCACTTGCTCTCAAAAACTGTTTATAAAATTTGAGGAAAACACAAATATCTGATATGTCAGAGAGTATCACACAGAATCAATATTGCAACCCTGTCCAATGTAAGAGACTATGCAGATAGCGAATAAAGAATTGGAAAACTAACTGACGAGCATGAAATTCTTATTGTTTTTAAAGTGAGCCACAAAATGAGAACAAATTACCTTTCGCTTCTTACATTTTGGAGGTTGACCAACACAAAGCCAGCTAGACTTCTTATCAATATTGGCGATAGTTTCTTATCAAATGCCAGCTTTATAGTTATTAAAGAGTGCCTGAAAACAACAACTGTGAGGAATTCCCCACTTTTCACGCACAATCTCCTTCTGAAATCATGCGCCAGCTGAAGTAAACCCAAAGCTGAAGTTCCAATTCATGAGGCAACACATTTCAGTCTGACAGATCAGTTGGCCGATACATAAAGGAACAATTAGTAAAAGGTGCAGAAACACTGTCGCCATTATATCTATTTGCTATTGGAAGAAGTCTTGAAGTCACAAAAAAATATATGGTGGGAACTTATTACAAATGTATTAAGTCAATATTAAGTTCATGCGTAGTTTACATTTGCATTTATGCATTTGGCAGACGCTTTTATCCAAAGGGACTTACATTGCATTGTACTATACATTTGTTTCTGGCTATGTGCAATCCCCTGGGATCGAACCCATGACCTTGGTGTTTCAAGTGCCATGCTCTAACCAATGAGCCACAGGAAAATAAAAAATACAATTAGAAGCCTCTACATTTAACAATCTTTATATGTGATGTAATCATGTCAATTAGATAAAAAGTGACAACATTTAAAAAATAATTGGTGCTTACAACTCATTTAAGAAAAAAAATGCTTATTGTCAGAAAGAAAGAGACTCTGGAATACGTCTGTGAAAGACAAAAAGCTCCACTCCATTTGATCTATTATACTCAGCTGTAGCATTCTTCTATATACTTGCTAATTCTTGTCACAGACATTCTGAAAACCCCTGTTTGCAAGAGAAATATGACTGCTAATACAAACACAAAAGCAGCAACAAGTGGAAAGAATTCAGTGTTCAGGTCAACACGGACCTGACCTGACCGGCGCCTGTCTTTTCTCTGTCTTTGCACAATGGAAAGGTTATCTCTAGTCTATATCATTGCACACATCTGTTGATCGGATGCTTGAATTGATCGAGCCTGTAAAACAATGCTTCCAAACATCTATTTTTCTTGTTAATTTACTAATGGCCTTTGATTTCAAATAATAGCTATATTACCTTAGTTTGCAGCCAAATGGATTTTAAACATCTCTGTGTCAGTGGCTAATGTCTCGTTCATATTTCTTTATTGTTGTGTTTTATTATGATACAGACATGGCGCTTTTATGTGACACTTGATCAACAGCAACAGGAGGCACCGTTTTAAAGCGGAATCAAAGCTTTGGGTTAAACGCTTTGGTGTTTTATGGTCTCCAAGGGAAGACTGGACTTGCTTTAACCCCTAAACACCACCTGGCTTCCCTTTAGGCAAATTCTGACTTCAAAAGTCACAGTAAGGGCCATAAGTATTGTGCAAAGTGCTGTATGTATATAACCTTTAAACTGTGTGTGTTTCACAAAGCCTGTTTGCATCCACTTTGGTTTTTTCTTGTTTGTTAAAGATTCTTCTTTCTCCCTGCCAGGGGATTTTCCATCAGCAGACCTTTAGACAGAAACAGATGCTCCAAATATCCAAAGCCAGGAGATTCCAGGAGAAAGTATGACAACTAACCTTTCAAAGAAAATAGGAAATATTTGTCTATTTCGATATTGCTGTTTGTATGTTCATGGTCCCCTATTTCTTTTCTCATTCAGCCCACTTTACATTGAACTTTCCATAGTGAACTTTTAACCCAACCCGACCCCGTTTTTGTTGTACCTGCAAACACAATGGAAACATTGGCGAATCATATCTTAGTGGAGAAAAATACGTCATAATTAAAAAAATAACGAAAAGGGTGTTCATCTTTGATTTACTATAACTAAATGAAGGTTACAAGATACAGCTCGCCATTATATGTTAGATTAGGCCTAGTGCAGACAAGATTAAAGAGTTGGTTGTGTGCCACTCGCTAAAAATAGCAAATAAAATCCTCCAAAATCCAATGTGAATCAGCCCTTCAGTGTCTGTCATAACAAACACTGTCCATCATGATCTTTTAAAAGCTGGAATTTATGACAGGTCTGATTTTTGGATCTGCTTGTTTCCAAGACCATAGAGCAGTAAGATGGATAATGTCACCTTGAACCCCTTGAGCTATGGAAATAGAGCAATGAGCAATGAAGCCCTAAGCACTAAAAAAGTCGTAAAGTGTAATCGTTCTCCTTATTGACTGCATCCTGATTGGCTTAAGCCAATGGCTGTGCTGAAACCTGTTAAATTGTTCTGATGTATGATAACCAAAAACTGTTCATCTATTTTATAGGATTAGGATTTTCTAAAGGTTATTATAGACGGTTTCAAAGCAAAAACATGAACAAACTTTATTGCACATACACGCTTTTGTGGCACAAATTTATGGTACACATTCTCAAAGCATAGTCTGTCCTTCCGGTTTTCTTCCCACCTCTGCCTCGCTTTCGATTTCAACATGGCGGCGGCGTGAAATCAGTCTATAGAGTCCCTGCAGATTATTTCCAATAACAAGCAAAAGAAAGTCATAAGACCTATTCAACAAATTGTTTATAAAAAAAAGATATACAATAAAATTAACCAAATTGTTATTTAATACAATGATTATACAATCAAATAATAATATACATTCATTAAACGAAATAAGATATAAACAATTTATGTTATTAGCCATAAGCCAGACCAATCAACAAACACAGACTCGAAGTTAACTTAGATGTAGGCGTGTGCATCCGATAATAGTAATCCGTCTATAGTTCACAAAAATGTAAACTTTGAAAAAATTACTGTTTATTGAAATCAACTAAAACATTGGTCTAAAATTATTGGAAAAACCTTTGACTGAGCGAAAATGTTAAATGTTGCCTCAGAAATAAACAAAAATAATCCTAATATAAAAATAATTTTGTCTTGTTTAGCAACATAAAAAAATCTAAATAAACAATTAAATGGCAAGAGCAAATCAAAAAATAGCTAAAAATGAAGTTAAATAAACAAATAAGCTAATTTAAAATATTAATAAAACTATAACAACTCTGAATTGATTCCTCATTATTGATTCCGGGATGTCTACTTATAGGGTGTTATATTCAATTGAATAGAAACATTAGCATCTTTTTTTTAATTAAAAAGATTTGATAGGACAACCACGTATATAGTTGTGAAAAAAATTACTTGGGGATTTTAATAGCTAAATTACCAATAATAATATTGATATTAACAATATATGTGGATTTTCAACAAAATGACCTTTGCAGCTTTGCACGTGCTCTGTCCACACCCATATTCCTTCTGTGGGACTACAGTTCAACAAAGAAAAGATTTTGTAAACTTCCTTGAATGATGTTTCAGTAATGTGCAAAAAATTACAGAGTTGTGCTGAATCCAACCTGCAATGATGAAAACAGACTATAATCTCAAACAACTCTGGAACAGGATTGGTGTTTTCAACCCAGGCTCATTGGGTTTTTGCACCCTGGGACTTATATTGTCAAACTTAATATTCTGCTGCAGTCTAAATCTCGGCTGGTAACAGGGATGTTTACAATTACTTTGATTACTGTTTAATGAAATTTAATTATGGGCAGAGATTAACACAATGAAAAACAGAGCACAAAGTGTTTTGTTATTGTGGCTATTGAAATACAGTGAGCTGAGCAGGTGGGGACCGGCTGTTGCTTCAACTTCATAATTTAAATGAGAAAGGCAACAAAGTGGAGTGAAGTTTCTATTGTCTCTTGACATTTTCTCTGTATTTTTGGCTCATAATTTTGTTTTTGTCCAAGTGTGAGTGAAGCCATTGGCACGTTCAGTAGGAGGTCTGCTCAGTCACATTGTGTTCTGTAGAATCAGTTGAGGATGTTATTTAATGCATAAGCCATCACACTGTATATTACTTTGGAATCCTGTTGCCGAGGGGCTAAGTGAATGAGAGCTCTAGAACTTTTATATTTTTCCATGTATGATTTGACTGACACTTAATGAGCTTTCAAGATGTTATTTCTGTATGGGATTTTACAAATTTAATGACACTCAACCAGAGCCAAAAGACAGAAGAACATTCTCCATCCTCTGTATCTTTTTGGTTTTTGTTCCATTTCCACAACCCAAACCACTCTATTTTCCACCCATTAGCTTTTATGCACATCTAGATACATCTAGCCTACTATTTCAAACATTTTCAAACACTTTACTAAAAATGGATTGGAGCTCGTTATGCTATTTCACCCTATAGAGTTTCTGTATTGGCTCAATAGTTCAAGTATTTTCCAAGATATCTAATGCAAATTTAAGCATCTGTCACACTGCATGTGTCTCTCCATCATTTCTTCTCACATTGCTGCTAGCTCTCTTTGTTGGCCACAGTATTTGTCTCCTTGTGTCTATAAGCACACATGATGATAATTTTGAAGGCATCCCAGTGGAAAGCATTAAAATATAATTCACGTCTGACGGCCGTGCAAGGATGCGGATAAGATGAATGTCTCTGCTGCGCAATTGTCTGTCTGTCCAGATGTTTTCTCTGTCTTTTTTCCTTCCCCTCGTGCATCTGTTTTTCTCTGCTGTACATGTGAGCAGTATTAGAGTTATCGGTTAACCACTGTATCTTGAGAGCGGAATGGTTTCATCATTAGATGATGCAAGAGTGCATGAAACACAATGTTATCCGAAAATTATTATTTAAAATAATGACAATGTAATAACCACATTTCATGCCATTTTATCAAAATCATATTCAGGGTTCAAATGCTACAACCCCACACTTGTTTTCCTTAAAGCAGATAGTTTCATGGTCCCTACTTATTCTTTATCAGCTATTAATGCTTCATCCTGACAGTCTTCCATCTCATCCAAAACTTTGATCCACAGACCGAGAACATCTGCAACACTTTAACATTGATACCTTAAATAATATAAGATAAAGCATCCGCTCTTTGAATAAGTCAGTGTGCATTTCATATGATGTCAAGATTTGACTTGAAGTCAAATACATGCTCTAATGTTTGTCATTTAAACAAATATTAGGGAGGCTATCTATTGCTTTCTCAATCACAACAAATCCTCAGTCTCACTCAGCACCTCAAACCACTTTCATTGAATTCATTTCAACATTGGATGGAATACAGCATGAATAGGCTAGTAATTGTTACACCGTTCTTTGTGCGTGACGTGAATTCTTCCACAATAACACAGATATTCCACCTGCATTGCATTTGATCTGCGGCCAGGCCCACCTTCAGGCAGAGAGCAAGAGGAGACCTGTGGATTTTTCCATAAGCCCATCAGAGGAATCGGAGCAGTTCTGCAACTGCCTGTCATTCCATTATGCTGATTCTTAACAGGAGATGTATCATTCCAAATAGAGAAAAACGCCCAGCTCATTGAAGTCAGAGAGGTGACGGATAAAAATCAATTACTTATCTTTTTGTTGCAGCATATTTGTACCATCAGTTTTATCTGTGTGTTAATTTCTGCACTGTAACTGTTGCTGCAAGTTTTCTTTTTGTAAGCAGTTCAATCCTAATTTGTTTTGACTTTCTAGTTACAGCTGGTTAAAGCTGAGAGCAGAAGCATTCAAACTTTTCCTTGATGTGGGGAATCAGCCATTCCCAGGTGAGACAGAAAGGTTATTGTTAGAGGCGGTTCACACAGAAAGCGTTTTTTCCATTGTTTTTTTATGTAACTGCATACTAGACGTTCATTATTTTCAAACTATGCCCTATGCCCTTCGAAGGGTTTACCCTCCGGAATGATAGCAAGGGTTGAAGGGTGTAGGCGACCAAACTAGATATTTTGCATGGGATGTTGACGCAGAAGGTCACTTCAAAAAGCAGTTCTTTGGACCCCTTTGGTAAGCCTTCCAAGGGATAAGGACATTGGGATGAGCCCTTTGGAATGGGACGCAGGGGGTTTCTTGTAGTGGCTTTCTGCGTCCTCATCCCGTGCCCATAAGGAGGCGCCGTTAAAATGCAACAAATCTGCACAAAAATCATGGGTGTCCATTAGTTATACCCTTCAAAATCGTTCATTCTTAAGGGACTTTGAAGTGGCCAGTTATCCGCACTTTGGTTAGAACGTTCCATCAGTATGGCGGGCGGCCATGATTGTTTTCACTCCGAAGCACCCTTCGTAGGGCAAAATATCTTGTTTGGACAAACCAATCATAATAACATTTTCTGGAACAACATACAAAAGTTAATTGAAAAAAAATGAATGCTTTGAGACTGCCTCAACATTCCCAATTTCACTTCTGTTCTCTCTTAACCTTTCTGTAAATTAGAAGTGAATGCTTTTACAGTCCATTTAAAAGCAATCACATGCAACGTGTGTGGAAAAGTCTTAAAACATTATTAAAACATGACTCACTTCCCCTGAGAGACACAGAACCCCAATCACTTTTTTATCTCTGTTGAATTAGCTATTTATTTCTGCCAGACATAGATACTTTTGTTTAAACAAAAAGGTGATTTAAAACTACCGAAGTGTCTTCCTTCACAAAAAAAAAAACATAAGCACGTTTGTCTTTGATAGTTCTAAAATGTTAACAGGAGGCGTTGCGACCACACTGTTTTGACTTGACTTGAAAGTGTGACTTCATCTTTCTCTAAGTGTTTACCTTTTGACGATGTTGCCATGGAAACTCAGCCATGTTGGGATTTGTATACAAAGGGAACTAAGGAATAAAGGTCAGACTATGATCAAACTCAGTCTCAAACAGGCCTGTCAAGCAGACATAAATATTAGAAGTTTATTTGTTACAGCATGAGATCAATTTTAATATCAGTCTGTAGATTTACTTTTTGGGGAATATCTGACTACATAATGCTCTTTTATCCAAAAATAATAAACGTGACTTGATCAAAAAATGTCAGCAGGTTCACTTGACACGCAAGTTCAGATGCAGATGCAGAAGACAACTGATTGTTTTGGCACACGCTTTTGTTATGATGTCATGTGCAAGGGAATAATTCTGTACTGAAATCAAATAAAATATTCAAAACTCATGTAATGGGATGTGAAATCTCATTATTTAATCTATCAATCCAAATCTATCGTCCCCAAAAAACATTGTAAAAGAGATATATATATATATTTTTTTATTGTTTTTGCCTATATATTGACGGTACAGTGGAAAGACAGGAAATTATGGGACGAGACAGGAGCCAGGAAATGACCACGAGCCGGTACGTGAACTTTGGTCGCCCAATGTGCTGTTGCACGACATGTCACCGCACAGTCCACCGGACCACTGGCACAGACAGAAAATTAGTAATTTTAATAAAAAAACATGATATTTTTTTATAAATGTAATAAATATTTTTATACATTTTAAAAAAGCAAACACAGCATTCATTAAATGTATATATTGTATAAATTAAATAGTAAAACATACAGTTCAGGGATTCTCCAAGAGATGTACATAAAATGTCCAAACATGAATTATGATCTGGGCCTTTTTTGCTTTTGAGCTGGAATGTATTTGCTTCTTTGAATAAATGTAGACCCTCAAATTAAAAAAATTTGGTCTTGTGAAAAATTAAATTATCCTCTTATTTTTTAACTACACCTGTATCAAATATCTACATTTTTTCTGTCACAAAAACATTTCTCCAATTCTCCATGGACCCCCTGCTGCCCTCTGGGGGTCCACAGCACACGTAAATGCTGATGTAATGTTTATATAGGTTTATATAAGTTAGTGTTTTTTTTTTGCTGTGCAGGTGTTATTTGTCATTGATCTGTCAAATTGCTGTACCCTATTCAGGCTATTCGTTTTAAAGGCATTCAACAGCCATTTGTAAAGATGTCACTTTTGTTGTCACAAGTTCAATGTGTGAAATGAAATATCGAAGTTCTGCACACACAGCAGTTCCTTTGTCACATTGAGTTGTCCGTGGATACACCCAAACATAATAACAAATGGATCTCTGTCAGACGGGTGGGGCTCTACGTTTTTGGCTTCATATGTCTAGCAGCCACAGTCTGCACAGGCGGACGGCTGATTATGTAATACAGTGTCGTAGTGCTGGTAGAGTTATTACAGAAAACTTTAGACACTGTCTGGTAATTGTAAAGTAGTCATGCCAATGGACATTATAACAATGTATATTAAATTTGGTCACTAAATATGTGATTCCAGAGCCCCAGTTCTTCAAGGTAAATGTTAGCTGGCTGGGATAAGCAGGCTGAACTGGGGAACTATGGGTCCTTACACTCTCCTGCATGTTTACATCTCATCTGGTGAGTTATGACAGGTTTTCCATGTGACAGCGTGGAGAGTTTGGCAGGTTCCTAGAAGGAAAAAAATTGGGAAATAACTGCAACGCATAAGGGAGTAACTCCAGAAACATACTGCATCATGTCTCAGGTATTCTAGGAGATGAAAACCTGGGAGTCATTTTCCTATGAAAGGGGAGTTTGTAATGCAGGTAGCAAAGCAACATAGTGAAAAAGTTAAACGTATACTGTAGTGAAAATGGATGACAGAAATATCTGATGATGTCTGTCAACAGCTGAACATATGATGGAGATGTAAACAGATCATCGATTATTGAAACAAAGACTGTATCCAAATTACACATATCCATATGGTGTTTGGCCTACAGCATTCAAGTTTTTTCCAAATTCAGGAAATGCTGCATTAAACATATATAAATATGATTATTTATAAATATCATATCAGCGTATTAATAATTCAGACATGTGCATTGTGCACCATGTGCTTTTTATTCACGTTGTATGCTTCAATCTTCAGCTTTGTATTATATTTTATGGTGTGTCTTTTTGTCCTGTGCATGTTGCAGCACATCTGACCTTTGATGTAATAGAGTTTTGAAGTTCGTCTCTTGAGTGTATTCGCTCGAGCCAAGCTGGTCAACAAAAGCTCGTCAACAATACTTTAATTTACTGCTCTCACGTGCTCTCTTGTGTGTCCTTAACACTTTGTAAAAACACCGGACTGCCTTTAAAACGTTTTTACAGTGGTGGCCCTTCAGATGCCAGTACCTCTCATGAATTCAGACATACAAGGATATCGGTTTCACATGTGACTAATTTGCAGAGATTCGTTTTAAACGATCGATGATCACACACCTGGGATATCAGTCAACACAACAGTACCAAATGAGCTAATGTTAAAAGCACACAATTGACTAAAGCTGTAAAAAACATCTGAGCTGAGATTTGAGTTATCTTTCTTTAAAGTGAGTATAAATCAATGAGTTCATGATGAGGTCATGGTAGTAGCCTTATTGGTTATCCGTGTAAAGAACTGTGAAAATAATTCTGTCATCTTTTGAATTCTGTGTGCGGACATAAAATTCAAAGTGAATAAACTGCTGGCCTGCACAGTCTGCTGTAGTCTGGCACAGACTGAGGCTGGCACTCTTACACAGATATTGTGAGAAGGAAAAGCAAAGAGAGGTAGAGTTTATTCCCTTATCAGGACACATGGAGGTTATATTTGGATTTCATTTTATGCCAAATTTATTGCACAGAGTTTTTCAGCGAAGCATTATTTTGATTTATTTCCATGGGAAAATAGTGAGTGATTCTTAATGCTGGTATGAGGATATAATGTTTTTATTGTGTCTTCCATTATGGAAAAAATCATGCACAGCTCTGTATTGCTTATTCTCTGGCCTGTGATAATCAGATTTGTTACATTTGGTCATTACACATCATTAGGGATAGTTTACCCCAAAATAATACTTCTTTCATCATTTACTCCTCATGTCATTCCAAACCCGTTTGACTTTCTTCCTTCAAAGAAGATTTTGAGGAAAGTTGGTAATCAAACAACATTCACTCTAAAAATGCTGGGTTGTTTAAACCCAACAAATGGGTTTGTCCCTTTTTTGACCCAACACTGGGTTGAAAGTTACCCAGCACTTTTTTTTGTGTTGACTTTCACATAAACCCACTTCTCATTTCTCAAAATATCTTCTTTTGTGTCCTCTAGAAATATTTAAGTGATACATGTTTGTGAATAAGCGATGACAGATTTTTGGGTGAAGTATCCCTTTAGTAGGAAGTAGGGAACCATCTTGTCTTGTCTTTTGAACCTCACCACATTCGTCACATACATACATGTGCAGATACATATTGCAAATAATCAGCAATTTTTCATCAACATGTTAACATATTTTTGTCTTTTTGGGTGTAACAATAAAATGATTAATGAATTCCCAAAATGTCTCAACAACATGACTCAAAATGTCATAGATGATCAATAACTGATGAGACTAAAGGTGAACACTAACATGCAGTGAGGGTTGGAAAGGCTTTATGGCATTTGTCGAGCAGGTTAATCTTCCCTCTTACTCAGTCTTGACTTTCTTTCGATGATTTAATCCTTTTAGAATGAGCGGTAACATTTTCCAGCCCAACTAGCGCATGACCTACTTTTAAAAGAGACGCACAAATAGCATGTGGAAAACAGTTTAGATTCTGCTTTACTTCAATTTGAATGGCTTTACATTTCGTTTACACAAAATCTGGAATAATTGTGTCTCATACTCAAGTGAGGTCTCCTCTGAATAATACAAATTATTTATCCAGTATACTGTTTGATAAAAAAATGTAATAATTCAAAATCCAGAAGGACAGAGAAAATCCAGACTAAACTTCAGTGACTTCAAGATTCTTGAAATGAACCAATTACAAGGCATCTGTAATTCGTTGGGTAGCTTCTTGAAGGCAGGTTTGCGAATCACTTGGCCAAAACAAAAGGGTGAACACTATAAGTGTAATCACTACTGGGATTGTTTAACAGAATTATCTGCCTCACATCTGTGGTTCTCCATCACAATGAAATTATTTTTTTATCTTCAGATCTTCTGATTCAGAAATTCCCATTTGGTTGATTCCCATCATTTAAAAAAAAATTAAATGGCAAAACTTTGGCTGTCCTTTTTTATGTTGTGACTAGTTCCATCTTCTCTTTTCTGCTTTGTTGGAAGTTTTCATTGAAGTTTATTTAAAGGAGTTAAGTAAACAATTGGAAACTCGAGATATTTGTTGTGAAGCTGTGATGACGGTTATTCCTGATCTGCTCAAAGTTTCCTGAAATTGTTCTAGATTATGACATCTAGCATGTTTGTAAACATATTTACCACAATATATATTGTTCCGTAGCACGCCACTCTGTTACTACAAAAGGACTCATTGTCTTTCATACTCATTCTCTCTCTCATCAGAAGATGTTAGCAGATGTTTTTGTCCTGGTTTATTTGCCTTAACAGTGTTCTGTTCTCTGTTCTCTCTTATGAGTCTGGCCCACATCAAACCCATTACCTTTAAAGGCTGTTCCTCCTACAGAAAATAGATACATTCTGAATTTATAAATGACCAAAAGTTTTTGATTCTCACCGTTTCACATTGATTGGCATCTTCAGACTTTGTTTTCATAGTTAATGTCTGTTCTTAAAAAAAATCACATAACACAACCAATTTCAGGAAAACCAAAGAGAAGATCCCTTAAGCAAGTGGATTGTAACTGGATGCCGACGAAAACGTTAATGTGTCTGAATTTTATGATAAGGAACTGCTGTACTCAGAGATAAGAAACCTTGCTCTTTCTCATTCTAATTTAAACCCAACCAGTGCCAAAGACTCTTTATGGTAACATTCCAGATGATGACACACATTTGTAACAATGTCAGAATATGTGACTGCATTCCAGTCATTCACTTCAAATGATGGTAAAAGTATTCTGTGTTTCTCATATACACAAATAATGGGAATTATTAAAAGGAATAATAAAACATAAACATATCTATTGAAAGACCTTTAGAGCAGGAAGGTCTGCTTTCGAAATATTTGTAATGTTAGAAGACTTTTAAATCTGTCAGAATAAAGGTTTATTGCTACATCAGCTCATCTGAAATGGATAAGTGGACTTAGATGGTAGGATTACTTATTGCCAACTATTATTATGGTGAAAACCAACCACAGCTGCATGACCACATTTCTGAAAGAATTAAACACTTCATGACTGTGCATTGGACACTTAATTACTTTCTGGAGTTATTCATATAAAAGTGTATGTTAAACATATAATTCATCCCTATTGATATATTGTCCACAGCAAAAAATAAAATAAAAAAATACAAGGTTTTATGCAGATTTTGTACTAATGTAGGTCTTGAAATAATATAATACAATATAATATGATATATCATATTATAATATAATATAATACATGTTTACATAGAGGTCCGTGTGGCGCAACATTTTGAATCAATAGAAATGATATCAAATTTTCTCCATAGCACCTTTATTACAATTTTAACCGTTCCTGAGCAAATACAAATATTTTTACCATCTGCCCTAATATGGGCAATATTTCCATGCCGACCTTTGGTAAAAAAAAAAAAAAGTGTACAAAGATTTGGCAAGTTATAAAAATATCAGCAAATATCACTCATTTTTTGTAATTTTGCTTTGTGCTTTGATATTTATGTAACCCAAAACTCAAAATTCTTTATGGGTACTGTAAGATAAATATTTCAGGTGGAATTGAATGTGAAATAATTACAAAATTACAATTACTGAATACATACAATTTTCCATAACGAAAAATAACAGTTAATAATTTCAATACACATGCTGCAATTTCCTCATATACAGACTGATTTAAAAAGTGCTTGTTATCGAATATGCAGAAATATTGTGATACTCAAAGTACTATATTCTTTCCATCAGAAGCAGTTGCTATATGATTTAGATTTGATTGCCCTGGTGAGCATCTCTGCGAATGGCTGGTATATATATGGGGAAAACACATTAGCATGGAATGTGATTGCTTGTGGAAATGTCCTGTTGGAGTTTCATTCTGTTACCACTTTCCTGGGATCGGGACTCCACACTCATACCAGCCAACGAAAGGATGTTGTGTGCGCCTGCCAATGGCCCCAAAATTCACCGGCTCTTGTCTATATGAACGATAATAACCTAAAATCCACAAAAGTATGTATTGTTACTATTAGTCATCGATACAATTGTTTCTTATAAAGGTCTTTCTCTGACAATTTTTTACAGTATTTACAACATACTTTGTTTTTAAACATATGTATTGTTATACGCTGTTATAATTTCGCCTAGTCATTTTAAATACATTTTTTTCTCACCCATTTTACTGTTGCTGACATACATTCTAGACCCAACTGCTCTGTGCCAAGTACACATTCATGACATGCACCTTCTTATAACACTGGAAAACTGAACAGAAAAACTAGAGAGCAGATGTGTCGCACCTTGAGCTGTGGGTAGGTGAAGAGAGAGGTTGTGTGGTCCTGTCCTCCCCTCTAAATAAGAGTCCACAAATTGGCAATGGTCCTCTCCATGGCCAAATGTATCACCGATGCTGTAGAATGTTTCTAAAATGGTGGAAAACAGGACTATCTTGAGTATTCCCCAATACCCAAACCACAGACAGTGCATTGCATTAAGCTGAGGGAAACTGTGGTTTGGATAGAAACTTTCTTAGGCTCAAGACCAGCACTCCAGAAATAGGTCGCTTTAGATTCCAGACACAGTAGCTTAAGTTTTTAATGTATTCAGATGCAATTTGATATAGATGTAAGTAATGTAAATCAATAGAGAAAAGAGGGTCAATACCTTTCAGTCCATCTCCCATGAACATCTTATAACGCAGGGAGTTGCATAGAACAACACCTACAAACTTCCTGTACCATGTGCGCTTGACAAACTGACTTCCTTTACAAGAACTGTGCGCGGGGTTATACCTGAATGTAAACGGGATCCAGATAGGTTCCCCACCTGGAGGGAAAGAACGGATATTTAGGTTAACAAATCCAATTCGATTAATACAATTACAGGGCATTCAGCTGGGAAAATGGATAAGACAAAAATTCCTGCACACAAGCGTTGCATGCGAACCAAACATACTCTGTTTCTCATTAGGAGTTGAAATATTACTTCGTAAGAGGCTCTAAACATAGTTGAATCTCATACCTGGGGGTCTTTCAATGAGAAGGGGGTCATCTAGATAAAAAAAACGGACATTTAATATGAGCATTTCTAAATCTAACATCCGTTATGAGCATTCAAAAGAGGCTCACCTGACTCTGTGACATATGTTAAAGTTTCACTGAAAGGCCCCAGGCCAAAGATGTTTTTTGCTTGAACTTTGAAGTAATACCTAGGAACACGAATTAAAACACAGAAGTATAAAATCATATTTATAGGAGGCAAACAAGCATACTGTCATGGAGAGATTTATTTTATGAGAAAACCTTTATGTACATATAAAACTAAAACGAACGCAGCTGAGTGAAACACCCATCCCTTTAACATTATGTCACAGCGAGGAGAAAAAGGCACAAAGGGAGAAAGGGAAGGAAAGGAAAAGGAAGAACAAAGCGGTTAAAATGCCCATCTCACGATCCGGATATCATAACACTGAGCCTCTGGTAAAAAGGCTGACAAAGAAAAATGACAAGAAGAGGTTGCGTGTTAAAGGGAATAACGCATCGGAAAGGAATTTTCAATCTGACAAAACCTCATTGTGACAAATAGCAGACCATAGCCACTCAGACCTGACTTTGGCACATACATCGCCTCAGAGGATAAATTAGACAAGTACAGAAATTAGAAACGAGAACTGTGAAGAAGTTCAAAGGGTGCTTAGGGCAGGGCTGCTCACAGCCTTCTGTTCTGCCAGTGAGAGTGTTCAGCAAGCACACGCTTCACTGGGTTTAACTCAGGACCCGTTTAATGACATAAAATCAGCACTGCTGGATCAAATTAGAACAGCCACGTGGAAACTCTGACCAAAATAAAGAGAAATGGACAATTATAGTCATTTTTCAACAGGGGTTTGTTTATCATTTTTCTTTGTCCATTTGAACGTGTATCATTCAGGGTGTGTGTCTGTTTGCGATCTAATGCATATGCGCATGTGTGCGTCCTGTTTTTCCTCATCCATAATTCTTTGTGGAACGGATGAAAGCTTGAGTCTGGATATAACACCCAAGCGGTTTGTCATTTTTGCTTTGATATAGAAGGAACTGTGTTTCCTCACATTGCATTTATCAAGATCCTAAAGCTGACTTTCTAAATAGCTAATTATTCATAGAAGTCATCAGCACTTCACGGTTGAATTATGAAGTGTCAGTCACAGTGCTTGACTAAGAGGCTATAATAACAGAGATTTGAATTGAATCCCAGAGGACAATAAAACAACTTTATCCTTGAGTTCCACGCTTAAGGACCAAACAAGATAACATATCCAATAAGTACATACATTAAATGCATTTGAGTGTTCTCAAATATTGCTGAAAAGAGTGCATCTACACGCCTGGTAGTGTACAAAACAAATGTCAATCAAACCTGGAGGGCTGAACCCAGCTGTATGCGATTATGCATGCGTGAGTAACTCATCTGTGAATGTGTGGACATTTCATGCATTTTCTAAGCGGAAAATCTGTGGAATTTTGCTGAATATATATAAAGTTAAATGTGTTTAATGGAGTAAAGAATACTATTGTATTTTATTGGTAGCTGAAAGCTAAAATGATCCAGAATTTTTAATAAACGAACATGCAGAGTGGCTAGGGAAGGTGAAGACATTTATGAATGCTTTGAATTTCAAGGGCATGCATTCCAAGGGCCAGCTCGTACTGCACCCATGAAAAGCCTTGTAAAGACGCATGGTTAGTGAGGTTATGGTGTTACAGTGAGAGCAGCATTCAAGAAATAAACAGTAGTCATAATATTGCCCAGTGAATGTGGTCGAAAGGGTCTAGCCAAAGGCTGGCAGGTTCTGATGAGTCTACTGAGGCTCATCTCTCAGAACACATGTCCACATGAGCCAGTTTTCACAGCGTAAAATATCAGTTGCTTTTAGCTCTTGTGAAACGGATACCTGAGTGAGTAAAATGGTACAATCATCTGCCAGAGGATGTCATTGACTGACACCCAGTACTTCACTTATCTTATTAAAGGGATAGTTCACCTAAAAATGAAAATTCTGTCATGATTTACTCACTCTCTAGTTGTTCCAAACCTGTTTGTTTGGTTGAACACCGAGAAAGATATTTGGAAGAATGCTTGTAACCCCATTGACTACCATAGTAGGAAAAATTACAATGGCAGTAAAAGGTGCCGCAGGACTGTTTGCTGTCCTACATTCTTCAAAATATCTTCTTTTGTGTTCAACAGAACAAATAAATTACAAAGTAGTTTAATTCACCTACTATGGTGGTCAAAACAGTCCGAGAACTGTTTGGTTATAAGCGTTCTTCCAAATATATTTGTTTGTGTTCATCAAAACAAAGAAATTTGAACCGATCTGGCACAACTTAAAGGTGCATAAATGATGACAGAATTTTGATGTTAGGGTGAACCATCCCTTTAACCATAATTTAACAATAGCACAATTTATAGTAAAACTATTGTAATACAATGGTAAAACATGATTTTTTAAAGATTTTAAAAACAGAGTTATCTCATTTTGGAAACAAACTCTTCATATATTTCTCCATGTAGGTAATACTAGGTTGAAGATATATGCTGCATACGAGACAACTCGTAAATTGCATTTTCCTATCGTAAACTCGGACATTACGTTTGCAACGGCCCATGAAGCCGGACATTCAAACCCCGACCTCATCACAAAGCATCACGTATGGTCTGTATGCTCCAAGTATAAGGTGGTAATAATATCCAAAATTCAAGTTATCTCGAACACAGGATTACTGTTTGGCGCAAACAAACACACTAATGTCTCCCCGTTGTTTGCTTAATCGGTCTTCGCGTCAATCATCTTGGTGCTCAATCGCTCTCGCTATGAGGTATCTGTCTGTGCAACGCCGCAGGCAGACGAACACAGTTGTAACGTCATCAGGGTGAGTAGACGAATCACTTTTTCTTATTTGGCAGTCTATACTTTTTATTTTTAGACATTGTAGGAGTCCAACAGTTTTCTGATTGCTTTATAAGTAAGGATAGACGAAAACCTGGGATTGTGTTTGCATCTGCGTGCATATGTTTGCATAATATAATAAATCACACCTGGAGTTGGGCTTGAGGTTTTCGACTGGAAGGTGTGTTCCGTTTGAGAGCCCTTTTGACCACTTGTTATTGAGGACGTCGTCATAGGATGCACTGTGCACCATGTAGCCTATAAAAAAGGGTAGAATTTTTTAGCACACAGTAAATGTGAGAGATTAAAAAGCCTTAATACACGATCATTTATTCTGCGTGTCTAAGACTAAACTCGAGTAAACTGTAGCTCTCATACTGTTTTTTAGTAGTGATTCCCAATCACAGCTAACAAACATCAGGAATGTGTAACCTCATGCCAAGACAGTATTTTACATCATTCAGATTGCATTTCAATAGCAAATGACAGGCCAGTTCCAGTCAACAGCATTTACATGTAGTTGTGAACAGGCCCCAATGCATGTATCCGCCTCAGAATTACAGCAGCAACATCTTGTAAAGTTTTATTTAATGGCATCTGGACTTTATTTTTCATGTGTTAAAATGTTGCACCCTTCATAAAAGCAACTTTATCATTCATCTGCTGGCAGGAATTACTCTATATTTAAACCTCCTGACACATCACATCATGACATAACAGTGGCTGCGGGAATTCCTGCCCTGTATTTGAGATTTTGGATGAAACTGTAAGTCTGCGTGTTGAATATTCAAAAAGATATTCATAGCTTTGTGTTTGAAAATCCACATGAAATTGAAAGGTTGAAACTGATTATATTTTACGTGTAGATGACAGGTTGTAGGACATGTGAACTGAACACTTCAACGGAAACATACTTATTGTTGTTTACTGCACATTATAGTTTGTAGTCCTTTAAAATCTATGCTAAATAATGATAATGCTGTTTAATCAGTGTTGAGCAAGTTACCTCCAAAATGTTATGAATTATGTATTACTTACTGTCATTGAAAAGTAGTTATATTACAATATTACTGTCTTTGAATTGTAATGCGTAACACTACTTTTGAGTTACTTTAATCAAAATAACCACAAAAGTATGACTACCCCGCTGAAACAAAAACACCACAGAAATTCTAATAGTTTCCATTAAAACTCCATTGGAAACCATTAGGTTTTATGAAATACCTTTTTGTAGTGTGTTTTGGACATTATTTGAGTATGATTTGATGATCTCGTCAACAGAACCCAACACTTCTGTTTCCATCACAACCAATAAAATTCCCATCATAACCATTAAATCCAGTACATTTACATTTAGTCATTTAGCAGATGCTTTTATCCAAAGCGACTTACAGAGAGTTCAGGGAGCAATAATACAATAGATGCTAATACCAAGTTACTAGCTTCAACAAAAGCCAGAACACTACCTGTTGAGAGAACGAGAGAGGGTTAGGTTTTTTTCCACATTTGTCTGTCAGTATTCACAGAAGAGATGGGTTTTAAGTAGATTTTTTAATGTTGTGAGAGATGTTGTAGACCGGACTGAGTTAGGAAGAATGTTCCACCAGGAAGGAGTTCTGAAGGAGAATGAGCGGGAAAGCAATTTACTGCCTGGTAATACAAGACGCCGCCTGTTTGCTGAACGCAGGGTTCTTGATGGGGTGTAGGAGTGTAGGAGGGTGTGAAAGTATGCCGGTGCAGATCCAGTGATAGTCTTGTAGGCAAGCATAAGTGACTTGAATCTGATACGGGCTTCAACCGGTAGCCAGTGGAGAGAGATGAAAAGGGGTTTCACATGTTGGAAGATGAGGGGTGCTACTGCATACTGAACCAGCTGGAGTGCTTTGATGGCCTTTGCAAGAAGACCAACAAGGAGAGCATTGCAGTAGTCCAACCTTGAGATTACCAGGGCCTGGACAAGGGGTTGTGCCGCATGCTCAGTGAGATAGGTTCTAACCTTTTTAATGTTAAATACGGCATATCGGCATGACCGCATTGTCTTTGCAATGTGAACATTGAAGGCCACTGTTTATCAAATATGACTCCGAGGTTCCTGGCTGTTTTGGAAGGAGTGATTGTGGTATTGCCAAGGTGGATGGTGAGATCGTGTTGCAACGTGCAGTGTGCCGGAAATTTTGAATTTATGCTTTTTCAGCAGTGTATGCATTCTAAAATGCTCAAATTTAGTTTAATTGCTGCCCATTGTACATCCAGTGGAGGGCGATGTGTTAATGCATAATGATTGTGCTCATCAATGTCACTTTTTCCAAGGCCATCCAATCACAGCGCATTAGGGGCAGGACAAATACCGCATCAACCAATCTGCAAATACCTGAAGGCTACAACCGCATGTCTGTCTACTACCACAATATAAAAAATGTTAATTAAACAAACTTTCTGCAAAACTACTACTAGTTTGACAATACTTAGGCGGACATGCCGCACAAGGCAAACAATGTGCATCAATGCGTTGTCGAGCGCCCACAGTCGTCGTTTTCAGACGCGTTTAAATACTCAAGTAAAATATATGCAGCATCAAATATGAGAGGCACAGAGAAGGCTCATGGCACAATTTAATCGCTGTCAGAATCGCAAAAGTAGACAAACAGCCATCTGGTGAATTATGGTAGAGGTAGAGCCCACTATAATATTCCTTTCCTGTGGCTCAGTGGTTAGAGCATGGCACTAGCAATACCCATGTCAAGGGTTCGATTCCAGGGGATTGCATATAGTCAGAAACAAATGTATAATACAGTGCAATGTAAGTCGCTATGGATAAAAGCGTCTGCCAAATGCAAAAAATGTAAATAGCCAAATGGCAGGGTAAAACGCAGAATCTCTTTCTACTTACTTTCGTTTTGTTTCTATTCTTTTTTTAGAATCGTTGCATTAATTTCAACCATCGAATTTCAGTAACAGGCAATAGTATTGCAATCAAAGTATTTTAATCACAGATTTGTTTTTTCTAGGAATGGAATGTGTTGGTAAAATTCAATTATAAAAAAAGAATTTCAAGGTGAAAATACGTTGTTGTAACGCGCGTTACTGAGATTGTAACGGGTATAATATTACCCAAATTTTCTTAGTATTGCCTTACATTACTGCGTTACTGCAAAAACGAATATATTACTGTAATATCGTTACTTTTGTAATGCGTTACTCCCAACACTGAGTATAATATTATGACATTTGAATGCAGTTGAATAGATTCTAACTGAAGTTTTTACACAAATGTAGAAACATATAAATGCTGTACATATAACTTCATATATCTTTTTTTGTATATTCATGGTTTTGTGGTAATGGTTCAGTTGTTAAAATAATGAATCTACAGCCCTGTCAACAACATCATTAAGTGTTTGACAGTTTGACTACACATGTAGTTGAATAGCAAATTTCACATCTGTCTTTCAAATGACAAAGTTGCTTTCGATGCATCTTTTGTAAATCGTATTATTTTTAGTGTTGCTATCGAACAGGACTAGACATGATTGACTTGCTTTGTAAAATACTGCAGGCAAATTGCACATGCTGAAGATGGAAAAAGTAAAGCATTATTGATAATGCCATAAACTGAATTTGGGTTTTGTTCTTTTCACAGTGATGTTACTAATTTCATTAAAATAGACCCCAATATAACTGGAAGTTGTGAAGCCACAGAAGATTAATATCTTAAAGAATTACTTAAATGTTACTTCTTTTTCTCTTTTAACTGAAATGTACACGTGATAAACCTCTCACTCACCTGATACCATGTCATCTTTCAGTGGCCGTGCCCAGTCTAGGATGACAAAGGAGTGACAGCCCTCCATAGCAACCACAGTGACATTATGGGGTTTGTTCTTTGGAGACTGCTTTTGATTGGTTGACTGTAGATCTTTCTCCATCAAGTTCGCCAAGACATCCACTTGTAGATATTCCAGAGCCTCGGTCAGGGAACAGGGAGCTCCAGGGTCCTTACGTATGTAGTTTACATATGGAGCTGAGAGCAGGAGGTAGTGAGGAAAAAAAGAAGGATATGAGTGTGCTGCTTATTGTTTAACATGACCAGTGCAATCCACAAATCACAATTAATTTAAATAATTAATTGATTAATTAAAACAAATAATATATATATATAAGAACTGTACTCATCCAAACTGAGTAAAAGAACTCGCAAAATCACTCTGGACCCCTCACACCCAGCACACTTTCTCTTTGAACTGCTGCCGTCTGGTCGGCGCTGCAGAGCACTAAAACAGCCAGACATAGGAAAAGTTTCTTCCCTCAGGCCATCTACCTCATGAACAGTTAAGTGTTCTACTGTGCAATAAAAACACGTGCAATACACAACTATATATACTCATATTTATTATACATATGTCATTGATATAATATTCAGCTATCCACATTCCCCTGCATAACTTGTATATAACACAGTATAATTTGTATATAGCACATCTGTACATACAATAAACTGCCTATTGTCCTTTTGTCTAATATTGTCCTTTTTGTCGAATGTGTATTGTCTCTCACATATTAATATTTTTATGTTTTGTTACCTCTGCCTTATCACTTTTTTAACCTGTGCACTGGAAGACAAATTCTTTGTGTGTCCAAGCACACTTGGCAATAAAGCTCTTTCTGATTCTGATTTATATAATGATATGTCTCCATTTTGTATCAATGACAACATGTACTCAAGTTCAAAACCTTGTGATCCATGTTATCCCAGTATCATCGCAATTTTAAATAGCAAAATTTTGATTTTAAATGTGTCACAGACTTTTGGAACGTATTGTGTATATCACAAAAAGCATTTACTTTTAAGTTTAAAATGAACATAAATTGTGTTTGAATATTTCATTTTCACAATATTTCATTTTAAATCTACCAACTTTCGTGCAAATTGACAAGAAACATATGGAGTTATTTGTTTGGTTCCATGGTACCGTTCAGCCCAAAAAAAATTTTTTAATTGCATTTTACTTCTCGTCATCATTCAATATTGTATGGAGATTACACTAGGGATGGGCATTTTATAATAATTTCATAATCGAATATTTGTGCTCATAAAAAAATTATATTTGAATGTTCATTTATTTATTTAAATTAAATTAATAAAGATGTCTTGTGTTATGTTTTATTTAGTCACAATCTCACATCAAGCTTATAATTATCATAAATATTCATAACGCACAAATATTATATCCTTTATATAGGTTTTTTGAAAATATTGTTGACAGAATGTTGAAAAGATTAACAACGTTGAAAAAAAAAAGCAAAATACATAACAACTGCATTTATTCCTGCGCTGAGCGAAATAATACAAAAACAGATAAAAATCAAAACTTGTCTTGTTTATTTAGTTTTACATGTTCCTGATCATAAAAACAAGCAAATAATGCTATTTTACTCTGGTGAAAGTTCCTCATCCAGTTAACAAGCCGCCAACGTAGAAAAACACGCTGCTCTTCTAACTCCGGTAACAAAATGCAGATCTGACAAGAATAACTGCCTTTATTGTTTATTGTTTATGATGTTGATAATAAATAAAGTAAACAAGCTTGATACCTCCATGCCGACTGTTAAGATGCTAAAAACAAAGACAGAGCCATTGTAGTGCTTGTGGTCCTGTTTATTACGTGGCCATCATCTGAGGAAGATACTTACTAATCCTGCTGCTGATTACCACCGTATATAAATATTGTTTTCTTTGTCGTTTCATTGTCTTATTTGGCTTTGCATTGCATTTGCATCGTTAGGCAAAATAAAATCAACTAAGGTCTCATAAAAATTCTGTTATTTCCGTCGTCCCATATAGTGCCAGCTGGATCCACAGCTGTGAACACTTCCAGAACCCCTTGTTTGATTGGGCCACAAGATTCACAACTGGAGCTTATCAAATGCTCCATGGGATGTTGACCCTAATACTGAACAAATACACACTTCTGTGCATGTGCCTCCGCCGAGACTCAAAAGGTACACCGCACGTGTGATAACCAGAAAACCGCAAATAAAGTGTGTGAGATAAAGCTGGAAAAGGAAACCTGTGAAGGGGAGAAAAACTGAATAGTGCATTATAAGAAAAGTCAGGATACCGCTTCCAACATGATTTCTCAGAGATGAAGTTTGATGTTCTTGTATACATGGCATATCACATGCCAAAAGCGTCTGCATTCACACACACAGGGGTACACCAAGGCAGGCACAGACTGAGGCCTAAGTAAGTATAGCGAGATCTGGAGAACAGAGAGCACACCGGCATATTAAACCCATAAATAATGAAGAACATGTCTGAAGTTTGGGCCAGGAGGAAGCCACTTTCAGCTCATATCAGCAGATTTAGCTCATGACATTTTATTTAGGGTTTCTTTCCCTGCTTGTTTCTCAGAAGAAATGGCAAGCATATGCGTAAAAGTGTCTGTTTGTTGTGTAGTCCACAGCCTGAAGGGTCAGAATTGATATCTGTCCATGGACTGAGGATAAAATTTTCCATGAGCTGTTTTCTGTGTTCCTGGAGCTGATATTTATATCTATTCATCTTTTTTGCTGGTGAAACAAAATGGGCTCTAAACGGTGGTTGGCTGTGGATCAATTGATATGGATTCCATTGGTCTGTTTGATTGCCTGTAAGGCTTTCGGATACTTGATGCATCTTTTACAGGCTTCTTTTGGTGCTGAAGCTGAAGGTAGTGCCCAAATTAGAAACCCTTCTGTAAGTTTCCATCTTATGCTGCTTTGGGCTGGAAAAATTGGTTCTACACTGGCCCCTACAATATTCAATATTCAGGTCTTGAATGAGTTGTGTACTGTAATGTCTCCAAATGTTTTTAAAATGTTTTTAAAACAAATACAACTTATTCTGTCAAAACCTATGAAAAAAAGGTCCTTGAATCTGTTTACGCCAAGTGCCCAATGTGACCCGTGTACCAATGGGTACAAATATCAGCATACTGGGCCAAGTAAACAATGCAGTCCATCTGTGCAGACAGAAATAATGAGCTTTGTTCCTTGGCATTTTTAATGATCATTCTTGTGTATTTGAACACTATATTGATGCTTTGGGCCCAAGTGGCCTCAGTGGTGCTGATATCTGCCTATCCTTGTATAGCCCTGCTGAGCATAGCCATTTCCAATACTGCTGTATAAATGCATTACAATCACCAGCCTAGTGAGTGTTGAGGGCCTCCTTTATAAAACAATGAAGAGTTGGCCCATAATATTTTTCTCGTTCTTATTGTGTTTTCCTATGTATCCAGCCAAAGTAGTTGATGTCACATCACTGCCAAGACAAGCATATTAGAGGAGCCATGAAACAGTAGGAGCTCCGGGATTTTTGGCTAATGATTAAAAACAGAACCCAGGTCAGTACAACCCCTGTCTTGTCATAGGCTATGAATTTGAGAATTCTGGCAAACATTTTTTTACATGCAACAAATTAATCAGTAATATCTGCAATTTATGTCGGTGGTTAGACAGATTTTAGGACTAATTCCTCCAGATCATTCTGTAATTATTCATACACTCTGGTGTTGTTTCAAACTTGTGCGCTGTTATTTTGTTCGGTGAAACACAAAAAGGACAATTTTGAATTGATTTCTGACTCCGTTTTCAGTAGAAAGTGGTACTTCACCCAAAAAGGAAAATTCTATCATCATTTACTTACAGCTCTTTTTTAAAACATGTATGACACTTTCCTCTGCAGAACACAAAATAAGATGTTTTGAAAAATACTAGTAACCAAACAATGGCGGTATTGTACAGATATAAAACCAATGCAAGTCAATGAGTACCGCCGTTGTTCAGTTACCAACATACTTCGAAATATCTTCTTCTTGTTCTGCAGAAGAAAGAAAGTCATTCAGATTGGAAATAACAAGATCATGAGAAAGTAATTGCAGAATTTCCATTTTTAGGTAACTATCACTTCAGACACTATGAAAATAGATCCATAAGTCCATATGACTTTTGCACTTAAATATGATGTGGATAGTTTGACATCCAACCTTCATGTTTCATTTAGTTGCATATTGAGTTGCATTAATTTGAGAGTGGAGAGTGACTTGAATTTCAGTCTGTTCATCACAAATCTATAAAATGGCTTCAGAAGACTTGGAATAAAGTGCATATGGACCACTTTTATAGTTCCTTTTTCTTTGGCAGAAAAACTGACAGACCGGCAACTAAACTGTCAGAGTATGGAAAAAAAGCTGTGTAAAGAATTCTCTCTCAATGTTCCACATTGATAATGCAGAATGCAGGTTTGACATGAAGGTTAAAAACTTTTTAGAATTTTGAAAAAGGGGAAAGTTGGGTTTCCAAGTCCACTATGTTATTTTGATATCCAACACCAGACAAGTAGCTTGTGCTGAGTTGCGGTAAAGGAACCCAGGAAGATACTGAGAGCTCTCAAGAAAATAGCAAACTGTATTTTACTGCTAGTATAGTAGAATCAACTGAGGAGCAGAACAAATTTGTAATCACTGTAGACCTCACAAGCCAAACCTCCAGCTCGACGTAAGCAGCTCTGATATTCATCCAGCTGTTGGCACAGGTTCTGCCCACAAACTGGACAAGAAACAATGTTCCATAGCAAGGTGTACATATGGCTTGTGCGGATATGCGTTTTGTAAAGAGGAATGTGCTGACTATGATGTTAAAAGGCCATTATGTGCAGTCTTAGTAAATTAATTCATGCTGAACTTGAAAAAGCTTGGCTGGAGTCAGTGAGCACATCCTGGAGCAAAATGGAAGACAGATTATTTCGCACATCATAAGACGTCCTTTGTTGGAGTGCATGATTGTATTATATATCCTGTTATACAATTATGATGAGAGACTAGATGTGAATTCATATTCAGATGTGGATGGTAGCATATGGGCTTTAATCTAATCTTTGCACAGCTGAAGGCAGTTGCTCTATTTGTGAATTGGCTGGACTAACATGCTAAAAGTTAAGCAGTTGTAAATAAACCGGCTTTCTCATTTTTCTTTTCCGTGCGCACAACTTTATCTTACACACAGCCTTGAGTATTTGGGATGGAACCCAAACCCACAGACACTGAGGCATAATTTATAGAGTTGACTTTAAATACTTTCACTCGGGCATTTGGAGAAATTTCCTACAGAAGCTGCCCACATGAATGAACCTGAGACTTTAGAGCTTGTAAAACCAATGATTGACCAAATGTATTAGTTGCAAAAAGGAGGGTTGGTTAGGTGCACAGGGTGGAGAAATAGATGTAAAACTTATGATAACACAAGTTAAATGGATGCTAAAGGTAATACTACATTCGCCACCTTTTCTCTTCTTCTTCTTCACATTACTTACAAATTTACAAGCAATGTCTTGTTTGTAGCGATTACCAAACAATTTGAGCTGTGTATGCTGAATTTTTAGGAGTTGACCTGAAGAGTACTAGCTGAAGGTGTAAATGCAAAACAATAAGCAAAAAATATAAAAAATAAACAGGATAATGGTAGAAAGGTCATGAAAGATATGATTTGATCAAAATATTTTGATGGACTTGACATGTACATAAGGTCAGCTGCACGCTCCATTTGCTCCGAGCTTTAACATCATCAGGGGAACAAGCAATATTTACAGGCCAAATAAATCTCAAGTGCTTTACATCTACAGGAAATGCTGAGGTGATTGAAAAGAAATGAACTGTGAGCAGCAAGTTGTGTTTCCTGGGAGGTTTGATCCCAGCAACACAGCTGTTTGGAACCAATGATCGCTGAGATGGTACAGCATATTTATTTTCCCACAATGTGAATGGTTTTTGTGTTACCTCCAATGTAAACAAACACGCAGAAGATGCATTACCTGTGAAACGTTTCTTGCCGGCAACATCAAACTCGGAGGTAGGGGTGTTGTTAAATGGCCTTGTCTCAAGAGCGGGGGGCTGTGTTGTGGGGAATGAGATTGTTGTGGTCTCCAGAAAATGTTCCTCTATGCATAGAACAAACACAACATTTCTTTTTTTTATAATACAATATAATATGAAATAATAATAAAACTTAATGCTTAGATAATGTCTAGTATTATGTGTTATCAGAGACCACTTGGTTTGATAGTGGTGTTAGTGTCCAAAGCATACAAACTTGTTGTAACAACTCTATAAAATACAAAAAATATTGCATTTTCTGTATAGTTAACATATAGTTGTTACAGTACACAATACCCTGTTTTTACTGTAGTGTAGTTGTGTAATAAAGTGAGGATGTGACCACATTATCCCATATGGTTAATATAACTTTCCCAGGAATTCCTTTTACACCACAGCATGGGCTTGGACATGCCAAGTAACCATTAAAACTGTATCTATGCAAGCTTGTCCCTAAATGCACCTTGGACACATTAGCTGACTTGAGTTCAAACCAATGGAATTACATAACAAATGATTATACAATAAGGTCTGTTCATTGGACAGAACAACTTGTCATTACAGGAAGTTTGTCTGTGTAAGTCTGTGCTTACTAAATCATACAGATCTTCACTCAGCAGCTTGTGAAGACACTTAGCTTGGAAAAAAGTAAATAAATCAAACGACCTGAGCAGAGAACTACCCCTTCAAACAAAAACACATGTCCCATTTAAAAAATCTAAATTGCCAGGAAAGTACAATGGCCATACAGACAATTTTAACTTTATATTGTTTCTAAAGATGCCATGCAATGTACAATATATTGGTTTCACTACAAGGAGAGTACATTATGACAAAATTGTCATATTTTGGGTGAGCTATACCTGTAATGTTTCCCTAAAATTCAAAAATTTATTTACAGATTAATCTGGGTTTGCATAAAGTGTTTCAATGTATAACAAACCCTACACACACATCACCGTGAAGTTTTTACAAAAACCTGGCATTATTTGCTTTATTTGAATGGAATGAGGAAAGAGGAATGTTGTTGTTGGCTGTTTCTCCATAAAACCATGCCGATCACAGTCAGATTCAATGCATACCAGAGGCTGCTGTGCATACCAGAGAGATATCCTTTGAGGTTTACTGTTTACATGCTATCTGCCCTTATGCTTGAAATACTGTTACTAAATGACAGAGGATCAGGTTTTGTGGGTACTTACTACATGGCCGGAATACTTAACAAGACTTTATACCACCGCCAACTGTAGTTCCAAACTGTGCCAAGAACCTTTCAGGCTCACCTTAGCCATTTTGACATTGCCACACAAATCAAGCTTGTTCAATAACACAACAAGACTTGTTGAAGTGTACTCCGTTATTCTGTGAGAGACATATTTCAGTTGAGTGTGACTGCAAAAAGTTTATCTCACCTTCAGAATAGCAGTTAAGTATTCCATCACCATCCATTATTGGGAAACCGTTCCTATCCAGTCGGGAGTACAGTCCAGGTGGACATGTAGGCTCAGCAGCCAATGTTGTTGGCTCCAAAGTTTCTGTTACAGTTTCTGTTGTTGTGGGTTCTAGTGTGGTTGTTGTAGTGGTTGTTGTGGTAGTAGTCCTGGGTTTAGGTGGGTCTAGGCCCACAACGGTCTTTCCTCCCACGGTAAGGTACTTGTCGCTGGGATTAATCACAGGACGACTATCCCTTCCATTACCAAATAATGCTAGTCCTTCCTGGTTTACCAGTGGGCTGCCTTGGTCATCTGATATATGATAGCATATAAACATAAAAACGATTTGATAATTTTGCTCCAACTTTGCTTAACTTATGTATGTAAACATGTGTAAGTAACTCACCAAAGATAGTTTTGCCATCCTCTCCAAGGACAACTTTTCTGGGTCTTCCCCTTGAATCCTGAAGCACCTGTCCATTTTCATTCATTAAAACACCCTTGTGCAGATCCACTACCTAAGAGTAAAAACCCAACCATCAAATTTTCTGTACTTAGTAACTGCAAGCAGAAAGAATCTTTCTTTTACAACTTAATGAGAACAATCCTGCTTGGAGTTTCCATGGCAGGAGAACTGACACGTTCGCATCAATGACTTTGCTTACTTTAAAGATGATTTTGTTTGGACTGTGGAATCGTCACATTATTGCATTTAAAAAGTACCCAGACAAGCTTTTTGAAAAAGCAGTGTGTAACAGAAGCAGTGAATTTTGGCCATGTGATCAGATTAGCCTGTATTCCTAGTTCCAAAAGTGCATTTTTACCAATTATGTTAATTACAATTTGTTTAATCCATGATTAATAACTCTCTATGATATCTGTATATGTCTATGTGTTTTTGGTTTGCTATAAATTAATACAGTTTTACGGATAAATAGCATGTATCCAAGCAATTTTTAAATCTGTAAGTAGACACACCCATTTCGTTCCATCAGGACCTGTGATATGTTTGACTCCATTTGGTTTAATGCTTTCATCAGACGTTGAGGATATTTTGCCATTTGCGGCTGTCAGGTTTGGCCGGCCATTTTTGCCTGAACATAAAATGTATAAGTCATACTTGTACACATACTCACAATGATATTGGACCCTAAAGCATGCATAGCACTTTGCAGAAAGCCTAATGTTTACCTTTTCCATAACTGGGTTTGTAGCCATTGCCTGGAGTGTTTTCTTTTGAAACTGATCGCAGCCTTGACCCCACCACTGGATTCCGAGATGGAGGTGATATATTCCCAGGTAAGTTTTCACCAACAGATACCTGCCCAAGGGAGGAGCGAGAAGCTGAACCTTGAGTGAACCTGTCTAAAATAATTGGTGATTCTGCTGGACTGCTATGGGATGCAATATCAGGTGAGGAAGCAAAGTTTGTGCCCACTCTTTTGTGTTGTACCGGGTACAACCTACTAGGGAGCCGTGACCCTTTTAGCCGACTTGCTAACACAGGTGAGCGGACCCTTCCATTAGATCCCAAAACAGGTACTCTTTGGGGAAGTGAGGGAGGTGACTTTGAACTGGGGCTAGTGGTACTTTGTTCCCTATCCACACTTTCATTCTCAAAGCTCTGGACAGGTCTGTGAGTTTTAGTAACAGCTGTTGTAGTAGTTTTAGGTACTATAGTTGGGACCACATCTTTGTTTTGCCTGTCAAAGGTCTCTTTGCTCCCCTCATAAAGATAATGATCTTCATGATCATTGCTAATTTTGGGATTATTGGAACTTTTTGCAATATTTGTTGAAACTGTTTCTCTGTTTAGGATACTGGGTTTGTTTGAGACAGGTTCAACCCTTTGCTTTGAGGGTATTGTTGTGGGGGAAACTTTGGTTTTCTCACTGGTGTCTTGAGAGCTTGAAGAACTAGAATGTGAAGGAATTCCTCGAATAATCGGTCTTCCTGCACCTACAGATGAGGCGGTCCTACTCCATGGTATTCTCCCATCTTGTCTACGACTGCCTGGAATAATCCTAGAATTCCGGCTAGGTAAATTAAAAGATGAACTTCGCCCTGTTGAGGAGGGGTTAGTCCTTGAAGAAGTGTGGGAAGTATTCACATGACTATCCTGTTTTTCTTCTCTGTCATTATAATTTTTCTTTGGTTCCTTACGTTCTTCTTTAGTTGTATCGGAATGGGGTTTTTTGGTTGGGACATGAACAGTTGGCTGTTCATCCTTTGATGTGTCTTTCTCTGTTTTCTTTTGGCTGGTATGATGTTGCTTATGGTCCTCTGTTGCATCACTACTGTCAGTCCTTGTTTCTGCTGGCAGTGTGGATTGTGAAGAAGTAGATGAGTCGGTTTTCTGCTGTTCTGTTTGAACTCTCTGAACTCTGGTTCCAACTCTTCTGCTATTAGGGTACATGGAACCAGTTCCTGAATTTGTGAATCGACTTGATGTGGAAGAAGTCCTTCTTGTACCTGAAGAAGAAGAAGAAGAAGGGAAGGATGATGGAGTCAAAGATGAAGAGGATGAAGATGATGATGCTGAGGAAGAAGAGGTGGATGGGGAAGATGCTGATTCAGGCCTTGTTTCTTGAGGTGAGACCACTGAAGACTTCCTGTCAGTCGCACTTATCTGGTTGTCCTTTCCTTCAGGGTAGGACACTGCAGTAATATCCTTTCTTGTAGCTGCAGACTCTGAGTTGTGTTGTGAGTTTGAAGAATCTTCATTTCGTGTCCTTGATCGAGAACCATGGGTGCGAGAATTAGGCCTTCTCAATCGGCTGATGTCTACGATTGATGATGTGCGAGGTGTCCAAGAAGAGCGTTGGTCCTCTGTTTTTTTATTAACTGAGTCATTTGAGGATGGTTTTGAAAGTAAAGTTTGAGTACCAGGTGATTGGTTGGATCTTTTTATTGATTCTGTATTGTCAGGTAAATCTTCTGTTTGAGGTGTAACATTGTTGGTGGTCTGTGGGTCCTCGGTAGCTTCATTTGTTGTTATCTCCTCATCTGTTGGGCTGTCTGTTGGTCTCTCTTCATCATCTGTATTTCCCTCTCTGTCCTTCGTATTAATAGAAGATGAATGTGAGTTTGACATTGAATTAGTCCCTCCCTTTCTGACGGAACCCCTTACAGATGAGAAGATGCTGTGATATGACCTTGTTTGGGAAAGAGGGCGTCTTCGTCTATTTGTGGTTGGAGCCTCAGTTGGAATGTTTGGAGTGGTCTGAGTATCTGACTCTTCAATCTCTTCTGACTCCTGATTGTCTGATTCATTGTATGAAGACATCATGGAAGTGCTTTGGTCAGTCTCATGGCTGTCCATTCCTCTTGACTGAGTGGAGACTTCTGTTCCAGTAGCACTGGCTGAAGACAGAATTAAGATATAAGTCTTAACCAAGTTTCTGCAAAGTTTCTACTGTGATAAAGTTTATTGGAGGAAACATTTGTGTTGGGGAATACCTACATGCAGGCATTGCAACAATAATAGCTTTGGTCTGTGGTCCCTGCCCCTTTCTATTTACCGCACGGATTTTGAAGATGTAGCGGTCTCCTGGCGTGAGTCCATCTATAGTAGCAGAGGTGGTGGTGCCACGGTATGTAACTGACTTTGCGCCAAACGGTTTCATAGCCGGAGCATAGGAAAGGATGTACTCTGGAAGCAGATGTCAAATCAATCAGTGTGGTCAATTTCATTTGGATACCATAGCTGAATATTTTCCAACGAACACTTGGAATACCCAAGTTTGAACTAATACATCTAAGCCAAGGATAACACAGTAAAGAGAAAAACTCCCTATGCAGGAGGAAACAGTTTTTTTAACTGTGTTCTGTTTTTTGTTGTTTTAAAAAGCATTCCTGTAACTCAAACAGTAGAGCAATGCACTCATAATGCCAAGATACCATGGATTTCATAAATCGATTGATAAAATATGCACCTTCAATGCAGTGTTAGTTGCAAAAATGCAAAGTAAATGTTACAAAATGTATGTAAAATATACAGTTCCAGCTTTGGTTACAGTCTTGAATAAAAATGCCCGTGGTCTAACCTCTTAGTCGTCCATTAGTTTGCTCAGGTGGGTCCCATGTTGCCTTGACAGCCGTACCTTTTCCTCTAAGTGGGTTAACTTGAAAATTTTCTGGAGGGCCAGAGGGAGCTGGACACAGACAGAGATGGCAAAACATAAGGACCGACCAGACCCAAAAAGGTATACTCCTCAATCTTACATTTTTTCTGCATGGAGATTTGCAGATGGAAACAAAAGACAATTTTGTTTTGCAGGAAAATGAGTAATGAGGTCATTCTAATCCTTCAATGAATTCCAAACAGGCAGTAAACAGTGAACATTGCGCTGAACTATAACAAAGAGGCAGTTATTACATGCTCACTGTCCAAAACATGCAGAGAAACATTTGTCTTAGAGGAAGTGCATGTGTACATTTATGTATATATACGTACAGTATCCGAATTGATATTGTTTATATTTGGCTTTACCTACCAAGTATAGTTTTTATAGTTTTAGGCATTAAATAAAAACATTGATCATATATGTACACTTATTGCTTTTCTTGCCCCACCACTACCTTTTTCTCAGTAGTTGTATATTGTCTGGATACTTTTCTGTATTTATTGTTTTCTTAACAAGATTCTGTATTCATTGCCAAGTTCATTTGGGTGGATCCATCATAAAAATAAATATAGATATTCAGGATACAGTTGTTTGGCTGTGCATGCTATGTAAAACATCTGGGTTAAGATATGTACACAGTCACAACTGTCTAGTCATGATTATGTTCCGAAAGCATAAACAAACCTGATTCAGGGGTTCTCTGAAACACAGATGCACTCCACTTCCCTTCATGGTTTCCTTGTGAGATTCGAATGGAGAACTCATACATGCTGTCTGCGGAGAGCGTCTCAATGATGAGACGCCTCTGTGGGGTGTCCTTGTATTCCCATCGTGCAGATTCTCCTTTCTCTCTGTATTTTACTGCGTACTGCCTGCATAGATACAGACATACTGAACATTTTGTTTATTAAAACACTGTTGTCTTCGAGAAAGAGAAACAATAAAATTGATTTCAACTGTTAACAGTTAAAGTTACGTTTTATACCAGTGCTATCTATTATTAAAGTTTTGTCAGGGAACAATGTCATTTAAATTGCGTTACTTATTTGTTTTAGTCACCTGTACAGACAAAATTAGGTGATACTTTTTATTAAGAGTGCAGTCAGTTATAAAAAACGACTAAAGTTAACAACTGCAAGTGTATACTATGCATATCATTACTCCCGTGATGCAATGCACCTCATATTATAATTGATAAACGCACCCTTCTAGAACTGTTTTCTTACCTGGTTCCCCCTGGAATTTCCTTCCTCTTCTCAACAAGCGGGTCAACCCATGTGATGAGGACAGACTGAGGTGATAAGACTCTAACTGTGATGTCCTCTACTTCATCCACAACCTCTGGTTCTGACAGGCATAGAAATGTATTAACAATTATTAAATAGCAGGTTAGAACTGTTCCAGTAAGGTAACATGCATAATATGTGACCAGCCTAAAGCCAATTTTGGCGTTTTACTATTTCTACATAAAATCACCCTATTATGACATTAGGAGCATCAAAGTTTGATTTTAGTCAGTAATTTCAATCTAGTTTTATCTGCTGTTTACATGTCATAATTAGATTATGAGACCTTCACAGACAGGGTCACATGTGAAGCACTGTTTAGCAGCACATTGATCTCTGTGAATGTGAGATATACCTGCGTTTACTTTTTTACTCAAGCCCGCCGTGTTTATAGATGCGCTCCTGCCCTGGGCTCTGGGTGCCTGCAGTGATACCACATAGACGGACTCAGACGCTATAAACAGAGGGGGATACCAGATATGGCCATGTTTCAATACACTTTACCCACTATGGGACATACTTAAGACATGCAATCTGAGCACTGTTAACCTAGATTTAAAAGGCACGTGCAAGAACAGTTTAAAATCGTAGAATCTCAAATATATTAATAGTGTAGTATATGTTCAATAAATATCCACCTGCAGACATCAGATATAAAAAGGGATTTATGTTCTCACCCAGTTTTGGCTTGTTAGCGTTACGCTGGTCGGCTTGGTGCTGACTGAGATCCACTCTGTGTTTGTTTTGGAGCCTGAGAGGGAGGTGACCTACTTGGTGAGGGGGTTCTGGACCTGATGATGACTGGGGGGCTCTCTGTGCTGGGGGCCGTGGGTTTATCTGTGATGAAGTTATAGATACCATCCTACCTGATTAAAGACAGAAAACGTGAAAGAGAATAGTATTGGCATTTGAGCTTAATGGGGGAGATTGTGCGTCGTTAAAATGAAAAAAAAAAAAAAGTGCTACATTCCTTAATAGAAATGACCTCATTGTAATTGTATCATGCATATTACATTTAGTCTGGGGAGGGATAATGTTTGCCTTCTCGTAAAACAAACAACATTGGAAATAACAAAGACGCTGTCACACCAGAGCTTTTGGTGCTGACCCAAGCCTGTTTAACATCAGAGCTTGGTTTGTTTGCTTGATGTGAAAATGTTTTTTGAGCACGCGAACCACAGCGATAACATATCCAAAAGTACAATGTGCACCTGCAGGGGAAGGAATGAAACTCTGGTTCATAGCAAGCAATCAAAGCAAGAGTCAAAACACCCCTTAAACTATAACAGAATTGTGTGGTAGTATTTCCTGACCATGTGCAGATTCACTGTGATTCACATGTGAGTTCAGCTACTCAGGGCCACAGAGTTTACAGTCATGTGCACGCTCACATCCTTGCTCTTATTTTTTTACTGTAATCCTCCATCTGACTTGGCAGGCAATTCAGACAGTCTTGCTCTTTATACACTGCTTTACATGCATCTCTCTCCCGTAAAACTTTCTCATTTGAGTCTGTGTTTTTGACCAGAGGACAAAATATTATTTATATTCTTTCTGGTAAAATAACTTGCTACTTAAAAGGATGGTGTACCCAAAAATGAAAATTCTGACATAATTGACCCGCTTTTATCCAACTTAACTTGTTTCTCAAAAAACAGCAGCAACAACATCATCACAAATTTACTGTAAAATATGCTTAAAGGGATAGCAAATGAAAATTCTGTCATGAATTACTCACTCTCTAGTTGTTCCAAACCTGTATACATTACTTTGTTTGGTTGAACACAGAGAAAGATATTTGGAAGAATGCTTATAACCAAACAGTTCTGGACCCCATTGACTACCAATATAAAATAAAAACTATACTTTATATACAGTTGAAAGAAAAAGTATGTGAACCCTTTGGGCTTACTTGGATTTCTTCATAAATTGGTCATAAAATGTGTTCTGATCTTCATCTAAGTCACAACAATAGAGAAACACAGTCTGCTTAAACTAATACCGCACAAACATTATACGTTTTCATGTTTTTATTGAACACAACATGTAAACATTCATAGTGCAGGGTGGAAAAAGTATGTGAAACCCTAGGCTAATGACTTCTCCAAGAGCTAATTGGAGCCAGGAGTCAGCCAACCTGGGGTCCAATCAATGTGATGAGATTGGATGTGTTGATTAAAGCTGGCCTGTCCAATAAAAAACACACACCAGTTTTGAGTTTGCTGTTCTGAAGAAGCGTTGTCTGATGTGAACCATGCCTCGCACAAAAGAGCTCTCAGAAGACCTACGATCAAGAATTGTTGACTTACATAAAGCTGGAAAGGGCTACAAAAGTATATCTAAAAGCCTTGATGTCCATGTGTCCACGGTAAGACAGATTGTCCACGGTAAGACAGATTGTCCACAAATGGAGAAAGTTCAGCACTGTTGCTACACTCCCTAGGCGTGGTCGTCCTGTAAAGATGACTGCAAGAGCACAGCGCAGAATGCTCAATGAGGTGAAGAAGAATCCTAGAGTGTCAGCTAAACACTTACAGAAATCTCTGGCACATGCTAACATTTTTGTTGACAAATCTACAATAAGGAAAACATTAAACAAGAATGGACTTCATGGGAGGACACCACGGAGGAAGCCACTGCTGTCCAAAAAAAACATTGCAGCACGTTTGAAGTTTGCAAAAGAGCACCTGGATGTTCCACAGCACTACTGGCAAAACATTCTGTGGACAGATGAAACCAAAATTGAGTTGTTTGGAAAGAACACACAACGCTATGTGTGGAGAACAAAAGGCACAGCACACCAACATCAAAACCTCATCCCAACTGTGAAATATGTATAATGTTTGTGCGGTATTAGTTTAAGCAGACTGTGTTTCTCTATTGTTGTGACTTAGATGAAGATCAGAACACATTTTAGTAGAAGAATAATCCGAGTAAGCCCAAAGGGTTCACATACTTTTTCTTTCAACTGTATATATTTTGTGCCGTTGAACACGGAAGAAGATATTTGAAGAATGTAGGACAGCAAAGAGTTCTGGGGCACTTTTGACTACCATTGTAATTTTTCATACTATGGTAGTCAATGGCGGCCAAGAATTGTTAGGTTACAAGCATTCGTCCAAATATCTTTCTCTGTGTTCAACCAAACAAAGATGTATACAGGTTTGGAACAACTAGAGAGTGAGTAATTCATGACAGAATTTTCATTTTCTATCCCTTTAAGCATGTTTTACAGTAAAACTGTGATGATGTTGTTGCTGCTGTTTTTTGAGAAACCTTGACAGCTCACGCGTTTACACATATGCCATGGTCACAGCTGGAATTTAACTGTAAATTGATTAAATTACAGGTTGTTTCATGTTAAATGTAAAAGCACTGTGGTTTAACTGACACAATCACTGACTTAATGGATATTATAAATGCACTGTAAGTCAAGTTGGATAAAAGCATCTCCCGAATGCATAAAGAAAGTCAAACAGACGATGATTCACAATGATATGAAGGTGAGTAAATAAATACATATTCTATTTTTGGAGTAACTGTTTGTTTAAGCCCAGTTTAATTGCAAAAGATGACCATTTATGAATTGATAGTAGTTCGTTTTTCCTGTCACTCACACTTTCATTTACTCACCCTATTGTCATTTCAAACCTGTATGACATTCTTTCTTCCGCAGAAAACAAAATTAGATATTTTTAATGGCCACAGCTTTTGAGATTGTTTTTAATAGTGCTAATATTTTTAAAAATAAACACTGTTTCAATATGTCCCTATGGGTCATTGTGAAGATTGAAAAATGAGAGCAAATGAGAGAAGAATCAAGGTGACAGGGTGCATAAACTGTTCTTTATAGCTGTACAGCCCAGTCTGCAAGTGTTTTGGCTGAACACCTGGTTTCAGAAGAACACAATCATTGTTTTACCTTTTTTCGGCTTCTGTTATTAGTAAGTTGAAGTTTATTTTTGAAGACATTCCAGCTCACGTGGGTAAAACATTTAGCCTTTGTTCACTTCATTTCACCGTGGATTCCTTTGTGAACAAGGCACAGGTCAATGCTGGATTTGCGGAGAGTCTTAAATTAAAAAGCAGTGCTGTGCCGTCAATATTGGATCCGATAAGAATGGCGCAGCCAGCTAACACAGCAGAGACAGTCTCGCATATCACACGGCCTTGAATCATAGCACTTCATTTTTAAACTCTTTCCCTCACATTGTTTTATTTCAACATCACTGTGGCGATCTCACTACGATGGTATGCTGGGTCCAGAATGCCACTTTGTTCTGTTTTCTCACCCGTCCCCACTGATCTTTTTGCTGATAGTATGAATTTTCTCCGTTTTATTCTCAGTGGGAGGTTTTGGATGTGATAACAAGATCCAGGTTCCAGATCAAATCCACAGAGTTACCAGAGTCCATGTGTGCACTCAGCTGGACTGCATGTGGTCTTGCTTTAAATGTTCAGTCCCATTTATTTCCACTGCCAACAGAGTGACAAAAGGATAATAACACAACAATGGTGGCTGTGAAACAGAATTGAGCTCTTCCTGCCACATTCTTGCCACATCCCGATTTACATGATAGAATGACATGATGCATGTGTTTTTGGTTAATCCAGTGGCAGAGCCAAAGCGACACTATGGTAACGTCTTGACAATAGCTAGCATTTCACAAACACGGCATGGAGAATGTCACGAGAAAACTGAGAGAATTAAATAGTACTGAAATGGCAATATAGTGCTCCAATAACTGCCAATACAATTTCCAATCAATCCTATTGTCTACATTCTGTGCATTATTAAACTTAACATGTTAGTTCCCAAAACATATGTAATTCCATTTTTGTATCAAAATCTACCGAAAGTGAGATCATGAAAAAACGAATGTAAAATTCTTAATGTAAAATGTATGCATAAAAGCATGGATGTAAAATGAGAAAGGAATGGATTACATTCTGAACAGATTTCGTTTCTAACACCCAAATTAAAGAAACACATATTTATTTTTTAACTTTGTACATCTTTAATGTAGAAAATATGCTTATGCTAGAAAATTCTGTCATTAATTACTCTCTAGATGTTCCAAACCTGTATAAATGTCTTTGTTTCTTGGACCCCATTGACTACAATAGTGTGAAAAATTACAATGGTGGTCAAAAGTGCACCTGTCCTACATTCAACAGATTTTTCCTACCATGGTAGTCAATAGGGTAAAAGAACGGTTTGGTTATAAGCATTCTTCCAAATACCTTTCTCTTTGATCAGCAGAACAAAGAAACGTATACAGATTTGGAACAACTCAAATGTGAGTAAATGAAGACAGAATTTTACATTTTCAGTGAACTATCCCCTCAAATGTGTAGCTGTTTCTAAAAAAAAGTAGAACATGCCAAAAGAAACAAGACTGAAACTGTTTCTGATTAGATTGCTGATAAATTCGGCAATGAACAATTAGTATTTATGTGCATAAATGTAAAACGTCTCGGTTACGTATGTAACCTCTGTTCCCTGATGGAGGGAACGAGACGTTGTGTCGAGAACGACAGATGGGGTTCGCCCTTGAGAACCAATCAACTCTGACTACTATAGAAAAGGCGAATGAAATTTGGCGAATGAAATTTGCATGCCGGTCTCCGCCCCCGGATGTCCGGTATAAAAGGAAGCCGGCGTGCAGCATTTACCTCTTGTTCTGAAGAGCCTGAGAGAGCCTCTCACGACTGCAGCAGAATACGATACGTGTTTGTGGCATAAGGGACACAACGTCTCGTTCCCTCCATCAGGGAACAGAGGTTACATACGTAACCGAGACGTTCCCTTTCTGTCGGTCTCTCGACGTTGTGTCGAGAACGACAGATGGGGTTGCCTATGGAAAACGCCACAACGCTGTATCGCGTCACAGTCTCTAGCGAAGCGACGGTAACAGGCCTGGGCGTGTCAGCTCGATGCTTTCGCGAAACTGTAACCTTCCAGTGTTGTGGTCGGGGGGTTCCAGAGCTTTCTTGGAGAAAGATGGGAACAGCCCTGACCGGTAACCTTTCACGGACGGAGGCCTTAGCTCTCTACTGGCGAGAGGCCGCCCGGCTCGGGTTTACACCGGGTAAGCGCAACTTCCTTAATTAGGGATGCGCTGCAGAGGCCACCTCCTACCCGTGGGGAGGAATACGGTGGATAAGGTATGGTCTCGTCCTTGGAGGAGAACGCATGGAACGTGCGGGCTGAGTAGTTAACCGCGAGGTGGAGGTCCACCTGGGGAAGCTCATGGGTTACCAGGAGTGGGAACCATATCATGAGGATACATCAGACGGAACAGCCCACGGGGGGGGTGTTACAGGCGTCCGGTAGCACTAGGTCCGGTTAGAGCCAGGGGATGGCTCACATGTTATCCCGGCCTAAGGGGGAAGGCTGCTCTGCCCAGCCAACCCCCAGGTGGTGCTTGCTTAGTGATGGATAGAATGCCTATTCTTAACCAAGTGGTTGGGTAAGAAGGGAAGCGGATAGGGTACCTGTCCTTAGCCAGAGTAGGGTAAGGAGAGAGGTAGATAGCACACTGACCCAGCCTCCTAGAGGGTGGGGTGATGCTTTCGCAGGCATACGCCCCGCCGGATGCCAGTCCTACATGTTGCCACGCAGGACGTGGGCTGACACCGGGTTTACGCGAAGGTAGTTTAACCCTTGCGAAGGTGTTTGGGCGTAGCCCAACCCGCAGCTCTACAGATGTCTGCTAGAGAGCCGCTTCTGCCAGTGCCCAGGAGGTGGCTATACCCCCCTCAGTGGGCATGGGAGATTCTGAGATTGGAATGCCGTCGTAACGGCATCCACGACTCAGTGCGCCAACCTCTGCTTGGAGACAGCCTTCCCCTCTGCTGTCCTCCAATACAGACAAGGAGCTGGTCAGAGCTACTGAGGCCCTGCGTGCGGTCCAGGACACAACACGGATGGGGTTGGGTCTTCCTCCCCGATGGGGAGCGCCTGCAAGTTCACCACTTCGCCCCGAAGGGAGTAGTGGGAACTTTTTGGGCACGCATCCGGGCCTGGGTCTCAAGATAACGTGAGAGTTACCAGGGCCGAATTCAAGGCAATCCGGGGACACGGAGGATGCTCGGAGGTCCCCTACCCTCTTGAAGGAAGCGAGCGCCATCAGCAGGGCCGTCTTACTCGGGTGAGGAAGATCGGAACCTCCGAGGGGCTCTTGGGGGGCCCAGAGGCCCCCCAGGACCACCTTAGGGTCCCAAGAGGGTATGGAGCGGAGATGAGGCGGGTGCCGCCTCGCACCCCTTAGCAACCTGGTGACCAGGTCGTGTCATCCTAGAAACTTTCCATCAACTGAGTCGTGATGAGTGGCGATAGCGACTACATACACATTCAGTGTGGAGGGGAGATGTTAGTCTCCAGTCTCGTAAGAAGGACAACACAATCCTGATCGAGCACCTCAGTGGGTCTTTCTCGTTGAGAGAGACACCAGGACAAGAAGAGGCGCCGTCTAGAGGCGTGTAACCGCCTAGTAGATGGGGCCCTAGCCTGGGTGATGGTCTCCGCCATAGAGGGGGAGTAGCCAACTCAGGATCTTCTCGTCCCGTCTAGAGACCAGACATGGTGTTCCAGAGGTCTGATCTGGGATGCCAGAACGTGTCCTTCCCCTGAGAGCAGGTCCTCTGTCAGGGGAATGGGTCAGGGGGAGTCGCTGTCCAGAGCATCAGCTCTGAAGCCAAGTGCGGTTAGACCAGTGCGGTGTAACCAATAACACTTGGTGCTCCTCTTCCCTGGCCTTGCACAGTGTCTGTGCAAGGAGGCTCCTGGGGGGGAAGGTGTGCTTCCGCCTGTCCCGCGTTCAGCTGTGCACAAGGATATCCGTGCCGAGGGCCTCGGACAGGGAGTACCAAGCGGCCTGCGTGGGGGTGGAGTCGCCACTCTCTACGAGGCATAAACTGACAAGAGAGCGTGTTGGCTGTCTAGTTTGCCCGGGGTGAGTGTGGCCTACAGGGAACGGGTCACCTGTTGACTCCACCGGAGGAGGCGTCGAGCAAGTTGTGTTAGCTGCTGTGAGCGAACGCCACCCTAAGATCTGATGTACGCTACAGCTGTAGTGCCGTCCTCGGACCAGCACGTGCTTGTCCCGCACGAGAGGCCGCAGCCTGCTCAGTGCAAGTAGCACCGCCCACAACTCTTGGCAATTGATATGCCAGCGCAGGTGGGGGTTCGCCCAACGCCCCACCTGCGTGCCCGTTACACACTGCACCGCACCCCCGCAGGGAGGCGTCCGTCGTCACCACGACTTGCCTCGTAACCTGCCCTGAGGGACCTTAGTCCGTCGAAAAGTCATGGAAGACCAGGGGTTTTGGTGCGTCGGCCGCAGGGCGTCATCACCATGCGCCTGCTGCCGGTGTGCCACGCTCTCCTCGGAACTCGACTCTGAAGCCAGTGTTGGAGCGGTCTCATGTGCATCAACCCGAGGGGTCTCACCCGATGAGGACGCCATGCCCAGGAGCCTCTGAAATGTTTCAGGGGGACCGCTGTCTGCCTGAAATGTTCCAGGCAGTTCAACACCGGCTGGGCGCGTACTGCGGACAGTTGCGCCGACATGGTGACAGAGTGAGTTCCCTACCGAGAAAGAGGATCTGCCCTAGGGAGAGCTTGTCCTTTCCTCGGTTGACCTGGAGTCCCAATCGATCTGGGTGCCGGAGCACCAGGTCCCTTGTATACATAACAGATCTCACGACTGTGCCAAGATAGGCCAGTCATTGAGATAGTTAAGTACCCGCACACCTTCCTTCCCTCAGGGAGAAAGGGCGGCTTCCACGATCTTCGTGAAGACCATGGAGACAGGGACAGACCGAAAGGGAGTTCAAGTCGATTGCCACAAACCAATCCTGACACCTGATAGATGTCAGGACGCGCCCCTGCGTGAGCATCCTGAGCAACAGCTTGTGAAGGTGCTTAGTTCAGGGTACGCAGACCTCCGGGGCGTAACCCACCGAACATCTTGGTTTGAGGGACGAACTCAATACCTGTTTGCCAGAAGGGTGGTGACCTCTACCCGAAGTATGTAGGCGTCCCAGCCTCAGACAGAGGGAGAGATGATGCCCCAAAACATGGGAGAGTCTCTGGCGAACTGGATCGAGTAACCAAGACGGACCGTCTGCATTAGCCACCGAGACAGTGTGGGCAGCTCTCGAGCTCCCAGGGACTGTGACAGGGGGACCAAGGGGACGGTCTGCTTCACCATTCCCATGGAGGGTGGTTCGATGGCTGGCGGAGCTAACCCTGTCGCGGGGGGGGACTCCGGAGGGAAGGTTGGCTCTGCCTACTTACCTGCCTGGCGGGACAGCTGCACGCACTGTCGGTTTGAGAGTGGTAGCAGCTGTCGTGTGTGTACGACCCTACGCCTCGCCAGGGCGTGAGGTCGGGTTTGCCGGGCACAGTCCAGTGGAGTGTGCGATCGGCATGAAGGAACTCCCACGTGAAACAGAAAACTCTTTGTGAGTAAGTGGGCGCCGGGCCCTTCTCAGGGCCTGGCGCCCACTTACTCACAAAGAGTTTCTTTGGTGACGAGGCAGGAGCCGTCCCGTACCGACCGATCAGAGCCGTAGCTGTGAAGGTCGGGCCCGATGTTGTTCCCCCTGGGGTCTTCCCGTCAGTGTCACTTCTCGCGAGAAGGTTGCTGACGGGGTGAGGTTTCCCCCTCGACCTCGACTTCCGGGGTGCCGCCTGTGGGGGCACAGGAACCGGAGCCGATGTCGAAGGGGTCCTGGGCTGCCGGGAAACAGACATCACGTGAGATCTCGGAGGCCTCAGGGCGGCCGAGTCGCAGCGCGGTAAAATGTGGCTAATCGCCACTGTCTGCTTCTTCACCGTCAAAAACTGCTGAGCGCAGTCCTCGACGGTGTTACCAACAACCCACCCTGCGAGACGGGTGCATCAAGAAAGCAGACTTTCTCGGTGTCACTCATCTGCGCAAGGTTCAGCCAGAGGTGTCTCTCCCAGACCACGAGTGTGGACATTGTCCGACCCAGGGCCCACGTGGTCACCTAGCCGCCCGTAAGCGGTTTGGTGGCAGCGCGGATCTCCTGCATAAGCGCCAGGTCGGTCTTGCCCTGTTGGGACTCCCTCCACGCCGTAGCGCGACGAGAGTGGCAGCTTCCGCCCCCCCTCCACGCCGTAGCGCGAAGAGAGGGGCAGCTTCCGCCTCCCCCTCCACGCCGTAGCGCGAAGAGAGGGGCAGTTTCTGCCCGCAGCAGTGCAAGCTCCCGGCATCAGGGACACCGGAAAGCCCACATGCTTTGGACAGGAGTCTAGATCGAGCCCCCAGGTGGCAGCCAACTGCGGGTTGGACCGCAGCGGCACATTCCCTCTGGGGGACATCGACATCCTCTAGCTGACCCACCAACAGGGGAAGAAAGGGTGACAGAACTAGTTCGACCTGTACGCGCCGAGAAGGGGGCGTTTCCAGGTCTTACCGAGTTCCTCATGCACTTCCGGTATACACGGCACTGATGGGTAGGCGCGGCTTGGAGCCGCACGCAAACCCAAGGTACCGCGTATCCAGCCGCGAGCGTTGGGGGGCAGTGCGTACACTACCTCCCCATTCTCACGGCGGCCCGGGAAAGCATGGCCGGCATTTTCGACGTCCGATTTTTCCTGATCTCGACCCCCCGAAGGGGAGCTTCAAGGAATTATCACAGTCAAAGATGCCAGTCAGTCACCCTCCAACGTTGCAAGGGACATCTCATCATCACGCGCCGTTTCCGACACGTGATTGAGGAACAAGACAGTTGGGACCGTCTTTGGGGAACGATCAAACGAGCGAGGTACGAGCGGTCCGTGAGCCAGTGGCTGGCGGATTAGCGCTTGCAATAATCCTCATGTCACCCTCGGTGCTTGCCGGAGCGGACAGCAGGGCCGTAGTCCTGCTGTCACGAAACGGGGAGCAACACAAGGTGGCGGCTGGTTCCCGGGGGAAGACAGCCGCCTGTGACGCAATGTCTGAATCGTCATCCGCCCGCAGCGCGGGCAGGACGTATCCACAACGGCTGCCTCAACGTGCTGGAAACCCAACACCCGAGGCAGACATCGTGTCCGTCCCCCTCCTCGATGAGTGTGTTGCACCTGAGAGAACAGCGGGACATGCCACGCTGGAGAAATTTGCTCTTTTAGAAGGAAATTGCTTCTTCTAGAAAGATCTCGAACACTTCTGGCACCGCCGAGACGCCCAGGGGAAAGTCGCTGCAGGAAGGGACGATCCGCTGCACCACGTCATGAGAATCCGGCGATGTAGATACGAGCAGTTGTAGTCAGGAGCGAAGGCTCTGAAGAACAAAAGGTAAGTGAATGCTGCACGCCGGCTTCCTTTTATACCGGACATCCGGGGGCGGAGACCGGCATGCAAATTTCATTCGCCAAATTTCATTGGCCTTTTCTATAGTAGTCAGAGTTGATTGGTTCTCAAGGGCGAACCCCATCTGTCGTTCTCGACACAACGTCGAGAGACCGACAGAAAGGGAACAGTACTTTTTTTTTACTTATCGCATACACTATGTCTATGTGGCATTCTTCATAAGATTATAGGAAAGTAAACATCTTCAATTGGTTCAAACCTGGGATTCCTTTATTTCGTTTGGCGGAATCACATGCACAAATTTGGCTTTAAACAGGCTTACAACTAATGCTGTCTTTCCTGGAAATTATGGTATCTGAGGTCTTTGGCATCCATACCTAACCCAAACCTAAAACCTCATGGGAGAAAAATCTAGACGTTATACATAAGCATGCATTTCCCAAATCTGTCATTTGTCATTATTTAAAATCTTGGAAAAATCTACAACAGGCGTAAGATACTTCCACTGAAATTGTTGCTCTTCAGTTAGGCCTACAGGTTATAGCATAGGTGAATAGAGAGCATACCTGGAGAAGATTTGTTAAAAGGCTCGACAGCAAAGCCATCCAGTTTCACCCACTCTCCCCCTGCAAAATACAACAACATTATGGTCAACAAAACTAAACTTCATTGAACCATCTTAACTCTTTATAGCAGTTTACACAACACATCAAGTAATCAAACTACCAGCAATCTAAAACAGAAAGATCTAACAACAGATATGTTTACTACTGTTTAAAACATCCTCAGCCAAGCACATTTATGATCTGTTTACAGGATTATTAATGTACTTTTCTTATTTATTAGTGTAATTATGACAGATGTTTTGCGAAAGCTATTTGGGACATGGAGCAATATGCCCAGATCCTGTTTGTTGGAGACGAACATGGACGGACTCAAAGAAATTTATGTGCCGTGCGTTGGACGAGTGACCGGCTACCACAACACAAAGATTAAGGCTCTTGGCTTGAGCTCTGGGTTGGATACAAAAACAAAAACTGGCCACATAAATGCTTAATCTTTGGGGAGTTTGATCGCATCAGATGCCAGCAGTGAACAAAGTTATTTGAAAAACAGAAACAACTATATATCCTCCTTAGTCTATGCATGATTATGTGTTAGCCATTCAGCCTGTTGTAATAGTGAAACAACAAAAAGCAGAGACCCTTAAAGGGATAGTTCACCCAAAAAAGAGAATTCTGTCATCATTTACTCTTGTCATTTCAAACCAGTATGACTTTATTCTGCAGAACATAAAATAAGATATCTGGCGGAGATATAACCGTTTAAAACTCTGGAATCTGAGGGTGCAAAAAAAACGAAATATTGAGAAAATTGCCTTTGAAGTTGTTATCTTCTCACAAATATAAAGTTTTATATGTTTACGGTAGGTAATTTACAAAATATCTTCGTGGAACATGATCTTTATCAACTAATGACTTTTGGCATAAAAGAAAAATCGATCATTTTGACCCACACAATGTATTTTTGGCTTTTACTAAAAATGTTCCCATGCTAATTGAGATTGGTTTTGTGATCCAGGGTCACTTATATTATTTTGTGTTCTGCAGAGAAAAGAAAGTCAGAAAATTATGAAAGAATTTTCATTTTTGGGTGAACTATCCCTTTAAACATATAAATACTTTCCTTGTAAAAGGCCTAAACTTTTCATGTCAGCTCCCCTAGATTCAATGTTTACAACTCAAAATTGATGAAGCTTATTAAAGTGTACATTAAGACATTTGTGTATGTAGATAATTCCAAAACTGTATTAATGTATGTAGACAATAGATGTTGGTATATGTGATATGGCATGTATGAATTTTTCATTCAGTGTGTGTCATGGTTTCTGTTTTTGTAGATATTAACACATGTTGCACATTCATACAGTACATTTTTGTTAAAAGTGAAAAGAGGGTCATAGAAGATTATAGGAAAACATGCAGTTCTCTCTATTCACACACAGGCAATCACACACCTCCTGGAGTCTCTGCCCTGTAGACAGGTTTACTCATCCCGTCCTTATTCTCTGCACTCATCTTGAGAAAATGCAGGACTCCAGGCTCTAAAACAACACAACATGCAGATGAAAGAACTATGCTGAGACACCTGTCACAGTGAGTCTCAAGCACTTCATTTGAAGATTTAATGATATTCGTTCTTACCTACATCCTCTAGTACCTGGGACCGTCTTTCCTTATCTGCGTTTACATAACGTAGTGACTTCATGGACTTCCCGTAGCCGATGCTGTAGCTGTTTACCGGCCGCCCGTCCAGCTCACTGGGTGGATCCCACGTGACCTTCAACCCCTTGTCCACTGATGTCAGCTTCACATTTCGTGGCGATAGTGGCTTAAAACCTGTAAGTCGAAAATTATCTGTCAGTCACATTGTAATGACATGTTGGTGAATTATTTCCTACAAGAGTGCTGTTGCTAAGTTGTGCAAATCAACAACTGGCGAAACATTACGATATTGTACAGGCCGCTATTGGATCGTACTGTAGTTGTTCCAGACATCCAGTTTCCAACGTAGCTGTGCCAGCTTGCCTCTCAAATCATTCTGCTGCCTTTAACGTTTCACTTAATAAAATAATTTGACTTCAAATCAATATTTCATGTCTGTTTTTTGGTACAGTGGCTGCATGTGTAAAAGAAACTGAGAGAGGGAGACCAAGACTGCGCTTTACCCTGAAGGGGTTGATTTTGCGATAACAGCCGGCTGACTTTACAATACATAATGTCCTCATGTTTATTTTATAATGAAAATTTTGTAGAGATATGATATGCAAGCTGGCCCATTACCTGGAAAGATGCACCATAATACAGTTCAGCGGTTATTACAAAAACATTTGACCAAAGAATGATGCAATTATTTGACCAATCCAAGTCAGGTATTACAAACAGGTGTGTAATAAAGAAAATTAAACATTGAAAAGTATTTCCGTAAACACAGACCGTTACCTCAGTTTGGGTCACAGTGAGCAACGTTTGATATCTGCAAGGTGTCTGAACAAACATGCATTCTTCTTTTTAGGCAAGAATCTTAAACTTGGACTAGAACTCTGAGGACTACAGCTCCATCGGTTTATCAAACAGGAAACTCTGTGTGAAGTTCTGTAAGTTTGCTCGGGCTGTTTTTGTAACCCTGCTTAGAGCTAAAGTGAAACAAATCTCTCATCACTTTGCCTGTTTACTGTATAGCAGCATGATTCTGGAAACAGGCCCGGTGAGAGAGATCGGTCTTTATCATTTATGCAACTATACGCTCAGACGTACGGCTCTCGGTCACTGCTTTAGAATGTAATATTGGCAATAGAACATCCACATAATCTCTGGAACCACATCACACACGTCAATGCAATTACCACAATTGACACACGCATCACAGAAACATCAAACCTTAGTCTGTGACTTGGCCCGTATTAAAATTTACGATGTAGGGTGGGTTTCACATTTTGATTAAACCATGGCTTGTAAAATATAAGATGTAAGTCTTGCCCCTATTATAAACATTTTATATTACTTGAAACTAACCGAGGTTCCAACTTCAGGATGGTGGACGTCAACAAGACCTGCAGTAGTGATCATTCTGTTGTGTTACAGTATGTAGATTATATAACAGCTCAGAGCATACGCAATTGATCTTATATCTTGTTTTTGTGTAAACGTTTATTATACACAAAATTTGCATTGTGGAAAATCAAGCAAGTATCTTTCCTTGTTGTGTTTATTAAGAGAGTGCAAGTGAATGCCCTGAAGCTCTTTAGTCTGTCATGATAACGTTTTCAGAAAGCCCCTCGGGCAAGCAGCTGCTATTCTGACACCATTTTGTCAATGAAAAATGTCAACAAAATGTCTCGGAAACACACTTCTGCTTTGGGCGAATTAACAACATTCAGACACACGCGTCTGGAGAAGTAGAGAGCGAAGGGTGTTGTAATGTTTGAGTATAACCAGTAACTATAATCAGTTCAACCAATTAAATTGTAGCTACAGGGGTGACATCACTACGCGCATGCTTTCACCCTCCTTTCACCCTCCAGAGGTGTAATAAATTGAATATCCGCAATAAATTCATGCACCCAATTTTAAAAGTCTATGTTTTCTGTTAGTTTTACAAGGCACCCCAGTAGTGAGCAGAGTTGTTACAACAGCTCTCTTTGTACCTGACAATAATTACACTGTTTAGTGTTTAGGAATAAGTAGCAGATTTCCAAACTACTATAATGTGTGGCAGATAAATGTGGGAATATTATACACGCTTAGTAGGTGCCATTAATAAACAAAATAGTGCTTTACTCGCTAAGAATCAGGATAAAGCTTTCAGGAGTTTGTATTCTATCATCATCACCTGACTATGCCCAGACATTTTAATGACAGGTTGAGCTTGTGCATTGTGCAACTGCCAACTACATGTCGACTAAACGTCTAAACCCTTCAGCCCAGTTTAAAACCCTGGTCATGTCAATCAAACACTTACGGATATCTGGGTGAGATTAAATTCCAGTAGCTGGTTGGGGCATGACTTTCTCTTTAGCCACATTTCTCTCTCTCTAATCTCTCTGCCAGAGATCATGCTTAAAGCTCTTTCTTACCGGAATAACAACAGATGTGATGGTAATGTTGTGGAACAAAAGTCTAATTCTCATTCTTTCCAATATATCTTTTATCTGTCAGACACATGTCTGATTTGTAAGCTTGCAGTTGGGCACCATTAAGGCTTTAAGCATTTTTGAGGTTTTTATTTTTTGGCTTTAAGGTTTCTGTCTCTAAATGCTTACGCAATTACCCATAGCTTTAAGTTGTAATCGTGTTAAATGTGTCTTGTTTTGTTTAAGGTGAAGATAAGAGGTAAAAGGTGGAGATGAAGGTGATTAGGAGAGCGGTGGAGAAGAGAGGAGAATATGCAGCTGTTGATGGCAGTCCCAGACTGCACTGAGTGACCTCATATAAAGAACATTTGCAAAACAGAGAAAGAGCAAGTGAGAGCAAAAGAGAATAGAAAATGGCCCATTGTAACGTGGCAGCTAATGCAGCTCAGTATAGGATTTAGCTACTACTTTCCTCATCCAAGATTCCTGTGCTCTGCGGCGTTCCCATCAAATTTAAGAGGGACAGGCGAGTGAGAGAGGAATTGAGAGGGATAAATGTGGCTGAAATGATTTCACGAACTGAAAACTAAAGGATGTTTTGAACATCTGTGCAATGGCTACACTCCCTGGTGACCTTTTAAAGAGGTTAAGTCTAGTTCCTGTCCTGGGGCTTATTTGATAAAACACTTGCCTAGAACTGCAAAGAGAACCTATAACAAATCTACATACTTAGTGTACTCAAAGTACAAATATTCTTCTTTTATATGTTATATTTGACAGATAATTGGGAGAAATGTATATATCCATCTGTCCTTTTCTCTGTCTATCGGAATAACTGTTTTGAGGTTTCTTGGTAATGGCTAAAAGCTGTGACTCTCATCAATGACAGGAACTGGTTGTAAAACATCTTCATAATACCGTAATAAGCAGCAGTGCTGTTTGCCTTAAACAGAAGTGTTTGATTAGAGAGCCAATGATTATCTTATTTGCGGGCAAATATCACATATGATGGGTCCACTCACCTCCTTTAAGACTGAAAATATTGATTTGATCAGCTATAGTTCACAATGTTCCAAACAAAACTGCTGAAAAAAGTTCATTTTCTCACAGAAACAAATTATGCGCCAGTACGTCTGTTGAAAAGCACACCTTCTTACACTTTTATGCCAACACACTCCAGGGGTCATGAATCGGGCCACTGAGAATATGTTTGTCTCATTCAGTTGAGATCATACTTTTGGCACAATGTTGACACCTCAGTTTTTTGTATTAACTTTAATGCAAGTCATTTTAACTAGGCATTGCTCAGTTTAACATTTAAGGCAGAAGACCTTATTCAACTGATTCAAATGTTTGATAAACAAATAAACATGAATTTGGTGCACCTGCCAATGGATTGGCTGTCCCATTACTGTCAAGGCATAATCAGTTCTAAAAATATTTAATAAATGTTTGACACATCCAAGCACACTACCCAACAAAGTAATGCCAAAATAAACACCATTCAGTCCTACAGAATCACAAATCTTGGTTATCTCGTAAACTTATAGTAAACGTGTGGTATTTTCAAAATGATCACTGCAAGATGCAAGCACATTTAAAACAGGCATGCTTTAGCAAATTTTGCGTGAAATGATACAAAAAAGCGTCCAAAAATGCACAACTGATTTTACTCACAAGCATACGTTAAACGTGATTTAAGAGATAAACAGATTGACCTACCTGACAGTAGTGTGCTCTGGGTGCAGAGCGTTATCAGGAGCCCGAGAAGAGCCCGTGCTCGTGCAGGAGACATTGCAAATAGTGCTTTCAGTATTACCGTGATCCGCTACACAAGTGAATGAAACTGTGGGATGCTCGGATGCTTTGGTGCCCGCTCTCATCGTCAATCTGTACGCTAGCCTCTTACCCAGACGTTGTCTCCCTCTTCCGGGGATGATTGGACTTGGAGCTGCCCAAATATTTGCAGAACAAGGCGATGGAAAGTCTTTGGACACAACATACTCGTTCATCATGCTTTTCGTTTTTAGAGCTGTTTGCGCAAAACCTCATTCCGCGCTCTGGGGGAAACGTTAATCTCAGAATGTTCAGCGTTAAAGCTTTCGATCATAAAAACGATATGCGTTCTTCACAATGTGCTTTATAAATTGGAAAGATAATTTATGATCAGTTCATAGGGTATAAGAAAACAATCTTAATTTAAAGTCGTCGTTTAATTTTATACGCGTAATTTGGAGACACTTGATGCGAAATAAAGACGCTCGCAGATTATGTTCTGAGCGTTATTTACTGTTAGAGTTTAGAAACTGTCTTGATTCGTTTCTGAAAAGAAGCACTCGTAATGTTTTTAAAATAACAACATTGAATGGCCTCGTAATAACGCTGGTCAGTAGACGCGCTTATTTTCTCATGTGATTCACCAATATTATTTTGTTCCTATAAAATATGTTTTTTTGTACATTTCGACTGAAGGCAATGTCAAAAATGGGGGGAAATCTTTAATGAGTCCCAGCTAGTGTTCTTCGCACACATCTCTCCAAAATTGTATTTCTAAAGTGTCAGTCACATTACCTGAAAATGGTTTTAGTCACATGAAAAAAACAAATAGTATAAATATTAAAAAGACGTATAGGCCTACAATTGTGATGGCATTCTAATCCCATTAAGGCATGTACGTTTAAATTTGATTATGTAGTTTTATTAATAATTATTTTATGTTTGTGGCAATTTATTAAATAAATAATATCAAATGAGACAAGGGAACTTTTTTTATTTTCCTTCAATTTTCCTTTCATACAGTAAATTTGTATTTAGCGGCATCCAGTCCTGACTCCCTCAGACTTTATCTTTGAAGACTGGATGCTATATCAATACCATTTAGGCAAACCCGCCATAGTCTCTGATTAGAAAATACGAAAAGAAAATGTTTAGGGGGGTAGGAGACCAAAAAGGTTTAGTTGAACATAAATAATTTATGACTACCCGGCAGCGCAGTGTAAACATAACACCCTAGAGACAGCAGGGCTCAAAACACAGTTAACCCTGTGTACTGCATCAGCAAATGAGATTCTCACAAATAATCACTGGACAGTCATGGTCTCTTACTATCTCAAGGGACTCGTGGAGCATGAGAGAGATAAGCAATTATGTATGTATGAGACTGCATTATGCAGTAAACTAAAGCATTTATGATGCATTTTCACATTCTTGGTTGTGAAAATACTATAAACAATAATGATCAATTTGACTAAACAGTCAATTAAAAGAGGTCCTACTCAAAATAGCAAATTGGATAACTATATTTCAATAAATCAAACACAGCAAACATGACATAATAGGACAACTTAAGTTAAATAAACAAAGTCAATTTACAAATACCTCATTAAATAACAGTGACTTTTGATGTCTCTTAGTACATATAGCTTCTACATTGACCCAAGAAGGCGGATACCCGGTTCTTTCACTGCCATGACAAAGTAGTTGACTGACTGCACAGTTCCAGTCTTATCTTTGTAATTTCCCCGGTGCTTCTGTGACAGCTTTGAGAAAGAGAAGCATCTTAAATGTTTTATTTACAGATATATAAGGTACGCATTCAGCAAACTATCCATTTAGAACACCATCCACGCCACAGTCACTTCTGAGTGCTCACACTTACCATGTAAAAGTCATTGATCTCATTCTGCCTTTTAAAGTCAATGTTGTACCGGACCCAGTATGGTACAGTAGGGGCTTTAGCGTGCATATGGGAGCGCAGAGTCGTCACAGACACATCACCTGTGTAGTAATGGCTTTTGCTTGATGCCATGGTTGTAGATCGAGAGTTTTGAAAGTGCTTTAGGGTTGAATTGCCAAATGTCTCTCCATACATGAATTTTGTTGTTGGGACATGTCCACGGTAGCTTTAAGTGATTTAACAATGACACAGTGTATATATTTAGTACCATTACACAAGCATGCATTTTTATTATTTGCTTACAAAAAATCGTGTGGATTTTGGTAATTTGTGTTGATTTACCCGGGCATCAGAGACGGTGGGATGTAAGTTGTGTTGTTATGCGTAATGAGAGTCCCCTTTCCTCTTAAATCCATGGCTGAAACAAGGATAATACGAAAAGCTATTGTAAGGTGTTAAAGTTGCGCGCAGCTTTGACCTGTCCTCTGGCAAGCCCGATGAGACAACAAAAGGTTGCTTGGCAACCATCTTGACGTATAGACTTTCAGTGCGCTTTATCTATGTTTACGATAATTATTAAGATATGATTATATATTATCAATTCCCATTCTCGTGTGCTTTGTTGCCCTGTGTACTAAACAAAATCACTGTGAGAAGCTTGTTTTAGTAAAGGTTCCTGCATAGACAGAGCATTGCATTAGCAGCGAAAGAGTCGTGTTTTCCCAGGGAACATACATATGCCTACATATAAAATGTATACATACACAGTAAGTGGCTTTGAAAAATCAGGTTGGTTTCCGCCCCAGTGAAATAATTTATTTTACTGTGTGCTCCTGCCCTCTGCTGGCGCGATCTGTTATCACATTACGCCTGGAATGGAGCGGAGAAGCGCATTGGAGACAGTATACGAAAAAGTCTCGGAGCGTATCTGACGGACGTGCATGTGCGCATAGTAAAGACGGAGGAAACGAAAGCTCTTTAATTATTGATTCCTCTTTCTATGTTATTGCGTACTGAGGATGCTGCCTGTGAAACGAGAGGATTTTTCCAGTTTTATCCTGCGAGTCAAATCAGTTAAGACGTGATTTTGTTACAAGGTGCGCAGTGTTAGAGATACATCAGTAATCGTCATGATGAAACGTTTTTTTATTCATCTACTAATTTCTGCAAAAAGTTGAAATGGCTTTAGTAGTGTATCTGAAGACGGTGACTGAGCTTCGTGGAAAAGGGGACCGAATCGCCAAAGTCACTTTCAGAGGTATAGCGCAATACTTTTTGAAATTTCGCATTGAGTGGGTTGGTAGCATATATCGTCATCTCTACACTAAACGTCTTTTGCGTGAGCTTTTGGTTTCACACTAAATACTGTAGATTTTGAATGTGATGCCATTTAGTAGTGCGTAACTTTAGTTTCGGCTGAAAAGTTAGAGAAATCATTTTCATTCACAAGCGCATGTCTGTACAACAACCAGGCTCTTTGCGTACTGTATCTCTGTACATGATGAAAACGCCAATGGTGGTTATAGACACCAGCGTTACTGCAATATAGACATAAGCTTGATCTCATTCCCTTATTTACTTGCTTTATTTTCTTACTATTAAGGAAGACAAAAGATGACAGAAGGGATCAAAGGATAACAATTTAATTAAATTAGTATTGTTTTTAAAAGTTGTATTTATGCCCCCCAGAAATGCAAATAAATACTTAAGCAAGCCTGCAAAAACTGAAAATGTATTGAGTGTTTTACATCGTATACATTTCTGTGGTTTTATGTTTGGCTGTTTTTCCTATAAAATAAAATTTTAGGAATTTCATGAGTTCGAGTTTATCTCAATTTCTTTGTCAGCCGTGTTTGTATTTCAGCACCTTGGACAGTTGCTCATTGTTCGTCATTTGTGAGTTACAATACTCAACTAATAATAAAAATCCTTTTGGCAGGATTTTATACATTAGCATTAAGTGACACTCTAATATTAGAATCTAATAAAAAATCTAATCTAGAAATTATACATCACAATTCATTTCGTTGTGAAACATGTCTTGGTCAACTTGACTAAGTTAAAGTGACTCCATGTCTTTCCATCACTAGTGTTTATTCTCTTTATCACAGATTATTAGCTCCCCTGGCACCATTTCCTATGCTCTCATATTGGTTTTCCCCTTATCTCTGACACCCTCAGTGCACAGTTATCTAGACTGTCTGGAGCGGAAGGGTTTTTCAGGAAACACCAGATCTGCAGAGATGTGTCATGTTTTTCTGTGCGTTACATAACTTAGATCCAGTGCCCCTGACTCTCAGTACAATGCATCAGGATGTTTCACCACAAATTATTTAGCAGAGATAGAATAAATTGGCCTGTAAAATAAAATAATTTGGATTTATCCATACAAACAGAAGAAAATATAGATGGTTTGGACACACACGCCTTGCCCGAGGTTAACTTCCGGTCTATCTTTCTTCAATGTCTATATAAAATAACAATATATGTTATATTTTCTTTATATTACTGTAGTAGTTTATTTTATTTTAATTGTAATAAAGTGTTCTACTCTAAAGGGACTCTATTGTTATAGATTCCTTGAGAAGGTCTATCGGAAGTTATGTTTGGGCTATCTAACGTTTGTTTATGTTGTTGCTGTAGAAACTTCTATACATTGTGATTGTTTCTATTTGGACCCCCTATAATTCTTTGAAAAGACTGTTTAAGATTGTCCTTCACTTTTTTCTTTTTCATTCAGTTTACGGGTCATATTTTTATGGTTACCATGGAAAAGGAGTTGTGAGCTTGACGATTCTTAATATGTTGAAATACTCACCGACCCCTGTTAATAACATTACTTACATTTAGTTTTTTCTATTTTGAATTTTACTTAGGTTTAAAAGGTTTAATGCATGAATTTAAAGGTTTTGTAATCTACTGTAAATAACAGAGGAGTGACCTGATTATTGTATTGTGAGGTTAAGGTTGTCTAAGAGGCCATAGTTTAGGATTCATAAAGATGTGAATTAATGTTTAAATATGTGCTTTAATCACCAGCTGTTTACAGGTGTTTATAAAAGGATTTGTATGTGTGCGTGAGTTGGCCTGTGAACATTTATTGACAGTTAATATTTACTTAGCTCACAAGTACACATTGACACGCACAATATGAGATGCTTAAACAAGCTGGTATTATTGTTTAATATTAATTCAATTCAATTCAAGTTTATTTATATAGCGCTTTTCACAATGTGCATTGTTCCAAAGCAGCTTTACAGGAGCAAATAAGAAAACACAGAGGTAAAACACAGCACAGTGCATAGTGTTTATAGAACAAGCAAGATCATTCTAATAGATAATATCTAATAAATTAATAAATAGATGCAGTCTCCCGGTGAGCAAGCCAACACTGCCCTGCTATTATTTCTAAACAAATGCAAAGGCAGATTCCTGTAAAAGCTTATTATGCAAATGACACTGTTATCATGAATTATGCAGACCAAAATAATATTTTATGCCATGCTTAACCACATCTATAACCTCTAACCTTGTTTTCCTCTGATAGGTCTCTCCTTCTACTCACGGGTGGTAGAAAACTGTGAGGATGAGGCTCGGTTTGAGCAGGTCAGTTTTTTCTCGCTATATCCTCCGTTAACTCAAGCGTGACCAAGTGTGACAGCAACACTTTACTTCGTGTCACACCATGGAGCACCATAACATACATGACGCAAATTTGATTTCTCTCATCCCCAAGAGAGTCTGGATTGAAGGCATCATAAGAGGAATCGAACTGCTCGACCGTGGCCAAACACATCACATTTAGCTCCGGCGATTCCTATTAATGTAATTTGCAAAGACCCTCAGGCAAACAGCGTAGCAGCATGAGGTGGCAATAAGCTTTTGTGGATAAACCAGCTAAATGACCATTTAACTCACTCTAATGCAATTGTTTGGTTGATTGCACTATTGCACTGTTTACTTTTCAATGTCCCCGCAGGTCCATGACTTATCTTTGTGTTCACAAGATGAATAGCACAAGAAGTCTCCCTGCACTCTCATTCTTTAAAAGTGTCTTTATCTCCGTAGACATACACAGTTGCATTAGTCTTGAGGGGATTCGTTTTCATTTTGATTAAAACATAACATTACATAGACAGCAATAGCAGATTTGTTTTGCTCTCTGAGTACCAATGATTGCTGCTTCAACATGAGAGTAAACCTTCATGGGGATTGTGAATGGCAAACAACAAGAATAAGATGATTTCTATTATGATGCAATTTAAATGCACAGTTTTGTTTGTACCAAATGTTTTTTTTTTGTCCAAGGTAATGAGGAAAGCTGTGTTTCCATGTGCAGTGAAATAAAGGGAGAAAGTAGGGCGGCACGAACACACGAGACAAGATGACCTGTGACAGTATACTGATTTCTTCAAATGCCCTACAGCCCTTACGGTTCAAGTGTAGCTTCCTCGAGTCCACTTAGTGTTGTAGTAGTAGTTTATTTATTGCATGGCAGTTAGCCAGGTCTAATGGCTAAAGGGTCAGTCACACTTAAAACCCACTTGCCACTTACGATTACTTCATACACGTCATGCCAAACCCCATGACAAAGGGTTCTTCATTCTGAATCCTACTGCAGTAGTCTCTCTCTCTCTCTCTCTCTCTCTCTCTCTCTCTCTCGTATTTAATTTAAGTGTTTGTTTGTGTTAGACACCAGCAATGTTCTTTCATTCAGGGGGTAGGCAGGCATGATCAGGTTTCATATTTATCATAAGTATACCTAACTAGTATACCATGACATTTATATTCTAATTTTGCGTGAACTTCTGTGATGTAACAAATTCACCATATGCTCTTATTCTCCATTCCATTCAAAACTTTAACAATGATGTAAACAGTTAAAACACTACAATGTTGAAACCCATTTCCAGAAAATGGCATGAAAAATACAGTCAGTGTATTAGGCATTACTGTATGGAATTTTGGCCTGTACAGTATATATACTATATGTATTTGTGTATATGTATATATATTTAAATATTTACGTTTGGGCTTTTTGCCTTTAATTGTACAGTACCGTGGTAGAGAGGACAGGAAGTGAAGCTGGAGAGAGAAGGGAGCAGGGTCAGTAAAGGACCACGAGCCGGGACTCGAACTCGGGTCACCTGAGTGCAACTGCACATATATGTCAAAGCACTGACCACAAGGCCATCGGGTCCAACCTGTACATTATATTTAGTATATATGTATCTCACTTTATTTACTGTTACAGTCATAACATTTCATATTTTTATGCCAACATACCCTCATCTGTATTGTAAAATATTGCAATTACCAATTTAATCATAGCAGCCCTACCGTAAATTGTAAGGTGGCACTGCACCTGTTTGTCTTATGACATCCGTGCATCCCACCACTTGTTTGCTCATAGCAGGGATATCAGTGGTACTATCTAACAACAGCTCTAAACCCGTTCTCTGATTTTGCTATGTTCCGCTGACTATCTTTCAGGTTTGCTGCCAGCCGTACTCATTGTACACTCTCAAATAGACTATTCATTTGAATCTGAATGGACCCTGCAATTGTTTATGCATGAGCAATTATTTTTCTCAATCTCACAGATGTAGCATAGACAAAGCTTGTACGTAATTGAATCCCATCCTGGTATTAACATACCTGATAACTTATTAACAGAAAAATCACACATTTGAAGTGCTTCCGCATGTTAAGTAAACTACCTATTAAAGCTTTCTCCAAGCTGCAGTGTATTATTGAGGCTTTACATTGCATGGCTATTGCACATAGGCATCATGACGACTACTTTAGACAGACAGGGTTCAAAGCAGGTGCTTGCTGCCAATATGTGTTAAATTGCCCTCCTTTACATCAGCTCTACAGGAATCGCTCTCTGTTTCACATTGATTGGATCTGCAGGAGTCAAGTAAAGCGCTATTGTTGATATCTGCTGATGTGGATGTTTGGGGATTGAGCTGCTCCAGGCGGTACTTGTTTTAGGAAAGTTTTTGAGTCGGATGAAACTGAAATGCATGGGAAGAATAACTAGATCAGTATAGCAGGTTCTGCTATTCGTGCTGAACCTTTTTAATGACATATATTGGTAAAAGAGGGATTGAAGGAGAAAGGATGAGATAGAGAAAGAGATTTGAGAATGATAGCACAGAAAAACACATTTATAATGAAGAAATCATTTCTGGTAGACCAAGTCAGAAGTCTGCACAGGAAATTAAAGTCTAAACCCAACCCAAAAAATGAATGTTTCTTTGTGCTTGTTTGGGCAAAAGCACAAAATAAGATTAAAATGATTTTTCACATTTTTTAGTAATTTTTCACCAGAACCTGAAAAAACGATTTATAGCTATTCATAAAAATTTGATCAGAATCTACCCTGAATCCTAACAGTCTGACCTGGCTTTTCATGCGCACAGATTAGTGAATAATATGTTGTGCAATTTTCTCTGTATGAAGGAATAGTTCACCCAAAAATGAAAATTCTTCCATTTTCTCAAAATTACTTTCTATCTTCCAAAGGAGAAAAGAAAAAGCATGTGTTTGTCAGGATTGGTAGGGAGAACCCAGAAGCAGTTAGCGAGTTGACAGATTTTATTAACACAAAACAGGGGAAAACAAAACCCACGAGGGGGAAACATAACAAGGAGCTTGACAAAATACAATAAACAGACTAACTAGACTAAAACAATAAACTTGACTGAAACTAGACTTTACACGACTTGACTTCTCAGGAACTTCAAAAAATGACACGAGGTAGTACTCATTAAAGTAAGCATTAAATTGGGTGCAAATAATGAGGGCAACAGACGAGGGGCATGAAACAATGACAAGATAATTTATTTCACATTTGTATGCATTTGGCAGACGCTTTCATCCAAAGTTACATTGCATGATACTATTCATTTGTATTGAGTATGTGCAATCCCTGGGATCGAACCCATGACTGTGACGTTGCTAGCGCCATGCTCCAACCACTAAGCTACAGGAAATTCATGAAGAAACGAGGGGGCTGGGTAATGAGATGAGACAGGACAGCACATGGCACACCAAAAACAAACAATGGACATGTGCTTCCACACAAAACACGTGGCTCTGTCACAAGGCTAGAAAAGCAAGATTGGGAGAGGCAGGATCGTGACAGTGTTTGATGCTGTGTTTTCTACATTTGCAAGAAATGGGCACTGAAGCATTCAAACTTCAATGACCAAACATAAGTATCATAAAAATGGATGATATTTTCTGTGTTCTAAAGAGATGAATTGTCAAGACCAATCGATAGATTGAATAAGGAGTTGCTTTCTCATTGTCCTGATGTTATAGGCCCATCACGACCAACAAAACTCATATGATCCCCTTATTCTCTTCAATAACCCGATAACTCACAAATACATGTTGGCTTTTCAATTGCACCAAATCCCCCCCCAAAAAAACTCAACAGCTCAACACCTTGTTTTTATAGTTTATAGTTTAAGTAGAGTGTTTTGAGTGGCTTCTGAATGTCTTTTGTATTTCTGTGATTTCGTGCTCTTGGCAGGTAATAAATAATTCACTGCATGAAATACATTGTGGTCAACACAAATAAATATTTTCCTTGTGGCAAGTGAACCTTAATGTAGTCTGGTTTATTATACATGTTGACATTGACTTAATTCATGTTCTATTGATTGGTTTATCTTTTACCAAATTATACCATAGCGTTTGATTGGAAAGATGAGTTTTCTTCTCCCTTTGTGATAAAAGTGTGATAGGCCTGATTGTTCTGCTTTGCTTTGTTTGCGGGTTTCACAAATAGGTTCAACAACAGTTGGACACAGCCAGCATTTTAAGCAACACTGTCACAAAACTTATTTTGTTGTCTGGATTCTTGTAAAATTAACCTTAATGATGAATGCAGGCAAACAAAAACAAACTATTTTTTTTAGTTGAAAGGTGCAAAAGGATTTGTTTAGACTCAGAAGTCAGAGAGGTCACCTGCAGAAGGAATCTGCTGAGGGTGAGATACTGCAGGAGAAATCACACACTGTGATGCCATATGGACTAGAGAGCGAAGAGAACAGAAGGAAGGGCCACATTAAACCATCCCATATGACTGCGCTTAATCAAAACAATCTGTTATTTAGAAGCTTAATTAGCTGAAATGTTCCAGAGATTTGACCTCACACTGAGATACTAGTGTTTAATATGCATAAGGAAACTTGCAGCATGAACTAGTCTGCTCAAAAACATTGGCAAAATTCACATTTTGAAGATCTAAGCATTCAAAACGTATAGTCTCGCAGTTTTTACAGTTTTTATGACATCATTCTGCACTTCAGCTTCTCATCATATCATGACTATGTGGTAAACTTAATGCTTCAGGCAACTCATCTTCATCATCCCTTAGCTATCTGCATGTTTTTCAAGTCAAACTGTGACCAAGTCGTGTTTTGCCGCTAACCGCATGATTCCCTTTGAAAATGAACTGGACAGACACGATTGCCGCGCACCGTGTGAATCCAGCATTATGAAGTTATAAGAAATGGAAATAAAATATATACAGTTAAATGTAAGAGCAGCCAAACACCTATATACATAGACAAAGGCATAAATACACACAAAAATATAAATCCTCTGAGGTTGTGCAGTGACAGTGCAAGTAAAGTGATCGTGCAGCAGAGTAATATAGTAGGGGAGGGTTATTGCACTCTTATAAGAGTTTTTTATTGCATAGTTTAGTTTGGTTGGGAGTGTGTGAGTGATCATGTACTTAAGCATCTCACTGCCTGGGGAAAGAAACTGTTTTTCAGTCTGTTGGTTTTGGCTTTTATCAGTCTGCACCTTCTCCCAGAAGATAAGGGGGAGAACAGATGATGTCCAGGGTGAAGCGGGGTCTCAGTTGGCCTTCTTCTGAAGTCAGCCAGTGTAGATGTCATGGAGTATGGGGAGTGACATACCAATCACACGCTCAGCTGCCCTCACTACCCTCCGCAGGTCCCTTCCTGTTCTCTTCTGTAGAGCTAGAGTACCACACCATGCAGCAGTAAGTGAACAGGTTCTCTTTGGCGGAACGATAAAAGTTGGTCAACAGGTTTTGAGGCAGGCGAGTTTGTTTCAACTTCCTGAGGAAGTAAAGTCTTTGTTGTGCCTTCTCCACCTGCTGGGAGATGAGCGTGGACCAGGTGAGGATAGTGCAGGCCGAGGAATTTAAAGCTCTCTACCCTCTCTACCTCCTCTCCATGTATGCAGAGGGCAGAGTGCTCTGTGCTCTTAGATTTCTGAAGTCCAATTTTTTTCTGAAGTCCAAATGTTCTGCTGATGTTTACGTCCAGATTATTGTTAGAACACATTGCTGTGAAATACTGAATCTCCTCCCTGTAGGCTGTCTCACTGTTGTCTGATATTAGACCTACTTTGGTGGTATCATCGCCAAACTTGACAATGGTGCTTGTGGGATGAATGAGGAAGCAGACCCTGGTGAATAGTGAGTAGAGGAGGGGACTGAGAACACAGCCCTGTGGAGTGCCAGTGTTCAGGATGAGAGTGGATGATGTGAGGTTTCCCATCCTGACGTTCTGGGGTCTATTAATCAGAAAGTCCAGTATCCATGTGCACAGAGAGCAGCCTAAGCCTTGGCTGTTTAGCTTTTTAGCCAGTTTATGGGGAACGACTGAATTAAAGGCTGAACTGAAATACACAAATAACATTCTCACATATGTAATGTTGGGGGTTAAGGTGACTGGTCGATAGTCATTTCGGAAACGGGAATAATTATAGCAGAGTTCAGGCTATGATGGATTGTAGAGGCGAGAGATTAAAAATGGTGGTGAATATCCCTGCTAGCTGGTCTGCCACAGGTCTTCAGGATTCTTCCTGTGACTCCATCTGGATCAGCTGCTTTTCTCTCGTTGATCCTGTGAAGGGTGGATCTCACTTGGTGTTGCTGCAGTTGTATGGGTTTTTTTCTCTCTGGCAATGCAGTGTGGATTGTCGTCTCTTCGTTCCGGGAGTCAAAATGAGCAAAAAATTTGACAGTCTGGCACTCAAAATTTATTTAAATAAATAAATCAGTGTGAAAAAATGTTTGGTCCCAGCAAAATTATTAGGATATTATTAGGAAATGAAAACCATTAAAAATGGCACGATTAAAATATCAATATTAAATATCAATAAATATATGCTCTTCATTACTGTGACCCGAGACTTGCTGTGTTATGGTGGTAGTGCATGGCCTTTTCTATCACATGCTGCTTTATGAGACAGCTAAATGTACTTAGTGGCAGATATTTTTGCCCAGTTACACTATTTGCATTCAGTCTCGTAACATACTCGTGCAAATTTTGTAATATAGTTGCATATATACACACTAAAAAGTACTGGGTAAAAAAGGACGAACCCATAATTATATATTAGAACTATTGAAATAAATGAATTCGCCACACACTGTAGTTTTCAGCAGTGAAATAATATATGTCAAAGCTTTCTGAACTAAGGAAAGTAATTTGAATCTGTGTTATACTTTAGATTTTGTTCATTTTATGTAGAAGAATTTGTAATGGCTGGAATACACTACAAGACTTTAAAAATCTGAACAGATTTTTTTTTAACTAGTCATCATACACAGATAAAAACACAGTAAGTGATCAAATCTGCAGACTGGCACAGACTTTCTGCAACAAGTCCAGACTGAAAAATCTGGGCAAAATCTGAGCAAAAGTCTTGAAGTGTATTTTAGCCGTTAGGGTTGTCTCAACCTACATCTGTTACAATATGACTCGAATACCACGAGAGAAGCTGTTTAAATATGTTTAGAATCGTTTTTGATTTTATGTACACATCGAAAGACTTTATGCAGATATCCTGCATTTTTGTCTTATAAAATTTTACTACCAAGGGTAATTAGCCATTGTGAGAAACTATAAACCCCTGAGGAGGAAAAATCTCTCAGTCATTTGTCTTGGTTTTGTGAGCATCTACGAGGATAATTCAAGTCGTTTCCGAGACAGGGCAATTTTTACATTAAAATGAATGATAACAGAAATATTATTTACCGTAATGTTAATTAATGCGCCTTTCACAATCTGTCTGTTTTTACCACAATGGGCATAAAGCAGCTTAAGGAAATGGACCTCGTCTCTGCTCTTCATATCCTTTTTTAATCTTGCTCTCAACCCATGCCTTTCTCACAGAGCCTTGTAATAAATGAACTAAAGGCCAAATAAAGGAATAAATAAAGGCCAAATGCCCATGTGGGGATAGTGGAGACGAGAGTTTAAAATAAGCCCTCGCTGCCAGTTATTCCGTTCTTTCTTATGAGCCCTTATATCTTCTCTTGTTTATCCTCATATTTCCCACTGTCTGTGGGTGTGAATATAGATACCGCGCTGAAGCTCAGGGATTTGAAGGAGAAATCCTCTCTCTGCTTGTCTGGACTCCCCCGTGGATATTTTGCGCAGACCGTGAAGCGGAGCAAGCTGCACAATTCCTGCAGTATTCCATCAATGCAAACGCGCAGCAGCTTCTGTCTGGAAATGGACCATATATAGTTTGCTCCTGTCTTTGCAGCTGCAAAAGTGTGATGTTTTCTGTAATAATCATTATAACAATAACATAGCAATAATAATCATCATAAATTCCTTACAAATATAACAATTTAAATTAGCTCTTTACAAAGGATAAACTAGATAAATGATTCAGAAAATTTATTTTATTCTTACTGTCGAAATATGTTATAAAATGTTTAAAAATCTTGAACATTCTTTCTCCAAATTTCTGCAGACCCCCTAGCTCCCCCTTGTGTCACCCTTGGGACCCACTCGTGGACCTAATCTCTGTTCTATGACTTCATTATTTCCATACCAATTGCATTTAATTTCTCTTCTGTTGAGACTCTCCTGTGAACCATTTCCCTTTAGTTTAACCGAATGCTCCTGAGCATCTGTTAGCGTCAGCATCTCTCCCTCTCCAGTGCAAATCATGTCCCTCATCACATTAGCAGACCGTGCTGTGATGAGAACCCATTACATTCAAACAGACAAATGATCCTAATGTGTTTGAAATTCAAGACTGCAGGTGTCCTGTTAACAGAAGTTTGCAGAATGTCTTTGCGAGTGAGTGCGTGTGGTTAATAACACTATGCCTTAACCCACTCAACAGGTGTTTTTCCATTAAACGTAATTTAGACTCTTAAATGTGTTAATTCCTTTATATGCCTCATTTAGGGCGCACATTGACTACAAGCTGTGAGGTAATCTTATTGCGCTTGTGCGTTGTTTATAATATACTGTGTATGTGGGTTATTAGGTACAACCCTTTTCCATGTAAACAAGTATTTTTTTAGTTTTTATAAGCTCAGCACATGATTGCACAATTAATGTCAAAGAAAGCAGATGACAGAAAAAATTGTTCATGTAATGTTTGTGCCTATTTTCTATGGCAGCTATTTATCAAATGATGATTAATAATGGAGCAGAGCGCAATAAGCGCATGTACTATATTTTGCAGTGCAGTCTAGTGTATTTCTGCATTTTGAAGATTTATTTTTCTGGACTGCAGTGATGCTGTACAGCCCTAGTAAAGTATTTCAGATCACAGTAGTCTGCTGCATCCTCCATAGCCTCAGAACCAACCTGTGAGATGAGGAATTGGGCCATGCAACTTCTCTCCAGTGCACATTTTATGGACACATTTGCATAATTCCTGCATCATATCAAGCGCTAAAACAACACAGCGCATGCACAACCCTATTAGTGGAAGCAGTTCATTCTTGGTGAATTTCCCCCATAATGTAATTTCATCATCAGTACCCCAGAACAAGATTTTAGCAAACCGATAGTTTACTGGCTTTATTACGTAGTTATCATAATTTGGGAGTTTTTTACACTCAGCGGTGTTAAAAGGCCTGTGCCTTTGTAAAAGTGAATGACACACAAGCTCTCATACAGTCACTTTTCTTCAACAAATAACAACAAAACTTGCCGCCCCGTTTCCCTGCTCAACATATTCTTCTCACTCTTGGTTCTGCACTGATTGATTTGGCAAGAAACATTGTGGTCCCACAGTCTGACGGTGGAGTACCGCTGTTCTCTATATCAGAGAGAAACACAATGCTTTAGTCGCCCGGAGGGCAGCTTGTTTGTCTGTATAGATCAGAGTGCCAGATGGGAGTCCATGTACTGGGATCTGGAGCAAGTTAATGGATCATCCCGTCGAGATGAGCACCAGAAGAGTCAAAGAATGCACCAATTGGTTGAAAAGAAAATTGAAGTGCAAAAACTTTAGATAATAAACTTACCTTCTCAATTAGCCTGAACTGATCGTATTGGATGGGAAACATTGAATTTCTCTTTATTTCATTTTCTCTATTGCTATCATCAATCATAATCGAGAACAGGTAATATGAGTTAAGCACCTCTACAATTTAGTTACAAGGTGATTGCATTTTATTTGATGCAGAAATAACAAAGATAGAGTCTTGACGTTGAGCAAACAGTTCTGTGAATCCCCTTGCATGACAAAATAACAACATATTTAAACTGCCCTTATCTGTGCTTGTTTCCTTTTGGGTCATTAATGTCCATTTCCCACAGAAATGATTGTCTAATAGGGCTTTATGAGATGGTCAAAAATTATTCAGATGTCAGACTTGTTGATTAACCCAAGAATTTACAATGTGATGTTTTGGGGATTCTTTAGCATTTCTTATGAGATTAATGCTTGTTTGGTTTGTTTTCAGGCATTTCGATGGCCAATTGGGAGTCAGGTGGATGGCGATGAGATGCTGGAGATCCAAGTGTTTAATTACAGCAAAGTCTTCACTAACAGGTATGAGAATCAATGCACTGCTCTGACACTTATTTTTGGTGAAAATACCATATATGTTCAGTAAGCTTTAAAGTGCAAAATAAATGCAACCAACATATTTATCGAAGCAAAGTTGTCAGCGAAGCATGAATATATTTAATTTTTAGGTCCTATTAATGATAACTGCTTTGCATACTTGATGACTAGTTGTATAAATATTCTCTTAAGAAAAAACGTCCCTTTTAATCATATAATCTACAAAAAAGAATTTTGTTGTGCTGCTTTTCAGTGTGTTGTATTTGGTCTCTTACAGAAATTGTTTTGCCACTAAAGCTAATTGCCATTTCCATGTCCAGTGACAGTCTAATTCAAGCCTTTGTATTTTGAGATTGCATTCAGTAATTATACATGACAACAGATTACAGGGTGCAGTGAGCTAACAAATGACCTTACGCAACATCTCTGCCGTTAGTGTTGTTTATAAACTTTTCCATGTGATTAAGTAAGCCAACCTTTTCCCTTTCTCTTATTCTTTCTCGATCTACTTTATTCTCTAGTAGCCAGGGAGAATCTCTTGCATTATTTAATGAGGTTATATTGCAACAGCTGAGAAAGCTTACATGAAATAACAAAAAAACTTTGGTTAATGTTAAATTGTGTGCTTTTCAGGAGCACTCCAGGTTTCAAATTATTTTTTTTGAATCTTACATCTATTTTAATCTTATTTAATTGTAAATGTTTGTGTAGTGTTAAAAACAGTAACAGGAAGTTCTTCTTGACCAGCCTTGGAGCAGCTTTGTTTACGTCTTCCGAAGTGGCATAATTAGCATGTACAATCCTGAATGTATAAAATGTACACAATTTTGAATTATGAAAAAACATTGAACTAGATTAATATATGATGCAAAAATGTTACTCAATGTTATTTTTGATGCCATACAGTAACCTTTCTGTACTTTTTGACATTTTATTCATAATAAATTAAAGTTAATACTTGACAACAGTTCCATTGCAAAATGATCATTTTCTTTAAGTCAATTTCTAAAGTATCTAAATTTCTTTAGATTATGAAGTGAAATTTGCCCTGAACAGGATATGTTTTTGTGAGATTGGCATTTTTTACGATTAAGTGCTGTTTTTTTGGGATGCCTTCCCAAGTGGTAGAAGGCTAACAGGCTTCTAGCGGTTTACCACTGAATGACGAGCCAGTTCTATCCTGACAAGGTGTGACAGGGCTGCCAACGCAATGTGTATGTGGTTAGTTTCCTGACATTTTGTTAGGATGAGTCAGATTTTAATTGCCATGGCTGTTTATCGAGACACTTCTTCAGAAAGGGCATGATGTCTCTTTTAATCTAAATCAGTTCCTTTTCAACTGGTCTGGCTTAACCGTAAATGGAGAACTAAACTGAGTGACAGTAACTTGATGAAAAGACCAGCATGTTCGTGTTAATTTAAGATGGTTATTGTGTTGGTCTAGCTGATGTTTTTCATCAGCAACAAATGCTGCTCAGCCAGTAGTCTTTCTTTTGTCTTCCTTACTAAATCCTTTCTGTTGAAAACCTGGTATGGACACCAGCACACCAGCATCTGGTCTATTCAACAGGGCATTTGTTTTTATTAAAGATTGTTAGCCCTTCGTCGCTGTCGGGCAGAAACCTGTCCAAATTTGGTCAATTTCACATTTTCGCAAATCTATTGGCCAGTCCCCATGTGGGTCTGTAATTGGACAAGTATTGAAAAAAGTGTTGAAAATAGCTTGAGAGCTAATCTCTTAGCTCCATTGGACACTGCAACTGTCTGAGAAGTCTCGTAACTCCACCTCTTCTTCACTCCGCGGGAGCCTCGCTGCATTACGTCTCCTGATTGAAAGTCGCAACGAATCCTCGAGCAACACATATCAGTTATTGATGTATTTTAAACATCTACTTATAACTAGGCTTATTATACATGTGCATTGAAGTTTTAAAATATAGGTAATATAATACTTGAATTGAATAAAATGTTAAAATGTCCTGGCAGCAGCGACGTCTGGGTCCGTACCATTCTTATCAATGACAGCGTAATCTCGTATCTCCCTGCTCCCAAGTCATAAACCTTGTATCTACAATTAAACATGGTTTTGGGGAAATGTTGTGTTAATGTTGGTACACAACAGTATATGATAGCAATATAAGGTATAATGTTTAATAACAGTTTTTTTAATTTCCTGAAAAAGAATGGTTTTGAAGATGCGAGGATTAAATCGTGGTGTGCAATCAATAGTTGCTACTTTGTTTTTTGTTATCACAAACCAATTTCAGTGAGGTCGCACCCATCTTTTATGATCTCATTGACACCCATGAATAGAGCACTATATGAAGAGGCATCTGCTAAATATTTAAGGTGCCACTGTAACATATGTCAGCCGTGCAGCCATTTGTTTGTTAGTTACAGGTGTAATTTATATCCATGATATGCATTACTTGGCTGAACACAACAACAAACCTCATGTGATCTCTTGATCTTTGCAAACTCAGAAGACAACAGGTGTGAGACATATTATTTAAAGGTGCAGAACAATGTGAAGATTAGAAACTCAATCTGGTTTTGTGCCAGGTTATACATTAGAGATGAGTAGACGTTTCTCAGACTGGGAAACCCAGTTGCTTGTGACATGGATGTAAAAGATTGAAATGTATTTAACATCGCCATTGTTTAAATCATGGGTTCTCAGCTCTCTACATTTTCATCTCTTTTATCTATCAGTTCAGTTGTTGAATATCTATCACAATGATGTGATGATTTGAATCCAGTATGTTAGATAAGGGAGACATACTGTACAAAATGCGCAGAGCATTGGGTCCCGGGACAGGAGTTGAGAATCACTGGTTTAAATGACCGACTGACCAGCAGGTGGGGATCTTGTAGATGGCTTCCCGAATTTTAAACTTGCCTAGATCCACCTCTTGAGACACAGACATGGTGACATTCATTTATACATTTTGTGAAATAAGCATTGATGTAAGTTAAAGAGTGAAAAAAAAGATGAATCACAATTTAAAATATTGAGGAAATGCAGTAACTTGCATTGTAACATTTAAAGGTAAAGTGTGTTACAGAAAAAAAGATTTTTTACAAACAAGCGCATCTCAAATGATGTCCCTAACAGGAAATTGTGTTAGATTTTGACAGATTTGTCTTAAATGTGAAAGGTACACAGACACACACAAACTTAGCCAAACGCTTGAGAATTTTCTGCATCTGACCTCTTCAACAAAAGAATATGGACCTGACAAGGCAGGGCACAGTAAATTATAGAGCAGATGAAAGTCAATTGTCTGTTGTTTGTTCAGAGGATCAATAATGTATGTGAGGTCTTTAGAAAGGTTGATCGAAAGCAAGAACCTGATCCAGGATCAGTGAATTATTCACCCGTGGATACATACACACTGTGTGCCAGTCCACAGTCAGTCACAAAGCCATCATTTCAGCACAGACCCGGACACGTATCAATCACAATAAAGCTTTATTTTTTTTCCTAGACCTGTCTCCAGTCACCGTGAAGAAACAGTGGTGCTGACTGTGTTATTTTACATTCTGATAAAGCTGTGGCTAAGAGGAAGATGCTACAGTAGCTAAAACCATTTTAATGATCGGAGAATTTAGGTCACAAGCTACTTTTTTTACATGGCTCTCTGGAATAGCTGATTTTTGTATTCACAGTCTTTTATAATGGTGTAAACTGTAGATCTAACAGTCGTCCATGGAAACCAAGATGGGTACAGAATATTTAGTCTGAGTTAATGCTGTGTGTAGCACTTAATTGGTCATTTCAGAGTTATTGCTTGGCTCCCTGCCTGTTAGTTTTTATACACCCTGGTATGTTGATAGAACATTATAGTTCCACTAACAATCACAGAAATAAGATGTGTCACCGTCTGCCATGTGTTTATTAACATGCATATGATATTCATATATGAGTCAATACTTATGTTTGCATCTGAGTGTTTTTTCTTTAGATAGAAGAATGTGTTTGCAGTGGCAGTGGAGTGCTTGCAGCAGCAGTATGTTGTTGTAAATGAGAATGATTTTCCTTTTTATTAGTTAATGGAAGTTTCTCTTTAGTATTTTAATTAAAACAATGGTAATTTCAATAAACTAAAAATATCAATGTTTTTAGGCAAACTTATACATTTATATACAAAATGAAGACTTCATTGTTTGTTGCCTATAGAAGTTCACAATACTGCTGGGAGCCAAGGCATACTTACAATTGTATGCATTCGACGTTATTATTCAACAAAACTGTCGTACTTTTTTTTTTAGATTGATCGGCACCTTCCGCATGGTTCTGCAAAAGGTTGTACAGGAGGGTCACCTGGAGGTGTCCGACACTCTTATAGATGACAACAACACAGCCATACGGGTGAGACACTAAGATCAGAGCCCATGCTTGTGTCTTTGTGCTGTGTACAAATGGTGTTCACATACACTCACTACAACATCCTTAAACACGTTTCGCTATATGGTCCGGTTTTGCAGAACGTGCAAAAAACCTGCCGTTGTCATGGTTACATGTCTACTCAGAGGCTATATTCTGTTTTTTCCTCACTCTTTTTGTCATCTAACATGTATTGTAAATTTTATAAGTTCTCCCTCATATACTTTTGCTTTAATATGCAACAGCTGTTTAATTGAAAAATGACAAAAGTATTGAAGTTATGTAGTATTTTAGTTCATTGTATTATTAATGGCGATATTTTAATCTTTTGTCTCCAGCTAAGCTGTTTACTTCTAGCTGCACATTTTGAGCCAGGGCCTTACCGGCCGAACAATTTATCACTGCCCCCATAACTGAATGATAAAGCACCAAACAAAATTAAATCAATGGTGGAGTCTGTGTCTATGAGATATGCAGTTTTATTTAAAAACATTCAGGACATCGTGTGGAAGCTTCCCTAAACTTGTAAATTATGTGTAAATTAAAATATGCTTGGGAAAATAAAACCGAGACAAGCCATAGATCATACAGTTTTATGGGATTTATTACCAAGTAAGCAGATTGGAGAAAACTAAAAGTTTAATCTGTCATTGTCTTCTCATCCCCAGGCTACTTTTTTAAGTATTAAGTCATTATTTACAGGCAATCTTCACATAATCTTAATTTGTAATATCATTTTTCATAATAGACATTTCACCTGAAATTAAAATCAATTTGTACACACAACAATATATTTTACATAAACATTGTCCCATAAGACCACATTGAAATGTATAGGCCTAAAGTTTGCTTAAGGTTAGGCATGTCCTTTTGTTTGTAAACGTGAGAAGGAAATGTTAACCGATGCTGACTGGTTTATACTGCCACATGTGATCGCTTGACCTCAACAATTATACTTAACACTCAACCCTAAGCCATTCAATTTAGCCTAAACGTTTTGTCCAGACTAGATGAGAATCTTGACTCTGAAACCCGTGCGGCTGTTAGTTCATTCCCACTTAGCAAAAACATCATCATTCAGTATACATTTGTTGATATTTTTGTTTTATTTCAGACAACTGTTTCCATAGAGATTAAATATCAGACCATGGATGGGAGTGTGAAAGTGTGGAGTGACGGTGAATTCCTTGATATTCCAAACGACTGTGATGGAACCTTCCAGTTTGAGACGGACAGTCTGCTCTCTGGACGCAGCCAGAGTTCAGGAACCTCACCTGGACGATCCATCCATGGCATTCCCACATTCCGCAAGTGAGTGTGATCTTAACCAGATGTTGTCGATGTCTTCATTCTCACAAATCATGACCACCACATTATAAACAAAATCCGAAAAAATAGGGCACAATATACTGTATTGATATGAAGGAATTTTCCGTATAGTTTTTTACCTGTATTTTACATTTTCCATTGCATTAAATTGCATCTAAGAATTAACGGAAATCTCCTTAAAATAAAGGAAAATTTACTGGTAATTTTCTGCCAGTACTTTATCTGTTTTTTTACAGGAATTTTTTTACAGTGAATATAACAATCACCCACATCATCATTCTCAATAAAAATTATATTACGAGTCTTATTAGTTACCTTATTCCTAACAATTTCTTATTAACAGATTTTATTAGCCAGTCATTTTTACAGTGTGGAGATTTTGCTGAGTAATGGGATTGTCTGGGCCTTTAATGCTCAATAATGTGTGGTGTGTATTGATTTCCACTAAACCCTACAATCCCCACAGGTCATCTGATTTATAACTGATAACCATATACTGTACATGTACCGAAGTACGTGGGCAGTTTTTATTTGTTTCTTTGTGAATGTTTATAAATCGAAGTTTGTGAATGATTCGACTGGTGAAGAATCTATATCACTGTTGTTTGGTTATTTAAAAATAATAACAAGGAAAATGTTATCTGTTTTTGGCCCCTCAGTGCTATTATCGCTGTCTAAACACCATATAAATGCTTTGGTGCTGTAAAGTTATTCATTGTACATTCTTTTGCATTTGAATAATGCTATTTATCTTGCAATTAGTCATTTAGCAGACGCTTTTATCCAAAGCGACTTACAGAGAGTTCAGGGAGCAATACGCGATATGTCATGCAGGAGCAATAATACAATAGGTGCTAATACAAAGTTACTAATTTCAGCAAAAGCTAGACCAATACCTGTTGAGAGGAAGAGAGAGGGTTAGTGTTTTTTTTTCATTTGTCTATGTCAAGTAAGAGTTACTTCTATATATGCTGCCAGTTTACATGATTCAAATGCTCTACTATTAAAGTTGCTGTATAATTACAGCAATTGGTAGTGCAGATTTACTTTTCTGAACTGTGCGGGAGTTTCCTTGATTTTTTTGCTGTAAAGCTTCTCTGTGAAGAAAGTGTGTATGTGTCAGGCTGTGTTGTACAGCTGAAGTTTCTAAAACCCTACAGGGTATAGCTAGACTGCAGATCTGACTGGCAGTGTTCTGTAATGACTCCCCCAACACATCTTGGGTTTTGCTCTTTTTCTGTTTTCTCTTATTTCCCCCTGTTTCTTGCAGAATAATGCTTTTGATAGTTACAATAAAACATTTCTGCATGGTTTGAACTGAATTTGTTCATGGTTAAGTGTCTGAAAAACCACAGAGGGTACATTCAAATATGCATTATTCTCTTTTCTAATTACGTAAGATGTGTTCCCTCATTGTTTTGGGGTTTTGACTATGTGTCATTTGAACAACCTGCATCACTGACCAATTTGAAAAAGCTTTTGATATCTCACATCTCAATGAGAACATCCAACACACGTATCCACCTTCATCAGCCTTTCGTGCACAACATCATTAATGCATCACTGCATTAACATATAAAGAACATGTTTACCATCAGCTTTAAAGATGGTGCTTTCATGTTTGAACAAATCAAAATTAAATTTTCATGTTGCAAAGAGCCAAATGTGGGCCGTGAGGTTCTGATCGGATTGCCGATTATTGCAGTAGCCCGATGTTTGTAAAGTGAGCTTCATTACAGTTTTATCTCACTGAGCTTGAAGCAATGACAGGCAGAAGCTTAAAGTGAAAAGAGAACAAAGGTATTTTCTCTTTCATGCTGCATTTCTCTGGTGCTTTAGTGTTTTGCTGTCTAATGTTCTGCCTCTTACATTTACTTCTCTACTTCTCGCATTAAAACTGTCACTTTGTTCCCCCACTCACACACTTTAGAGACTTTAGACATTAAAGGCACTGGTTGTTCAATAATTCACATTCGTTAAACAGAACTGTGCGTCATATTCATTGTCGTTTGAAATAGAACTTAAAGAAGAGCACTTTATTGCATTCATGTGTCTGTTCACTAATGTTTAAACTGCCTAACTGTTCAATCGCTGAGAAGCCCAATTTATATCCATTGTATAAAATGAAGATGTCTATTTTTATTGTGGGTCTTATAACATTACCGTGCAACTTTAAATTTGTTCTTATTAAAGATTCAGAACAGTTTGAGTTATGTATGTCAGACAGAAGCAGTGTGATTGTAATTTACTCGGTATTTCCAGTGAAACTTGCCTCAGTTACCAAGGTCTCTCAAGCAGTGCTGATAAAGTATTTATTGTACTGTGGTTCTATGCTTTTCACTGCATTCCATTAATCTCTTCATCTGTATTTATTCATGTTTATGTTGGGGAATAGCCAGACTTTTCATGGAGGACTCTGTACTTGACATATGGGGTTAAACAAGAAAATGAGAAAATGATTACACAACATTTAAGAGAACTATATCTCACTTTTAAGAGTTGAAAAAAAATCTAAAGTGTGCTTTGGGGGATACCACAACAAAATACCTCAAGCTATTGCTTGCTTGACACAGTGATGTTTTTGTTTGCAGAATTAAGAAGCAAAGAATAAGAGAATACATTTTTCTCTGTATAAAATGTACAGTACTTTACATAGACCTTATAGTGTTCATTTGCCTGCCATCAATGTTTTCAGTGTGTTAATAAAATTGTTTAGTTATCAGAGCTAACAACAATAACATTTTCTAATAATTATGAAAATGTATAGATCTAATATACACAACTGTCTTCAGAGGTGTATGAAGACCTTACATAATAAAGCATTATATTTTAATAGCATAGAATGAGTTAAATATACACCATGGGTCCCTATGTAAGGAATTGAAAAATGTTGTTTCTATTGTAGCCCTAAATGGACAAACTGCTCTAGAGCACGTTCCGTAAATACATCATCTCCTTCGGTAAAGAAACGAAATCGTGACAACATCTTCTGTGTCAGCCACCTGCTTCAAAAGAGAGGGTTTGCAGTTTGTAACCTCACCACTAAAATGCCGCAAAATGTCATACACTGGACCTTTAAGGACAAGAGTAATGACAGGCATATAAAAGGAGAATTAGAACTGATTGTGGTCAAATTTTGGTAATGTTTTATTTAATAATATTTAATTTACTGTAGATTACATTTCTCTGGGTTTCCTGTAAAACTCTTTATTTACAGTAAACCCTTCCTCACCTGAACTTCAGTCTTGCCTCAGTTACCAAGGTCTCTCAAGCAGTGCTGCTAAATTATTTATTACTTTGCTTCTGTGCTTTTCACTGCATTCCATTCATCTCTGTGTCTCCATGTCATCGCTGCATCTGTATTTATTCATGTTTATGTTGGGGAATAGCCAGTCTTTTTATGAAGGACTCTGTACTTGACATATGGGGTTAAAAAATAAAGAAGTGTTATTTCGGGGATAGCACAACAGATTTTTTGTTTGCTTGACACAGTGATGTTTTTGTTTGCAGAATTAAGAACGAAGAATAAGATAATTAATTTTTCTCTATATGAAAATCACTGGATTGTTAAAAAAAATTGTTTTCCATTTTCTGGAGATTTCTAGAGGTTTTTACATAATATGTTACATACAGTTTGCACTGTATACTTATCATTTTAGTGCTGGAAGTCTAGCTGAATTGACAGGGCCCATGAAAAAATGTTTACAGGCCCTTAATGCTCAAAGCCCAATTACCTTCACTATAGAGGACCTTAAAGCGATAACAAGCAACTTCTTGACCTTAAATTAATGTCTCTAAAATCATTTTAGTGGTAGGACAACTTTTAACTGGACAAATTTGACTGCCGTTACTTGTAACTGCCGTTACTGCCGTTTGGTGTTCGGGCCGGTACAAGCCCCGCCTATCCCCTGCTTTACGACTTACGTCACTTTTTACTCTTAGCCTGGGAGAAGTTAGCCAACAGCTAACAATAAGATGAAACGATCTAATTCAACGCAAGTCTCCAAACCATCACCATGGCAGAGCCAGTAAATAAAACAAAGAGGAAACGAGAGAGAGAGTGATTGGACACAAATCAATATCTGAAGGACACTCGGCAACGAGAGCTGCAAGAGGCAACGGGTTGCAAAACGGATGGAGACCCAACGTAAGCCTTCCTGCTACTGGATTTGAAAGTCTTATATGTAAAATGTTTCTTACTTTTGAGTTTATTAGTAATTTGGCTGTGCTCAGGTTGTTTATTGGCGCACTAACGTTACTGATTCACAATTTATAACCGTAAGGTAGACTAGAGATAATCAAATGTTGCCGGGTCTCAATAGCTTACGGAGCATGTCTCGCTCGTCGGTTGGTTCGTGGGCAGGCTCTTTCTTTCGCCATGCCGTGCTTTTCTGGGAGAATGGCCAATTAAAGGAATATTTCGGAAAAGTGAAGTTGGAGTCCTGGGGGAGTTTTTAAGTACAGAAATATTACGTCGTCCAACTCGTTTTTTAACAGGTTGACCATGTTAAGCATGAGAAGCCATAACGTTGAACAGTGTAAAGAAGTCAGAATGCATGACATAGCATGTTACCCGATCTTTAATGGTAAAGAAGTAACACATTCTGCTCACAAACAAGGAGCAATCTGGTTGGTAAAGCAAACTCTAAAAAGCACAGGCATGTTCTATTATTTAGTTTCTCTGGGCTGTTTATTCTGAGTGATGCTCAAGGACCAAGAGAACTTTACGTAATGTTATTCGTGCTCTAGAGATGTAGCCTTGGGTCGTCTGTTTCTCCTCGACTGCTGAAGTGAAACTTTTGATTAAACAGAGCTAGTCTCATCACGCTCTGAAAATCATCTCATTAGCGTTCAGTTACTTCATCCTCTTGTCTAGATCCAATCCTTCTACCCTCTGCATCTTGATTTTGTCCAAATGAAACATTTAATGTCCAAGTGAAAGTCCAAATGTGGTGAGGAGCATTTTAAAAGCTATTTGAGGTCTCTGGGGACCATAAGAACCTTAAGTTACGTAATAATTATTTTATGGTACTGTCGATTTGTACATCTGTTAACCCCAGAAATTGTATTGTGAAAGGTATTACAATAATTACAGTGTTTTCAGTGTGGAGGGAAATTAAAAATATAGTTATCATTTATAAAACAGTGGTTATCACAGATGTCACGTAGATAGAATTATAGATAAAAAAAAAGTAGTCAATTTAATATATCATGAATGTCTGAGAGTGTGTGCACTTTTGTGTGGGAGCACGTGCGCTTGTGTGTGTGTGTGTGTGTGCGTGCGTGCGTGTGTGCGCGTATGTGCATGTGTGTGTGGTCACATACTCTCCTGTTACTTTTTCAGTCATACCTGTTCATCATCTCATGTTCTCTGTTTATTGTGAATGTCCCTCTCAGTGCGAGCAGTGTCTCTTTTTCTGTGTGTTTAGTTGCTTGGGTCTGTACTAGCCACTAAAAATGGACACATAGTACACCTTCTAGGCAGGAATATCTCACTCGCCGCCCCTGGGTGCTCAGTACACACATTTCTCTGTTGGTCAATTTCTAGTGGTTGTCAGCATTTGGTGAGTGTCTTGTATTTGGTGTTTCTGCTTTTCTGTTGTGTGACTTATACACTCTCTGAAGAAACAGTATATATATATATATACAGAACTGTAGCCTTTAACGTACAATAGCCACCACTGGGGTGGTACTCTTAAGGGTTCCTTTTTGTAACTTTTTGTTACAAAACATAAAATGTTGTACCTTTTAAGGTACACAATTGTATCCTAAGGACCTGTTGTGTACTTTTGTTCACTGTGTAAACTTGTTTAATTGGTGGCTTCTATAGATAAAAAAACAAATGTTACTTATTAGGTTCAAGATGTCATTCAGAAGTATGTGAACCATACATTTTTGGGCAAATTTAATTTTAAATGTAACAAACATTGTATTCTCAACTTCTCTACCCATGTCAAAACATTGTATACAAGCAGACGGTGTTTACTGGCTTTCAAGTTTTAGTTGAACTATTTAAAAGTTTTAACGTTACGAGTCTTGTCTTTTTTGATGCAACCTAATGATATTTATCATTATATATATCATGATATTTATTCTTAGAGAAATTAGCAAGAAAAAATGGTTCGGATTTAATAATTGGACTCCTGGAAAAACTGAATTTAAGAATTATTTTTGTTAATAAATGCTTCATTTTTCATGTAACGATCATCAAAACAAAAACAGAATTCAAAAGATGCACATCCACTCTCAGACTGAGGAGCAAATAATTAATAAATTACAAAATAATGTATATTAGAAAAATGACATATAGGCCTATTTCTGTTTTACGTAATCAGCCCTGTTTTGAGTAATTATGACTTCTTATTTGTGATCATTCACAAATTCATCCAGAAAATGGAAAACTCAATGAAGTTACAAATCTGACATAATTTTATTCTCTTCCCTCAATGGAAAACAAAAGACCAAAATAATCTGGATTTCTTTCATCTGGCTCTAGTATCTATATCCACAGATCACAGCTAATTGAAGGATTGTGCCCATCTTGTTGAATAATTCAGGACCCTCATTTGTCCGGCTAGCCTGTGACATCATCAGGCCTTTGTAGTTGAACTGATATCTAATCACCATAATATCAGTGCAGAGTTATTGGATACCATTGCTTCTATTGTGAGCGGGGTCTTGTTGTTGAAACAAATGTCCCGTCTGAATGATAAACTTCACCAAATTTTCCATCATGGGAAAAGCTGTCATGGTTCAGTGGAGATGTTTCTACAGCTGTGTGTGTCTATACAAACTGTGTCTGAAAATGTAAAATAAACATCAAAGAGAAAATCTAGACAGGAAAATCAAATATGTATAGTTTGGACTCCAAATGGGAACATTTTGAATACTTGTATCCAGATACTTTGTTGCTTTTTAAATATATCTATTAGTTTCAATATTTTATAAATTGTTTACCACTTGGGAGTCTCAGATGTACAGTGGAGGTGATAAAAAGTGAATCAGGGTGAAAATTGTTTACACATTTTTTCCATTCATTGAAAACTATTTTTTGTTTCAGAGCAGGGAAAGGAGTGTTATCAGCCATGAAACTGGGCAGAACACGCAGCGCTAAAGACGACCACAAAAAAAGAGGTATTTAAAAGCATTGTTATAGATGGATTCAAGTAAACCTAATAGTCAGCCATCAGTACCAATAGGAAAAACTTTGAGTTCTTGTGCATTTTGGGGGAAATTTAAGTGGTTTTGTCTCAAGATCGTATAGTAAACATCAACATATGTTGTAGATGAAAAAAAGAAAAAAAAAACTAACATTGAATGGCCTTTGACTTCAACAGGCATGATTGTTCTGGGTTTTTTAAGGGTTTGGTACACAGTCAGGTGCTTTATTGGGTCCTGGGGGAAAATTGAGCTAAAGTTCAGTCTCATGAGTCAGAGGGGACCATGCAATATCATCTCAGTTGTGCTCTGGTACACAGATGATCCAGCCATTCTGGATGCAGAAGATCTGGATGGAAAGGCCATGCGTCTGGGTGGTGGGCCTGACCCTGATACCATCTCACTGGCCTCTGTTACTGCGGTAACCACTAATGTCTCCAACAAAAGGTCAGACATCTGTTTTACAAATACATTTTGACATTGTAAGGGGAGAACACAACATTTCTCAGTGGAGCGCAAAAGTTCTATTTGTCATCCCAGCTTGTGTTTTTTCCATCAGAATTAACCGCCGGTGCTCTTTACCTCTGTAAAGTCTCTTTTTTATATATATAAAAGTGTAGTTTGATTTTCACATGCTGTAATATTCTTCAGATCAAAGCCTGACATCAAGATGGAGCCCAGCTCAGGACGTCCAGTGGATTATCAGGTATGAAGAAACACAAATGGAGAAAAACAGTAAGGGTGGTGATAAGCAAACTGCTTATTATATTACAACTTGTTTTACCTTTAAAGTCGGCAGCACTATATCTTTATTTCATATATTTGAATAACTTTCACACATACAAAAACACAGGCTTGAATAGGCAACAAGGCTTGTTAAACCTCCAAAGAAAATCCTCAATTGGTGCGTTCTGCTCAATGCCCTGAATATACAGAGGCGTCCCAAATAAACAGCTTTGAGCCTTGAGCTTCAATTCTGGAGAAGCCTTTGATGTTTACCAGTAATTGTCTCTTGCATGGCTGTTGCATTGAGCAATTGAATTGTAAATTAATTTAAGTGCTGACACTGTGTAATTCTGTTCAATCCACAAAATCCATGTATACAGTGTGCTGTGTCAGTGTATGCTAATTTCGTTATCACTAACAGTTCACATTTTTGCTAAAGGTTGGAAATCTTTGCTTTTGCTTTCTCATTACATCTTGTGGCGTATTTTTAGACTTACAGTAGTCGTGCGGCAATAGGTTTTGTTGTTGCTTGCTTTCTTCTGGAATACAGATTCTGTATTTTTTGGATAAATCGAATGGGATTTTCAGAGCAGAATAAATACTCAGGAAATAGCAGCTAATGCTTTATTTGAACTGTACTTTACTAGATCTGAATTACTGTAGATGTCTGGGCTAACAAGCAAAACTTTCTGAATTCGATCTCTGTTGACCAAGTTTAGCCTTGGCATTTCTTCATATGTATCCTCAGATCTTTACGTTTTAATCTGAGATTAAATAAAATAGCACATTGTCGTTGTCGGACGGAAATCTCGTATCTGAAAAACGGACACTTTAGGGGAAATGAAAAAGCACTGCATTTTTCAATGATTAAACACTGTGTTGTCAAAGTTGACAAGCACTTTTCAACCATTTTTATTGGTTGAATATTTGCCATTATTTATATTACCATTATCAATAGTAATGATTTATGAATAGAATCATGGAAAATGAGATGCAAAGTCTCAGTCTGACTACAATGACATTTTTCATTTCATTTCCCTCTGTATCAGTCATATTGCTATATCTATACCAGCTCTTCATTTTAAATATGTTTTTAAATATATTCCTATTCATAATGTCCTATTTAAAATGTTTTGCAGATCAGTGTCACAGTAATTGAGGCCCGACAGCTGATTGGTCTGAACATGGACCCGGTGGTGTGTGTGGAAATCGGAGACGAGAAGAAGTATACCTCCATGAAAGAGTCGACAAACTGCCCCTACTACAATGAGGTTACACTTACATTACTAAAACACCTGATCGAAAGATTTCTCTTATATAATGTATGTTTACATCTAATGTGGATCAGACTAGCAAGAATCATCTTATTTTACTTGGAAAGCGAGATTTTTCTGTAATGAGAAGCCGTTTTTTTTAATAACAGTGGCTCCACCACAACCTAATAAAAAATGACTGACTGTAGTACAGTCACATTATATATGAAAAACATTTATGTATATTCTTCATATCTGCAGAGCAAGTGCTCACAAAGTCTTCAATATCTTCTTTCTTTATTCCAACAGTACTTTGTCTTTGACTTCCACTTGCCTCTAGATGTCATGTTTGACAAGATTCTGAAGATCTCAGTGAGTAGATTTAAAGTCTCTCGGTGTACACATTTGAGTTTTTGTTCCCCGCATAGGTATTCAATGACTTATTGAATCACTTTTTTATTCCTTCATGCTAAAATGAAGGTTATACACTCTAAGAACCTCCTGCGAAGTGGTACCCTGGTGGGCACCTTTAAACTGGATGTAGGAACTGTGTATTCACAACCTGGTCAGTAAAGTTTACAAAGACTTCACTAAAAAATCTCATTAAAGATCTAAAGAGATTAAATTGTTGTCTATTAACCGGGGTGTGTCTGTAACAGAGCATCAGTTTCATCACAAATGGGCAATGCTGTCTGACCCTGATGACATCACAGCTGGATGCAAAGGTTATGTTAAGTGTGACATCGCAGTCGTAGGAAAAGGAGACAACATCAAGACACCCCACAAGGCCAATGAAGCAGATGAAGATGACATAGAGGGGTTAGAAACGTTTCAGTAATCAATGACAGTAGATTTATTAATAATAGTTTATGTTAGATACTTCAGAGGATCTATAAAAACAATAGAACACTCTAGAGTTTTACCTTAATATAGAGAACATGAATACATTTAATTCAAACATTCTACACCATTCAATTCTAGATTATTTTGTATCCGGTGCAATAAGTCATTCTATAGGTCTTAAAATTTTGCTGTTAGATATTGGAACCTTTTTGTTCTTAATGTTTATGTTTTTATTTGAGTGTTGTATTGTTCAGTGGTTTCGCATGTCTGACTGGATGTTTTACAGGAATCTTCTGTTACCAGAGGGTGTTCCATCTGAGAGACAGTGGGCTCGGTTTTATGTTAAGATTTATAGAGCTGAGGGACTGCCTAAAATGAACACAAGCATCATGGCCAATGTGAAAAAAGCTTTTATTGGAGAAAACAGGGACCTTGTGGACCCATATGTCCTCGTTCAATTTGCAGGGCAGAAGGTAAGAAACACTGGAAAAACATTCAATACGAGATCAATCTTTAGCCACCCATACTTTCTTTTAGACACTCCACTAACATAATTTGTGTTGCTATTCTATTTGAATCAATACGTAACATGTTACACAAAAATCAGAACATTTGAAAAAAATGTATGTACACAGGGTAAAACCTCGGTTCAGAAGAGCAGCTATGAACCCATCTGGAATGAGCAAATAGCCTTTACCGAGATGTTCCCGCCTTTGTGTAGGCGACTTAAAGTTCAGATCCGTGATTCAGACAAGGTAAACGATGTTGCCATAGGAACCCATTTCATCGATCTACGCAAGATTGCGAATGATGGAGACAAAGGTGCCAACAGTCTGTCTGAATAAAACAGTTTAAGAAATATACTGAAGAAGTTAATCTATAAACAGTTAATAAAACTCAGAGCTGACTTCTCTTTCGTCTGTCCCCAGGGTTCTTGCCGACTATGGGGCCAGCCTGGGTGAATATGTACGGCTCTACCCGTAACTACACCCTGATGGATGAGCACCAGGATCTGAACGAGGGGCTAGGGGAGGGTGTGTCCTTCAGGGCACGTCTCCTCATAAGCATTGCCGTGGAAGTTTTGGACACCACGTCTGCTGAGATCATGAGCTCTACAGAGGTACAAGTGGAGCCAGTGTCCAATATATCAGAGGTGAGATTTTCTTTTTCACAGTTTAATGATTTATTACATTTCTGATAATATATCTATGTAATGTTTCACTTTACGTGTTATATTTGATTAAAACCTATACCACACATCAAATCCATGCCCCCCAAATTGCCAAAAACTCCTGACGCCTGCTCATCTCTGACCCCTTGCATCCGAAGGCAAATTGATTACACCTCAGTCCAGATTTTACGAAAATATCCACTGCCTGCTGGGAAATTACAAACCCAAGCTTTGAGTCGACAGACTAAATGTAATTTCAGATGTGTGAGTAGGTGTCCAGCTGTCTGTGGTTTTGTTCGGCCCCTTGGGCCGGATATTGATTGTCAGAATTTATTTTGCTGAAGGGCAGGATTTATCATCACACTTGATCTAAAAGGCAAAGGCATGATGTCAAAAGTCTAAATTGCCTTTCATGACATGTCTAACCTATAAATGTAAAAGCCTGCGCGTTGATCCAAACTACAGTGCATGAGGAATAGAGAAATAAAAAGTCAACGATTGGTAAATTGCATATCAGGGAATAGGGTTTTATTTGAATATACAAAAAATGCATAGAAAAACTAAAAGCTCATTGTAGCTTATGCACATACATATTATCTGTTATAAATAGGTTTTGTAGTCCTTGTTCCAACTTCTGTATGTCTATAATCTTTGCATGTGTTGTAATTTTTTGCTCATCCAACATGAAAACAAAGTTTTTAATGATCTTTTTAATCATTAATTAAAGCAATGTCAATTGTCTAAAGTTGGACTTCACTTTGGGCCACTACTGTGTACTAAAGTACTGCTAACCAATGAAAGAAATGCAATATTTACTCATTAACCTGCACAGCGCAGATTTTCAATGCTTCATTCATGCCTCCCGATACCACCTGCAACATACTAGCAATTATCATATTATATCATAGCCATGATGTGACTAAAGCCTTCTGGCTATTTAAAAAAATAAATCTTTCCATCTATCCTGTCCAAACTTCTTATTTCAACAGAGAATATGTCAACACTGGAAAGAAAATCATAAAAGATTTATGGTGTTTGTTAAAAAAAACAGTGGCTTACACACCATTCTCTCACTACGTCTTATAGATAATTTAGTATGACCATTTCTGAACCTAATTCTGTAGTCAACTAGAGTTAGTTTTACTTCAGATAAAGCGTGATAAATGTGGAGAGTTAATTTCTTATTTCATGCTAAAGACAGCGGAACAAAAGAGGGCTAGGGGTGGCTTAAAATGTCTGAGCTGTTGAAAGTTTGAGTTGATCAAAGCTTAAGTTCAGAGTAAAGCCCTAAAGGGTAAGACTGCAGCGCTGAGCTGCTATCATCATCTGAGTCATTATGATTTCAGACTAAGTTTACATTCTGCAGTCGCTTTTGGGAAATCCTATGTCTGAGGGTATAGCAATGAATAACAAATCACTTTAAGATTGTACATCAGAAAAGATGATGCGGTCTGGATGCAGATCTGATCGTCACACCATCTTCATCTTTTTACAGAGCGCAACAGGAAAGATGGAGGAGTTTTTCCTTTTCGGGTCCTTTTTGGAGGCCACGATGATAGACAGAAAAATTGGAGATAAATCTATCAGCTTTGAAGTCACTATTGGTGAGCTGAAGCCAAAGGCATATTTTCTTTGGAAGGCTTTTGCTTTTCAATAAACATTGAAGTAGTGTGGTTTACTTGAGTACATCATTCATTTCAGAACTCGACAAGAAGTCAAAATATAAACTGTATATTCATAGAACTATGCGGACACGATTTTCTACTCAGGTAACTATGGAAACCAGATTGATGGAGTGAGCAAACCTACATCAGCGAGGAAGAAGAAAGAGGACTCAGGGGAGAGTGAAGAAGAGGAGTCTGAGCTCATTCACAACTCCAGTGATGAAGAGGCAGATGATGATGGAGATTTGATGTCTGTGCCGTCCACACCTCCTATGAAACCAGTTATAACTGACAGGTCAGCAGTCATGACATGAGTAAATGCAAAATGATCAAGGAAAGGTTAGAAATGTTGAGTTTTAAAGCTGAAGTATCATTTCTGCACCATTAGTATATTAGTTATCGAATTTTTTCAAACATGTTTCCTGAACACACCCCCGTTTTCTATTAGTCAAACTAACCGACAGTCCCACCCAAACTCTCAGCATTAGCTTTTATTGCTCAAATAGATCAATGTTATGATGCAGAAAGCCTTTACAAATCAACTCCGAATGATTTTCTTTCTCTGTGTATTAAGTTAATGTGATACTTCACCCAAAAATGAAAATGATGTCATCATTTACTCACCTTCGAGATTTCTTTGTTCTGATTAACACAGAGAAAGATATTTGGAAGAATGCTTATAACCAGACAGATTTTGCCCCCCATTGACTACCAAAGTAGGACACAAAGTGCCCCAAAACTGTTTGTTGTCCTACATTCTTCAAAATGTCTTCTTTTGAGTTCAACAGAACAAAAAATTTATAAATTATTTTTTCCTACTATGGTAGTCAATGGCGGGCAAAATCTGTCTGGTTATAAGAATTCTTCCAAATATCTTTCTCGGAGTTCATCAGAGCAAAGAAATTTATACAGATTTGAAACAACTTGAAGGTTCGTAAATTAATACTCTAGTTTTTCCAAACCTGAATACATTTCTTTGTTCAGTTGAACACAACTTGCTTTCCTAAATTCCTGAAAATTTCTTCTTTTGTGTTCAACAAAACAAATAAATATACACAATCATTTTTCCTACTATGATAGTCAATGGTGCCCGAAAACTGTTGCTAACGTAATTCCAAATATGTTTTTCTGTGATCATTAAAACAAAGACATTTATACAGGTTTGGAACAACTTAAATGTGAGTAACTCATGGCAGAATGTTTATTTTTGGGTGGAGTATCCCTTTAAAATTAGATCTATAAATAATCTAGCAATGATAACACGTGGCTACCGGCTTTATCCAGGTGTTCTCTCGCTTATATCATTAGGACGACTTGAATTGCATGCAATTTGTCAAAATTACACTTCACATTTGATTTATAACTATTGCTGAGCTCTGGAAAGTCTGTAATAAGAACTAAAGTAGAAACTAAAGTATTTATTTTGCTACCTTTTTAGAAATTATTTCCACTTGCCTTACTTTGAGAAGAAACCCTGTATTTACATCAAGAACTGGTGGCAAGACCAGAGGAGACGACTCTACAACTCCAATATCATGGACAAGATAGCAGATAAACTGGTCAGCCTTCTAAAAATATCACTACAGACTGCTGCACAGATCTGTCTGACCTTTTCACTGACCGTTAACATGTCAACATACTTTTCATTTTTTATTTGCTATTTTTTGTTAAATGTTGACCATGACATTGTTTGTATGTGTGTGTGTGTATCTGTGTAAACAGGAGGAGGGTCTAAATGATGTTCAAGAAATCATAAAAACAGAAAAGGCATATCCAGAACGTAGACTTAGGGGTGTGTTAGAAGAACTGAGCACAAACTGCAGGTGAGAGAGTAAAATCTCTAAGTTGAGATAAAAATGTTCAAAACACATTTATTAGCTTACGATCGATTTCCCATCATGAAAAGTCTATACTTTAACCAACAGCGTGTAATGAAAAGAGTCTATCTATTAAACGTTCCCACATCAAAGGTCTTTACTGTTTTTCTTCAACGCATAGCCGATTTGTTACCCTGGCAAACAAAGATCAAAATCAAGCAGGAAGAACCAAACTGGATCGAGAGAGGCTGAAGTCCTGCATGAGGGAAATGGTACGCCCACTACAACTGCATATGATCTCAATGTGGATATTAGAGAAGTGCTGATGGGATGTTACAGTAAATGTAATTTGTGTTTTTATTGTTCACAGGAGAGTATGGGTCAACAGGCAAAGACCATTCGCACACAAGTGAAGAAAAACACGGTGCGAGACAAACTCAAGCTTGTGCAGAATTTCCTTCAAAGACTCAGATTCTTGGCAGATGAGGTAAAAGGAATGAACTTCACATAACTCAAAATTAGCATCGCAGATGCACAGCTCAACGTTTTTCTTGTTTGTGTTCTCTAAGCCCCAGCACAGTATCCCCGATGTGTTCATATGGATGATTAGCAACAACAAACGCATAGCATATGCCCGCATCCCCTCCAAAGACATCCTGTTTTCCATTGTTGATGAAGAGACGGGCAAAGACTGTGGCAAAGTTAAAGCTGTTTTCCTTCGGGTAACTTTTGGTTTATATGCCATATTTGTTTTTAGTGTCCCTCTGGATAACTGTGTTAATTAAAAGCATGTCATTTATGTTGGATGTTATTGACGTGAATGCTCTGCTTCGGTGTTTGTAGTTGCCTGGAAAGAAAGGCTTCGGGCCTGCTGGCTGGACAGTTCAGGCTAAATTAGAGATGTATTTGTGGCTTGGGCTGAACAAACAGAGGAAGGACTTTCTGAGCGGCCTGCCCAGTGGCTTTGAGGAAATCAAGGCATCAAAGGGAATAGGCATACAAGCTGTGCCTCCCATCAGCCTTGTCTATAACAGTAAGATTTAATGCAGCAATATGGTGTAATAGTTTTGTTTAATATTGGTTTAAGCATATACAGGATCTAGACAGTGGTTGTCTTACAGTAGCTGCCAGTGCCGGATAAATTCAAAAGAAGGAAACATTTCTTAACCTGACATCAGATTACTTGCATTTGTTATTAAAACTGTACTGTAAATATTTGTGTCACTGTTTCATGAGATTATATCACAGTTTTCCATTTATATTTGTCCAAGACAATATGGGATGTTACATCATTCTCATATAAGATGGGCTAGTCTTTGATGATGCAGTTTCTGAAAGAGTTACGTGGCAAATGTCAAGCCACTCGCACATTTGGTGCCTGGCAGAGTACATGTTGGACCCTGTCCATTTGTGTTAAAACATGGACGTCTGTGATAACCGATGTTCAATTTGTATTTTGCAGTGAAGCAGGTGTTTCAGTTGAGAGCTCACATGTATCAAGCTCGCAGTCTGTTTGCTGCAGATAGCAGTGGTCTGTCTGATCCATTTGCCAGGGTTTTCTTCTCCACCCACAGCCAGGTGACAGAGGTGAGTGTGCATCTGAATCTCTGAACGAGTCACGAAAAATACTAATATGCAATACTGTAATAAGATCATTTTTATCATAATAACTTAAATACTATAGTAATATATTTGATTGACATTTATGTTTATTTAGCTATAATGAAACGCACATCAACCTAAAGCGGGTGCTTCACCAAAAAAACAAAACAAAAATAAATGTAAAGTTGGCACACCAGAGCCAGAGTTATTACAAACAAGCCTTATAAGAAACATGACTTTTGAGACAAGACAAATCTAGGACTAGTTTTAAGCCCTGTACGGGAAACCAGCCCTAAATGTGAAAGTTTTTTACACATTTTATGAACTAAAAATGTAAAGATGTGACAAATTCAATATGTCAAGACTCAGAATAATTACAGAGACAATAAAAATACAAGATTTTGAAAACATCTTACTGAGAGAAATAAGTAGTCGTGTATGTTTCTCTGTGTGTATTTCAGGTTCTAAGTGAGACTCTTTGCCCCACATGGGATCAGTTGCTTGTATTTGATAATGTTGAGCTCTATGGTGAAGCCAGTGAACTCCGCGACGACCCTCCGATAATTGTCATTGAACTGTATGACCAGGACACTGTGGTAAGTTAAGATGGCCAAAAAGTCATATACTCACAAATTAAATATAAATATCCAACATTTGGTTTTGACATTATCTTTCCTATCTGTATGTTACAATAAGTGTGAAAATGTGCCCTATTGTCCTGACTTCATGTTTGTTCCTGTTTATAATCTTCTGGTCCTGCCTTTTTGTTGGACGGCGTTTTTGGTTAAGTAGAGTGTGAACGTTTATTTCAACACTGCTGTCGCTTGGGCCAGTCTGGGTTTGCACAGATAGCCATACTCAGCGAGGCATGCAAGATGTATGATGGGGCTCTGTCCCTTACCCACAAAAGATTAAATCTTCTCAAAATTTCCTTCTAAGAGAGAGAGAGATTAATCTGGTGATTCAAAAAACTTTCTCATGGTCACAAACTACCTCTTGCATTCCTTTGGTTGACCTTGCTCAGAGGGTTAATGGTGTTTCTTTGTAGAGTAGTTGTAGAAAAGTAGTTGCATAAAAATATAGCTTTTAGTATTCATTGCTGCTGTGGTTTATCGAAATGAAAAAAAACATTGGCAGCAGAGGGCCGGTGTTAGAAATATATGATCTATTTTGTGAATATTTATAAGGTGCTGATCATAAATGAGCAAAGGGAACTCTATAAGAAATTTCCTGCTATGAATCTTTAAGTTTTTGATCTTAAAGCCCCAGCAATAAAGTGGTGATTATGTGTAAGGGAATGGGAATGTATTAATACTGCCCCCTGGTGTTGTAAGATTGTAAATTACTTTTTCTTGTGTGGCATCCAGGGTAAAGCTGAGTTTATTGGGCGAACATTTGCAAAGCCGCTAACTAAAATGGTTGATGAACACTATGGGCCCCCACGGTTTCCCCCTCAGCTGGAGTACTATCAGATCTACAGAGGAAACTGTGCTGCTGGAGATATGCTGGCTGCTTTTGAACTTCTGCAGGTATGACTGGTCCACAATGGCTGTAACCACTTCTTAGAGGGACAGTTCACCTAAAATTTTAATTATGTGATTATTAATTTACCCTCTGTTTGCAGTCCTGTATAACGTGCAGTACTTTCTGTATGGACCAAATGTAAAATGCTAAGTCTTTTAAACCTCTGAGTAGCACATAATGAGAAAAATAAATTCTGGGTATGAGGGTAATACATGATAAAATAAATGCATTAAAAGTGAACTGTTCCTTAAGAAAAATCGTTCAACATAAGAGCCACACACACACAAAAAGGCTTTCTTGTGGCTCTTTTTTTTAATGTAAAAAATAATCTGCTCTTAAATGCAGCCAGAATAGCACAAATGCAGATCACTCTCTTTTCTTACCTTTTACCTCATTTATCATCTCATTTTACCATAATTCTCTTTTCCATCCTTCCACTGTACTCATCCGCTTACCCACTGACAGATTCCTTATGACGATGAGGAGATCAGGAAGGCTCTTATTGCTGTCCATGACTTTGCTGTGCCTCAAATTAAGGTGCAATACACAAATTCGCCCCTCTTAAATATTATTTTCCATTGCTGTGTATCTGACTCCATTCTCTTTGCTATTTCTATATGTGTGATTCTCTCGTGTTTCAAAAGACATGGTAGAAGTAAATTATGTAAGGGATAATGTACAGGCAGCCAGACACGAAGCGGAGGGTCTTGTATCACACTGAAGGGGCTTATTTCATGATAACAGCCGGCTGCTTGTAAATTATCTCGCTTATTACACGGCTACTTTCCACGTTTAAAAAAACTGGACATGAAATGTGAATTTGAAATATTTGATTAGCTCATTTTTACCGAATGCACAACTTTCTGCGAGGAGAAGACATATACTTTCGGTTTTAAGGTCCGAAACGAAATTAAAATGTCACTAACAGGCAATTTGGTTAAATCTTTTGTAAATATATTGTCATATATGTAATTAAAACATATTTATATTTCATTTGTCAAAAAAAACTGTCAACATGATTTGCTGCATCTGGGTTACCGCGTGTAATTAGTTTTGAGAGGTTGTTAACCTGCAAATGTTGTGACTGGCCAATCAGAATCAAGCATTCTTACGAGCCGTGTACTAAGTGATTATGAATCAGTAAATGTGTGATATATTTTCATTCTTAAATATTTTAAATAGATTGGTCCAGCAGGACGGGCAGCACTTCCTCCAATTGATGGCCCGACCGATTCTGACCATGGGCCAATTCTGCCTGTTCCGCTGGGAATACGACCAGTTCTCAGTCGCTATCGCATAGAGGTGAAAGCCACAATATCTACGATTATATTAACAAAGATAGCTTAATTGTTTTGTGGATCAGTGTTTTTGAGATGAACATCTTCTCCAGGTTCTGTTCTGGGGTCTGAGGGACCTCAAAAGAGTTAACCTGGCCCAGGTAGACAGACCTCGAGTGGACATTGAGTGCGGAGGAAAGGGAGTCCAATCTGCACTTATTCAGAACTACAAGAAAAATCCAAACTTCAGCACATTGGTGAAATGGTTTGAAGTGGTGAGTAGAACGTTAGATACATTTCAAAATGTAATTTTATACTTCATTACTGGATTAAGCAGTTACCTCATGTAACCTTGTGCTGCAGGATCTACCAGAAAATGAGCTCCTCCATCCGCCGCTGAACATTCGTGTGGTGGACTGCAGGGCATTTGGACGATACACTTTGGTAGGGTCTCATGCCGTGACCACCCTTCGCAAGTTCATCTATAGCCCCCCCAGCAAGACCGCTAATAACTGGGCTCACACAGGTACCTGTCATGTGTACATAGGTTAATAGTCAAAGTCAGTTCTGTTTCATTGAAGGACCTGTTTTCCGATCAATCTTTCCCTGTAACAAAATCTTTATCTAAAGTTTAAAAACCAATGTATGGCATTGATCATTGATGTGTACAAGCTACTTCTTTTTCCAGCTGCTCTGACTTTTCAATCATTTTTCTGTCTTTTGCCTTCTTTTCTGTCTTTTCCTACTGTCCATTCCTGGTGTTGGTATTGGGCCATTGGTTGCTGAATCATATGACCCTGCACACACCAGCCAGACTGGCCAATGGCCTCATGACCCTCACCAACGGGATGTGTCATTCCCGCTCCTATTCCCTCCCCGTTTCTCATCCCTCAGGTGATATTGTGGTCAATATGGACGCTGAACCAAACTTCAAGAAGATTGACACAATAGTCAAGCTCGATGCTGTGAGTACATGTGCTTCTGAATAGTGTTTTTGTGCCTTTGTTCGTTACTGTATTTATTTAAGTGCATGTTAGTGTTTTTGTGCACAATCTGTTGTACATGTTATATTTGTTGTTTTATGTTTTGTGTGGCCCTGTCCTTGTAGACCACTGATGCTGTTGTTAAAATTGACTTGGTAAGTCTTGATTTGTTTTGGACACAGATTTGAATGTACAGCTTACATTTACATTAATATGATTCATTAATGAAGATTATGTATGCGACCATATTACATATTAAAATGAAATAAGAATTCCTCTGCACCAACAGAACGAGGATGAGAAAGACAAAGAGAAAAAGAAGAAGAAGAAAAAGAAGGGAGATGAAATAGAGGAAGAGGAACCTGATGAGAGCATGTTGGACTGGTGGTCCAAATACTTCGCCTCAATAGAGACCATGATGGAGGTGAAAAGATTTCAAAGAATCTTCAGACATCCTTTGTTTGATACGTAATTCTGTTTTATACGGTACTGTTTAATAACAATAAATGTTCTTTGAATCCAGAACCTCAGAGCCCATGAGGCAGCTATGGCTGAAGCAGAAGAAAAAGAAGATCTGGAGATAGCAGCAGAGAGTACAGGTAACCACAGATCTTAACCATGGACATGCTGTGCTGTTCATAAGTAGAACTAAAGAACTGTTGTGTTAGCAAAATGTCAAGTACACTGTCATCCATATCATGTTCATCATTTCGGATGTTTTGGCGTAAAACCAGCCATTAGTAGCCTATGTATTATTTCAAGCAATGAAAGTCAACTGTTATAAATTATTGTTATAAAAATCAATGTTTATTTAGTTGGTAACTGTTAACAAGTGACTGATTTTTTATTTGATCGTTCATACTTGGGAAATCAAGTCAATAAAAACAAATGTGTTGTTTAGGGTGTTTAAAATAACTGATGGCAAGAATATCGTTGTTCATGACAAACGTCCCTTCAAACTTGCATCAAAGGTGTCATTTCTCATTTCCATCCATACCCACCATTCACCCCTAACCTCCTAGAGATCAAAGCCGATGACTTTTCCGTAAAAGGCACAAAACTCAAAGAGAAGAGCAAAGACAAGAAGAGCTCCAAGGACAAAAAGAAGAACCATGATGGGACAGAGAAACGGCCTCCAAAACCTAAAGTCGATGAACTCCTAGTCAGTACTTTTTACCATGCTTTAAAATATTACGTTATTCTGAATATGGATTTAAAGCTGAAGTTTGTGATTTCTGAGAGCACTCCCAGCAAACGGTCAGATAAATTGATAATCCCATGAGCGATAAAATTATGTTATTTCTTAAGGAAAAATTGAGCTGGTCTCAAAGACAAAAAGCTTCAACAAATATTTTGATAGTGCCACCGACCTCTAGTCTTTACAGTTTTCTTTACGAAATGAATCGAAAACAGAATGAATCTTCGTATAGCTTTTTATTTAGGCCTATTTATAATCTCTGAATATTAATAGAAAATCTAATGAAAATATTTTTGGATATGAGATAAAGACAATATTTTAATGTAAAAAATGACACACTTTAGCGTATACAAGCCTTTTACAGTATGGATAGTAAAATTGGCTTGGATTTGCTGATTATAATCTGTATCAATGTAATCTAATTTCCATAAAAAATGACCTACTATAATTTCATCTCAGGTGTACAATAAAGAGCTGGAGAGTGAATTTGATAACTTTGAGGACTGGCTCCATACCTTCAACCTATACAGAGGGAAAGCTGGAGATGATGTTGACCACAACGTGATTGATGATGACAGGATTGTGGGCAGATTCAAGGTCAGAGAACTTCTGGGTTTCTCATCAAAGTAAAATGTACAAAACATACAATTTAGGTTTGGAGTATAAACACGTTTTTGATGTCTCTCTTTAAACCAGGGTTCCCTCTGTATGTATAAATTGCCACTCTCTGAGGAGATCACCAGAGATGCAGGATTTGACCCTAACATGGGCATGTTTCAGAGTATCCCTCACAATGACCCCATCAATGTTCTCATGAGGATTTATATTATTAGAGTAAGTACATGCTGAAGTCACCAGGTTTTCCTTAAAAAATTGAAAGGTTTGTTCGATTGTGCTATTAGTACATTAAACTTAAAATAAGAATGTATACATTCATACGACTACGTGGTATGAGTGTACGTTTAGGGATAGGTTCAGGGTTAGTACAGTACATAGAAATTACCCAGTTATTATATTTACAGTAATAAGGACACAGTATGTACATGGGAAACAGGATACTAAAATAAAGTGCTACCAATTCTTTTGGGAGGGGTGAACTGTCCCTGGAAGTATACTTGACATATGGCTATACTTGTACTCAATTATATCAAAATACTTAGTGTTCTACGTGTACTTGGCTTGTAGTTGTGTTTACTCCTTTGATTAAATAGCCTACTTTTTTCACTTTCCTCACTACCTTCACTAATAGTTTGCTGAGAGTACTGTATATCTCAAAGTGTACATTCATAAATTGAAAAAATTGGTACAAGTATTGAAATATCAATACCTATAAGTTCACTTGTACTGTAGTTGTGGTACAAGCAAAAACACGTTGTTGTAATCTAGCTGTGAATTGACACAGCAGAAAAATTTACACTTAAACGTTGGCCAATTTTGAATAAAATTAACTACAAAATTAACTTGAAGTATACTTATTTTTGTAAGGTTAGTTATGTTACTGCAGTAAGCAATATGAATATGTTCTCTAAGGCCACAGATTTGCACCCTGCGGACATAAATGGTAAAGCAGATCCTTACATAGTCATCCGACTGGGAAAAACTGAGGTTAAGGACAAAGAAAACTACATATCGAAGCAGCTGAATCCTGTCTTTGGCAAGTGAGTAAGCTACTGTACAAGAGTGTTGAAAAACAAACCTCTATTTGAGTTCCAGCAATTTACTGTAGATGAACTATACATGAAACTGCCCTCTTCTTTCTCTAAAGATCATTTGATATAGAGGCCACTTTTCCCATGGAGTCCATGCTGACGGTGGCAGTATATGACTGGGATTTGGTTGGAACAGATGACCTGATTGGTGAGACTAAGATTGATTTGGAGAACAGATACTACAGCAAACACAGAGCTACATGTGGCATTGCATCTCACTACTCTGTGTGAGTACCATTTGCTCCTTTTCTGCTTTCTACTGTATAGTATAGAAATACATTTGAACTCAGACTTAATTTCACATCTAGCCATGGTTACAATGTGTGGCGGGACCCTCAGAAGCCAAGTCAGATCCTTGCTAAGCTGTGCAAAGACGGCAAATTGGATGGGCCCCACAATGGACCCGGTGGCAAGGTCAAAGTTGCAAACCGAGTCTTTCTTGGGCCAACAGAAATTGAAGATGAGAGCGGTGAGACGTTTGCAACATTTTTCTGAGAAGCTTCAGGAATTTTTCTGCATAATGACTTGATCTGCTGCATTAAGAGTTGACCTAGATTTCTTCTTATAAAGTCATTATGTGGCTGCTTTTCCTATCCAATAATGAAATATTTCTGTTTTGTTTGGCCTGCAGGTCTTAAGAAGCAGACAGAAGAACACTTGGCTCTTACTGCTCTGCAGCACTGGGAGGAGATCCCACGTGTTGGTTGCAAACTCGTCCCTGAGCATGTGGAGACCAGGCCCCTTCTTAACCCAGACAAACCAGGCATTGAGCAGGTGCTTTACAATGCAACAAAATATCAGTGTGGTTACCCAGGAGATACCATGATGTTGGTTAAATTTATTCTTGATGAACACTTTGATGATGTTACTCCCTTTGCTTCATTTTCTCAAACCTACAGGGAAGAATTGAAATGTGGGTTGACATGTTTCCCATGGATGTACCAGCACCAGGGCCAGCTATTGACATATCACCACGCAAACCAAAGAGGTGGGTGATGCTGTTTCACAACAAAAAAGTCAGAGTCTCATATTGGTGTTTTTTCTTCTATATACAATTTTTAACTGAAAAAAATCAATGTGTCCTGCAAAACTGTTTACAACCTTGTCCTCACTAATATGTTTTGGTTTAAAAACGCATGTTTTTCTTTACGTTTTAGTCTTTCGTCCACACTCACACAGCGATTTGGTCAACAAAATCGAAGTTATTTAAAAAATTGGATACATTTGAAAATGCCTTGCCTCTCTTTAGACTATGAAAGGCTATCCAGCTCGATGGCAGAATGGCAGAATGTTTGCCTGAAGTTGTTGTTCGGCGGTGGAACGCAAAGATATTTTCACTCACTTTTGCAACTTTATAGTATGTCAAGTGCAGCAACAACTCTCATTGTCCCTCCATTTAACAAAAACTCCTCTACAGTACCTCTACATTGACGCAACATTATAAAAAGTAAAAATGGAAAGTAAATAAACTCTTGACAACAATTATGCACGTTGAGGCATTTTACGTTATACTGTGGATAAGCTGCTTTTGGAAAACGCTTAGAAACAATATGAAGAGCGATGTTTTAATGCAAAATTTGTTGTCAAAAGGAAGCAGATTTATTCTGTAGTTATTACGCATGCCACATTTTATGGGCTCGGTTTTTATCAGACTACATGGCTCATTTGTACTTTAAAAAAATATATTTGTCACACAGAGCAGGGTCATGTAAAATGTAATTAAAATGTAAAGGTAACACTTTCAAGTTACATCAACTTTTTCCTTATACATTCCGTGAAATTTAAACTTACAATCTAGACTTGTTCACTACCCACATACATTTTTCAGGGGTTTCCCTTACATAAGTCTCTAGGCACAGAAAAGATATCCTAATGCTTTGATATGTGAGGAACAGAGACAAAAATAGATGAAAGCTTTAATAAATGAATCTTGCTGAGATGATATTCCTCTTCGTAGATTATTCAAGGCTTAAGCAAGAGATAGATTGCTTCGTTATCTAGACTTTTTTTTAATTAGTACTCATGGGATGGAAAAACTCTAGTGTTCACCTTTTAGACAGAATGTTGTATAACCTCTGTATTTCATAATTGTTTATTATAATGAATGTTTAATTCTTGAGATCTTACTGTGGTTTTCAGCGACAGTTAAAACACAAAGGAACCACAGATGTCACTCTCACTCCTGGTGGCATGTGCTCTTTCCCCCTTTATATTCCTTTTATTGGCTAGTATCTCTTCATGTTTCTGAAGATTGTGGCACTTTCTAGCAAGGCATATAAAACGGCCTTGTATCACTCATAGAGATGGTCAATCATGCTCTTTTCCCTCCCCTGCACCCGTCTCCCAGATATGAGCTCAGGGTGATAATATGGAACACTGACGAGGTAATTCTGGAAGACGATGATTACTTCACAGGGGAAAAGTCCAGTGACATATTTGTAAGGGGGTAGGTATGGGCAGGTGTGTGAAAAGTGTGCAGCTTTCTTAATCGGTTACCTTTCTTTGTTTGTTTCTGTTTCCCTTTGTTGTTTATCTGTTCGTCTTGTTGCGTTTTTTTTGTGTATCCCCCTCCCCACATCATTGCTGTGCTGTTATCTAGCTTTGAGCTTCGTGTTATTATTTGGAACACTGATGACGTAATTCTAGAGGACGATGCTTTCATGACAGGAGAGAAGATGTCTGACATCTATGTCAGGGGGTACGATACGATCGCATGGCTCGACATCTCCGCCCATCACCTGCTTATAGAACTGCACTCACCCCCTTCTATTCACAACTAATTATATAACGCCGCCTTCCATACAGATCCAGCAACTTAAACAGGACCATATCATTCACAATGATGTTTCTAACTAATATTCAAAAATCTGTGGGATTGACTATTTGGTTACATTTTGTACAAACTGTCATTGAGAATGATTGATAATGGTATGGTCCTGGTTTCTAGACCCCCATTTTGTTATTTTTGTTCAGGGTTTTATTATGTCTTGGGGACTGCGATGTTTCTCAGATACTGCATGAAAGCATAATTAATGTCTGTTTGCATGGCAAACCCCCTGCAGTTCACCACATTTAGCATTTGCATAAAAACTATTTAAATGGAATTATCATAAAATAAAATATTTGGGAACAATGACCATGGGGTAGAATTTACACCGTGTCCACACTGGGCGCGACACGACAAAACACATTAGAAACGCATTAGAACCCATTATAATAAAAAAAATTGCCGGATGCGGTGGGGCGCGACAAACCCATTAAGAAGCAGGTTGTCATGTCGCGTCAAGTCCGGTGTAGACACGGTGTGTGATGACATTTTGTGCAATATCCTGTTCTAGTTTATTTTTTCAAAAGTTCTATATAACCTATATATATAACCTCAATAGATGAGAATTGCTTTTGCATGCTCGTTGTCGTGTAATAATGTGTAGATGCACTATTAATATATTTGCATGTTTATGGCATTATAATAAGATGCCCTTAAGAACCATGTGGGTATCTTAATGTGTACCTTTTCTGTTCAGCTGGCTAAAAGGACAGCAGGAGGATAAACAGGACACAGACGTGCATTATCATTCCTTGACAGGGGAGGGAAACTTCAACTGGCGCTTTGTCTTTCCCTTCGACTATCTCATGGCTGAGGAGAAGATAGTCATCTCCAAGAAGGAATCCATGTTTTCCTGGGACGAGACAGAGTACAAGATTCCAGCTCGACTGACCCTTCAAGTGTGGGATGCTGATCACTTCTCTGCAGATGACTTCTTGGGTATGATGGGCATGTTTTTCATTTTAAAAGAACAACAAGTCACATTTTATAGACTGAACATTATGGTTGTGAAGGGGGCTTAAAAGATTATTTAATTGTGACAATTCAAAACACAACTCCCAGTAGATAATGTCTTGTAAAGTACTGGACAGCCAGTTATTCAGCTTCCTCCCACAAATGAACCATTGCATGCGACAATTCATACACTGGTTACTGATAGTAGAATTTATTTGCATGTACTAAGATAAATTTCAAGAATGAGTAGTTCAAGGAAGCGTCATTATTTCTCAATTAACTCACTTGGTGTGTTCCATTCTGAAACAAAACACATTTTTCATGCTTTCTGTAGGAGCAATTGAGTTGGATTTAAATAAGTTTCCCCGTGGCGCAAAAACAGCAAAGCAATGCTCTCTCGACATGGTTGTAAAAGAACAAGAACTACCATCCATCTCCATCTTCAAACAGAAGAGAGTGAAGGGCTGGTGGCCCTTTGTGGCCCGAGATGAAAATGATGAATTTGAGCTCACTGTAAGTAAAATGACATGTTAAAATTTAAACATCAGATGTGATAATGTTGAACAATGCAGATTATGAAATGGTTATTTACTACCATCTGATTCTTTGTCAGTATGTGTTGTATGTGCGAAATAATAGCATGAGTTTACTCCAATAACAACCCAACCCAACCATATCATGTTCACAGGGAAAAGTGGAAGCAGAGCTCCATCTACTGACAGCAGAGGAAGCAGAGAAAAGTCCAGTCGGCCTTGGGCGCAAAGAGCCTGAGCCACTAGAGAAACCAAAGTAAGACATTTAGCCGCATGTTTACCCACACTTACTGTAGCACACATGGAGCACTTGAATGTCTCATATGTCACATTATATCACATTATATCTAGTAGTCTTATAGTCTCTCTTCCATAACAGTAGACCGTATATACAGTATACATTAACATCTTTCATTGGTATGGTACATTGAGGATGTGCTAATTATATACTGTAAGAAAAGGATTTATGGTTTAAAAGGTGTTTTACAAGTAATTACAGGTAATTACAAATAAAATGACAAATAAAATGTGGTTAAGTCAAGTGTTCTTCAGTGCAGAACGCCCCTCTGAGGCTGTTAATGTCTCTTTTTAATACTCCCACTCTCCTCTTTCACATCCTTCCTCCATGTGACCGCCTACCCATTCCTGTCCGTTTCCTTCATTTCATTACCTTTCCTGTTTTGGATAAAGTCGTCCAGACACCAGTCTAATGTGGTTCATGAACCCTCTGAGGTCCATACGATACTTCATTTGGCACAACTACCGTTGGCTGATCCTGAAGGCTCTGGCCCTGCTGCTCCTCCTCCTCCTCGTTGGTCTCTTCCTTTACTCCATTCCTGGATATCTGGTCAAGAAACTCATAGGGGCGTGAAGAGAGGGGAAGACCACCGGTAGCCCATCCTCACTGCGTCTGTTTTCTGTTACTCTGAGCGACCTTTAAGCACATTTCAAATTGTAGCCATTTCACAGTTTGTGTCTCTTTGCTAAAGGCCTAGTCCCTGGACCTGAGGGTTCGTGGGTAATTGTTGCATTTTCCACAAAAGCCTTTCCATTTTGTCATTCTTTTTAGCATTCTTACCCATTTTCAGTCTTACTGCACACATATATGTACTATGTTGAATGTAGGTCTGTGTGGTTGGCCACTGATTGTTTATTTAGGCAAAGATTTGCAATGTTTATTATAAATGCAATATTAATTTTATTCAATCTACAGTCCATTTGCTACTGTGTTTGTCAAACTATCTTTTGCCTGATATGAGTGGCTATTGAATAGTATACCTTTGAAAAGTCATATCCTAACCACTAACATTTACCTCTTTCTCCATCATTCACGCTTTCACCTTTCAACTCACTGCCTCTTACCTGCAACCCCCTCACACGTCCACCATCACAGCCGTCCTGACACCACCTTCCTTTGGTTTCTGAGTCCGCTGAAGGCCATACGATATCTGATATGCAATCGCTACAAGTGGCTCATCATCAAGATCGTCTTGGCTCTGCTGCTGTTGATCATGGTCGGCCTGTTTCTCTACAGCATGCCAGGCTATCTGGTCAAAAAGCTGCTGGGGGCCTAAAGAGGTGGTAGAAGGCTCACTTGTAAAATTTGTTTTTTCTTCTAACATTGTATAGTGCTTGCATTTTTCATTAGCCTCCAGAGTTTCTCATTCACACAGTTGCTCTCTAAACATAACATCTTTTTATTCATATTAATTGCATGTCTTGCCCATGAGAAGATCAATTGTCTTTATCTCCGTTGGTCATATAGAGAAAAGGAAAGTTGCACTGGAGTGTCTATTTTTGGTATGAAATTGCTGAATACATTGGACTGTGAATAAGAGTGTTCATTTTAACATTCACTACATTTCATCAGATTCTTGGACTTTATTGTCATTGTCTAGACTAATTGTCTAGAAAATACTGTATGTGTTGCTGCTAGAAGCACAATAAGCATGTCTAAAACTGACTTTAGTTGCTACAGTTTGAAAAATACGATAAGGTTGCAAGACTCATTTGTGACCGTGGACAACAAAACCAGTCTAAATGGTAAATATTTTAGGATTTTTTTTGGAGAGCTGAATAAATAGGCTTTCTGTTGATAGATGGTTTGCTAGGATATATTTGGTCGAGATATAACTATTTAAAACTCTGGAATCTGAGGGTGCAAAAAAATTTTAATATTGAGAAAATGCCCTTGGAAAGTTGTTAATCACAGGCTATGTAGCAGGCCATTGATGTGAAGAAACAGGTTTGTGTTAACGCTCTCTTTTGGCTTACCGCTGTAATGACATTGTGGAGTGACTTACATAGATACCAAACTTGAGTGGGTAATTCTCAAAGAGCGGACAGCAGCGCGTGAAGTTTGTAGCTGTGCTTCCAGGCATTTTTGAAGCAATTTTGCTGCATCCACTCACAAAAAAAAGTGTTTATATATTTAGGGTAGGAAATTTACAAAATATATTCATGGGAAATGGGCTTTAGTTAATATCCTGATTTTGGGCATAATAGAAAAATGTATCATTTTGATCCATACAATGTATTTTTGGCTATTACAATTGTCCCAGTGCTACTTAAGGTTTTGTGATCCAGGGTCGCATATAGAGTACATATGTAATTTGATTACACTTTGCCTTGCTGTTTGCACTATGGATTCACGACACTTTCAAAGATAATGTTGTTTACTCATTTAGAACAGTTGCTTCAAACCCTGTTCCTGCTTAACAGTATATATTTTACATGTCCACAAAATACTCAATGTGGTAACATCATTTTAAAGGTAAATTACTTGAATGCTTTAATTAGACATGTTTTAAGGACAAAACTAAATTTGTTTTCGGGGGTCCTCCAATAACAGGAGATTTAGAGAAACATATAGAAATGCATTTGACCTTTAGGGTTAAATAACACAATTAGATTTTTTTATTTCTATATTCCCTACTGTTAGTTTATTTCGCTTGCTGTGTACATTTTTGTATTTTATGTTTGCTTGATATTTATTGTTGTTCTATTGAATTAATAGTACATTTCACAATGGACTTCTTTGCACTGATTTTAGCCTGTTTAAGGGTCTATTTTTCCATTATTGTATGTGTGCAATATTGATGTATTTATTTTTGTCAGAAGGAAGACAATAAAACAAACTGGTTGAAATACAAAACATTGAACAATTGTGTGGTTATGCAACATGCCTATTTGAGAGTGTGTACTTAATTATTTGGAAACAAACTTATGAAATGTGTTACAGTTATAGTTTACTCTGTTAAAATAAAAATGTAATCATTTATTCACCTTCATGTGGCTCAGACCTGGTTTATGACTTTCTTCTGCTGAACATAAAAGAAGATATTTGGAGAAATGTGGTTTTGTGTCGATACAATTTAAGTCAAGGGGGTTGTTCTGCAGAAATATGGTCATACAGGTTTGGAATGACGTGAGAGTGAGAATTTTCATCTTTGGGTAAATTTTCCCTTTAAATAATCTATTTTCTTGATTAAATTGGTATATACATCAACTAAACAGTGTTCTATTTTTTTATATTGTATGCTAGAGTGTGGTTTGGGTTTGGCTGCGTTAAAAATATATATTGTAAGTCAGAGTGTGGTTTGGGTTCGGCTGCATTAAAAAGCAATTTGTCCATGGTACAGTCTGTGCCTATTTAAATAGCTTGTGTGTGTGAGTGTGATTGTCATTGATGTCATTTGTATAACCCTTTCCTTTTTCATACCACAGTCGTCCAACCACCAACCTGTCGTGGCTGTTGAGTCCAGTACGGGTGACCTGCATCATGTGTTGGCGGCAATTTAAGTTGGGGGTAGTGGTGACCCTGCTCAGCATTACCTGCGTTATCTTTTTGGGCCTCCTGTTCTTTTCTCTACCCTCTGCTGTTGTCCAGAAGATCTTCAACATTTCAGGCTAATTACCTGATATGATCATCACGATACAGACCATTGATATGAATTGTATCAGTTAAATGCTGAATATGTCTTAAGTATTCATTTTTACGTTTTTAAATGTAATTAAATGTTCGTGTTCTGTGGCAATGTGATCTGTATTAAAATATTTTTACCTGTAATACCTATGTTTTCTGATATCAAGTTGATCAAAGGTGTTGGGCAAATTCTCACGGTTAACTTGAAAAAATCTTGATTTGACTTTATTATACTTTAATTGCTAACTAAATATTCACAATATTGTCTTTATAATGTACGCATTTGTCCTAAACGTGTTGTCACTGTATTTTAGTTTGAATTTACTACCAATTTAGGCAAGTTACTTTCCACAATCGAGTTTTGCTACCTCCCGGCCACCGTACTTCGCCAACGCGCAGAACTACACGTCGAAGCTCGATTGGCTGAATTTGTCTCCGGGTGGACGTCCGCCAATCAGAGCGGGCCACGGTACGAATGTGTTCTGTTTTTGCGCTGCTGGTTGGAGACCGGCGGCTGTGTCTGTGGTGCGCGTCAAGCAGTGGTGACTGTGGAGGAAGAGTGTGCACTGCATAGGCTGAAGACTTCTGAACATATTTAATAAATACAAAGAGAAAGCATGCGAGCGCTTTTAGGTGAGTTATTGTGACATTAAAGACATCAATCTGTTTGCAAACGCAAAGTGTAGAGAGTCTAGCATAATGTGTACTGTAGAGCTAACATGTAGAATTCCAGCTTGGAGGATTCATGATATTATGCTGAAGGAAAAGACAAAAGCTGATCTTTAAATCAGCTAAAGAAGATTTTAAGTGTAGTTTTGCATTAAATATTGTAGGCTAGATAACTTCTATGACATGTGAAGTGAGAAATAGGGCTTAGGCCTTGAAATAATAGTAGATTCATCATTTGACTATTAAGCAACTGAAGTGAATAGAGAATAGATTTACAATCTACTGTATAAACAGTATACTTTACTTTATTCCTAATGTAACGTTATGCCATTGTGATCAGGTGCTAAAAACTGCTGTTTGTTGCAATGATTCATGTAACTTTAGAGATTTGTTTTCCAAAACACTGAACTGATTGTTCTTTTAAAAGGAGAAAGGGCGGAGTCACGTGCCATATTCCATCTATGATGCAAAATGACACTTTCTTTACCTGTGTTCTTGTTCCTCAGGTGTGTTGGCATGTTCTTTGACTGTACTCTCAGTACATGGTCTGTACTCGGCCAGCGATGATGTGATTGAACTCAACACATCCAATTTTAACAGGGAGGTCTTGCAGAGTGACAGCCTTTGGCTCGTTGAGTTTTATGCCCCCTGGTAAGTTTGAGAAGTGTGATGGTTCCTATGTTACCTATAGAGGACTGTAGATGTGTAGTTGCATTTGATTAAAAAGAAAAACTGATGGTGAATCACTGATGATAAATTAACAAAAGTATAACATACAAACAGTAATCGCGGCATTTGTTTAGACCATTCATTTTTCATACAGTGCTGTAGGTGTACACCAAAAGCTGTTATCTACAGTCCTCAACTATACTCATTTAATTTGCATGATTTACATCTCGTTTGTTTGTTTGCAGTGCTGCTTTATACACTCGTAAGGACCTGTCGACTTGACAGCACTGCCTATTTCATGGTCGATGTAGATGTTTATATGTAATACCTGACATCTTTTGGTTTGTCTCATAAGGTGTGGCCACTGCAAGAACTTGGCACCTGAGTGGAAGAAGGCAGCCACTGCTTTAAAGGTAAATTCGGAATTTATGTTTACATTGTACATTTCAGTAATTATATATTCTGTTTTTCTTATTTTTTTATTGATGCGTTACGTGCCCTGTTCTTTTTCACTTGTAAATTGGATCTTGAATCTAAATTAGAAATACAAAATTTAAATGGCTATTGTTTTTTTCTAGTTTGATAATATATTGGTTCTGTTATGGCACAGGGCATTGTGAAGGTGGGCGCTATAGACGCAGACCAGCACAACTCTCTAGTTGGTCAGTATGGTGTCCGAGGCTTCCCAACTATTAAGGTTTTCGGAGCCAACAAACAGAAACCTGAGGAATTCCAAGGTTCAGTACTGCATTTTAATTACATTTCTTTTTAATAGGCCCACAAAAGAATGTTCTCCTCAACATGTTACTAATATCTATATTAAAAGTCTGTTGCCAAATAGCTTTTCCTTAGTGGATGGTAAGCTAAGTTTGATCTTGCTCTGTCCTAGGTGGGCGTAGCAGTCAGGCCATTGTAGATGCTGCTCTGAATTCTCTCCGCGCCTTGGTTAAAGACAGACTTGGTGGGAAGGCAGGTGGCTCAGACCAGGGCAGACAGGTATTAATGCGTGATATCACAATTTCATTTTTTGTTGTATTCTTACTGTGTTTAATACTATTGTTTGTTAATGTTGTGCTCAGAGTGAAGGAGGAGCTGGCAATAAGAAGGATGTGGTGGAGTTGACCGATGATAACTTTGACCGCACTGTGCTAGACAGTGATGCTGTGTGGTTGGTGGAGTTCTTTGCTCCCTGGTGTGGACACTGTAAAAAGTAAGTCATTTCTTTTATATGTTAAACTTCTCCATCTTTATTATACTTGATACTTGACTTTTTTCCTAAATGTTTCCAGTCTTGAGCCTGAGTGGACGGCAGCTGCCACAGAAGTCAAAGAACAGACCAAGGGTAAGGTCAGACTGGGTGCTGTGGATGCTACTGTTCACCAGGGCTTGGCAAGCCGCTATGGGGTAAGTTTCAATATCAACACTTACATTTGAATATCAATAAAAAAAATATATGATGATATTCCTGTGCTTACCCTGCATATGGACTTTAATTGCACATCCCAGTAGCTTTGTAGGTTAAACAAATTGAAATGAAATGAAGTAAAGTTGGATAATGGACATTTGTAAGGTCCATTCATTACTTTGATGTCTGAGTTTAACCAATATATGCTGTGGAATAAATGCCAGTCTGTGAAAACTCGTATATTTATTATTATCGACATTTTGAGTTCATACAGACTCACTGTGTTTTCTTACCTTGGCTTTCAGATTAGAGGATTTCCCACCATCAAGGTCTTTCGGAAAGGGGAGGAGCCAGAGGACTTTCAGGGAGGACGTACTCGATCTGACATTGTCGCTCGTGCTTTGGACCTCTACTCTGACAACATCCCTGCTCCACAGCTTCAAGAGGTATTTTTTGTTTTTCGGCATTTAAAACTCATGGTTTTGCTGTTGTGAGGCTATGCTTTTCCAGCGTACCTAGAAGAGGAACTTGTGAGAACTTTTGCTCAATGAGGAATGTTGTATAACCAGTATTATTCGTTGTTAATAATCTGTATCAAATAACAGGTGTTTAATATCTAGTTTAGGTTGATTTGTACAGTGACATCTGTCTGGATTTATATATTAATTATAAGTCAATTTCTTTCCTGTAGATTCTTAATGAAGATGTGTTGAAGAAGACTTGTGATGATTACCAGCTGTGTATTATATCTGTGGTGCCACACATTCTAGACACAGGTATGATACAATGGCAACTTGTTGATTTCCCTTCACTTGTTTTCAGCTGTTTGTACTCCATAAACTGTACTCAACTCAGTTTTTCTTCAATGTATTTAACTTATTCCATAAACAACTTAAAGCAGAGGCAGATGCCACCTTTTGTTGAAATAATCCTAAAAATGATTTTCTGTTTTGTCTATTTGTGTGTATCAAAGTAATAATTTAAGGGTATTTCTTTGATATTTACAGGTGCATCTGGAAGAAACGGTTACCTGGAGGTTATGAAGAAAATGGCTGAGAAAAACAAAAAGAAGATGTGGGGGTCAGTCTTCGTAGCATCTTCTAGATCAGTACTTGTTTATGCTTTAGTACAACGTTTTATAAAAGAGAGTGGAATGCATGCGTATCACTCACTCTCTTTCTCTCTGCAGTTGGTTGTGGACAGAAGCGGGGGCACAGATGGAGCTGGAGGCCTCTCTTGGGATTGGAGGATTTGGCTATCCTGCGATGGCAGCCATTAATGCTCGCAAGATGAAGTTCGCTCTGCTCAGAGGTTCATTCAGTGAGACGGGCATCCATGAATTCCTCAGGTACTGAGCTTTGTTTATATTATTGGGAAACGGGTTAACACTGACTGTTAACACACAGTAAATTTGAGATGGTGTTTATAATTAACCTTCTTACTGTCAGTCTGTTCAATGTTGTTAAACTATGAATGTCTTTATTTTTCCAGGGAACTTTCTGTTGGCCGTGGTTCAACTGCTACGGTAGGAGGCGGGGCTTTGCCAAAGATCAGCACCGTAGAGGCGTGGGATGGCAAAGATGGAGAGGTGAGTGAAGAAACAAGGATGTAGAGGATGTATCTGTTTTAGTTTTGTTTGTTTTAACCTCTTTTTCCCTTTCTTCAGCTGCCTGTGGAGGATGACATTGACCTGAGTGATGTGGATTTGGATGATGATGAGGGCAAGGATGAGTTATGAGCTCTTTATTCTGAAGGGCCTGGTTTAAACTGCTCTAGACCCAAATAATGCCCATGTCTTCTCTCCCATGGATGAGGGGATGATTGGGACACACAAATCAATAGGACTCCAGAAACGACACAAATAAAATAAACAGTTGTGCAGCTTTTTAAAAAGAATCTCTCCTTAAAAATTAGGCTTTGTTCATATTTACATTATGGTTGCTCTAAGCCTCACACACCTTATATTGGATAGATTAAATGTGATGTTACTGGCAGTACACTGTTTTCCAAAGTCACCCTTTTCTGTTAACAATATATTTTCAGTCTTAATGGATAACTTCAATTATTTCAGTATCTTTCCAAAATGAAATCTCATCGAATGTAAGTTGCAAGATGCCTAAAGCTGATCTTGTTTTTATTCTTTACCCTTCTGCTGTAACTCCATTTTGACCATTTGTTTTTAGACCTGTTACTGAGAACACTGTCAGCCAACATGTATCACAGTTTGCCCATTCGTCAGATGCGCAGGGCATGGTGTAATGTGGACATTGTGTAGATTTTTCTTACACAGCTTTGTTTTGAAAAACAAAAAAAATTTGTTATAAAAATCAAATAAAACCAAAATAATACTGGAAGTCTTTGGAAGAGTTTACACCAGTCATGAATGAATTGTAGATCATGATTTATTTATTCATACAGACAAGTACACTGTTCATTTGTAAGAATGCAACATTTAGATTTGCACCAGTGCTTTGGCTTCACAAAATATGGCTAGACATCCCATTCTTAGCTGCAGTAAAGATTGTGTTATTTTCAACCATCATTGCTTACAGCACAATGGACACTACAAAATAGGAATTACCCATAAATCTAATATATCCAGTACAAATATTTGTTTTGGCATTTCACTTTAACTGTCACGTTACTTAACAAAATAATTATTAAAGGCTGGTGATTGTTGAAGCGCAGAAATGCCACAGAGCATAACCCCACAAGAAAACAATGAGAAGTTGCTTCTTTCTATAAACAGAACCTGTAAAAACTCAAAATATTTGAATAAAAGTGTTAACATTCCATGGAGCTTCTTATCCAACAGCATCTGTGTTGTGTTTTGACACTGGACTGGAGAAAGGATGAAGGGAAACTAACCACCTGTCTGTCATTCAATCTGCCCAATATGTCTAAATGGAAAACAGTGTTAAAATATTAATGACTGAAGCGCCGTAGTAGCCTGATGGCTGCTGTCTGTTTTCTGCCTAAAGGTTGAAGCCAGTCAGGATTCCAAGTGTTACAAAGCAGGAAAATTGTTTAATGGGCTGTGATTATATTGCACAGTCTGAATCATTTTCTTAACTCCTGAGAACAAACACTTGATATATATCTCAATAGTGCTCTAGCTTTGCAACATACACATCAAAAAGGCCGACGTCATGATTGGCAGAGCAAAAACACAGCTCCAAAAGTAGCTAGACCATCATAGCACAAAACATACGGTCAACATCTGGACATAAGACACCTAGTAAAAGCACTATGAAGACCGGTATGTGCATGCGTAAGGACATGCCCAGGCAATATAAATAATGTTGTGGAGTGTTTTTCGATTAAGTTTTAAAAGGGATGAAAAGTTATAGAATATTTACAAACTGCACTTGAGGTTTCAGCCAAAATAACATTATGTGGATTTGCAGATGTTACAGTCTATTTACCATCTTTGATTGGTATGCAAACAGTTGAAAATAGTTTTTTGTTGGTCGTCCCTTGCAATCCAAACAAATCCCAGATATTTTATACAACTCACCAATAAATGCCAATCCACTGACATAGGCTGGAATACTGACGGTTAAACGGTTAACTACCCTTGAACATATAAAGTCTATAGTAGTTCACCACTGATAGCGACGGTAACTAACCTTTCTAACGTTTCTGTGTTTTCAGTGAGCACGAGTGGTTGCCTGTCAGCTGCTTTTAACACCTGTATTTATAACTGTCGAGAGGTGCTTTGGTCAGACTGCAGCAGTCTGACGATAGAAGGGTCGCTCTTGGCACCTTTGATAAATTCCTCAAGAGAGAGTCTGCCTACAGAGTAAGAAAAAAGGGAGGTTATTCAACCCATTTCCTTTAGTAACATTTTATTATAAACATGTAATATTTTCATAAAATATTTTGCAACAATCATTACAGTTTTAATGGCAACTAGTTCTTTACCAAAACCAAATCTGCATTCTGAAAAAAGTTTATTAGTTGGATCTGTAAGTCAGTAGTTTCTGTGTATGGTTGTATTAAACTTTTAGTTATATAAATACTAGCAATGAGTGGGAGACAGGCCTCAGGAGGAAGGCTTACCATCATTGTCCGTATCCATCTGGCGAAAAATCTTGTCTGTGCGTTTCTCTGGAGTTGACTCATCCTCGGGCATCTTCATCACCGATGATACCATTTTATAAATTGCCTATAAGATTAATTTAACAGTGTATCAAAACATATGGTAATTGTAAGAAAACAATTTCACGCTCAAGAGGGACTGGGTTTCCATAAAATACTTTACATTGTCTGTTTAACTGATGCATAAAATTCAGTCAAAGTTACGACCGCAGCATGCTGTGATTACATGGAGCTGAATTATAATGCGCTCATGGTCATGAGACATTTTTTTATTATAAAGCTACTAGCAGTCAAAACTGACTGGTAACCTCACATAAAATTTCACAGTTCCCCTATTGTTGTTGTCACGTTTTCCAAGTCAGGTAAAGGCAATCAATGCAAATGTTCAAGAGATCATTACTTTGGCACGTTCCCATATTGTTTTATGACATGCCTTTCCTTTGCAGGTGTAAAAGAGCCATCTATTTCATTAACATTGAGAGTCAACAGTTCCTTTGAAGTAGTGAACAAAGCCTTTGTGTTTGGCCACCATTTGTGGCAAGACCATATGGCCTGTGGAACACTTGATTGAGGAGATCTGTTTATTCAGGCCATCTGTATCACCAAACATTAGACTGAGCCAATATTGATATGGAACAAGCTGCTTTAAAAAACAATGGATCGTCACGTAAAATGCAGAAATGTAAATTAAACTTAAAATGAGTAAAAAGTACTTAAAGTTTGTCTTTCAACCCGTCCAAGAATACACAGTATAGCATATGCATCAGCATTCTGTTATTCAGTACAGCATCTGGCTGCATGACACCATGTCCTGACTGGCCACACATTTATTTGTCATTTAAATTTTGTGCCTGAAAATGCTGGATGTTGTGTCTGGTTAGGATGCAGTGTAAAAGGATGCTCTGGACTCACCTGTACAATCTCCAGCATTTCAGCCCGACTGATGTATCCGTTGCCGTCCAAATCATACATGCTAAAGGCCCATCGAAGCTTCTGTTCTAGACCTCCACGCGAGGTAACGCTCAGAGCAATAATGAACTCCCGGAAGTCAATGGTGGTGTCGCTGTTGGTATCGAAAGTACGAAATACATGCTCTGCAAACTTTGAAGCATCACCATATGGAAAGAAATTGGCATAGATTTTCTTGAACTCCTCAACCGTTAGGTGACCTGAGGGACAGTCCTTGAGAAAACCACGGTACCACTCCTGGAGCTCATGGTCGGTGAACTCTGTGTTCTCTCGCAGGTCGTTCAGAACTTCAGGGCGCAGCTTGCTGTTCTGTTTACCCATGATGAAACTCTCTCACTGACTTTTCCCAGATCCTCTCCTCTGCTCGCCTACAGGTCCTTTTAGCACTCTACACAAGCACAAAGAAATAAGAGATATTTTTACACCTAAATTAGCCTCTTTTATACCTTCTACACAGGAGACAAAAACAGATTCACGTTTCCTCTGTGAGATGTAGGTTTCGGAATAATGGAAAATGTGTAACCGTTCTAAACAGAAGGAATGGATCCTGGTATCCATGGAAACTGTTTAATACCTTGTTAAGGTGGGAATTTATTGACTCCTTCGCCATGGGGTAGGAGATGGGGTTAAAGGGGAAGGGGGAAACCTCCAGCATTCGGGGAAGGATTCGGTGACGCTAATGTGAGTGCGTAACTGTCACCACACAACCTTTAAAACAATCAAGACAGCTTGTGTTACCAGGGAGATGACAGAGAGATGTGTTTTTTGCATGTGTGTGGGTAATTTGGAACAGTTGGTGTCTTTTACTGTACGTGAGCCTATGCTCACAGCGTTAAGAGGGGGCAGAGAGTGAGGCGCCTACGGTTCTATTTAAACAAATCATATAAAGACCATATAAAAGGAGAGGTGGCAGGGACAGTGAAATTTAATGATAGGTTACGTAAGTGTGTTACATGGCCATATGCACTCTCTCTTTACCGTGTCTTTCTACCACAGTCTCTGCATTCATTTCTCAGTTGGTCCCTTTCTCACAAATTGTTCCTGTTCTTAATATTATTTTAGTAAGTTTAGTACTGTATTTCAGACTTGCGTGTGAAGTGTAAGCATATTTGCCATCCTTTACACAAAGAAAATACTACCTATATATTAACTGTCTATCATTTAATATACATTAAAGAATAATACATTGTTAATATATTGTTATAGTTGTTTTAGTATCGCAATATATTGTATGACACAAAGAATTGCTGCTTTTCATTTACTGAAAAATAGAATGTATTCCTGTTTTATATTGTTATGTTGTGTGCACCAAACGCGAGTAAATTACATACAAAGTCCAGCCAGACGCTCGTGATGATGGGCAGTTCAGCTGATGACAAATACAGCCACAACCTACAAGTCATCCAGAACCAGAATTATATTGGACAGACCTAATAACCTTTTTTTTTCCTATCCTCACTAGTTCTTTCCTCTTTTCACTAACCAGCCCGGCAAACTATTTCCTAAGAATCTCACAGTTTACAGTAATTATTCTCTCTGGAGTTGCAGCAGTGCTATTTTAATATGCCAGAGGAGAACTGGCTCTCCCGGTTGAGTCTGGCCTCTCCCAAGGTTTTTTTTCTCCACTCTTATACACATATACATCTTAGTGGAGTTTTGGTTCCTTGCCACCGTTACTCACTGGGAGACTGCTGATTTAGTTTAATCCATAAATATAAGCAACTTGCTTTTAACACACACATGCACGTTAACATATTTGAACAAATATATTCTTTCCGCACGTTTTGGTATTATTGCAAATTGTTCTGGTATATTGTAATTTTAGGCTCCCAGTCCTGATAACAATATTTAAAATAATAATATACTTAAATTAAATAATATACTTTGACTGAATAATTTATGGTTTCTCTGACAATCCACTGACATCAGTGTGCATGGCATAGAGAAAAACTTGCAATAATACCATTTATCTAAATACATTATTATACATTACATTTTTCCCCTAGTATTAATTTTATTTTTTTTTTATTATTTTTTATTATGATGTATGTAAAGCTGCTTTGCAACAATGTAAATCGTGAAATTATGGTTCCAATAATATTGTCGTGAACAATATTGTTACGTCCCTAATTGACACGCATCATCTATTACAATAAATATTGTACCGTGGACTTTAAAATTACAAATGATGAAACATGCCATAAGCATCCTCTTTTCTTTATCCTCTAATCATAACTGTTAGAGTTATGAGTTATAGTATGAGATGGGTCAAATTATCTAAAAATCCCTTTTATAAAATAAAATATTGGCACCAGATGGACCAAAGGTAACATCTATAATTTTTTCTAACATTCTCTATGTTAGGCCCGGAAGACCTATCGTTCCATACAGTCAAGTGACCACGATAATATTGAGTAAATTTTGCTATTGCGATAACACGATATCGGTAATATTGTTACATCCCTAATTGACACGCATCATCTTCGCAAGTTGAAAAATTTCAACTCGAGAGAGAAATTTGTGCGAAAAGCTCATTGACACCTACTGTTTGACGGCTCCGGACACGTGAAGACACTCCCGTCGCGTATGTTTTCTTGCGAGTAATAAAGAGCGAGGAACGTGATTATTCGCCTCTGGTCTGAACACAGCATTAAAGTATTATTTAATATATTAAATTATATTTTCAGTATGTTCCCATATAGTTTTGTTTCGTAAGACAAAGCTTTTCAAATCAATGCAGAATGACACAAAAACAGTATGAAGAGCTCTATGTGGGATTTTCTTTCTGTTCTGTGTATCTAAAAGCTCTACTCTTCCCTGTTTTAGTTCAGTCTCCTGGATGAAAGAGCACAGTTCATCACGGATACAAACCAGTGATCTTGTAAATACCTTCTGCTTTCTTTTTTACTGCATCTAATAACAAAACTGTTGCATGACCTAAAAACACTCCATTTTTAGTGCTACCATCATTGCTGTGCTGCACCATTTTTATGTGAGAACGTAAAAACACTATCAGTTAAAACATCCATTTTAAAGAAGCTACAACATTACCTCATCCACTTATTAGAAATACATTTCATAAACATTTTTAGACATGTCATCATGGCCACCTCTTCAAAAAACATTTTACTCAGTCTGCCAACTTGCCATGACTGTCATAAGGGTGGCTCCTCCTATGGCTGGAGTCACATGGTTGAAGGCTACTGGCCTGGCAACACACAGACAGACATAAACATGGGCGTAGCTTTCTGCTCCCTCCCCCTTTTCCCTCAGACCGAGCCACAAGAAACCCAAAACTTTCCATTCTGAAGAAAAAAAATGTTTCACGTGCTTCGGTCAAATGGAACAATTATGAAACAAGACGGGTCCCTACAACCCTTGATATGGTGGAAAGAACAACATCACAGGGGGCGGATATTTTGAGCTGAGATTCAGGCCCAAATGTTCCCTGTGAAGAGGAACCAAAATGAAAGACATAATGAGAGGAGCAAAAAGTTGAACATAGACCCAATCTTTCAAAATGCTTGAAAAGCCCTTCGCAAAAATTGAATCCGAACAGACCGTCTAAGCGTGAGACACATCTCCTTGGATGAATTGTGGGTGGAGAGCAGATGGTGTATTACTGCATGCTCCAATACCTCATGATTTAGAAGCATCCTCTGCTTCTCAATCACAAACCATAATGCTTTACAGGTTGTTTCACAACTGCTGTCTTTCTATAAACGATACAAGTGAAACCCACACACGTTGAAGTCACCAGGGAAAACTGTAGCTTCTCATATCAACACTTTAGGCTGAAAGTATGTCTGAAAATAAGGATATATGTTTGGAAAGCCTCAACGCTAAACTGTACAGTTGATGTGATGTTTCTTATAAATATCTAAAACTTCTTGTGTTGATGGTGTTTTATTTTTTTATCTGACTGTCAAGACAAGCTTATATCTACTTCTTAGGACTTCTCTTTTTACTGTAGTTGCAAAAAAACTTTTCTTTATTTCCCTCCTTTCTCTTACTGGAGTTGCCCCTATTTCCATCTCTAAGACATCAACCCTGCCAGTCTGGCAAAGGTTAGGGTTAGGCCTAGCCACCACATTCCACACTCACATGATACGTTTCCTTCAGGCCTGTGGGAGACTACACTTCTTTCTTACAAAGCTATACAGTTCAACTGTATTCCTGGGAATCAAACCCATCACTGTTGACATCACAAAGCTATACCAGTTGAGCTTCAGAAAAGCCAGAAATGTTATTCCCAAATAACAAAAGCAAAATGCATTGTCTGACATGCCCATGCATTTTGTTTCTTCACAAGTTTTGTCAAAGTTGTCTCTTAACAAAGACATTTAACTTGCCAAGCATTGTCCTCCCACTCAGGACCAAAAAAAAACGGTGCCTGGACAGCGTGGGACACACTTCGTCGTGGTACACATCCCACAATCCAACAGGCAGTACAGTATTCATCTCTGACCCACCATGCATAAAACATCAGCTCCATTAACTCTGAGTATGTGTGTGTGTGCTGATGTGAGGCTCATTAAGCCTTCGATTCCCCATGCAACCTAACTAGAATGCACCCTGACAGGTGTCAAAGGATCAGTAGAACAGACTACACGGCCTTTCTGCTGCTCCAGTGGACCATGAAATTACAGGAAAACAAACAATCTGCTTGTACCCTGATCTGAGAATTCACAGCATTTTTCCCTGAATGGCTTTTCGCTAAATGTAATAGTGTCACAGGGTCATCCAAGACATTCCCCATTAACACATTTTGCTCGTTTTCACCAGAAATCCAGACCAGAATGAGAGAGAGAAATGAAACGCTGATAGAGGATCGGGGTTCTTGACAGGTTTGTTCTGTCGTTGGCCTCGGCCAGGTATGCCACAGAGATGATTGCCAGGCTTCATGGAGAGACTTGATTGGAAAAGTGGGAAATGGACTTCCTACCCCTGTTGTGAGGATCCAGCTGTGACCCACTAGGTGCTCATAACTCAAGAGATATTAAGAACATTACCAATGGCAACATACAGTATGTAGAAGATAACCTATTGTTGTTTTTACCGCATACATTCAAGGCGTTTCATGGCAAATTGACTTAATTTTCACCAAACCTACAAAAACCGAAACGGCCACACCTACCATCTGCTAAACCCCACAGATTGATCATTTTCGATGGCTAATAATGGTATATACAACTTTTGTGCTATAAGGAACTGTTTATTCATTCCAAGAAGGCAGAATATAGACCGCTATGATTCATGCAAATAACGGGTTTTCATTCCAGCGGGCGCAGGAAAAAACGTCAGAGAAAACGTAGATAAAACACACGAAATAATTGAAAAAGCTTAATATATTTCACTTACCAATGTGAAACGAAAGAGATTATGTGTTCCTCAATTTGACAGTTGTACACTTTCGTTAATCCGTTTGGTTTTAGAGAGCTCTCACAAAACTTTCAACATTTTCGCTATGATACAAACCCTCCCCAAAATCTTGTCTTTACAAACTATAGAAAATGACAAAATGTATCCTGTATTCAAAATGTCAAGCTGTAGGTTTAATACGAGAGATTAAAAAAGTTACACATTCTAAAATATTTTATAGACATCCTAAAGGCGCACTTGAAACCTCATCATTGAGCGAGAGACCTGACACCGCACGAGCCCTGCTCAGTTGTCAATGGACGAGTCCACAGCTAAACTCTAGGGGACGCTTAAACTATATTTAAAAAGGCGCGGTCAGTATTATATTTGGAAACATTCGCATCATAAACGCATCTTTCATCTTGTCGGAACCTACATAATATGATGACAAAATTTACATTACGTACAGATTTCGCAAATAAGTCATTTCTGTTTATACACAGCGTCTAAGTCAAGAAGTACACCCGCGGAGCTCCTTGGACCAATCCATACACACAAGTAGAGCAGACTTCAACGGTTGTATGTACGTTTTTATGCTCATTAGATTATTTTCGTTTCTTTGGTTAAACGTAGTTTTGTCGATGGAAAACGAGAAAAACATTAAATAAGTACTTACTTTACCTACTGTTTAATAAACTAAACAGTGTCGATGCACGTGTCATACAGTAACTGTTAAATGGAAAGTTGTCGTGATGACATCATTAACGTAGGTGTGTGCACATATGGATACTGCATTCAAAATATAAGAAGGGGTTTAGAGATTAACATAACGGTATTCTCCCAATTGGTAATACTGTTTCCATCCTCAGTAGATTCAGTTGTTGTAAACATCTTTGTCAAGTCAAATACTTCAATCATAAATACTGTTGTGGGAGTGTTTAAAGTAAAATACAGTGATTAGATATGAATTTTACCTGACGGTCTATTTTACCTGACATAATCCTGCAAATAAACGTTGAGCATAAAACCAGGTCCTTGCGATTGCAAAATCTTCTGTCTTTTTCGCAAGCATAGGATAGTTGCAGGAAAGAACTCGCAATAGAGTAAAAAAAGTTGCTGATGGGATGCGTTAGATTTTTGCTTACACGTTTAAGACATGTATGGAAAATCCTCGAGTCTGTGAACTTGAAATGGAAACCATGATGGAAATATTCTTAACATCTCCACATGGGGGCAGCAGACTTGCGTTTTGATTCCACCAGAAGCCTACAGCATATATGGATTGTGATATTGCTGTATGTTTTCTCTATGTTCCTGTATATAGTGGCCGTATATTTTTATATGCTGATACTTTAAAACACATTTCATGAAACCTATTTGGATAGCACATATAAGGACACAATTATAAGGACTTGTGTTAAAGGAGTCATATAACCTGGCTAAAACAAATATTATTGATTGTTTTAGAGGTAATGCAATGTGTATACACGATTTAAGGTTCAAAAACTCTGTATTTCCACATACCGTGCATGTTTGTATCTCCTCTTTGCCCCGCCTCTCTGAAACGCGTGGATTTTTTACAAAACTCATCGCTCTGAAAAGCGAGGTGTGATATGATTGGCCAGATAACCAGTGCGTAGTTATTGGACAAATACTGCAAGCGTGTGACGGAAATGTAACGCTTCTTACCATTATTTGGAACATCAGGTTCCAAACCAATTGTACTGACAGGTACACCCACCTTACCTGGTAAACATTTGAGCGGTCTTAGTCAACTCATACCACAAACTGACGTAGATGTGTGGGGGTGTGGTTACACAAGGTGTTTCAGGCAGGTCTGGGTGAGCAGTCGCTTTTAGATAGAATGCATATTTTGTTCCGACACTTAAATTTTTTTAATTTTATGTGTCTAATACATGCATGGGGCCATGGGCAACTTATAACACACCAAAGACACAGAAAAACACAAGTTCACGCCATATGACCCCTTTTGCAAAACAGAAAAACATTACATATCTCTGTTGTGTTTTTACAAATGGCCTTTGCTCTTGAAAGATGAGGTGCATAAATCAGCTATGAAGCTATCAAAACTTTTTTTAAATATGAACATAATATTTGTATTGATGTATTTTAATTTATGAATGGACCCCAGACCTGTATAACACATCCCGCTTTTACAAATGATTCTTGTTGACCTCCCAAGTGAAAGAAAAATTAAAGCACATAAAGTTCCAGTGAATGACAATGTAAAATCTAACCTAATCTCATTTCTAAAATATAAGTGGCAATACAAAAAAGTTCAATATTTTTTCATTCAACTGCCCCAAAAAGTGCACAAGCTTCAAAATATTTAAATCCCTTTCAAAGTAGTTAATGTAGTTGAATTTAGTTGTACAACAGTTTAATTTTGTTTTTTATATCACTCAGTTCTACATTATACATTTTATTCTAGCCTTTTTTATATTTTATACAGGACCTGATTTATTTTAACTTTAAAACAAACAGTACAAAGTGGTTCATGGGTTAGACATGATTGATTTTGGTCTGTTTATTTGGCATAAAATCAACCAACCATTATGATGCCAATAACTTCCACCAATCAGATTAAAGAAATTGTCACATCAAAAAACGTCCCTGCATTATTTAAACATAATGTTACTCTGACCACTGAACATTATCTAGAGGCAGAAATGTTTTACTGGTTAACATTTGCAGGGGATTAATACATTTTGTCTGAATATTGAGCAATGCTGCAAATTATTGCTTAATTGATATTGGGTACTTACAGACATGTGAGTCAGTATGTAGAACCATTAGCTGACATCATGGTGATATCATGATGTGTATTTATTTAGTGTTGTGTCAAGAGCATGTCTGAGGCATGCCTGTAGTCAGGGTGAAGTACATGTTGCATCTATTGCATGGCCACAATATACAAATGTGTCGAGCAATGTCCAGTCTTAACATTTACAATACCCATTATTTTCAGCCTTATTAAAGTTACTGTACTTTACTCTATGGACTTTACCTTTGAACCAAACTGAATGAAGAAAATGTTAAATTAAGGCTAAATGTTTTCCGCTATTAAGAATTTTATACAGTACAAGAAATTGTATACGAACCAAGTCTGAAAAATCAGTTAGCAGACTTAAAAAGATCTTCTCTGGCCTTAAATATCATTCTTTGAAAACACAGAATGATAAGACTATTACAAGATTTTACAGACCCATAACACAACTGGAGGACTTCAAACCGACAAATATCTTTTTCAGTTAGATCCATGGTATTGTCTACTCTAAGCAGATCTCTTGTATAGGTATAATCTATAGCTGAACTGGGATAAAAGATAAGCTCATCAATGGATGAACGAAGGTTGGATCCTGACCAAAGTCCACATTGCAGTATGTACATGAACAAATGTGTCTAAAAAAGTACAGTGGGGTCACGTGTGTGAATTAGTGTGAAAGTAATATGAATAAAAAAATATTGCATAATTGGACAAAACTTGATTGACAATTGGACAGGGATTGAAACAGGACTAGGCCATGGTTAAATTAGGAATTTCAAGTCGTTTTTAAAAAATGTACAAGAAACGTGTGGATCTTGAGACAAAACAATCACACTAATATATTTTAAAGGAGACTTTCTTTTGCTGTTTTTGAAGCTTTGATTATGTTTTTTGGGTGTTTAACAGTGGATGTTTCTAGTTTCGCTTTATATTTCACATATCAAGTCTATTGGTCACCGCTGTGCGCTGTACTCTTTGTACAAAACGACTGAATTTAGTACTATCCGGGAACCCCCCCCTCACAGATTAGTACTGACATGATTACAGTAACATATTTACATTACTGTAACATTTTGTAGAGTTGTAAAATTATTAATTATTTATTTTTATTAAATGTATGTGAGACTTATGTTTTTGCACAATAAAGCAGCAGACAAAACACATGTTCATGCTCAGAAACCCTGCAGTGATCAGTCTGGGTCGATAAAGTGGACGATAAAAACGTCTTGTTCAGTTACAGGACATGTAATGTGTATTTACAGCTAAAAACTATCTGCAGCTCACTTAACTTTTTTTGTTTGGTCAAATATAAAAAACAGACCTTAGGCATGATTAACATGTTACAAAAAGACAGTCCCATATGGGTTAGATTACAAGTAAAATAAATCTTTAAATGTTTTTAATCTTTATAGAGTTATTAATATTTTCCTCACCCATTCTTATTAAATAATGTTATTAGAGTAAGCTCAGACTTATTTTTAGTACAGTATACAGTATCTGTCTGTACAGTATATTGAGGTCAGATTTACACATTTTTACAGCAGCTTCTAATGGTGTCTGGCACAAAGACTGATAAATGTGTGTATATGTGATATGCGGCATGCACAGTGTGACATAAGCCTTACATCAGCACAAAATCAAGGTTTCAATGTTCACTAGTTATTGAGAACAAAATCGATTGGATTAACACATTAATGATTTATGACTACTTTAAAGATCTTTGACCGTACTTTGTCTCTTTGACCGACAAAATGAAACTTTTTCATTTTAGTAATTTTTTCTGTAAGTTAAAAATATATATGCATGCATGTTTCTTTTATCTCATCCTAAAAACTTCTCAATCTTCCGTCTGCTGTGAAAAATGATGCATGCATGAGAATGAAATTGCACCAGATCAAGACATCTTTCTCCATGTACAGTGTACACTATGTACCATATCAATGTGTCTCACATTATTAATTAAAATGTATATCGTATATATTGAGTTAAACAGACACACCTATAACTTATTATGATTTTTTTGTGTATGTTATTCTTATTTACATAAGGACATCATAATGTTAAATAGCAAAATATAAAATTATTTAAAATTAACCTAATTCGAAAGGCATGACGTGAAGCTAAATCTGTCTGTTCTTTTTATGTAAGATAACATTTACTAGCCTATGTCTGTCTTTATCTAAATCTTGATATCAGTGGACTTTTAATTACGCACTTATGATAAAATGGTGCTGCTGTAGGTTCTCCCTTTTCTTGTGGGTTTTTTGTGCCATTTATTGGATAAATATAAAAGTAAACACATTTTTCAATAACCTATCACCAGTTGGCAACACTGCACCGGTGTTTCTGTGGCTCGAGTGGTAGAGTGTGGTGATGGCAATTAAAAAAAACAATAAAACATCTTTTATACACAAGTGTTTATGAAAAAACTATATTGAAATAGTAAACAAAATAAATGAACATCTCCTTTTCGCAATGCACAGCTGTCTAATCAATGAACAAACCTGTCCTAACACTATATCAACAGTTTGTACAGCCAAACTTTGAGCTCTAACTAAAGACAGGTCCTTCCCAAAAACTCAATGCACCGTGAAAACCACAGCCTTGTTATCATGTTGCATGAAATTGAATCGCCAGTGTCCTAAATGTTTAGTTGGATCAAAGCTGATTTTATGTTGATAAGATATTAGGGAATTAGGGAGACAGTTTTTTTAATTCTGCAGAGTAGACACGTTCATGCACACAGGAGTGAAGATCAAGATCATGTGTCTTATTGTGTTTAGGAAGAGGACTGTAAGTGTATTTGAACCAGTCATTGGCGGAAGTCTTACAATAGCAATGCAGAAATCAGTTCATTAACCACAAACCACAGGCAAGGAAACAGACACTTACTAATGAACAGAAAGGGTGCCTCTCAGTATGCTCCCTCGTCACTGTCTTCACATCATCACATCTTCAAATTACACTCAAACATGCATAAATATAATATACTTAAGCCTTGTTTATTTATGATACTTAAGCCTTTATGTTTTATGTTATTGTAAATTTCAGAAAGTATATTTAAAATCTATGCAGAGCATATTTGACATATTTTCATGTACGTACATTTCTGAGCACTTTTAAGCATGTTCTAAACTTAATTTTAATATATTGGGGATATGAACCCTACCTTAAGTATTCATTTAACTTTATTCTGTTATATATTTATAAAGTATATTGTCTGTCATCATTAATTGCCGTCGCTTTGAAGTGATGCTAAAGAGAGGGAGGATATGCCATTTCCATTCCATTCCATTTTCTACCGCTTGTCCGAACTACCTCGGGTCACGGGGAGCCTGCGCCTATCTCAGGAGTCATCGGGCATCAAGGCAGGATACACCCTGGATGGAGTGCCAACCCATCGCAGGGCACACACACTCACTCATTCACTCACGCACTCACACCCTACGGACAATTTTTTCCAGAGATGCCAATCAACCTACCATGCATGTCTTTGGACCAGGGGAGGAAACCGGAGTACCCGGAGGAAACCCCCGAGGCACGGGGAGAACATGCAAACTCCACACACACAAGTCGGAAGCGGGAATCGAACCCCCAACCCTGGAGGTGTGAGGCGAACGTGCTAACCACTAAGCCACCGTCACTAAGATCACTAAGAATATCTGACATACAAAAGACTCTATTGGAATAAATAACTTTTTGGTGCATCACGACTTGGACAAATGTGAATGGTATATTTACCCTCTAAAGAAAATAAGTAAACAGGACAAAAGGGGCAAAATGTTTAATCATTTATTCCAGTCATGGTATCAGTCTGGTCTCATATCTGATTGGAAATATCTGATTGGCAATATCCTTGGGGAAGATTGACAAAATAAAATGCAGCCAAATAAATATGTTGGTGTAGAAGATACTATGTTATTAGATATACAGGCTGAGATTAGTCATATGACCGTCTTGTTTATTTGTTTTGGTTGGCTAGTGTCTTGCATCTCATTAAGTAGACATGAAGGAGATTGTATTAATTAATTGTTGTGAAAAGTTGTGAGATAAAAAATAATTTCCTCTGTATATCACAAAGACGGGTGTAAATTGAACAATAAACTAAATTCATTTCCAAAACATTTCCTATACATAACTGGACAAGTATCCATTCTTTCATCTATCTCTTCAGTTAAATGAAATTGACTCCTTATTTTAAACTAGTTGCCTTTGTCCTGCCACAGAGGCACATTATATGAACTTTGGAATGGGCTCAATGTGACTGCATCCCCACCCAACCCCCCCCCCTCCGCTGTATGACCTGACTTAGTATATAAAGCCATTGGCAACGGTTATACAGCAGGATACATCTAAATACGTATCTTAAGGAGAGAGCTTAACTGAACCCATAATGGGGAACAATAAGCTCTGCCTTTTGCTACTGCTATGCACTACAGTTTTGACAAGTAAGTAAACATTAATGTCTGTGGAAATACCTTAAGTCTAATTTCGTTTTCTGGTATATTTATTTTTGTGAGAGTGTATTTATTTTATGGGGATCTGTTCTACTGTTTCATTTGAATAAATGTTTGCTGGTGCTTTGATATTGTCTGTATAATCCTCATGTTTTACATTTGCAGATGCTCAAGATGAGGAGACACCATGCCTTTGTATGTGCTTAAATATTATTTGACATCTTTACTCAAATTGTTTTTCTAGAAAATATATAGAGTACATATTGTATACTTTTTCATGATGTTTGGTTTTAAAACTAATAGTACAATTTGTTACTTATTTAATAATTAATCTCTTCGTTTTATAAAAAGCAAAATATTAATTTAAAGTTGTAGTCTTCCGTCAGCTTCCTCAGTGTTTACGATGTGATTTGTGTTTGCCTAGTGGCCAAAAGGTACAAGAGCTTTCACAAGTATGAATACAGTTATGAAACGGAGTCCCTAAATGCCCTGAATCAAGCAATCAATGGCCCCAAGGCCAGCTGCAAGGTACATGCGTGACAATATTTTGATTCCTTTCGTTTGTTTGAATTTCCAAACATTGTATAACAGACTTTCCTGTTTTAAATAGGTTGAAATTGAAGTCCCGGGCACATGCAGCTACATTGTGCGAACAACTAGCTGTACCTTGAGTGAGGTAACCGATGTTGATGGTGAAGGAAACCCTGTCTTTGGGTCATCTGCTGGGGCAGATACCTTCAGGGCTGCCATGGAGAAGTATGTTCTTCCAACACAGTCTCGGGGGAATTCGTGACATTGTCACAAACTGTAATCTATTAATTAGTGTTTACTGACACAATTTAATACGTGGTATGTTTCATATACTGTATGTTTAAATATATATCAACGCAATCTGACGGGAATTCATACCTATTTTACAAGGTGGCTCATTCTTGCTAATTCCTATTTCTTACGATCTCATTGGTACGTTTTGTAATGATTTTACTTTTCCCCTGTGAATTAAGGGTTTGGAGTGAAGTAGGTTAAAATATGTACAACTTCTTTTGATATCAGGTTATGAATATATACATGTAAATACACGCAGTCTGTGTACTGAAAGTCGTGCTGAGTGACACGAAAAGAAAGACGTGCTGAGTGACATTAAAAAAAGGTTGACACGGAATAATGGGGAAATTCGTTTCGATGAACATGAATTAATAGATTCCAAATTTCGTGTCTATGCCACAAACTGTCGTGAGACTGGGTTGGTTCTTCAAGACATTTTTACTAGAAAATGATGTTAAATGTTTTTCTTATGTAAAGTTGGATGTTAATCATATTTGTGTACAAGCTGAAATCACATCCAGATCACAGGTAGTATTATATATTGAAATCAAACATAACACTACTTTAACCTAATTTATGAATCAGATTCATTCGATTTTAAGCAGGTTAGAGGAAACATTTTAATAGAATAAATAATCATATTGATATAATTTATATAACATAAATCAGTAATGAATGAATAATGATTTACTGTACCTAAATGTTATCTCTCAGGAACCCACTTAAGTTCACCGTTGATGAAAAGAATGAGATCAAGTTGTTCCCTGAGGACGATGAGCCAATCAACATTCTGAACATCAAGAGAGGTCTGATCTCTGCCCTTGCCGTGCCTTTGCTTGAAGAAGAACAAAACAAGAGAATGGTCAGTCATTCATTCTAAAATCATTGCTGTAACAAATTTTTACATTTGTGAAATAACGTTGACGGATCCATTACTTTTATAAACTTTTCCCCAAACCAGCCCACCATCTATGGGTTGTGTAAGACTGGCTACACTGTGAATGCCAGAGAGGATATTGCCACTGATGTGACTCTGAATAGAGACCTGTCCAAATGTGACAATTTCAGGCCCATCAAAGACCACACCAGCCCTTTGGCCCTTATCACAGGCATGGTAAGTAATTCACGTTTGTGTATGAATAAAACAAAATAACTCTATGAGCTGGATATCTGACAAGATCCGTCTGTTTCATTACTCAGCACTATCCCCTTACTCACCTGATCAGGAGCAGCCAAACTTGCAACTATAAGTTTGATAATACACAGAAGCACATGACCTCTGGTGTTTGCACCGAAAACCACATTCTTGTGCCTTTCTCTTACAAGTGAGTCAACTGTGAAAAACAAAGTTTTACTGGTTACAAATTTTTTGTAGGCTACTAAATAATATGTCTGAATATCAACAGAGGTCAGTATGGAGTTACTAATGTTGGAAAACAGTCTTTGACTTTGGTGGGAGTGACTACACACAATGACAGAATTTTTGAACACAGTAAGCAATCATTTAAAAATGTATCTTAATGATATTTTTATATGTAGTTTTTGTGGCCAAAAAGTAATCCTGTTCATTTTTTAGATGTTGCCAAGATGAGGACCCTGCATCTCGATGGCAGTGCCGAAACAGTTCATCCAATTGCGGATAAAAAAGACATGCTGGCTGTTCTGAGGGAACTGACTGGTCTTTCCGGTACCAAAAACGGACACAAAAGAGCCCACTTGGCTCACAAACTTGTGTCTGTAGTCCGCAAAATGAATGTTGAGGCCCTGACTGCTGGCCTACCAGAAGCCCTGGAGATTTCTCGGCCCCTGATGTACCAGGTGTTGTTTCAGTGTGGAACACCAGAATGCAGCAGTGCCATCATGCAGGTCCTCAGGACCTTTGACAGTTCCTCAGTAGAGATCGATGCTGCTGTGTATGCTTTGGGAATGGTACCCAACCCTTCCAGAGCCCTTGTCAAGGAAATGCTGGAGATGGCCAAATTCAAGGCCAGCAAGCCCATCTATTATGCTCTAAGTAATGCCGTTAGAAGGTGAGAAAAGGATAGTTTAACTATAATGATTTTCTACTTGATTTATTTTTATTTTAATCTTTAATGTTTTGCTTTGTATAAGGCTCTATGAAGCTGAAGGAAATGTCACCCCTGAGATTCAGGCAGTGGCCGGTTATGCCCTTGAACAGATTGGTGATTGCACAGGGAACCCGGAACAAATATACTTGTCCCTAAGGGTATGTAACCTTACAGTGAAGGCACTGCCTTCATAAATTAAACAAATATACACTAGAAACAGTGGGTAAAGCACTTACTGCATTTTTCTAATGTAAACAGTCAAACAACCTAATTGGTGTCAAAATTTTAGAGGAATACAGCATCTCTATTTCCTTCTAAAGCCATTACTGCATATTCTAATAGAATAAGAGTAAGGATGGAGCAGCGAAATGTCAAATGGGAGCTCTCATTGCTCTGATTGGCTCATTATCCTGTAATTCTGTTAATGTGGTGGACCACCTCTCATGTCTTCAAATCTTGCTGAATTTACTAAATTTAAGAAAAAAAGTTAAACTTAAAGACGGACGAACTGATGCGTTGCAACTGATGTTAGTGAGCAATCAGCTCATTTAATCGTGATTACTGCGATTGTCACAGACACGTAGGATTCATAAAAAAAACGGTAGGTGTGTTCGAGACCAATAAGCCTATGACATAAAGTGCCGCGAGATCGATTCGTAAGTAGACGGAAACCCCTCTCGCGGTTCTTTGATGTCCCTTTAAGGTTTTATTTAAACCTATTGACTACTTAAAAATTGTAATGTCCGGTCAAAAGTTCCGAAAACAATATTTGATTTTTGCCACAATATTATTTTAGTTATATCATTGATTTAAAAAAAATGATTGACATACATAGCTAAACATTAGAGTTAAAAAAGTATTAAAAAGTTTGGGTCAAACTGAGAGCTCTGTTTTTTTAAAACATCTAGGTTATTGGAAATATGGCTGCTGCGGTTGGAGCCGCAAGCCCTGCTTTGAAATCAGCAATTACACAGTGTGTAAAACAGCCGTCTGCAACACCCAAGGTCCAGCAAGCTGCTATTCAAGCTTTTAGACTGACGTCTGTCACTGAAGAGGTAATGTAGATATATTAAGTCATTACATGTTTTGTGTTGAATGGATAAACTGACATTATTATGGCTGTATTTCTAACAGGGCAGAGAGGTACTCATGCGGGTTCTTTTGGATGGAGCTGCTCCGATGCAAAATCGCATTGCTGCTTATCTCATTCTTATGAAGGATCCTCAGCCCTCTGAACTGGCTCAGTTGATCGCTGCTCTGCCTAACAATGGAAACGTCCAGGTCAGGAGCTTTGTTAACTCACATCTGAACAACATCCTGAGCTCCAAGGCACCAGAGACCAAAGAGTGAGTAAAACAAAAAAATATTGTTTCACAAAAACCTAGCAGAAATTAAATATAATTGCTTTTAATTTTCAGACTTAGAGAAAAGATTCTCAATGCCCTCCAAGGCAATAAGATTGGAGCTGTCATGGATCCAACCAAGTACTCCCGAAATTACAAGATTGGCTCTCTAGAGGGAAATGTAATATTTGAGTCTGAAGACCTTTTACCTAATGAAGTCATACTGGACATGACCCTGAATGCTTTTGGATATGACATAGACATGTTTGAGGTACAAGATTATTCGAAATGTTTAAAATCTCAGAGCTTTTACTTGTACATTTGTTTGTGGAATATAAGTTTGGGTGCATTTATGGGGTTTTCGGTTTAAGGTTCTGTCTTTTGCCTACACTTTTGTATGTTAATTTCTTTTTGGCATTTTGCATCCTTTTCGTTCTTTAAGATTGGGTTGAATGGTAAGGGACTCGAACCAACTATTGACGCCTTGATGGGTATTGATGGATTCTTCCGTGACACCATGCAAAAGACCATCAACTATGCTGCTGACAAAATGCCCAAAGGCAATGAATTTCTGGAGAGCATGTTCCCAAAACTATGGAATGAAATCAAGATGAAACAGGTATTTAAAACCAAAACTAATTCCACATTATTAATTTAGCAATCTTCATGGTATCAGTTTAATGCTAATGTACATTTTTCACACAGGCCCCTCAGAGCATCATCAAGGAAGTAACTAATAATGTTAACAAGCTCATCCAGAAACTGAAGGCTCAGGAAAACCCAGAAGCTATGATCTACCTGAGGCTTCTGGGTGCTGAACTTGGCTATCTCAAAACCAAGGATGTGGAGGAGATGGCCTATTCTGCTGCTTTGCTGACTAATAGCCTCGTAAAGATGTTCCCGACTGATGTAAAAATTGTTTAAATCACAATTAAAAAAATAATTAAATGTTACTTTTGTAAGTTAATGTTCAACAGATTCATAGTTGGTATTCCATAGCAAAACAGCAGAATGAAAAACCAACAACCGATGTCTTGCTCAAAAACACCATAATTATAGAATTCAAATGTATATACATTTCTTTTTTTGATACAGTTCTTCAAAAGCCTGTTTTCAAGTGCCAACAATGACCTTTTCCTTCACTACATCTTCATGGAAAATGAGTTTTATCTACCTACTGGTTCTGGAGTTCCACTGAGAATTGCTTTGTCTGGTACTTTTGCTCCAGGAGTAAAGGGAGGACTTAAATTTGGACGTGACATGGTATGAGACCAGCTGACTTTTACTGAGATTTTTTCCAAGCTTTACTAGATGAGATCATCTATTGCTGTTATTCTGTTCATTCATCAGAGCGAGATCGCCTTCATGCCATCTGCCAACATTGAGTTTGTTATTGAGGTTGGAGCTCTCTTACCTGAATACGTTCAGTCTGGTCTGGAGATGCATACCAACATTTACCATGAAAGTGGCATAAGAGCAAAGGTTGCCGTGTCCAACAAGCAGGTCAAGCTGACCATTCCTGCACCCCAAGATCCAACTAAGATCTTCAGTATGACGTAAGATATTTCACAGCTGTCTTAAGATCAATCATCTCAAACGTGTGTGAAAACATTGCGATGTTGATCCCCACATATATTACATGTATGTAAATTGTGTAATTTTTCAGCAACTCTTTGGTGTCAGTGAGCGGTACTGAAACAAAGACCATTCCTGTGTTAATGGATCAAGTCAAAATGAGAGAATGCACCCCTTTCATCCCTGGTGTAAATTACTGCAGTGATCTGCAGTATTCTGATGCCTACTCCAATGATGCCGCTCCCTACTTTCCCTTAACTGGTGATAGCAAGTAAGTCAAATTCTATACTTTTACAGGACATTGAATAACTTCACTTCTTCGCCGAAATTTAAAGATGAACTTTGACTCTTCCTTCAGATTTTCCATTGAGCTCCACCCCACTGGTGAGGTTTCCGAGTACACCGCTACCCTCGATTATGCATCTGAAGATAAGGTTGACAAAGTGACTTTTGCTGTGAAGGCCGAAGGTATACAAAATAATATCTTGTGAACTCTAGAATCTGAGATATATATTTTCTGTTACTCTACAAATTACAAGTGTCTCTTTTTCCACATCAGGAACATCCTTTGAGGGCACAGCCAAAGTAATGTTCGACAGACAGAAATACAGCGTGTCTGCGGATTTCCAAGTTCCTGACTTCGACCTGGAAGCTGGACTCAGGATTGGTGCTGTTGACCCCAGCACTAAGGGCAAAGCCACACATTCTATCCAGATCGACTTCATCAACAAGAACATACCCCAAGCATCTCTTATTGGCCTTGCTAAGTACGCACATGTTTGTATTAATATGTTTAAACAGTAGTGGCAACATTATTAATAATATGTTGAAAATAAGCTATGGTGTTCATTCGTAAATGTTCTTTTTATACTTTAGGATTCAGGTGATGAAGGATTCCATGCTAGTGATTCAGCTGCTCGTCCCTAATCTTCAGACTGATGCTAAAGTAACTGCAAACTTCAATTGTGTCGATGGCTATACATTAGAGCTGGAGAGTGACCTTAAGATTCCCGAGACATCCTCTGTGCAGAAAGTCATTATAAAATATGGTACAGATGGTAGATGTTTATATGTTATATACTGTATGTCCATGGTGGTGTTTGAGCACATTGTGAAAATGTTAATAATTTAAATACAACATTTTCAGATGCTAAGAAGATTGAAGCTGAGGTGAAATCTGACATGAGCTCTGAGATTGATACCGTCAAAGCTATGATCAGAGATTTTCTTGACCAGAAAGTCGGTCAGTCTGAAATGACTGTCAATGATATCTTGATCAAATCAGTTGAGGTAAGTTCAAAATAAATTCTTGAATAAAAAAAAAACGTAAAAATCGAAAAGCAAATGTTTTTAAATATAGCAGTTGGTCTATAATTCCATATAGGGCACAAATGGCTACCTAGAACAATATGCTGCTGGCATCCCATTTGTCGAAATCTTTAGGGTTCCTGCCGTCTCTGAATTCACTCTCCCGGAAAAGCTTTTCCTGAATGCGTGAGTGAATTAAATATTCTATTTATTTTATATTTAATTTTGATTTAATTTTATAAATGTTTTATACAATTTATTTCATTCATTTATAAATCAACACATTTTCAACAAGGTTCACAACAAAAACAATTTACAAATGCAAAAATCATGATGCATGATACAAAGTGATGCTTTGTAATAGCTAATATAGGTACAATAACAGGGAATCTGATTTTCTTTAAACAGTGAGGGGGCTGCCAAATACAAGTTCAGCCAGCAATATTACAACGTCACCATCCCTGTTCCTTTTGGTGGTAAATCTTCTGGAGATTTTAACATCCCTGCTGCCCTAACCACACCAGACTTTGAAGTACCTCAGCTTGGCCTGCAAGTTGCTTCCGCTAACATTCCTCTTCCAGAGGTCTTTTTTCCAGAGAAGCTGACGTTGATGCTGCCTGTTCTTGGAATGGCAGAGTTCTCCAGCAAACTGAACAGCAACCTCTACAACATGGAGGCTATTGTTTCTGCCGGCAAGGAACCTGAGAACCCAACTTATTCTACTAAATTTGAAGTAACTGGAAGCAGCCCCGTGGATATCCTGTCTCTAAAAGTTGAAGGTTAGGCTTTGTACATACAAAATAAATGGGTAGTTGACAAATATACTACAAATGTGTCCAATGGTGTGTGACATAGCAAACATTTTGAAAACATACTGTTAATAATATATTATTTTATATTATTAATATTTCTAATATAAAATAGCATAAGAGAGATATATCTTAATTGTTAGTTAGTTTTTCTACATTTTTCACATCACAGGACACATTTATTTGTCAACTACCCACATACAAAATGTGTACTACAGATGCAATACATAAAAAATATGCACACATTTATTTTTAAGTAACTATTTATATTTTTAAATAATTATATCCCTAGTCAGCCTGGTAATACCAAACTCTGCTACTTCGCTTTCCTTCGTAGACAGAAGCGAAATAAAATTGAGCGGAAGTACGAAGTCTGACGTAGTCAGGCTAATCCCTAGTACCATTGTTTTGCCATTTTTGTGATGTATTTCTCAACTTTCGAATCACTATAAGGATTTTTGACATGCTTTTAAAAGGAAATGTATATTTTCATTCACCAAGTTAAACACAGTAACTACACTTAATGTTAAACTTCTACTTATTCAACAAATTTAGGTTACATCAATTGCTTTCTAAAGTGCTTCCTATAGATGTGATAGGTTTAGCACACCTAACTAACGCCACAATTGATCAGTTCGTACAACAGCTCAACTGTAGATTTTGCAAGGATTATACAACAAGGTGTTTTATTAATATACTTTCAAATGAATTAAAATATAAAATTGATATTTACTGGAAAACTGCAGTAATCATTTGTACATGCTACCTTGGTGAATAAAAATATAAATTTCTTTCAAAATCAGAACTGTCTTTCTGACACTGAATGGAAGAATAATCTGTCTGTGTTATTTTTGTTGTGTTTAGGATCTGCTTCACTGATTGACACACCTAGTGACACTTTCAAAGTTGAGGTGAAAACTGCTGTCAATCACAAGCTGCTTGATGTCAGTGTTTCATTTCTTGGCGATGTGAAACCCGCTGCAAAAATCACAGTGAAGTCAAGCAGCAAGATTGAGGCAACCAGCCCCCTGGGTCTGAAGGTTTCTCTGGAACAAACAAGCCAGGCTGGACTCAATATTAAGGAGATCTCTGGAGATGGAAACCTGGTGGGATCTATCGAGATTGGTCCTCTGGATGTCAATGCAAATCTCAAGCAGTCACTTGTTCTCCATCCATTTAAGCCAGCAGGAAAAATTGATTCCTCTCTAGAGGTAAACTCAAACTTGCTCAGTGCACGGAATATATTAGAGGTTGCCCTTGATAATGGAGAATTTGCTGTGGTATCAAAAACAACTGCATTTGAAGACAATCTGACACACAATGTTGAAGTCACCTATAAGGAGTCTCTACTAGCTTTTAAGTCAAATGCAAAGGCTTTCGACCTGAACATTCGAAACATTGCTGAGGCTAGCACTAGATCTGACAAAGTTAACTTTAAGATTGAGGCTGCTGCTGACAGGTATGAAGATCTCTTCGAGTCCCGCTTTACAGCAGATCTGGATGTCAACGGATTGGATGTAAAACATAATGCCTCTGCAAAACTGGCTGAATATAAAGCTTCCCACCATTGTAGCCTGTCTCTGAACAAGGATGGCTTGGGGATGCAAGGCACAAACTTGCTGCATAGCCCTCTGACATTTGAGACCAACTTCAACGGCGCCCTTGATACATCAAAGCTTTCCCTGTCTACTGTGACAAAAGGTGACTTTAGTGAGATGACAAACTCACTGTCTGCATCTATGTCCTCTTTTGCTTTCACCTCCAAAGCGGAAGCCAAAGTTGCACATGGAACATCATATGCTCATGACATCTCCCTTCAGATGGAGCATAATAAGGCTTTAATGAACATCAACAATAATCTGACAGTTTCGCATGTCAGCCTGATTAATGAGGCCCAGCTGAAGGCACATCCATACAAAGCTGACCTGACTGGCAGTTTGAGGCTTGCCTATGGTGAGGAGGAACTGAAGCACACGTATGAGATTGGATACGCAGATCTGGTTACAACTGCAAAGTGCAGTGTTGCTGGTAAACTGATGGGATCTCACCTAAACCAAAACACAGAAATAGAGATTTCTGGACTTGCACTCACAGCCAGAAATGCTGCCCGTTTCAACTCTCAGCCCATGCGTTTTGACAATACCATTTATGTCACTGCTCTTCCATTCAGCCTCAATGTTGATGCCATCACCAACGCTGACAGTGACGTGAGTTTGTATGGAAAGCACAGCTCCCAAGTTTACTCAAAGTTTCTCATAAAGGCAGAGCCACTTGCGTTTGCACACTCTCATGAATGTAGACTCGCAATGACTCAGAATCTGGACAATGGTGTATCAATTGAAACCAACCTTAATAATAAGATTGACACTCTGCTGACACCCTCAGAGCAGAAGGCCACACTGAGAATGGAATCTAAGGTAAATAGCCATGTCCTCACCCAAGATCTACAGTTTTATAACACCCCTGAAAGGCTTGGACTAGAAATGTCTGGATCCATGATCACCAACCTCTTCAATACAGTTGACTGCGAAAAGAAAGACCACTCTCTCTCAGCCTTCTTAAAATATGATAAAAACGCAAACAGCCATGTTATCAACCTGCCATTAATGGACTACATCCCTAGAGTCCTGGAAAGAATTAAATTGACAGTTATTACAGTTGCGGAGTCCCTGCAGTATCACATCAACTCTGTAGATATTCAGAAGCTTCCAGATCACTTCAGAGATTTTATGAGTAATATAATCTAGAGGAAAGATTGAACCGAATGAGACAGTACTTGATTAGTCTTAATCAGAAATATGGAATCACTCAGGAGGAACTGGATGCTTCTCTTGTCAATCTAAGGACTGTTGTACAGAAGCTATTCACTAGCCTGGGCACATATGCAAATGAAATTGCAAAAATGTCTAACACATCAGTACTAACAGAGACCTTCAATGCATTCAATGAGAAATATGATGTGAAATCCATGGTTCTCGAAGTCATTAAGGCCATTAAAAATTTAACTGAAAAGATTGACATGGGGAAACTGAAGGACACCAGCTTTGCCTTCTTGCACGAACTTGATGAACAGTATGAAATCAAATCTTACCTGGAGGAGACTGTGGTTGAACTGAAGGAGATGGTTGAGGATTTTGAACTAGCAAGGTTTATTGAGGATTTGAAGGACTTTGTTATTGAGGGTTTGATGGACTTCCAAACATTTAGAGACTTTCTAGTAGAGGAAATCAACGAAATTATTGATAACGTAAAAGAACTCTTCACTGAAATTGACATCATGAAAGGGTTGAATGACTATGTCAGAGAATTTTTGGCAGAATTGGAGGTTGAAAAGTTGATCAGTGTGGATGAGTTTACCAAAAAGTTTGAACAGGCAGTTCAGGCTTTTACCAGCATTGTGCAAACAGTTCAGAACCTTTTGAGAGAAGTGTTAAATGAGCCCATCAGATATATGAGGGGAACAGAGATAAAGCAAATGATTGAGCACTTGAATGATTGCATTGATAATTTCATAAAGAATGTCAAATCATTTGACTACAATACATTTGTGGAGCAGGCCAACAGGAAACTCGAGAACATTGCATATGATCTAAATTTCCTGACTGTGGGACTTGAGATCCCGCAAAAACTTGAAAATGCCAGAGAATTCACCAACTTTGCTCTTTCCTCAGTAAAAGGCTTAATGGATTTTCTAGAGACAGAAGAAGTTGCTGATATGATTGATGCAATATTAAATCCAATCCAAACACTTTTGAGAGACTCTGCTGTCCTCAATGGTATTAGGGCATTTTTAGAAATGCTAAAAGACAAACTTATTGCGATAGACATGGAAGGGGACATTTATATTCCAGAGTTTTACATTCCAGGATTCTACAATATAGAGGCAACCACAATTTACTTTGATGATATTGAGGATTACATAAGAGAGATTCTAAACTTTATTATCAGCTTGACTGAAGTGCGCATGTTTGATCCTGAAGATTACTTTGGCACACTGAAACTTGACTTCCTCCCAGAGTTTCCTGTCATAACACTGCCGGAGGTCAAACTTGAACCAATCTCCTTCCCCGCCATCTCTAAATTCATTGAAAAGCACCAATTCTCAGATCTTAAGATCCCAGAATTTAAACTCCCAACTATTCCCAACGAGCTCACCATGCCATGCTTCGGAAAGCTGTACGGTGAAGTTAAAGTCAACATTCCTATTTTCACCATGAGAACTACTGCAGAATTCTACAATTCCACTGAAAGTACAGAAACTCCTCATTTCACAGCATCCGTTAATTCACAGGGAACATCTGAATATGAGATGTTCAAGTATAGCCTGGATTCCACAGCTCGGGTTGCTGTCCCTAAAATGAGTCGTTTGATCGTTGCTGAGACCCTGAGAATCACTCACAGTGCCCTAGGTGTTGATCATCAAGCTTCAGTGACACTCTATGGCTTATCAGCCCAGACTTTAGCCAGAACCACGGTGAAGGTAAACACTACACCATTCAGTGCAAACATTCTCAATACTGTACACTTGGCCCTGGAGGATGGAATGTCTGCAAATTTTAAAACAGTCTATGATGACAGGGTAAACATTCCTCTGTGCTCAACGACCATTCAGCATTCTCACACTCATGAACTAACTGCCAGCCAAGATGGCCTAAATTTTGTTCTGAACTTTAAAGACGATGGAAAAATGTATACGGTTAACCCGTCTGATGAGTTGACCTACAAGGAAGAGCTGAGTCTTAATATTAACCCAATGAAGTTCACACTAACTTACTTTGGAGATGTTGACAGTGTATATTTCAAATTAAAGGAGACAGCAAATGCTGAAGCTGTTGCCTTTAGCCACATTGACTTTAAGAGCCATATTGCTTATAGTTCTGATTCAGGGTCCTCTTTCTTGATAGATGCTGCAGGGAAGGCTCATCTCAGAGAAATGAAAGTAGATTTGACCTTAACCCATGACACAAAACTCGCTGGATTACTCACTGCTAACTTGTACAACTACTTGAACTTTTCAATGCATCCCACTGATGTGGTACTTGATTTCCAGAACAGGGCCAAGGTGAGCATCTCAGAGTTATATCTGTCAGCCAAGTTGGATTTAATGAATAATTACACCATGACGCTAAATAGCAACATGCAACGCATGAGCACTGTGGCACTTGCACGCTTCAACCAGGTAAAATATAGTCACAACTTAACATTTGAAAACAACAAGGCGGAGACTGGCTTTTATGCCGCAATGAATGCAGATGCCGATCTACAATTCCTAACCATCCCATTTAGCATTCCATCTATCCCACTTGATACACCATTCGTGGATTTCACAACTCTAGAAATCAAAGATATCAACTTATATGAGCATACTGGCCTTAAAAACGTGTTGACCACTACTGATCAGAGCATTGATGTAGATGCAAAGATTGTCTACCAGAAGAGCAAAACTCCACCCATAATTGAACTTGGCCTTATCTATGTACCTTCTCTGGGAAATCTGATATCTGAGCTGTCTTTCAAGTCCTCAGTATTCAACCTGAATGCTAACGCTGGTCTCTATGGGGAGGAAAACTTTGTGATTCGCTTTGGTGGTACATCTACCTCTGTGTTTGAATGTCTGAAGGCCAAGCTTGAAGGAACCAGCAGCCTAAGCACCAAAAGTAGATTAAAATTAGCCACTACTGTGGTCCTTGAAAATGTCCACATTAAAGGAACCCATAACAGCATTGCCGTTATGAATACAAATAACTTGGAAGCAGCACTGTCTGCAGGCACATCTGGAGATATCAACCTCCTTGTTCTTAAAGCTAAAGTCAACCACCAACTCGATGCTGACAACAAGCCACTTTCAAAGGCAGTTTCATCTCTGAAGACAGAGTATACTTTTGACATTCCTATTATTGAGCTTGTTGGAAATGGAGATGCTGAAAACACACTGAAATTTGAAGGGGCTTCTAATTTCGTCTCGGCTGAGACGGCCACGAAGGGTAAATTAACTGGAACATTCCTGGATGGTGGCACCTTAAACGGAGTTCTGAATAACGACGAATCCATCTACCTGAATGGTGATAGTTTGCGATCCACTCTGAAGACAACTGGCAATGCCAACTTGAATTATGGAGATCTCAAACTCGAATTTGATGTGGATGAAAGCTTGGCCTTGGAGGGAGCTGTTAATCGTTTATATGCTCTGCTAAAACTTTCTTCCAACAATGAAGTAAATATTGGACAGCTCAACACAAAAGGAAAGCATACTGCTCAGGCTATAGTTGATCTGGATCTTCTTAAGTCACTGGAGGCTGATATTAAAGTTGACTTGTCTCAGCCAAGCACCTTCGGTAACATTGGCATCTCTGAGGCATTGGTAGTGGAGTTCACTGTACCCAAGCAGAAAATCGATTACATCTCAAAGATCATCTCTCCAGTATATAGCATGGATGTTGTTGCTAACCTAAACGGAAATGCCCCAGTCTTCAAAGGTATTTTCAAGTCTACGACTACTTCACCAGCTGGGTTCCTGCAGTATGATCTTGACAGTGAGTATTTACAAAGCTGTTCAATGCTTTGTTTTACTACAGTAAATGGAATTAATAACATTATTGCCTGGTTATTTGGAAGTGTTTAATTTATGCTTTTTTACAAAACAGGCTCCATGAGTACTAAAATGGACAATGATGCCCTGACTGTTGAAGCTAATGCTGTACTTACACATGCAGACTTTACTATGGACATCAGCAATGTTATTAGCATGAGGTAAAAAAAAGTGTTTTTTAATCCAAAAAAGACTTGGATACATCAATAATTCTGAGTGTTAACCTGCTTTAATTGACAAACTAACAACTAAGGCTACTTATACATTTTTATTTAAGCGATCCCAACCACACCCTGAATGTGGATATCACTAGTCCAACATTCACTGACGTAAATGTTCGCTATGCCGTTCGAAGAGATGAGGCAAGTGCCTCAGTTTCCACACCATCAGCTGGTTTTCTTGGTTATCAGATCCAGGCAACAAATCCATCCCAGATGTATGCAAGGATCTATAGCCGTTATGCTGTAAGGGACATTTGCCTTTTTACTAAAGTACAGCTATTATGTGTATTTTTGCTTATGTAATGCTTGTATTTTTTTGCAGTCTGGCCCACAAAATGACATTGAAATTCTGGAAATCAGAGCAGCACCAATGGGAGATGAAAAAATGCTTCTGTCTGCCACATACAACACAGATGCTCCACGAGACATATTCGTAGGTTTAATGGAGAGACTGCCTGCCATGTTATCTAGTGTTAAACAGTTTGCTGAAAAGTACATCATCCTTGATGCCTTTAAAACGCTAAAAAACAGCATTCTTAATTTCTTAAATGAGGCATATAATGTTGCTTCTAGCCATGCCCCACAGCTTAGTCAGCTATCTGATCTTTATAAAAATGTAGTTGTTCAGTATCAAAAGACCACCCAGACCTTGCTTGATGATGTCATAAAGTTTCTGACAAAGACACAATTTGTACTTCCTGGAATGGATGAGGGAACCCTGCCTGAAATCTGTAGAAAAATCTGTTCTGATATTGGAAAAGTGCTCAAGAAGTTCATGATCGATTTTAATGAGTACTTGGATCAATACTTTTTTCCCATCTTTGAGACCATCAGCACAGTCCAACTATATTTACCTTCTGGAGAGGTTATGCCTGTGAAAGAGATCCAAGATTCAGTGAGAGAATTCCTGAGAGGTATCACTGATGAGATTACAAGAATGATACAAGAACCGGACAGCCCTGATGTCTATCTTGAGAAACTTGGAAATGCTTATGAAGACGTTGTCGATAAATTGAAGTCAGTCGACATTGAAGATACTGCTGCTTCCCTCTACATTTCATTCATTCATGAGATCACGAGACTAATGCACAAATTTGAGACATCGGTGGCCTATAAGCAGATCATTGCTGTGCTTGAACAATACATTGTGCCCTTTTTCGAAACGTTTAATAAGCTGCTCACAGATTTGATCAGTTCCCTTTCCACCCAGGCTGAGAAAATGGTTAAAGTTAGTGATGGAAAGTTGGAAATTGAGTTTCCTTTCCAATTTGTCCAGTGAAATGAAACTAACAGTGAATTAAATAAACACTACCATTGAAAAGAACAGTCTTAAAACAACATTAAGGCAAATGGACACTTAACTGAAGTGTAGTACCAACATGTACATAAAGAAATACCGACACTTTACACACCTCATTATGCATGCTATTTTGTTTGTATAAATGACGATTCAAATACTAACCCAAGTATCAAAGCCTGTCAAGCATGTCAAGCATGTTTCATCTATTAGCCTACACTGTTTTTGAAATAAATGGCATAAATGAGGTTAAATAAAGAATTTTTATTATGCAATACCATGAATCTAGTGTTTTTTCAACCATCACAATTTATTTATTACGGATAATTATGTTCAGTTTAAATTTACATTTCTTTCTCAACATCACAGAACATGTATCACCATTATTACTAATCAAAGGGTGGACTATACTGATATAAAGATATACTGAATATTAGCTTGTTTTGGTCAAAAATCCCGGGTAGGAAATAGGTCAGTGTATGGTCCGTGTACCTTCTCGTCATTTAATTTTCGTTTTAGAAAGGTAAATTAAAAAACAAAAAAGGACCCTTGTTTTTATTTTCTACTAATAATCCACAACCATGCGGTGAAAAATCTAGTCAATTTTGCGGTTCTTCTGTCATTTCTTCTGTCATTTACAGAAAAGAAAATCCATTGAAAACGAAACAGAAAAATGCCTCAATTTCCAATTTACTGAATGCCATAACTGGGAACGCCCACAAAAACGTCACAGACTTGGTTGGTGTGTCGTGTCTGGGGTCGAGGCCTTGCATGGAGTCAGCGTGGGGAAAATCATATAGTCTATGTGCAAAACAAACGATCCTTGACTGGAAATGCAAACTTATGCTCTCGGATTAATAACCGTACTCACGAGTTTCGAATCCGTGCTCTCGGTTTTGTAAACTGTCCCCTCAGTTCTTGAAATTTGATCTCACAAATGCATAATCTGCGCCCACGCTTTCGCAATCCGTTTGCACAATTTTGATAACTGTACTCGTGGAATTGAAGCATCTGTCATAAGAACAGAACAGGCTCCGTCAGGAACATTAAAGAATATTGTAGGCCTATACAGTTTTATTTTATATTATATTATAAATTGTCTAAATGTGTTTACACAGGCGCGCGTTTACAGCGCAGATAAAGCATTGCACATTTAACTGGCATAAAGTTGGTTTGACTTTAAAGCGGCCCTGCAACGGTGTGTCATGCATTCTGACTTCTTCACAATGTGGAACATGTAGTCTTCTCATGCAACATATTCAACTTGTCAAAAAACAAGTTGGGGGGTATTACGTAGTATTTCTGTGCTCGATACACTCCTCCTGCGATCGTACAGGTTTCGGAAAGTAATTTTCGAACATATAAAACAGCTTCATAACAAGCTAACAATTAGTCCCTTATTGGACAATTCTCCCAGAAAAATACGCGGCCGCAAGGAGAGCAGGAGAAGGAGCATGCGCAGATGTCACTTTCACTTTTAAGCTGGAAAGAGAGAGAGCATATGTTCGCGAAGTTCAGGTGTTTATTTGTTCACTGCATTTGTGTGATTAACATTAAACGAAAAACTATGCATAATACGCTGGATTTGGAGATCGTTTGAAACTTATATATAGAGCCGTCCCATTGCTAAAAGATGCCGGACATTAACCGCATGCGGTAAGTGAAACTGATGTCTGTGTTTTGTTGACAACGGGTGCGCACGTGCTTTGGTTCAGCCTACCCCTCCCCCCCGCACGGGCCGTATGTTTTCGGAAACAATATTTTATAAATGTGATCAAACTAAATTCTCTTCGAAGATACGAAGTATACAATACTACTCTATAGATACTCAAGATTAATATGGGATTGGCAGAAACCCTGTGTGTTAGGGCCGCTTTAAACGTTCAATATTCGTGAATTTAGGGACCGTCAAATAATAATAAATAAAAGTAAGATAGTTTAATTTGGTTTTCCTGTTCAACCACTAGATGGCAACACCAGACATGAATTATACATACTGTACAGTATTTTTTATCAGATCAATTTAAATGTCTCAAATACAATAAATTTGGTTCCACAATAAAACACTTCCACCGTGGCCATCAACATATACATTGTCATCTACTAGTTAAATCACTGTTAGCACAGTCTACAATTTATAGCCATCATGGGTGCCATAGCGATAATCAAATCATAACATATTATACTATCTTCAAACTGTAATTAATTAAATCTTTTCAGAACATATTTAGTATTTATTTGGCTGGCAATATGCAATCAATACAACTTTTCAACATTTGGAGAGTACAACATAATACAACTCACCATTTAATAACACACTCACTCATCACTTGTATTTACATTTTTAACGGTTATTCCCTCAATGAAATAATGGAGTTGCTGTTGCTAGCCATGTCGATCTTGCTGGCACACTACGCTTTTGCGTAGAGTGATATTCAGGCTGCTGATTGGACAGTTATATTAAGACCTTTATACAGTCTATGATTAAGACGTAGACCGGCAAAATAAACTATTTTTTCCCCTACTTTTTTCGTGTGGCTGAAGGAGGGCGGTGCACTATCGCCCACTATGGGCCAGCCGCCCCTGCACATTAAAATAAATGTTTCCAACTTCAATAGCATTTAAAGCCACAAAACTAACTGCACAGTGTCTCGTGTGTGTCAACTATAATGCACACCTTTTAGATGATTGATATTTATTAAGATAAACCGTCAAATCATATGCAAATACTGCTATGTTTTTCACAGCTGTATGGGCTCATACACAAATATACAATTCTTAAAGCTCAATTGCATTAAAAGGGAATGACTAGCCAAAAAAACTGTACAGTGAAACACATATGAACATTTTATATGGTTTGACGGTTTATCTTAATAAACATCTATAATCTATAGAAACATGTATTTTAATGTGTTTGTAACTTTAGGAACAATCTGTAAATATAACACATTTTTTTATAACATACTATTTTATCATTTTTAGTCACAACAGATTTCGTCTACAGTTCTGATGAGTTTTAATTAATGTGTTTGAAATAAAGTTGGATGCCATGCAACATCATAAAATATTTCAGGAGCAGGTTTTTTTGGTTGTTTATATAAAAAGGGACTTTTAATTGCTTTACAGAAAGCTATACTTATAGGAGTCATTGAATGAAAATCCAGAATTTTCTGAGTTTAAGTGCTATAATCGGGTCCCCGATGCATCAACCCAGAAAACGTGAAAAACAATATCCCAGTAATTTATTTTGATGAGCCTTTCCCTGCAAGCATGTGAGAAATCGAGCCATTCAGATTTCGCTCCTGTTGTGACGTAAAAGCAGGATCTTATTATAATATTACCGCCCCTTAATCTACATAATCTTGCAAAATGTGGCCACGGATTTGCAGGTCTTGTTTTTTTTCTCCGACGGGTGACCAAACGAGAATTCTTCTGCAATTAGCTAAAGCTCGCTATTCATGTTATTCATTTGTTAAGACCATAGACTTTATAATATATGGACGTAGTGTCCGTGACGTCACCATAAAGTAGGCGGAGGTGCTCGTCATGATGCCATGTTGGCATCGTGTCATAGCGCGTCACTCCCGGATAATCGAAAATTGGCAAAAAGGCTGGACGTGGTTAGAGCTGAGGCCCCTGGTTTACTGAAACCACGCACCTAATTTGCTGAATTTAAGGCTTAATATAATTGAAACGGCTGAGTTATAAAAAAAGTTTAACCTCCTCACAGTTGTCATGAAGCATAAAATTTGATATATAGACCAAAATATTTTTTTGTACCAGGCTGTAAACGTGTTTTTTTCTGCTGTGAAGTTGCCCATTTGAACATGGAGCTCATGAGATTGTGCTCTCTTTTGGAGGCAGTCTCTCTAAAGTCACTTCCGTGTTGGCTTCACGGGAGAGATCGGAAGGTTGCCCCTCGGTTAAGACCAACCCATGACACTTGAACAGCCCCACTGTGCCTCCTTGTGGTGAAGACATTTGTTAAACATGAAGTCGCAACGTATCTCAATGGTCTAACTCTTCTGAAATTATCCAGAAGCTGTCAAATTTTTATAAACAAACTAAAACCCATAACTTTTCCCACTAACTTCACTCTTTATAATAATTGGGTTCTGGCTCTTAAAATGTTTGTCTTGTATTTTGATTTAATTACCTGGATAAAGTATAATAGGATCACAATTCCTTAACAATCGTGTTTAATTGATGCTATTATTTGTCTTTGCCAGGACAATAAATGTCTCACTATTTATTTGACTTTGCTCCGGACGATCAGATAGTCTCCTGAATGTGAAAAGTGCAGCTGTCGAATGTTCAGGTGAAGGCTCCTTCATGTACAGTACAATAAAGTTTCAAGAATTGCTTTTACAACATTTTTAGAATGTACCTTGTTAAAATACTGATCGAGGACTGCTAACAATACAACAATCCTGATTAAAGTTTTTTCGTATATGCTTCCTTTCACATTAGCCCACAATGTGTTCAATTATAGTCTGGTATATAAAGATTTTTTAGACATAAAATAATTAATTTTGTTAGAACAATAATAAAATTAAACTTTAATACTGTGTGCTAATGACTTGTAAAGTAGGCGTATTGTAACATGTCATTGTAAAACAAATGCATCCCATTTCACAAGCATCAACGATGACTGAAACTTAAGAGGCTGTTTTACAGAGGATGCGCTCATTGATTAAATTAACAAAACAGTCAAAGCAAACTCAGTTTGATTAACTGTTACCTATCTGCAATTTGATGAAAAGCAAATACTAAAATGGAGAAAGCTGTATGTATGTAGGCTATAAATAACATTAAATCACAAAAATGTTGTAAATAAAAAATTACATATTGTTTGTCATTCTCATAACCAATTCCTTGCCCGTGTTACGACCAAGCCTTAAGTTTATTCATATTCTTTCACGTCATAAAGATATTTCTAGGGTGCAATTTATGTATTTAAACTTGTTAACCTGACAGCGATACAGTAGTTACAATGGGACGATGCAGAATTGGCGTATAAAGCAATTTAAAGCAAAAAATAAAGCACGAAATTGTTATATTATCTATTTCTGCTGTTAAGTTTACTGAAGGCTCACTCTTCGGAGTGTCGCATTACCAAATGTAACCCGAACTTTTGGTTAATCGTTGCTCGCGTTGGAGTGGAAATTTCCCCAACGGGACCGCCCCTCCTGCTTAGGGTCTACGATAGCAAACATGTACAAATTGACAGGAGTCAGCCATGTAACTGTTACCCTCGTTCACTTCAGGTTCTTACGAGCTGAAAAATGACCACCGGGGTGGAGCGATTATTTGACGAACTTGGACACTTTAAAAGGTAACGTTAAAGCACCGGTTTTGCGTAAAGAAACATCTAGTTTATTTTGTGTGTCACGGCGAAGTTCATTTTGAAAAAAGTGTTACTCTTTAATTACCGATCAAAGTTATCTTATGAATTGATGTTTCGTTAGGGTAGGGATTGCGCGTGCTGCATGTTGATGCGTACTTGCGAAGTATGAAACAAAGTGTTATACAGCAGGTTATTGTAGATCTATAATGCCTATGCCAGGTATTTCCTATAATTTCTCCTCTATAAAAACTATAAATTCCAATTCAATACAGTGGCAAGCTGTTTACCATTACAAAATGCCAGTTCCCATTGATAACATAGCACAACATCTCAGAACACATTACCGGTAGAGAGACAAACAAATATAATATCCATTAAAACCAATAGAATTCCATTATAACCATTACATCCATTAGACTTTGTGTGTTTTTACAGTTTCCCATCGAGTAATTTGTTTTGCTGTACAGGGTTTCATCATTTAACTTCTTCTTCTCTCCAGGTTTCAGGCATGTGTCTACTTTGCTGCTATTTTCCAGGCCATCTCCTGTGGAATACATTAAAACGTGAAACACACATCAATCCTAAAATAATGAGAAAAAAAGCAACAATGGAGGGCGGAACTAGGCCGGGCGATGGACCGGTGGTTGTACAGACAGCTCTTGGAGACCAGTGGGAACTTAGTCCTTGTTTCAAAGCACTGCGGCTTGATGCCATCCATTTTCAATACGAGTTCTTTGGGAACAAGACTGTGGCGTCATGCGCTGGCTTTGTCTATGATCATAGTGAAATCCAGCAGAGCATCGTGACAGAGTGGGACCTGGTGTGTGAAAGGGAATGGTTGGCCAAACTTACACAGCCAACTTTTATGTTGGGAGTTCTGGTTGGTGCGCTGATATTTGGAGACATTGCTGATAGGTAAGTTGGCTGCCATATTAATCAGTCAATGTATTTATTTACTTATTTTCCATAAGAATATATTTATAAGTGAACCTTTAACTTCATTAGTACCTTTGTGTTAAGCTCATGTTGGTTACCTTTGTGGCAGCAGTAAGTAAACGTTACTTTTAATGGGGTTGAGATGGAGTTGCAGAAACACAAGGCAAGCAGCACCAACATGATTGATCTGTTATTTAGGACAAGCACAGAAGATTGGCAAGAACAGATTGTCTAACCAGACTCTCTCATCAATCTGATTCACTGTTGTTCTGTACATAAATCATTTCTTGCATGCTTTCACAAACATATTTAAAATGTTATTTCATGACATTACATCAAATTAATAACTGACTTTAAAAAATTGTAATGGCAAGGCATAATACAGCAGCCATTGACAGACTAGTGACCATAAATCATAAGTTTGAAATAGGACAACATAACCTCACCTTGGAATTATAATGAGCACTTTTGAGATAATGAGCTTCGATGTTTTTCCATTCCATTCGACTTTGTAGATAAAACCTTTTTGTTTTCTAAAAAAATATCCCAAAATGTACACAAAGAAAAAAATCCCATAGGGTGGGTTGCACCAGAGCCATTGAGAGAGAAAGTTGTGCCAACGGAATTTAATTTTTTTTGTGTGTCACGTGATTCATGGAGCCTTCAGATAGTTCCAGGAAGTTATGTTTTCTCTTTAAATGCTTCATTTCTTTCATTTTTGTATTCATTAAATGACTAACGTCTTTAAACGTGTTAAAAGTTTACCTCAGTTGGTCTGTTTAGCCGCAGCTCCATGCGTTAAAATGATCAGAAACAGAAACATAAGCGTCATGTCATGCTTCAGTGATGTGTTTATTGTAATTAAAAATGGAAATAAATAAAACACCTCACTGAGGACGACCCCCGGAAACACCAACGCCTACCAGCGGTGTTCATAATTCCCGTACTGCGCTCTTCTCTCTTGCTCCAGTCATGAGCTACAGGATAATGATGCAACTGCAACACTGGGAAAAAAACACTTCGAATTTTTGTGTTTAATTGGATGGTGACTTTAAATACAGTTTAAAGTTTTAATCCACGATTTTTTAATCTCTGTTTAAAACTAGGTGGTGCAAAGCATTTTTAATTAAAATAAAACTAGGATCAAGAAACCCTAGATTAGCTCTAAACCAACTATAATGTAAATAAATTCAAGTTACAGAATAAGCATATGTGAATAAATAAATTTTGACAAAAATGTCAAATAGAACCTTATTTCTCCTATATAAACCTGTATATTATCATAAGATGATTTACCATTGGCAAATAGTGGATCCTGCAATGAGGCAATGGCATTGACAGTGTTTTACAGGATGTGTTCAATTTGCGTGCATATGACACACTAATGTTTGCGTGCACCTCGGTGGAAAGCTGAAAGACTGGTTAGGTTTAGCGTTAGTGTAGAGGTTATAATATGCACGCACGCTAACATTAGATTTAGGGTTTGAGTTACTAGACATGCTAATAAGACGAATTGTCGTTTCATATGCATGCACGCTAAAATTGGCTTATCATATGCACGCAAACATAGGCGTATTGTATCACATCACAGGTTCACATTCCAGAAGGCAGGGAATGATAGTACATATTCCTTATTGAACAAAGTTGTAAAACAGTGTTTTGTTGTTCCAGGGATGTGTATATCCAGGGATGTGTATCTAATTTCAGAGATGAATGCAGAGAAAAATAAATTGAATGCAGAAAAGCCTATGTACTTTGATTATACAGTTGCCCTATCTGTTTATGTTCAAACTGTGTGCCCATAAATATCAATATGTTAAATTTAGTATCTTTTCACAAACTGTCAAATGTCTGGTGATACAGCAGAAAAATGATAAAGTTGCTTCACTCCACTGTTTCCAAACTTAACATGCTAAATTATTATTACACTTTAGTATTATGGCCATTCTGAGAGCAGACATGGATTGTATTAGCAGAAAAATCTGCACTGTTCTCTATGTATTCAGGAGGAAGCTGACGACAAGTACCTGAAGTTTGAATGCAAACCATGTGTATAATATCTATATACCTACTCTTTCATTTTCTAGAATTGGCAGACGGCCTATTCTGATAGCCACCAGCTTGTGCCAGTTTACATTTGGCATCATCGTTGCATTCACAGGAAACTTCTACCTTTTTATAGCGATGCGTTTTCTACTTGCCATGGTAAGATTGTCCTATGGATAGCATTCACACTCATATATTACTTCATGTGTCTTATGTGGTCTGCTGTGAATATAGTTGTTTCTTAGTTAGGGTACAGTAGTAGTTACTTGAGGTCGACTGGTGATTTTGGTGATTTTAAACCTCTCTTTCTGTACATTTCAACTCAAACTAATGTCCGAGTTTAGTTCCAGTCATTTAAGGCTAAAAGTGAAAAAATGCTGATATGTTGTGAGAAAAAGGAATGCTGTTTAAATTTAAATTCAATGAAAGATTAACTCTTTACAAACCTTTAAATTGTACTGGTAAAAATGTGCAATGTCATTTCACCGGACTTTATTCCTGTTAACAAAAAGCAATGAGTACTCCTTTCTTAGTTCCTCAAAGCAGATCAATTGTGAATGTGTCGACAGCAAAAATCAGGAAAAGTAATTTCCTGATTTCTTATAAAGACCTCAAGATTATTGATTCGTGGTCATTGATCAGCTAAAGTGCCAGAAGGCAGTATAATACTAAAGCCTTTGTCTATATGATTTAATACAACACTGTACATTTTGGTTTATCTTGTCTATAATTGTCTTCCTCTGTATTGCTAGGTGTCCAGCGGGTATCTGGTGGTAGTCTTTGTTTATGTGACAGAGTTCACAGGAATTAAGGTGCGCACATGGACCTCTATGCATGTGCACGCAGCCTTTGCTGTGGGTATTATGGTAGTGGCTCTAGTGGGTTACCTTGTGCGTGTCTGGTGGATCTACCAGATCATCCTCACTCTCATTACCTCGCCGTTCTTGCTCTACTGCTGGAAGTTTCCCGAAACCCCATTCTACCTAATGGCTAAAGGCCGGTACAAGGAGACCCAGGAGCTGCTGGACAAGATTGCATCTTTTAATGGCTTGCCACCTACACTTAAGGTAGACTCACCATAACAATTCATATATCTGTACAGTATATCTGACCTTTTGTGTACTGAAAATAACGGATTTGTTCTTGTCTGGTCCTAAATTCTTATATCATTCTAAACTTTAGGTTTCAGACCTAATAGAGAAATGTGATGGAGCGCTTCTGACAGATAAGAAGCAGGCGAATGGGACCGCAGTGGAAGTAGAGAAAAAGCTAAGCATCCTGGACATGTTTGGAAGCTTGAAAATGGCCGGTCGCAGCACCACCTGCTGGGCTATTTGGTTCATTGGCAGCTTGGGATACTATGTCTTTAGCCTGGGCTCTGTCAACTTGGGAGGCAACCAGTATATCAACCTCTTCCTGGCTGGTAATAGATTGATGTGTGTGTATGTTTTTATGGGCAAGGTTTGGTTTGAAGGTACAAACAAGTTAAAAACAGCACACTAAATTCTCTTCCAAAACAAGAAAACTGGGTGTACTAGTGACTTGTGCTCATTGGATTGAGAAGCTAACATCAAATGAAGTGCCTTCAAATATTTAGTTAATTAACTATTTACTATTTTCTTCAATTTAGAGCACTTGCATTTTATTAGGTGGACTACTGGTGTTAACAGCACCGAGACTTTCTACAGTATGTACATTATTTGACTGTTGCCAGGTGCTGTTGAGGTCCCGTCTTACTTGATTGGCTGCCTTGCAATGGATCGAGTGGGCAGGAAGAAGACATGTGTCCCAGCTCTGATGCTCAGCGGAGTTGCCTGCATGCTCAGCATCATAGTGCCCCAGGTATGAGTTTGTGTGTATGCATATCGCTGCTGTCCTTCCAAAACCCAACCTTGGATGTCCAATTTCACTGTTTTTCGGGAAATGGAAAAAACACACTTTAAAATGCATTTTATTGGTTGATATTTGCTAAACCCAGTGACAAATAAAGGATGACTAATGATAATGATTTATGGCAAAAATTCATTGCATGTTTTTGTACAACAGTAGACAGCAACAGTCAATAAAAGGAAGTAAACAGAAAGTAAAAAGGTGTTTGTTAGAGAAACTACAGAGAGAGACTCAGAAAAGTACTCTTTTCTGTGCTGTGTACATTTTCCATAACACACCTTGTCCTTAAAATACTCTACGTTAAAAATGGGTCATTTAGATTGTTGAAATTTAGTGTTTCTTAAAACAAAATTATCCATAACTTTTAAGGAGCTGTTACAGTTCAGAATCACAATGCAACAAGAATAGCATTATTTTTACTTTTCAGGGGTGTTGGGGTAAATAATTAACCCTGGCAGAAGACATGTGATTCTCTGTGTTTGCTTTTTCGTGGTAACTGGAACAGCTGTTTGCATTTGAGTCTTCCATTATGTTTTTTACACGTCACTTTTTCCTCTATCCTGGTGGTTGGAAGCTAGAAGCTCTTTCCACGATGACCCCTGGAGTAAAGTGAGGAAGACCCTTCACTGCTCAAAGAAACAGATACCGTTGACCTCATCCGTGCTGGGTTCCAAATGACCAGAACTGCAGAGCAATGCAAATCGTTTCTGGTCTGAAGAACAATTTTGTATAAGAAAAACCGATGAGAATGAAACCTCAAAACTAGTCATTTTAAGAACTAGTAAGATTGCCTTTAAGTAAAGTATTTATTAAATAAGCAGATTTTACATCAGACTCGGACTCTGAACTGCTGCAGAATGTGTTACTTGGATGAAATTCCATCAGAATAACACCACACTCATAACTAATAGCTGTAATGCTGATACACTGAAATGGCCGTGTGTGTGTGAAGTGAGTACGACCACCATTCCTCCACAAAGCTGTAAATAGACCTGCCATTTAATCTGTTTATGCATATGGCAGCTGCCTGGGTCTGATTTGAGTTCAAAGTGAATGTGTCTTGGGGACGTTTAGATTAGTGTCTGATTTAATACAGCACTACTAAGGCCTACTATTGGCAACCTCTCCAAAAAAGCAGATGACTGAAACATTGTTGATAAATTTAGTCTCACGCTGCGTTTCTTTCTCACTCTCTTTGTTTCAGGATATTGAGGTCTTGGCTATAATATTGAGTATGACGGGGAAATTTGCCATTGCTATTGCGTTTGGACTGGTTTACTTGTACACCTGTGAGCTTTATCCCACAATCATCAGGTACAGTACGTCTCATTCTGCTCAACTACAAAGTCCACACATGAACTTATATTAGGGCCATTGATGTAAACAATTCTCAAGCTAATAATTTTATAAACTATATTTGATCAGTTTCTTTACTATTTTCTATGATTGTTGTGCAATGAGATAAGATGCATTTAAAGTGGTTATTAGAGTACTAAGAAGCATCACTTACTGTATGTTTAATGTTTGTGTTGATTGGCAGGTCTCTGGCAGTTGGAAGTGGTAGCATGATGTGCCGGGTAGGAAGCGTGCTGGCTCCTTTCTGCGTTTATTTGGCTGACGTCTGGATCTACCTGCCCCAGGTATATATACATATAAACAAATACAGAAACAACATATCATGGGTTGTTTGTACTGTGTGGTCAATTATGTATGGCACTAGAATGGTACAGCTATAAGTCTTACCATGCTTCACTGCAGTGGCGGCTGCTGATCTTTTAAAGAGGGGAAGCTCATTTTCGGCCTAAATCATAAAAATTGTCCATTTATTTATATGTAAATTCTGCCCTACGTTCCTTTTCAAGAAAATGCTCTGTAACCCTGTCGTACCAACTAGGCGTCTTTTCCAGTGACTTGACCAGTGTCCTCTCAATGGCCAGCAGAGCTAGGCTGCTTAAACGGCCTTGGCCCATTGTGTTACGGGTGACTATATGAATTAATGAACAAACAATCTAATATATATATATATATATTTAACTCAACGGGAGGAAATGTGGGAATTATGTTAAACTGAAACAATGAATGTGGTGTGAAATTGTGTGAAATATACGATGAAGGTTGCAGCAGTTTGTCTTTCGACTACACATGCAAAATCCGCGATGGGACTGAGTTGGAAATGGAGACACAGAGTGATACGCGTCATAATCTGAAGACCACGCCCACACCAACCGTCTCTCTTGCATTGCGAGAAGCTGCCGCCTCCTTGTCATTTATGATTTATAAAAAAAAAAAAAAAAATGTCTAAAAGCTGATATGTGACAATGTGTATAGCAAACAAGCTAAAAAAAAAACAAGAAATACGTTTTTATAAGCTGTCGACCCCAAAAAACGAGCGTTTTAGGACATAAAAGTGGATTAAAAAGAGATGACAGACCCTCCAATCATCACGCAGACGCTCGGAGTCCGGGCCAGCCCACTCCTCCATTCATCCCAGAGACGCTGAGCGTCCGTGGGCAGGACATAATCGCAGCATTATCCAATGACCGTCTTGTTTCTAAGCACTGAAAAAAACTGTTTAAAGCAGCCGCATTGAAGTCAATGGACGCTGGGCTTCAACAGAGTAATGCACTGTACGCTACGGGAATGAATGAGAAGGAAATCGAGTCAGCCGACCTAAGTAGCTGATTCTGAACGAAATTGTTTTCGTTCGAGATGAACGTGTTTAACGCATTTTTAGTCAATAAAATGTTAACATAATAGTACATATATTTGACCATTCATTTTTTGACAATTATAGGGGAAGCTGAGCTTCCCTTGCAGTCTTAAAGAAATCGCCACTGTTCACTGTCCAATACTGTATTTTGCTGGGCTGAAAATGTTCTACCGTTCTAACAGTTATTCTCTCATTTTGTAGCTCATTGTTGGAATACTGGCTTTCATCATCGGGATCCTGACCATGTTCCTTCCAGAGACCCTAGGACAGCCCCTCACCTCCACTTTGGAAGAGGCCGAGGCTCTGGGATCCAAGCCCAGCAAGGAGAATGCAGCAGTGGATGGGGTAGAATTCACGAAAGCTTGAATCAGTGCTTTATAGCAGCCTGGACTAGAGAGGTCATATTCTCTTTGACTATGCATTGATTTCAGAGAATCCTTCTGTTTCTAGGAATAAAACTTGAGACGAAATAAATAATTTTTAAAGAGTGCTACTTAAAAGAATGTGGAACATGCTTCTGTTGACGGATGGCGACAGATGGTGTATGCTTTTAATATACTCCGCTGCAGGATGAAGAAAAAGAAGAACATTTTGACACGTGTGTTGTCGATGTTTCTTGTAAGTGCCAGGTACTGTGTTTTTTTAAACAAAAACCTTTAGTTTAGGAGCTGGTGTTACCTTGATTGTTTTAGAAATTACTAATAGCCATGGGAACATAATTTAGTGTTGACTACTTATATATTGATTGATAACTACTATATATAAAACATCTTTACTCTAATTAATTGACTGTATTTGCTGGGCCACATGTGATGACTTTCTTTGCATAATTCATTGAAAGACAGTTTTTTATACAATTGCATCTCATGGTTGTTTACAGTAAACTTGGTCTGTGCTACATAAACCTTATGAACACAAGTTATGTGTATTATGGGTACCTTTGTGCTATTACTGTATGTTATTTAAAGTTATTTTACTCTCAATTGTCTTTACTCTCTTTTTTGCATGTACAGTATCAATGAAATTTGTGAATGTATTGTCCAAGGAAGTTATTTATATGGTTGCTGCCAAGTGTGAGTTCCAAGATTTGGTTGTATGTTATATGGTTGTATTTTATGTAATACATAATGTGACAGACTTTACAATCAATACGTTTACAAACACTTTTTCATATGTTTTGGACCAAAGAGGGGATGTTAGTATTTTAGCCCGGGGTGGAGGGATGGGGAGTAGCTCATCTCCTAATCTCAGTTTAAGATCTTGTGGTTCAGAGGAAAGTTTTCTTTGTCTTACGTGTAAGAGGACATTGTGAGTTCAAATTTAGCTCACTTTACATTTTTTTATAAATAAATTAAATAGCTTTTGGTTGTCAGTAGATATCATTAACAACATATTTGCTTGCACTTTATTTTGTAATTTCACTGGATTGGAAAGCAGGTGGGTGAGTGATAGAAAAGTGGAGAAATCACTCTTAAACAAGCCTTGATCCACCATACTAGAGGGAGGAATCAAATATAATGCAAAAACTTTAATGTTGTTATTGACCGGATAAAATTGCTTAAGTCCATAGCTGTTGTCTCGCACCAAAATGCCGATCTAAATAATGTTATAATAAAATACTGCCATATTTATGTGTACTTCATACTTTATAGATATACTGTAAAGTGTTAAAAAATACATATTTGAAAATGTATGTTTTGAATGTTTTTTTTAAACCATCTCAGTATTGTGCTTTTTGTAAAGTAAAGTTAAATAAAATTAAATCCAACTGTCGACCTTTAATATTGGTGTGGATGTTGGTACAGACGCTCTTCATGTTTCAGTTTTTTAACACACTACAAATGTTAGAAGCCAAAAATTCAACCAACAGAACATTCAGAACGGAATCGAAATGGTAAATTCACATCTTTTAATCTTAAAAAATTTAACTGAAACGGGAAGTGCTTCTTAACCAGTGTTGTATATAGGCCTATATATTTCAATTTATTCACTGGTTTCCCATTTGGTGATTGAAGGCACTTAGCCCTACTAAATAACCTGTGTTGTTTTGTATTATTCATCTTCCAATCTCTGTTGACAAGGAGAATTTAGTCATGGAAAAGGTGGGAAATATTTTCAAGGATAGTTGGTGTAAGAAAGGTCTCTCATTCGCTGTGACAGAGGGGAGGAGAACAGCAGAAGCTGTGTCCTTCCAACTTTTACTAAAATCTACAAAATAAACCACATTTAACAATCAGAGGTTAGGAATTTACACTTCAGTTCAGGCCACAAGAAAATGAATAGCATATACTGTACATTTGCATTAAGTTACATGTTTTTGTATGTCGTCGTAGCTAGAGTTTAGGATTGATCATGCAGTGTGTATTTGTATATGTGCTGACCTATAGACACAAATAGAATTGATCTCTTGAGGAGAAGGAGAGCTGGAGTGGACACCGCACTTTGACCCCTTGCTGATACCGAGCAATGCACAAATACACATGCCCATACTGGCCCAACCAGGACACATTTCAAAACAAACCTTAAAGGAAAGAGACAGGACAGTACATACTGATCCAAAAGGTTATCATTTTGATTAGCCAAAATTTGATTTGCCAAAATACAACAACCTCCAATCAAAAGCCAACGATTATACTGTTTAATGTGATTCAATGAATAAAAAAACTGCATCAAATTATCCCAAAACCAAAATAATTTGGGCTATTCCAGTTTGACAGTACAACTGTATAAAGTACTTACTGCTTTTACTGCCTGGTTTGTTTTTCTTTTCTGAGATTTGTTTTATTTCTCCAAGGGCAATTTTCATGTGAAACATCCACTGTAGGACCAAAGACAATGCTTAAAAGAAACAACTCTAAGAAGAAGTCTCAAAGGTTGCGTGTTTGATGAACAACCTCTAAACCAGTGGTTTTACCAACCATTTTTTGCTATGCTAACAGCACAGCTATCAACATTTGGTGGTTCAAATACCCATGTAGGGCTCTCCAAGTTTTAAAAGCATTTGTTTTATTTTTAGTGCATGATTTTTCATAGTCGGGTAAGTGCCATTTTCAGGATTGTCACATCCATAAGGGTATTTATTCCTCATAAACAGAAAGTACTCAGAAAATAAAGTAACTATTTGATATTCTACAAAGAGGCAGCCCTTCTTCATTTGTTGGGTATTATTGCTTCAGGTTCGTGCATTTTAATACACAGAAATCCTGCAAAGTTTGACGACTCCCAAAAACTGTGTTCTTTTTTGTCACATCCATAACGCATGTTCATTCCCCTTTTTTAAAATCGAAAATTTGTTCATAGACTGACATGTTCCTGATGTTTAGACTCTATCAACAAGGGCTTAGTAAAACATAAACAGATGGTTCAATATATTCGCAACAAATTGATTCTCTGAGCATTTTTATGTCACATCCATAACGCAATGTGTCACGTCCATAACGCTGGAATTGCCCGAATATAAAAAATATCCAGTGGTATAGGATGATGGCATATGGCATTACGTTCCTATTTAATATCTCCACTTATACGTAAAAACGGAACACTTTCAGTTTAGACATATTTTTGTATTGATTGTTGAAAAGTCCATTAATATGGATTTTAACCAAAATAACTACCACATGCCGAATAGGGATGATGACCCCTGAAGTACATTTGTGCATTTAAGCTGTAGAGTAAATAATGATGAAGTTTTCATATACATATGAACCCCCATTTAACCTCTATATATAATAATTTAAACAACACTAGTCACGCTGTCTAATATATACTGCATGTACTGCTAAAATAATAATGGAAAACTTATAATCAGCACAGCATAATACCAAGGAAGCATAAGTGATAGTGAATCATTTTCACTTGCATATAGCAAAAAAAGTGACTATAGGTACAATGGAGAGGCAACAGCAAGGGTGGTCTGGGGAGGACCATGGGGATTAAATCCTCAGATCTGTTGTCAGATCTTAGGCCGTGTGTCCACCGAGGCATTTATGCCTGTGGCCGACCTGTTTTTTCAATAGTTTTCTATGGAAACGCCGCGCTTTTTAAAAAAGCCATCAGCTGAGGGTTTCTTTACGCGCTCAGCACCTTTGCTCTGTGTTTTTCCCACGCTCAGCACCGGCGTTCAACCATGCGCCCAGAGTTGAAAAATGCTCAACAGGCGTTTTCAACTGAGCTACTGGCGTTTTCAGCTGCGCAAAAGCGCCTCGGTGGACGCAGCCCCTTATGCCTTGGGGGATCTCCTCTGGGACTTGGATCAGAGTATAAGTGAGCTCCTTGACAATCTATGGTGGTACTTGACAGCTTCGGATATATGAGATCTCAGAGGTTCTCAACTGGATTTAGGTCTGGGGAACATGAGGGCCAGTCAATGGCATCAATGCCTTCATCATCCAGAAACTGCCTACAGACTCTGGTCACATGAGGCCGGGCATTATCATGCACCAGGAGGACCCTGCACTGCATCAGCATACGATATGACAACACATCTGAGTATTTCCTCCCCACAGCACGTGAGGTCTGTGTGACCCTCTAAGGATGGTCCACCCCAGATCACCCTTGCTGTTGACTCTCCAGTGTACCTGTTGTCACTTTTATTTGCACCAAAAACAGTAAAAATGGTTCACAATCACTTATGCTTCAGTCACAGGTTGATTGATATTCCTGAAGGTTAATTCTGTGATGATAAGCGTTCCCTTCATTTTTTGAGCAGTGTATATATAAACACTCTATGAAGTGCTGGGTTGTTTTTGACCAACGATTAAATATTGGACAGAACACACTGGGTTAAAGTGAAAGTGACCTATTTGTCAGTTATGGTTACCCATACCCGAAATATACCTCTGCTTTTAACCCATCCAGTGAGTAGTGCACACACGTACAGCAAGTGGTGAACACACGTACACCCGGAGCAGTGGGCAGCTATCACTGCAGCGCCCGGGGAGCAAGTAGGGGTAAGGTGCCTAGCTCAAGGGCACCTCAATCATTACCTGCCGGCCCTGAGGATCGAACCGGCAACCTTCTGGTCATGAGTCCGACTCTCTAACCATTAGGCCCCTAAAATAGCCCAATGCTGGAATGCTGAAATAAAATTACATACGACTCATACAATTTGGTACAGATAAACTTAAAACGGTTACACAAATAATAATATTAATGCACGCATTAGCCTTATGTTTTTAATGGTTCAAACAAAAGCAGGATTGTGAACATTTATGGTTGTAATCCGTTTCAGATTTTTGTTATGTTTACTGTTCTTGTCATTTTACACTTTTTATGTTTTTATTTTACTGTATTTCAAAAGCCTAACCAGGGACTGGGGCTGCAAATAAGTCATTGGCTAGAAGTCTGTGTGTAGAGCATCAGTAATGTTATCCTGCATTGCTCCTGTTGAATAAACACTTAAATAAATAAAAATGAACCGAGGCTACCAAGAAACAAAAAATCTGACCTTGAAAAACGCATTCTTTGGTCATCCTGTAAATTATTTATGGCATTTTAAAAACAGAACATTGAGATTAATAGATTAATAGAAATAAAATACAATTTAAACTCAAACTGCCAGTAGGTGTCGCTACTGCCGGAGTAAGTCATTGGTGATTCAAACAGCAGATTAATTTAGGACGGAACTGCGTCTGAATCTTGGACTCACTTGAGTCGTTTAAACACGAGGATTCATTCAGAGAGGAAACGCGTCTTCTCAAATAACTCGCAACCCCTCAGCTGCTGGTTTTGTTCGGCATTATTTTAATTAACACAACCCGACAATATTATATCTAAAATGTATTTCGCAACAATAACTTGTGTAAAATAAACGTTAGGCTACTTTAGAATCTGACATCCTGGTTTTGGTAAAAAAAAAAAACACTTCTGCAAAGTGATGTGCGTGGTGGGTTAAAAGCATTAATTATAAGAAATGTATTTTTTAAAAATAGTCAGAAGTCTAAAAGCTGTTCGACATTGGCCATCATACATACAATTACAATAAATAACCAACATCATTTTTGGTATATTTCGCTCTGGATTCCCCCTCTGCATTCCAAGCTCTGATAAATGATATAATATTTCTGTATCTGTGTGTCCAGTTTCATACATGGTCATTATAACGTTTTCATATGTTAATAAACTCATGGTAGTGAAATATATGCTTTCTGCATTCAGACTGGCGCGCGGGATACCTTACCTACATTGACCAATCATATGCGGTTTACGTTCGATGGCGCGCGGGATACCTTACCTACATTGACCAATCATATGCGGTTTACGTTCGAATGTTTACAACTTTCACTTTGAAATTTTCAAACAGACACCCGCCTCTGACGTCTCCAGCCATTCGAATCGATGGTGTAGTGCTGGGAAAGCAGACATGTGCGGTTTGCTTTACGGATATCCATCGTGTGTTGGTAAACGTGTGCTACAGTCTGCTTTGCCGATTGCGAAACGTGATCGGGAAACAGTTTGCCAGAATATACCCTGAACCGGTCGACCCGCTGCTCTGCACATTTTGTACTTCTCCCTTAACTTGTATGCTTACTTCAGTTCATGGATCTCTCCCTTAACGATCTGATGATTCAGGTGTGTTAGATAAGGGAGATATGCGAATGTTCAGAGCAGTGTGTCACCAGGAACACGTTAGAAAACGACTGCTCCAAACAACAGAAAACTCATGAGTTGACCAGAAAGCAGGTTAACTTACCGTCAGCCAAACCCTGAACTCTCGGTTTATTAACCCAAATCTTGCTTACTCGGGGTATGTCGGTTCCAAAACACCTGAGAAGAGTTAGTTTAATAAACCTTCCGAAAGATACCCAGAGTTAACGCGCGCTCGAAGAAACGACATGAAGACATTGTCAATGGATCACAGATTTCACGAGTCACCATGGCAACTGCCGGGAAGCTTTAAGTTTTTTCACAGAAGACTTTAATCTGCATCGGTGTATAAAGTGCGGAATAAAAATTATAAAATTAAACAAGTTATGTGTTTATAAACGCTATAAATTAATTATTTAATGAAGTATATAAATATTTAAAATATATGCAGTATTTTTATACTATAATATTTAAAATATGCACTCGTCATGGCTATCTTTGTTACATAAAGTGTAGATTTGTTGAGATGTTTGTAACTCTTATTTTAACGTGTCCATGGTATTTTACCAAAATTGATTTATGTATATGTATTTAATCACATTGCTAATTTTTAAGGCAGTCTAAAACCTCCTTTTTGTTCCTTCTCTGTATGTTCCTTAAAAAATCTACCTTTATTTGGTTTTCTGAAAACTGACTTTGCCTTGTATCAGCTTTATTTGCAACAGTTGCTGATGTAATCATATTAACGGAGACTCTTTTAATTCTAGAAACTACTACATTGGTCATCATTTTGGAAAAAAAGATGTAATGCTTTTCAGTACACTACACTATCAATGATAATTCATTTACAGTAGAGGATGAAGGTCTGGGACAGAGGTAGAGGTTTAAAATGTTAAACCCAGTCACAATATATCATGTAGCCTTTATATATCCCTTTCAAATACACATACATTATTTTCTTTTGACTCTGTTAAAAGGCCATGGCTTTCCAAATGTTAAAAGAGTTGGAAACGGCCTATCCTGAAAGGCTAATTGTAATTTGGAGGAACATACATTGAAGTTTCCTGAAGCAAGAGCTCCTACTTCTGTTGAACTTGGGGAAATACACATTGATGTAGACTGATTTCAGAAATGTTTCCCACATTTAGTATTCAATATAAACTATAGTTGAAGAGTCACAATAATACAAATAAAAAAATCTCAATTGATATATTGTGAATAACATAACACATATTTTAAAATAAAATCAGCATAATAATAACAGCAGGGTACAGCATGTCATATTTGCTTATATTGCTTGACATTTCATACCAACTTCCCAAGGTGACAAGTGCCACCATCACAATATCCTATCCAACAGGCTTTAGCACGTTTCTCTTTTGTAAGTAATTATATGCATTTTGTAGTCCCTACTACCTGACATATTAATCACACCTGTCTCTGTGACAGAAGTAGCTATATTAGCTATAGAGAATGTGCAGCTGACGTCACGCCCTATGTTGCATTTTACAGTGGCGCCTCCATCTTGGGAGGATCATGCTCCATTGTTATTATTGTTTTTACAGGTACCATTACTTGTTTTGTTTGATATTTGGAAAAATCGAAAGTGAAAGAAGCAGGGGCTTTTCCTGAACGACTCTGTGTAATGCTATTGCAGTTTTTACCACAGCAAGACCGACCTACCATAGTTATATTTCCTAATCAAACAAGAAAAACACTGCATTGAACGCACTAGCTGCGATCGGATCCTCCCAAGATGGCGCAACATTCAACACGGCGTGACGTAGCTTCACATTCTCCATGTAGCCAAGGCGCGCGCTATACCTGTCGCCCTGTCATATTCAAAGCCACAACATCTACGTCAATATCCAAAACTGATGTCTGTGTTTTGTTGCCAATGCAAAAAAAATGCAACGACTCTATAGTTAGGCCTACTCAAGATTAATATGAGATTGGCAGAATCCCGCGTGTTACGCCCGCTTTAAAGTTTTCACTATGTGTGAAGACACTTATCCACTTTAAAAAATGAAGGACGACGCTTACCTTTTAGGCCAGGAGGTCTGCATATTTATCCAATGATGCACTATTGGATGGGTTTTACGGCAATCACGCCATTGTAAAAAAAAACGCGGCAGACGTGTTATCCCAATATTCAGATCTTAAAAAGTATTTATAATGCAAATACATATGCAACATGCAAATATTTCACACGTGAAACTACTAAAATAAGACACATTTCAACACAAACATCATGAATTAGTACAAACAACAGTTGCTTAAAGGATTTTTATTTTGAGTTTCCAGTAAAGGTGCGGTTAATTTAAAATGTTCGCTATTTATTCAGTTTTTGTATCTGAAAGAGCCAATGCAGCTGTTTAAATAACCTGCAAGTATCCGATGTTTTAAGTATTTGCCAGCTGTTAGATGCCAAAACACAAAAATATATCTGCTCTTCTTCCTGAGAATTGTACATGGAATGCAATCATCAAGCGTAATACTGTCCAATAAATTAAACAATATAAACATCCACCTTGAACACAAAAGTATAGATACATCTGTATATTTTACTGGGAAGTTTAAATGGGAATCTGTTGAGCATATCCGTCATTTAGACATAAATGGGGTCTTCTTGAGGAAGTTCTTAAGAATTTCTTGCAAATTTTCATATTTGTGTTAAACCCTTTTAACACAAGAGGAGAGAAGCTCCTCTATGTTAGCATTGAATTGAGCATGCACATTTTCCCCTTATCATCAAAATAATTTATTTATGTGTTTATTTGTGATGCATAGAGACATTTTTAGAACCCTTTTCCCCAAACAGGGTAAAGGCACTAAGTAGTCAATATGACTTGTTTCGAAGACTTCAGGAGCCATTCAATATAGCTCTATGTGTATAAGAAAACTGAATTGGAGTCACAATTTTGAAAATCATTCATATGTGACCCTGTCTGTTTTTTACATAAATCATTCTACATAATGTCAAGAACGTTTTGTAAAAATATATCATATGTATCTTGAATATCGACGGAGTCAAATTAATGGCTGATCACGAGACAAAGTGTCTAGATTTCACAGACAAGGTCACATATATCAATAACTATGAACTGTGCTTTTTATGACAAAGAGGTTCATCATTTTTTCCGGTTGGCTTCGACTGGAAAAAAGTAACATATTACAACATTACACGAGGGATACTTAATAACAGACATTTATGTATTATTTTTCCTTTGCAGATTATGTACCCTAAGGGAAAAATGTTGGGCCCTATTATATGTAGAAGAGAAATACTGACAAGGTACAGAAAATGTTTAACATCCATCTCAAACCTTCAAGTGTGCAGCATTTAACATAAACATCCTGACATTCAGAAGGGTTAAGATTATTGTACAACATATTCGAAAGAAAAGATCCTTCCCAAAACAAATTGCATTGAGATTGTGGCACAGAGTTGCAGGAGGTTTCTTGATCCAGGGGGACTGGGCGATGATTGGATCGGATTTGTGGCTCTTGAGTTAATATAGGGTATACTATGCACGTGAAGTCACTTTCCCACGTGAACACGCCGAAACACGCTTGAAGTCCCCGTGAACAGGAGTTGCGATCGTTTTACTTCTGTATTTTGACGCATTTCCAAGTGAAATGGAATTTTTTATGAGAAAAATAGTGGCCGTGGCTTTTGTCTTTCTCTGCGATTTGATTGGATGTATAAAAACAGCTGTTGCATTTAGAAATGGAACTGGCAGTAGACTGACAGTTGAAGGGTTGGAGTTAACGGATGCTCCGCACAAGCCGCCTAACATAGGTCATTTAAGATCATTAAATGATAAAGTCATTTCAGGAAGAAAGTGCATTTCCAGATTTTAACTAAAGATTTTGATGGCACACAGATTTTAAAAAGAGAATGACCCACATTGATAAACTATTTACAATAACGCTGCAATATTTAATGAAAAAATAGGCATTGTTATTTTTTATTTCACTGGGACTCAAAGGGGCGTGTCCCAGCATGTTCGCGTTGGGAAGTGACATCAATTCATACTCTCTATTAGGGTGGTTATAGCAAACAGCAGTAATCCAGTGATATCTGGCACTTTTGGAGTTTGGCACTTTCACTCATGAAGGGGATTGAGGTGTGTAAGTGGGACAATGTGTCTTCAGTTCATGTGTGTAGACTGAGATCACCCAGGCTCCATGTATGAGGCATACTGTACAATAAAATAATTTTCACAAAGGTTTACAGAAATAGTGCCTGGAGTGAAACTGGTTCATACATGGATAACTCTACAGTATAGCATAGTTATTTCTTTCAGCAACATCCCTGTAATCCCAATCTCGTATCATCTCACCAGGAAATGACCACAACTCTGTAACAGCTTTCTTTGATAAACATATGAACAGTACAAAATTTGCCTTAATTTTCAGTTCCTTAAATATAACTATTCAGACCCTCTTGTGCTCCTCTTGAGAGAGCAGATTGTCTCAGAGGGCCATCCCGTAGAAAACACGGGAATCACAATTACACACCCAACTGTCCACTGGGAATGTTGCCTCAACCTTCTGATTGGATACAGATATCAAGTTTATGAGATATCTGCCATGCCTTCACATACATAGCTATGCTCAAGGCTGATCCAACCAAATGTTGCCATCCTCTTGCCCCACATCCTCTTCTTCCCCCTCCTCTTCCTCCTCCTCCTCCTCTTCCAAAGGTTCATGGGTTCTGAGGGCAAGCTCACGAAGAAAGTCAGGTTCATGAGCGGAGGTCTGTGAGGTGGATTTTAGGCCGATCTTTCTCTTGGTGAGATGGAACTGGTCACGAATGAAGTTGTAGAAATCGTACTCGTACTTCATTCTTTGGTAAAGCACCTGCAGGGCCTCGAAACTGGGCATGTGTTTCTTTACAGTTCCTGTAAGATTCCCCATCTTCCAGAATGCTACAGAGAAGATTATAATGAACCACAGAGAAAGCAATGCAGCTCACAAAAGCCGAAACATGCCTTGCATGTGATTTAATTTAACTGTGGTTTTCCTCAATTTGATTAGCAAGACAAATTTTACCTTCTAAGAACACATACTATTTTTTATGTACTTCTTTTAATATTTGGTTTAAAAAAAGTTTGACTGAACACACCTGGACTTTTGTAGATGGTTAAGACATCACTAAAGTAGTGAGGTAGGAGTCTCTCCAACAGAAGCAATACATCCTCCAACTCCTCTAAAATCCCCACGAGGAGAAAGTTCTCCACAACATTTTGTTTGGCCCTCTCCACAGCCCAAACACCTGGTTCTCTTCCAGATAAAGAAAGACGGCCAATTATTTGAGTAAAGATTCATTAACACAAAACAAAGTATACTTTAAAGTTTCAGCCATCAGAGACATGTGAAAATAAAGGAAGAAAGGAATATTTACCTGCACTGAGGATGCTGTCCACAAAAGTATGGCACAATGTAGAACAAGCGTGGATTAGAGCATTCTGGGTAGTTCTCCATAATGCAAACATTAATATCCTGCATAAATAGAGAAATAAGACAAAGAAAATGACTACCTTCTAAAAATAATGAGGAAACTGAACAATAAAATTGCAACATACACTATATACAGGTGCACATACACTATATACTGGTATTAAAAATCTAGTAATAAATCGTAATAAACACTAGGGGGCACCACTTACACAATGTATTAGATCTTTGCTTTCCTTTAGGAAGTCATAATGTGGCAGCACTGATGGTTATCTTTAATAAGGACTTCCTAACAAAAGCAGTCCCTAATCTGGACCCAGTGCATTAACAATAACAAAGGTTCTGTTCCTGTATCTGAACCAATAGCTGTAATTACATTGGGGAACATTAGATTGTGGAAATATTGAGCAATCCACAAGTGTTAAACGACATGACACCTTTTATTTTTGGATTAAATGTCCCTTAAACTCATATTTAAAAGATTAGGTTTCTTCCATGAAACACAATGCTTTTAAGAAATTCTAAAATCAAGCTAAGAAAACATGGATATAAGGGTACATGCCAACTCAATGAATGCTGTCATTAAAACAAAACAAAACAAAACAAAACACTGTGACACTCTAAAAATTGTTATGCTGGTAAAGATAGATGTTTATAAGCAAACTCAGATTTATGAACCCCACTGTAGAGAATAAAAAGGAAACAGAAAAATGCAGTTTCATCAAAACAACAACAAAATGGTCTTCAGCGGCCAAAGTTGCAATAATGACATTACTTAAAAAAGAGAGAACACGTGGCTTTGGTTTATTTCTTGTTAGCTTATTAAAAGCTAAAGAGTACATGGTCAGGTTGACAAGGTTTGGAAGAGGGCAATTTGTCAAGTTAACAGCCACATCTTTAACTCTTGCATAAGAGAGGTTAAATAAAGACCACATATGCATGAGGCTCCAAACTCGAGGCACTCCATCGCTTTCATGAGCCCCAGGTGGCTGCCTGAGAACTGGGGGTCTTGGTGAGGCAGCATCGGGGTCTACAAGAAAAGGGCCCTCATGCTGGCTGGAACAAAAATATGCACTTTTATTTCAGCACTAATCTTTCACACCAGCCTAGTACGAACAAAGAAATAAAACATATTTTTCTGCCTTTCATTAAGCCCTAATTCACGTAATAAACAGGTCTCTAAAAGTTGACGCATATGCAAGTTGTTATGCAATACATTTCATTTCAGTCTAGAAGATTTCAGAAATCTGCTTGTATTACCTCTGTTGAATTAGTCTGTTTTTTCTTCCGTTTTGATATTTTTGTTTCTGATCCATTCCTTCAACTAGTTTTGATTTACTTTGGTGGTATTTTGCTTTGCTCAGTTTTCTTGAATACTATACAAGCAGCATATATTTACCAGACATTTTTCTAGCCCTCTTCCCAAATTATTTTCTTTCCTACTCAAAATGAAGTGCTTCTCTCTCTTTTTATCTCAAAATCACTTGGACAATTCAATATCCCAAGTTAATCCAATTTTCAGAATTAATTAGACCTACGTGCCTGGCATTCTGCAACACAGTCAGATCTATTCTCTCATACAAATGTCTTCAATATCAAGCTGAAATACTGGAAATTTCTTCAAAGGAGTGAAACTCCAGGAGGGTCACTCCTTTTAACAATACTTACTTTGTGTGAATCTGAATAGAGTGTAAAAGCCAAGATCGCATCAATGTTCTTTGATCTGCATCTGTACTTCACCGGGCGACACAGAGAGATACAAACAACGCTAAAGGACATGAACTTTCAATACACAGACTCCTGTTGGGCTTCTGTTACGCCTTTATAGTGTTAAAGGGGAAAGTCAGATGGCCAAAAGTACAAAGAAACTAAAATATAACAGTCCAACAATTATTTAGCAACCTTGAGAAAAAACATAATCCCTTGAGCCATAATGATCTCTCAAATCTATGCAATAAGTTTAAACTTCACAATTAAAAACAGATTTAAGATGCTGAAGACGGGTTGAGAAGAAAGAAGGGAATAAAATGGTTCTGGCAAGTGTCCCGAGCAGTTAAACTGGGCACTCTTTACACAATGTCTCTTTCTCCAAGAATAGACAGCCAAGCTCAGGTGACACACGTAAAAGCATTTGGCCTTGTGCTCTTGGTTCAGTCCCAAGATGACAATTTCACTAAGCACCCAGGAACACAGCCATCACAATTTACACTTAAACTACATCCAGATGACTACATCATGACCAGAAAGGTGAAGAGAGAAGAGGAGACAAGAGGAGAAATAGCAAAAGATGATAAGAAAAGAGAGGGGAAGGTGATAAGACGAGACAAAAATAGAGAGGAGATGAGATGCAAAAACAGACAAGACTGAACCTGGATGGGTTCCAGTAACAGAGGCAATTTCCTGCCTACATACTCACAGTAAACCTTTGAATGTTTTCAGTCATTAGTAAACACAGGCAGTACACTGATCTTGCAGCTTTGAAGGCCTGCCAGGATAATTCAAATAAAAAACATTGTGGTTTTATCGGTGATGACATAATAGAATAACAAAGATTGCTCCCGTGTGTCCGAACTGTGCGTATATTCATGATGTATCCACCTGGGATGCTTTACAGTATAAACAGTTCTGATTGAGGTCCCAAGTATGCTTTGTGGTTAGTGACCACCTTTCCTGTACTATCTGGTCCAAAACCTCCATTTAAAAAATTTAATTAACATTTTTCGTTCGTAAAAAAAAACATATGTAGACACTTTAATTTCTCTACAAAAACTACAGTCTTTAGACCAACAGATTATGAGGAACATTCAGTATGTCCAAACATTTGACTTTATTTATTTTTCACTCTGTGTGTGTCACACAGACACAAGACTGAGCCAAGCAAAACACACAAACATAAGCTAGTAAACTTGCTGTCAACGGGTGAACATCACTAATTTAACAGTTTCCCTACTCTCTCCATCACTATGGCACAGCCTCTTTTGCACACATTATTAAAGGAACAGTTCACCCAAAAAAGAAAATTCTGTCTTCATTGGCTCAGCCTTAAGTTGTTCCAAATCTTTATAATATCTTTGTTCTGATGAAGACAGACAAAGATATCTGCTTGTAACCAAACAGTTCTTGGCCACCATTGACTACCATAGTAGGAAAAATGTCTTCGTTCTTTTGAACAAATATTTTGAAGAAAGTATTGACTACCATTTAAATGGTTCCTACTTTGGTAGTCAATGATGGCCAAATGGTTTGGTTACAAACATTCTTCCAAACATCTTTCTCTGTGGTCATCGCAACAAAGACATTTATATAGATTTGGAACAACACGAGGGTGAGTAAATGGTGACAGAATTTGTATTTTTGTCTAAAAATACATAAGGGACAACTTAGCGATACCTGATTGTCCTACAGTGTGAGTTTTGTGAGTGCACATCCATGCCAAAAGGATTTGACGGGACATGTTACGTATTAAAATAATTACATTCACCAACCTAATCAAAAATGTAATTATAACACCACATCAACTAAAAGTGAATAAAAAAGAGCCCTGCAATTGCAGACACATAAAAAAATCAAGCTGACAGGTATAGTATGAGATCACAAGCCATGATATTTCTAAACCACAGAAAACAGAGACGTGGTTACCCACGCCTCCAGGAGCAGAGGATGTTAAAAGGAGGTTGTGTTTTATATGGTGAAGGTCTAATGCGATCATATTTACTGTAGTCTCTCATTAAGCCAAGAGAATCGCTGTTCCCATCAGAACAAGTCTGGGAACTGCAGATATGATATTTTGGCTTCTTTTATCCGCTGGTGTGGGTCATGTGTCTAAAATTACAAATTAGGATTAAATATCGCCATTTAATCTTTTTATTTGTAAGCATTTATACAGTGCAGTTTATGAGCATGTGTGTTCCCTGGGAATCAAACCCATTGAAATTAAAACATCTCAACAATAATTGATTCTTTGTGGAGGTCTACCTGAAGTTTGGGCCACATAACGTTTATTTATGTTGTTGCCACTAAAACCATCTATAGTAAAATGAGCTGAGAATGACCTGATGATTTGTGTTCAAATGTAAACTCATGAAGCAATTTACTTCAATAAATGTAAATTCAATAAAGTTGTTCCAAACAAAGATTACTTTCAATCTTACAACAGGACAGGATGAGTAACCGAGAACATGGCCTGGACTCAATTAACCAGTCATTTAAAAAAATTCCCCGCTAAGGTTCAGGTTTAAAATATGTCTGGGAAACTGGCCATTTATGTTTTATGAATAACAGAAACGTGCCATAATTCTGTCACAATCCTACTGAACTGGTGTAATTTTTAAGACGTGCCAAGTGTTCATGTGTCCTGAATTTAAGGTTGATTTTTTTATTAAACATTAGGTGGTAGAGCGACATTGCAAAACACAAGAATGGCTAATCAATTCCTGAACATTCTGCTCGGACTGTAGTGTGGGATTGCTGTGGCCTATGACATCTTAGCTCAGAGTCTGAAGAAATTTCCAAACATAGAGTCAGATTCGCACAAACACTCACTGTGCAACAACTTTATTCTCAACAGGGAACTACTGGAACTACACAAAGGAAAATATGCCTGATGAACCTCATGCGAATGGTACTAGTCTTACATAACTCCTAAGCCCTACAGTCACACCTCCACAACACTGTTAACACTAGCAGACAGATCTTTATGCTAGGACCTGTAAAGATGAGAGAGCTCATATCACTGATGACTGACTCAAATATCCCAGAATGCTCAGAAACTCAGAAAACTACGAACTCAGAAAAACTATACAAGAAATGAAGCCACATTTGTGGAGCAAAAGTCATAATTTATGTCAATAATATTGATGTTTTTATATATAAAATGCTGAAATGGTTTGATTATTTCCCTCTTTGTTCAGATTGTCATAGTTTTTAAATGTAACTATTATTATTATTATAGATTTTCCAATTTAAATTGAATGTCTTAGTTAATATATTAGATTACATTTGAATTTTAGCAAAAATAAATGATGAAGGCCTTATAAGAAGTTTCCAAGCCAGGTTTAATTTAACTTTCCTATAACAAAAGAAGCTGAAATATGTCAATTATAAATAAATAAAAACCAACCCCTTTATATAAATGTGACGGCATTTGAAAGAACACACAATAAATAAAATGTCAGGAGGTGATAAAGTGGGAGTTTAAAACAGAGTGGCAAACAAAGACATAAAAATAGAACCACTGACCAGATATCGCTCGTCATCTTTCATCTGGGGCGTACGGATAAAATGATTCTGCTCTCCTCTCCAGTCCCCAAAACGTCGGAAAAAGTAATTGGAAAGGAAACGGTTAATGGGATCCCTGATGATGTTTATATATACAGGCTGATCTATCCTGAACCTGAAAAAAAGCAAGAGAGAAAGAGGGTGAGCACTACGTCTGTCATTCATTTCATCCCAAACAAAGAATGGCTGGGTTTAAGCTTGGACCTGATCAAATAAATTTAGATAAATAATTCCTGATTTGCTTACCTTGTGAAATTGAGAAAGTGAACGTGTCTCCTGTACAGAAAAGGCTGAGGAATGGTGCTAATGTTCCTCATTAAATCCACCTGGCAAACAATCAATACACAAACAAATAGAGATCAAAACACACATTAGAGAGAATGGAACCAGCATTAAAGCGATCAGATCATGTGTACTGCACTTCTTCAGCAGTCCACCATTCCTTAAATGGGTGCTTTTGGTACAGTGGAAAGTTATGTCATGACTTGATTTCGACTGATGAGGTCGACTTCTCATTACCGTAATGTCTCTTAATGAGGGACAGCTGGGACCACAGTCAGCTTTGATAGAGCCCATGTGCCCCCAAACATATAGTACATGTATGCTACAGTTCCATACACATACCCTGGCATAAACTGACTTTTAACTCCACTCATAACAGACCACCATATGGGTGGATGGAGATGTCGGCCTAGTGGTGTTTTTTTACCCAACCTTAAAATAAACAATAAATATACTTTTTTTGCCTTTTTTCTAAAACAAACTACAGTGCATTAAAATGTTCAGTTTTTATCAGTATTTGTGTTCCCTGGGAATCGCACCCAGGGAATTGAGTAACAGGATTACAATTGGTATAACCCACTGAACAAAAGGTCTATTCCTCACGTCGTTTATATTTGCATTAAATTAAAAATATATACCTGTATGTCTATAGGTTCTAGAAGTTTCAATTACAAACAGGCCACCGTATTGACCATGATTTTATACCAAATCATAACTGCATTTAACATCCTTTCATCCTAATCCTCTAGACTTCAAGTTGGCTCCAAAAGCTCATGTTACACATCTTTTATCAAATACTAAATCAGAGCCAAAACACACAAACTAAGTGCCCATAAGGTCTGTGGTTATGACATCACCTTATAATGAAATAATTTCCTGTGCTGTACATTTTGTTATGGGCACAGACGGCCTGCACTGTACCACTAAAGTAATGATATAAGAGGTGTTGGTGTGACCACATCACAAGTAACACTTCAGGTTGTGTGCTTATGTGGGTGAGAAGTTGTTGGTCTGGTGCACTGAAGCCAATTAAAAAATATACAGGTCCTAACAGAAGAGATGAAGGAAAACATGAGAGTCAATGCGTCATTTATATAACTGAGCACATTGTAGGTCTTTGATTTATGTACCTCAAATACATTTAGAGCTTTACACTACTACTGTCTGAAAGTTTTAATGTAACCTGTTTTATGTGAAGAACTTGGGCGCACATACTGGCAGTGATTTTCAACATCCTAAAGTCATTCATTTCTGATGAGCGCTTGCAAACTTTGGGACACGAGTGACATGAGATGTAGAGATTTCTAGTGAGGCAACCTAGTAAGAAAAGTCTGCCTTGACCTCTCTAACTCACTGAGAAAACCTTCCAAGACTTGCTCTGGACCATCACATCAGCATGTGAACATTATGATAATTGAATGGAAAGACGATTAATGTGTACTTGTCTCTTTCAAAGGGCTCTTTAAAACACACTCTATGAGAGAGTTTTATGATCTTATCTTGTAGAGAAATTTGCATTTAAGAGAGTCAGCAGACGCTTCAACCTTCTACGAATACTGCAGGTAATAAGTCATAATCACAGCTGTCAGCCAGAGAAGACAAAGACTGCAGACACGCCTCACATACAAAGAGAAAGTTATGTTAACTAATAAAATACCGAGCCAACGGGATAATGAGCAATTCCCCAAACAAGGTGAGAATAAACCATTAAATGGCTTATTAAATGATTTAGCTTTGCCTGTGTGTCAATAATCCCATGTAAACAAAATGTTAAGTTCTTGTTTATTCGGTAATTAAAAATTTAACAAGTTTTACTGGCTGTACAAAGAGTTTACTGAGCCAATGGATTAATAACAAAGTATGCGTGTAACAAGTAAAATGGTTGAACACATCTAGCTATTCTTTATTACTGTCTCTTGTCAAATCTACCACACAATATTACTTGTTTGACCAACTTTAAACAAATTAAAAACATAGAGTTTTAGGTTTTTAAACTAGCTATCCTTATACAAGCGACATAAACAGTCCAGTTAATCTGCCATTACATCCCATGTGATGTTTCGACCTCTATATTTTGCACACATTATAATGCTTAGTGCTTAAATGTATTACAGTTTAAACAGCAGATGCATATTTACAGCAGATATTCATTTGGTTTACATCAGATATTGAAGATAAATATTTATATATTGTCGCCTTGGAATTATAAGGTTCTATCTGCGGTCTGAGTAGATACATTTTCAAGCAACACAAACAATTTACTTATAACTTTTGTTAAAACATGAAATGTGTAAAAAAGGCACATTTACATGGTTTTTATGACACTTATTTCATATTTTAGGATGCTTTTTTCTTGTTCAAGTTAGGCATAAAAGGCTGTGCTAATTAATTGTTGTATGATATTTTATCCACAGAAGGTTGGACAGATCAATTTACATTTTAGAGAGGAGTATGGCTGAAAAAAGATAATAAGGTTTATTCTTGTAATCAAGACTCTTGACGTTGTTGACTATTTGGCATTAACTGCATTAAGAGAGTCTATGTAAACACATGTAACGTTATTAGGAAGCTAGCGCTGCTGGCTAGTGTCGTGTCTATAAGTATAAATCAATTATAAATAATCTCCTCAACAAAACCTAAAACAAAACAAAAAATACTGTCGGTTGAGCTGCTCTCATTGACAAGAGTATCAATAAAACAGTCAACCTTGAGGTATCTTTTAAACATTGAGCACTTTTCCACCATCGTGCCGAATCGTTCTCGTTGCTTAATCGTTCCACTCCGTGCCGATCCATGCCAGCCGGTACGTAAATGGTTTCATTTTCCACCGCAGGGCTGATAACGGAAATTTTTATAACGCGCTACCTCGGTAACACAAGAGCCTGGGTAGAGCCCTTTGTAATCGAACCAGGCTCACGTGGAAACATAACTGTTACCGTTTCAGACTGTGATTAGAACGATTCGGCGCGATGGTGGAAAAGCGCTCTTGTTTTGTGTTGCACTGTTCCCTCAGATATTCCCCTGTTACTGAGGAGTCACGTTACATGACAAAGAAAGCTGATTGGTCATCTTGTGCGCATTCAAAGTGCTGATTGGCTCTTGCAGATAGAACCTTATTGCACCAAATTATAATTCGATTTTGTAGATAGAACCTTTTTGTTTTCTTTTAAAACACATAATAAAAAACATTACATACTTACATATGTTATCACAGAATAAGAATATGCGAATAACTCAATTTTGACCAAAATGTCAGATAGAACCTTATAATTCTAAGGCGACGATATATTTATGGTACAATATATGTGTACATACACATATTAAGGGATAATCCACCCAAAAATGTAATAAATTCTGTCATCATTTACTCGCCCTCAAGTTGTTCCAAATCTGTATAAATGACTTTGATCTGCTGAACACAAAGGAAGATATTTTGAAGAATGTTAGCAATGTTCTGGGACACCATTGACTACCGTAGGACAATTAAAATAGTAGTTAAAGGTTAAATGGTGCGTTCCTAAAGTCTTCAAAATATAAAATTTTGTGTTCAACAAAGAAAATAAATGTACAATATTTTTTTCTACTATGGTAGTGTATGATGTCCCAGAACTGAAAATCGCTAACATTCTTCCAAATATCTTCCTTTGTGTTCAACAGAACCAAGACATTCATACACATTTGGAACAACCTGAGGGTGAGTAAACGGTGACGATTTTAATTTTTTGGTGAACTGTCCCTTTCATTATTTCTGAAAACACACTCACTTTGCCTTTCTTTTATCATCTGTTTTCCACACTCAACTTTCTTTGACACACAAATTGAACAGTTAGTCTTTTTTGCTTAAGTAAGGGCAATAAAACCCTCATGTGTTTTGAGTTTCCGACCCCTATAAACACACATTTAATATTAGCTTTGAGTATTTGCACCAGACCGACCTACTCACCAAATGTTATGCATATGTATCACTCGCATATAAAACTGTTTCTTCTCGGGACATGAAAGTAAGATTGTCGAGACAGAACTGCAATTGCTCTCACATTATGAACACTCACTTTCTCTACTCTTAAATTCTTCCCGTGTCTCACTTTTCAATAAATGTACACAAGTGTTGTTTTATTAAACATTTATTTGAGTGTTCATAGGTTAACTTGATCTGTGTGGAGGTGTGGCAGCTTGTCTCTGCCCAAGAGGAATGACAGAATGTTTTCTTTTCCTTTCCGCAAAGGAGGAAAGTGTGCAGTTTTCTCCACAATGAATACTATTCGGATGTGTTTCATTGCCGTTGGCATACAGCAAGCATTTCCCTTGGCAAACAGCTTCACTAATCACATCAACAAGTTTACATTTTTGTATGCTTTTCATTTTAGCTTGCTAGACAACTTTTTTGCAAGGGCATTAGTTTACTCAGACACACACTCACCCATCCACTGACCTGCTCATGCTTTGTGAGTCTGGTTTTGTTATGAATGTCAGAAGAGACAAGGTTAAACTGGTGCTTTTCTGCCAGAATCCTCAGCAGTAGAACCACAGTCCGACTTCCACACTTGCCCACCCTGTTATAGATCACCTGACTTGGAAATGGCAGCACCTAGACACACAGAGAAATATATTTAAGTAAGGAAAGAATGAATGAAGGAAAGACAGAATGAAAGTTATATCATATTCTATGTCTTAAGGGACAATCCATATGTCATAAACCGGGTGTTTGATGTCTCGCTCGAGAACACAATGGTGATAGCTCATGAAGGAAGCTCAAATCTACATACGTCTACTTTCAAGCCTCGCTCTTTGTTTACAGCCACACCACTCAATGAGTCTTCACTTTAGTAATGACTTAAGAGGAAATTTGCTAATTCCTGGATGAATCTTCAGTGTGGAAGGAGGAATGGAACACCCTGCAGCATGAAGCTGGAGTTTGGAGAGCTGCCCTGCCTCTTGTATGTATATGAAAAAATTCTCATGAGAGAACGTCAGAGTCAAAGCAGTATGGAAAGTGTGTTTATGCACTATACAAGACAAAAATCTGCACGCACAAGCATTAAGAGACAATTAAACATTTATTTTCAGTTTTTTTCAATTTACCATGGTAAGTGTTTAGGTAAGATTATAACGTATTATAATTATAACTACTAACAATATTTCTCCCAAATTTCAAATAAAAATATTGTTTATTTGCATTTATTTTCAGAAAACGAAAAAAACACTTGTAAAAAAATAATAAAAATCAACAGACATGCTGATTTAATAAAAATGTTGAATCTTTATAAAATTTCTGTGGCTATATATGTATATATATATATATATATATATATATTAATATTAAAAAATATTAAAATGTTAACATATTTCACATAATCTGGACTGAATGGTTAAAAAAACTTTTAGCAGAGCTCTAATATAGGCAATGAATCGTCACTTTTGCAGGTATTTGTTTAATTTTTGGTCACTGCATAATACGAAATTTCCATTTATGTCATTTTATAGTTTTGATGACTTTTTATATTATAAATTATACATATATATATATATGGAATATATGGAAAATTGTTACGAAGAATGATTAGGCATCCATACTTTTAGCTTTTGGCATTGTACACTACGTGTCAATGTGTAAATTGACAATATGATTTGTGAGATCACTGAGACAGATTTAGCATTATAGGGCTTCTGTCAACACTAACTATCACATTTATTAGAGGCTGTAAATATCCTCCCTTGGTATGACCTAAACAAGGCCTCCTATCATGTCCTCCCATTGCTTTTCATTATGCTATCGCTATCTCACTGTCTGATGTTCATAATGTAGCACTGTGCTCTCTCTTAAAATAACAAATACTGTTCAAGTTTACAGAGAATGCCCTCTTTTCACCTCCCTCTCTCCCCCCCACACACACATAAGAGGCCTTGTCTTAGCCCAGCTGCCTTCCTAATTCTTCCTCAATGTTTTTTCCTTAATCACACTTCATTTCTCTCTGTCTCCATTCATCACGTCCCATGTCATGTTCATCTTCCAATTGAGTAAGATGAATTTAATCACACTTTTATATTTCAACAATTTTTCCTCAAACACCTGACACCTCATCCCTACTACACAATGAGAAAATGGCTGTATGTGTTTCATTTTTCTGTTATGCAATATACTGTAATCGTATTAGAGTAGCTATGAGTACAGTACACGCGGCAAAACTATCACAGTTCTGACATAGTGGTATTTTGAAGTTTATTAGTTTGTGTGTGTGTGTGTACTGTACATGTGCATGTAGTTGTTATCCACGCCTGCGTGAAGTGCATTTTTGTCCAATCTGTGAACTTCTGTCCAGAGTTTGTGTGTTTATATAGACCCCGAGCTTGTTTTTTTCACAGCTGGCACATGTTTAAACTGCTTGTTATCATTGCTGACTTGGGGTCTCCTTTCAGAAGCTACCAAACACTGAGACTTCCAGGCAGTACAGATCTACACTAAATATTATTACCTAGGAAAGTCGTCTAGGGAGGTCCTGCCAGAATAATGTTATATTTATATATATGGACACATTAAACTGGACTTCATTATGTTACTTTCCCATTCAGGCAGTCATATTTTCCAAATGTTTTACTTTGGGCTGTAAAACTCAGATCTACTGTATATCTTATAAGATCTAAGTGCTGGGTGTATTAATGTAGCTACATGGTTGTGTAGAATCAGGTCTGGGTGTATTTTTATGTTATAGTATTTGTACCCATATATGTGACTGTATGTCTGTTAAGTGTACGTATGTGTGTTATGTGTCATGTACTGTAAGTGTCTACGCCCAAACATCTCTGCATGAATACATTAAACTGTACATGTATAAAGGTTTGGATAAACATTGCTTTAGTCAACTCATATGTACAAAACTTCTTATGAATTTAGAGGATCTTGGCAAAGTTTGATGTAAAGATTTTATATCAAGAGGTACATGAATGCTTCTCAATTTAACCAGGCACAATAAAACACAGTTTGTCTTTCATCAGATCTAATCAACCTTAAAACACTGAAATCCAACCCTGATCTGTTTGGGTCTTTTGAATATCCTTCTTCTTCATGTCTTCTTGTGTCTTGGACAGCTGCTCACACAATCTCATCTTTGTCTCTATTTGTGGCTCAGGGGCAAAGAGCTTCAGTCTTACACAGATCAGTGAAGAACACCCCTAGCATCTCCTCTTTCTCATAATCCATTTTGCACTGATGGGTCCTGACCATTTTCAAAGGATTTTTTAATTATATGAAATTTTTGGAAGCTTGTGTTTTATGCTGCTGTCCTACTGAAACCACGTAACTCCATATTTTGAGGTTTTAATTTTGGCATAAATTATTATTGTTAGTCACCCTTTATGTTTGTCACTGGGTTTTGCAAATATCTAATCAATAAAAATAATTTAAAAGTGCCTGTCAACTTTGACAGCACTGTATGAAATCATTTAAAAAAGTAAAGTTTTTTTTTTCGTTTCGTGAAAAACAGCAAATTTAGACACACAAGGTTTCAGAAGGACAGCGTCAATATATTGAAAAATGAGCGACGCCTGTTTGTTCCATCACAGCGAGGAACCAAATCGCTTGCAAAAACCTTTACTCATTCGGTTCCCCTGTGGTGGAATGAAGTGCCAGCCTCCACCCGAACTGCAGCATCCTTCACAACTTTCAAAAAACAGCTCAAAACATACCTGTTCCGCATTTATCTGACTTACCAATAAATGTCTATATCTTGTGTCTAAAAATAAATATTTTGTTGTTCATTCTCTTACTTACCCCTTACTTACTCCAGCTTTAATCCTAGTCGCATGGCCTTGTAAACTAAAGGTACTGTTTAGCGTGTTGACAAAATGTTTACATTCTCTCCTACTTGTAAGTCGCTATGGATAAAAGCGACTGCTAAATGAATAAATTAATGTAAATATATGAAAACTAACTAACAAAGTTTACAGGGCCAATTTCACTACTGTACAGTTAGCAGCTAACTGTTTTGAGTTGCAAGAGGGCTCTAAATCGCAATTAAGGGAGAAAGTTAATCTGACATTGAATGATGGAGATACTTTAAAACCAAACCATGCCCCCCCCCCTTCCGGTCCACTGGACATCACCAAGGGGTCTGGACAAAAATACTGTACAGTCACGAGGACCAGAATTCCTAACTACAGTTCCAAATGCAAACAATGAATCATTCCAGGATCCCAAGGTCTTTGAATCATTTGATCTTTGTTCACACCTGAGATACACAAACTAAAGAGATTGAAACTAGCAAATGCAGGGTAAAAATGTGACGAAAACAATCATCTGCTAGTTATTTTTAAATCATTAAACAAAATATAACAGTAACACTGTTAAAAATCCTTTTAAACAGTGAAGTAATCTGCAGGGAAATCAAACCAAGTACATTCTGTCTCACATATGTAGCAACAAGTGCATGTTTGCATTTTAGGTCTTACATTTTAGGCATAATCTGTTCCATAACATACTGAATGGGTATATATAATGATGACTCATTTTTCAACAAGTCTCTAAAACCATTGACAGACCACACTGATGGCTTCAATCCTACTATTATGAAATAGAGCTATCATTTGTTTCTGAGCAAACGCTGCTGAAACATTCACTGGGTTTAACATAATCTGCAGACTGTGTGTCACGACACTTTATGTTCGCCTCTTAAATCAAGCCTGTTCTTTCTATTTATTCTCTTTATATCTTTCTGCCTGTGAAAACACGAACCGAGACGTCCTCTCTTTGTAGGAAGTGCTGATAAGCCAAGCACCCATGTGTGTGTTGTGTCCCAGCGGACGACTTTCACAATTGTTGGCTCACTGTCTGATGACCACGGCATTCCAAACATTAAAAACTAAAACTCTGGATCATCGCTCTGGATAAGATGTCTGCTGAACTTCCCCAAAATAAAAAATCTTATGTCTGGTAGCGTGGATGCTATCTATATACTAGTATACTTCTAGAAACTAATATACGTTCAGAAAGAAATCATTGTTACTACAACTTGTAGGACAGGCCGGAAAAACATGGATTTCCCAGGAAACTATGCAAACTAAAGGCTATTGACCATTTACCAAAAAGGAAAAGTTCTTTGACATGTCCATCGCCAGTTTCCTGTTTAAACGGGAAATACATGAACACAGGAAACACAATGATATTCGTCAAACCACTTCATGAGCTCTTTAAATGTAAGTGTTCATGGATGTGTGCATGACTTTTTGGCCTTCCAGTCACAGTCGAGTCGAAATAAGTTTATGCTTTTTGTCTTGTAATGCTTTCCTGTACTGTGTGAGAAGGTTAAAATAACAGGAAAATTGCAGACAGGGACATTCTGTCGAGTACACTGTAAACTGAAAGACAACAAGAGAGAAATGAAGAGTCTGACGGGTCAAAACACTTACCCTCGGTGCAGGGGGTCCGTGGTCATCAACAAAAGTGGATTCTCCTGTAAGGAAACAAGCCAGAATGAGATGCATCCATCTGTTATTTAATAAAACAAAAGAAGGACTCACAGACACCAATGCATTATATAACACTGAAAACAAATATTTTCAGTGGCGTACATACACACAAAACTGTGTTTTGAAATGAAACAGATTCAACATCTGAGGGGAATCAGCCTGGGAATCAACACGCAAACTTTGCATAAGAGCCTGAACACCCTCTCTATGAGGACCTTAAAGAAAGTCCAAGGAAGACTGGTCGTGTTTAAGGAAGTTTAAGGAAGTCAGTGGCTGAAAAACCCCTTTCATCCCAAACAAGTGTCTCACAAACTGAAGTTATTGGAAATGGATAATATTATCTCTAAATGGTTGCACTCTGCTGAATAAAAACTCATCCAGCAACACAGACCTGCTATACTTCTCAGCATATCTTCAACTTTCTCAGTATGAGGAACAGTAGGAGCATATTCAAAGAGAGAGATGCTTTCGCAAATTTTGAGCAGATAAATGACATCGCAAATCTTGTTTCGCCACTCATATATTATAAACCTGTAAAGGGTAATATACATAATGACACAACACATAAAATAAATCATTGTGTTCTGTTTAATAAATTGCCACAACACAAGGAAATAATCATCTATATATGGGCTGTTCAAATTATGCCACATGTACATGAAAAAAGTATAGGTCAGACAATGACATATACATCCATAGATATACATAATAAATCATGTTGTATTATCACCTACACACTGAATTTAACATCCATCAGGACTTCATAAATCTTGCACAACAACATCCTGCAGCTTGCATTAAAAGCCTCAGGTGTGTGTGGGAAAGACTCATCAATATGCAAACAGTCATAAACAACACATGCTTATCCTGAGGACATCTTTAGAATAGTCATGAATAAGTCCAAAAGGAACTTTTTAAAAAAAGGGTCCAACAGAGGCAGATCATTATCTTAATAACCTAATAAAGGAGCATTTAGATTTTTTGTGATATTGTCCAGTTGACTGCACATCATCCCACTTATAACATGACAAAAATATATAATTTGTGATGACCAACCAGAATGAAGTACCCAAGAGAGCCATGTAAATCAGTTCTGTAAAGATATTTTGTTTTAAGAATACAATAAAAAAGTCCCCTGGTGTTTTGCTCTGTTACAAAACCATCAAATGGTCCTCTTGAACAGACTCCTCCTTCCTGTTCAGGTAGGGGATGTAAGAGTGATATCTCAGTTTCTCTGTCATCCGTGAGGATTACATTTGACAGATTTTTCATGTATTTTTGAAATATGGTAAAAAAGTCACAGAAAAAACTACGGAGACAGAATGCAAAATTACAATTACAATTTTACTTTAATTTTACTAAAAAGCATTTTTTTCTGGAATATTTTTTTATCATTTGTCAATAGCTTTTAGCTGAAAACACTGATGAAATACTATTGAAATATTGAAACTCCACTGAAGCACAGACAATTCTCTGTCCTCCTGGAAATATCTGTAGAAATATCTATAGAAATCGACCATCAAAACAAAAAGCGTTCCTTAAATCCCCCACCATTTTCTGTAGATTTTTTTAATAAGAATGTTAAATGTGTTCTTATTCCTGGTAGAAAAGTGAGAAATAAAAGTTTTTAACATTAAAATCTTAAATAAATCTTTGTATCTTTCTCTCTAGATTAACTGAAAGATTTGGAGGTGCTAACAGTAACACAGTTATCTTAAGTTGCGAGCGGTTTATACTTCAAAATAAATAAATTCCAGTCATTTTAGGGAAAGCTATCTTATATCCTCTGGCCATTTGTACTTCATGAGCTTGTCCTAAAATGAACTCACTGCTATCAGAATCACCCGGCTGGGATCTTGCTTAATTATCTACTGAATGCCCCAGTGCCTTGCAGACCCACACCCAACAACGGCACCACCCGTCCCGGCTTTGGTCGGCATCCCGCTTCATCTTGTGCTCCGTAACCCCTCAGGGCCAATTAGCACCTCCGCTAATTACCCGTCATAGATGGTGTCTTCTGAGGGTCAGATTCCCAGACTCCAGACGAGTCATTCAGGTCATCGGGCTTTGAAATAATTGGAGACCAAAGCAGGCGCAGAAATGCAAAACATAAACAAAGGACTTATTACCGTGGGCCGATTATGGAAAAACGGCAATTAACAGAGAACAGGCGATAGCTGTGAAAAAATATTCAGCCTTGCTATTCTGTCACCTTTGATTATGGGATTGTGTCGACGGCAGCTTGTTTTCTTCATGAGAGGATTATTAATGAACCAAAATTTACAAAAACAAAGCATCACAATAACATTCAACAGCCTCTAGACTGGCATAACCAAGCACTCACATTTGCAAACACTAACAATTCAAAAGAAAGCAATCCTTCATATACTGTAAAAGTAGCCTTTATTGGCTTTTAACGAAACCTTTTTTTTTTTTATTGGTTTAGGAATGTTGTTGCTTGTGTCAGAATTCCATAAACGTATGCTTTCGACATGTAACGTTTAATTAAAGTTATGAAATTGGTGACTTTGAAAATGTTTAGTTTAGAGATGAGAAGAGCCAGAAATACTTCAGAAGTGCAGCAGGAAGCCACACAGGATCGCCGTTTTTGTCGTGAGGTAGTGTAAAATACAAAAGCCGCCAACTATTTATAACCAGTCTCAAATCATATCATGCCCCACAAAACACTGACCACTGGCAAAACATTTTTAAAACTTGAGTGCAATGAAGGACTTCTCAACATGCACTATTTAAAGACTAAAGCAAAAAACATCTGGATCCGAGTCAACATTCTTGTGAACACATGGGCTAAGGGTGATTTGATCTGATTATAGGAGACAAGCAAACAATCCAAATCCAATCCAAAGCTATAAATATCAGTGTAAACCTGTTGTCAACTGTGGTCCCTCATGATGGGGGAAAATATTAAATAGATCACCCAAAAAATGAATCAATATTCTTTTATCATTTAATTATACTCACCCATTACCCGTATGACTTTCATCTGCAGAACGCAAAATTAGATATTTTGTAGAATGTTGTTAACCAAACAACATTGGTCCCAACTAACCTTCATCAAAACCACAGAGACACTTCTCAAAATATCTTCTTTTGATTTGCACAAGTCATAAAGGGTGAATAAACGATGACAGACTTCTTATTTTTGGGAGAACTTTCCTTCAAGAACAAACTTGAGATTTTGTTTTCAGCATGGTTTTGGCAGCCTACTCACTCAAAAACTCAAATCAAGTGCAAACTGCAAAAAAAAATCACACTTTACTTTCCAACCCAACAATGCATCAGGTCAATATGAGTCAGGTAACTGTCAGAACTTGCTCGATTTACAACATGAATAAAGTCTCAACTGGTCTCATCAATCTGCACCAGCAAAGAAAACAAGTGGATTGGTGAGCGTATGACAGCACATTTATGCGCTTTCACTCTCCTGCTGGTGTGCACGCAGCATTAAATGCACCTACGAGACGAGAACATATGGCTGAGGGTCCTTAAGTACAGTAATGACATCAGTCTGTCATTCCAGAGTGCTTAAACACACCCGGTTTAAATAACATCAGATGCTTAGATTTTATTTCTGACACCATTTTATTTATTTTCAACCACTTGAAGCCCAGTGTGTGTTTGTGTTTCTCTATATAACATTTTCTTATTCTACTGTACTGTATGTGGTGACGTGAATGCTTCTCGCAGCGTGCGGTCAGACTTTACTGAACCCTTTGATTAAGTATGTAGGAGTGGTCCCGCATTAAGCCCACCCCAAGGCCATCATACTGATGACAGTGAGGTTTAAGAGTCTTCACCGAGGACTGTTATTATAGTCTGACCCTATTACCACCTGCCAAGTGCTGTAGAGCTAATGAGAGGCGTCATGCCCCCTCAGATTTTTGAACAGTCAGTTTTGCATACAACCTCCAAATAACGGGTTAGGCATCTATTAATCAGTTGCACGATTCTATAGGAAGACACTATCTCAGTATGAGCTGCACCGTCGTCCTGGAGATTTTTGACGTTTTGATCACTTGTAGGAGCTTAATATTTATCAATCCGGCAACAGAAGCAACAGCGCTGGCTAATGATGTAATCACCCGCGTCCCCAAAACGCTGTCGTTTAGGCAAAGCATTTGTCACCCACTTTCATTTAGACCCCGCAACCTTTTTCTTTTGTGCTCTATGTTCATTTGTATGCAAACAATAACTCTTTTACAACTTTAGCAACTTTAGATATTTATTCTCAAAATACACCAGACTGATGCATTTATCTAAAAAATCTAGCCTACATATAAACATTTAACTGGGTAGAAGATTCATATATCAATCAGATAGTGTTTAATAATAATTTTTATTTCATTTCATTCTCGCAATGATTTGAGCGATGTTTTGAATACGCTTAAGAGATATTCTCTATAATATTGCTTTAAATGTATGTATTTGTATGCACAGGACATGTTTCTATGTGTTGTGCACACTGTGCCCCCTTAAAAAAAAATGGGTGCATGACGCCCCTGGAGCTAATGGACATCTGCTTTCACTTTTGATATAATTGCTATGTTTTGTTGTTTTAAGAACCATCACCGAGTGAGGTCCTAAAAACTGCGTTAGGATTTATTGGGTGGCTGCGTCTAATGTTAAAATGGGCATGACTGATACGGATTCTTATGATTCAGTTGTGATTCTTTGATACAGAAGCCCACCACATTTACACCACTTGCCACACAAGTCGAACCAACCTCCAGTTTCTTTTTTTTGAAAAAAAACTGCATTATAACAGGAAGAAAACTTGTCTATTGTGAAAGTGATGAATCACTTCATGGAGACACACTGAGAAAAGCTTAAACAGAGAGGTTACACTCTTCTAATAGAGCAGATCACTAATTCGAATCAGAACTACTTCAAAAGGGACTGTTGTCTAAACAGCGTCTTAAAATCGTATTTAAGCACTTTCAATATTACATGTGCTTTACGTTTGCAATTGATGTTCTGTTTGCTTCTTTGACGAAAACAAAAAACAAACACTTAAAAAAAAAAGAACAAATACATACAACCAAAAAGAAAATGGTTTCTTTAGAGTAAGGTTTTGCTTTAAATTAATGACAAATCAACCAAAGACAGAAAGAAGGTAAGGGTTTGGGCATCTGCAGGCACTATTTTCTCTGGTTGCTCTGTCATCCCAACCACGTGATTGCAAACAACCTATTGCTCATAATCTGACACAGCCAGACTTGCTACATACAGCATGTCCAAAGAAAAAACACCCCTGAGCGCTACAAAAGAAAAAACCTTTTGGTCTGTACCTAATGACAGGAAATATGCTAAATAAACTGTCCGATCGGCCTCAACCACAGAGTCTTTCTGCAGATTTCTTTTTAAAGCAGATGTTTGTTGATCTTTTATGAGCCTGCAGAAGAGCAACAGTTGTAGTGAGTCGTTGTTTCCAAATGCCATCATGTGGTTTTCTCATCACTGCTCATCATGTAGAACCATGTTCTACAGACAGTCTTTTTAGGGGGGTCCTTCAGACACATCCAGAAAATTGCAAGGAACCGGGAATAGTCCACTGATTTGTGAGCTTTGACCTCTAATGTAAAACATCAGCAGACAGAATCTTGACAAAAACAAAGAGTCTCTGTATTTACATTCAGTCACTTCAGTCTTGATCTATGTTACAGAATATGCCATTTACATTTAACCTGTATCAGCAAAACAGATATCAATTACAGCCTTGGGGGGATTTCTACTTGGTCTTTTCGGGATCTGATAGTTTCATGATTTCCGATCATATAAACACACAAGTGACCTAATGATCCAAAAAGAAAGTTGACAATTTATTCAAATCAACAAGGAAAATCCCAAATGATGATTTTGAATGAATTAAACACAAACGCATTACACACCTGGTAATGTAATGCACTTACTGTACATATAGACACATGTGCATAAAACACCAAGATAATGAGCATGGGATTTGAGTACGTTTGCTCGGTTGCATGAAACAGATACATCCCCATGGACTGTCTAACAGTCATTTGTACCTAAACTGCTGTTACTGTCATCATTGTACAACAAGCACACACAAACACATGCACAGCAAGTCTGTGACATCTACAACCCACACAGTTGAGAGGAAATCAGTAAAAGGACAAAACATACTGTAACAGATGGTACTTCCTTACGCAGTGAGATACAAACAGTGGCCCAGGTGGATTACACGGGCTGATTTACTTTCATCAAACATCCCAACAGTAAAAGAGAGGGTTAGATGTTTTTTTACAAGTTAAATGTATATGATTAAATATAGCTCCCACAGCCAACGCACTACACATCAGATCAAAGCGTTTTCAGGATTTTCAGGAACTTTTGGTTACCAGTCCAGATCACCACTGGAGAATGTGGTTTTGTAACATCTCCTATAAGCTAAATATACAGTTTAAAAAGCATCTATGTTCAAATTCGATTTCACTGGGTGATATAAGATTAGCATGCGTCTTATTAGCAATGTTTAAACTGCAAAAAAAAAATTATTGACAGATGCTTAAACTTGCCGTGAGCGTTACTTAGAATGACCATAATTTAAAACAGTGTAATTTTGCTTATTCAGTAAATTTCTTGTTTACGCGTGTTTAACTGAAAAATATATTTTTATAGCATGGATCTCAACTAATGAGTTACTATTCACTATCTCTCATCTAAATAAGCTTTACATTGCAGAGTCTTTGAATGACAATTCGGATGTGTATGGCACTTACTATCAAGTGAGGCACTTTTAAAGGATCTTGTCAGCAAGCAAGCCATGTGTCGAGAAAATTTAGATTAATGTCATTGCTGCATTGATATAAATGCCAAAACCAATACATATATCTTACAGTCAGAAGTCTAGTAGTAAAGCTATCCAAACCCCACACAAGCCTTCAACGCTGGCCTGAAAGAATCCATCACCGAGTATAAAGAACTCCTCTAAATGACCCAGAGAATCACATCTCAATTTTGAATCCTGACATGTACACATTATGTATGAACGGTCTCTTATGCGTGCCCATACTCAATATGTTTTCAATATGCTCTTTTTGACAGAAGATTCCAGCAAATGTGTGTCCAATTCCATACGTGTCTGTTACGCGTTTAAACTGTGGTTAACTGTAAAGGACTATCAGGGTGTAGTAAAAGAAAATTAGAAATATCCACACTATTTGTGCAACAAATTACCACAGTGTGTTGATAGGGATGTCAAGAAGGAAGGCAGAGAGTTCATTCAGGACATAAGATGCTATCTGAGCAGAACTATAAATGTACAATAAAACATGTGGGCTGTTGTGTGTACTGTAAACATCATAAAACAAGAGTTTACATGTACTGTAATTACATGGTGTGGCTTGGTCTGGTTACGTGGGTGAACATTTCTCTTGTACTGTACATTACACGTTTTTGTCCAACAAAAAATTGGCTGATAAGTTTAATTAAAAAAATTGCAACTAAAATAACTTTGTGGCGGTATGAAGCAACCCAGAAGCATTTAATGGAACATGATTTAACAATGGACTGAAAAAATCATTTCAGGCACCCATCTTTCGAAAGGAGACAGGAGTTTTTTATTAACTGATACAGGCCAAAAGAATGTGATGAGGAGGAAAAGAGGAAATGTCCAGAACACCCACTCTTAAGTATGCATTCTCTCTCACTGTTATATACACACACGGTCCCACACAGACAGCTACACACACCACTCCCTAAACCTCCAAAAAACATAATCTGCAAATGTGCGGCACATGTGGTGTATGTTTTCTGCTAAGTCTGTATATACTGAATATATTAGAATGAAGGAATGAAAGGGTGAAAACTAATGGAAACTTCCATTGTGGAGAGCAGCCAGACCCACAGATAGAGCAGAGAGGATTAGGACAAATATTCACTAAAATCCTCTGAACTGAGAGTATGAGCCCTAAATTAAACAAATCAAATCCATCTTATATGTGTGAATGAGAGCAGGAAACAAAGAAACTGGCAGCACTTCCTGCTAAATCCATTTCCCATCACTGACTCTCGGCATCCTTCACCACTCAAAACACTGCAATTTATACATTCTTAGTAGGTCTCAAGAAGTTTAATAGATTTATTAAAATGAACTTCCTGATAAACAAAGAGATCATGAATAAGTTCAATATCTTTGTTACCTGCTAAGTTCTGAAGTCCAAAAAACACAGGCACTGGGAACATTTCCATGACTATTAAAAACTCCCTAGATAAAAGTTTAATGCAGATCTCAGTTCATTTATCTCTTCACAATATTACAGATCAAATGTTATTTTTAATAATTACTCACTGTGAAAAAAACAATAATCTAAATATTGGTGGAAATCTATTCCCTTGAATGACTGTGGCCATAGAATTTATGATTATAAAATACTTCCTACTTGAGTTTCTCAGGAGAATTACATAATTACCTTAGGTACTGACTTTTATTTATTAAACTTGCTTACATTTGCCAACTCTGTACCACTTTTGTCATCTTGTCTATACTCTTTGTATATAACCTAAAACACTCTGGATTTGTTAAAGCAAACAAACTGTTACACCTTGTTTTTTGTCTCGGAGGTTTTTCAATCTAACTGAATCATGACAGCTGGAAATACACTCAGTTTCATGAGCGACATTATAAAATGCAGTGCTTGGCTTGTTTTATGCAGCAATAATTATTATCTCTCTCTAGGAAAAACACAGCAGTCAGCTGAATCCTAAATAGAGCTAAAACAACTTGGCTGACCCATGACTAAATGCGCATGTCTGCTATGTTGTTTGTGTGTGTGCCGTTTTTTGGAAGGCCAAAGAGTAAAGAGAGGAAACAGTTCATTAAAGGCAATGAGGGAAACAGATTAAGACACCACGCTACTGGTTTTCTAAATAATGCAGAGGTTTAAAATTCAATATGTATTTTTCAAAGGGAGCAAGGAAATCTGCTGTTGTACAGAAACATGGACAAGGCTACATATTTGCTTGTTTTACTAACTTAGAAAAAGTGAATATTTTCTATAATTGCATTCATATGCTTTTGTAAGTGACAGAATGTGTACAAGATAGCAAACTCATTAGCAGTGGAGTAATGTGGCCAGAAGTTATCTCCACATTGATGGGATCCTTCATAGGTTTCTAAAATAAATTCTGTATTCAATGCCACTGTCCTTTCAATCCGTTTCCCTCTCAAAACCTGTACTGTACAAAATTCCACCTTCCTGTGTTTATTTTTTGTGTGAGAGTGTGTGTTACAAGTCAGGCTAAGAAGCCAAAGATGTTTACCTGGCCCCAGGACGGCGTAGTATGTGGTGTGTATATTTGCCTGTATGTTTGAGGTGGTATTTAAAATCAAGAAAAATCTCCTGAGCTGTGGACCAAGTCTTCCTCTTATGTCGTCGGGCTGTCCCCCCTAGAGCTGCAGCGGTCTGGCTGGGCAGATATTACCACTCAGACTCAGGTCATTTAAGGTCATCTGCGTCTTATAAATGAATGAAATCATCGCAGCTGTGAACTGTGATTTGCTATTAAAGGAACGATTCAGCCACAAATAACTATTTTGTCATCATGTATTCACCCTCAATCATTCAAAACCTGCATGACTTTATTTCCTTTATGGAACACAAAAGAAGATATTTTGAGAAATGTCTCAGTGGTTTTGTGTCCATACAATGGAAGTCAATGGGAGCCAATGTTGTGTGGTTACCAATGTTCTTTAAAATATCTACTTTTCTGTTCTGCAGTAAAAAGTCATACAAGTTTGAAATGACATGAGGGTGAGTAAATGATGAAAGAATCTTCATTTTTGAGTGATCTATCCATTTAAGGAGTACTCACGTCACAGATTTGATTCCTAAAGAACAAACATACTGATAAAATGTATACCAAGTCACTTTGTATAAAGGCATATGAATGGTTTGTTTCAGGCTAGAAATTCAAAACTCAACTTCTCCCAAGTTAAAAATATCTCTCATTTCTAGTTGCTTAGAGAAAGATACAATACTTTGGGAAGGACAGTACATATAAAAAAAATCATGTGCATTTGCTGTGATGAAACTGTCTCCGGTTTCACCAGACACATGTTCTTGTTCTCCCCCTGAGACGCTCGTGTTGGGGGAGGACGCAGTGCGCAGACTTCACTCCACTGTCAGGAATGTCAGGAATGGTTTCTGAAAAGCACGCGCTAAGCAAAACGAAACACGGGCCGCGGCACATGCAAACACGTGAAGCAGACATGAATTTACAGTAATGTACCATATGAGCCTATATAACATATATGAGACACACATAGATACTCTGTATCCCAACCCCCTCATTTGGGTTGGGTGGTGTTGGGTATAAATAGTGGAGTGGTGTTACGGTGTAGGGCACAAGGCCATAGAACCACTCCACCCAACCAGTCCTTTAAATATATACAGTTTCTCACTCTATAACTCTCACTATTTCTGCATCTCTCTCGATCTCTGATGTACCTGATAGGGGTGAAATGCTTGCTGAATTGCTTTGTAGGGTTTGCGTTTAAAGGGACAGTTCACCCTAAAGCGTAAAATTCTGTCAACATTTGCTCACTCTCATCTCTTTCCAAACTTGTACGATGTTTCTGAACTTGATGGCCCAAGTTCTTTCTTCAAACTTCTCCTTTTGTGTTTTAAAGAAGAAACTGATGACATGAAATGATAAGTTACCATACTGTATATCCTGTCAAACATATTTTATTGTGATCTACAAAAGTCGGAATCGTACTGGGTTTGGATGACATGAAGTTAAGCAAACTGTCCTTTAAAAGGGATAGGTCACCCAAAAACAAAAGTTTTGTCATCATTTTCTTTCTTCTGCAGAACACAAAAGATGTTGGGTAACCAAATGTTGGAAACCAAAATCAGTTGGTCCCCATTGACATCTATTTCATGGACACAAAACCAAGTCTATGGAGACCAACGGTGTTTGTTTACCAACAATTATCTTCTTTTGTATTCTGCAGAAGAAAGAAAGTCATACATGTTTGAAATGACAAGAGAGTGGGCAAAGTTTTAGGTAAAGTATGTTGAATACGGACTAGTGTCTCCTTACATCACACTTACATCTATCTCTTCTCCTCCCTTATTTCACCCACTCCTACATCTTACCTTATTTATTACGTTACGTTACGTTATTTTGCATTCCCCTGCCCTTAATGTCATCTCTCCTTTGCATATCTAATAATTACACATTAGTCGTGACTGAAAACTGAAAGGCCCATCCATTTCTGCAGTTTACAGAGAATGAGAGAATACAGACTGGCTGGAGATCATAATTATCGGTAATATTTATCTTCCATTTTTTTTCAACAAAGACTAAAAAGAGGATTTGGGTAAGTTTTAATTTGTATAGCTACATTTTAGTCTCATAATTTTTCGTTAACGATATTGCGTGCTGATAAAGTTTTAGTTGTCGTTTAATGGCCTTACTTTTCGTCTCGTCAACGTCTCGTCTTCGTCCTGGGAAAATAGTTGTTGATGAATATTTTTCGTCATTATTTTCGTTAACGAAATGAACTCTATCATGGAGTAATGTGTTGAATGAAAATTTTATACCAAAAAGAGACAGATATTTATTGTGCTTTCACGGCTGTGATACCAGCGCATTTACAGCACGAATGAACCAGGGGTTTGATACTGCCTAGGTACAATGTTTTAACTGTAATGCACCACAACAGACAAGTGATAACTGTAATGCACCACAACAGACAAGTGACCCACCTTATTCCCCTGTGGTACCCACTTGAGGGTCGCAATCCACAGTTTGGGAACCCAAACCTCTGATCTAAAGGTCCTTTTATCGCACATCATGGCCACTCTGCAGAGGTAAGGGATGTTTTTACACTTATCCTTACAGAAATCCCCAGGTGGTGCACAACATGTTGTATAGCATGTCTAACTCTAATTTTTACATTTTCTATTTAAAGTATTGCAATATATCGCAAATGTGTATGGTATCGAAATACATAGAAATATATTGTATCGTGACCCATCTATCGTGATATGTATCGTATCGGGAAGCACTTGCCAATACACAGCCCTACTTGCTTGACGCTACTTCCGCATTTGTCCACATGGTCATGCGCTTTCTACATCAGTGTAGGCGGTAACAAAGGGGAACGCGGATATGACACCATTGACAGGCGACTGCACAGCCCCATGTCACTGTTTAGAATGGCGATTTTCTCACGATTTACAAGTAGTTGGAAACATTTGAGATATTGTAAGTGCTCAGCTGAACAAAATATATAACTCTAGCTTAGTGGTTTTTGGATATTTTTCTGCAAAATTGTTACAAACTTCACCTTTAAGCGCAGCATAAAGAATTAGTCTTTCTAAAAAGTGATCCTGACAAATGTAGACAGGCAGATTGAGATTCTCCTAAATAACGCTCAACTAAAATGACCTCAAAACGATTGAGCTTGAGACTCTGAATCTTTGCCCTCAGTGATGTGAATGCTCCTATTGTCTGTTGTAAACTGGAGTCATTACTTTTCTTGGATGGACTGAAGCTCCCTACAGCTACTACTGAGGAACAAACTGGGATGACAGAAGCCGACAACACAGTCGGTTATGCATTGGGCAGCTGCTATCATCCATAATAACTTACATTGGATTCAAGGTTGGATTCATTGGATAAAATATCAGTATGTGTTCCCTGGAAATAGAACATAACTATAACATCGCTACTGTGTTATGCACCATCAGCTGATTCTGATCTCATAAATAAACACTGATACGTTGTAAAGTTCTTTTGTTGGATTTTCGATGCTGATAAGCATGAATTTCATCAACTACTTAAATAACACAATAAACTTACCACAGTCACTGAAAAAATGAAGAGACCAATCTAAAGTTTTGTTTAAGCAGTATTTCTAGATTCATTGTAACCATTCCAGTCCAGTGTCTGTTGAATTTAAACTAAATGAAACCTCAGGAGTGGCAAAGTCCACTAACACTACGTATTATTTAAAAGTGAATATGAACTTGTTTTCTTTGCACTATTTGAGGTCTGAAAAAATACAGAGCATATTTTCTGTTACTTTGACCTGTTTCCCCAGTTTTCTGCACATACATGCAAATAGAATATTTATGTTTGAAATTTGGGAGAAATATTGTTAGTAGTTCACAGAACAAAATGCACACAAAATTATTGTGAAAAAGATATAACGTGACAATACAAAAAAACAATACTTACTTAAAACTAATGTTGCAAAACTAATGTTGCATAAATTAATCAGTTAATGAAATGATCTACTTTTAATCTTTTAATAAAAGCACTTTTAATAAAATCAGACTCAAATATTGAGCTAAAACACGAAATGTAACCACCCGTGGTCTCATTCACTGTATGTACACCTCACGAGCCAGCAACATGCTGTCCACCTGCTCCAAAACGCAAACATTCAGGAAACCACATGCCAAAAGGTGATGAGACGCAGAGCAGACAAGAAATGAAACTAAATGTGTGGGGAGTGAGAAAAACAGGTGAAACAAATCACAATGGCTTAATTTCACTCTCAGATAAAACGTCTGAATACAAGGAACTCAGGAACACACAGGTATCTGATTTCTGTTGGTTTTGGGGGATGAGACAAGGAAGGTCATCCACAATCGGCATGACAGGCTCAATGGAAAGCTTCTCTGGAACCTTGATGATATTTTTATGATCCACAGAAAACAGCTTCACAATTTGTTCACACATGTCAGTAACCCAGGCAAGAAAACCACTTGCCCTATAAATATACATCCATCTGCAAAAATAATCATGCTGCCTTTAGAAACCTTGCACCTGCCACTTCAGCAGATCACACAAAATTCAATAGAACATACTGGGTTTACCATATGAGATTCAGCCCTACTTCAGATGTGTATAAAACCTTACATTACCATAAAATGTGTTATTTCTATCTACATACATCCAACATGGAACTGCCATGTTATTTCTACAGCAGCCCTAAACTTACAAACTGCTCTACAGGGTGCATTTCGTAAATATGTTATCTTCTTCGGCAAAGATGACAACTAATTTCATGTTTTAACTAAATTTATAAGTAAAGTGTTGCTTGAAAATGTATTGCTTTAATGAATGTTTTGCAGTTAGAGCTTTATAATTCTAAACCTAAAGTGATTTTGCAGAATCAGAAGGTTCTATCTGCGATTGACTTCTTCCAAAAAACCCCATTGACAAATTTCAGAAAATGTGGATATTGTACATTTGAAATACATTAAGGGTCTCTGTCTTTTTCAGGTAAAAAGATAGAACCTTATAATTCCAAAGCGACGCTGTTTCAGGTGCCGGGTTAGAACGAACAGTTGGTTGCAATTTGCAACCTCACCGCTAGATGCCACTGTAAATTAATAAAAACTGAATGACAAAATAAAATAAATCCTAAAGAGAGAAATTCACGTGTTGGTAGCTCAACCAATTAAACAGACATCATATAATTAAAAAAATTGACATAAATTGAATTTTATCGCACTATAAAGTTATACCCCAACTTACATTTACATTACATTTATGCTTTGCAGACACTTTTATCCAAAGCGACTAACATTGCATTGTACTATACATTTGTTTCTGACTATGTGCAATCCCCTGGGATCGAACCCATGACCTTGTCGTTGCTAGTGCCATGCTTTAACCACTGAGCCACAGGAAAGCTTAAAAATCCACTTCACTTTTAATAAAGTTTACAAGTTTACAAAGGAATGACCTTTGACCTTTTCAAAAGCTTAAAACTACTCACGCACCAGACTTCCACCCATAACCACCTTCCCCCCACGCCTACGTCCTGTCTCCTGTACCTTCCTAGATCCAACATCAGATTCTGTCCAAAATCTTTTTTTCTGGAACAGAAAGCTACTTCTTTCCTGTCGCCAAGTTCATTTTGGATGAGTCAATGTTGAAGTCCAACGTCTCTGTATAGCAAGTCTCTACTGGAGCTGTAAGCAACATTACAGTGTAATGAACACGTTTATATGGGCCCCAAGTCTACTGGCAGACTATCAAATGTGACATGCTTCCATTTAGCATTTAACTCTTTATAGTTCTGGATATTTGCCAAACTTAAAATCTGCATTTCATTTAATGTCTTCCTACACGGGTTTGGCTAAAAAGAAAATCTCAATCTTATGCGGTCATGATATATGCGTTAAATGTAAGACTGGACATGTTTTACAGCCTTTTCCACACGAGATAGAATGGTGGCGTAAATAGGTTTGTACTTTTAATATGTGGGAAGCATTTGTAAATTTAAAATGACTTCCACTTGATAATTTCATGAACTGGTTTATAAGAGCCTATTCTTTAATGATGTTTAGTTTGTGAGGATGTCTGTATTGACATAAAACATAAATTATACAAACTATGAAATATAGTACATATATAAAATACAACTTAAACAAATAAACAAATGGACTTAACTACACTACCATTTCTGTAATTTCACCTGTGCAGTCGCCTCTGGACACACATCCAATGCAAATCAATAATTAAACATCACAACTCCAGTTAAAACTCAAGCTGTCGTTTGTGAAGCACGAGGAAAACAAACAAACAAACAAACAAACATGGTGAAAAACCGAATCAAATAAAATCCATATTTAAAAAGGCAAAAGCAGGCCCGCATTCTTCGCAATTTAACTTGGTGCAATGTCTGATATTGAGTCTTGAACAAGGGCTTATCTTACTTGGCATCTTTACAGCCCAAATAAAATGGACAAAAGCCCAGATAAGTCAAAACAAAGAGCGAAACTGCCTGCGGTTTTGGAGATGAGACCAACTGTGGGTGGTTTAGGATCTAAACCCGTCTTTCATCTCTAACCACTGTTAGGGAGGACGGAGTTATGTTTAATTGTAAAGTTATTAAGGGTCTATAAAAGTCTTTATGGAACTTTACAGAGGAGGATTTGTAACTATATTGAAGTCACAGCTCATATACTGTACGTCTGGTGATAGACAAACTGTTTTCAAAGTGCTGAACCAAAACATAACAGCACACGACTAGTGAATTAACACACTGTCATTAAAAATCATATGAAGAGGTGAGGAAGGACACAGTAAAGAGTGTGACTTGGTCTAGAATGAAGAAAACAGTGGAAAAAACAGACACATGTTTGGAAGAGATTGTATAAACACTGTGGAGAAACAACATTTTCTCATCATGGCATAATTTCCTTATGTCTAGAGGAATTTCCATGCGTTTCTATCTTTCTGAGATTGATTTGAGTCCAAAGCTTTTAAGTACTAAAATAATAACACATTGCTCAATGTTTTCGCATTTTTGTGAACATTCTGTCAGCTCATTACAACACACAAACTTTGTAAGATTATAGCAAAGAGTTTGTTAAACAAATATCTTTCACAAAAAATAACTATGATTATGATGACACGGGTATGCGAGTACTCTGATGTGACCGCTATGATGGAACATGACAACGCAATAATTAAAGTCCTAACTATTTTTCTTTTAAACGTCAAAATCCACGAATTTTTGTGATAACTATGTGCAAACATGTCATATGAGCCTTATTCTCACATTAGTAAGCAAGCAGAAACAGGAGACAGAAAGTGACAGCGAAGGAAAGAGAAAAATTGGAAAAATCTCTCATGACAATTTTTCGATGGTCTTAGTCTTGTTTTGGACTTACCACATCAAATACAATTAGTAACTTATTTCTTATTTGACAAAATGCCCACAAAATAAGAGATGATTGCAAAAAGGAAAGACCGTTCTGAATATTTTCAGAGCGTAACACAATGGGGCCTCAAGAACTTTTTAACGGTTTGTATTTATAATTTTTTTGTAAATCTTAAAAACGCAAGGCCTGTGGAATGACATGTTAAAATAAAGTTGCAATGCAACAGTGTTACAGCGAAAAAAACTGTGCTAATATGTATCGCATGCTCAGTCTCATGATCTGGATATGAGGTACACACATGCATGTACACACACACACACACAGCTTCACATGACACACATCAAACATAAAGCTCATCCCATAAAATGACAAGAAATACGAACTGGTGCACCAAAACAGTGCTTCATGAAAGAAAGCAAATCATACATTTTGAAGAGTACATAACATGAGATCATGAAAATGACATTTCATGCTGTGTGTAATGTTGCCGTGTTTGAAAGTAAGCAGTCTGACAAGTTGTAAATCCGATGGTGAATGAATAAGAAAGTTATTGGCTTGGAAAAAAGGAGTCGACTCTGAATCACACAAACGAGTCTTCCCTAGTCCGATTCGCGAACCGCCGCGGATTTACGTCGCTACATATAGTCCCTGCCTATGTTTAGCTAGGACTGCCTGCGAAAACTTCACTCTTCTTCGACGAGACGTGGTGTAACACTGGTTGATCAAGAAGGCTCAAAGTGCTTGCGTTATTTATTATGTAACCATTCCCTGCTGTAATGCGAGCTTGTTTCTATCTCACACAAACTCTGTATGATGTATATGGTTGTTTGTTTATAGTCTTTATAACGTTGTATATAAAAGGTAAAAAAGTTAGCTATAGTTTTACACTATTTAACATAGGTTTTTAATAAAACCTTACCAATCCTTTATATCCTGCTCGAGTCGCGCTGGCAAAGTTGATGTATCGGCTTGATCATTTTCATTTTTCGGATCAGATTCTGGCTCGAATTGATATAAGGAAGTACTGATGACATTTTATCACCTATCAGTAAAATTGCTACGGAACCTGATGTTCCAAATATGGTAAGCACCGTATGGTAATACGGTTGCACTGTTCAACCAATCACTACGCACTGGTTAACTGGCCAATCATAGCACACTTGGCTTTTTTAGAGCGATGAGCTTTGTAAAAAATCAGCGCGTTTCAGAGAGGCGGGGCAAAGAGGAGATACAAACATGCACGGTATGTGAAAAATACTGCGTTTTTTTAAACTTCAATCATGTATATACATTGCATTACATCTAAAACAAACCACAATATTCGTTTTAGCCAGGTTATATTATATGACCCCTTTAAGACAAACTGTTCCTTTCAGCTTAATATAGCATTAGTATGACATTAATTGAACAGCATTATCTAATTAGCATTATTTATTAATTGAATAGGGAACACAAAGAAGTGAACTGAACAGCGGAAGGCGATTACAAATTGGGTCATAGCTCTTGGTGTACACAGAGGACTGAAGGAGGCAGCAGTCCACATGCTCTGATCCTCTACAGGTACCAACCAACTGAATCAGCACACTGAAATTGTATATGTGTGTTTATATACTCAATACAGTAGGGTCGTCTGGTTTAATTCTGTAATAATGAGCATTGTAAAGGGTTACAAATTCTGTCACCATTTACTCTCACATCTGTCCAAAATTGTACGACTTTCCTTCTTCCACTTGTGAAAAAACTTGCAATTGATACCGACACTGCACCCACATCCACAGACTACAGAACGTTTTACGAGTCTGAAACAGCATGAGGGGGTGTAAATGATGACTATCCCTTTAAGCGCACGCCGGTCCAGTGTGGCATATGGGACATAACTGATGGCAATGATTGAACCAAATGACTCTGAACGCAAACTGGCATTTCGAAACAATTTAAATGAGAAACAACCATGCCACTTGCATTAAACATGAAAGCTAAGCGCCTGGCACACACAACACAGACATGTACACTTTACCCAACAAGCGCACAGCGGTTACACACAACGATTCGGGCATGGCTGCCCTATCTGCCCAGCATGTATTTAAGGTTGCTATTTTAGAGCGCGCACTTCTGTTCTTTCACAAGCAGTAAATTAGCCGAACAGTTCTGGCTTGCAAATTGTAATGTACGAAGCATACGTTTCCAAACAAGTTACAGCGATATGCCAGAGCATTTCCTCTTCTAATGACATTAATGAACAATTAATGATTTCTGAAGACGGCTACCATAAAAAAACATGCCTAAACTCAAACAGCATCAACAAAGCAAGACCAGTTAAAATGGAAACAGTTGGAAGGAAGCTTGCTGATCTCAGGATGAAACTAGACAGATCTGAGCAGCTGACTCGTGGAATTTTCTCCATCCTGTGGTTAAGGAGCTCTTGGTAAAATTGCATCACTGGGAAGATCAATGACCTTATAAAATGCTACAATTTGGTCACTATGATCTAAATGTTCCTCGGGAAAAAATCACCTAGGAGAAAACAAGATGGCAAAAAACAGATGACACTACAAAACACAAAGGAGCTTCCTAGAGGGGGTTCCAGGGGGGTAAGTGACTTGGATATCTACTTCAACCAAGTTCTCAGGAATGTTCCTCAATGGCAATGTTATTGGCGCTGCCAAGTGTGCCCCACCCAAAGTACCACTGACTGTGCCACCCACAACTCAGCGCTTGGGCCAGCTGTGCCCTCATCAACCTTTCGCAAGGGAAACGTTTGTTTCATTTTAGTACTCTAACGATAACATTTGATGCAATATTATTATCTATAATGACTTCTTCAACATCTGGTTCAAGTGGGGAATCACAGTTTGAAATGTGTTTTTACAGATTTGTGAGATGTTCAGAAGCAGCGAGTGCAGATGTGAAATACCACACCACGCAAATTCCCCTCACCCAGAAGATCCTGACAGACAGCTGCCAAAATATCCGACTGTCCTCGCCGAACTCATGGCAGCAAGAGCAAATGATGCTCTGGAGGAAATGAGTCAAGCCAAAGAATTCTCCTAAAGCGAGTCGTACAGAATCAAACTGCCTACACCACTGTGTCAGGTGTTATCTCAATGAGTCATCAGTCACTGTCTTGCATATCGGCAATTTTTCTGATGGAAATCTACATATGAGTGTTGCCTGTAATTTACGTTCAAGGACAAAGACTTGATATTTGGCCAATGAAGTGTAAAAGTAAAAAATCAAGAGAAATAGTTTGGATTAGAGGTTATATTTGAAATGGTTCTTTAGTAACCCTGGAGGACAAATCATTAAAGACTCTAAGGACCCTCTACTGTACCAATGTGAATCCGCTGTTTAGGACCCCTGCACTAAAAAATGTGAAAAATAATGTAAAAAATAGCGATATCATTTAAACATTTCAAGTAAAATATTGTATTTAACGAAAGACTGTATTTGTTTAACAGAGAATGAAAGAGAAAGTATGATCTTACAAAGAATATTTGTCCTGCCTTTCAGGAAACCCCTCAGTCTATGCACATATTTCACTGAAAAGTTCAAATGTCAAATCATAGATCTTGTATTGTTTGCTGTCCAGTCACAGTCTATAAACTTTCTAGACTTTCTGTTTTTCCACTCTTACAGGACTGAACACTATTCAGTAAAGGGGAATTTGATCACTCATAAACGGGTTCACAATCTGGCAACCCAATTCCCACGAACAACTAATACGGTTAACCTTAAATGAATGGGCAAAGTTTGATTGACAGCTCAGCATACTAATTTCCTGCTGCAAAGCTCCAACCTGCACCTCAGTGCAGTGCCAGCGAGCCTGTTTGAAAAAGTCACCGTGTAAATCTGTCAGACGGGGGTGAGCGAGACGAGTAAATGAAATGAAAATTCAAATAAAATCCTTGTTTCTTAGTAGGCCACTGGAGGTGGCCAAACAGCCGGCTTAAGAGAGCAAAGATGGTACCTGCCAAAACTCACACGTACATGAGTGCAGCTCCTTACTGCAGCGACTTGATGTGTATGTGTGTGTTTTTATATAACAATGATCACACTCCCTAATATTATTATTTGGGATTACAATGTGCAAAGCCTGTAATGGAAGAAATTGTGTTTCTATGGGGATTGTGTTTGTTTCTAAGCGTGATGTGAGGAATGTGTGCATACAGCAGCCCTATTCTCCCTCTACATCAAACACGTGTGTAATTGTTCCAATGTGACAGTCATACGCAGCTGTGCTTAACTCCAGTGAACTATAGCTTCTCTCATTCTTTCCTTTAAACTGTTTAGCTTATCCAAATGCTCTTCAACACAGTGACCTATGCAGCGTCTGTTCACAGGCCATTTGCCACAAAATCGAAGGATCACACAACAGCCCTATTGTAGAAATACATGCTGAAAGTGGAAAGCATTAGAACGAAACAGATTCAAAGAGAGTTAGTTAACAAAATAAGAGAGATGTGGACTAGGGGTGTAACGGTACACAAAATACACGATTCGATATGAAGCTCTGTTTTTAGGTCACGGTTCTGTTCAATTTCGGTACAGTATAGGGAGAAGAAATGCAAAACATAAAATTGATTGTCTTTTATTATTAACATTAACAGTGTACATTTGTAAACATGTAAATTGTAAAAATGTCTGCTTGGTTTAAATAAATAAAAATAATCAATTAAAAAAATAATTAAAAATATGATTTATTATAAAAATAAATAAATTATAAAAATAAAATAAAACAGAAGTTCTCCAATATATATATTTTTTATAAATAAAATTCTTATTCACAAATAATATTTTTCTATTGTCTTTTTATTAGAATTCACAAATAAATTAGACAAAATATAAAATGTAGTAAACATATTTAAAACATCTATAAGATAGGGATACAACAGTTTCATATGCATAGTTGAATATGCACAAATGAAAAAAATATGTTAGTTTACTATAGCATTGTAAAAATTCAATTAAACTGCTGGGGAACAGAATTTATTAGACAACAGGCAAAAAATAAAAGGCACAACAAATCATAACACAGTTCAGGATGGGGCAACAGACTTAAACACACGGCAAGAGGGGGGAGAGAGCAATGGAGGGGTTAACAGGTGGAGGGCTAGGACGGCCCAGAGAGTTCAGCAGTGGTCGGTATAAAAGCCTCCTGGCGAATAGATCCACTCAGGGAGATGATAACCCCGCAGGGAGAGATGACAATCACTTCGGGAGAGAGGTGAACCACCTGGGACACCTGAGCCCACACAGGGGGGAGAAACAGCTCCCGAGAGGAACCAAGTGGTTATGGCAGGTGCTGCGTAGCCGGACCGACACTGTAACTGGAAGGCTGGGAAGCCACCGAGTGCAGGAACAAGTCCACTGCGTAAGAAGGGAGATAGTCAGGGGAAACCAGGAAATCTGGAGGCACAGCAAATGCAACGACACAGGAGCCTAGACGAGACATGAATGGCAGATAATAACAATAAACTTGACAAGACTAGCAGACAACGCTGAAACACATGCAACGGTCTGACAAAGGACAAGAGAAACACAAGGAATTTTAAAGGCAGAAAATCAAAACACAAATGAGGAGCAGGAGGGGAGAGAGAAAACAATGACAGAACTCAGGTGAGAGGAGTGAAACAATAACGAGATAATTAATAGGGTAACAAGAGGGCGGGGTCACGACAATATAAGAGAGCACATGCCTGGCTGTCAAAGCAATGCCATGTGCTCACCACAAAACAAAACATCAACACAAAGACAAAACTAAGGCACACAAGGCACGAACCATGACAGTACCCCCGTCCCCAGGGATGCCACCTGGCGTTCCAAAGGGAAAGAGACACCCACCTAGACAAGAAGCATAAACACCAAAAGACAAGACATACAGGGACTCTGTGGACTCAACATGGACTCTGGGTAAGCTGCTGCTGACAGGCAGTCTGACTGAGGGAAGGCAGCAGCTGACTTAAACCTGGACTCTGGGGAAGCTGCTGCTGACAGGGATACCGGTACTGAGGGGACAGGCAGGGGCATAGACTTGGGGGCTACCATGACAGACATGGATGTAGACTCTAAGGGGGCCGTCGCTGACTGAGAGTCTACCAGCCCTGAGGATGCAGCCGCTGAATGGGATGCCGGTTCTGAAGGGAAAGCTGCAGTAGAATCGAATGCTGGCTCAGGGACAGCCGCAGCTAACTAAGTGGCCAACTGAGGGAAGTCTGCCGCTAATTTGGTGGTCGGCTCAGGAGAAGCAGCCACTGACTGAGGGCCTGCTTGCCATGAGAAAACAGCTGCTGACTCAGAAGCCGGTTTGAGGGGAGAGGCAGTTGATTTGGGGACTGGCTCAGGAGAAGCGGCTGTTGACTGATGGCTTTCTGGCTCTGGGAGCGCTGCAGCTGACTCGGTGGGAGACACAGGGGAGGCTGCAGCTGCCAGTTTGAGTTGAGTTGAGAGGCAGTTGGTTTCGACCACTGGCTGAGGAGCAGTGGTCGCTAACAGACGGCCTATATGCCCTGGGAATACAGCCGCTGGCTCGGAGGCCAGTTCGGGGGAAGCAGCAGCTGACTTGGATGCAAGTTCAGGGGAGAATGCAGCTGACTATGCTACCGACCCAGGGGTGGATACATCAGACTCGGTGGCCGGCTCTGGGGGGACTGCAGCTGACATGGTGGCCTGCAGCTGACATGGTGGCCGGCGGAGGGGGAGCCTGCAGCTGACTCGGGGGCGGCACGGGGGAGCCTGCAGCTGACTCGGGGGCGGCACGGGGGAGCCTGCAGCTGACTCGGGGCCGGCAAGGGGGAGCCTGCAGCTGACTCGGGGCCGGCAAGGGGGAGCCTGCAGCTGACTCGGGGCCGGCACGGGGGAGCCTGCAGCTGACTCGGGGCCGGCACGGGGGAGCCTGCAGCTGACTCGGGGCCGGCACGGGGGAGGCTGCAGCTGACTCGGTGGGTGGCTTAGGAGAAGCAGCCGCTGACTGAGGTCCTGTCTGCCCTGGGAATACAGGCGCTTGCTCGGAAGCCAGTTCGGGGGAAGCTGCAGCTGACCTGGATGCAAGTTCAGGGGAGACTGCAGCTGACTTGGGTACCGATCCAGGGGTGGATACATCACACTCACATGGTGGCCGGCTTGGGGGGAGTGGCTTTAGACTGAGGGCCTCCTGCCCTGGGAACACCGCCACTGACTCGGTGGCCAGCACGGGGGAGGCTGCAGCTGACTTGGTGGCCAGCACGGGGGAGGCTGCAGCTGACTCGGTGGCCGGCCCGGGGGAGGCTGCAGCGGACTTGGAAACCGTCTCAGGGGATGCGGCAGTTGACTGAGGGCTACCTGGCCCTGGGAAAACAGCCGCTGACATGGAAGCTGGTTTGGGGGGTAGCTGCAGCTGACTCTGTGGCCGGTCTTGGGGATGCTCCAGCTGACTGGGTGACCGGTAGTGCATCCTCTGACTTGGATCTCTTCTCAGCCCTCCGCCTCTGGTCTCGCCAGCGCAGGGCACGAGAGTATTTGGAGGGAACTCAGGAAGGGGTTGGTAGCGCAGGCTCTGATAGAGTCTGAAGAGTACTCATACATTAGTGAAGCGAACATCCATAGTATACTTCAGCAGAATTCCTCAGTTCCTCAGAAGTTCTCAAAGTGCATGCAAGCCCTCCACACAGCAATCCCCCACTCTCTCTCTGAACCAGTGAGCCGTGAGATGATGAATGCCACCCTCTAGTCCCTGTAAGGAATAGATGAGACCGCTGGCCCAACCGGGCATGCACAGGGTCAGGAAACAATGGCATGAATGAGGCTCACCACCATATGTCCTGGGTTCGATGAGGTCAGGATAATGTGGGTTCCCCGGACAGTCGAAGGCAGAATGGAGGGAGACCCTGCTGAATACATTATGTGGTCAGACCGTTCTGTCATGAAAGTGGTCTTGATTCAATTGCGGGGGGAACAGAATTTAGGTAAAACAGGCAAGGGATCCACTCAGGGAGATAATAATCCCGCAGGGAGGCATGACAATCACTCTAGGAGAACCATCCCCAGGACACCTGAGCCCACAAAGGGGGGAGAAGTATCTCTCGAGGGGAACTGAGTGGTTATGGCAGGTGCTGCCTTACGTAGCCGGACTGGCACTGTAACTGGAAGGCTGGGAAGCCACAGAGCGTAGGAACTAGTCCCACTGCGTGAGGAGGGAAGAGATCTGGGGGCACAGGAAACGCAATGACACATGACCCTAGACAAGACAAGAATGGCAGATAATAACAATAAACTTGACAAGACTAGCAGTCAACGCTGAAGCACATGCAACGGTCTGACACAGCACAAGAGAAACACAAGGAATATTAAAGGCAGAAAATCAGAACACAAATATGAGGAACAGTAGGGGAGAGAGAGAAACAATGACCAAACCCAGGTGAGAGGAGTGAAACAATAACGAGATAATTAATAAGGTAACAAGAGGGAGGGTCACATCACGATGACAAGAGAGCGCATATCTGGCTGTCAAAGCAATGCCATGTGATCATCACAAAACATCAACACAAAGACAAAAATAACTGTGACAGTTACGAATTGTAGCTGTGAAATGTACCAGAAACTGGTTATAACAGTGATTTTATTATTGCAGCTAATACACAACTTTTTTTGAAAGTTGTTGCGAAGATGGGAATGAGCAATCGGAATGAGTCAAGTTGCTTGCCGGATTGAACCTGCATCACCTACATAAGCATGTTAGCTAATCTTTGGCAATAGATTTAGCAAAGAAAAAATATTTGATTGATCACTTGTGAGCCTCTAAAAGCATTTTAAAGTATGTTTGTGTGGGAGTGTAATGGTGTGTAATTTTCTAGCCCAAGAGGGTCTGACAGACATGGCACCATAACAAATCATGATTAATGGCACCCACACAACCGAAATTTCTATGACCTTCTATAACTCATACACAAAACTGCCCGATAAACTACCGCAAACACTCCTCAGACAGCAACACAAACATGTGCCACTTACATCCGCTGTTTACAAGCACCGCAGCAAAGGCCGACTCGCTCTCTCATTTTCAGCAAGCCGAAACATTCCAAAGATACCACATCGTTCAATATATAAACATGTGCACACACATACACTGTTCGCTTTAAACTGTGCAGAACTTTTACAACAAAAACTACTCTAGCTTCAATGTGAACAGAAGGGTCCGTTTCTGAACCTGCTCACGGCAGTCACGCACGCTACAAAACAACAGTGTGCCTGACCATCGTCCAAAAGACAGTGTTTTAACACACGCGTGTTCACAAAGTATACACACCGAATCACAGCTCTGGCCAAAAGTAACACCTGCTCTTCAAAGTAAATAGAACAGGAGCTCATCCTCGGGCTTTGAGAAAGAGAGCTTGTCTGAAGGTAAAAACAACATTACTCTGTGTATACCTCCACAGAATGTTTTCCTTTAAGTGGGTTTCTATGAGCGCTATTCATCCCTGGCTGGCTGTTCACAGCTTCACCGTTCATCCAGTCGTATCCCACATTCCTGTTCATCTATATCCAAAATATCCTTCAACTACTCAGCAACAAACCTGCTGTGTATATTAGCAATGCCTCACTTTGTGGCTTAGACCAACCATGCAGTGGATTTTCAGGACTGGCAATAGAACTGACATTAAACAGAAATAGTTCACCTAAACATTCACTTGTGTCATTCTAAACCTCCATGTATATATTCTGATCCCTCAACATTCACTGTCCCTGTGGTCAAAGCTGGTCTTTGTACGTCAGTGTTTGGGTGCGTTTAGCAGCTGACTGGCAACCGTAGCCGCTCCTGGAAAAGCGCTGATGGGTACAAAGTGAGTCTTGAGCAGATGACAGATGAACGTGGACAAGGAGAGAAACCTCTCAAGTTAGCAGCTACTTGGAAAAATCTGAAGTATACTGCAAGAGTTTCAGCACCTTACACATCACACGGTTTGCTCGAAGGAACAGTTCACACCATCATCTGTATGTTACTCACCCTCATGTTGTTTCAGACCTCTATGGTTTTCTTTCTTGAAAATAAATACTGACCAAAGGCTTTCAAAGACCCCCCACAAATATGAAATGCAGTTGAGAGCAATTGGAGGTTTTTTGTCTATTGTTTTGTTTTATTCATCACTTTAAGGTGGTAGTTAGTACAGTGCATAACTTCACGAGACTTGGGTCATATAAACTATCTTTATATGACTTCTATGGCTTGACAGCCCTAATAAATCAGTTTCTGTTTTGTCTAATGCAAAGAAAGCAAGGTGATAAAACATCTACCTCCGTGGTCTACAAAACAATGATTCACCCTCAAGTTGTTCCAAATCTGTTTTACCAAACAGTTATTGGCCACTTTAGACTAGTAGTAGGAAATATTGCTTTTTCAATTTCGTTGCTGTTGAACACAAAATAAGATATTTGAAAGAATGTAGGAAAGCAAACACTTCTGGGGCACCTATATGGTAGTCAATTGTGACAATTTTTATTTTTTAGGTGAACTGTCCCTTTAAGATAAAAAAATAGTGATAACAAATACATCTTATTAAAAATTTCAATTATAATAATTGTCTGTTTAAGGTCTTTGTCAATTATTACAATTAATTGTCACACAAATTGTGCACTTTTTATTCATTAAGTAATTTTCACATCTTATTGTGACTCTTTAATCCTTTTGCAGACTTGTCGCTTGCAGTTCAAGACAAATACACTTAAAACTTAATCTGTTCAATAAAAGTTAACAGCTGTTGGCACACAGGGACCCAGGTTTGAGTCCGACCCAGGTCATGTCTCGATCCTACACCCTCTCTCACCCACTTTCCTGTCTGCTTTCTCTTCACTGTCCTATGAACGTAATGACAGCATTCATTGTATGGGTTTGGATGTCATCATGACCATAAATAAATAATGACCAAATACACATTTTTGGAAGAACTTTTCCTTTAAATAAACTCTCACAGCTTCACACACACACACACACACACTGACAGATGCTAATGGAAACTCACTTGCTGTCATGCGCGGCTCATGCTGAAGTTATTCTCAAATTCATAACAATGCTATGACACAGACTGCTCTCTGACAACACATGATGTCCCATGTGCTCTGCTACTTTCTCTCAGTCTTCAATTTCAATTGACAGAACATCTTAAAACACGTGTACTGTAGAAATATGTCCTAAAACTATATAACCACAAAACATCTACGTTTAAAGCTTGCATTTAAATACCCCTTTAGCAGAACTGTTAAAACACACAGATCGATCATACAGGATATAAATACCTTGCGAAAGCGGAGTTGATTCCGATGAGGAACAGAGATGCGGCGTGGGTTTGTTTTGAAACAAAGCCAGCACGAGCCGACTTTACATCACACAAAGCACACAAGGCAGACAGACGCTCGTATTTAACAAGGAACCCCAGACTTAACGATTGCAAAATGAGATCAATACACATTTCTACGCTAAGCACACACATGGGACTTCGGGAGACACGCACGGCACAAACCCAGACCTGTCCCAACACGTCCACCCAACCAAATGCACGAAACCTCGGAAAATCCAGCATGCGCCTCGGCGACACAGCTGGATTGATGGACACGGTGATATTGCAGCACGACTCCACCAAGCACAGAGAAAACTTACCGAGGTACTGCCTGATTTCCAGCAGGACTTTAGGGGGTCCTCCGTTCAGCTGATAAAAGAGTGAACCCAGGCAGAAGAGCAGCAGGGTGGCCATACAGTAAACATAATCGCGCAGGGAGAAGCGAAGCCCGAGAGTCGATAACCAAAATCCCTTCCTGTTGTTTCTCTCTCTGCTATGATTCGCGGTCTGGTTGTTTAGACGAGGACTGCTGTTGTAATGCTTCATCGTCTTCTCACATGGAAGCGCCGAGAATGGTAGTCACCCATCCGCCTCTGTAGATGAAAACTTTTTACTCAACATGTAAAACATTAACTCACTTCGCAAACTACTAAGACAGCGCGTGCGATCTGATGTTCGCCCGCCGTTGGGTCTGTTTCCTCTGGTCTGATCTCGCTGAGCTATTTTTGCGAATGAAGTTGGGAATCCATCCTCTGCTTTTTAGGGTTAGTGTCGGTGTCGGATTACTGAATGTGGAAGAAAAAACTCACGCGCTGATGTGTGACACTTAGCACCACCAAGCGGTGGGTTGACGAAACACGAGTATCGAAAAGAGGATGGATGCACAACCCTCAACTCTAAACTAACATACACTCACCGCGCATTTATTTATTCACCCTGCTGAAAACACGATATAAACATCACAGAAATTCTAGTTTGCATTCAGAATTTCCATTAAAATACCATTATGAACCATTAGCTTTTTCCATTAAAACCATTACAATTTTTTTGTGCATTATTCCAATAGGATTAATCTGCTTGATAACGTCCAACCATTAAAATCCATCACATTCCAGTAAACGCCATTATAATTTCCATTAAAACCAATAAAGTTTCTATTAAAACCATTAAATCCATTACTTTTCTATTGTGTTTTTGGGCAGGGTTTTATTGTTTATTTCAGTAGGGTATTTATATTTGGCTGTAAAAATATAACCACACAATAGGTCAAGGCTGGTTTAAGTCTTGACAAAAGGTACATTTCCAGTTCATTCTGTATTCTCATTTGGAAAAATGAACCATGCTTTTACTATAGTAAAGGTGTTACGGTCAAACTATGTTTATTGTGGTGAGACCATGTGGTTATTATGGGTTTAGGATAAACAAACAAACAAACAATAAAAATTAACCATGGTTAATTTGAGAGGCTCTAGCATCATTTGACCTAAATTTGAACCTTTCACCCTGGCCAGTGAGTTCGTGTTAGAATTATGACACCGCTATTCATTTATAGTGCAATATGATACTTTTAATTTCACTGGGGCATGAAATTATATGAAACCATGTCTTTGTATATTTTATTATCTTGACCACTAAAAATAAAACCATGTCAGGCAATTGCCCACCCTGAGGTGGGATGGGACAAAAATATGCCTTCTCTTCAACCTCAAAATCTGCTAACTATTGTTCAAAAATATCTTATTGTTTTTCAAACCCATTTATTGAAATATGATATTACGATTCAAGTATACTTTACATATTTTGGATAGATTTCTGACCAAACTATGATTTTAATGGTACGGGCACTATCAGGTAGTTCAAAACACTGAAACATTGTTGAATGTATTGCTGTAATGATGTACATTTATCCACTATATATAGAGCTTGTTGTGAAACCGTGAAGGCAAAATCAAACTAGTACATAATGATTGTAATGTCTCGGTAAATTAAATCACACATAAACATTTTTATATTTGAGACTTAAATGTACCCAACAGTATGCAAACACACACAATCAGTGCCAGGATATTCTTTTTATTACACCTCAAAGTGACAAATATTTTAAAACATTTTTTGTAAATACTCGAGCAAAATTTCATAGACAATCATTAGCAAACTGAAACCAGATAAAATCATTTTTTATACATATATTTTACAATGGTTATTGAAGCACGGCTAACGAGATGGAAGGGTATTGCTCTATGATGTATAGTACAGCTAATAATTACAGTTGATGTAAAATAAAAAATAAGTTATTTAAATATCAATTACATATACAGAATGTGCGACTTCTGTTAATCATTCAGATATGTAATTACAACCCAGTTTTCCCATCTTTCAAAGAATTAACTGGTCAAGGTTAGTTCTTTAATGAGTTTTTTAATGAATTTTTTCAACAAGATTGGAAATTTGACATTTTTTGTTAGAGACTGCCGCAATGCACCTCAAGCTTTCACATATGACCTGAATGCAAATCTGCTTACATACTGTATTCAAATGTTAATTTGTTATGTCATTTTCTCTACAATGGAAAAACATTCTTTAATAAAGTGCATTTTTACAGTAACATCAAATTATATATATTTTAAATGACATAAAAAGCATCATTATCAAAGCCCTCCACTAAAAGAAATATGGAGGCATCCATTCTGATATAATCGAATCTATTGACTCTGTTATTTTAAATTCCGTTGTTAACCCTAAAAATGGTAACAGTCTATAAATTGTGCTGCATCAGATACAAAAGTGTGAACAGAATAAGAAAAAATATTATGATTCTTCATCAATTATTCAAAAAGACAATTTCATTTTTGTTGTGGGGGGGAATCTAATGAAATGATCACTTTTGTGTCTGCTCACTCAAAAATAGCCCGAAACTTGCTGGGTTGTGCTTAACTTGGAGTGAATTTGGAATACTTTAAACCAGTGAGTTGCGATGACATCATACGAATGCCTAAACGTAACTAACAGAAGTCAGCTATCGCTCAGTATCGCTTCTTTTAGGAGAAGTGTTTGCCAGATGCTGTCTGTCTGTCTCAGAGAACGCCCCCAACCAACACCAGATGTGTCAGAAATATTTTGTCCATCCCACCGTTAACACAGACCTCATGTGACAAAAAATCTTAGAGGAATTTACAATATCTGTGCAACTGCATGCACACAACTGCACTACTACATGTTCTGGTAGCAGGAAACATTGCGAAATCCTTTAAAGGCATGCATATGTTTTTAGCACTATTGAGTGGATGTGAACAGAACATATCCACTCAAGTGGAGGAAACACTCCACAACATCATCCTTTCTTGCAAAAAGTAACCTGGCAACATGACTGAAGTCTTTAATTCACTAGTGTCAGAGCAGTTCTTTAGTCTTGACTTGAATTGATTTGCTTGTACTTCAAGGCCAAGACTGTGTGCTTAGAAGCTTTATAAAAAAAAAATGTCTTCAATTTCTCAATCAAAGTGCATGGAAATCTGGGACAAAAAACATATTTCACTTCAGCAAGCATATAGCTGTATGATGCACGAGTTGAGTATGGTAAAGAGGTACGCAATGCCCATCAGTATAATTTTCAAGATAACAGAGCCAACATATAACTGATCTTATGTAAGCATTACTAAACATTTATATCCTGTAGCTGATAAGCAAGTCATGTTTTTGGATATTCCGTGCCAAAATATTACATGTGCTTTGAGTATACGGTATTATGTTAAGCAGAATATAAAAAGTGAGAAATGGTTCATGAAATGGTTTCATCACTCTCTATACAAACAAAATTACATATACCTGCAAAAACAATGGCGAACCATTGGCCTGAAATCCAAATGTGCATTACTCCAACTATCCCCATATGGCATAGAGAATTTTCTACATATACCCTTTACATGACTCACCAGAGAGGAAATTTCTTTCGATATACAGTACATATTTAATATACATATGCTTTGAGACAAAAGTAATATTATATTAACAAAACCTGGATGAAATTAAATTGCTTTGGCCAGGTGACATCCTCTCCATACTTGATGTCCTTCAATAAGCACTCAAAACACTTTTTTCCTTTACAGCTTTTTCTAAATAAATTTCACACTTTATGAAAAAAGTGAAAAAGGAGTTTAGAACAGTCTTTAAGTCATACAAAAGCATAAACTGTCTGAAAAAACTGTGCTTTCTCTCGACAGGCAGTTTATGTGAGCCAATCAATCTGTTGAAAAGCCCTCAGTAACAGTCCTAGGAAGCCAAATCGGTCATATCTGTAAGCGTCAGACAGCTGTGGGAATACAGAAGACAGATATTGGAAATGGATTCTTGATATACTGCAACAGATAGGGCAGTTGTTGCTCTTGTACGCCCCAGGCATGTACCTCTGCCTGGCAGATGAGTTTCATCAATTTCATATCAGTTATATAAGCTCACGTCTGTTTTATGACTGTGCTGAACTGTTGGCTGTGACTAGCTGAGCCTCGATGAGAAGAATACGTATGTGATGCTCCTCCTTCAGCCCCGCCTCCCTCGCGCGTGCCTCGTTCAAGGATGACACTCGGCCCAGAGTGTCGAAGCCTGCAGCCATTAGAGGGGCACAATACATGGGCATTCCAATTGACACAAGCCAGTCAGAAACAGAGCTCACGTGAACATGAGACACTGGCTTACGACACATTTCGGTCAAACCTCCAGAGGGAATCTGTGGAGAAAAAATCAAATCAATTCAATTCAATTTGATTTATATAGCGCTTTTTACAATGTTTCATTGTTTACAGGAAGAAAACAAAACAAAACACAGAATAAATACATGGTATAGAAAGAGTAAGACCATTCTAATAAAGCAATGTTAATGTGAATTTAAAGAACACTGAGCTAATCGAATATCAGCAGTCTCACGGTGAGCAAGCCAACATGGATTTAAGTGCGGCCCAGTGGCGAGGAACCAAAACTCCAAGATGAACAAATAGAGAAAACAAAACTTCAGTCTCAGCCGGGAGGGTCAGGTCTCCTCTGATATGTTATGGCATCTCAGTAACTTTGATTAAATTATTGAGTAAATAAATATTAAAATATTGAGAAAACGAACATTAGTCACCAGTTTATCGATGCGTTCACATTTACGTTTTTCATACATCCAGAATTATATTTAGAATAGAAGGGCAAAATAATATTTTTTGTTTCCTAACTGGATCTGTACGCAGTTATTATAATTTCCATTAGCAATCATTTGTAAAAATTTGACTCACAGCCATGCGATGCTCCTTGCGCAGTTGTTTCACTCTGATCTGATCCAGACTGGATGCCACGTCCTTTACTGGCAGCTGAAAGTCCTCTGAGTATCTCTGTACTAAGAGCCGAGGAATACCACACCGACCGTGCTGAGGAAGGACGAGAGAAAAGAGAAAAGGTCAGCCAAGTCCTGAGAGAAAAACAAGATCTAGAATCAGCACCTTTCTGAGGTGATTGGAAAATATTTCTAGAATCCTTAGCAACTATGTACTGACCCCAAGAGACAAATCTGGTCATCAAAATCTCAGAAAATATGGAGAGAATTCCACCTACTAATATTGTATTAGTTTCGAGCAAAGCCACGATTAAAACGTAAGAGATCAGCATTTCAATTTGAACTGTGGACTCTAAATGATCAGATCATAAAGTTGACTTCATGTGGCTTTTTAATTGATTTTACGGCTGGTGGAGACCGTGCCTGGAAACCGAGGATGACTCACAAACAAGCAACAACTTTACGTGGCAATTACAGCATTACAGGCGAGCAAGACTAAATTGTTTCCTTAATGCGAGATTCAGTGTTCTAATACATCGTCCTGTGTGGCGTAACCTTCATCAAACCTAACGATTTTAAAGATGTTTTGTTTGTATTCCAAATGGCTACAACCTGTTTTAATGTAACTCATTCAGGCAAAACACAGCCATCTTTATGAATTGAACAACTTAAATCCACAGGACATCTAAAGTGTGCCATTTCTGCACTACTAGCGTCACCAAACTTCTGTTCTCCTGCCCATAACGTCTATTCTTGGGTAAATAAACAGACAGTCCCGGCCCAAACTAACATAAATTTGTCGAGTCAAATTTTGCTGTGTTGGGCTGGGCAAGATGCTCAAAGAAAAATATATTTGAAAAATATGATATTTGGAAAACAACAGCAACAAATGTCCCAGCAGATAAGGAGACAATATTTTACCCTAAAATGACACACTAAACTAAACGTATATTTAACTCAAAACTATCTTTCTAACGGAGAGATAAATTATGATAAATCTACTCCGAGTTTTGAACCACCTATGTCCAATTTAGGTTCCATCCATAGGCTGTTAGACCCGAAACCTTCAGTGTGGTTTCACATTTTTCACCTCCGCTCTACAGTGTCCTAGTGGTGCAGCTGGCAACCGTTTAACTGCTCCTAAATCCTCATGTCTGCTCAAGTGAGGAGGTGTTTATACAGCAGGACTGGACCACAGTAGCCTCAAAAACTGATTCAGAATCAGACTTTGATGAATGTGTACACTATTTCAACCAAGGAGGAACCCAGCTGACCTAGGAGCAGGTTCCAGGTTTAAGATACTATGTGAATCTCAAACATTCAGACCCTAATGTACACAAAAACAAAGCCGCAGTCTCAACTCTTTCCAGCCTGACTCTCCTCGCTGTGTGTGCACGCAGGGGATCTTAGAGCAGGTTCACTGCTACTGTTGGCAGGACTAAGAACTGTTGAAGGACACAGGATATGTAATTGTTATGACTGTGCTAAATGAGGCATTAACAAATAAAAATAGCTGAAGAAGAAAAGCATGATTGATAACTCACTGTTTGATGTATTTTTATTGTAAATTAGACCTACAGTTAATACAGATGTCTTCAAGTTTGATGCGTTTGAAGTTATGAGTGGAAATGTATTTGGTTACCGATGAGTACAGAATAAAATGTCTCTTTTTGATCCTTTTGGACACACTTCCAAAAAACTAAAAGCGAAACAATACGGCCTCCAAATGCTCGTGTCTTTTATCTTGTAGAACGTCATTTAGAATTGCTGCAGTCACATAATATACAATAATTTTATTTTTTATCCTTGGGACTCATAGAGTGTTCATTAATGGGATTTACGTTTATACCGTTTTGTTATAATGAAACCAATAGAGTGGCTTGATAAAATCAACAACGGAAGCTACAACTACTGCTTGGCAATTACAGTTACCATTGAGATAGTTCGACTGGATGCCACGCTGCGCAGAAAAGGATTTGACAGTATCGCGAGAACTCGACAATCCTGCGATGTCGAGGGGCATCCTTCACGCAAAGAGGGAGGCGAATTTCTCCGAATTCAAACATTTGGGATGATGCAAGTACACAAATGAACATAGCCTAATAAATAACACCATGTTAGCGGTTTTTGCATACGCCAATGCAAAAAGCTCATAAACTATTTAAAAATATAATTAACTATCATCTATTTCAGCCTGATGGAGTTCGCAAGTATTTTACGAGGTGGCTATGAATTCGTGTTTCATAGAAAAAAAACGTATGATTATTAGGAAGAAATCCTAATTACGAATCCTTATACCTGTCACGAACGAGATTATACATACACGTTCCAACAAACCTGACACTTCGTGTAATAGTTAAAGAATTGTAATGACATTGTTTTGCTATTTTTAGTAAATTTTGAATGGCATCAGGACTCACCTTATCAGAATATGGCTCTTCTGTGAGGTCAATGCCTTCTAATCGCATTCTCTCCTCCAGTAAACTCTCCATGTCGACCATTTTGGTATGTGATGTCTTCCTGCTGATGGCAGCTTTTGCTCCGTGGATCTGAGGACATGCTGATCCAGGCAGGTCAGATAACCAGGGTGGACTAAGAGCTGGTGGACTTCCAGGCTCACCAGGTGATACTGGGGTTGATGGTGTACCCTCAGAGGGGGTGGCTGGGGAGCTTATGGGTTTTGGTGGTAGGGTTGGTGTATTTGGCACTGAACCTGACAGAACCAGCGGAGGGTGGCGCAAACCATTCGGCAGACGTTCTTTGGACTTCTTAGCAGGCACGGGAGGTGGAACGGGTGGTTTTTTAGGGTGAGTTCGTGGAGCCGGGCTGGTCGGGGCAGAGACTGGTTGACGGTATGATGGTTGAACAGCAGGCAAGGTTCTGACCGGGCTGAGGGACAGCTGCGTCGGAACCGTGGGTCTCGCCACTGAGCTCGTCTCTCTTCTAGGCGTATCTCCACCCTGATCTGGTTTTGATTTTACAGGATCTGCTTTTACTTTCTCTTTGTTGCTGCTTTGCTTCTTATTCTGCACCTGGTGGTCCTTCCTCTGATCGTAGGCCTGTTCCCAGCGTAGATCCCCTAACGAATGTGAACGCTTCCAGGACTCAGGGGTCTCCTGGGGGCCATCCAGCTCCTCACAGCTACGGCTGACCGGCATACGGGAGGTCTGTCCTACTTTGGATCCCTTCTTGAGAGCGACGTTTCGCAGACTGAAGCCCTTTATGGGCCGGGGCAAGAAGGTCTTCGGGAACTTGCGTTCTTTCTTGGCCTGCTGTTGGAGAGCTTCAGTGGAATGAGTCATAGGGAGAGTAGGATAGTCTGGAGACTTCGTGACCCCACTATCAAATCCAGATGATCGCCGACTGTGGCGTGATGTCTTACGACTCTTTCCTGAAACAGAGAGGTGTGCTTTCACATATGTAGCTCATCCCTAAAACAGTTTTGATGTGAACTTCAGTTTATCTGATTCCTAAATAACACTGGCAACATGAATTTTATCACTTTAACAGAAAGTGCTGAGGAGGCTGAGCTCTCTGAATTATTGGATTGGTTCATGTTTGTTTTTGAATTCTTCTATTAGAGGGTGAAAACACTGCTCATATTTAAAACCAAACTGCTATAATTGAAACATTCTGAGCATTTTGAGATGATATTGAAATCAATAGTAGCTAACAAAAACATATTCAACAGAAACCAGTCAAAATAAAATCAGCCTGAGCTAAGGTTAATTAAATTGACTTAATATAAAAACAGTAGTCTTATAAAATATATTATATTTGTAAAAGTATATTTGTTCATGCTAAACAGGTTGGGCATTTTTTGTATATGTATATAAAGGTTATAAATTGATTTGCATTTCAATCAGTGAATTAAGTATTGGATCCCCTACCAACCAGCAAGAATTCTGGCTCCAAAGATTTGTTTGGTGCCTATATGGACCACAGATTAGTCCCGTCACTTAAAGAAAGTTCTCTTAAGTCAGCTTGTTATGTATATAAAAGATGCCTGCCAACATAATCTGTATCTTCTATTTCAACCTCTCCACCACCATGGTCAAGACCAAATAGGTTTCAAATGATGTCTGGGACAAGTTTGGAGACCTGCACAAACCTTGAATAGGCTACAGACAGAAGCTTGGTGAGAAGGAGACGACAACTGTATGCGTGATTATTTGGAAATAGAAGAAATACTAAATAACTATCAATTGACCTTGGTCTGGAGCTCCCTGCAAGATTTCCCCAATGGGCTAAAGATGATCATGAGAAAGGTCAAAGATCAGCCCAGAACTACACGGAAGAAGCTTTTTAATGATTTCAAGACAGTTGGAACACAGTTAGCAAGCAAACCATTGGTAACACGCTATGCCACAATAGATTTAAATCCTGAAGCACCCGCAAGGTCCTCCTGCCCAAGAAGGCCCACCTGGTTTATCTGAAGTTTGACAATAAACATAAAAATGATTCAGAAAAGGCTTTGAAGAAAGTGATGTGAGACCAAAATTGACTCCTGTTTTTGGAGGGAGAGAAATGCTGACTATGAACCCAAGAACGCCATCCCTACAGAGAAGCGAAGTGTTGGAAACATTATGCTTTAGGGGTTTTTCTCTGCTTCGGGTGCAGGATGACTTCACCGCATTGAGGGGCTGAGGGACGGGCCAGTGTACCGTAACATCTTGGACGAGAACCTCCTCCCCTTAACTAGATCACTGAAGATGGGTCGTGAATGTACCTTTAACATGACAAAGACCCAAAACATATTGCCAAGACAACCAAAGAGTGGCTTAAGGAGAAGCACATTAAATGTCCCAGCCAGTCTCTAGACCCTAGTCCTATAGAAAATCTGTGAAGGTGAAGGAGGCTTAAACTCCAATTTGCTGAGCGACAGCCAAGAAACCTTAAAGATTGACAGAGGAGTGGACTAAAATGTATCCTGACACATGTGCAAACCTGGTGACCAACTTTCAGAAATGTTTTACCTCTGTGCTTGCCAACAAGGGTTTCTCCACCAAGTACAAAGTTATGTTTTGCTCGGGGATCAAATACTTATTTCACTGACTGAAATGCAAATCAATTTATATTTATAACCTAAATCAGGGGAATTTTTTAATATATTTTGTCTCTATCAGTTAAAATAAACCTACCATAAAAATGATAGACCCTTCATTTCTTAGTAAGCAAGCAAACTTACAAAATCAGCAGGGGATCAAATAAATATTTCCCCCACTGTATATGGCTGCTGTCCATTTGAAACCTCGTACCTCCATATTCAGGATTTTTATTTTTGCCATAAATCATTAATATTAGTCACCCTTTATGTTCACAAGTGAGTTTTGCAAATATCCAAACAATAAAAAGTATTAAAAAGTGCTTGTCAACCAACCGATCGTTTTAAAAAGTATGTTTTCTCCAATTCCTGAATAACAATGAATTTGGACATATGAGGTTTCGTAAGGCAATTTGTTATTACTGATTTTAAAAAGGATTTAATTTTTTTTAGGAAATTAGGAATAATTAAAACAATGTTGGTTGAAGGTTAAATGTTAGTTGAAGCAAGGTTAAGTGATGTTTTAAAGTCATTACGTAAAATGAAAAATCCATATTTACTTAGTCAAATAATTTTCTACCAATTATTAATAAAAATATAATATACAGTACAGAATTATAAGTAAAGGTAGTGACAGTCAAGTAAATTACGCTTTAAAGGTAAGACAACAAATAATTTATTAATGTAGAGTTAAATTAATGAATAATTATTTATTAAAATGGTCTATGAACATTTATATGCAGAGACCTTCGAAACAGAAGTGATTGACATGGTTGAGAAATGATGCAGACAGAATGTGAAAATGCAGTGAACAGACAGCAGTTCAGAAAAAAATAGATTAACTTATTTTTTATATATTAATCAGAGTGACATTTCTTGGGTTATCAGAAAACTAATGAAAAACTGATGGTGATACAGCAGCAGTTTGATAGTAATACATGCTCTGATGTCTAAGATAAATGCCTTTCTCCTGCAGTTCTTGACAGATAGACATGAATGGAAAAACTTATCAGTAAAGTAATACAGGAAGTGACGGATGAAAAAAAGCAAGCAGACCAGAATGCTAGAGATCACAGAATGGATTTATTTCACACATTGGCAGATTGCACATTTTTCCTGATTCGTACTCAACTCTCATACTTAGCCACACACATTCACAGACTCACACGCACATACAAGACAGAAAGAGGGATCAGTCAGTTTTATAAGATGCCAGTAAGATGTTAATAAGACAAAAGTGAAAACTGCTGGACGAGACAGTCCTCAGATCTTTTCGATAAAATTTTCTAGAAAATAGACTTAGTTGATTAACACCTAAACACGCTTTGTGAAGTAAAATACCTCCTACAATTGACTGTCCCTTCTATTTGTCCACAATTTTTGTTTTTTTTTAAGTCTCTTCTTTATCAGGCACATAAGAACTTGTGCAATATGACCACAACAAACACCACACACAAATATGGAGTGATATTTCTTGAAATGGCAAAAAAGAAACCTAAAGTGAGTTTAAAACTTCTAAACTCCACGCAAACTTATTTCTCCCGCAGTGAAGTTCATCTTGCTACGATGACCAGCTCTATCTAATTCTGTGCTACTGGCTCCATGATTCTCTCAGAAACTGTGGATTATGTTTAGCTGGACATACGCGGAGCCTAGCTGACAGGAATTCTCTCCCTGCAGGAACAGAACACAGCAAAGCTTTCTGGATTTGCTAATATCTAATAAGCAGGATGCCCGGTACATCCAAAGAAAAGGAAAAGTGAGGAATGAAAAAAGAACCTCTGGAAAAGAAAAGTGGACAGATAACAGCAGATATGACAGAGAGACAGCGGCTTGCGTTAATTCCAGATGACAGTTTCTCATTGGCTGTTAGAACATGGAGTCATGGCAGAGAGAGGCGTGGCCCAGAGGTGAGAAGATGGTGTCATGGCGTTGCTAGACTAGACTTGACAAGGTGATGCGGTTGGTATGGAGATGCTAGACAAGCGCCTGGTTACCATTCTCTAGGTTTTCGTTGCTTTCGTAGCAACCGGAGTCCCGTGGAGAGTCTGCCATGAGGCCACGCCCCTCACAGGGGAGTTTCTCCTGAGAGCCAGAAAGGGCGCTGCGTTCCGGATCGCTGCTGCCTATAACACACAAAATGTAAGGAAATACTCTGCAATAGTTAAAGAAACAAACGGGTGTGTGTGTGTGTGTGTGTGTGTGTGTGCGTGTACTCACTGTCGTAATCCTGCAGGAGTTCGACAGCAGTCAGCAGTACAGCTCTATGTTGAGGGTCTTTGATGTTAAGTTCATCCAGATCTTCTTCCTCTAATAACTTAAATGTGTCCAAGTCCTCATAGCCGTTAAACAGAAACGTCGGCATATGCTCCTAAAACACACACACAGATTAAAAACTAGTGCAGAACCATCTAAAAATACATCACTCCACCCTGGCAGTTCTTCTATGTGTGGGAACATACGCTTCGGGACTTCACACTCTTCTGTGACCATCAAACTATCATTACAGTCTATTAACATTCACAAAACCCAATGAGGGTTTAAATAACCATCACATTATAGATCTTACAGTTACACCCAATGGAAATTATTAACTACTTCACGTGTACCACCATAGTATATTTTAAGATGTAATATAGGAGGAACTTGTGGGAGATCTGAGGGGTGTGTCAGACACATGTTTAAATAAAGCTTTTCACTTTCATGTTGAACTGACCTTGCCTAACATTCTCACAGTTAGTGTGATCTAGCAGAGCCGACTGTCTATTCCCTCCCAGCCTGTATTAAAAGTGTGCAACATATCTTAAACAAAATGTCTTACTTTCAGGTTTATCCTCTCCAGGAGCTCCTCTACAGAGCTGGGTTTAGGCGGCCTGCCCTTCCTCCTCCTGCGAACCGCTCGCTTGGGTTTCTCCTCTTCCTCAGCCAGCACATCCACGTAGATGAACTTAAACGTGCCCACTTTATTATTGAGCAGACCCATCCACGTGCCCATGGGCGGCTTGCTGATGATGTCAATCACATCTCCTCTCTGGAAACGGTGTGTTAGATGTAGTGAGAACATCAACAATCATTTATTTATCGAGAAATGACGCATCAACGGTGTGTTCAGTACCTTGAGCTTGAGGGAATCTGAATCATATGGACTGGGTGTGAAGTCAGTGTGTACTCGTGCCCGGCCGCAGAACGGACCTCTGTACGGAGGTTCTTCGTCATCACCGTCTTCGCTTCTTACGCTCTCTCTGTTACTGGCGGACGAGTCTGTGGTGCTCACTGTCTGGCCACCTGTGAAGACACCACCACCATTATTTACACACAATATTTTAAAGGTAAATCTATGGGTTTTATCCATTACAATTCACTGTCCGACCGGTAGAAATATTTAGAATACTAATAGCACACATCTCTGCTGAACTAGCCACACAAACAGACTAATAATGTCTATAAGACAAACTGTTATGCATTACAGTTTAGGGTGAGCACAAGTGTGAACAATAGAGAATACCAGTAAGTGACCACACTTACTCATGGAGCTCTGTCCGCTAAGGGAGCTGCGCAGACTCTCTACAGACCCTCCTGCCTTCAGTTTGGGTTTTCTCCAGAGAGTCTGTGTCTGGTTGAGGAGACTGCGGACAACTGGGTGTCCCATCTAGACTGGACTATACAGAGAAGGAGACAGCAATGGCAGCGTGTCATTATTCATGACAGAGGATGTGTATGGATTACATATAGAAGCCACTTGAAGTAGGGCTGTCACGGTTGTGAAATTAGCGGAAGATAAATTGTCTATTAAATAATTGCGATTAATTGTCCGTTTAAAGACTTTGACAATTCAATTTAATAAAATATAGATACATTAAGAAATGTGAAAATTCTGTAAATAACTAGTAACATTCCCTATAGAGTGACCTTAACAGAAAAGATTGTCTTAACAGGGAAAAAAATGAAACGAGGATGATGTCATCTTGCTGTGTAGATGCAGCAAATCTGGATTCACTTTAATAAAACACATCTGATCTAAAGATCTAAAGAACACAAATCTGATACAACTTAAATGATGAAGAAATGTCATTCGAACGTAACATTGAGTGCAGATCAAGGACGGTGGTTTTAAAATGCTGCAGATCAAACCTGCTTTCTAAGGATTTACAATAATTGCGATGTGACAATTATTTAATAATTGTGACGGACTTAACTTTTAGCACTGCTTTCAGACAGATCAAGAAATACCACAAAATCACCACTAGGTGGCACTACAGTATAATACACGATTACTTGGAGCATGAATTGAAAAACAAACTGGCAAAAGCTTTGTGCAGATAAAATCTTTCTGTAGAGCTATAGAGCTCAACACACACACAGAAGTCTTGCTTAAACACACTAAAGAAATAAGAGATGTCAAATACAGCGGGGGATAAAAAAAATAATAATCCAATATTGACAATCCTTCCATTTGACATATTTTCTCAATTGATATTTCACTTTACATTTTGAATGACAGATTCCACTCTCAATGTGGCTACTGTTCATCACAGTACAGGCTCATGTGAATGTCTGAGAGTAACGTATTGTTTTCTTTTCTGTTCATTTACGCACGCACAAACACGTTTGTTTCTGTATTCAACACTTTCAGGAAGTTAAAGCTGGAGCGAGATTGTCTCCAAGCTCCATGCAACACAAAGGGAAGACTGATATGTTTGAGCCGCATTCAAAACTTAAAAAGTGGCCCACCCATGTGCAACATCCCTCTGGAGCAAAGGCCGAGTCTCGCCTCCAAATGAACCTGCTCTGTAATACAACTCAGTCAATATGTTAGAGGATCTGTGTGTGTGTACCTGTTCAGAGAGAGACCCTGCATATTTCTTGGACATGCGTTTCCTCATAGTCTCTTTGACAGACTTGACTTTCTTCCCTAGAGAGATGCGGGATGTGGTGGGCGATTTGACAGGATCTCTGTACAGAGCCTCCTGCTCCTTATGCCAGAAAGAGAGAGAGACAGAGAGAGCTTGATTAAGCACATTGAGAGCCAGCTGATCACACAAACACTGCAGCTGCATGAGAGAGCACAGAGAGGGTGCGAGTACTCACGCTCGCCTCAGATGCCGTGTTGACCACATGTAGGGAACGATTAGACAGGTCGAATCCTCCGAAGCTACACGTTCTCTGCAGAGAAGAGAAGATGATTTATGTGAATTCACAATTAAAGAAATGAATCCAGAGGGTCGGGTAGACGTGATTCATGATGGGCTTCAATGATTCATGCTGCTAACTATAAGAAGCCACTGATTTTAAACGATGGAGTATTTCGGGACATGATCTGATTTTCTATTCAACAGCAAATAAAAACTTTTATGTAAATAAACGGATGGCCTCATGTAAAACCTTAAATACACAAAGAAATCAACAAGAAACCTTAGTGCTCACATACATGCAACGCATTGGATATAAAATGAATCTGCTTTTTGGTTCATAACTTTTTTAAATGATCGGTTATCTAAGAATTGTCGACTTAAAAAACTTGAAGTAATTGTAGTAAAAAAATGTTGTAGTATGAGATGTTGCATTTCCACGTGGAAAAACATGCATTTCGAAAATAAAGAATAAATACAATCAAAATTCAATCACAAAATAAATATTCAGTCGTCATGCCCAGGCTGAAGGAGTCATTTCCAACCCAAAATGAATGAAGAGTTCACTGATGAAGATCACGGTCATGTTCACATTCACGATGAATGACGACGAGGATCCGCAGACAGCAAACTCTGCAAAGCTGCAGAATGAACTCCATATGACTGAAATACTAATCTGAACTCAACTAGAATCACACAACTGTGAGTGTGCATGTCTGAAAAACTACTTTTGCTTTCTTTCAAAGACTATAAGTTCTCATTATGCTCTGACACGCATCACAGACTAGGCCTACAGGAGAAGAGGTTTAGAGGTTGACCTCAGGATGGCCAAAGATGAACCTGATATATTATTTCGTTTCAATTCTCCTGTATCGCTTTTTCTTCCAGGATTATGATAGTGATACTGAATGTCAGACTACCCTACTGATAAAAAGGCTGAGGTAACCAAAAGAGCCCAACCAGTCAAAAAGATTTCTAGCTTTAATAGCTGCCCAAGAGATTGTAAAGATTTTAGAAAACTTTACCACAGCCTGTATTTCAGTGTTCTGTTAAAGTCCAAGTACTGTATGTGCTGGCCAGAACTTGGAATATGTTTGCCCACAATGACTAAAATTTCCTTTCACCAATACAGATGTTCAGCTCGTGATCCTAAAACCTAGACGGCCCACGCGTTCCCTCAGGAATTTCCTATGGGGTTAAAAAACAGCGGGTTTTGATTTATGAGTAACATGAGATCTTTGGTTAATATTACAGTAAAGCTGCAACCCACAACTTTTTTCAATTAAAAATTAAACCAAAATCTGTTATTGAGCAAAGAGTTTTAAAACTGCGAGCTTCTAATAATGATCTATGAGATGTTCGGATAAAATTTGTAAGGCATGTTGGGGTCAAGGGGCTCCAAGCCACGTGAATATATACGACACAAAGTAACATGCAAGTTTGTTCCTAAAAAAAAGGTTAAAAATACAGATTGCAGCTTTAAGACTCGCATTTGTTTTACACCACAAATTACACACAGTAAATTTTAAAGCCTCAAACATGATGTTGGTTCTATAAAAATGTAGCAACGCGGCACTGTTTATTTGCAAACTATGCTCTTACAAAACACAGCTTTGAAATTAACATTTATGGGCTTTGACTGCGTGTAATTTATGCGGTGGAACAAAAAGTTAAAATCATGTAAAGTTAACCACAGATCTTATTTCACTTGCATTCTAAAAACACTGTTTTAACAATCCAAATTTTCCAAAGGAACCTGTGGTCACACTGCCTGTCAAATGCCATCGTGCTAAACTTCATTGTTTTCTCTAAACTACATCCTGAATAAATTCTCTTCTGCAGCTTTGCATCAGTCTGTTCCTCCAGTGCAGCAGAGGGCACTGTTCTGCTCTCCCGGCACACTCACAGACTTCTGCTGGATGCGTAAGAGCACCCGCTTGGTGCAGCGATCCATGCTGGACGCCCACTTCCTGTTCGCATCTTTTTCGTCCTCCAGGAGCCAGCGTCTGTCTGCTTTGCTCAGCGTGACGGGTCTAACCAGCCCGGTCCAATTCAAGTGGCCGTACAGGCTGCGTTCCACCACATACGTGATGTTGAGCTCGCTAACCGCCGTCCTCCCCTTCAGACGCCTTGGAGGAAACAACCAGCTGCCCACTACACCGCTCCCACAGCTCTTCCCCTTCTCTCTGGCCAACGGGAGCTCCCGAACAGGAGATGAGGTGGGGGCGCTGGTTTTCTGAGCATTACAGGAACGTTGGTAAAGCAGGTGCTTGGTGGAGTACGCATAGTTCGGGTCGGGTTTATTGCGCTGCCACGTGGAGACTGGCGCCCGCTTGGTGTTGTTAATGTCATCTAAAGACACCAAAAGGGGGTGTGGCTTTGGGCGGGGCCTAGTGAGGCCGTAAAAGGCGTAGACGCTGTCGGTACTTACCCCGTGAGATATAGATGACAAAGCTTTTCGCATTTCTCCGTCTTTTGATGAGCGAGAGACTTTGGAGTTGTCGTCTCCAGCACCCTCCAATTCGGAGAAGGAGGAACCACTACCTCCAGCCAAACCCAATCCAGATCCGTCACTGCTCTTCCGCGGCGGGCGGATCAGACCGTGGGGGTGCGTGCTGGGGGTCTTCACAAGCTTGTGAGCAGGTTTCCAGGCCTCAAGGCTGCTGGTTGAGGGAGAGGTGGTCAGACTGTCCGTGTCTCCATCCAGAGAAAGCTGTTCTTGGGCAAGGGAGGACAAAGAGTCTGTGCACACGGGCGGCTTTTTGTGGATTCCCGCGTAGAGTGCGTTTAAGTCGTCACATAGGGGAGTTGCATCCAGACTCAGGGAATCTACAGGAAAAGGAAGATCCAAATGAAAATTTTAAGAAACTGAAATATATTTGACTTAGTACACCAACACTGCAAACAGTTGTTTCCAAATCAGTTTTAATAAATAAATACATTTTACTTTAGAAGCAAAACTGTATGAATATTTTTTTTGTTTTATTTATCCTACCACAAAAATGAACTTATTTCCAAATATAATCCTTTGAAAAAATTAAGGATGTTTACATATTTGTACTGTTATAAAAAAAAAATTAATTAAACTATTCAATACCATTCCTTTAAATTATTTGAAAAATACAGATAATAACTAACATCAAAACAACAATAACGTTACATAGACGTTTTCTGAATGTTTTCATGAGAAACTCCATTTAACACCAGCTAAACAATGCTGTCACAACACTCCCAGTCTCCTACCTTGTGAATCGTGCCTTTTGCTGTCATCCACTTTGATGAGTTTCTTGCGGACACGTCGAGTTGAGTTGACCAGCTTATGAAGTCTCTTGAACTTCACCGAGTCCTCCTGTTCGTCGTCTGACTGCTCCACAGACTAAAGAGACAAAACTCACTCAACATTCTTCCTAAAAATAACAAATGATCAAAACATCTCTTCCACGATGACAAACTAAAAAACAGAGGATGATGGCTTTCACAGACATGAACAGATTATGAGATGTTAAGGATGGACTCTTGCTAACATGACTTGAAAAGACCACAGTAAAGAGTTATGTGTTATGGAGACATGTTTTGAGTCCAAATAGCACACAGACATCTTGTTTTTTCACGCATGAATGAGCGTGAATAAGCAATTGAGGGTGGAATAATTGAAACGGTTAAACTAAATGTCTTAATTAAAATGTGAAGTATATTGTTGAGATGATCTGTGACTGTATCACACACATCAAACAAAACCTGATGCAAAATTGTATATCAATGTTAACACAGACTTAGAAACATCCTCCCATACACAATGACAAAGTTTTTATTTTGCTTTTTTAACAGAATAAACATGCCAAGGGATGGATTTAAGTAGAAAAACACTCTTTTATAAAGACGGTAGTTTCACCCCAAAAACATTTTGTTTACTGCAGGGGTACACCGCAATATAGGCTAATGCACTATTTGTCTTTCCCTCTTTCGAATGACAAGATATAATCAGTATTGACCGTCAGCTATTTTTAAACCACCAGCTGAAACTGAGCCGTTTTGGCCAACATCATTGATGGACAAATACATTTGTGCATCACCGCACACAAATGTTCCACTGAGATATTGAGCTTGAATGTGATCCGTTACTGGAAACCTAAAGCTCAACCCCATAAACACACACAAAGACGGTTTGTGAGTAGTCTAACCAAATCATTCAAGGGGAACGTGGAATTTCAGAACGCCAAAAAAGTGGGCAGAAAAACTCTCAGGACTAAATGATGTCGCAAAACTCATCTACGCAATAAACAAAAGCATCCATAATACGACTCGCATGTGAGCACGTTTGAAGAAAATAACATCTGGATAAAAAAAGTCATGTACTGAGGTCTGCCCAGTGATCAACATGCAAACCCAACATTTCTTCTGATTGTAATTGCAGTTATCAACTTAAGCGTACAAAGTCACATTTCATAAAAACATTAGAAGAGAAACAAGAAAATATGTATAGAAACCAGAATGCTGGCCACACGTGTCCAGCTGTGACCCACCAGCAGACCATTCCTTGTGTTGAGGTTAGATGTTAGCATCCATGCATCGAACCCACAGCCATCTCATGCTGAGACTAATACAAACTCTAAACAGCAACCTCTAAACGTCTGGAATATCGAGGGACAAGTAAAAGTGATCATGGCAAAAGGCGTGCGCTTGTTAGTCCGGAAACTCAGCGAGGTCTCCCAAATGACCCCTGAACATCCTTAATGGTCTTTAGAGGAGGGAAGGAATGTGGGCCAGAGAGAAGAAAGGCTGATCTGGGTGCAGTCTATTCATATAGACATACAGTACATCCTCTGTATTATATCTGGCTTAAACTGATCATGCGACTGTTGAGTCCAGACAAGCTTAGATGGATCACTATATTGACTGCAGTTGACACTGATCTCGTGACAGCGGAGACCCTCAGATGCACAGTGTTCTCATTATGCTAAACTGAACTCAGATCAGTAAATCCCCAGAGGAGATCAGCGCACAGTACGCACGCAGCCTGTCAGTTAAACCGTTAGCACACCAGGCCTGACCATTTCCATTTATAAATAGGAGATGATCAGCCCGTTTCCACAGAGATTCGTCTTCTGCAGATCCCGTGATTCAATGTACACATACTGATGTGTGTTCTGGTTTATAAAAGATAAGACAAGGAAATATATGTATGCCTATTCATCTTTACGCCATCTATCCATCCATCCAATCCATCTACCACCCAGACATTTCTTGACAATTTTTCATGAGATTTTTCAGTCACGGCAAATCCATTAGCACTGGATTAGCATCTCTTCCTAGGCCCTTTAAGACATAAAATCACATGGGCCAGACACACACTATCTATAGCCTGCCTACTATTTATCTGTCTGTCTGTCTGTCTATCTCACACTATCTATCTGTCTTTACGCTATCTATATCTCTTTACGCTATTTACAGTATTTATATTTACGCTATCTATATATATATATCTTTACGCTATCTATATATATATCTTTACGCTATCTATCTATCTATCTATCTATCTCTATCTATCTATCTATCTATCTATCTATCCATCCATCTATCACCCAGACATTTCTTGACACTTTTTCATGAGCTTTTTCAGACAGGATAAATCCATTAGCACTGGATTAGCATCTCTTCCTAGGCCCTTTAAGACATGAAATCACACGGACACACACAGATGCATTGAAAGTCCATAAGGCATAGCAGGGTGGAGTGAGTCAAGCTGTATATGTGAGCAAGCGCTTTGGACATCTCAAAGCCGAGCGAAGCAATGCTGTGGTTTGTTAACATCAAAAGCATCACAAAGACAGTTAAGCTGTTGACCATTAGAACGGGAGGTGTGTTTATTTGCACAGGCTGACAGCTGGACAAAGTTTCCGTGACAACGGAGTATATTTGTATGTTCAGGTTCTGGCAGCTTATTTTCCAAAAGGGTAAACTGTTACCGATTACTTCAAGGATTTATTAATGACTCCATTGCACACACGCACACACACACTGCATACTCAAGGCAAAGAAGTATACAGATTCAAATGGTTTGTTGGCTTCTAAGTCATGGGTATCATTCTTACATTTTCACACATTATGACCTCATCAACAGGGGACTTTTTATTCTCATGATGACGTCATCACTAAGAGTCTTACAGTGAGCCAGCAGAACCAGATGCTCAGTATGACTATTCCATCAACACTTGCCTCTCCATCAGCTTTCAGATCAGTGACTTCATCTATTTGTTTTACTTATAGCTGAAGATGCAGTGCTTTCAGTAATTTTAAGAAACAATGAAAATCATACACATTAGCATTAAAAATAATTCCAGTCAGTAGCCTGCTGTTAAATTAAACATGGAGAGGGTTACCTTGCTACTTATTGTATTGTAGTAACTTCATCACTATCAGAAACTTTCGCTTATACAACAAATTCATATCAAATAGCGCAATTCTGCAAGGGCATCAGTAACTATTAACCAACACAACTGTGTGATGCTAAATCCAGATTTCAGTATACATACATTACTGAATGCATCTAAAATGTTGCTTAAACATATACGCAGCATACATTTATAAAGTAAAATGTCATCAGTGAGGTCTGCGGAGATTTAACTCCTCAACCTCAAATATACAGTACACACACACACATTCAAACATCAGAACAGTGCAGTCTCACTGTTGGGGAAGATACACTTTAATGTGACTTTATGAGGTTAGCGAACACTCCCTGGCATACACACAAAACACACAGTCACACATGCGTTCAGGTCTACAGTCTGGATGGTTGGTTATAGTACTTACATTGCAGGTGGAGGAGAGGTTAACAGTGGGACTGGGTCCATCAGTCCACTCTGATGTGTCTGTACTGCAGCTCAAATGTCTGTTCCTCTCATATTCCTTTAACTATGAAGAACAAGAGGTCAAAGACAGCCGCCCCTCGCCCTCAAACACACAGCCCTATCTATCACACAATACCACACAGACATGTACCAACACTCAGGTGAAGGGTGTAATTTTGTGAAACACTTTTTTACACCCCATTTTAAAATAGGTTTACGTCTGCTCAACCAATGGTGTGAGTTTGGGGTGTGACTATCTTTAAAACTAACCAATGACAGCCTAAGATCGTACCGATGTAAAAACAGTCATTACTGCATTTTCGTTTGGAATTACACACTTCACGTTTAAAAAGAAATGTACAGATGCAACTGAAACACACAGAGAACAGACACACATTCATACACATATGCACAGGCGTACACTCAAGCATTTATCAAGTTCAACTATCCACAGAGGCTTAGCATTGATTCAAAACCTGCTCAAGACTGCTCGTGACATAAATCAACTACCAGTCCCAAAGAACAACTGCAGGAGAGATGTTGAAGATTGAAGAACGGTTAAAGGAATCAATGTTGGCCTTGTGGAGAGAGGAAAGCCAAACTCTAGAACCATTCCTTAGTTTTATGATCAGATGATAATTCATTATCATGCTGTCAAAACGTGATAAAACAAAGAGAGAGACCCACAGTCACCCAAACACATCTGAACAGTCAAACAGAACATAAGATGATCCATCCGATCATTCCAACGCTACTTCAGAGTTTAGACACCAAAAGCCCTTCATTCTAATAAAACATTATTTGCACTATCAATCTACTGCAGCCCTTCAATGCAGAGTCAGTGCACGTGTTTTAATGCATGTCAGTGTGTGTATACATGTTTGGAAGAAAGGAAGTAGGCGGGCGATTGTTAGTCTGGGTGAGTAAAGGTTAGTACACATGAATGAAGGTTGTCTTGTTGTTCAGGGCTAATGTGACGTGTTTACCCGTGCCAACGCCTCTTCCACTGTGATCATCTTCTCTTTGACCATCATCATCAGCTGGATCCGTTCTTCATCGCTCATGGTGATATCACTGGCCACATAGCCAATGTCCTCTCCTGTAGGGTCAGATGTCAAAGTGACCAAATGAGAACAAGGGATACAAGCAAGTGAAACAGACGAGAGGAGATGAGAGGAGGAAGCAGGAGAATTTTATTTTATTACCTTTGGACGTTTGCCTTGTGACCCCTTTCTGTGACTTTCGGAAGTTCTGCCAGAAGGATTTGTTTTTCTTCTTGTTGTCCCACTTTCCTGTGTGAGAAGGACGCCGTCAGAACTCACAAACAAATGAACGTGCACACATAAACACACTGCATTGTCTAAATGTCAATGGATTTACTTCACATTTATCATCTAGCATCATAAATGGATGAATCTCACAAAGAACTTCATACAACGTCATATTCAACCCGAAATAAACGTCACAGTGACGCAGCAAAACTATTTTTTAACTTACTTTGAATGTAAATGAAATGTATTAATATTTTTGGCATATCTGGTAAGATTACAGTAGACTATTAAATAAATGAAGGCGGTTTAAGTAATTTAAAAAATGCTAAATTGTGTTGTCTGAAAAGTAAAAAAAAGCTTTATTGTTGAAAATAAATATATATAGCCAAGGCTCAAAAAAGCTGTGATTAAAAACCAGGGTTATGCTATCAAATATTCAATATGAATGAACATTAATTTGTTTTTCAGTAACCAAGAACTAAAAACATTGCACTTTTTGTTATTTTGACCAATTTGTTTGGTTTAATTGTCTGCAAATAAATGCAAATAAAAAACAACATTTACTTGGTATATGGGAGAAATGTGTTGTAGGTAGTTCACAGAATGAACTACATATCTATATATCAAAAAACTTAATAATTTTGTAAATCCAAATCTTTCTGCGACTAAATTTATCCTTGAGTGAATTATGACACAGATATTTCTTGTCAGTTTTTGTGACATTAACGATATATGCTTGGTATCTAAGAGCAAGTGTTAGTGTTAATAGCAACCCCTAACACTGGAACATTCCAATCCAGCATGGAATCCAAAATAATTCCAATAACATTCCACGGAAACCTCAAGGTCATCATAATAATAGCTAAGAAGCTTTCAAATGAAGCACAGACCTGATCCATCCTCAGAGCTGGACTTGTGCAGAGCAATTCTGAAGAAAGAATCACAGAAAAAACATTGTGAAAAAATGTTTAGTAATAAAACACAGTTTCTTCATTAAACATTCAGCCAATCTCCTTTCAGACGGAGAGTGTGCTTGTACTTGTGTGTGTGTATGCTCTACAACAAATCATAAAGATCACTATTAGACTGATTTGAGCTATGCTGTACATCCACCTTCCATTTCAACTCCCTGAACTTCATTCAAAGGATTTATCCCATGGCCCAGTAGAGGGCAGTGTGTCACCATTCACACAGCACCAGTCAGGTTCCCGAGGATCTCAGGGCACGGATGAAATGCTCCTGAGATGATCAGAAATGAGATGAGACACACCGACTGAGAGAGGGAGAAAAAGTGAGCGAGAGACACCGCAGGACAGACGCTGCTTGTTTTCATTTCCATTCTGCGGCACAGGGGCACAGTGCCCATGGAAAATACCAAAATGTAAAGTAGCAGAGAGATGTTAAACTGAGAAGCACACTCATCTTTGGAAAAACACACAGTGCGAATACACCACCAACCTTATAAAAACCATATTTGATCCATTTACATCCTATTTCTTCATTTTTTTTATCTAGTTGATGCTTTACAGCTAGTTTATGCTTTATGAATGATGTCTTTGACAGTTTTTATTGTGTCCTGAAGAGAATTGTAAAATTGATTTTGTTTTATCATAAAAATGACTAATGTATTTTTGTAAAATGACCGGAAACGTATAATCTTCTCATTATAGTCAATTCTTGTTATTATACCAGAAATCAACAAATTGTAGTTGTAAAACATGTTTACTGGTTGACATTATTGCTTCATTTTAGCTTATATCCATTCTTCCCCTTTCTATAAATCACAAGCACTCCTTACTAAAAAAGAACGCAAGATGTTCAAACTTGTTTGAGGTTTGGTCTTCAAATGGGAAGATTTCATGTACAATAATATTTTCATGTAGAATACTTGACAGAACATCATGGTTTAAAAAGAAATTCACCGTTTATATTCCCACTGGTCATGAGACAGGGATCAGGTTGACTTTGTCAAACTTGGTTGTAAAATGTTGTGTGAAATGGTCATGAGAGGATTTATTACAGGCCTCATGAGAGGAAACATCTGAACTGAGCTGAAGGTCAACACGATCCAACGTACAGAGGCAGAAGAAAACATTCCCTTGGAAATGTCTGGATGTTCTGCAGATGGGGACGTATAAGCATGCTAGTGCGTGTGTTTTGGTTTTCTCATTGCCCTTGGGTTAAAAAACTATTTCAACTGGAGTCTACGCTCAAGTAAACACTACATAGATGTGCAAGTAAACTTTACACACACAAAACCATGCACCCATGTCCTCTGGTCTGCTTTCTCTACAGGAAGACTGTGTTTTTAACCCTGTCAGTTTATCATTGCGTCTGTTTTACATCTGTTATCCATGTGTCATAAAAACATCCCAAATACATTTGAGATCCTCGCTGCTAAGCGCTCCCCTGCTGCTAAATATCAATACAGACATGCACAGAGACATGTGTGTGTAGTGTCAGGTCAAACGTTACATGTCATTACATGGACTGTGAAAGGAAAAAATGCACTCGTGCAAAAAAAAACAGATCCCACAAAGACAGTAACATCTAACACACTCGTATCAGGCCAAATAAAGACGTCACTGCTGGTCCTCCAGCGAGTTTCCTCTGTATGTTTGTGACACGGGCTGTGACAGAGAGGCCTCTGTGTGAATTATCATATCATTATGCTCCCATGACAACACAAACTTTCTCTGTTAACCTCTCATTCACCCCAAAGAATGCACACGAAATCCAAAGGGGGTCTCCTATGCTGCCTGCGACCCATGCAAAGAGGGCTCTATTGAAAAGCAGCAGTAAATTAGGCTCCATTAAAGACTGCTGCTATTGACAGAGTTATACGGGTTACGACTGTGTGACCAGCGTACAATGAAAGTATGTTACAGTCGGACAGTTTCTTGCTTTGTTGGGGGTGTCTTGTATTGTTACAATACAATGTTGAATATGTGTTTGCAAAAGATTGTTCCTGCTTACAAAATTAAAGGAACAATTCCCACAAAAAGGAGAATTCTCACATTATTTACCTACCGTCATGCCATCCCAGATGTTAATGACTTTCCTTCAAATTGTGTTCTCTTATGACGAGTTTTAACACGTTTCGTCACAACACATGCAAGAAGAAATATGATTAAGTTATTGTGCCACCATATTTAAATGTAGTGCTCAGATCCCCACATTTTAACTCAAAATACAGTTTTCTCTCACAAACATACCATTTCGCTTTAGAAGACATTTATTAACCCAGTGGTGTCATCGCATTACTTTTATGACTGAAGTATGTGCTTTTTGAACTTCCGTACTGGGTCCCATATAAGAAAATAACAAGATTTTATAAAATCATTTGTTTGTGTTCAATTGAAGAAATGAAGTCATGTACATCCGGGATTACATGAAGGTGAGAAAATTACTATTTACGAACGATTACTTTAAGCAACACCAAATCAGCAGCAAAAGCAGTGTTAGTGGTCATTTGAAAGAGGTCAAACTATCTATAAAATCTTCAAATCAATCACGACTAAAATATGAATTCCAGTTTCCGTATCACCCAGCCCTTATCATTATTAGTTCAGCTGGTGCTGCACATGCAGAGATCCAGTCCCACGTGCTGCATTCCTTGTACCTGTCATGTCTACTATCACAGAAATGGAGGAATCCCTGGCCAGCTGAGATGTTATTTGAGGAATGTGATGGAAGAACATTCCTCGCTGGAACATCTTTACTTTCTCCATAGACCCTGAATGAAATAAAACGCTCATTCAGTCAGTTGTGTTTCAACAAGAGAATGATCAGGAATGGCTTCCCAAAACATGACATTAGTCATAATGCTGCGCCAACATTTCATCGCAACCGATTTAAGATGGAACATCACGTTGTTCCCATCAGCGATGCGTCACTAAACGTTACATATTAGGGAGTGGGGCGACTTCCTCTCTCAAACTGCTGATGAAGAGGAACACTTGTGCACCTGGTCTCCTGCGATTGGGCGATTTATTTCCCCACACCTGGCGGTAGAGTTCAGAACACACATGGTCTCAAACACCAGCGCACGTAAACAAAGATGCCAAAGGAAGCGTCTAGGAAGTGACCTTCATTGGAGGTCATGGTAAACGGGGGTTAGGGGATTTCCTCAAAGCCACACACATAAAAACTTTTCTACCACCGTATTACAATGTGGCAAGCATTTCGTTTAGCACACACTGGTTAAAAACCAATTAATGGAGCCAGATGTACGTTAGGAGGAAAACCCTTTCAACATGACTGTTTCTATACACATCCTTCTTTGGTAACTGCTTCTGTGTCATTGGCTTCTCTGCAGCAACTGGTGGTCAGGGCTTCTTCCGTCTAATCACGTAGACAGGAAGTTGGAATATCTGGCAACGACTCTTTTGTCTAGAGTGGCTCTATGATGATAATGTCATACTATGCTCTTTTTAAACATTTGATTTGGTTTTATAATAATACAAAGCTGTATTGAGATTTAAATACAAATAGGATTAATTGTGAAACCCTAAGTGAACCCAGAAAATATTATCCCTCCAACCTATGCAATGTCTTGACCTATATTCACACTCGCTTTTGACATCCCTCTTTAATTGAAAACTCCTAAAGAGGAGGGGGAAAAAATGACACAAGGCTCAAACTCCTACACAGATCCCTACGGATGAAGCGTATGAACTAATACACGGAACACAAATCACATCAGATCTTTCAAACAAGCATGTCGAACTCAACATATTTATTACTGTAAACGTTGAGTGAATGACTCAAGACATTGACCAAAAATCCACAAACCCAGTCACACGTGCACACCACATCCCTGTAGACGTGTCCCTATAGACCGCATAGGTATGAGGCATGGAAACGCTTAAATGTGTCAGCTCCATATGTTTTACATTCACCTTTGCATACTTCTCCTCTCCCGAGAGCGTGGATAACAACACTGATGGTAAATCTTCACTGGGACACGTGGACGGCTCATCCCCAAAGAAACAGACCATCAGCACATGATGGAGACTCGACTCTGCCTGCCACACTTGCCATCACTCATTTACTAACTGCATTATGTATGACAGAAGTTCAACACTGTCCAACTGAACCCTTTGGGATGTAAATTATTAAATAAATAAATAAATATTTGTCCATTTATTGAATGAAGATAATAATAGCTGCTGGTGTTAGTAGCTGCAATAATAGCTGCATTTTGAATTTGTTTATCATAAATAAAAAACACAAAGACAGAAGAAAGTTTAAACTGGTTTGGCTTACATTTTACCCTTACATTACAACACTCTATTACACCCATACACATTTAAAAATTGACTGCCCATACAATTCTGTAAAGGTCAGTTTGTAGTCATAGATGATGTCATGTGTCCCATGTTTAACTCGATTAACTAATAATTCTAAATAAAAGTTCAGCCTGACCATCACTCTTGTGTACTATAAACTTATTGAATTATGTTTGAGTCAGAAAGAAATGATTTTCTTCTTCCTCTCTGCAATCAGTGAGTTTCATCTTAAACATCTAAGAACAATAGATGGAAGGAAGGAAGCCTGGAAGAACCAAGATGTGAAGAAGCAAAACAGAGGAATCACACACACACACACGGTGAGAGATGGGGGATGGAGACCAGAGCTGATGCATTTATGTGATTTTCTATTAGAGAAGGTCAGCACTCATATGTAAGTCAGACCATCTAACTAAGAATCAAAGCTTACATTAGGTGTGAACAGATGTGTATCTCAGCTGACCATTGGCGATTAACAAGAGTTGGACCTTATTGTCAGGTAGAAACGAGTAGTAAAAGTGACTTACTTTCTCTCCGTCTCTGGAGTGGACACTGCACTGCTGAAGCCAAATGATTCCTATGAATAAACACAACATTGCAGTTATTTACACATGTTCACAATTGCACACATAATCAATCAACACGGAGGTGGTTGATTCATTACCGAGGTGTCATCAATGAAGTGTGTTGTGTTAGTTATAGCTGTGCGATTTTGTAAAGGTCTGAAAGCAGATATGCACTGCATTGTGGGTCAACTGACCTGGATGTCTGAGCGCATCTGTAAAGATCCAGAGCTTGTGTCTGCTTTTTCCTGGAACACACAAAAAAAAAACGTGGGTTAGGAACAAGGACACACACTCACGCAGGCAATGATAATAGGTCCCACACCCATATGCCGCGAGCAGGTTGCCACACCCTTAACCCCCTTCTCACACATCACCTGCGACTCCCGAGTGAACCAGCCAGTTCCGTGCGGCTGCACAAGAGAGCAGTGTGTTCAAAATAAACACCATGTGGATTGAGCCAAACCTACTGGAAGTACAGTACTCATGAGTCCTATTGTAAACACGCCAGCCAAGACTGTCAATCAGCACCTTTCCATATACAGAAAATACTGGATAGAGGACGCCAGTGAAATGATATATAATGATGGCGTGTGAAAGCAGTCAGAGGCTTGGAATAAACTGATATGCATCTTAATCTGGTCCGTTGAAATGTTACCCTATTGGTTTCATACATTGTCTAGACCGAGGCGGAACGTTTAGGCCATATTTTTTACATATGTTTAAAAATATTGCAACCAATTTTAAATTGATCAAATTAAACTAGTTTATTTTTAACCAGAGGTCAAATATAAGCTGTCAACACAGTCTTGCATTAAAATGGGAATTTTGGGGGGTGACAAGCCTGTAAATCAAGATAAACTTGACCTGTACGGATAAACTCATACTTTAAGAATCTTGCGGCTCGAAGATGCCTGTTTTTCTACTGGCTGAAATCTTAAAACGACCAATTTGGTTTGTAATTTCAGGATGGCAACGTTGAGCTGGTTCTTTTTATATTTTTTATAAACCGGAAAGATCGCACAGATTATCAAACAATGCATAAGATGAAACCATCTTTTAGAGGCTGATTGTAACTCTTGATAAATCTATTGTATTCCAAACAATGTTTTCTATAGTCACCAAATAAAAAAAACTGCAACTACGAAAACCCTGGTGTTCCCATAACAGAACACTCTGAATCACTTACGCTCACACTCCAAACCAAGACTTCTGCTCTCGCTTTTTTTCTCTCCACACAGTGTGTATGTGAAAGTGTGTTTCAGCTATTTCTAAAATATCCCACAGCTCGAGGGCTTCTTTAAAAACACTACCGTGAGCTAAAAGTCTTTGTTTTACGAACACTAAACTTGATTTCTAGTAAATCACTTCTGAAAGCCGTAGGGCTGGGACGATATATCGTGTAATTTTTATGCTCAGTTTCTCAAAGAATTACGTTAAAGCCAGAGGGCGCTCTCGAGTAGGCGTATTCTGACGCAACATTAGCATAAGCAGGTCTGAATCTCACGAGAAATTGTCCACCACCCGGATATTTCTCGCCTACTGTTTTATGAAAACTAACGAATCGGACATACTATTCATTCGCCTACTGCTTTTTGCCTACGATATAGCAAGGAAGTATGCCATTACAAACGCAGCCGTAGTGATTTTAGATCGAGCAGTACTTCCTACTGATCAAAGAGGCGTAGTTCACCGAAGAGCTGTGCATAAAACAGAAGCCTTTGCGATTTCAGAATCGACCTAGACGGGTATAAGTACTGTGAATCGCGATATATATCGTTACAGGCCTAGAAAGCCCACAATGTGTTCAACATGAGATGACAAGCCCATCAGATACTGTCAATAACATTACTACAGTCGCGATTCACTTTTGCCCCATGTCTACTTCATATGAAAAGTGAAAGTGATTGAAATAAAACTACACGCACATGTAAATGCAGGATTCAGATGTGTTGGTGAAGTCTAAAAGCTTCTAAGTATTAAATCAGAAGTAGTTCTGTAAAAGTCACACAGTGGCTTCTGGGTTGGTTCAAGTTTGTTAACCGTTCCGATCGGAAAACACACAGGCCACAGTAAATACACACACAGGTCTGTGTTCTGTATCATCAGGAGCATAGCATCACAGGCTGCCCCATACCCACTGGGCACACGCTCACGCTGGCACATGCAGAACCATCTCCACACACAACTGCTGTCAGTGTCATCCAAAACACACAACACATACAGAGACGCTCCGTGTCTGTGTGAGACCCACAGCCACACACTGACAGCTTCACAACACCACACATATAAAAACACACATCTACAGTAGAGAGACATTGTATACAACACTTCAGACTAGTTTAAGTGTGTGTTGATAACTGATACCAATTTATGGATCATGTCTATTTTACATTATCCATACAGTGGTATCAAGTATTTAAACAGTTAGATAAACTGTTATAACTAGCTCAGGTGTAAGAGCATTGCGTTGACAACGCAAGGTTGTGGGTTCGATCTCAGGGGTTTGCACATACCTAAGTATAAATGTATAGGATAGTGCAATGTAAGTTGCTTTGGATAAAAGCGTCTTCCAAATGCGTAAATGTAAATGTATTTGGGAGACAGCAGCTGGTGGGGAGAAGAGTGACTGTGTGACACCTACATGTGATCCAGAATAAGATACAGCTTAATTTAAACAAACAGGCAGTATAATGGCAATACAGTACACACACATGCAGACATTTCATAGACTTCTACTGTTTGTTTATACCAAGCTCTGATCGGGGCAGATCGGGATCGACTAGTAATCACAATTGTCAGCAATTGTCGTTTTATTAACATGAATATGGAATGGATAGTGTTTTGAATAAGCCGTTTCCAAAATGGGACTGTGCAATAAATCATGCTCATTTTCTGTTTTGTCCTTCAATGATAATGAAAACAAAATTCATAAAAACTTTCCAGGATTTTCCTAATTCATTATTATTTGTATATTATTTATTTGAAAGTATGCATTCATACTTTATTATATCTTTTTTTACATTTATGTTTTATTTGTTATTAAGTTGAATCCAGTGTGTTAAGTTAATTATTTATTTATTTATTTATCCATTTACTGATTTCAAAGTCAATACTATTTATATTTACAAAGTGTTTCCAAAATCAATATAAAGTTTTTCATAATCGAAAAAGCCCTGTTTCAAATGCATATTTGATTGTATAATATAATAATACAATTGAATTAGACAACTGTGGTATTACTTTTCCTAAAAAAGGATAACAGTAACAGTCAATGAGCTTACGTCCGGCACAACAATGATGACAAGAAACTGTTAATCGACAAGAAAAATCTTGAATGGAGGATCCCTAATATTTTCTATATCAGTGGTTTGTGGCCATTTTATGAAATAGAAATAGAATATACATTTATCATACATTTTATGCAATGAAACATCAGAAAAATAAGACCACCAGCCTGGATGTCTGAGAGCTGACTGACTTCCACGGGGGTACGACAAGAATAATTCAAATGATGGAGACAAATTAGGTGCTATACACAATTCATACAGAGTCTCATGTCAAGGACAGGACACACACAGTGAGACTGGCAGAAGTGTGGCTGTGTGGGTGGATGTTCTTGGCTCTTGAGAAAAATGTGGCTCCCACTGCCTAGTCAAGAGAGACTCTGGTTGAAGAGGAGGTAGAGAAAGTGTCCTTGCAGAATAAGACCAGCCCAACCTACTGGTCTAACACAAACATAGAACACACATATGCACCTACAGCGTGTGCTGCTTTGTGCTCAACACTATTTTGGTATCCCATACACGTGGCTTCTAGCTCAGAAGGTTTACCTGGAATTACCAGACCGGGGGTGGAAAATGAATGTTTTTCATGCTTGAGTAAACACTTTAAAAACAGGTTTATTGTTCTTCAGAGTTGAGAAAGAATTGGGCAACGTACATAACACGGTCGGTTAAAGTCACCAGTCGTTTGATGTGCGTGTATGCGTGTTACCTCTCGAACAAAGGTTCACTTCCATAATGACCTAGTTTCAGAGACCAACAGGAATGAAATGAAAATGCCATAACATGCCTCTCGACTACACTGAGCACGGGAAAGAGCAAAAAAAAACATCTTCCCTGTTCTAACAGGCATGCCTAAATAAAAAGCAGGCTAACAGAAGTTCTACCCTGAAAAAGTTGAATCTAATGTTACAGGAACATATTTTTTATTAAAGTTGTCTGCAACTTTTTTCCTCTTCCTGTGTCTGTCCGTCATGGCAATGATGAAATTCATTTATTTTTGCTCGACCCCGAGGAATATAGCAGTGGGTTTCTTAACCAGGGGGCCTGGGCCCATTAAGGGAGCGTTAAGAAACTCTCTTGCCACCTTAAGACAAAACAAGCATTAAAATAAGTTAAAACATCAAAAGTGTTTTGTTTCGTCATAACAAATATATACCTTTCTACTTATGTCAAGCTCTAGAATATTTGGGTAGACATAAAGAGTGGGGGACTGGGGGTCTCAAATATTGGTTTGAACAATGGGGGTCTTGAATCCAATGGGGGGTCAACGAGTCTCTCAGATTATAGTTTCTCCGGCGACAGTCTAGGAAAGACATAGGGCTGCCCCCAAATAGTCGAATAAACGTTAGTCGATGTGAAGGAGGCTTGGTCAAATATGTTGTCATTGGTCGTAAGTCGAGAAAATAAATTTAAAAAATCTGACGTGTCACGCAGTCAGTATGCACGTTAAAACTTCACGGTGCTGCGCAGCTTGGTCAGTGTATGACATCAAAAGAAACAACGCGAGATCAACGCGAACAGTGCCTATGCAGAATATAGGAAGGAAATAAAGATGTAGTTGGCGGACAAAACAAAGGTTTATTTGGGATCGTTGACATGGTGGCAAAAAAATGATGAACGATATCCAAAGCTCGCTAAAGCAGCTAGCGCCCGCACTGTGTCCTCTCCACATCCACACCATCAGAGCACAACTTTTCGAAGGCCGGCTTCATTGTGAATAAGTCAAGAAGCCCACTTCTTTCCAACAATGTGGACAAGCTAGTATTTCTGACGCGCAATATAAAATATAAAAAACATTGGATGGAAAAATAGTGACGGTAAGTTTGAACAATGTTTTTGAACAATGAAACAAAATTTCCCCTTTTTGTAGCGTTTCGGTTTGCTATCTTTTTTTATTCGATTTTATATAATATAGAGGTTGTTTTTATTCCGTTTGGAAACAGACAGATTTTTCTATTCATTGTTTCTGGTCACGTCTCATCCGTCGGCTTTATGTGGAAGTTTGCCCTGATATTTTTCTTGTATGTTTCCATTTGATTTGTATTCGTTTTATTTTAATTATTTGCTCCACGTTTTGTTTAAAATATATTTGTTCTAAACCATTTAAGTAAAGAACTTACGGGCTTTTTATTTTTTAGCGTTGTTTTGTACAAAAACTTATTTGTTTGTAGCCTGTTCTCTTTTATTCTAAGGTTAGGCGTTTGCTACGTTTATTCGTTCGTTCGTTTTCATTAATTTCCCTCTTCAATATATTTTTTCAGTTAAGTGTTTTTTTGTCTTGTCTATAGGCCTGTTTTTTTTTCTTTTATTATTTACTTTGTACCTTTTACTCTTTTTCTGAAATGAAGGACTACTAGTCGACTAGGAAAATCTTTAGTCGGGGGCAGCCCTAGAAAGACATAACATTGACTTCTCTTAACGTTTCAGTGATGCTACAAAATTGACTTTGGTGTTTAGTAACGTGAAAGTATCTCAGCTGTTTCAGAAATAACATTGCTTTCTCAGTAAAAAGCTATTTTTCCTCAAAAGCAGAGGCGGATAAATGCCAAGTTGCTGTTTTTATTTTGCATTGTCACACTGTTTTGTACATGCAGTCTTACGTAAGTCAAGGCAGTAATTTTAAGCACTCTCTCTCAAGTAGTGTTATCTACAACATTACTATTCCACCTACACAACTGATTTTCAACCTTATAACCGATAACACATACAGTCCACATCCCGGGTCCTTGAAACAAAGACTCTCTGAATAAAGGCGAGTGGCTCTGTACGAACAGATAAAGAGAAGGAGAGATATTCAAAAACGTGTTGTTTGCTCTGTGTATGACAGGGCTTATCCATTCAACACATGCAGCGTAGAGGATGTTTTCCTAACTCTTTGTTATTGAGTAGCTGTTATAAAAGCACAGCGAGAAGAAGCGAAAGAGAGGAAGCGTTTGAAAAAATATGGAAGCCTAAACTGGCACTGTCAGCTCTCTGCTGAGACATCGGAGGAAATGAAAGAGAAATCGAACCTCAAAACGGACTCAGGGATTGTCTAGGGCATATGTGAAGGTCCCAAACTGAACTAGAGAATAAAATTAGGAAGAGAAAGTAAGAGAATGCTTTGAATAGCACTTGAAATTTACCACGGTCGGCTGGGAGATGATGGCGAAACGAGGTTTCCAAATCAGCACGCCACTGGCAATATGATACTGTATAAATATCTTGTTTCTTTATAGATATTCAATTAAAAAAATTCACTAAAATGTTTACATGAGACTATTATTATAGAATTGTTCAAATACAACGGTTTTGCCCTACACTGAAGAAACAACTGGCTAGACTTGTCAATGTTTAAAACAGTTCTTCATTGTGAAATGCTGTATATTTCATTATGTCTGAAGTATGAATAGATCACAATATTCATTGCTTCACTGACAATAGCCTTCACTGTTGCCTCTAGTCCAAGCTAGTGACCTTTCCCCTCATTTGGGCTCCGAGCAGAGAGCTGACGGCCTATCGTCAACTTGGCCCCTAATACAAGGTTACATGCCTTTGGGAGTGAGGTTAGCCGGGTGACAGTGTTTATGGAAATTAGTTAGAGGATAATAAGAGATAGGACAAAAAGGAGAACACAAGAGGGGGGGAAGCAGAGAGCAGAACATAGAAGAGGCGAGGACATCAGGACATGCAGTACCACTACTTTAACTCTTCTGATACCATTTAGACATCACATTTCAAGGCAAAGCTGAAATATCAAGCCATAAACTTGGCCTTTAAACAACCAATGAGCACAAAGATAATCACCTGTTACAGTCTGCAGGGACCCAACACGCAAGACTGGACAACAGCCACTCCTGCTCAGACACAAAGAGTGTCCACTCTCATTCACACCTTCTGCTCTAGACACAACGTCATGCCAGAACCTGACTGCCAAAAACACTTGATAATATCACTGCACCTTCACCACCATCCCATACGGATCAAATCTGCACAATGCAATCCTCGAGAATTAACAACTAAACAAATCACAACCTGTCCAGACCATCACAGCCTTTCCTGCACTTACACATGGAATGCTAAACAACTACCAGAAAATTCCCACTGTTATCCAAATCTTTCCATTAACGAAAAAGCTTTCCAGCCAGGAACTCCTACAATGTCCATATTTTCATTAAAGGGGTCATATGGTTTATGTGTCTTTGGTGTGTTATAAGTTGCCCATGCATATATATCAGACACGTAAAACTGCTAAAAATTCAAGTGTCGGAACAAAATATGCATTCTCTCTAAAAGCGAGTGCTCACCCAGACCTGCCTGAAACGCCTCGTGTAACCACACCCCCACAAATCTACGTCATTTCGTGGTATGACTTGACTAAGACCGCTCCTATCAGTACAATTGCTTGGGAACCTGATGTTCCGAATATGGTAAGAGGCATTACATTTCCGTCACACGCTTGCAGTATTCGACCAATCACAACGCAATGGTTAACTGGCCAATCATGGCACACCTTGCTTTTCAGAGCGATGAGCTTTGTAAATAATCTGTGCGTTTCAGAGGCGGTGCAAAGAGGAGATACAAACATGCATGCTTAAATCGTGTATACACATTGCATTACATCTAAAACAAACGATAATATTGGTTTTAGCCGTGTCATTTGACCCCTTTAAACTCCAGAAAGAGTCGCAAGAAAGCAAAACTAAAGACATAAAGGGATGACCTACTTGGCCGACTTGACTTCATTAATTTCAGACTAGAGTCTATGTTGACAGGCAACACCCTAGGCTCTGGACTTAACACAACATCCTTTGATAAAACAATCAAAGTCAGGATAGGGAGTCATATTTTTGCTCGCACTCAATCTAAGCTCTGAATCCTTTTTAATGGGTTTTATCTTGTGCTTTGATTTGCAGCTATCTTAAGTTTTTGCTAATTAATGGAGAATCCTTTTAAGGGAGTCAACATAGGTAGTAAAAATAAGCTTTAATAGCAACAATTTCAGAAATTACACAATATAAAAATCAGCATGGATGTGATTCACAGGCTGCAAGTAATGACAGGTATGCTGATATCCAATATCATTCAACACCATTAGAATACTATAAATGAGCTGTTTTATAAACAAGCAGCTATATCAAGCAACTTGCATTATACAGTAGACAAAATATGACCAGTCTATTTTTGATATGATAAAAACAATAGTTTCAAACCAAGCCAATTCAGGTATAACCACTGCATATATACAATATACAAGTACTCATTGTAATTTTAACTTGCTTGTCCTATCAGAATCGAGGTCTAAAACGCACTACTGTATAGAAAAGAGAATGTGCACATAAAAAAAAACCGAAAGAGATCCTGGATGAAATGAAGCAAAACACCCCCAAATAAGAGGAATGAATTGTGACGACTATGTAAACACAGTGGAGTCACATGGGGATGATTTAGGTGGGACTGTACAGCTGGGTTAGGCGCTCAGCCATGAACTAATATAGTTTACGCAGAACAGGGTGTGGAGCTGGACACTCCAGACATAAGACAAGCAAACAGTTATAACATAAAAAATTGATTAAATAGAACTGAATTGGCTTAAAATTTACATTTTACATTTACGCATTTGGCAGACGCTTTTATCCAAAGCGACTGACATTGCATTATCCTATACATTTTTGTTTCTAAGTATGTGCAATCCCCTGGGATCGAACCCGCGACCTTGGGGTTGTTAGCGCCATGCTCTTACCACTGAGCTACAGGAAAGCTAAGGGATGTTGTCTTCGGCATAAATTATTTGTTCATAGTTTGATACAGATGACTGGACCCAAGACATAATTTTGCCTTCCATATCTATTTTGTACAATGCAAGAGAAACCCTTCCAAATAATCTAATACAATAGCGTACCCACTGTTATCCAAATGCAGAGATTGATTGGTTCCTGCCTGAGCCCAGCACCACAGCTGAGCACGACTCTCAGAATGTTTTCTTTCATTCTCTCGAAATCCTCACATTGGACTCTGCCAACCCCAGCTGCATGTTATACTGAGCCCGGCGGTTTCTAAGCAACCTTGGGTGGCCCACTACCCTACATCACTACCCTACATCCCTGAAGACACAGACTCTTTGAGACGCAGAAGAGAAACGCAAAGCTCCGACAGAACAATCCATACACGTATGGAGAGAGGCCAGTGGGTCAACGCTTTTGTCTTCATTTTTGTAATAGATTAAGACAACCGTTTCCTTCTTTTAGCTCATGGGTTTACAATGACTATTCTGTACAATGAAGTGATGAAAAAAAACAAGAAATTTTGTGATTAGCTGCGCTTGTGGTTCATTGTCAATGGAAAAGAAACAGCTGCTCTGGTTTACGACCAAAACAACTGCTATTGCAATAGCAAGTAGATTAAACACTGCTAATCGCTTTACCATTTCTGATTTATTATTCTAAATGAACTGATTAAAGAATTTTGTCCTTTAAGACTTTTACTGACAGGGTACTTGAAAAACAAATACAGATCTTCTAGAAAAAACACTTAAGTTCATTAATACAGAATTCCACCTGACTCGAAATAAAATGCATTTCATTGCGCCAATGACTGCCAGATTCATTCATCTGACTTTCATCCGGCTTTTTCGCAAGGTTGTGGGTTCGATCCCAGGGGATTGCAAATACCGATGTATAAATGAATAGGATAATGTAATGTAAGTCGCTTTGGATAAAAGCTTCTGCCAAATGCATAAATAAAAATGTAATAAATGTTCATAAGCCCAGACACGCCAAGATCAATCAAATCCAGGGTAAAAATGTGTGCAATTCTTAATGGTATAGTTCACCCGAAAATAACAATTCCATCATCATTTCCTCATCCTTATTTCATTTCAAACCTGTATGACTTTCTTTTGTATGCAGAACACAGAAGATATTTTGAAGAACGTTGGTTCCCCACAACAACATTGGGGTCCCATTGACTTCCTTTGTACGGACACAAAACCATCGAGACATTTCTCAAAATATCTTCTATTGTGTTCCACAACTGAATTTTTAGTTTTGGGTAAACTATTTCTTAGACCGAATATTCTACTGACTGTGGATGATTTACAAACTTGTTGGTCACTCTACTAAACATCACAAGCTGCACAAAAGCAAGTATGTGTAATTCACATAAAATGCACAGCTGAACTCACCATGTCTAGCTCTTGAGAGACTTGCCGCTTCCGTAGCTCCTCCATCCGATCGCTGACGTCACTGAAGTGGGTGTTGTAGTACTCCGAGTACTCTTGTGCCAGGTCATCGATGTTACCCAGCGAGCCGTCCTACACAAACAAGAGATATGAGTGAGACAACACTGAACATAATCTTTCGTAGTTAAGAATGGGATAGGCAATGTTAAGACATACAATGAATTACACTGATACTTTGTAAGCAAACTCAATTTCTTCTCATTAGCAAGACTCTCCCACATTTACAGCCTCAGCAGCACATAGTCAAAGCTGCATACTCGCACACACCAACACAAACAAACATTCAGACAAGTGGAGATGTAGGAGCATTTAATTAAAAACGTGTCACTGGCACGCGATTTCAATGAGGGTCGTGAGAATGGCACCAGCCAAAAACAATTTAATACAATCATGTGCAACCACAACTGAGCACGCTGTACACATCTGCTGCCACGAGACGAAAACAGTCAAACATTGGCAGAACTAAACATTCCTGTACTTTCAACTCCACTTGTGACAGTCTGCTCTGAGACCACTGGATTTTTATGAATTTATAAAAGCACCATCTTCAAATGATGATTTACACACTATTGGTTAATAGCAAAGTTGTCACACTTTGTTATGCCTAAAGCTTTGTAACACTCAAAAGTGTGTGCGTGTGTGTTGAGTAAAAGCACTCACTCCCTCCCTCCCTCACTATGTGACCAGCGCCAGCACTATGACTTTCTCCGACCTTTGCAGCTGTCTTGTTGCGAGTCCACACATTCAACTGTGGTGCTGCCTGGCTCTGACTTCAACATGACCGTATGTTTGTGTGTGTATGTGTATCCTATTTATCAACTAGCATGTGACACGTAACAGCAAATAACCTCAGACTGCTGCACAAGAACTCACATAAAACCAAAAGGTCCTTAACTCAAAACTAGAGATTAGCGTCATTCAATTTCTTTGGAAAATTGTATTATATCCAATAGCCACAGGTGTCAATTTTTTGTTAATAAAACAACTTTCTAAGTTTAAGACATTGTTTTAAGCTGGACCTTTTCTTGTGCTGGATCTGTCCTGCTACTACAAGATGCCCTTTAAAGTCTTGTTGAATTAAAAGTCATTCAAAGGTTTTTCTTCCGGCGCAGGACCGTGCTGACAAACACACACATCCGGTCATTGTGGGTACGGGCCCGGGCCTCTCGCGCACACAACCACTGGTAAAAATGGTTTGTATGGACATGCACTTATGCAATTAGAGTTACTCTTACTAAGGGAAAAGCTGTAAGACTTGTATTGCACAGGAAAGCAGTGAATGAATCTCTACTTTGAATATTTAGATGTACTATTCACAACTGTAAATAATTTACAACAAAAAAGGATTAAGAGTAAAGTGTTTCTTCCTCTCTACATAATATTTCTCAGCCGATCCTTTTCAACAAACTCCAAACAGATGATCCCAACGGTGCGCTCCTCTCTCTGACAAATTCCAGCTTTTGCATTCCGATCTGTGGAACAACTCCAGCTATTTGGCAAAACACGATCTGAATGTTTGAGCTTTGTTGGATGTGTAATTAAATCGTCACAGGAAATTAAATCACAGAAATGTCTCGTGTGAAACACAAAAGACACGAGAGAGTCAAAGAGAGATCATTCAAACCTACAGAGATTCACTTTTTTAAGAGACGGCAAAGAGCAGCTGAACCAAGACAAAATAAAAAATGTCCAACGTCAACTAAGCCACATGTTTCATTCTGCTGCCATTAGAGAGGCTTGTTCAAGCACACAGTTGGTTTGTAATGACAGGACAGACGTAGTGCAGAGCATTAAATGATGGTGGAAGAAAGGCCAGAACCATGATCAAAGACCCTATTCCAATCTTAAAACTAGATTCATAACTTTATAGTTGTATTATATAGGAACCAACAATAAAAGCAAGCAAAGAAACAGCATACAGATTGCACTTAGCCTACAAATAAATCAAGCTACCAAGATAATGCAGCACCAATATTAACAATAACAACCACTAAATTACCGAAAATTATTTAAATATCAATTTGCGTTACAAGACAGCAAACACAATTCACTTCAATGGGACACGAGAATTAGCAACAAACTCATTTTTAAAATGTAGATATTTTTATGGCAGCTTGAAAGTCCATTTCAAAATGTCAAGATCAGTGCCGCTCTTCAAAGTGGAACTCATCCTATCAGAAGTCAGCTCCATCTGTACAACACATGCCTCAAATTCGTATAATCATTCCAGACATTCCAGGCCTACGGTGAGGTAATGCTGCGAGCCCTCGTGTTTGAACCTAGTCTGCTGCTTCCAGCTTCATTTCATTTGATTACTGCACTAACTCAAAGCTCATGCCTCATATGCAGAGTGACTTTGAAAGTGGAGGTGGGGGACAAACCTGGCTTGCCTTTTGTTAGAAAGTTAGTTCAATGTGAGCTGATAACTCTGAGATAAAGAAGGCAGACTCTTGTCTTGTTTAGCTAACATGAATTACCGAGCGTGTAAACAGCACCGCCCGAACTCTGCTGTCCAGCCCGAGAAACCAAACACTTCAAATCAGCAAACATATGCAACCGGAGCTCAATGGTAAACCATTTATTACTGACCAACACCGACCTGTTCAAACCTCAGTAGATACTACACCTAAACCACCAAGCATTATTGTTGTCTTTTTCATGTCCTGACTCAACCAAAAATGTGGATCTGTTTGAATCACATTTTATGTTGGTAAGCCACAAGAACCCTATTTTGGGATCGGTAGTGATTTGACTAGAGGAACATGACGTAGCGTAATGGAGATAAGAGAGGACAAAACTCAGAAAAGTCATACAGTCATCAATGCTTTATGAAAACAAGGTTGGTTGGATGATCCAAATTAGTAAGGGACAGATATATAAAATACACAAAATATGTTCTCTGACAAGTTTACAAACTACTAAAAACGTCACTTCAAGCAGGTGAAACTGTTAAAGGTGCAGCCAGACAGATACTGTGTTTATCTCCTCTAGCTGGACTTACAGCCAAAGGCTGATAGTGTTATAATAATTATTAGTATTATGTTTTGGGCACTTGTTAATAAAATGAGTGGATATATATTTAAACAGCACAATATACTTCTACAAGCCCAGAGTGTTCAGTGATTCTTATGTCTTTTTTCTTACTGTTGCAACATCTAGGATACCATGTAAAAGTACATTTCGTTACAGTTAAATTTTCCAAAATCAGTCCTGACCCACCCACGACATGGACCCAAGTCAATGTGCTTTGTAACAACATTCTTATGCGTTTTCTTTTTTCAGGAACATTTGAGGAGTGGATTGCAAGACAGATCACATATTACCAATGATTATGCAGGCCTAAACATTAACCTTTTTCTGTGAAATGAAAGCCAAATGTGTAAATCCCTCGGTTCCCATAAACAGGTTTACACTTCCCTCAGTTGAAAAGACAACCATTCAGCATAGTCACAAACCTGTGATGTGCCAATTTTGCCCAGAGACAAATATCAAAACATGAAACCTTAGCCAAGATGGAGAAATACCAAGTGGAATGTTGAGTGACAGAGCTAAACATATCATAGAGGCAGTAAAAGGAGAGTAATACAGAAAGAAAGACAAAAAGAGAGAGCAATTATCTATATTTGCTCAAAAACACAGCATTGTGGAAAAGGTCTTCAAAGGGTAAAGAATAATTCTGCTTGCAGCAAAGATCAGCTCACTTTTCACCTGCTTGCTCCTTTAGACAGAGGACACACTGCCCTAAAACAAAACAGTTTAAACATATTCTAATGCAGGCTTCATTGTGAAACAAGAACTGATAAGAGCTTTTCAAAGCACCCAAATCGAAGGAAACACATTTCATTCTCAACTTAGTCTATCAAGTAGAAATCCATTAGTGGTTCAGAAAAAAACTTTATATTGACTGCTTGCGCACTTTGACAAATGTGTTGACATATTCCAGAGTTAAGGTTTATGAATGATATTCAAAGTGAGAGTAGATTGCATACCACTTCTGTTTTTGCGTCTTTTTCAAGCTTGGAATTTCTATTCTCCATTTACTCTAAGTGCACAGAAAGACCCGTAAATTCCTTCATTGGAAGTTCAAAGAAGTCATCATACAGATTTGGACCAAGGTGAGCGAATTATTACCTAGAATAATAAGTTGAACTTTACCAACTGCAAACGGCACAACAAATATAAAGTGGCATTATTCTCAGACAGAAGACAGCCAGTCTACGTTCGTGTTCAATAACTTATTACGAATGCTAATGGCGACAATCTTTATACATGTCCTGACACAAGTATAAATGACTTCTAAAAACAGAATCTGTAAATTGCCTTCAGCTTAAGACTGAGATACATAAAACTAAACCCTGGGAAATGAGTCACAGCTTTTAAAGAAATGTGAGGATAGAAGTTGGTTGACTTTTAGGTTGCAGCACCCTGGAGGGCTGGGGACATGAGCAGTATTTGACTCAGATAGAGGATATGTAGGGGTGGACAGAAGTTAGTCGGGGTCCTGGCCCACCCTCATTAGGGTGGCTTCCTCAGGATATCCACCGAGGTGAAGGGAAGAGGGCTGACGGAAGCCTGAGGAATAGGGAGTTGAGGTGAATGGAGAGAGAAACGATGAGCGTGTTCAAATAACTAGAACTGGAGGTAGGTCTAAAACAAAAAATATTGCAGGTATGAGACTCCCAAATACATTATTAACCTTAGCTTTACATCACATATGGTAACAGGAAAGACATTTGAAGTGCTCTCAATACCAGGTGTAAACGTGACCAATCAGACTCAAAAGGTTTAATTAGGTTTGGGAGGCCTTCACTGAATGAGGTAAAAGCTCTGGTTCAGAGCACAGATGCAGACGGTCTGTTTCACACCCACCTGATTAAATTTCAGAGACAATTGTTAATTGTTTCTGGACTGTATTACATTCACAAACTGTGAGAAACGTCTGTAGAGAACAACAGGCTCAGGCTTCAACAAATGCTCCAACATTGCACACATTTTGAGAATGGGATGCCTAAATGTATACTTTGATCAGCTGTCAACTACATCGTAATACTGTCATCGGCAAAGTCTGTGGTGACTGTCCTTAAGCATTTTCACAGGTAATTTTCTCTCCGAAACATTCAGCCAGATACAACATAAATCTGAGAGACTGAAAGGAGTGAGGTGGGGTGTAAACTGACTGCACAAGCAGGTATTTTCATTAGGAGATCTATGAATTTGGCAAGCACTATCTTAAACCTCAGAATGTGCATTTTACTTTTAATATGACCGAGTAACTGCCATCTCCATATCACATCCACAATAACCACAATTATCTTAGAAACTGCTAGGCTGCAACCAATATAAATGTACTTTAATTTCAATGGATAGTTCACCCGGAAATTTATATTTATTTACTCACCCACACGTTGTTCCAAACAAGATTGTAACAACTTGCGGGTGAGTAAATGACAGAATCTTTATTTTGGGTAAACTATCACATTCACATCAAAGGCAACATGTCAAATATGAAAACCTTACTACATTAAAACAATCCAGCTTGTCTAATGGTCCATTTAACTGAAACCAGGGTGGCACAATTTTTTCTCCCTGGGTAGGCCGGTCATAGCTATACATACAAATGGTAAATAAAACGGTTAACATTTCATGTCAATTCAGATTTCATTGCAAAGCCTTTTCATAGTCATAGGCAACAAACATTGCACATACATTCACAGTTAAAAAATTAAGCTACCTGTTCTTAAAACAACTAAGCCAGAGACAAAGTAATAAACATTCGTACACAATGGATGAGGGCCAATAAAAAAAAAGAGTTCAAATGTGGAGCATGCCCACATAAAGCAGCTGTTTTACAGACCAAACACGTTACTTTCATTCAAAGTTGGAGTCATTTTTATTGAAAATTGGGGCAACAAAACTATTTTGGCCATTTTCCCCACTTAACTTTATACAAGTAAAAGCGCCTGTTCAAGCAATTTAGTTTGATTGTTGTCTAGTAAGTATCAGGGGCAAATAAGAGCTCATGATAACGTCTTCTAAAGAAAATGACTGATCCATTTACAATAACATCACAGAATAAAATTGGCCAGTGACAAGATGGGTGTGCACTTAATAAGAACGTATTACTAATGTGTGTGCATATCTGAAAAAGTTAGACAGAAGTTCAACAGAAGTAACTGGGAGGGTAATTCAATTAGGATATCTTTTGGCACATGAAAGCATTGAATACAAACACACTTCTACAGACATCACACACACATCAACTATCAAAAGACGAAGGCATTTACACTGGAAATGGATATCACACCTTGAAATCTTCCATCGGGGTGATTAACAACACAAAAGTCTCAGGAAATAAGTGCACTGCACCGTTTAACCAATGTTTAAATGACATTTAACCTGGTTAGTTTGAATAACTAGGCCTGCGGGACATTGTGCGCAGATTATCTGATCTGCTTTCAATGAAAACATGAACACTGACCCAGACACCACCGTCTGATCCAATTAAACGCGCAAATAAATGACAACAAAGACAAAGTAAGCCAATAATATACATTACCAACAGCCACGATGAGCACGAAATTATTAAAAAAATAAACCAAACTCTGTATTATACGCAAAACACGCGAATTTACTCCCTTATGAACCCATGTGTAAACTTCACATGTGGGCACTTCTGACTTGTCCGTTTACCAAAACAATATTATTCACACTCCGCACGTTTGAAAAACAATCTGAAGTAAAAGCAAACAAAAAACAGGTTTGAAGTTTCTGTGCTGTTTTGAGGCGCGTAAGTTACAGCCGAGCGCACGTGCACCGCTGAGCCCGCGGACCGTATAAAAACAAACACTTTAGTAACATACCATGTGATACGATTCCCTGAAGATTTATACACTTCTCTCACTGTCGCTCAACGGATAAAACCCACACCCTCAAAAGCCCCGTTTACAGTGAGCAGAAAGTTTTGTGGCGATCTCCGATTCTCCAGAGTTGCTCTTAGTCGCTGCTACGGGCTGAATTAACATGCGCTGGGCATCAAAGCGCGACCGCCGCGCACATACAATGCGCTGCAATAAATGAAGCCCCTTGGGTTGAAGGACTTTTCACAAATCGCCTTCCTGTGGCACCCATCCCCTCCCCCACTCCGAACTTACCAGCATCCCCATCACGTCCGTCCACAGCCGGGAGAAACTGTCCGACGATGCGGCACTGACCGCCTGCGGCTCCTCGGGAGAGGAGGACACTTGATCCCCCTCCATTGTCAAACACTGATAGATTTACAGCCTCCGATTTCAAGTCGATGAGTGTTATTCCTAAACCATAAAGTGTGTCATACAAAGATACTCAATTCTGATTTAATGGTTAACATTCCGTGGTGCGTGTTCAAAAGTTGATGTAAAGTATTCCAAAGTATTGAAACGCATCATCAATGACCGTTTTGCCAAATGCACGTTTTCCATTTGAATCCAGCTGAGCCATAAACGCTAAAAAAGTGCACAACAAGTTCTCAAATCAACCGAGAAACTTCAACTCAAGTACAGACGGACAATACTTCACTTGGCACTTCGTCGGTGCGAACCAAAAGAAACTCCCGAGAGCTCTCTATACTGTGCGATTTAAACTGACAAAATCATTAAAAACCGCAGATAACATTAAGAAGATGTAACGTCGACGCAACAAAGCTCCCAAAGCATCCATAACACGAGCATTCGGCAACAAAAGTGACGAAAACGCCTGGAGCGAATAGTTTCTGCTTGTTGAATTCTCGAGGCTCCCCCCTCTCTGGAGCAATGGTTCACTCCGCCCAAACAACACACTTGCGCGAGTCGCGCCTCACTGCAACATACGGGACCGCAGTTATTCAGAGCGACAAACTGATCCACAAAAAGTTCAGCAAACCTATGACGACAAACACAGACCTTTGGAAAAAGCCATTGTACCTGTCTTTCCTTTCTCTTTTCCAGCAATACTTTCTCAGCTATAAACAGACACAAAGAAACAAAGCGCATTCTGTTCACAATGAATGCAAAAACAAAAGAACATGAAAAATATATTTTACAAGCATGACGTTAGGCTATACAAATACAAAGACATTAAACAAATTTTTGCATTAATTGAAGTAGACTTACTAGCTTTACTGTAACATGGCCTAAACTTGTTTCTAAAAATCATTATACATGTCAAATATTGGCTCCCTCGAACTAAACCGACAAGATGTTGAATAAAAAATGTCTCTTTAGCCACAAAGCTAGTTTAGTAAGTAAAACCTGATCAGTAACTTACTAAACATAACTTGAACATGATATGTTACATATAATATAGGCCCTAGTATTTGGATTGTCTGGAGAAAAATGTAAAGGCACAGCGCTAAACCTCTGAGCTACCGTGTAACTTGAATAAACTAGACAACAGGAAAGAATGTAATAAAAATGTGTGGTGTGAAATGCTTTTTCAAAGCAAATGCTGTGCATGTTTCTCCTGTCATGCCTGTCTTTTGCAATGAAAATGCTATACATGTCTGTTCTTTCTCTCTTTTCCTTAAACCAGCAAGATCTGCCTAGTCTTATGACAAATGTCAGATCAGCCTTTGGCTATATTTTTATTTTAATTCATGTACAGTTTTGCTCTGTTATTTATCTATATTGCTATTTTATTTGTATGCCACTTGTAAATGCTTTGGCAATAAAAATAAACATTTGCCATTTCAGTATAGCACTTTAAAACTGATTGAGAGAAAGGTTGACAGAAGTGGACAGAGCAAGACAGATTTTTTTCTTTTGTCATACAGTACATGAGCAGAAAAACAGACATGCATGTGGCTCATAAAAGAAACATCTCAGTACTGAGGTTGATGGGTCCATTTTGGTGATGATCAACATACAGTGTCTTGTTTCACAAGCATCAGCTGCATTACACTAATTGAAATAAACATCCCAACAGTCCGATATTCTCCAGCTTGCACAGCGAAAAGTGCTTTATAAAGTTTACTAGGAATACACAACTACAAAATCACATGTCTGTGTACACAGGGAACATCACACCATCCTCGACACAGTAACTGGATTCTAGAATTGTCATGACATCATAGGTTTTATATGTGACCCCTAAAAGTCGTCCGTCTCTTTTCTCTCTCTCTCCCAGACACACAAAGACAAATGCACACACTTCTTACACAAATTCATGCCCAGCTCTGATGTAAGGGAGATGACTTTCACAGACCGGGTCAAAAAACAGCTGCTAAACAGACTCGGTGCTTGCAAACCTAAACATATAAAACACATCCCCTTCTCTGTACTCTTTCTCTCTCTCTCTCTCTCTATACCGTTTTCACAACTAGCTGTACTTTTCTCACTATGCTTACAATGACTCGAACCAAGGTCAGATTTAGCAGGGTAAGGAATATTTATGTTAAAGGTCCAGTGTATGACATTTAGCGAATAGCAACAATGGCTCACTCCCCCCCCCCTTTGAAGGACTTTGGGGGCTGATACAGAACTAAGATGTTGTCACGTTTTCACTTCTTTTCCGAAGGAGTTCGTCCATTTTGGAATACTGTAAAACAACATGGCGAATTCCATGCAAGGGGACCAGCAGTGTATGTAGATAGAAATAGCTCATTCTAAGGTAATAAAACATAACACTTCATTATGTTAGGTCTTTATACACCTCTGAAGACATTATTATGTATATTATATTAGATTTCTGTCAATAGATCCTCCTAAAATTACACATAGGACATTTAATACAGACTTTTTCCACTTGATAATGAAACGACTTGACACTTGTGTGTTAATGCTACTTTACCTGATATTGCTCAAGATGTTTGCTTAAAAAGTGGCCGTCCATCATATTGGAGGAAAGAACAACAGGAAGATCTCCTGTACCCACTGCTACCAAGATCAAAGTGTCAAGCCAACCAATATACTCTTTGTGTCACCACTTGGTAATCAGAGTCAGAGTTCCCCCACAAAGAATAAACAGTACTGAATGGAAGCACAGAGGTAACGATCTATTGTTGAGATAGCAACCAGACTGAAACTAAAGTGTGTTAAAACCTTATTCACCTGTAATCTAAAGAGGCTCCAAAGCACTTCGACACAATACTTGAAGGAACCCGGGGTTGCATAGAGCACGTATAGATCTTAAGGAGGTAAAGTCAACACAGCTGCAACGTATTCACACACAAATATAACCAACATCAAATACATAAGAAACCAACTCTTTAAGAGCATGCGAGTCTGTCATTGTTTGCTGTGACAACATAACAAATGGTTGTTCCAGACTCATTAAGCACATTGAAATGACCTGTATAACAGGGATTATCCATGTAATGAAATAAAAAGACAATGCAAACAATGATTGAATGGTTTAAAACTATTTATATAAATAAATTCAGACTACTGTGTCTCACAATGGCATCAGCCAACAGAGAATCTGAGAACTTAATTTTTTTATATTGAGGATCTAAAGATGTTTGTGGAATGGATGTAAACATGGTAAAATCTGTTAAATTGAGATTTTAGAATAGAATTGAAAGCTGAATGAATAATTATTTAATAAACAAATACATAAAGGGGTGGGGTTGTCCAGAACTTTGTGACTGTTGGGCGTTTCTGGTTTGCAAAGCTTTTGCTGAACTCTGCATGTGCAGATCCCACGAGAAATTTAACCTTCAGTCATTTGATCATCTATTCTGTCCATCCATCTCTGTTTTTCTCTGCACCTGCGGTGCTGATGATGGTGGAGTTGTGGAACACACAGACAGACTCTCCCTTGCAGGGCTGTGTTTGGTATTCAGCTGATACGCATGCTCTGTGCCGGAACTGTTTGGGCCAGTTTGGCCCGGTTTATTGGATCTGTTTATATGGAAAGTGCCAAAACACTGACCACCTGCAGCCTGAGGTTCTGCAATTATTGTGTTCTGTTGCGAAGTTATAAAATGTGTATATGTGCAATCATTTAACTAGTAAAAATGAGTAACCTTAACTTAACCAGGTCATGAACTTTGTATGAGAGAACTGTGGATGACAATTTACACTTGGAGACATGACCAAGAGTCACTGAGGGAGTGACCACACATTCACTGCAATCGAGTATTACAACAGTCGCATTAATTTAATCACACAAGATATTCATTCTCAAACTTTCCTAAAAATTAACTAAATTCTTAAATTCAATTGAATTATATGTATTTAGCGCTTTTCACAATGTGCATTGTTCCAATTATTATACATCAAGAAATAAAACTGTCAGGCTGTATTCTATAGACAACATAAACAAACGTTGCATGCACACTATTGCGCCCCAACAGAACTTCTGGTACCATTCACAAACAATAGAGTGCCTGTAGATTATTTCTGATAACAACCTAAAGAAACCGAGAAGAACCGTTACTTGGCTAAACTTGTCTCTCCAATATTTTGAATTTAGACTGCGATACCAAGCTCAACCGCAAGATGACCGAACTACAGGACCCATTCAACAAATTGTTTATTTAATAAAATGAACATACAACAAATCGTTTATTTAATACAATTACTATACAGTAAAAAATAATACAAATAAATATTAACCTAAATAAAGTAAAATATAAATAGTTATATTATATTATACACTAGCCAAACACAAACCGGAAGTTAACTGGGGGTCATGCACGCGTGCGTCCGGTAAAACGGTCTATAGTTTTCATAGGTCATTGTAAGGACATATAACACATGGCATAAGAGGTGTCATGATATCATTTGATAAGCCATACTATGTTATTTTTTTATGAAAAAATATTTGAAAACTAACTTTAAAAAGAACACATTCTGTTTGGAGTGTGTTTGTATTTTTATCTGGTTGATGGTGGTAGTAGTAATAGTGGGGGCTTCAGTGGTGCTACTCAGCAAACAGCTCCATAAAACAAACCTGCTGTGCCCTGTTTGCTTGTTTCAGATCTCACAGCGGGATGAGAGTTTTGTTATCTAGGGATGTTAGCTTGATCATGAAGTCTTCACGCTGATGTAGCAGCAACATTAAAACAAATATGACAGACATGCAGCGATGAAGCCGGCAATTCGTTTTCCTTTCAAGTACCCCATGGGTTTCTTCCTTTAAATTTTTGTTTCAGTTTTACGTTTTCCTTTCCACAATTTGATCTTAATGTTAGAAAAAGTTAGCTTTTATTGTTCATGACATGATTTTGATTTACGAGTCACTCTGAATATCCCAACCAAGTCTTGAGGACTTGAGGACACAGTGCATCAATATTTTTATAATTTCAAAAGCATGAGAAAAATGTTATTTTCCAGTCACTCAAGTTTCAAGGAAATGTTTTCCTAAAGCACTTGGCTTTGTCATTATATCCAAACTCAGTGTACTTCAGTGTTCTAAGGACTAAAGGGTACTGAAATGCCATTTATCCCTCTTTTTTTTGCATTGCTAAAGTAAACAACTATTAGCTGGAACGTGTTAGTTTCCTTGGTATTAGTCTGGCTAACTGATCTCAGTGTTTGTCAGGGCCTGAGCTATCCAGCCTCACATGTTTCTCACATTTGTCTTGGGATTTGGTGTTGTGTGAACTTTAATCAGAGTAAGGGTGCTAACTGGTACGGTGTGAAGACATGCACAGTGAGACACAAATGCACACGCTTGCTATCACATCACAATAGAGTTGTGTGTTTGTGAGCCTGGTGGTATCTTGCACTATGCAGTGGAACATCTGCAAACATCTGCTTGCTAAATCTTTCATTGCAGGATTCATTTCTCCCAAAGGAAATTTACACAACAGTGCATAGCCACCAGTGTGCCCAATGGAATCACAAGCTATTCATTTTTACAGAGAGCTGACTACTGCCCCCTGCTGGTGTTCATCAAAATCACAGGCTGAGTGTACCACTGCAGACCAGCCCAAACACCAGAAAGCACAGTATTGATGGGACATTTCCCTAAAAAGATATAACTATCCACTTAATAGAATTGTTGGATAGCAAAATAAACATTCTGTATGGCCATTAGAGATTAGTTATCCTAATGGCCATTCTATAACACACTTGTCAATTAAGTTATATTTGTTAACATAAGTAATTAATTAACTAACATGAACTTACAATGAGCAATATAGGTTTCAGCATGCATTAATCCTGGGTAATGTTAGTAATGTCAATGACAGTTATTCAAATTCATAGAGCATTAACTAATGTTAACAGTTTCAATGTGTGATTTAAAAAACCTACTTGTTCACAGATAGTGCATGTTAGCTATCCATATGAACTGATTATTAGCAAATACAACCTTCATGTAAAGTGTAACCTAGTTTTTTAATAAATAAACACATTGTTAAAAAGCCCTTTTTACATTACAAGCTTTACACTTTAGGTCTTGCAAAACACAAGATTTAAAACTTGATCCAGTTTTACCAACACAAGCATCTCTGCAATAGCACTAATGTTGTACTGTATGTGTGTGTAAGAGTGAGATAAGATGTCTGATGCTGGTTTTCCACTGACTTCATCTTAAGGATCTTCTTACAAAGTCCAGCTTCTCACAGCGAATAGTCATGAGAACCGCACAGGGCCATTCCAGTTAATAAAGCCCTGAGACTCTTTCACATTTCCATAAAAAAACTCAACAGCTGTTACCAAGACAGATCACCACAGTACACTACAGCACAAACATCATTTCATACACTTTCCACGTTTCACTCAGCTGAGCTGTTGTTTAGTTCAATTTGGTATAAAAGGCTCTGAGGGTAAATATACAAGGGTAATAGCATGTCAGTATGGATGCCGGTCTTGGACACGTTATGCACGCTTGCGCCACACCACACTGGAAGAGAGCTCGGTCCACCACCAGATGCTAGTGTTTGTCTCTCTCAGTGCTCCCCACCCACAACAAACAGCCCCGTCACCATAGCAACCAACCCACTGGAGAGCGAAGTTACATTCAAGAAAAATGTTGAACTGATTGGAGCTCTACACATGGCCAATCTGTCACACAGACGGCCGTATTAATATTCATAAACATGCACTTCAGCACAATGTGCAAACACGGAACGAACACAACGAAAGAGAGATCAGAGAGACAACACAGAAACATGTAAGGGATACATACACTGTGGTTGTCATAATGTATGGAGTACAAATATGGTGAAACATGTCAAAGGTGATAATTCAAAGTCACAAATATTTAAAATGCTTATAAAGCCCCAGCATGCTTTGTGTTGAATATAATCCTATAAAAAGGTTGTGTGAGGGTAAGGCTTAAGGGTACAGTAAATATTATAATCGTATTATGAAAATCAACATGACTAGGAGAGGTCCTTAAAAACACATCCTCAAAGGGTGTTTGTGTGTGTTCGTATGAATGAAATTCAGCAGAAGGTGGACTAGAGGAGCTGTCTCTGATCATCTCCTTTTACAAAGGCAATCTCCTAAGTACCACAAGCAACCAAAAGAGCCACTTACAGCCAACAACCCATTTGTCTATTATCTCTTAATCCTCCTTCTCTAAAGACAAAATGAAGCCAGGAAGGAGAAAAGAAGGAGGTGAAGGGAGGGAGACGCAGAATCAGCAGGCGAGAAATTGAGTTGACTACCTGCCAACCACAAACAGGAGGAGGAGGACTCGGGAGGGGTGGAGACTGCTGGCCTGAGGCAGCTGGATCAGTTTGGTTAGTGAGTGGGGAGTAATGAGTGCTCGCTGTGGCCAGAGGCCATTGACTGTTCATGCCCACTGCCATCAAGAGCAATGCCAGGCATATAAACACTCTCGCCGTGGGTACCTGTGTGTATATGAGTGTGGGGTGGACGGATCTTTCTTCTAGCTTAACCACAAGAGACAGAACAGAGCCGATATCTATGGAAACAGAAATAATATTTCTTTTGAGCATTATGGGTGGGTTGCTGTCTTCCATAACTTTAGGTACCGGTAAAAAAAATTCTTAAAAATAGGGAACAACACACTATATTAATATGAAGAAATTATACGTAATAATGTTTACAGTTTTACCTGTATTTAAAATGTTGCACTGCACTGAATAACATTTATGCAATAACGGGAATGTCTGTAAAATAAACGGATAAAATACTGGCAGAAAATTACCAGTACATTTTCCGTAGTTTTTTTCACACTGCTCGGCAAAGAAAGTGTGTTTTATTTGATTATTTTATTTACAAAAAATGAAAAGCATAATTAGATAAACTGATAGAAATGCAGTCGTCTGCGTTTGTGAGGAAACAACGCCCCCTGGAGGCTATGACTGCAAACACAGATGATAAAACATTGCTGTGCGTCGTTTTTACCATTTCCATCACCAAATAATATATCAACAACTCTGAACACATAAAATGTCTTAACCAGACCCAACCATAAAATCGCTGTGTTTGTTGAACAAGAGTTTTACTGGTTACAACCATCATTCATAAAATAAAATAAAACACACCACTCACATAAAACAAGTCGTTGCTCTTATTTCTAATAGCAACTTTACAAACAGATTAAAAAAGACTCCTTAAGTTTGTGGTTAGAGAACATGAGCACTGAAATACTGCTGCTGCAATGACATACTGTACACGCACGCACGCACACACACAGCACTTTTTATTTTATTTATGCGCTAGTTGGCAACATCAGAAGCTGCTGCTCTGTTTAGTCAGGAAGACTCGCTCTGAACGTTTGATAATGCCTGAGTGAGACAGTGATGGGTTGGGCTTTGAATGCTTTTGGCTGCCTTTGAAACAGTGTGGCGCGGGGCAGTTCACAAGATCACAACATTGTGCAATAAATCATCCGAACAGTGAGCAGGCCAACATCAACTCACTATCAACAAATCAAACCCTTATTAAATCCATTACTGTAATGCTGATTTGAACTATACCTAAGTTATGCTAATGTAATGTTTGAAATACGCTCCAGCTCAAAGACTGTACGAAAACTACATTTTTCTTGTCATTTAAGATATAAACGACTTCCTCTTTTCATATGAACGTGTTTATTTTTATATAACAAAATCAGTCACTTTATGTACATACCTTGTATTTCCGTATTTCATTCTTTTTATTATTTGCCATAAATCATTATTGTTAGTCACCCTCTATGTTTGTCTATTGGTTTTGCCAATATCTAACCAAATAAAAAGTATTAAAAAGTGCTTGTCAACTTTTGACAACACAGTATTTATTCATTTATTCAAAACAGTGAATTTGGGCATCCAAAGTTTCAGAAGGACAGCGACGATCCCAAAGTCCCAAACTATTCCAAAATGCACATCCATCCATCAAAAAGATCAGAGCTCTCAGTTCAAATATAAACACGTTGCGTGTCTCATGACCATTTGTCCTTTGAGAACCAATAGGATTTGAAATTATCGACGTGCCGCTATATTTAAAATCCCAGTGAAATAAAATATTACAATGCTTATTTTTCCATGAAATATTGCAGCGTTTCAATGTGGGTCATTCTCTTTTTAAATGAATGTCCCCTTATAATCTTCAGTTAAAATCTGAAAATGCACTTCCGCCCTCTAGTGACTATCCATCTTAAATGACTTAAACTCCTCCCCTTCAAATGTAGGTCTGCAGCCAGTTCCATTTCAAAATGCAACGGCTGTTTTTAATCAATCCAATCAAATCGCAGCAAAAAATGCAAGCCACGCTCACTATTTTTCTCATTCGAAATTCCATTTCACTCGGAAAAGCTTCATACTACGCAAGTAAAAATGATCGCAACTTCCGGTTCACAGGGGACTTTAAATTTAGTCCACTTATGAGTTATAACTTACAAATAATTTCACAACTTTCTGAAGAAAGAAAGTTTACATCTTGGGTGGCATAAAGGTTAGTAATTAAAAGAAAATCTCAATCTTTGGTGAACTATTCCTTTAAGGTCATCTATATACCAGTGTACCTCTACACATTTACAGAATGTACTTAGCAGGCATTCACAATTACAAATTGATTGATTTACTTTTCAACTTGTCTTGTGTTTGATTTTTGACCAATGAATCGTCTCTAAAATGAGAATGTCCAACCTGCTTCCAAATAATGGTTTGTGTTATCCAATTAGAAACCCAAGTGTGTGTGTGTGTTTATTAGAAATCCACACAATCTGCTTGTACTAACAGTATAATCATATCAACATTATTTCAGTCCGGCAGACATTTGAACCTGTTTGATCCAATGAGAGTTGAACATATGACCCAGGTGTAAAATAAACAGTAGCCGGGCAGTGAGGTTAAAGGGTGTGTGTACTTGAACTCCTGCTGCTATGGGCAAACAATCAGAAGAGCTCTTTGAACAGGCTGTTTCAATCTCCACTCACAAAACACCTATTCTCCCTCAGGTAGTCTTTCTCCATTAATATACTACTGGAGCCAGACGCCGACAGACAAACACACACTATACTCCACTTAACTCACGGCTGGGGGTTCAGGATAAAAGGGAAAAGATTATGTAGACACAAGGCTGCCGGCACTGATCAGGATGGGCTTGACTTTATAAGCCCCATTATCCAGGTTTGAATGTGGGACTGATATTCATAAACACATCAAACTCAGCGGGAGGCTTGGGATACACAATTAGACCGAGCTGTTACGGCAGTGAAACAGCAATAAGTAGTCCACAGGGATGTAGATGCTGTGTCAACACATTTTCAGCTACACCTAGACCCACCTAAGAAAGTTTTGTGTGAGTGTGTCTATTGGTGAGCAGTCTCTGTTTTTACTGGAAAACTTCACGTATCATCACAACTCTGCTCGGCCAGATTATACAACGTCAAATTCACTTCAAATAAACGAACACTTGTTGTTATGTCTCCGAGGTCTTACCAGAAAGACCTGGACTTTTATTCCAGTTTACTATGGAATAACTACAGAGAACTGTCTGTGAAACTATATAGGGAACATTCTTGTCTACTGTTGATATCACTATCATGTCCGTGTTCATTTAAATAATAAGGCACCCAATTCGCCCAAAGTTTCTCCAAAAATAAAAAGTAAGGCATTGTTTACTCACCCTCATGTTCTTTCAAACGTGTACTCTCTTTCTTTGGTGGAGTAATCTAGCAGCATCTCCAAGGTGACCTTTTTGATACAATGAAACTAAATGAGGGTGAGTATGAAATTATTTTTTGTTGTTTTTGTTTTCGGTGACGTATCACTTTAAGAAAGGCAGGACTTGAGGAAAACGTGGCAGGCAGACAGACAGAGAGACAGGGCGGTCCCGGCTGGCATTACTGAGTCAAAGAGAGATTTAGCATGGGACATTAAGCAAGTAGATTTAAACTAGACACACCTGTGATATTCACATATTAACAAACACATACACACATAAATCAAAACTGAGGAATAATACATCTGCTAACAATATGCGCCTGACCTCAGTTCAGCTTCACCATGTCCCCTTTAAGAATAAACAATATTAAACCTATGCACACACATAAGCAATTCAGTGTTTTCTTTTTCTACGGTCCAGTGTAGTTATGTTACAGAACTAGAACTCATTTGCAACCTTTGATCTGCATAGGATGACGTCTTTATCTCTTTTCATGTTCTGAAACACACAGTTTGATAAACAAATCTGCAAAACTAACCACGCCGTTTACTTCTCTACTTTTGGAGTCTGCTCATCTGTTAAAGGTCGAATATGTATTTTTTTGGAAGATCTATTGACAGAAATGCAATATAATATACATAACTATGTCTTCAGAGGTGTATAAAGACCTTACACAATGAAGCGTTATGTTTTTATTACCTTAGAATGAGCTATTTCTATCTACATTCACCGCGGGTCCCCTTGCATGGAATTCGCCATGTTGCTTCTACAGTAACGGTCAAACTGTTCTACAGAGCGTGTTTCGTAAAGACGAAAACTAATTCGGCAAAGAAGCGAAAACATGACGACATCTTAGTCCTGACTTCTGCGTCAGCCACTGTAGCGCTTCAAAAGGGGGGGTTGGAGTGAGCCATTAGTTGCAATTCGCAACCTCACCGCTAGATGCCGCTAAATTTCATCTGATCCTTCAATTAAATCTTTATATATAAACCTAAAATGTAATATATGGTAAGATGTGATGTAATGTAAGATGGAAATGTGTGTATAAGTGTGGGTGTGTTACCGGTTGCTACATGACAGTGTTGTGTGTATAAGCTTATTACAGCATTTTTTACACTGAAAGGAAAGAAAGTATTGTTCCACATTCGACACACATGCACACACATATAGACGGGATAAGAGCATGACTGTGTGTGTGTTACAGTGAATGTGTCAGTGTATGAGGGTGGACAACAGGAGAATGGGAGCGTCACACTTCATTGTTCACAGTCGCTGTGGGATGATGTACAAAAGATGTGCCTAAACAGCACACATACACACATATGCACGCAACCGATTAAAGATTTGATCACATATTGTAAGTTTGATATACATGACTATGTATATGTATGCTCCACTTTTCCCTACTTTGTTACAGAGCAAAGCACAGATCTTTTTTAAATGCTTGCACATTAGCATGGATTCATACAGGCACACCCTCACATGCACAATTTCATGGTCCTGTGGTGTGCCACCTCTGCAGAACAGAAACACGCTTGTACATCACTGATGTGGAACGAGGAGATATGATCGGCTTACAGTCAGTCTATAAGACAATCTCACTGTACACTAGTGCAGATTAAAGTTACTAAACAACTTCAACACACACGCACTAGGACATGTCTGCTCATAAGCAAGCTGTGTGGTTCACTGCAGTTTGAGTCTCTGTAAACCCTGATGTTCAGTTTGGATGAGGTCACCACACATCTGGAGAATGACACAGTTTTGAAACCTCGCTCCGTGAAATAAAACTTCTCCAACACAACAAGTAACACATCATCACTCATACATTGCCCAATCTCTCACACACACACAAGCGATCTAAATAGTCAAATACAATGTAAAAAAAATACATTTCACAAGAAACACAGATTTTCCCAAAAACAAGCAACTCAATAATATTTTGTAAGTACAGTTAGCTGTGTGTGTGTCATGTCTACAGCAGAGGAGTCTGAGAGGTCTGATTAAATACTGTACACCACACACTCCTATATTATTTGAAATGACATCATTGGCATGACGGTCTGTTGTTTGGGTTAAGACTAACTATCTACAATGTATCATTTCTGAGCCAAGCTATGAATATATAATTATAGTATAAAAATAATACAGACACTTGAGTAAATGTCTCCTCGATGCTAGGGTGTTGAGGGTGGTTGGCAGAGCGTTGCTATGTGGTTCCTAGTTGTTTAGTGATGATTAACTTGCTATGCGAATGCTAGTTGGTTCTTACTGGCCCCTGTTTGCAGAACACAACCCTATTCTGGTCTTTAAATGTAGTTTATTATGGAAAATGCTGCATGAGCAATAAACGGAAATAGGTTTAAGTAGAGGAAACAAAATGATGAATTGAAAATAAACAAAAATTTAACCATAAGCTTAAATAAAAATAAATGTAAAGGTGCTGTGTGTAATATTAAGGAGGATCTATCGACAGAAATGCAATATAATATACATAACTATGTCTTCAGAGGACGACATCTTAGTGCTGCGAGAGGCGACGTAGTGCTTTGAAAGGGGAGGTGGAGTGAGCTGTTGGTTGCAATTCGCGACCTCACCACTAGATGCTGTTAAAATCTCCACATTGCTTCTTTAACTTATATAGCAATATAAAAAATACAATACTACTAAACACAAAACTATAATAATGAAAGTCTTTAAAGAAAGAGAGGTGACTAATAATACAAAAATAGACTGGTCCCTCAGGCTTATACAATATACGCAATACAATAAATCCTAACATATTCAAAAAGAAAACAATGGGGAATGAGGAAACAGCAGGGGACTGGTGAGCAGGTACTGGCTACCATCGCCATGGCAACGCACAACTCATATCAGGATGGGACTCTCTTAAAGCTAAAGTTATGGTGATTTCACTGATGAAACTTCCAGTGGTTTAGGCAAATCCCAATCACTCCATAGACCAGCTAAGCTCGGTTGTTCATGATGGAAGGACTAGACTTCTATCAGTTAGTTTTTTACCTCTCCCCTGAACTGTAAACACAGATTTTTGAGGATTTTAACCTATGCTCGTTCTAATTGTATAATGCATATTCACCTAATGTGAACAAAACTAAAGTCTTTCTTTCTCGATCCTGCATTAATCCAGATGCTGTTGGGTCTCTTCCAGACAGGAAGTCAAACACAAGGGGCTTCGAATGTGTGTGTATCTGAATGCTTGTTAGCAAAATGTAATTGTTGTCACCATACAAAACTTACCTCATTGTCTAACTTCCTTTCCTGTTTGAATCTAAACAGCTGGGATGTGATGTGTCCACAAACTTCATTGTTTGTATTACAGTATGCCTTCGCTTTAGCTAGTTTCAATATTGCAAACCAAATTCACATTTGTATGCATAAGTGAGATGTAAGGGCACCATTTACATTAAGTTTGTGCTGCATGAACAAGTTTGTTTCTTGTGATAAAATGAGATTAATACAGTTTATATTTATGCTTTATAATGGCAACCCTGCATCTGTCAAACAAAGATGCATCTCTGTCTCTCTCTTTCACATGTTAGCACACATTCACACAGCTGTATGTGAGATGCTATGGTCCAGTAACCCAACCACCTGAACTATCACAGCAAATCATTTTAACCCAAAAAAGAAAGAAAATACAAAGAAACAAAAATAAATAAACAGTGGAAGTCTATGTGGAAATTGTTTCCCTATACACCTCCATTGTAAGTGTGTAACTATCAACAGGTTTTTATTTGTTTGTACAAAGTGAGGAAGCAGTCAAAAGTAGATTTCTGTGGTAATCGATAACATGCATTATATTTAAGGAGTATATTCCTTTCAGAGTAATGTAGAGTAAACAGACCGCTGCATCAGTAAACACAGACAAACTGTTATATACTGAACTACTTGCAAGAGCAAACTTTTTCTGATCTTTTGCAGTTCGCCAACTATGTGAAATTTTATGCGATCTAAATTCATGCACACGCTTCTTGAAGTAAATTTATAATCCAAATATAAATATCAAACAGAATAACACACTGTAACAATTTAACAGTAGTTTGATCGCAGGACTCACCGGTGTAACAGAAGCTTGTGTTTAATGTCACTCAGGTTGAACTCATCTGTCTCCTTTCTTTGTCTATATTTCTTTCATTCTCTGTTCTATTACTCTCTAAACCTCCCTCCTCTTTTCCAAGTTCCCTCCTCCCTTAGTACAGCTTCCTCCACGCCTGCTCTCTCTCTCTCTCTCTCTCTCTCTCTCTCTCTCTCAGTACAATAGGGAATTAAAACAATGCATAGCTGCAGAAGAGAGCTGGATCAACAGATTCATTCTCTGAGTTTATAAACGTCAGCATGGAAACACACACACGCTTCACAACCACACAAGCGCACACATAAATACCTTGTAGCTCTCAGCTGAAATGGGCCCTCACTAAAGTTGTGACACATCCACATACAGACCACAGCTGTGGTCCCGATAGAGAGACTGCAGCATTGAAACATCTTTGGCTGGAGTGTAACCGGGTTCAGTTGAGCTCGGTGCTGATTGGCTCCTGTGGGATGACTGGCGTTTCCTGTTACTGTAACCATTGCCAGCATCCTCCCTCAAACTTTAAAACATAGCCCAGAGCCAAATACACACACATTACGCTCTCTCTCTCGAAGACTCTACACGGTACTCAGATTTTTATACATGACCCAAATACTGAGTAAAGGAAGAGTGAGGGAATGACATTTGATGCAGGAAAATCAACACTTATCTCCAGGGAGTCTGAGGTTTATTCAATGTAGACAGAGAGAAAATAGCTTTGAAAAATACATCTGAAAGGTTACAATTGGTGGTGGTGGTGTGCGTGTGTGTGTCACTATTAGTATTGCTCAGGTTTGAGCTACAGTATGTTCAAGAAGCTTTGGAATAGAAGCTTTTAGAAAAAAGTGTGCTGCTACTTTTCTTAGCAAACTGACTTACAATGCAGATGATAATACGGATGACTTAAAGGCATTGTTCTTTCATCATTCATGTACCCTCATGTCATTTCAGACTTGCATGACTATTTTCTCTGCATAACACAAAAGAAGATATTTTGAAGAACGTTGGTAACCAAACAATATTGGACACTATTGACTTCTATCGTATGGACACAAAACCACTGAGAAATTTCTCAAAATCATATACAGGTTTTGAACCACATGAGAGTGAATAAATGACATCATTTTTATTTTTGGGTGTTTGTCCTTTAAATTAAAGGAGTGACACAAGTTATATCTAGAGACCAAAGTATCACAGAGACATGGGGGTTGCTTCTTTTGTCTTAGGCTAGTAACCACCCGAAACACAGTGACAACCTAGCAACCAACCAGAACAGTCTGACTACAACGCAATACTCAGCTTAAGTGACAATCTTGCAATTCCAAAGGAACCACCTACAACACCATATTGTTGTGGTGGATCTGCAATGAACAGTAATCTAGCTACTTATATTATCGAATAGAGAAATGAAAATAAAAATAAAAATAAAATCCTTCCTCTGGCCACCTACTATGTTGCTCCTTGACTGGTAAAATACCAAAAATACGTCATTTTTGAGAGGTCAAAGAGGGTCACCGTAAAGACAGAAGACCCTAGAGTGAGGTAGTACAGAAGATATTATCTCTACTAGAGGCTGACATTTTTGGGGGATTCCCGCGGGATGGGAAACAAAATCACTATTAATCACGTGACTGGAATGGGACAGGAAAAAATGTCAGCGGGAGTGGGAGGGACCGGGAATACACAAATATACTGTAACGAGGAAGGCAGGACGAGAGCCGTGAGACAAGGAGGCGGGGCCGGTGGCGTGAGTGATAATGTGTATTAGCTGTGCGCGCACCTGTCCTGCATATCTCACGGAGGAGATCGGGAGCATAAGTGGACGAGCGACATGTGTTTATTAAAAGTTTGTTTAAATGTTCGCCGGTTCCCGCCTCCTTCCTTCCCCACTTTGAACTGTATCACATATACCTTTGATATAAATAAACATATAATCTTCTGTTAGCTTTGGTGTGAATGACATGCTCCACACACCCGTAACAGTTGGTGGTGGTAATGCACCAAGTTGGTATGCCAACCACCAATAATATAAGAGAATGCGGCGGCTTCCCCATGCACTCAGTAGACTGTAGCTGCGAAAATCTAAATCAAAATGGAGTCGGACCCGAAACTCACGCTGCAATGACTCCGGGAAAATTATGATTCTGTCGTGCTCACCGACATTTCTGGGCAGTCTTATTGTATTTTTACTGTCACTGACAGATTTAGGCCAGAAAAAAAACAGGAGAGTGGGAGGGAATGAGAGTCCTTCTTCTGGGATTGGGATGGGACAGGAATTTCCCCCAGTTTTTTCGCGGGATTGGGATGGGACGGGAATTTTTTGGGGGGAGTGGGACAGGAGAGTTTTAAAAAACCACTCCTGTGTCACCCTCTAATCTCTACCATTGCAATTTAACTAACACAGCTTAGTACTGCCTTGAGAGAACCTAAGGAACAATGTATAAATAAATAAAGTGGAGTGAAATGAGGGGTGAAAAAAGCTGGGAGACGTTTGCTTAAAATTATTAAATATAGTTTAAAAGAACCAATTACGCCTTGTGTGCTATGACTGAGACACATTCACTTCTCCTGGACTATGTGAAGAAACGGCAGTAAAAAGGCCAAAAAAGTGCATGTTTTGTGTAATTGCATGGAAAAAAAACAGCGGTTTAGACGAACCGTCCAACAGAAAAGCCTGCTCTCCCAAGACACGATGTGAGCCATCCCATGAATTATGGTAATAATAGCATTTCTACGTTCTTGGTTAGATTTAAACCTCTGGTATTAAGACGCTCTCCATTTAGACCAGGCTCCTCCAAGTCTACTGATCCCAAAGATCTCAGAACAACACAGAACAGGACTGACATCAGCATCTAACCTGATTTTCCTGAGTGCTATTGAACTGCCATATACAGTAGATGATATGCAACTTTTACAAGAAAAGGCCAGTCAGCAACATATATTAGAAAGCATTTGCCAGATTAATAATAATATTATTGTTTTAAAATGTTTGTTTATATAACATTTAATGTAGGTTAATATATTTTTCATAATATTTAAATAATAATTTTATATAATATAATTTATAATAGTAACAACAATAATAATTTAAAAAATAATAATAGTAAAAGTAATAATAATAATAACAATAACAGAATTGATAATAATCATAATACTTTTTTTATTAATATTAATTTATTTCTAAATATATTTTTATTATAACCCTAGTATGTTTTTGGCTAGACACGTCTGAGTAAAATTTTCATGCCATATCCATAATATTTATATCAGTTTAATAAAAATAAAAGCAACTGAAAACAAACCTAACTGTGATACACACATCTGAGTAGCTGTCGTACAGTACATATGCATTTGTCACGGTGTTGCAGATAATAAAGCGTTCATTGTTTTTTCCTCCTGAAGTACAGCTTGCTGTGCCAGGACACAGTTAATGAATCAATCTCTCATGCACAAAGAAACCCTTGATAAACAAACAAGACGGCTCATCATACACAAACAGAGAATGTGAGAGTGTGATTAAAAATGGCACTTTTTGTTTCTCTGTGGTCTGTTTACATGTTTCTGCTCCTGAACTGTCAGTAGATGTTTAGAGGAACAATGGCGATGCATACATGAAAGGTTTTTTCCAAAGGGCAGCATCACAGTTCTTCCATCAATGAAGGCTGTGAAATGAATTTAAGATATGTCCAGTTAGACCAGTGGACAATGTTAGTCATAAGCAGGTTCCAGGGGTAACACTATGCATAATTTATATGAAGTGAACACCCAACACATTCATTTTTGTTCATCTACTACAACAAGAGCTACAAGGAACACCTTTCAGGTCTGTGGGGACAAATACGCTTCATTTCAGAAGCATCAAACAGCAGCAGGAAGTAGATTTGCTTATTCATGGGAGCCAAATCATATGTTATTCATTGCCTTTCAAAAGATAGATAAAAACATACATTCCCTACCAGCATAAACATGCCTTTTACACACATGCACAGGTAGGCGTGCACGTGCGCACAGCCTCAAAGTGTATTCAGCTGATTCCCCAGTGCTTTTAAATCCTCATTCGAACAAAAGCTCTCATCAATTTTAAACAAGCTTCTGCTGAGGAATTTAGCGGCGATGTCCTACTTACTGCAATTTATATGTAAATGAGCAGCCGTGTGTGTGTGTGCATATGCGTATGTTTGACTGAAAGACTGTACGACTCTGTAAATCTGTGTGTATCTGTGTGTGTGTGGTAATTGTGTTCATCTTCTATTGTGTACCCAAGTGTCTGTGTGTGAAAGGTAGGTAAACATAAATGTTAATGTATGCGTGTGTGTGTGAGTTCACGGACTGAATGAACACGGCGCTCTGCTCGTACCGTCTCTGCTTAATGAGAAGCATTGATTGGCTTTTGTATATGACAGCAGGAAAGCTGCTGACATATTGCAAGATGGAAGAGAGAGACAGAGAGAGGGAGAGAGAGAGCGAGACAAAGCAGAGTGAGAGAGAAACACTAGGTGGCAGCAGAGTATTATGACAATGAGGACAGAGGGTACATGACAAACACAATAAGTTTATAATGGAGAGAGCAGAATGTATATTGCCATACAACCCCTTTCTTTAAAAAAATGACTTCGTAGAGTAAACTTTGAGAAAAAAATGTTCCTTCATTGTAAGTTAGTTTGGATAAAAGCATGTGCTAAATGAATAAATGTAAATACAATAGAAATCGTTGAGAAGGCATTGCAATTCTCATTCTCGTGACAAATCTTAGACACTCAGTCCTTGGCTTGTTAAACCAATCAAATGAGCTGTAAATTGCCATGTGCCTATTTCGTCATGACAACACTGATTGGTTAATGATGCCACAAGTATGTATAATCCCAAACCCTTAACTGAGCTTTAACAGTGGAAGGTGTCCAGTAGTTCACATTTTTAGAAATCCTCTAAAACAGCCACTGGCAAAAAAATTACTATTATATAATAAAATATTTGCCATTTAAATATTACTTCCAACCAAATGTATTTTTTCGGAATACACTACTTCTGTATGGCCATCAATAGAGAAAGATGCTTTTTAGCAGTGGTGTACTTAAGGCATCAACCAGCACGATTTAACTCAACACACACCATCCAATCGTTCCCATTATTCTTCTGATTATCAGTTTACCGTCAAATCATGCATGTAAAATGTAAAACAAAACAGTGTTAACTTGGTATGAGACTGATTTTGTCCTGTCAATCATCACACGCATATAAGCAATCGCCCACCAACCCCCAGTCACTATTCTGCAATTCCAGCTTTTCTCCTCCACGCCGCGCTCTATTTAAGGTTTTGCCTCCACACCCGCTCTATTTTAGTCTATTCTAGCTCATTTTATTCAATGCTGTAGTTCAATGACCAACTACAATAATTGTTTAATTTAATAATCAAAGGCATGAGAGGTTGCAACTTTAACGAAAAACCCTCTTATGCCTTTGATAATGAAATATGCAAAAATATTGCCGAATTAAATGAATGTTTCAGACTGAGCTCAGACCGCATTAGAGAAAAAAAACAAGATAAAGTGAGATAAAGCGTGTGGGGAAGAAGTATGGCCATCTGTCTCTACCTGTCTGTGATTACCAGAAGCGGGCCGACAGCGTGGTCCTCCAGAGGGATGAGGGATGAGAGGACGGACAGAGGAAGAATTGGAAGGAAAAGGGTGAGAGTCGAGGGAGGTATAAAGCAGTGAGAGGAAGTGAGGAATGATTTAGAGAGGAGCGTGAGAGGCTCTCCTGAGGACGAGTGTGAACGGTCTATCACTCAGACTGGAGGACGAACGAGTGAGAGACTGAGAAGACATCAGTTCAACTTCAACCGAAAGTCTATAGCTGAATCCCAAGTGTGATATAGCAGCTTTAGTATTATTTTATGTATGTATTTATTTTGAGGGGACACCAGTGGCAGTTCTGTCTCACTGTAAAGATTGAGAAAATAGAAAAAACACTTTTCACGTACTGTTGCTCAATCATTCTTAAGAGATATACATTCATTTTATCATGTACACACACATATTCATATGTAATAGTACATAATTGAAAACGCCATGATGATATTGCAGTATGAGACTGAATACATGAATAATGTGATTGATCTGATGTCAAAAACAGGTAAAAGCCCTGTAACCCGGGAGTGAAGCAACAACAGAGAACCTCTAACCTGAAAGACAGATTTTATGACACACACATCCCCGTCAATCTTATCTAGGTCCTTGAAAGTGACAGTTTTGTCAAAACCCAATCTCAAGCTGGATGATAAAAATAAATTCCATCAAATGATTGTAGGAATGTGTGTGCGTGTGTGTGTGTGTGGAGTGGCTCAGCCCGTAATTGTAGGTGTGTGTGTGTGTAATAAAATATGGATGCCATTGTTCAGTGGTGGTGGCGTTCTCCATGAGTGACTTTAATTACAGATGGTGGGATAAACTGGCCAGAAAGACTGCACTCTGGAGCGCACACACACACACACACACACACACACACACATAGGCAGCATGATGATTGATGACATTACATTAAAACGAGACTGAGCTAAAGCCTCTTTCAGGGTGAAAAGGGTAAAGCAAACATGAAAAGGTAGAACTGAGGTTAGACAAAGAAAATAATATTAATATAGAACTCTCAGGTTCTCCATGGTTATATCTGTGGTGTGTGTGTGTTTCCTATGCTAATGAATGAATCTTGTTCTGTTTGAAAATGTTTTATAACAAAGCCTTAAGCGACTCAATGGCCCAGAAATTCCAATTAATAAACCCACCCTCCCTCCCCACCCACCTCTCGCTCTCCATTTTTCCCTTCACTGGCTGCAGTTGTTGCTTACATTTCAATTCAATGGGAGCTAAATGGGAAATCTTTGACAACAGTAGGGAGCATTTTTGAAAAAACAAGCTGTATTATTTTTTAATGTATTTTTGACCCCCATATAATTGTTTAGTAATTTGTTTTGCACAACACAAGCCAAAAAGCAATTTTTTTTTTGTTTTAACCCAAGGGCTTTGTGAGGTTTGAACCTTCGTCCACTTCATTTTAATTCCCAAAATGGAAGATTTTTGAAAGATTTTTTTTTACCATGTGAGAGTTTAAACCCCTTATTTATTTTGGCACCACAAAAAAGATAAAACCAAAATTTCCAGATGCAAAATAAAGAAAGGCCATGGAACAACTTGTTTACAATTGTGTGGGGGGACTAACTGGCAGCCTGCCTTATGACAGCAGTTTGGTTAAAACCATCAGAAATGGGGGGGACTGACAGCAAAAAATTTGAGACTATATTTTCCAGAAAAAGCAAAATAAAACTTTCATTTAAAAATTTCAAAGGTCCTTCCTGTCTATGGCCTACGGCTCCCACAATGCTTTGTTTGTCAGCCAATTCCCTACAATTGTACATGCTATTATTTCCATTTTTTACATGCTGTGGCCTTATTTAAATAGCCTAGAGAAAGATCTCGGATTTTAAGAAAAAGGAAAGTGGGGGGGGGAGAAGGGGGTGGGATAGAGGGGGGGGCAGAGGGGGAGGGGGGGGGGGGGAGGGGGCAAGGGGGGGGGGGGGGGGGGGGGGGGGGGGGGGGGGGGGGGGGGTGTGAGCGGGGCGCGGACGGGGGGGGCGGGGGGGGGGGGGGGGGGGGGGGGGAGGTGAGGGAGGGAAGGGGTCTGGGGGAGGGGGGGGGGGGGGGGGGGGTTGGGGGAGGGGGGGGGGGTGGAGTCTCTTAATAAATATGGTTTAGAAGTATAGCAAATGAAATGGACCATTTTCACGTTTCCGGGTTTTTCAGTAGAGAAAGTCGCCATACACTCTTAAAAAAGGGGCTTCAAAAGGTTCTTTGATGCCATAGAAGAACCTAGTGGTTCCATAAAGAACCTTTAATATCTGATTTATCTGTTCTTCAGATGATCAAAAAAAGAAAGAGATGGTTCTTTAAGGAACCTTTGATGAATTATTCTTTGTGGAACCAAAAATGGTTCTTCTATGAATCTATGGCATCGCTGTGCACCTTTTAAGCACCTTTATTTTTAAGAGTGTATTTGGGTTTACTTCTATAGCGGTGAATGTGAGACTACCACAAATGTATTTTTTGCATTTTCATGTGCTCAAATATCAAAGAGAGAATGATATCAAATTTACAGTGACTCCCATAGACGCTGTATAAGGAACAACCTCACATAAGCGTTAACTCGTTTTTGGTAATTTATGAAAAGGTAATATAATACAAAGTATAGTGTTGAATGAAAATATGAAAAGCTTTGGAGGATTTATAAAAGTTTATTTATCCATAGAGGCTAATACTCGTACAAAGAAAATAAGAAAATCACTGGTGAGGTCATGATAAGACAACATAAAAATGTATTACAACTTTTTATATATATTGTTTTACAGGTCAAATACTAATACACATTTTATTATATTTACAGCATTTATAAATAATATGTATTTATTATAATAGTTACCTTCTTATAAAACACATGCAGTACAGTAGTATAAAAACTGAGGTGCACATTTCACTAAAATGAAATGCTAGATCTAGTTCTGAAGGTGCCTGATCTGGATTTGTCTGGTTCCGGCACAAATTAAGCTCTACTTCCATATACACAAAACACCCATGATGAGGAAATTAGGTAAAACCAGGATAATCATCAAGCTCTTGTAAATTTATACTCAAGTGACACCTTATTAATGTAACATTCACAAGCCCATTAATCTTGATTTAGAGAGGCAGAGAGGAGCCGCTGGTTCCCTGCTGACTACATTATGTTTGTTTCATGTGTGCTTGAGCGATTATTTTAAACACACCGGCCTGTAACAAGGTAACTGCAGGAAAGTGTGTCTGACTGTGGACACTATCGCTGTGTAGAGAGTTCTTTAGTTAACGCTCTGTACCAAATGTACCACTGTAACAAATCAATCGACAGCTTTGTGTGCTTGTCTTTAGGTCTCCAGACACGCTCACAAAAACGCACAAGACATACATCAAATGCATAGCTGATAATTCTAATAACTAGAGCCAAAAGGTGTCTGAATATTTTTTGTGCGTTTGGATTGGAATGCATGGAATATTAACAAGATAAAACACAGTAGGTAAGATTGAGTGAATATCTAAATGCACGATTCCTTTAAATGCACTCAGCAACTTTGTGTAATATGTGCTGATCCTAAGAGAAATCTGGCAGGTATAACCAATTCAAACAGTTTACCTGAAAGCATCATCATCACAAAATATTAAATGATGCGTACAACATACTCCATCGAAGTTATGGTCCTTAAGGAATGAGCGAGACCCTTTCAAAGTACTTCATTTTTCCCCCCGTAAAAAAAAAAAACATTGACAGATTCATTAATCACTTAAACCTTAACGCTCATTGGCTTGTAAAGATTTTATGTTGTTGTTTACCCTCTAAGTCATCTCATCATCTATGTTTAATACTCTGTGACTCCAGTTAATGGCGTTTGAAAGTGCTTATAGATTTGAGTTATTTTAAATAATTAACCAAAGCTAGTACACGTCAGGTCTAATAGATGTGCAGTCTTCACTCTTCAGGTGAGTTGAGCACATCACCGATGGCTGAAACAGGCAACATGTGTCTCTTAAAGGTGCATTGACTGTACTTAAAAAACAAAAGCTCCTTATAATAAACAACTGATTCAATGGGGTTTAATAATTATTCCAGCATGTGCTCATTTATTCACCTGCACACTTCAGAACCCACATGAATCCAATTTTCTTTTCTCTATAGATTACTCTATGTGCTCATTAGACCAAAACAGCAGCAATATGTTTATATCTCAAGTTATTAGCACACACATAAAGCCTCACGGCCACGGTGGCGTGGATCATCTTTATAAAACTCCTTCAATAACTTACAGTGTATGTATATGCTACCACGAGAAAAGGATTATTGCTCTTCTTGTGAGACCGCAGAGACAAACTGCCCATCAGATTCTTCCAGATATTGCTTACGGGCATCTTCAAATTTCACTTGTGTTGTTTTACGACCCTGAAAAAGGTCATTTTGTGCTGTTTTCAATCAGATATTTTATTATTGCTCTGGATGGTGTCACATCCAGACACTCTTTTGTTTTTTAGCATCCGCTGGTGGCTACAGGCAAAGGGCTTATATTTAGAGCTATTTGGTTAGTTATTGCTTTATCCGTAAATTGGATTTTGATGATCTCTTCAGACCTCAAACATACAAACTGTCATCTTAGGTGGTTTATAATATATGAATATATGATGGATAAGCAAGAGGCATGATGAGATATTTCACCTTCACGGGTCTCCAGAGACATTTAACACCGTCTTAGCATCACCAACTCGCACGCTGTTCAGTGTGCACACCATTTTAATAATATTCCTATTTAAATGCATGAACAATATTTGGCTTTAGGCAGGTCAATGCAGTTTCTCCATCTCTCTCTGTATATATTTCTCTTGCTCTCTCACTCTCTACACATTCAAACCAGGTGGGTTCTCTCCGAGGCAGCAAGGAAGGCAGTACCTTCTTAAAATAAATGGATGATGCAAAAAAAAAAACGCCTGCATTTGATGAGACTTTAATGTGGCTTGGTTTTCAAAAATTATACGTTAACACCAAACACCAAAACCCAGAGACATGCCGCTTCCTTATTTCAGAAGTCTAGCACATTCCCCCCATTCATATTCCCTCTCAAAACAAGCTTGAATTTCACACTGTCATTCCTCATGTCTCACTGCTTGTCCACATCAGAAAGTCTTCCAGTCTCCGACCAGAGCTGTCTCTCCCTCTCTCATGATAAAACTGCCAATTCCCCTGCAAGTGTTTGGATACGTTATAGAATAACAATTTCATACTTCTTCGCCTCTGTACAAAATTGTGGGTGCCTTTTTCTTCTCCCCCTCTCTCACCATTTCTGTTTTAGATGACAAACAGCTACTGGTCCCCTTCCAGTTGTGAAATAGTGCCTCCAGCACAAGACTCTTAAGACGCTCAGTTATAAACCCGGTCTATCTCATAGGATTAGTTGGATGGTTTCTGTAGCTGGAAGCTCACAGGAGGAGAAAACTCTCAAACAGAAGACAGGTGCAGACGTTTTTTTTTTTTTCTGTGCAACATTTTTGCTTCTTCTACTAAATTGTATACCTGCCTGTTGTCCCTGGCAAAAATGGTCATACCTTGTGCGTTTTGTAGATCTGTTCTCCACATAAAATAATTTGGGGTTATAATGACTTCAGTAAACTAATATCCTAATCATCCCTCTTAGATAAGCATTCATTAAAGGGACATTTCACTAAAAATACAAGTTTTGTCATATCTGAACCCCCTCAAGTCAATTCAAACCTTAATAGACTTTTTCTTCTGCGGAACACAAAAGAAGATATTATGTAGAAAATAGTATACAACATTTCTAAAAATAAGGCAGAAGACTAGCGTTTGTGTGAGAAAAGGGGAATAGTTTTGCTCTAGCAGTCACACATGCATTATTCATATTTCAGTCATCTGGTGTGAGGATAAAGTTGTGGCCTTATAGCTCACACCCGGCTTGTCCTATAGCTTAGACTCCCACAGTCAGTGGAGCTTGCAAAACTACAATGCAAAACAAAAACTATGTGTGCTGCATGCAAAAACCTCTGTCCTCATTCTCTGTATAGTCTCCTACATGCATCCTTGAATGATACATATAGGACATATTGCAATTCTACACCAATATTACATCTGAGAGCTTTAATCTTAATTCTTCCATGAATTAAACATATTGTTTTTATTTACAGACTGTGTGTGCCACATTACAGTGGCAGTATGGGTCATTCTGTTTGGTTACCATGATGCACAATATATGTAATATATACCATCAGACTATAATCAAAATACAGTATATAGATCATTACTATATCAAATATGTTCAAGACACAGGTAAAGATGTGCTTCACGGCACAAAATGGTCTGTGAGCAGACGGTAGTTGTATGTTGAGATGCAACACACATATTGTCCATCACCTCATCATTGACCTCAGTGTAATCGTCATATGAAGCATATGGCCACCCTGAAAAATAGCAGCAGTGTGTCGGTGCATGTGTCAGCGTGTGGAGAGTTGACACCTGTGGAGTGAAGAACTGAGCTGCACACTGATGTGTGTGTGTGTGTGTGTGTGTGTGTGTGTGTCACAGGAGAGAAAGACACCCAAGGTCAATGTGCCCCACAGCTTGAGATCTGACACACAAATCACACTTCACACTGAGCGTGTGTCTTAGATTATGACATAAGATCAAAAAGTCTTGTCATGTGGGAGCCCGCACATGCAACAGACACAAACATTCAAATTACGGTATAGGGTTCACCGACTGGATTTTGAAAGTGGCATGTTGTCCAAAAACACTATTTATTTCCTTATGCTCAAAATGAGTGCACCTTTAACATGACACGCACAATTGCACATCACACAATTCCTTCTGACATTTACGTCTCACTCATTCCTCCCCAATGTGGTATTTGAACAAACATCATCTTCGATCCCCTGAGAGCTTCACAATATCTGAACAGGCATGTCTTATTGAAGCCACTGGCTTATAAAAGTCTTTTCAGTGAAGATTTGTGTTGAGCACTGACATATAAAACTCGTATATATACGCACAAACGTGCAGGATGATATGAAAAGGTCAATATAAAATATCACTGTGGTTCCATGTGTAACGTTTCTGTGTGTGAGATCTTCACAGAGTCATCGGCACGTTCATTAGCCCGCACACACACGCATGACTGAGCATACATCAATACACTCATACAGATCATTGAATGACATCAGTGCTCAACTCCTCTCACATTATATCTGAACACCCCCATGAAATATACCGTGACTTGCAAATTAGACACACATTAGTGTCTATAAACTAGAGAAGCTACCTTCATGCTTTTGTTGGGTAGAATAACATTATAATATGCACGCTTATTTAGTATTATCGTCAGGTTTGTCAGTAAAAATGATCAATACAATCCGGAAAACATTGATATTAATCGAGTAATCATATTTTTGCACAGTGCTTCTCAGTACTTCAATCCTAATACTTCAAACTTCAATCTTAGTTGTACACACTCTGTTTTTTAAAAGTGAGGAGTTATGAGATCAAATCGGTTTAAACGGGTCTAGCAGTTCGGATAGCTGAAAGCACCAGCTGGATTTAACTGGGAGAGAACATTCAAGACTAGAAAACCAGTTTAGGCAGGTTTAAGGTCTTTCGTTCACAAGGGGAAATAAGGAACCTTTCCACCACAATTATAGGTATGTACGTGATTATAAATAATGACTGGTAAAACAGTTTGTGCTTTTCAAATGTCAGGACCACAGAGTGAAGTCATACCATGGAGACCACATGAAAAGTGAACGAGTGAAAGAGAGAGAGATACCATTCTATTGGAATAGCTGAGCTGAAACGCTGGGACAAAGTTTATCTTAGGCAAATTAAGAAAAGATGAAATACAGTCATATTGAAGGTCTTTCTACTTCAAAGTCACACTCACACAAATGCACGCACGCGGACAAACACACATTAAAAAAATGACCTACAGTAGGGCAATGTTGGCTTGCTCACCGGGAGACTGCATTTATTTAATTATTTATTAGATATTATCTATTAGAATGATCTTGCTTGGTCTATAAACACCATGCACTGTGCTGTGTTTTACCTCTCTGTGTTTTTCAGTTTTACTTATTTTCTCCTGTAAAGCTGCTTTGGAACAATGCACATTGTGAAAAGCGCTATATAAATAAATTGAATTGAGGTAGTATGGGCTTAGCGTTATCATTTACAAAACAAAAAAGTTTATAAATCAAGCAAAGAGACTTGTATCACACTGAAGGGGCTAATTTTGCGATAACAGCCGGCTGTTTGTATATTTTCCTGGTTATTACACGGCTACTTGCAAAATGAGACAAAAACTAGATATGAAATGTGAATTTGAAATATTTTATTAGCTCATTTTTACCGAATGCAGAGCTTTTGTGAGGAAAAGCCTTTTCCTTTTGGAAACGACGTTCAAATGTCACCAACAGGCTATTTGGTTTAATCATTATATAAATATAATGTCATAAATGTTTTTAAAAGACATATTTATAATTCATTTGTCAAAAAAACAGTCAAAATGATTTGCTGCATCCGGGTTACCGTGTGCTATTAGTTTTGAGAGGTTGTTATCTTGGAATAACGAACCTGCAAATGTTGCGACTGGCCAATCATAATCAAGCATTCCAACAAGCAGTATCATAAAGCAAAATAGTTTTTGCTTTAAATCCACTGATTTCTCAAAAATCTATTTTTGTCTTATTTTAGTTTCAAATAAATAAATATATTTACTCTGCTTGTATTTTAATCAACCAAAACAGTCTTATGAGCATGTTTCTTCTTGCAGAATTTTTGGCATACTGGAGCTGAAAAGCTGACCACTCCATTTCCCATTCTGCTAAATTCTCCATGACAAGTAAGTCTAGAAATAAGCAGCGTGTAACACATAAACAAGCCTTAACAGAATAAGTAATGAAACAGAATCATAAATTAGCAGAGGCACAATCCCATCCCAAAAAAACCTGCAGGGCTAGAGTGAAAAGTATTATTTACAAGAGGTGATATTTTCAATGAACTATGTGTAAAATCCACATGAAAACATCATTGCCCCACTTTAAGGTCTAGTGTACACAATTTAGCGGCATCTAGCGGTGAGGCTCACTTTCAAAGCACTACAATGGCTGACACAGAAATAAGATGTTATCACGTTTTCGGTTCTTTGCTGAAGGAGATAAGATACAATAACACACTCTGTACAGAGCAGTTTGTCCGTTTAGGGCTACTCTAGAAACAACATGGTAAATTTCATGTAAGGGGACCAGTGGTGTATGTAGATAGAAATAGCTCATTCTAAGGTAATAAAAACGTAACGTTCATTATGTAAGATCTTTATACACCTCTGAAGACATAGTTATGTATTTTATATTGCATATCTGTCAATAGATCCTCCAAAAAATTACACATTGGTCACAAACTCCAAAAACAAACAACAAACCACAAATTTTCTACAAACACTGTGCAAATATCAATATCAACATCAACTTCATAATTATATCAGGAAAACTATTATCTTCACCATGATAGACATGATTGCTGGCTTTAAACCAGTCTCTCCTTTGTTGTGATAAAAACAAGCCATTTTTTCATTAGAAGTGAACAATCAAAAGTACATAATAGCAAATTTGCTCATTATCGAAATGTCAAGAAGCCCCTTTTATAAAATCAAACAATTAGAGCAATTAAACCCCAGGAGCTGTCAAAGGATAACTGCAGTAATTATGGCATTACTTCTGTTCTCTCAAAGAACCTGAAACAGATAATACATCTGATAATGATCATGCACTTATACAGTTATATAAATACTTAAGAGGGATCCTGCCTGCCAAATATGAATTATACATAAAACATACAAAACTACCCCAGGGCCTAACAAACATCTGTTTGGTACATGTGATGCTATGTCAACAACTATAAATGTCACACATGGATTCTTTGAGGTTGAGGTGTAAATGCTACAAGAACAACATTTGATAAGATAGATCCTACTCAAGAGATAAACTTCGATCTCTTAAGTATCTATAAATGCTTTACACTTACTGATATTTCAGTTTTTTGTGAGAATACTACTGAGAGAACTGAATTGCAAAAACTGTTTGATTTAACATGAACCATCACTAATATAGGAAAGACAGCTCGTCCTTGTGACAACTAGCCCCAGTCTTCTAAGCCATTTAAAGTCAACACAAGTGGTTTTGTACAGCTTTTCTAGAACATACTTTTTGCTTCCAGCTGGTTGCGGGACATCTGGCATTCACAGGAATGCAACGACCAGAAACATCTCTGCATACAAATCTGAAGGAGTAATAAAAATCAAGCCCTAAATTTACCAACCAGTGTCTGCATGCGGTTTGCACAGTGTTTGCACACATCAGCTCTGATGTCCATCTTGCATCTCAACAAGGTCGTGGGCTTAGTGGCCAGCTAACAGGAGCTGGAGCGATGCTTACCACTGGCCAGACCGAGAACTGACCACAGATCAGACATAATGACAGGGTGTAGTGGCCAAAGCATTTCCACATAACCAGTTGGAAAATTCCTGTCTGAATGGCATTGCATGACAACAGTTGACTTAATAAAGAAAGCAGCTTCATTGCAATTATTTGAAAAACTGTATACAGAACGGTCACCATTGGGAGATTTATATGATTATGGATCGATTTGATAATCATATGAAGTGGTATCTCTACTGTTGAACTATGAGTTGAAAAATCAAGATGTCCAAATTGTGATCTAGCTGATCTATGTTCTCAGGAGGACTGAGCTTGCTAATATGACTGTGCAGTCTAGTTATAGTAAGGAAACACAATCCAGGTGCTATTCTGTGACATTGCCATCTGTCTGAATATTTTAGGGGTGCAACACATTGAAGAATGGAAGTCTTGCATTTATAAACAGACTTAGACAAGTGCACAGGTGCACCAACTTACCAAGCAGGTAAAGGCAGAGAAGGGAGGGCATAAGTTCCCACTTACCTAAATAAAACACAATAGAGAGAAAATTTTACTCAAGCTGTTGTCTCTTGAAACAAGCAAACAACAATAGAAAGTTTACTAAAGAAATAGTCCTTTAACAAAAAAATAAGATATTTGAAAGAATGTGGGTAAATACACAATTCTGGGGCACCATTGACTATCATAGTAGATTTTTTATTATTATAGTAGTCAATAGTGCCCCATTACAAACATTCTTCTTTTGTGTTTAGCAGAACAACAAAATTTAAACAGGTTTGAAACCACTTGAGGGTGAGTAAATGATGCCTGAATTTTCCTTTTTTATTTCTACAATAACGGCACATATGCACATACAGTAATACATTAATGAATGGATTCCAGAAGACAATTTTCTAAAGCTTGTGTGACATTTTAACTTTATGAAAATCATCATATTCATAGAAAAAATCAGTTCAGATTTACACTATGGCTTTGAATAATGGAAGCGCAGTGACATGTTCACCTTCAAGGGTATGAAATATATAAAAGCCTTATCCCACATTATCACATGATTGTGATTCAAAAAGCAGAATAAAAGACCCAAAAGGGCACTTCACCTCCAACTATCAGCCGACAGGAATTAATAAGGAGAGTCTAACAACAACCACATTTACATGCACCTGAACTATCGATGCTGGCATTAGCTCTCTCCTGATAAGACAGTCTTGTTCCTCCTTTAGCAATTTCAACTATTACCATGAGGAAAACGACAAAATGCTTATTCACCCCATGGATGATGAAAATAACTAACTATAAATAGAAAGCTTGAAAACTTATTATGAATTTGAGAGAATAGCATTTTTCAGTTAATGAATCATAAAATCCATTTAAATGTAAAGAACATTGTTTACAGTGATCTCCACTCTTTCTTTCTCATCTGTATTCTTTTCTATGCTCAACCCTTCACTGGCCTTTTGCGGGGATCAATACAGTGGAGCAAAGGCTGCTGGTGGACTGAAAATCACAGCACATCTACATGAGAAATGTCAGAGAGCTGTTGTCAAAACACACCGAGCAGACACACACCCACTCATATTATCCACTTGAATGTCACTGTATTTGAAAGAGCGAGAGCTGTGGAGGTTTGTGGAGAGGTAAACAGGCCAGAATGAAGAGATATGGTGTGATTTGTTCACTGTATACAGACAGCGAGTGACGACAGCGAAACCACAGCGTCCCCTGAACCACAGTGACAAGCCATCTCGGAGATCTCAAAACACATGTGGCCTTCACATCACACACTCACACAGGAATACAACGACAGACACGTAAATGTTAAGCATTACTGCATGATATATATGACGACAGACAGTATAAATAATGGAGCAACTAATGATAGGTCCTGCTGGGTATATACTGTAACATTTCTGTCACACGGTTACGAGTAAAATATACATCACACTTTTATAGTTTACATTAATTTGAATTACGAGTAAAACCCTGGAGGCTGAAGTTAGTCTGAAACTGTTCAGTTACATCCTATGCCATATTCATCATCCATTATTATGAAGCCATTTACTACCCATATATTTTATACATCATGATAAAATACAAATAAATGAATAAAGAAATGTGAAAGATTTGACCAGATTTAGGCCACAAATTCAACTGGAATTAGCAAGCTGGTTATTTCAGTACCGAGCAATTCGATTGGTTTAGCGAAGCTTTTCAAGAGCGAGCTATTGAGATCTTGGCAGCCCTCTGAGAAAGAATCGAGCTCTCAGAGAAGATGTCCTTCATTGTCCTCTATTCCTCAACCCAAATACCGCACAATTCTCTCTGCTCCTTTTAATCAAGGTGGTAAAAATACGACTATGAGCTGAATTCTCCATTATGCTTCTATTGTTTGCTTCTGAATGGCTTTGCCGTGTGCTGATTCTATTCTGCGCAGGCCAATTCACACTGCCAAGCAATAGTCAGGCAAGCGGGAGGATGCTCTTCGCCTATATTGTTTATATTGTGATTGACTAGGCCGTTCCTGAGGTACATTTTTATGAGCTGAGCGAGGCTGTACCGTTCAGAAGCATTGGTCACAATTATTTGCATGAAGAGCACAAAAGAGTTGGATGTCTCCCCCCAGTGTGCTAACAGAGCACATGTTCTCCAGAATATAACCTAATTGTAATGTTGTCTCACAAATTGAAACAAGACACTAAAAGCACATATGAATTAATGAATTAATTGACAGATTTCAGAAAACAGACACATGCTTTCAAGGGTTGTGTGATATAAATAGCTTAATAGTATTGTATTTAAATAGTTCAATGAGAGATCACATTGAGATTTGAAATGATCCATGTTTTGAATTTGTCCATCTTGCAGGTTTTGATTTCGATTTCGATTTTGCTTAATAAGCTTAAACTATGTCTACTTCATGTGCATTCATTTTGAACTTAATATACAAAAAAATGTTTTGTGTACTTCGGTTTATGGTGTCTCAAAATAGCAGAGTTAGATCTTCTTAAGTTCATCATGAGAAGTACTAAAAACTATTTTTTATATATAAAGTACAATTAGTGTGTAAAAATAGAACACTTTAAGTTCATTGAAGGGTATGATAGTGCAGCTTTTTCAAGCGGGCGTCTTGGAGCTTCATTAAGTTGGGACATAAAATGACTGAAATTTGTATAAAATAAAAATCTTTGTGTTTGACTGAAGAAGACGAGGCATACTCATCTGAGATGACATGAGGGTGTCACGTGTATGTGAACGTTTCCAAAAAACTCAACGAGGAAGTAAAAGGGGTTCTTTAATATATCCAAAAGATAAACTGGCATCCACACAATGAAACGGAATTAATAACCGACAATGAACTGAACAGAACAGGGGATATAAATAACAAGACTATGGAGGGACTAAACTGAACACAGGTGAACTGAATGAGTTATCAACAGAAACAAGTGGTGGAATAATAACTAATGATGAACACAGGCAAGGAACACCGAAAACAAAACTAAACAGACTAAGGCCGTCACACCAACTTTTTCTATGCGGTTTGGCCGTTCGCTCACACGCAAACGCATTACCCGGTCACTGAAACCAAACTTTTTTGAAAACTCCGGTCAGGGTGAAGATTTTATAAAGAGATTTGGCGTATGCCAATTTGCGTGCCGCCATCTCAGTTGTTTGATGTCAGATTCCAGGCTTCCGATTGGCTAACACGGCTTTATGGTTAGGGTTATATCACCACCTGTTGGTTTGGCATGCCTTTGACAGCGCTTTATAGCGTGTTTTTGCGTTTTCGTGTGGATGCGGGTGTTTTTTAAAACGAAGAAGGAAAATCTCCTATTTTATAAAAATACCCGTGTACGTGTGGAATAGGCCTAAAACTGTGACAGACGGTGAGTACATGATGACAGAATTTCAATTTTTGGGTGAACTATTTCTTGCAAGTGAGTAATGGATGTAGCCTGACACATTTAGTGTAGCTGACAAGAAGTTGAAATATTTTTATAATTTATTCATCGTTAAATTCAATTCATTGAGTGCCTTAAGATCACTTCCCGACCTCCCGATCATTTTTAAACATGTTGAAATAGTTCGGGAGCTATAGGATTGAAACTGTGACATATATGCTGTTGAACGAGCCGATTTGTTGATCTTTCTGAATCTATTTGCACACAAACTTGCGTGACACGCTATGATTGATATGATATCTTCCGTGACCACATCAAAACATGCACGAACAGATACGTTATTACATCAAGTTGTTTTTGAAGAACAGAAAGTCCATGCTGTTCTCTGCCCATGCCCTTTTTTTTTTTTTCTTTATTCTTTATTATTCTTTCACATTGCTTGGGAAATCGGCAGGTCGTACAATCGTGTCATGTATCACTGCCTCCGTACACTTCCCAGTTTTTACTCACTCGCGACGTGTGCGTGGACATATGGTCTTCCGACCATCAGAATTGACCGTGTACGCCCGGCTTAAATGATTCATCCACCAGCACGGCCCACTAAAAGTGCTTGGAAATCTCAACTTTAAAAGGTTTGTAATCACGGCACGATGAACTGTGCTCCAGTGCAGAATGCAACTGGAACCGTTCCTCCCCAGAGCCATTCGGCAGCTTATCACTGTGGAGGCAGGATTCTGTCTGACTGTTGGCTCGACTGAGACCAGGTTCCTGTAGCTTCAATTACTGTAAAAGCCTGGGGAGAGAATCAAAGCTTCCGGTCAAACACTCACTTCTTTTCAAGAGGCAGCTCTATTGATCTCACATCGGACTAATTTGTCTGCGAGACTGCAGGACTCAGGGTCAGAGATCAATGCTGGAGGCTAAGCTCTAATAAAGACTATCAGTAAAGTTTAATGTGTGCATATCGCATATATAACCTGCCTTATGACCAACTAAAAGCAACTCTATGAATAACAAAGTGGTTCATGGCTTGCTGGAAAGTGCACATGGGCCTGACATATCCATATTCCTCTCTAACCCCACCTTCATTTATCTATTCAGTCTACCGAATTATGACAATTAAATCCAAAATTAACATCAAGATTCAAATAACATATGCTTTGACATGTTTTATATGATGTTGAGGTCTTTCTTTGCTCGGAGAGTCGGTTATTTACAGGTTTCTTCTATTGTGCATGGTTTGGGTTCCCAAGGGCATATGTGCGTGATGATCTGCATAACTGGATCATATTAATCCTCTCAAAATAAAGCTGAAGGCACCAGTAGGGGAAGGAGGTGAAACCCAAAGCATTAGCCTTGTTAGAATTCCGACAGTGATGTGCACTTCATTGGTCCCGCCGATAACTCGGCAGAGGAGCTTCATCATATTTGATTGTGACAGTGATGACACTGAACGATAAGATCATGTAATTCTGTATAAATCCCCACACGACATAAAACATGCATGTTTATATTACACAGTCAAAGCATGCAGTCCCGTCCATCAATTACACAATTAATAATGAATTGCATATTACAGTTATAAGGTAAATAATTTAATTGCTTAAGTTATGATTCATTACAGCTTTTAATTGTATGTTTAATTGTTTCACAACCATACAAATACGAACACACATCCTAATCCAAACAGATTTTTGGCAGCGGAATGAAAATAATCACTTCAACGATTATTCTAAAGCATTAAGCAAAACAGCATGCGTGCCAATATTTCTAATGTGCCGTCTCGGAGCACAAAAATAAATGCCTCATTTTATTGTATTGTAGTGATTATGACCTTGTGTCTCTCCAGCACAATATATCGCAGTAAATCAGTATGCCCTGTATTGTTTTTTACATTAAATTTCATTTAATTGGAGAGAAACTTTCAATGGAAACATTCTCTGTGCATAAACCAGCTCGATCATATTTAATAAACAACATTGACACTCCTCTAATGAGTTTTTCACATTACAATCCTTTAAGTCACTGTATTTTAAAACAGTCCAATGGAAAACAAACGCATGTATGTTTGTGTAATGTAAAAACCTCACTAAAAGCATAACTGTATGTCTTCTCGTAAAGTCAAACATTGTCTTATGTTCCTGAGACAATGAAAGGTCTTTTGTGGATTACGTTTCACACAGTTTTCCCGGAAGTGAATTTAGTGAGCTGTTCCCGGAAGTGAGCTTTAATTTCCTCAGTGAGTTCAGTCCTTCGGAAGAAGTATCGCACGACAGTATGAGATGCTAACATTGGAGACTCCATTAACATTTCGATATATAAACATCAATTAGGTTGTCTGGTCTCAATTTTCCCCAGCCACATGATGAGCAAGACAGCTTGAATCAGCAGCGATGATAAAACGCACAAGTTTCTTCTCGACCTAGGCCGGACCCGAGAGGCATCCACGAACACAAAGATATGATGCTCATGAATAATGAATGACCCTAAATGAATAATCACTACCATTTAATGAGCACAGATAAATATTCATTTTCTCTGGAAGGGGAAGAACTGCTCGGAGACCTAAATTGGTTTCTGAGACTGGCATGCCAAAACAACATCAAAGAGAAAGTTTAATAGAAACAAAAGTCTTCCGGTAAAACATGACTATGGCATGGTTGAATTCTTATTTCTCCTTTCTCACTTGTACATCTTGTAGAAATATGGTCATTTAAAATGACTACTCTACATCTTAAAAGAGAGGAAGATTTATTATGAAAGGGTTTACTTCCTGGTGAGAGGTCAGCTAAAACGATTTATTAGCCAACAGCTCTTCTGAGCTTGGTTAAGCACTTTCATTACCTGGTGTCCTTTTCTTTTACTTATTTTTAGGAGAGAATGATAGATAGAAACTGCTTTAAGCATTAAGTAGAAGAAAAGTTTAATTAAAATTAGGTCCATTCTTGGAATAAAGCCAAGCCTGAAGGAGCAAACCTCTCGTCACTTCAAACCAAGAGGTTATTGAAAAAACAGGAGGAAAAGTTCTGCTTATCCCACCTTCCTCCCTGGAGGCGTCTTTAATTATTTTCATCCATCCTTCTAAATCCTCTGGTGATCTGTGCCTCCTGACATCATGTAAAATGGATGAGAGCAGTTTAGGTGGCATGCTAAGCATTTATTCAGTTTCCACAGGAAAATCACATTCATGTCAAATGATGATGTATTACAGATGAAGGATGCTTGAGAGAAGCAAAGGGGATTGTTTTGCTACACACGGGTTTCTTTGAATGCCAAGAGAGAACTTTAGACTTACAGCAAATCTAAACCAGTGCTAGCAATACTTACCAAAGTCATAATAAATGTCAAATTTAAAAACATGTTTTTAGTTTTTTCAAGTTATATTTACTTCAACCTAAAATGCAACAAAAATATCATCTTTCAGATGTTTGACAACACTCAAAAAATGCTGGGTTTTAACCAATTATTGGGTCAAATATTTATATTTTCTGGGCTAATTTAACCCAAAAGATGGGTTTGTCCCTTTTTGACGCAACACTGGTTGAAAACAACCCACCTTCTTTTGAAGTGTACACTCAAAATAATGCTCAAAGGGTCAAAAAGGGACAAACCCAAATGTTAGGTTGTAAATGAGCCTGGTTTGTTTCAACAAGAAATACTGGGTTGTTTTAACCCTTTGTTGGGTTAAATATAAAATTTTCTTGGTAAATTAAATCCAAATGCTGGGTTTTACCCTTTCTGACACACCTATGTGTTGAAAATATGTTTATTTAGTGTATATACATATAGCAAAAGCACTTGATTTGGAAAATATGCACCTCCCTATTTAACATATCTTGATATGTATTAAAAGATATGTTTTAGAAGATGTATTAAAGATTTCAGGCACGCATTTAGTGAACATAACATAAAAGAAAAGCCCTTGAGGTTTTACACCGTCATTAAAATGCAGTCAACAACCCTCAGAGCAAAGTGAGGCTTACACACAACGAATACATAACTGGCAAATAAAGCATATTTGCAAACACATGCACACAAATCCGATAAAACCTTTGTTTTTCTTTTCGTAAAATCTTTTTGCTCCCCACAGCAAACTATTTTATTTCAGAACGAACAGAGCGGCTAATCCTAACGGAAAACAAAAGCAACACTTCAGACAGATCAGAAAACATAATGTTCTGCTACTGAATATATTGCATTTAAACAATAGGGACAAATTTTACATAAGTGTCATGTAGACAGAAGTATATACTAGACATTATGGAGGACGAGCCAATATGTGTAACAAAGTCGGTCTGTGGTGGTCTGTGCTCTCCTGTGGTGTGGGTGAACGCCTGTGAAGACACAGGACTGAAGACAGACACATGGATCAGTCAACATGTGATCCATCAGTGCAGTGCTAACTTGTAAAGCAAATTTAAAGCAGCATGGGGATTCTGCAGAAAGAGCTGAAGAACAGTCTGGATCTCCACATCTCTCATTCTGATCAATAATTAAACAGCAGACGTCCACTAATGAGGACCTCATGCTATTTGGGAGATAACACTTTAACAAAAGTACTACACACACACACACACACACACAAAAAAGAAACTTACTATCACAAAAAAGGTTGTGCTGATCGACCAATGCACCATCACCAATGTCACTGGGTTTAAACTAATACATGGTGTGAACGGGAATCGCTTCGATTTATCCCGTTCACAATGAATATTCAGTCCAGGCCTTCAATAATCTGTCTGTCTCTACCTGAGCTTCAATCACATTTTTTAAAGCCCACCTCTCCCTCCTTTTCATGCCATTCCTCTTTGAAGCTTGACAGTTTTGTCTTCATAATTCCCTTTCCACGTTTCCTTTCTTTCAAGTCTGGATGGCTTTTGATGTCTCCTTAAATCTGTTCTACTCTCCAAGGGTACAATATTCATCTCTATAACCTCAAACCTTAAAACGTGCAAATGCACAATAGATAAAATAAATCAAATTCACTGTAATTAATAATAAAGATGATTAAGAAACATAAGTACAAGGTTCTTATCTTTGTGTGAAATGTTTCAATCTGGCAAGCGGTTGATAACATTTCATTACGTCTTTTAAAGAAAGATGTTGACGTCGGCAATAAGGATGGTTACTGACCACATCCATCAAAACAACAACTTTCTCGCTCAACCCTTGGGTTTAATGGGCTTCATTAATCAGACTGAAGTCCCACCTATGACAAAGACCTGTCTGACACTGACAAATTCACCTCACGACTCAGGGTAATGACATAGCAAGTGCTTATACAGTAGATATGCACGGCAGCCTATGATGTTTCATGTATATGACAAGCCATTTCGAGCTCTTTAATAGTTGACAGACACCGCAGAGATTGGCAAAGTCTGTGCTGAATATTCTCACATGGCACCGATTTTTGTTACTAAAGGTAACCATTCTGGCACTGTGTAGTGATAAACTCTCTTAAATCTTTTTTGTACAGGAATATGATCAATCACTGCAGGTATATGTGCGTGGAAAATGGACAAGGAAAAGACTAATCTTGTTGTATATTGGGTCCAGCATCTGTAGTGAGGCATTAATGTTGTAGGATTAGCACGGCTTTACTGTCATACTCCCGTATTCGGCTCCGTTCTGATGGAAATAGCACACACACATACACAGAGACAGCAGAAGAGCCGCGATAAGCTTATCATACATCACCACAACCACGAAGCTTATCTCATTCAACCGCAAACTGACTTCTGCTTGTACTGTAACAGTGATGGAGAATGCAAGCGGGTTGAGGAAATCTTCAGGGGACATTACTGAAGCAGGTGAACCCGATTAACAACACACACAGACTTGTATTCAAACACGTTCCATTGAACCACAGTGACGTCACTTTTATCCCAATTCAGACGAATCATAATTATATATACTGTAACTCATAAACACACACACATGCAGGCGCAAACATTTGCCTGCATTTCTTATTCTCATTTACATTACACTTCATTACCCGGCAGTACAAAAAATGTCATTAAACATTTATGCATTTTGCCGATGCAGTATTTTAAATGACATACAGTGCATTAAACATCCCATAGGTTTGATTGGTTTATATATTCCCATCACCAGTCAAACCCATGACCGTGCCATTGCTAGCATCATACTCTAGTTGAGGTACAGAAACGCTCAAATCATTGTTGCACGTATAACAGTTACACTTACTGTAAAACTGGCCTGTGCTCTGACCTCTATATGTTTTATCTGTCATGAGTCCAGATCATTGCAGCTGAACATCCGATTCAGATAAACTGGAAGTGGATGGTAAAGACACTGAACATCAACTCTTAAAGAAACAGCAATTACAAGAGTTTTCCCGTGATTTTGTTATCTCAATGATTTACACACACACATGCATGCACGCACGCACACACACATGAACACTCACACAAAATGTTTTATGGGTACTTTCCACAGATAATGATTTTTATACCGTACAAACTATTCTCCCACCAAACCATCACACTACCTTTTTACATTTTCACATAAACATTATTTAGTTTGATTTATCAGCTGTCAATTTGACAGCATTTTATTTATGTAACATTATGTTATTTATGAAAACAGCCCAGTGTTTATGGATTGTGTGTCATTTGTAAGAGAGACTGTAAAATATGTATTTTAGTTATGAAAGTGCATATTTTTGAATCTTGTGACCCCGCTCTTAGCTTTCAACTAGTTTAGCTTTAAGGAATCCCATTTTGTATTCTTAAATACCTTCAGGGAGACCCCAGGTATCTACATTGAAAATCCTGAATGAAAAAAGACAACTCGAGCGAGAGAGAGAGGGAGAGAGAGAGAGGTAGAATAGGGCAAGATAAGCAGCATATGATAGAATAGGATGTGGTATATTACACTTCAGAAACACTTTAGATCAGTCCATGTACCTTTCAAAAGAAGGGGCAAATTACTTTCTGTCTTGCTATCACAGAAGCCTGACACAGATATTTTCCACTACTAAGTACTATAGACATGAACACTTTTGCGGCGAATGTCTCACACTAAAGATCCAAAGCCCACAGCACACACACCAACAGCATCTCTCTCTCACCCTGAATGTTCTGAAGAGTTGGTTTTATGTTGTTTAGTTGTCCTAGACTCTTGGTTGCTGGTCCTGATCACTCTTAGGACATCTCTGTCACGCATACACGTGTATGTTTGTGTGTGCGTGCGTGAAGTTATGCTGCAGGCACACACAAACATTAACAGGGGCATGTCACAGTTTGTTAATATATTTTAGCATTTAGCAATATTTTATTTTGAATGGGGAGCTTATTAAAATATCTTCAAATCTTTTAAAAGTTTCAAAATATTAAAAATTGAGCAAAATAAAATCATTGTTTAACAGGACACATATAGAAATAATAAGAGAATTGCATTACAAAATCTATAGTAAAATGAAATATGTAATGTAATAATAACATACCCAAGCAACAGTCTTGCTAAAAACACAGAAGTGCTGGGTGGGTTGAAATCTATAGCCAAATCCACATAAACACACACAACACACACACGATGAAGCTGAGTGTTAAACTGCCAGCGTGAATAACAAGCAAGCACGTGCACTCATGTGCGGGATATTTCTCACACTCTTCCCCCTCTCATTTAAGACACAGGCTGTACTCATGCGGGTGACAGGCCAAACTCCGGCTGTCAAAACACACGCACGCGGCAGGGGACGAGCCCGACTGAGACAAACAAAACAGCGCGGACCACATCAGTCGCCATTCGCGCTCTGAGGGCGAGATTTTTAAACAGCTTGTCGCATATTAGCTCACAAAACAACCCAACAACATAAATTATGAAGAAGGGATGTTGCTGTCCTGTAATTCGTCCGAAAGACATTCAAGTTTGTAGCTCATCAGAGAGACAAAGTCTATTGTTTGGCTGGTTTTAATGTGTTTTGGGACAAATGGCTTTTGGATTTAGTTAAAAGGGTTTTAGGTTAGGTTATATACATATATATATATATATATATATCCCTTAAAAACAAGCTAAAAGATTACATTAGCCAGTATTACTTTGGGTTACCAGTAAAAGAACAGTTACTTGGCTAAATTTAAATGGGACAAAGTTATACGACCCATTCAACAAATTGTTTATTTAATAAAATTAGTATAAAATAAAATTCAACAAATTGTTTTATACAGTTTTATTCAATAAAATATTAATATAAATTAAATTAATTCTAAATAGTTATATTATTATCAACTAGCCAGACCGATTAACAAACAAAACGATGTTAACTTCGGGCCAGGCGTGTGCGTCCGATGAGACCGTCTATAGCTGCATACGACCAAAAGCAAAGTATTAAAACATTTCAAACAAATACAGACAAAAATTAACATTAACTAATATTATTATAGTATATTGAACATACTCATAGACATAATTTGTTTACGTCCAAAGTCCAGGTCAGTTCTAACCTTCTATAAAAAAAAACATAAGTTATAATAAACTGTTTTATAATAAAATGTAAAAATTTGGAACTGGAATTGTGTCACGAGTTCACATTTCCAAAATCATTTTCATGACATTTCCAATACATAATATTTACTGAGACCTGTAAAGTCATGCACACACGCCGTGTTGGACCACATGACACTGTACGCAGCAGTGCAAACCCCAGGGACAAACCTGAAAAAAACAAACAAGCCTGATGGAATCCCACAACCTGCTCATTCAAGACCCCCCTCCCCGCACACAAAAGAGAACCATGCCAGTGGTGACACTGTAGCCGAGACAGACATCCTTAGAGACACTCATCTGACAGTAAAACCTGAGTGTTCCGCTTGGCTTGTGATCCTTCTCCTCTAACCTGTGTATGAAGATACTTGTCAAAGCGTGTGTTCCTGTGTCTACTGCCCACAGCACATACAGGTACAGCACATTGAAAACGCACACATTCACAACATGAAATCTCACAATGCACAAAACATAAAGTGATTCATTCACACAAATCCATATCATCATACATAAATACAGCATTTACAGTTGAAGCGTCAAATGTAGTGGTTAAGTGGAATAAACTCCTTTACCGGATTGGACAGTTCCAGTCCTTGATGCCGATTGGTCCAAAATCAATAGTCTCAAGTGTCTATATCAACCCTTAACGCAGAAGTTAAAGAAAGCAGGCACATTCACACACACTCGCATATGCTCTTTTTAATTCTCTTACAAACATTCAGCTTGAGTTTAAGAGAGCGTTTGAGGCAGAGAAAATGATAGTGTGCAGTTCACACTTGAACGCTTCTGAACGTTATAATTGAATCCATTAATTCACCCTTACCTGAGCCAACCAGTTTATCAGCACTTTCTGCATGACAACTTTAAACTCACAGAGTCACACATTTCCAGAGCAAAAGCTTTAATTGAGGTCAGATTTTTTCTTTTTTATGTTTTAGGAATATTTCTAAACATTCATATTGCTCACTTAATTTGGGATAGTTTGGGGTGGTACCGACATGCTGGGTGTAAGATCATGAAATGTAAACTACAACATTATGATTATAAATGTAAAATGTACAATACAAAAAAAAGAAGGAGCCTGAAATAGGTGAGAGAAGTAGGTGAGAGCTGTTCAAGCACGGATAACCACTGCAATGACCACTCAGTTAAATTAAATGCCAACTTAAAAAGAAATCCCTTAAAGCCACAATATGGAAGAATTTTGTTGTGAAATATCCAAAAATCACTTGCAAAGTGTGATATATTTCATGCAGTTGTGTACTTACATTATCCCGAATGTTCCCAAGAATGTGCAAATCCAGAGAAATTCCTATTTAAAATAATGGCCCGTCCCTTGTCTCCCTTGTATTAGTTGCATATCAGTGACTTAATATCTGGTGCTCCCCAATACCCTCAGTTTCCGGTTTCAGAAACTACGGCAACACGCAAATGCGGAAGTGGTTATACAGCATCTGTGTAACCCCCGTATACAGCATACGGAGCATTACATTCCACGTTTTTTGCCAGCTAATTCATTGCGATGACATAAAATACAATTAATTCATTACCTCATCCGTGAACATGATGGGCGATCTCCATACGCCTCTGGATGGTGAAAACGACATGTCCCAAAATTCCACCCTCCTACATTACGTAATTTAGCTTTGCTTTTTGTTGTTGTTTTGAAAGTGCGCCATCTAGCGGTCCAAAACAACATATTGTGGCTTTAATTCACAGTTTTTTTTAAGCTGGGTTCAGGGGGGTTTTGACTATGGGAGACGAAAACACACATTTGCAAAAAAGTCTGACGTAGCAAACATTTACATTAAAAATGTACATGACTAATCCGGAAATTAAGTCTTTTCGGCCATCCGCTTGAAAAACTTGCTGGAAACGTACATACTTTTTTGCAAACTTTCAAAAGATTTACTTCACTTTTGGATGGAAACCCAGCTATTGCCTCTCATTATAACACCCACTAACAATATGAAATTGCCTGACCCAAAATTTAGGACGTTTACTCTGTATTAGAGAGATCATTTCTGCAAACTATTACATAAAGTGGAAGAAAGAAAACTGGCAACAGCAAAAAGAGGTGAAGTGATGTTGCTACAGTTTAACTTTGTAGTTACTAAAATACAAACTAAACAAAAATCAAACCATAAATGTAAACACAACACCATCTGGTCCAAATCTGGCCTAATTTTCCCATCCAAACTACAAGTACAGAGTCCAAACTGCTGGATGAAATTATTTAGGCTGTAGTTCACACCAGTGATTTACACAGTAAATCATTATTTGTGGATGATCACAGTCTCCTGACAAACACAACTAAAACACTCTTATTTTCCCATTAACACTTACACCAAGCCAGACAATACCACGCTCTGGAGACAGGGCTGAAGGCCACGTGGGGTTAACAAAGTTCACCATGAGCCTGACAATGATGAATTGGGGGAGAGAGACAGAACTCAAGGGCGGTAAGAAGAACGTGCTAGTTGAAGCATCTGGAAATGACTTGTGTCAGCAGACGCGACACCAGATGAACCTGAGATCATTTCAGCACAGACTGGAGACATTATCACTGCAGCCAAGATGTTCAAGAACTCTCACATACTTTTTATATCGCTGAAGTTGTGACTAAACAGTGCCGGGACCTATTCACTTGCATCACCAATGCATGTCAATGGGAACCACAGTTGTTCGGTTACCAACATTCTTCAAAAAATCTTCTTTTGTGTTCAGTGAAGAAGAAAAAAGTCATACAGATTGTAAATGACCGGAGGGTGAGTAAATGATGACAGATTTTTGGGGGGTGAACTATCCCTTGAACTATCTAGCCACAGTTAGGTCTCAACGTTCAAAGATTATCCTCAAACTTCTTTAGCGGACGACATCTGACTTCATCGTAGATGTATTTTTGAGCTACAGTATAACACATTAGCATGTGAGCCCACAGGGATCAATAGTTTTCCAACAGACTGACTGTACAGATGTAGGACTGTGATGGATCTGGAGCTCCAGTGGTTATTGAAACAGTGTGAAGATAAAAGTCTGTGAATTTTGACGGCTGTCTCTATTTTGAAGGGCTCGATGTCTCACTGTAGGTTAGGTAGAAACAGACAGGTAGGATGGAGATAACTTCATGACTCATATCAAACACTGACCACCCACACGTACTTTGAAACACTGTACAAAACACTGTTGCTTTTTATGCTTTACCTGCTTACAAAACAGGAAAAATGTATTAAAGGGATTCCTCTCTCTCTCTCTCTCTCTCTCTCTCTCTCTCTCTCAAACACACATTCTCATTGCCAGGCAAATCGTTTGCAGTTCTACTTACAGTCTTATCACACTTTCCATCTTCTCTCTCTAGCATGTACACCGACTGTCTTTTCCCCCCAAAGCATCTGATCAGTGGGGTGAAACGGTTAATGTGATTCACATACAGTACGCTGACTCTGAAAGAGAGTTTGTGGGGTGAATCAGTTGTGTTACAGCACACTGAGAGCTAGAGGTTTATAATTCTCTATTGCTAACAGTATCTTCTCTCCCTTCTAAAGCTCTCAGTGAATCAAACCTCTCAACACCCACAGTCTCTGATATAAAACCAACATGAACTCTCCATCACCCTTTACATACAAACACACACTCAGGCTTACTATTCACCCAAACAGTTCAGTTCACCAAAAAATGAAAAATTCTGACATCGTTTACTCTCCCTCGAGTTGTTCCAAATCTGTATAAATGTATTTGTTTTGATGAACACAGAGAAATATATTTGGAAGAATGCTTGTAATCAAACAGTGTTTGGCCACCATTGACTAGTAGGAAAAACCCATCATATATTCCTTTGTTCTGTTGAACACAAAAGAAGATCTTTTGAAGAATGTAGGAAAGCAAACAGTTCTGGGGGCACTTTGACTACCGTTGCAACTTTTCTACAGTTAGTAAAATCCACCTAGAGATCTACTTTACTAATGTGAGTTTAAACACATGCACGCATGACAGTTTTGTTTCTGAAGTGTCTTCTTAACAGAACATCTCTTATTCTCAAATGCACACATAAGGATGAGCATTACTATTCACTACAGCGTGGGCAAATCTGCATAAACCCTTCACTCTTACAGACAGACAGACAGAATATGAATAGTTTAAAAGAACGGAGCAATTGCCCTGACATGAGGCATCTTTCGAGATCAAACCAAATCCATATGAACACACATAGAGGATAAAATAGAACAAAGTAATTGTGAAATGAATGGAAATGAGAAAACAGCATAATACATTATAAATGAAGAGTTTGGTTCCAAAATGAGACTCAGATCAGAAAACCAGTTTTTTATTATGCTATCATGTTTTTATTGTGTTTTATTGTGTTAGCTAACAGTTTTTTTGTTATTATGGCTTAAATCAAAACAAACCAACTGCAGTGTGATTGATATTAATTGGAATGCACAATAAAAAACATGATTTTGGAAATGTATCTCATTTTGGAACCAAACTCTTCAAATGTTAGTAATATTAGGTAACCGCAATGTCAGACAGAGGTGAGTAGATGTCTTTCAGAATTAAAATGTTTATGTTGTATTCCTGACTGACTCAATCTCAGACAGGCCAGACCGCTCAGATTTTCAGTGAGAGCAGGATGCTTAAACAGAATCTTGCTTACACCTCTAGAAAACCGGACCCATTTAAAGCCAGTCACTGGTAAGGTACATTCATTAGCTCATGTCACTTTGATGAATAGTTTTATGAAGTCATTCTCAAGCTTATTGGGCTCGGGGTCATAGACATGGTTCACAGTTGATCTAATTTACACAGCGAGAACAATGAGATGAGACTGCGGCGGTGAGGGCACCTTCGACTAAATGGGCCTAGTGGAGCGTCTTATTGAAGAGTGATTTAGAAGACCCACCAATAGCGGTAAGATTAACAGCAAATTTAAATCAATGAACCGCAAATCTCCTGTGTAACAAAGGGCCAGCGTTAAACCAAATTCAGCTCCAAAGCCTGTGAAACCAAATAGAGGAAACAATGACCAATCGCTTTCTTAAGGAACAATGGGTCTCATTCACTAATAATTGCGTAGATTTTTCGTATTTATACGCACATTTGAACCTCCAACGAAAACTTTCCGCCTAATTCACAACAGGTGCGTACGTACATGAATTTGTTCTTAACCTCGTCCTAATGTTAGTGAATTTGCAGTATTCTAAATGAGGGGCCGCATGCAAGCGTTTAGTTATTTGCAGAAAACACACCCAGTCCATGCCCATATTACGGCTTTCCGCCAAACTTTTCCTTTACCACCTGTCGTCATTTAATAAAGCGCTGCTATGCGGAGAAACCTCGCAGCTCGAGCTATAGTTTAACGCAGCTTTTATTATTCTTTCAATGTATATGATTGTAGCGAAGAAGGCGGGAGCAGAGCCGTCAGACAAGGAGGCGGGGCCGGTGGCGTGAGTGATAATGGGTATCAGCTGACGGAGGATTTCTGACAGAGGAGATCGGAAGCATAAAAGGACGAGCGGCAAAATATACGACGAGAGAGGACCGGGCCCGGACATGTGTTTAAGTTTGTATTTATGTTCTTGTGGCCGGCAGTCGACCGTGAGGTGGCTGCCGGCCCTTTTACTTCCGTGTTTTGTTTGTTTATTTTGATTAAAAGTTTGTTTAAATGTTCGCCGGTTCCCACCTCCTTTCTTCCCCACTTTGAACTGTATTATATATAATCACGCGTATGTGTTTATTTAAATTTAAAAACATTTCATTATTGTAATACAGTTCAAAGTGGGGAAGAAAGGAGGTGGGAACCGGCGAACATTTAAACAAACTTTTAATCAAAATAATTATTTATTTAAAATATATAACTATTATCCTGAGATGAAACATGCATTTTGTCAAGGAAAGCAAGAGACTGGTGATTTTTGCGTACGTGTGCTTTCAACTGTTCCTATCTTTTCTCTTATATTTAGAATACATTTTAGTACGAAAGTTTTTGTGAATCATGATTTGTTCATGAAAGTGTTCGTGAAAGAGACCCAATGCCTTTCCCTGGCTAACTTGGATGTCAAAAAATACATTCCTGCATTTGGGCGGAACAAAACAAATACAGACAAACTGAACAACAATACGTTACAATGTAATATTTTAACCACACAAATCACAATGTTCTTTAACATCTTCATTCTTTTACAGTACATATTAAGCAGATGTGTAATGTTTTAACTGTAAAACAAATCATTATTGCCATGTTGGCATCTAGTTTGAGCGAGATGATTTTTGACACCGAGAACAAATACTCAACGGTCTGCAGCAGGCCTGAAATTGCAGGTTCAAATGAAACATCACACACGCGCTCTTAAAAGCTCCACAGTCACTTTAAATGAGTACTGCTTGTGTTCCATTCCAACCTGATCACAAGCCCAGTTCCTGCTGCTGCTGCTTCGTTCTGTCATGCTTCACAGACACCACACACAAATTGGCTGTAAATAACAAAGTACTATTGTCTATTAATGGAGCAAGAGAGCTGTCTGCAGCCAGATGTATAATGGGAGAAATTTGGACGGACTGAGATAAAGGACTGCGAGAAAGAAAAGAAAAACAGAGAGATTTGGCAGCGAAGATGGAAAGGGGAACATTGTGTTTGTTTTTTTCTAGCTTTTTTGACTCCTACATGCAATTATTTAAACCCAACTTGTAAAAAAGCATGTTTGACATCTCGAGTTATGAACTTGCATTATTCATACAACCAGAATTGCCATCAACAAAAATACTTTATGGCGAAGTGATCCCATTTAGTGATTCCGTTTTTAAACTATTAGAAAATTACAATGAACCACATAATTTCAGCTTCACAATCTCTATGTGGTCATAATCGGTATAACAAACTGCTGTATACATTTATTTTGACCAGACTAAGAACAAAACAGGTACTGCAAATCAACTGGTAATGCAGTTTAACAGTCTTGGACCACTTTCTACAGCCCAAAATCGACAGACTTTAAACCATTACCCTTTATATTTTCTGTCATTTCCATTCAAAGGTCTCGTGTGGTCTATGAATTGCGACATTCTGGATTCTGAAATGTAATCCCGTCTGAAAGTTTAACATGAACAAAGTGCCTTTATAACCACTAATGCGGTAATCTTTAACCCAGATGAAACTTGCTAAAAACATTATAGCATTACGCTAGTTAAAAAAGTCTTGTCTTTTCAAACCTGTATGACTTTCTTTCGTCTGCAGAACACAAAAGAAGATATTTTGAAGAATGTTGATAATCAAACAATGGCCGAACCCATTTACTTCTATTGTGTTGGCACAAAGTTAATGGGTACCGTGTTGTTGGGTTACCAACATTGACAATAGGGTGAGTAAATAATGACTTTTGGGTGAACTATCCCTTTACATCACTGGCTGCAGCTAAAGTAAAATAGAAACCTCACTGAATGAAAGCTAAGATAAAATTTGGTCAGAACACAGTTGATTCTTGTCTCTAGCTATTTGTAGCGTGGCTTTAAACCCCGACAGGTTTCTGGGTGGCACTGTGATCCATGATTATGTGTATTAGGTTTAATGGTCTCGAGCAACACTAAGTGAAAGAAAATTACAGTGGAGCGGTTTGTGAGAAATGAGCACAGCTGTGTCCACTGGGTAAAGAGGTTAGTGTTGAAACAACAGACAATTAAAGAACCTTATAGCTACATACCAGACTAAAAACCATGTATACAAACACGCACACATAACTTCCGAGAGATTTCACACAAATAAACATCATGCTGTCTGGGGACTTCAGGTCTTGATATGCAGATTTAAAGAGGCTTTCTCTCCAATACTGTATGTTTTATGGCCTTATATTAAACCCTATTAAACAATACGCTAAATTGAGATTCCCTGAAGTTACACATAGCCGCTCTATATCGTATATATCAGATGTATGGCCATATTGTACGGTGACAAAATCTCAACGTTAACAACTAGTGCCTTTTAACCACAATCCTCAAAGCTATGAGCTCTTAGGGGGCAAAAATCCCCACCATGTGCGTTTAAAGCTCTTTGCGGCGCAGTGGCAGAGCTTTTATTTACAGTGCAGAGACTAATGGCCCTGGCACAGCCTGTCATTTCATTAGCACAAGGAGGTCTGTCAGAAACATATTACTCACCACAGGCTCTCTCGATGCATTGTCCACGAGGAGATAAAACACAAAGTGAGGGAGAAAGTGTCTTACGTAAGCAATCCTATATTGGTCAGAAAGGTCGACCATTGAACCAACCAATTTCATGAAAGTGCTGAGCTGCTGAAATACATTTTACATTTACATTACAATTTTGCATTTGGCAGAGGCTTTTATCCAAAGCGACTTACATTGCATTATACTATACATTTGTTTCTAAGTATGTGAAATCCCTGGGAAGCTTTAATCTTAGCGTTGCTAACGCCATGTTCTAACCCATGAGCCACAGGAAAGCATCATTTTGAAGGGTTTGCGGTACAAAATCCGAAAAGCATAATTGATAAATGAAGATTTTGGATAGCTTGGATTATTCAGAAGCATACAGGAAATTAGGAACATTCTCATCACAGAGGTCAAGGAAAAATGAGCTTTCCAATTCCCTGTGACACTCTTGCCACTTCCTGTTCACGATGTGTGTGGCTGACGGCAAGCTAGGCTGGAAAAGGGGAAAAACGTCAGTCTTCAGGTGCTTAATGCATATAATCGACTGGAAGCAGATTTAACCCCTGACAGCGTGCTATTGTGCCGAATGGAGCTCAGTGGAAACTGATACTCTGGGGTTCAGCTCCGTGGAGCCCACAAAGATGAGATAAACAGAGTAATTGCTTCAGCACACTCTCTCAGATCAGCAGAGCAATATGGGGCCATACAGCACATCCGTTTTTTAGCCAAGACATACATCATGTCCAATAAATGCCACAGGCAGACAAAGAAAAATGAAGATTAGTATACGGTTTTGCCAGCACAATAAATCAGTTAACTGATTGATTCAAACAAAGGAAATCCAAGTGTTTTTTTCTTGGTTTTATCACTGTAAGTGGCACCATTAAGCAGGTGGAAATCAACAGGGACCCGGGAATACAATATTATATTGATCACTTCATTCTTTGTCTCAATTTGAGTTTTGGTTGTATACAAATGGGGTGTTTGTTGACCTGGAATGCTATGCTTATTAACAAAGTAGTCAAAAAATATAAATATATATATCCCCGAAAAACACTCAACAAAAATATCACAATACATTGAAATATAGATTTTTCACCACCACCATTATAAAGCAGAGGAAATCAGAACAGACACGTTTTCTTAATAGATTCCAGTAAATGTGACATCACTTTCTTCCTGCTGATCCATCTTTCAAAGACACAGTCGAATGCTGCTGCAGGTTTACAGTCCTTCCAGTAATATTGTGACTCAACTGGAAATTCTCTAAAAGATTTCATGGCTCAGAGGTTTACAGCAGAAATGATATTAACAATTATGATCATGCATCTCTGGAGAGGTTTTATAATGGCTTGTTAAGGGAGTCTAGTCTCTCCAAAACTGTGTGTTTAATGGACTTCAACGGTCAAAAATAGTGCACATCTACAACTATTACAGACAAGAGATGAGGCAGGGGCGGTTCCTGACTATACCAGATTAAATCCCTGATCATTCGTGCAAATCAAAAAAGATGTAAATATTGTTTCATCGGACTAGGTCACCAGACACGGCCTAAACTTTAATAAAAATATAGAAGAAAATAATATAAAAAAATCTTTATATTTGTTAAAATAAAATATCATCTTTTATATTTCTATTTGAGTAATTCATAATTTGACAATGAACATCCAAATAAATTGTTTTAGAGGGAACAAATGTTTCAGATTTGCGTTGTAGTAATGTGAGGGGAGAAACTACAGAGGGCCAAACAGTAAATCAATGAATGACAGATTTAAAGTGAAATTAACCAATCATGTCATCCCTCTAAATGGGTGGGGTTTGTTATGACTAACTTCAGCCCACTTTAAGAAACACTAACAATCATGATAAACTAACTAGCTTCGTCCAATCCTTTTAAAACTTTCTGTTTACTGATATCAACACAATATTGGCCTAAAAATAATTGGAAAAACTAAACGAAAAATGTAAATGTTGCCTCATAAATAAACTGCAGGCACTAAAATTATAATAATAAACAAAAACTGATTTTACAATCATGAAATGACAAAAATAAAATGACAAAATTGCTAAACTTTAACTTAAATTAACATAAAAAAAATGTAAAAATAAAAGCTAATTTAAAATATTCATAAAACTACAAAAAAATTTAAAACAAATCTTTAATACCTGAAAAAGATAGTGGAATAAAATTCAGTAATCATCAAAACGTCAATTAAGATCTAATAGTTTTAATAGTCACTAGTCAAACCCCATTTCTAAATAAGGGACTCACAACTGTATTCTGTATTCAGATGCTATGCAAGCGTATCCAAATAATCTGCAAATGAACAAGGACATGAACAGCGATCAGCCGAGGTGTGAGGAATTGTGGGAATTCTAATTCATTAGCGGTGATGTTAAATAGCTCTGCTGCTCCCTGATGTCTGCTGGCGTACACAAACACACAAATAAACTCACTGAGACACACTCCAACAAGAGACCCCAGGCAGACTGTGTGTGTGCCAGTGAATACTAAAGCAGACATAATCCGCATGTATAATTGACAATGAGGTGAGGGTAGTCTGTATGCGGGTGATGGGGGAGTGTGTGCGTGTGTGAGGTTGGCACCGGGGGCGTGGGAGGGCAGATCATCTTGAACGGGAACACACGAGAGAGGAATGGCAAAGCAGTCAGTAATTATTTCTAAATCAATATTATGACAGCAGGGGAGAGGAACGCATGGTCAAATCCTAGCCTGCCAGATTTCCGTCAGCTTTAGTCCTTTGAACATCTGTAAACAGTGTAAACGCTCTCTCTCTTTGTGACTCTCTCTTTTCTTTCTCTCTAGTATGATTGATTACAGTGATACTACAGATTCTGGGGAGGAAACAGGTATCGATCAGACATCTTAATGCCTGCACCTCTTTTGTTGTGATCATTGCAAAGCTCACTTTAAATACACACAAGGCTCAGCTTTATAACACAGAATCTGGCCTTATTTTATCAATAATACATCTGCTAAATCCCATACTTACAGAAGATGCTCTGACAAACCTGCATGTGAGCCCCGGGTCAATAGGAAACAGAAGAAGGATCTTGGGGAGATAGTCCAATCTCATACAGGCTAATTATGTCTGATAACTCATTTTTCAGCTCTGGCTCTCTCACCGCAGGGGTGCTCCCTAAACCCTGCTCCCTGCTGATCAGTGATGATAAAGGACTGGATTTCAAAATCTGATCTCACTCATAATTAGGGATCGGTATCGTTAAGATTTCATCAATATCGATACCGATACCGCTTATTGATACGACTGCTAATTGGTATTTATCAATACTGTTATCGATAAAGTTTCTTTATTACTGCTGAGCTTAAGAACGGCAGTTTATAAATGCTTCTGGGCAAACAGAAAATGCCACATAACAAAACGTCTGTGTGTTCCTTAGCACATCGCTTACGGCACTTAGCATGTGCATAGGAGCACATCATAGTTAAACATATATATTTTTCATCACTATGGTTATTTGGCTGGTAGACCGTATTTCTTTTTTTCCTTTCTGGTTTTAGGTCTTCATAAATTTAAGTACTATTTTCTTTCATTTACTTCAATTTACTAAAGTAATAAATATACAGTGGCCGGATGATTAAAAACAATGTTATAACTTGTTCGCAAATAAAGGACTTTTATTTTGGCGGGTTGGCGCAAAGGGGTGTTTGACGGAAGCTTCCTCCCTCGTTGTGAAATGCGGACGCTGAAAGCTCCACAAGCGCAACCATGCCACTCTTTCGCTCATAAACACCCAAAACAAGCAGATTACAAATACATCACGGAAATCATATAGCTGTAGATTTCACACATACGTCCATTCGGACATCATTCAGGGATGGAAAATGACAGGCAGCAGCAGCAGCCTGTACTTCGCCATTTAACACCCGAATACACAGAGATAAAACAACGCAAGTATCGATAACATTATCGTTTGTCATGAAGCTTATCGATACTCTGGTATCGACCCAATTATGCACCGGTCCAAAAAAATTACCGGTTCTCTGTACCCATCCTTTCTCATAATGTGCACATACATGCTGGACAGAAATCCACACATTTTAGTTTTATGTAACACACACATTTCATAGCCGACATTCTATGTATTCTAATACACAAAGTGCATACAGAGATATACACATATAAACACACAGACCATTCATCACATTGTCTTTTTTATCAGACGGTCAAAATCTTCTGCAAACTGGCTTTTGCCCAAATAGGATGTTTCTCCAGACAGGAGCAAAGATTTGTTTGGTTTAAAGGGCCGTTTGTTTGAGCTGCTTCTTAAATGGCATTCTCCTTGAGAATCTTCTTTCCCTTTTCTCTTTCAAGGGGCTGGACGGTAAACCCCCTATGCACTTCTGAATGCACTTTTGTGGTACAAAAAGGACCTCCAAGGTTGTTTCTGGAAACAGCAAAGATGAGGAGCTGAAAGCTCTTTAGTGCACTTCGTGACGGGACCACTTAACCTCCTAACCTTGACTAACAACACACACTAAACTCAGACAGAAATATCACACACTTTGTGCAAATGAAACGTCTCCGTACTGGCCCTCTCAAACACCCGGGCCATCATTCTGTGCTTACTCTTATAGTTTTTATCCTCTATTTCTTCTTTCTCTCCTTTTCCCTCTCGGCTTCCACAACTAAGAGCCAAACTCAGCAGTCCCACCTGAGCCCAAGGTCACAGCCTTGTTGGGGACACTCTGTAGGCACCCGTCTTCTCCCTGCTCATGCTGTTGCCACAGCATTATCTCACTCACAAGAACATTAATAAACCGTACGAGGCCAGATTCTAGCAAGGTCACTGCAGTCCGCCGAGATAAATCTCACAAAAACAACATTTATGCTAACATCACTGAACACATGAAATGAGGAAAATATGCTTATAAACCTTAATGGCATGTGCCCTTATCACCCAAACTTTCAATCATTCAGCTTAAACTGAATCTTATAAGCCAATGCTTGAAAGAAACAAAATGTATTGATTATACAATACCATTATACATTAAGAAAAAAATTATATCAATGTTATTTTAGAGGGAACATTATGTATATGTGTCATTGTTTTTATATATTTATTTTTAGGGCTTTTGCCATAATTAAAATATAAATTTGACAGACTTTTTGGATGTAAACAGCCAACAGTGCAGTGCTGTCAATATCAACAGTAATGTGGTTGTGTCACTAAAACTTTGCCATGTATTATGACACAATAAACCCGCGCATACACTGTATAATTAAAAAAACTGTGCCTGTTTATTGACAAGACTAATAAAAGAAGGTAAAGTAAAAAAGGTGGATTTGATCAGCAGCAATGTCTTCTGCTACATCAAAGGCTCATGTGAATCTCAGCAGGTCTGTCTGCTTCCTTCCTGATTAAAAGATGCTTCCATCTGTAACCAGGAACCTGCTCTGGGTGATATCAAAACATGTCACAATGACTCCATGATGCTACTGGAGATTTATGCATAGCTGACAGAAAACTGACATGTTTAACATTTCATCCCAGGGCTCGAAATTAACGCTTGTCCGCTTGTCCAGGACAAGTGAATGTTTTGTATGGGCAAGTGAGAGAGAATTTTACTTGCCTGAACGGACAAGTAACTTGAACAAAAAAATAATAACAGGGCTACGAAAAAATCATCTGTCAGTGCAAAGAATAATAAGAATAGGTGCATTAGACCAAGCTGCTTGTTGCTGTGTGACTATAATCAATGACGCACCGCATTGAGTCCATATAAGACTGTTTCTCAATTCCAACAACGCAAAGAACGGACTTGTGTTGTTGTGGAGACCGGTCTTGCGAGGCAGCATCGGAAGAACGAACTTGGATGGACGCACCGCAGTGACTTCTGGGACTTCAAGCAGATTCCATCGGCGCTCATGGCTGCATAAGATGCATCCTTGATATATCGTGAACACATCTGGGTACTTTCATGCATTCTCTGTTCATTCATTTTATCGTTTGAGTGAAGCTATCGTCAAGCACACACTAAAACTCTATTGTCTTCCCGACGACCCCTCAAAATAAAAGTCCCGTTAACTTGAACACTCAGACGAATAAATACTGTAGTAGTATTCGTTAAAAGAAAATTGTAAGTAAAAAAGTACCCTTGTAGTAAATTGATAAACTGTAGTAAACACTGTAGTATACTATCGTAAGTCTCAAAGGCACTTTTGTATCTAGAAATTTCACTGCAGTTTACTATAGTAAATAACACTAAAGTATACTACAGTCATTTATGTGGACAAATGTACCTCTATTGTATAGTAAAAAAAAAAGAAATACACAGAACTTAAAAAATGTAGGTAAACTAAAAATTATATGGCCCTGATTTATCCATCACATTAATGTCATTTGTCAGTTACCTGCCTATTCATGTGATGAACTGCACTTGTATATTTTTTAATGTTGACAACAGATGTTTTATACGTGTGCTTCAACTGTTTGGCCTGTGCTACAAAACTTTAAACCTCTGTAGCACCAGTGCTATGTGCAAAAAAAAGTTAACGTACAGCCCTGACACCACTAATAATTACTGCCTGCCTTTGTTCTATAGCAATCATGGAGAGTGTTAACAAATTTAGGTGGCCGTAGCGGACACTAGGTAAAACGCTTATAAGCAAAACTTGACCAATCAGGACCCTGAAACAATTATATTGACACTTCAAATGAAATATCATGTTTTATCTTCGGACAAGTTATATTTGTACTCTGACAAGTATATATCCGAAGGACAACCACATGACAATGATTAATGTCAAGCCCTGCAGCCAATCATATTTTATTATTTAAAAAATAATAAGAATTGGCTAAACACACATTTCTTTCGTCAACAACTGACACAATAATACAGACTCATATTTCTATCTCTTTCCCACTCTTTTTATCCTTTAAAAAATGTCTATATGTATTGTCCATGTATATGTGTTTACATAGCTTTGTGCAGTTCTATTGCACTTATTCATTGATGCCCTTTTTATGGCATGGATTGTAAGTCGCTTTGGATAAAAGTGTCTGCTTAATGCCTAAATGCAAATGTATCTCTTCTGAAAATCCAACCACAGGACACATTAAAACGAACCAGTGAAACAAAGCAGTGATTTAAAAATGTTTTCAAGAAATAGTGACTAGCCACACACAGGTAGTACTAAAGATATACACCATTCCTTATTCATAAGCATCTAAATTTTAACCTAAAACCATATAATGCCACGGAAAAATTGAGAGAACATTCCAAATTTTTATTTAATCAGCATTTCTAGATGTATTGTGGCCATTCCAGTTCTGTGTCTGTTAAATTTCAACAAATATTTCAGGAGTGAAATAAAGTCATCCAACAGTAATGTGAAAGTCTGACAGCATGACAAGAAACATAAAAACTGTGATAGACCTGCTATTTTGACCTGTTTCTACAGTTTTTATTTTCTGCAAATAGAAACAATAGTTTTATTTGAAATTTGGGAGAAATATTGTTAGTAATATTCAGAATGAAACAGAATGACGTTTTTACCTAAATACAAACCTATAAATAGAAAATTCATAATATTAAAAAATTCAAGATCATTTTTTTGTATTATTTTGTATAGGTATAGGAACCTGTATACATTGACACTGTGAAATGTATTCCACAGAAAACAAACCCTTTTAATGTACATGTTTTGTGTGTCAACTCTCCTTGGATGCAGTGGATACATGAATTTTATGAACAATAATAATAGTTTGTTTTTCATCAAGCTGTACTAATATCCAAATCATGAACTTTATAAATCTCCCATATGCTCTTGAATGATTTTTATTCCTACAGATAACATACAGTTGCTATCCACAGCTGTCATAAATTCCCATTAAATAAAGCTTTGACGGATTCACTGACATACCACAACTGTGTCCAAAACGCCTTGAGGCAAAATTCAACACTGCAACACAATACTGTTCACTACCTTAATGATTTTCAATCTAGGTCTGATCAATAGTAAATCATTCATCTGTTCAAATGCTGGAGGCAGCGAAATCAAAAACATAAAGCGAACACGCATCAACCTGGTTGCTGAATCCCAGAGAAATGGTGCTGATGCTGCTGTAGTAGAACTGAATACGGTACAAACCAGCAGTAAACATTACAGAAGGCCTTCAGGCGCTTCATCGAGTGAAGTCCTCTGGTGGATGCTGACTGACACAAACTGATTGCAGCTTGAATGAAATTGTGAGGAACAACAGAAAGGTCGAGAGGAAGGATGAGTCTGATTGTACCACTGATTTACAAACAGCCTGAAAATGAGTGCTATTGTAAAACGATTAGCTTTCCACTCCCAAAATTCATTTTTACAGACATACTGTATTCTAAATGATAACTACTGGATCTGAAGCTTTAATAAGCACTTCATACAGTATCTGCCACTAGTGATAGATAAATTCACATACAGAACATGCCACTAGTTGGCCTTAAAGATAATTCTTTTCGATCCAAAATGCCACTTTATGGCCTATCTGCTATAACAATTTTTACTTGGACTACGATTGAAATACACATAAAAACATAACACACATCTACTTCTCTTATGACCATAAACGAATCCTGCAGGCTAACTGGGTTCAAACCAGAGAAGATCAGAAACTTAATTAACCAACTGCAATCTGATTAGTCTAAGAGCCCAAGGCACGCACACAAGACGCATATGGATTCACACATACACAACAACAACAACCTCCCTCGTGGATCATCAGTTCTAAACCTGCACATTCAAGTGTTCTCATCCACGTTTTGCCTACAGAGGAAGCAGTAAACAAAGGCAACATGAGCCTGAAACAGCCGTTGAACCCAACCAGGAGACTTCTAAAGTGTCTGGCAGACTCTGCTGTGTGTCTATGGTAGATACAACTCTTCTTAGCCTAATGAAGATGAATCCTCCGGGTCTTTGCCCTTAAATCCTAGACATTAATCAGAACTGTACCCAGTAACCAATGGTTTCTAAAACACCACGTTTGGATCAACACAGGTCCTCATTTATCTGAATAGTCTACATCAATGGTAATTAGCTGAATGCTTTTAAAATATTTAAATACCTGCGTGAAAGTAGCGTATGGTGTGTGTGTTCGCATGCGAGCGCTTTTCATTTATTCAGCATCCTCATTGCCATAAGCAACAGCCTCCGACTATTGAAAATCCAATCAGGAAAGAGGAAAAAACACAGCAAGTGGCGTTCAATAACAGGCTTAATGAGTGTGGTATTTAGCCACAGATCAGCACGCTCACATATACACAGCACTGATTGGAGGAAACAGGTTTGATATTCCGCTCCATATATCAGTCGCATTAATATTACACTGTGTGTGTGGTATGTTCGTGATCAATCACTGTGGTGCTCTATCACAGCAGGAATGCTCGTTCAAATGCTGCCTTAATTATGGTGGTTTTGTTTGTGTGTGTGTGCTGGAGAGAAGCCAGTGTGCATATCAATGATTCCGAAGGCATATGGCTTAATGTCTCAGGTGCAGTCGGGATACCAGGGGTTTAAGGGACAGGCTGATTTATTAGACGAAAGACGCCAGATTAGAGAGGGAGAGAGAGAGAAAAAAGAAAGCCAGCTGTACAGTTGATAGCAAGCTAACATTAGTACTTTTCAACACAATATAACTGCATATTATCATACAGAAAATGTCCATGGTTGGATTACTGTGATGGAATAACAAATAAACATAAACATCATAATTGTATTATTATTTTGCTTGGTGCAGTGACACACACACGCACGCACGCACGCACACACACATTTATTTATCAAATTAAGACATTGCATAGACTTCTATTGTTTTTATACACAGCTAGTTATAAAAAACCATAGGTTCATGCAAACCCACACAACCTTAACCCTAAAAGAAAACTTTCTGCATTCTTACAATTTTGAAAAAAGCTTAATTTATTTTTATAAATTTACAAATGATGTACCCAAAGGGAGATTTGCTCAGATTTGTCAGGATTTGCTCACTTTTGGGTACAGATTTGTCCCCGAAAAGTAGTTAAGTGAGTACACACACACACACACATAGACAAACACACAGACACATGCACACATAGACAAACAAACACACACACACGTGCCAATGTTTATGAAATCATATTACCTCTTACAAGCAGTGTGTGCATTTCTCTTTCAAACACTTTCCACATGCAAACTAAACGAATCTGTCTTTTTTTATCATAATTGAAACTAAAACCGAATGCAGCACTCTTCCTGTTTACACTGTATCCAGTGATTCATTGCTATTGCGTTCTATCCTGTGATTGTGCCATTATTGGTTTAAAAAAAAACAAAATCCAAAACAAATGTTCTCCTTTTGGTATTCATAGCTTTCTTAAACAAACAGTGTCTGTTTTAGTTTCACAGAGGCACACGTTCCTATGGTGCCTCTGTGAGCCATAGATTTGTTACCGAGTGGAAGATCTGTTTGCACAGGGGTCAGTGAATTGCACTGTGAAAGAAGAGTGACTGATGACAGATAAGACGAGAGGACAACACAGACTGTAACAAAAGATACAGCTTCTCTTACCTTTCATTTGTCATGTCAGGTCCACACGTCCATGAGCAACGGAGAGTGACAAAGAGAAAAAGAGAGAGAGAGATTAGAACAGATGTTCCCACAACGACACAAGTAAAACACTGTCAAAAATCACATGTCAAAAAGTTTCCGCAACAAAATACTTGAAAGTTTCTACTTGAACGCTCGTCTCTCTACACAATACTATGATTCACCATGTGCTGTCAGTCATATAGTTGCTGCACATATTTGACATCGATCTGTCTCTGTACTATTACTGTAGTAATGATTGATATTGTGTATGATCAGCCGTCATGTCAAGCTGAATAAGGGCTACATCCTTCATTCCTTTACTGGCAATAATGCTGCCTTCACGTGCTCTCGGAAATTCGATAATTCCCACTATTCAGTACATTACAGCCTGTTCAGTGAATCTACATGTTACACAAAGATACAAATCTGAGTTTATGTTTCACGTGTTCAACAAGAAGATTTATAGACCAAGACATACAGAAAAGTGTCTGACAAGACCAAATAAAAACTGTAACTAAATGAACTATGAAAAAAATATTAAAAATATAAATTGATGACTAATAAATGAAACTGAAATTCCTCTGCATCTTTATTGCTTACTACATCATCACTATCAGCTGTGATGTGGTATTACCTATCTAAGAAAATGAACACAGCATTACGCACGCACGCACACACACAAACAAAAATCCCTCACTGGAATTTTCAAAAGCTGACAGTTTTTCTAATTAGAGCCTAAATACAGCAACAGAAGTGTTAAAACATCACATTATAAGGTGTTTAGTTTCACACTGTAACATTTGGTGGAGAGAGAGAGAGAGAGAGAGAGAGAGAGAGAGAGAGAGAGAGAGAGAGAGAGAGAGAGAGAGAGAGAGAGAGAGAGAGAGAGAGAGAGAGATAGTTAGTACCCTCGAGTTAGTTGTGGAGTGCTCAAGAGTCACCGGCCTAGTTTAAATCTATAAAGTTGAACTTCTAAATGAAAACAGAATATCTCTTCAGCATGAGGATGTTGTTTGGCCTTAATGAGAATGAAAGCGGAAATAATGGCTGGAACGAACACTCACTCAATGGAACAGAATCTCCTCTCATAATAATACCTATTCATTTCCCTTCTCAACCAGCCTGTAAACTGTCCGTCCATCCTGTGCACTGAAAACTCTCCAAGAGCTTTTTATAATAGAAAAAAGTAATGTTGCTCCGGGATGACATGAGCGTGACTTAATGATGACAGAATAAAGCTGAGGTTAAACAGAGCCCAGAATTATCTGAATTTCAAGTTTGATGCATTACACCACAGACAGCCCTCAGTCCAAGAATACTGACCTCAGATTTGGCCTGGAGAGGACAACACTGTGTATAATGACCAAGGATCTCTTATATGTTATACAACCATACCTTGCTGGAGCTGTTTTTCTTTCACTTCAGGCAGTCAATAAAAATAAAACATTTCAGGACACATCTTTACACATCTTTAATGTCATGTGTGCTTATTATTATGTAAATGAGCTGGATTTATTAGTAGTTTGGTCGTCTGAATGAAGTTTAATCTCTAATTGGTATAATACACAAATACAAATGACTAATTGTACAAAAAAAACTACTAAGACACCATTTACTTATGTTATCAAATCAAATAACAGGCAATAAGCCTTCAAACAAGCAAAAGGAGGGAATCACCTTTTATATGTTTAGGCTTTTATGTTGACTTCTTGAAGTCTTGAATCAAGTGAATATGTTCTCAGAGTTCTAGGCAATTGAAGCCTTTACAGAGTTTCACACTGGTCAAACCCAATTGCAATTTCTTACAGCTTTCACATGTCAGTGAAGAAATAGCCTTGTCTACCAAAGTTGATTAAAAACCTAGATTCAAGAGATAGTGTGATATTAAGTTGACGTTTATGTTGCTGCTTTGAAAACATCTATATACTGTACACACAAATAATGTACACACTTTCACTGCTTTGGTTATTTCAGCATTTGTCTGTCGTGTTCCACAGAGATTCACACGTGGCTGCGTATTTATGAGACATTTTCCAGGTTCACGCGTGTGCAGAAGCACAACGCTTTATAAATGATCAAAGCTAAATGAACATGAGGGTGATTTATTTAATGCCCAAATGGGTGGACTGTGATGAGAATGGTGTAAGGGGATGTTTACACAGAATGTGTTCGGAGAGCATCACAATAAATAAACAAACAACATAAAAACTGCACAACAATGTTCCCCTTGGGCTCAAAACACACTCTTAAAACACTCTTTAAAAATGATTTTTGTGTGTTCTGTGGGTAAATGAACAAAAAAAAGTCCCTGCTTGGTTGAACGATTAACATTTTAAACATAGGCTATTCAAGAGGAATGCTCCTGTAATTCACGTACAGTAGGTCACTTTGAGCTAAAGTGTCTGCTGAAAGATTACTAATTCTCTGGATGTTGAAAACATTGTTTCTATGGTTACCTTACCTTTGTTCTGTATAAAGGGAATGTAGTATATTTGGTTTTGAGAGGTATGAATACATTTCACCACTGTCAAAGTGATTCACAAATGCTCAAGCGTCTCTCGAGCTGTTAACAATGGCACAACACCAAAGTGCACGGCTGATGAAAACAGTGATGGCTTGTGGGAAAGTGAGAAACTTAATGCTGGCCTCCCTGTGAAAGCGATCACAACAAAGCATTATGGGTAATTTGGCAGATAAAATGGAAGTCATGAGGAAGGACAGAGGAATGATAATGAGATTTTAATCCACAGCTGTCAAAATCTGAAAAGGTTGTTCTAAGCGCACGTCGACACAGAATGTTTCCATTAAATGAAAAGGTTTATGTGGTGCGCTCCATAATCCCATTTCAGCAATTAAAAGTAAAGCTGGGTAAACAACGTTCAACAATAAACTACTAATTAAACACCCACCAGGAAATAGAATTGAGAAGAACAAATAAAAAAGAAGCTTGCAAAGTCTCCCTAAACCCTCTACATCCATTAACCAGGATAGTGCTGTTTTATCAGAACATTGGCAGAGAGATTTTTTGGCACAACATCACTATCATCATTTCTTCCTGTCAGCGAATCAGTTAACCTGGAAGACCTCACAATGTGTCCCCTTATGAAAGCACTACCCAGGCCAGTTTAAAGAAAATCTCTGATTATACTTAAAGTCACTTTATATGAGTGTAACAAAAGACAGCTTCCTAAAAAATGACCATTCAATTTGACCTGGATGCTTTGTGTTTTTTTATGAGTGCACAGCGTAGCAGAACACGCGAGAGTTAAACAATTTTTTTTAGGTCAAAATCATCACGCAAATACAATAGATAAGACAAAAACAGCTGTACTTTTCAGGTTGAGGCCTTTGAAAGCGTGATTGGGTGAGTCAAGTGCGGATCATTAAACAAATGAGATTAATGGCTGTCTCACAATGCTGAGCAGGGAATTTTGTACACACACACAAACGTGAGCAAACATACCCCAGGCAGCACAAATCTACACATGGCTGATCATCCAGTCACCTCCAAACCTGACCATAAATCAGTGAACATAGTCATGACCGACCTTGGCATGCAAGTGACTGGAAAGAGGTGACTAAGATTTTCTAAAAAAGATTCTAGACAAGAAACCCTTAAGCAAAGATTAGAGGTTAAAATGTATTCTGTTTCTAAAAATGCAGTTGCAAAAAAAAAAATTTTATGGTTTTATGCGAGTTAATAAAAAGTGAGGACAGCAATTTCAGTCAACAGATAACCAGAGTACCTTCTCTTATCTAAAACCACACGATCTCAGACTTTAAACACACTAGTCCAGTTTATATATGTGACTCTCCCTGTGTAAACCCAGCTAAAGTCATTTTTTGGTGATTTACTGTTTTCCACAAAAAATCATCCTACATAATATAAAGAAAATCTGTGAAACCTTAATATCTTTATATTGACTGAGTAAGGCCATATAAAAGATTAAACTCATAGTGAAATTAATAGCTGAAATCAAACTTTGACGCTCATTATCTCATAATCAGATACTGAGACTTTGGCTTTACAGACAGGGTAATATACACTATTTGTTAACATAAAATAAGAACCGAGCAAAATATAAGAGACCATTAACTAAAAATAACCAAAAAATCGGATCAAATGTGTTGAAATGTGGACCTATAGATGGTTTCAGTGGCAACCACATAAACAAACGTTATATGGTCCAAACTTCCGGGGGAACTCCGCAAAGAATCAATAACTGTTGAGTAGTTTTTATTTAATTTATTACAATTAATATACAATGAACTATTCATATACATTTCATATAAAATGAATTGGTATACTGTAACCAAACACAGGCCAGAAGTTAACTTCGGTCCAGGCGTGTGCGTCTGATGAAATCGTCTGTTGAATGCTTCGTTCTCTAATCTGACCATTAAGGTATTCAGCTTGTTCAGCTTTGTACTGTAGTATTGCAATAGTAAGCAACAATGTTTGGCCAGTGGGAGAAAAACGTCACCTGAGAGAATGGGATTGTTCTGCATCGGGGACGGAAATGTACAAACACTTCCTGTGCCTTTGAAAGCCGTTCACAATTAGTCGCTGCTGACTAGCGCTCACATTGTCCACACACCACACACAAACAGCAGCATACGGCTGCTAACATCAGCAGCACCGCCAGACAAACTTTCTGCTGAGAGAAGCTATTAACTAACAAAGAGCTCCATATACAGTCTCAAACATTCAGCTACGTCCTCCGGAATATGACCCGGTATTGACGGGCGTTTTAATGAAAGGAAAGAGGGAAATTAAACGAATTATTGAAATGGAATTTGTAAGCCCCCATGTAAGCCTCTTTGTTAACTGCCCTCTTCACCCTTCTGAAACGTCCTCTCTGCTGATATATTAGGATAGATTTACATTAAACAGGCACGGACTGTATTTCAGCTTACGGTGACTTTAATCTAAAGTAACACATTGGAAATCTAATCGGGTTTTAACACATCACTGTAACCTAAGAGCAGTAAGCTGTCTATTGAGGCAGCATTTTAAGGGAACTGAAGTTCACTTCTGACTGTTTTTGACATTTCTCCAACGATGCCATGTTTCAGCCAAATTATAAGGAATATGTATTCTTAACAGAGATTGGCAGCGCTGCATTTGTGTTGTAATTGTGTTGATTTATGAAGTGAAAGTAACTGTAATGTGTGTCTGTGAGCTAATAACATTGTGAAACCTCTTAAAATGAGGTCACAGCTCAAGCTGATTTGACGCCTCTGAAGTCCTATTTATGAGAAATCTTGACTTAAGAGCATATTTGAATGCTGTCCGGTGCTATATAGTCGCCTCTAATGATAAACGTGCATGCGAAATAACACACGCATTCAAAGTCAAGATGATAATAAAATATGCTGCTTTCTCATAAGCTCCGGATCTCATTCTGAATGCTCATTACAGGAGCTTATTTGGGATATTCCAAATGGGAAGGGTTATTCGGGTTGCCACATTGATTGTGTAAATGCATTCAATGTATGCAGCCGTAGACGCCACGGCGATAGGATTTCTGACCAGAATTTATTTCTACTGATCCTTCTGCCCGCAACTCCCCAGAGGGGAGGCAAATGTTACGTCTGTCCAATAAGCAGCAGAGTTTGAATTGCATATGTGTGTGCATTTACCTGCCCTTCAACAGCTAATGAGATGCCAATTGCCTGTATGTCAAACCTTGAAGACACATGAAAGCCTCTTCAATCCTGTCAGAGTCAGACACGACCAATCAGTATGGAACCAATCAATGTCGAAAGGCATCGCATTAGCATAGCGCATCAAATCTCATTTGCATAGTTTGGCCTGACTATACATAAAACCTGTCATTAAGATACGGAAGGACTATCGAACAGTTTAAAAACAGGTGTTATCTAAGAAAAGAAGCAACATTGAGGACACAGCATGTAAGGGATCATTTACAGGTCAGTAAAATAAGTTAAATAAACCTTGACAGGTTGATAAGATCTTATATCATCCTGAATGTTTCTATTCTATTGATGGAATAGAATAGAAACAAAGAGCGTCTACGCACAGACTTTCGTGTACATGTAAGTTATATCAAGCAATGCTTTTTCATAAGCAAAATGTGTGCCTTGTGAACATAGCCAATCCATTGCTTGTCTTCATAAATTCCTTTCAAGAGACGAGAGCTTGATGTAATTCAAATAACAGAAGAGCACTGAGATGAATGAACTTAAGCAGTTCATTTAGATGAGCAAACTGTTATTCAATTATTGCCCGGGAGTGTCCCTCATGTATTTCCTTTGGTTCAAATATCAGGAAGAGAGGTTAGAAAAAGCAGTCAGTCTCGAGTCAGTGGGGGTGCTGAAAACCGGCAGGCAGCAGGTTAGAGTCCAACTGGCGCACAGCCTGAATCTCAACAGCCAACATACACAGTAACAGCCACAGGAGAGAAAAATTTGGAAAAGACCTCATACAATGTGTTTCACTTCCCCCATCACCGATAATAACCTCACCATCTTTCCCTCCTAAGTCCCGTCTCTCTCTCTCTCTCTCTCTCTCTCTCTCTCTCTCTCTCAAGCCATAATGTTGAAGTCATGCGGTGTGGATTTGGAGGCACTATTAAGGATAAACTCACTGAGAAAGAAATCAAAAGCTTTTAACATACTACTGTCAATTTGTTTTTATAAATGAAAAGGTGTTTGCAAAAATGTAAGGAAAAAATAAGGAAAAAGAAATGACAAAATACTGCAATGCCATAGAAAAAAGGAAATAGCAGGGGAAATGGCAAAAGCAATGACATATTATATTACTATCAATAAGCTATGTATTCATATATTCATATCAATGCATAATAAGCATTTCCAGTTCATGGCAAGAAGCGCTGTTATATTTTCATAGCTCTGCTAGGGATGGACTTAACATAGCTGTCTTTTTTTTGTATGCATACTTCAAATTAATAGATTTAAACAAGCATACATTTAATTTACACTGTTTATGTTTACAGTAAGTCAAAATGCTAGATATTTCAGCTTTTAAAGCTCACAAGCATCCTTTTTATTTCTTATTTAAATAAACAATTTGGTGACAGCTCGGCCTGATGGTAGAAAAGCAGCTAAAGGTTTCGCGTGACACATAGTCCATTAATGCAGCTCTCCCACACACAGTTATCTAACCTCTTGATAACACAAGACACATTGCTGTATCTCGCTTTTTATATTTGATGCCTAACCCTGAAGCAGAAACACACACACATACAGCTCATTTTAATTTATGGGTTAATTTATAAGTCACTGCAAGGACTGTGGCAGGTTTCCCCATCCATCTTCATTAATCTGGTAGCAAGAGTGGCATATTCAAAGCCATAAAATTGAGGGAGTCATAAAGCAGATTACTCATATCAGAGGATCTTTATAAGCTTTTGTGCAGGTGTGTGAATAGTGATGTCAAAAGAACACAGATAAGGTATGTTCAAACCCCTATATGCATACATATTCATTTTTGAGTTAGTGTGTGTAGGTGCAGTGCCAAAACATTTGGCTGGCATCAAAACCATATTGCATCTTGACTAAAATGTCTCCTTATATCCTTTGCTAAATGTTTGTGCAATTTAAATTTTGTTTGGAATAACCTGATTCCTTACTTTGCAGAGCCAAACATAATCCAACACTAATCCGGAATCTCAAAACACCCTAAAGTATCTCTCTTTAACAAAGTGTTAACCTGATCTGCAGATTTGTTAAGCGCTAGCATACCCACTAGACTTTAGCTGAAAATGAATTCACTACTGCTATGATTTCCATTGTGTTTCATCATTATCATCATGCTGCCACTGGGGAATTATGAATTCATTTTCATTAATAGAAAGTTTTATGCTCCAAGATATTTGATTTTGTCTTTGATTCTTAACTACCTTGAGATAAAAATATATCAAATGGATTTTAAATGAAAAGTCTACTCCGATAGAGCCTATATACATGAGCCATTGGTTACACATATAACAGATAGCAGAACTAACCGGTATACCAAATTATACACCAGCCGGTGCAAAGAAACTAAGTAAGTGTATATCCAAGTTTTAAATTACTTTGATAAGCTTATCAAAGTAATCTGAAACTCCATTTCCAACACATTCTATGGAGACTCAGTCCCTCTTTCATTTTAAAAATTCTTAAGCCTACCAAATCCAACACAACAAAAAATCTTTTGACAGTAGATAAATTACAGCAGATTCATTGCACCAGACTGCAAGAAATGATTCCTTTTTTTATTGAACTGCATAGATTAAAGCTCTTCTATTCATAATTCCCTGTACCCTACAGCCACTGATATTCACTACCATCCAAAAATCCTGGCCTGACCGTAGGAATCATGAAATTTGTCCACCAATGTCCCTCAACAGACTTACTGCAACTGCTTGACGTGACAGCAACCGACACAGAACTTCTGTTGTCTTATTACATTTTACATTTATGCACTCAGCAGACGCCTTATCCAAACTGAAATACAGTGCATTTAATCTACACAACACATTTGACCAGCATGTGTGTTCCCTTGAAATCAAACCCACAATCCTTTGCACTGCAATCCTTCATTATACAACAGCTAGTAACTGTTCACACCTCAGAGAAGTCTTATATAGAAGACAAATTTTCATAAACTTTACTTTTTATTTTATTATATTAATATAAAATAATGTAATAGTTCAATGTCAATAAATAAAAATATACATTAAAAAAGCATTTAAATATAATTAAAAAATATATAAAATAAAATACAGTTTTTGTATTTATGCTGCTCATCATACAATGTGGAAAGGAGGAATAAAAAAGCTTATTTTCTTTCCTCACAAAGCAATGGAGTTTTAATAGATGACTTAAATATGTATAATAATTGATCCATTCGTAAAACCTTGCTTTATTTGACCATTCCGACATGTAAATTATAAAACTTCAAAACACATCAACTCATTCAGTAAAAAGCCCAGATTATTAATTGGAGATGCAGGTTTGTATACTCAAATGCAAATATCTCTAAATTGAAGTGTAAGGTTGTGACTTCTGAAGAGGAAAGCACACACCCATACGGATAATAAATGATCAAATAATATTACGTAATACCTTTTCTCGTTTATTTACCAGTGTGTGTGTTCACAGACCTATTTCAATTTTCTTTGCACTGGCTACATCTGCAGAAGTACAGCTCCGAGTCAAATCATATCCAAACAACAAACAGGCTGCTGGGAAGCCAGCCAACACTTACACAAAGTAAGAAGATTTGACAGAGAAGGTGAGAGGCTGAGCTGAACGGAGCTGCTCGAGCAGAAAATCATCTCTCTGTTAACAGTAGCTGAGAATAGTTTTTATATTTGTACCTGTAATTATTACATGCCCCGTAATACTTCATGTTGATTGGTCAATTGTGGCTTTCTGCATTCATATGCAAAATACCACACATTTGTACAGTATAATGACTGCTAAACAGAGGTACGCTGTATGTTATGTTGGGTTTTGAAGGTCACCTGGTCGAGTACACCCTATAACAAGCACATCACAGTCAGAACATGAACATTGTTAACTTGTAGACTAGAGTGATGACCTGAACTAAAGGTGAGCGACGACCTAAATCATGGGAAATATCCTTACCGTGGGTAGTACAGGGCATGGGAATATCCCAGAGAGACATCACACAATAACACAATAAAAATACAAAAGTTACAACAAAGATGTTTAGACACAACACATGAGAATCACAATTTACCATAGTCTTTATTTACTTCCCAAGTCATATGGAAAAACATAAGATAAAATGATTTACAACTATCCTTGTATTTAACAGCCCAGTCTTTACAGTACACACTCTTTTGTAACTATAAATCAGTTTTCCTCCTTAACACATAGAGTTAAAGGCTTATTTCTAGGAGACGTTCTTCATTCTTTAACTGAATGTTATTAATCACCAACAGTCAAGCTCATAATCTCCATTCTTCTCTATGTTCAGACATCACTAAGGCGACATGAAGAAAAGCCTTGCAGAACAGTTAAAGCATAGCTGAAAATGATGTAAGGAAAGTCTAGCTGCACTATATCGTTCTTTGTAAATACATCTTACAGCTGTTGAGCATTGCACATGTAGCTATGCATTGCGAGAAATTTTTCACCCGCCTACTGAGTTATTTTAGACTATGAACAGGTGTTCTTGCACAAGCTTGGGTGAAGAACACAAACACACACAAATAAAAAAAACACAACTCGGCAACAATGAAATGAAAAGCTGCATTGTATTCTGCAGTCTGACATCTAAACAACACAAACTAAACAGAAGAATCTCTCATTCAAAATCATGTGATGACAATAATGCACAACTATTCACAGCTGGAACAAGCTGACAAAGCATCAGGTGAAGAATGAATGTCCTGCGTTGTTGATCTACAGTTTGTGGCTCAGGCAATGAGCTTGCAAACATAATGCGCTCAAAGTAAAATGTAATAATGCAGTCTATTGCTAAGGTTTGACACGGATCAAGTTCAAATTAAATATGGTAATGCAAAACCAAAGCCAAAAAAAGAACAAATGTTCTGATGATATATGATAAGAGATTAGAGAGTGAAGGAGGGCAGCCGATTGAATGGGGAACTACTGTTGAAATGGCACAAAAAGGTGTATGCATTCAGGATCAAAATGATAGGAAATTAAATGTTCACAAAGCAATCTCTTACACACAGATTCTTCTTAAAACACCATTGTCACATTAAATTACATGCTCTGTTTTAATGTGTTTGCATCTATGTGTGCAAGCCATTTTAACTTAAATATTCCAGTCAGTGATGGATCTCAGGTTCATAATGTGGTCTGTCATAAACAATATTGGAAAGTTCTTCATGTGGTAAACTCATTGTGTCCTTGTGTGAAACCAAAAGGGGAAATTTCATTTTACACAATGGAAGGGGCACAATAATAATAAAGGTCAATTTTAAAGAAGATTTTGCTTCTTTTCCAAATTCCCTCTTATGTTATTACTATTTTAATGTTCCGGAGAGGGTACAATACAATAGGGTCCAAAAGGGCACTTTTGCTTTATTGACAGAAGGTTCTTGTGTTGGCATGGAAGAACATTTGTGTATAGCCATATAATCGATGTTTATGGAACAGGGAATGCTTATTTTAAATTGAAAATGGTTTTTTTTGGTACAAAAACGTTACACTGAAAAATGTCACAAATTTGCTTATTTGTTCAGGGACCAACAAATAGTGCTATGTTGTACATTTTTTATTCCTAATATTTAACGTTTGTTTTATACTTTTTTTCAAAATCCTTAAATATATTTCCAGGTTTTTGACCCTCATTGTACCATATGTTGAAGCTAAGAAAGTCATAAGAAAAGTGACACATGAATCAAGGTCACTTTAAGGGCACCATTAAGTATTATTCATAAACCAGTGCATAATGCCTAATAAGTTATCTATATTCAAAAAGCTCATGTTACAACGCTATTTTTACTTAACAAGCTTTTATGATAAGACAAACTATCACTCACTCAGTGTGTGTGTGTGTGTGAGACTGTTCAGGATTTATGTAAGTATGTGTTCCACTCAGTAGAATGGGCCTCACTCTAATACATGAGTCCTTTTCGTAGAGAAAGGCATCATGGGTATTTATTGCTCCCTGAAGGGCTCTTGTAGCATTAACCAAAGGATTCCAGCCCAACGTGTTCAGGCACAACAATCTACGACCTCTCAGAGGATCTGTAACAGAGTATTTCTGAACACACATTATATAATAAAACTGCTGTAGTCTATTTGTGAATCCATAGATTTCTGTCAGAAGAGCAAGTGCAGATGTTTAAACAACATTTACTTTCCTATAAAAAGAGCAAATGCAGACTAGAATCTATTATTAAAACACGGTAAGCACTGTATGCACCCTAAAGTTAACATCTGGCTACTATAATAAAGATATATCCTAAATAAATGTAGATGTTGATTAAAGATGTGACCTTCTCATGACCACATAATACAGCAGACACAACCCATGACATCGAACAATATCGGCAGCTTCTGAAAACTTATTAAGATAAGAAATTCCATCACATTCCTGATTTTAAAAATCTGTGTGTGTGTATGCGTGTGATAAAATATGGATGTCTTCGCTCAGTGGCTGTGTGTCGTTCTCCTTGGCTGATTTTAATTACAGATAGAGGGATAATCCAGCTACAGTGACTGGAAACACGCATTTACAGGAACACACAAGTGCACAAAACCATTAAATGCCCATGCCCACATACACAGAGAGAAGACAAGAAAGATGATTGATGATGTGTCATAGAACAGAAATGGGTGTAGAGGAAGTCCTATGGTGGCCCTTTGGAGCAACAGAACAATAAGAAATTTAATTATTTGGTTCTTTCATACAACTAGGAGACGTACTTGTGTTAAAATTCCTGTGCTTATTGATAAAAATGAATGGTCTTGTTTTTGAAAATATTTCATAACAAGCTTTGGGCTCACTCAGTGGCCCAGAAATTCTAATTAATAAAGTCTCTCTCTCTCTGAATGCTATTTCCATTTAATTAAAAGGCACAGATAAAAATGTCTTTATCTGAAATGATAGAGAAAAAAATTAATAAGCTCAGTAATGAAGGTGAATCTTCTCATTGACACACGCGCTCGGAGCCAAAGTGATACAAGTATTGAATTTGATGTCTGACCTCCTAATTTGATATGAAATCAATCCACTGATAGACCCTTTGGTGTGTGGTGGGAAGTGTTAAAAACTGAAGGGAACAGAAACACACACACACTCACACACACTCACACACACGTCTGGTTTACTATCTCCGTGGGGACAGTCCATAGGCGTAATGTTTTTTATACCGTACAAACTGTATATTTTATCCCCTACCCCTAACCCGACCCCTAAACCTAAAGATCATAGAAAACGTTTAGCATTTTTGCATTTTTACATTTTTTATAATATAATATATATTGTTCTGTACAAGTTATAAGCTTTTTTTGCCCATGAGGATCTCAATTTTGGTCCCCACAGTGACACGAGTCCCCATGTAATGGTGTGCATTCAGGTTAAGGTCCCCACCGGGATATAAAAAACATGTACACACACACACACACACCACTCTACTGTCGCCATGGAGATGAATAAACGTAGATGTGGGATTTTGTGAAATGCTAAAATGGTGAAATCAAAAGGTGACACCCGCAGCTCTAAAATCCTTTATGCACAGAGCGAAAGCCATTTTATTGTAATCCAAAGAGAAGCAACTATAATATTGCTAATGACAGTTTACACTCTGTATTTACTTGAAACAATGGGGTACACACACACACACAAACACACATTTTCTTAAACATGAAGCACACATCCATTACTCATGATATGGTAAGATGAACTGTACTGTGGGAAAACAGCTGTATGTTATGCTGGGATAAATGACTGGATTGAGCTGATCAAGTCACTACAACTTTGTTCTCAATGAATCATGAGGTTGCCATGTTTGTGGTCTGGAAATAAACCAAGTTACCTCAAGCCACAGATCTCAAGAAAGAAAGAAAGAAAGGAAATTTAAAATGTTCATATATTTTTCTACTTTGCAATGAGAACAATAAACTTAAAGCGCTACTTAAAGTGAATAATGGGTGCATTGTATAATTCTTATGCAGTTGTAGAAAATGTAGTCTGTCACATCATAAAACAGCTACACATGCATAGTCTTCCAGCAAGCTTTAGTACTTTTCTACATCACCAGTCAACAAAATTGTAATGAACTCAATTGCATGGCCAACCTTCACAACAGCAGCTTTTAATCAATATCAATTATCCACCACCATAACCCTAAAGAATACTTTTTGATTTGCATTTCCTTTTTCAGAAAGAATGTTTTTGCTATGGTTTATGACAGAAATCTGCAGCTTATTTTTGTAGTAATAGTTTAATTTTGGTCTTCCTCACAAAAGATATGGCCCCAGAAGACTATAAGACTAGAGCTCACTAATGGTCCTATGGGGTTCAAAGTTTAAAAATGCCAGTCCCCCTTCACCGTAATTGTGAAAGTCATATTGGTTTGGAACAAGAGTGTGAAAAGATTTGGTAAACTAATAATTTAAAAGAGACAAAGGAATGTGTGTCTAAGTTATGTGTTTCAAATAGTGTGTGAATCAGTTTCAGACACCGAATGGTGGCCGTGAACAAATACACACACACACACGCACGCACACACAAAAGTGGTGTCTGTCTATAATAGGAGGCAGCAGACAGCTTGTTCCCTCTGTTCAGCGTGGCATATCGATCTGATTCTCCGCTGTGATAAAGTGAAACACATGTTCCAATAGAGCTATGTGGCATTGTTCAAGAATCAACACACATCCACTCACACCAGGAAAAAAAACAATATATACCACTATTGTTCTCTGAAAGAGGAACAGGATTTTTAGTGTCGTGAATGCATCCCAATTTTTGTCTGCACATATTTTTCTTGCAAATCCACATCCTTCTGTCAAACTATCGATCATTCGAATGTTCCCAATGCTGTTCAATTTGAACTTTGTTCTCTACATAAACAGCACATTCTCTCCTGTCAATCCGCAGCAGGGTTGCCTGCACTTGCACTGGTTGTTCATGTCTAAAGTACGCGCACAACGGCTTTGCCCTTCATGACCTCACCAATCCATCTCCTTTAGTCTGGCAGTCCACTCATGACACGTCTCCATGAAGACATCTGAATTAGGCACGGTTAGGAGACGACTGTTATTGATTTATAGACTATTCCTCCAGATTATTAGTTGGCTCATCCTACAATTGTAAATTGTCAGAATAGGGAAACAAAAGGAGAAATTGAGAAGAATGTACTCTATCTCTTACAAATAAAACATATCTTTGTTCTTGCATCTTATTTTTTTTGTGAACGGATAATTTATCAAAATGTATGTTGATATTCGCCCCCAAAAACTGTGCACACTTCATGCACACTAAATTCATATAATGGACAAATATATATGGACTAAAGAAATAAATCGTTTGGTGTTTGTTTGTTTATGGCCATTAATCTTCCTTTATTAGGAAATCATTGCTTTCCTGCTGATTCTGTCATGCTTATCCCACAGCTGATTGGGCAATGATTCAGAAACGAATGATTATACGCCATGCTAATGAAGATGGATCTTTATATTCCTCTTCATCTGTTATTGATGCAGCTAATTGACAAGAGATGAACATTTGAGGGGATACTCTGCTTATATGATGTCAAGAGCAATCTAAACACAGAAATGCACACAAATGTAACACTCTTATATTTATCAACCCATACAATAGACTTTCACCACAGTTATCATCCACACAAGTGCAGGCGTGGGTTAATCCTTTGACCAATAACTAAAACAATTAGAGATTAGTGATTAAAAATACATCTACAGTCTGCTTTAAAGCGGCCTGCAACGCTGTTTCATGCATTCTGACTTCTTCACAATGTTAAACGTGTTGTCTTCTCATGCTTAACATGGTCAACTTGTCAAAAAACGAGTTGAGCGAATACTCCCCCATTGATCGTAAAGTTTTTTTCGTACATATAAAACTGTTCCGTAACAATTCTTTCTTAGTCCCTTATTGGACAATTCTCCTAGAAAAACCTTGATATATCTGACAGATACATTCAGTTTTTTTGATCACAATCAAAGCAAAAATTGGAAAGTGAACACTCTTTTCTTCTAAATACTAATTTGCAACAAAACCAAACATAGTCTGTCCTAAATAACTAAATACATTTCTTTATTTTCACGAGTGGCTGACTTCATTTAGTCAATATGTCTTTATCAGCTTATTCACTTTAAAAATTAAAGCTACATTTTCCATTTTGACACCCAACCCACCTGTATGACTGTTATGTCTACTTTTCAGTCTACATGAAAAATCTCTCTAAACTATTATTGAGTCTGGCCAAGACTGCAGATCTTCCCCTCTGATAGAACATCAATTTCCGTGAAGTGTCGGACGACGGTGTCACCGATAACAATTTCATACTTCCTAGTCTCGGTAAATTGTGGTTTCCCTCAAATCTAAGCCTTCATCTACCTGTGCTTCAGGAAACAGAAAGCTATTGGTCGCCTTCCAGAAGCATACTACAGGCTCACCACTAAAGACCGTCTCAACTTTAATGTCCATCTATCTAGCAGGATTAAGTTGATGGTTTCTGCAGCTGGTGCCGCCGAAGAAGAGGGAATATTTTTGGAAAAGAAACGAAAAAGGTAGAATGAGTCTTGTACAATTTTGATTGTACAACTGTGAAATGCAACAGAATACAGTGAATAAGGACCATGTTATGTTTTGTGTATTAAAGGAACACTCCACTTTTTTTGGAAATAGGCTCATTCTCCAACTAAAGAGTCAATAAGTTGAGTTTTATCGTTTTGGAATCTATTCTGCCGATCCCCGGGTCTGGCGATAGCACTATTAGCATAGATCATTGAATCCAATTAGACCAGTCATGTTCAAAAATGACCAAGGAGTTTCGATATTTTTCTTCTTTACTTATATTATGTGCCAAGACTGGCGGAAAATGAAAAGTTGAGATTTTCTAGACCGATATGATTAGGACCTCTATTCACATTCCAGGGTAATAATCAAGAAAGTTTGCTGCTGTAACATGGCCGCAGCAGGCGCAGTGATATCACGCTCCTTGAGCAAGCAGTTGGTAACATTGGATATGATGACGGAAGTTGGCCTATAAAGGACTTCAAAACGGTAAAACTCAACTTAATAACTCTGGGGGAGTTGGACAATGAGCCTATTTCCAAAAAAGTGGAGTGTTCCTTTAACTCTGAACTTGCACATTTTGAATTTGGGGTGCAAATTTGTGCAAGGGCATTGTCTGAGGTCACAGCTTCATTCCATTACTTGTAACTCTTAATCAACTGAGATCCATTCAATATTAAATCATTGTCTTCCTGCCAGCCCTCCCATTAAACTGCATGATCGCTTGAAATGGCCTCCATTAACGGGTGCTGAGACTCATTAAGACATGTGATATGACACATGGATGATGTGCCTTCACCTCCTCCCTGTGAAACTGCCACATTAAACATATGGCCGGTCGAGAGGAGAACAGCTGTGTGTGTGTGTGTGTGTAGGCAGGGACATGCTGATACACGTGGAGCGAAAGATTGGAATCAGCACTTGTGTGTGTGTGTGTCCCAGCAGAGAAAGACATCCAAGGTCAATGTGCCCCACAGCATGAGCCTTGACACAAATCACACTTCACACTGAGTGTGTCTTAGATTATGACATAATAACGCACAATTGTGTCTGTTATTATTATTAGAGAACATGAGCAAACAACAAATTTGAATATTGAAATATATTAAAAGGTAATAAAATCCAATCACTATAAAGAACCAACAAACTCCAATGCATCTAAACAAAAGCACACAAACACATTTTTTATTCCATATACACCCATTTATCAGTCCATTTGTCTGCTTCAGTCTTAATGGCAATCCTTCCATCATCCATTACACTAGCCAATTTCTTTATCAACCTCTCACCTCGCAACATAAACATGATGGATGGATGTCATTTTCTGTGTCTTGTTTGTATTTGTGAGGGAATGAGTGAGACGTATACAGAGTGAGGGAGCATTGGAGAGAGATTCAATTCAGAGAGGAATTGAAAAGACAGAGGTATGTCTGAGTCACTCATTTAACGCTTTAATCATGTTTACCAAGTCTGGCGCTTTTGTGTTATCTGTGCGCGGGTTGTTTACCAGTCGCCGCAGTAGACTGCTCGGTTGAAGTGTGTGATGTGCGGTCTGAAGAGAGCGAACAGACAGTTGAATCCTCAGGAGGGGAACATATGGCTAAATTAAAAACAGGTCTAATTGTATTTCATTTCAGGGACCTTAATCAGACTCCTACTTCAATTAACTCTGTTAGTTCCAACACTTATCATTCAGAATGAAAACTGACACGTATGTCACTTATATCAGCTCACCCAGGCTCTTTTAATCTGGGTTGACTACGACGAACGTCTTGGTTACGTATGTAACCTCAGTTCCCTGATGGAGGGAACGAGACGTTGTGTCGAGAACGACAGATGGGGTTCGCCCTTGAGAACCAATCAACTCTGACTACTATAGAAAAGGCCAATGAAATTTGGCGAATGAAATTTGCATGCCGGGCTCCGCCCCCGGATATCCGGTATAAAAGGAAGCCCGCGTGCAGCATTCATTTACCTCTTGTTCTGAAGAGCCTGAGAGCCTCTCACGACTGCAGCAGAATACGATACGTGTTTGTGGCATAAGGGACACAACGTCTCGTTCCCTCCATCAAGGAACTGAGGTTACATACGTAACCAAGACGTTCCCTTTCTGTCGGTCTCTCGACGTTGTGTTGAGAACGACAGATGGGGTTGCCTATGGAAAACGCCACAACGCTGTATCGCGTCACAATCTCAGCGAAGCGACGGTAACAGGCCTGGGCGTGTCAGCTCGAAGCTTTCGTGAAACTTGTAACCTTCCAGTGTGGTGGTCGGGGGGTTCCAGAGCTTTCCTGGAGAAAGATGGGTACAGCCCTGACCGGTAACCTTTCACGGACGGGGCCTTAGCTCTCTACAGGCGAGAGGCCGTCCGGCTCGGGTTTACACCGGGAAAAGCGCAACTCTTAATCAGAGAAGCGCTGCAGAGGCCACCTCCTACCCGTGGGGAGGAATATGGTGGAGATATATATATATGGTCTCGTCCTTGGAGGAGAACGCATGGAATGTGCGGACTGGGTTCGGGTGGAGGTCTACCTGGGAAGCTCATGGGTTACCATGTGTGGGAACCATTGTCATGAGGGTATAGCAGACGGAACAGCCCACGGCGAGGGGTGATACTGCGTCTGATAGCACCAGGTCGGTTAGAACTATCTATAGGTCATATGGTATCCCGGCCTAAGGGGGAAGGCTGCTCTGCCCAGCCAAGCCCCAGGGGGTGCTTGCTTAGTGATGGATGGAATGCCTGTTCTTAACCAGTGTTTGGGTAAGAAGAAAAGGTAGAGAGCACACTGACCCAACCTCTTGGAGGGTGGGAAGGTGCTTTCGCAGGCATACGCCCCCCCGGATGCCAGTCCTACATGTCGCCACGCAGGACGTGGGCTGACACCGGTTTACGCGAAGGCTGTTAACCCTTGCGAAGGTGTTTGGGCGTAGCCCAACCCGCAGCTCTACAGATGTCTGCTAGAGAGGCGCTTCTGCCAGTGCCCAGGAGGTGGCTATACCCCGCGTGGAGTGAGCCCTCACTGCCAATGGGCATGGGAGAGTCTGAGATCGGAATGCCGTCGTAACGGCATCCACAAACCCAGTGCGCCAGCTCTGCTTGGAGACAGCCTTCACCTTTTGCTGTCCTCCAACACAAACAAGGAGCTGGTCAGAGCTGGTGAAGCTCTGCGTGCGGTCCAGGACACAACACGGATGGGGTTGGGTCTTCCTCCCCGATGGGGAGCGCCTGCAAGTCCACCACTTGGTCCCCGAAGGGAGAAGTGGGAACTTTGGGCACGTATCCGGGCCTGGGTCTCAGGATAACGTGAGAGTTACCAGGGCCGAATTAAAGGCAATCCGGGGACACAGAGAATGCTTGGAGGTCCCCTAGCCTCTTGAAGGAAGCGAGCACCAACAGGGGGGCCGTCTTACTCAGGTGAGGAAGATCGGAGCCTCCGAGGGGCTCTTGGACCCACGTTAGGGTCCCAAGAGGGTATGGAGCGGAGGTGAGGCGGATTCCACCCTGTCGCGCCCGTTAGAAACCTGGTGACCAGGTCGTGTTGCCCTAGAAACTTTCCATCAACTGATTCGTGATGAGTGGCAATAGCGACTACATACACTTTCAGTGTGGAGGGGAGATGTTAGTCTCCAGTCTCGTGAGAAGGGGAACACAGTCCTGATCAAGCACCTCAGTGAGTCTTTCTCGTTGAGAAAGACACCAGGACGAGAAGAGGCACCGTGTAGAGGCGTGTAACCGCCTAGTAGATGGGGCCCTAGCCTGGGTGATGGTCTCAGCCGTATAGGGGGAGTAGCCATCTCAGAATCTTCTCGTCCCGTCTAGAGACCAGACATGGGTGTTCCAGAGGTCTGATCTGGGATGCCAGAACGTGTCCTTCCCCTGAGAGAGCAGGTCCTCTGTCAGGGGAATGGTTCAGGGGGAGTCGCTGTCCAGAGCATCAGCTCTGAAGCCAAGTGTGGTTAAACCAGTGCGGTGTAACCAATAACACTTGGTGCTCCTCTTCCCTGACCTTGCACAGTGTCTGTGCAAGGAGGCTCCTGGGGGGGGAAGGTGTGCTTCCGCCCGTCCCATGGTCAGCTGTGCGCCAGGGCATCCGTGCCGAGGGGGGCCTCGGTCAGGGAGTACCAAAGCAGACAATGGGTGGTGTCGTGGGAGGCAAAGAGGTCTATCTGTGCCTGTCCGAACAGCACCCAAATGAGCTGGACCGGGGGTGCAGTCGCCACTCTCCGCAAGGCGTATACTGACGAGAGAGCGCGTCGGCTGTCTGGTTCAGTTTGCCTGGGATGCGTGTGGCCCGCAGGGAGCGGATCACCTGCTAACTCCACAGGAGGAGGCGTCGGGCAAGTTGTGTTAGCTGCCGTGAGCGTACGCCACCCTGGCGATGTACGCTACGGCTGTCGTGCTGTCCCGGAGGACCAACACGTGCTGTCCCTGCACTAGAGGCCGGAGCCATCTCAGCGCTAGCAGCACAGCCCACAACTCTAGGCAATTGCATGCCAGCGCAGACGGGGGCCCGTCCAGCGCCCCGCTACTGCGTGCCCGTTGCACACTGCACCCCACCCCTGCAGCGAGGCGTCCGTCGTCACCACGACGTGCCTCGTAACCTGCCCGAGGGGAACCCCCCAGAGGAAGGTCATGGAAGACCAAGGGGTTAGGGTGCGTCGGCAGCAGGGGTCATCACCATGCGCCTGCTGCTGGTGTGCCACGCTATCCTCGGAACTCGACTCTGTAGCCAGTGTTGAAGCGGTCTCATGTGCATCAATCCGAGGGGTATTATCCCCGCGGAGGACGCCATGTGTCCCAGGAGCCTCTGAAATTGTTTCAGGGGGACCGCCGACTGCCTGAAGTGTTCCAGGCAGTTCCACACTGACTGGGCGCGTGCTGCGGACAGCTGCGCCGTCATGGTGACAGAGTTTAGTTCCATACCGAGGAAGAGGATGCTCTGCACTGGGGAGAGTTTGCTCTTTTCTCGGTTGACCTGAAATCCCAATCGATCTAGATGCCGGAGCACCAGGTCCCTCTGTGTACACAACAGATCTCACGAGTGTCCAAGATAAGCCAGTCGTCGAGATAGTTTAGTACCCGCACACCTTTTCCGAAGGGGAGAAAGGGCGGCTTCCACGATCTTCGTGAAGATGTGTGGAGACAGGGACAGACCGAAAGGGAGGACTCTGTACTGATATGCCCACCCCTCGAACGCGAACCGTGGGAACGGCCGGTGTCAAGGGGATCGAGACATGAAAGTAAGTGTCCTTCAGGTCGATTGCCACGAACCAATCCTGACACCTGATAGATGTCAGGATGCGCCTCTGCGTGAGCATCTGAACAGCAGCTTGTGAAGGTGTTTGTTCAGGGTACGCAGACCGATGGGGCGCAACCCGCCGTCTTTCTTGGGAATGATGAAGTGCGGGTCGTGACCCACTGAACATCTTGGTTTGAGGGACGAACTCTATGCCCGTTTTGCCAGAAGGGTGGTGACCTCTACCCGAAGTACGGAGGCGTCCCTGCCTCTGACAGAGGGAGATATGATGCCCTTAAACTTGGGAGAGTCTCTGGCGAACTGGATCGAGTAACCAAGACGGACTCTTGCTCTTGAGCTCTTGAGCTCCCAGGGACTGTGACAGGGTGACCAAGGGGACGGTCTGCTTCATCATTCCCACAGGGGGTGGTTCGTCGACTGGCGGAGCTAACTATCTGTCGCGGGGGGTCCCCGGAGGGAAGGTTGGCTCCGCCTTTTTACCTGCCTGGCGGGACAACGGCACGTACCGACCAATCAGAGCCCGTGGCTGTGAAGGTTCGGGCCCGATGTTGTCCTCCCTGGGGTCTTCCCGTCAGTGTCCCTTCTTGAAAAAAGGTTGCTGACGGGGTGGAGGTTTCCCCCTCGACCTCTGCTACCAGGGTGCCGCCTGTGGGGGCACAGGAACCGGAGCCGATGTCGAAGGGGTCCTGGGTTGAAGGGAAGCAGACGTCACGCGGGATCTCGGAGGCCTCTAGGCGGCCGAGTCGCGGCGTGAAAAAATGTGGCTAATTGCCACTGTCTGCTTCACCGTCAAAAACTGCTGAGTACAGTCCTCAACGGTGTACCAACAACCCACCCTGCGAGATGGGTGCATCAAGAAAGCGGACTTCCTTGGTGTCACCCTTCTGCACAAGGTAAACCGGGGGTGTCTCTCCTGGACCACTACCGTGGACATCGTCCGACCCAGGGCCCATGCCACCGCCTTAGTCGCCCGTAGAGCGCTGCCAGCGGTGGCACGGAGATCCTGCATTATACCCGGGTCGGCCTTACCCTCGTGGAGCTCTCTCAACGCCTTGGCCTGGCAGACCTGCAGGATGGCCATGGCGTAGAGAGAGGAGGCAGCCTGGCCCGCGGCATCGCAAGCTTTCGACACCAGTGATGCCGAAGTCTTACGTGCTTTGGACCGTAGGCGTGGCCGATTCCCCCCAGGTGGTAGCCGTCCGCGGCACAGGTGCACCGCGGCGGACGTTCCACCCGGGGGATCTCGACGCAATCCTTGGCTGCCCCACCATCGAGGGAAGTAAGGGAGGCGGAGCTGGTTTTCACTGGAGCGATCCGTGAGTGGAGCGCTCCAAGTTTTACACAGCTCCTCATGCACCTCCGGGAAAAAAATGGCACCCGGGGTGGGCGCGGTTTGCACCGCGCTCCGACCTCAGGAACCACGTATCCCCGGGTTAGCATGAATGACATCACTTCTGCTTCCTCCTAACTCGACCGCTGGGGGTGGAGCTCGGATTCGTCAGAGTCGGATGCCAGTCTCCCTCCGATGCTGAGCAATATCTCATCTACGTCACACATCTTTCCCGATGTGTGTGCGTGAGAATCCGGACGGTATGCCACCGCCGGTTGGGGAACGTTCAGAAGAGCGAATCGGGGTGCGACCGGCCCGTGAGCACTTAGCTGGCGGGTTTACGTTCGCAGAGTTCCCCATGTCACTAACGCTGCTAACGTGGGTGGTCATCGGGGCCGTAGCCACAGATGTCACAGCCCGGGTAGCAGACGAAATGGTGGCTGGTTCCCGTAGGAAGACAGCCACCCGTGACCGCAACTTCTGAATGACAATCCGCCCGCAGTGCGGGCAGATGTGTCAACGAACGCTGCTTCAGTGTGCTGGACGCCCAGACACCTAATGCAGCGATCGTGTCCATCCCCCTCCTCGATGAGGGTGCCGCACCCAAGAGAACAGCGGGACATGCCGCGCTGGAGAATGCTCAGTCAGTCCTGAAAAGGACCTTTTAGAAAAAATCTCTATCACCTCCGGAACTGCCGAGACCCCCCAGGGGAAGGTCGCTGCAGGTAGGGACGATCCGCTGCTACACGTCGTAGATCCGGCAATGTAGAAGAAGAAGAATTCATAGAATTCGTTCTGTTCGTAGTCATGAGCGAAGGCTCTGAAGAACAAAAGGTAAATGAATGCTGCACGCCGGCTTCCTTTTATACCGGATATCCGGGGGCGGAGCCCGGCATGCAAATTTCATTCGCCAAATTTCATTGGCCTTTTCTATAGTAGTCAGAGTTGATTGGTTCTCAAGGGCGAACCCCATCTGTCGTTCTCGACACAACGTCGAGAGACCGACAGAAAGGGAACTGCACTTTCAATGCACAATATTTCAGGAAATATAACAGATATGGCATAACATACTGTAGCTACAGGTGATAAAAGATGCCTCTTTTAAATATTTAAGTTTAAGACCAAATCCCTAAACCCTTAGAATTCATATTCATACATTTCAATAACTATTTGGAATTTCATTCTGACATCAAAGAAAGGAAATGATGACCGTAATGACAGTGATTTTTCTTTTTATTCAAAGTTGGCATGACATTAGAGAGCATTCCTCACATAATAGGTTAACCAAACTAACAATCATGTCTTATTGCTATTTCCAATAGCATTGTTGTGGCTTGAGTAACGCTCCATTCATTTGGTAAATTCATTTATTTAGCAATTCTCTGCTGTGAGTTGGCTTGTGCATGAAAAGGCAAAGCCACAAGGGCATGCTGGGAAAATTAGCTTGTTCAAACCATGCCTCAACTGTCAGCGATACACAAACACACACACATTGCATAGTATACAACTGGAAGAATGTTGTCTATGTGTATAATAAGCTTTATATTGGTTGATAGTGAGTGTTGGAAATGACAGGTCACATCATTTTACAGCCAACAAATTGTAATCAGTGGAGACAATCCATTTCATTCCACAGTCAATACACCCCAATTACAAAACAGCAGACAATTATTGCTCACCAAGAGGTTTGCAGTAGAACAAATCTGCTGTGAAGAAGAAATTACACTTGCACACAAACATACAGATCAATAAATTGTGCTTACCACATTTGTCAGACAGGATTGAGCCCTATTAATGTGTGCATGCAGCATAGCACATCTAATACCCGTTGTGTAGATGCCATTGGAACATCGAACACAAATCACAAATCCAAGCGCATATTTGACACAACCTGTCCAATGACAATGGTTGACACATAAACACAGACATAGACAATTTTTTTTACATTTTCTCAATCGAGGATGCAAAGTTCCATATTTTATAATGATTGCATTAATTGGGAATGTGTATATTGGGAATTGTCAAATGTGTTTGAATGTCTCACAAATAAATATTCTATATATTTTTACTTGCATGTACCACACACAATCAAATATGAGCATAAAAAGAAAAAAATGTGATACTTAACATATAAAATGACTCTCATTATCACAGGAGAAATATACCCAGCAGTATAAATACCTCTGGAATTACTGTCATTACCAGTAATATAACATCTATCACCAAAACCCTCAAGGTACTTTAAAACTAAAGAGCTCTGATCCAGAAAACCAACTCCGGATCTGTGAATCACAAAGTAAAATCTCTTTCCCAGCGAATCAATTCCTTTGATAACCACAAAACAACTACACAGAAACAAGCCATTAAAAATAATTTATTTGCCAAGGCATTTGTTGGGAAATAAAGCCCCACAGACAGTATAGCACGTCAGAACTGGCAACGAGAAGATAAAGATTCACAACACAGGAATGTCAATGCGCTTTGATCACTGTCTGCATGTAAATGGCAAAAATGATGTCACTGTCTTCTAAAACGCCTCTCAAGGCTACCGGGGTGCCTAGCAGCCATTATAACAGCGGGGACATGTTTCCACTTTTAGAAATGACTGAAATAAAAATGACTTTCATCAAACACAAAAACACAGTCTGAATCACTGGCTGAATCATTATTTTGGAAATTAGGATTGCTGGTTATATTTGTCTGCAGTACAAGAAAAAATTTAGCCGATTGTGTAAAACAAAGACTTGAAGACCAAGCAGAAGCTTTTCCTGATAGGATGCTTTGACGGTGGTCTGAACAAAGCAGTAAAACTAAACCCCCCAGCAACTAACATCCCAACATCCGCCTTAAAGCAAATCACAATGTAATTAAAATTCATGACTCGGGATGTGCCTGAAACCGCTTGTGTGCAGAGCTGTTGATAGAATGTAAACTACCTGCGGTCTTGGATAAAAAATGATTTTATGTATTCGTAGTTGTTGCAACCATGTTTTATTAAACCACAGACCAAAAAGCTAGTGTGACTTACTTTCACACTTAAAGTTTAGTTTGCAAAAATAACGCTAATGTTAAAGCTGTCAAGCAAACTCTGGGGCGCACCGAGGTCCGAACCCAAGACAACCTGAAGGAGTTGGTCTCAGTGCAGTTGCACTCGAACTGTGGCGCGTGAACGTGAAAGCAACACGGACCCGGGTGAGCACTTCTTCAGGAAGGACCTGCGCATGCGTTTTAGCCAAATATGATACATTTACTTCAATAAACACATGTAGGAGAAGATAGCGTTGATGATTCAGCTTGAATTCGAGCGAGAGTGAGCCTGCATTATATTTGTGTGTAGCGAGTGCAGTTATAGCAGCAAATTAATGGTAATACACTGTTTCCTGAAAATAGTATTTTTGCAAGCCTCAGAAAGATGTCTGTACATATGTGCATACAGTTAACCCAAGTGTCGTTTACTCTGCTGCGCAAAATAGCAACAAATGAATAAAAAACACAAAATATTGACCCGAGTTCTGTTTTCTATAATGCGCCATGCACGTTTGTGATGTTGAAGATAACCGCAAACGCACCAGGGTTCGATAGAATCAAGCGGAGTTTGAAACCAAACAAATGTTGCGCCGGAAACAAACGCACTCGGGTTCGGACCTTAGCAAACCTGCCCAGTCTGAAAACGCCCTCACACCGTGTCCACACCGGATGCGGCGTGATGCGACACGACCAGAGACAATAGAACCCATTATAATTTTACATTTTGTCGACACCGGACGTGACGCGATGCCGCGTGACAATCCCATTAGAACAAGCCGCGTTTCGCATCGCGCCAAGCCGCGTCCGGTGTAGACACGGTGTCACTGTATTTCTGGCATGTTTAGCTTTAAACTCTCAAATCATATGAGTGTGCGGTAAAAATAGGCATGTGTCATACTTGTAGAAAGATCTTGACTGAATTTAATGTGATAAAAAGTAAAACTGCTAATAATGGTGTGACAAGTATAAAAACTACTGCAGGCATCACATTGTGATCTTTTTTTCATTCAATTTTTTTAAAGACAACAAAATATGGCATGATAGGTCTTTGTAAGTGAATCGATAAAAAACGACACCAAACTAGACCAGATTTTCCTTGAAATTGGATTCAGCAGAAAATGAAAATCACAAGATGGGTCACTCAGTAATTCAAGCATATATATCAGTCCGAATCTCATCCTCACTGCCAGCAGCTGTAAAATATCTGGCATCTCACAACAATGTGGCCACCAGAAACATGTCAGCGAAGAAAACCTCTGCATATGAATTTAAGACTGGAAAAAGGAAACCTACAATTTACGTCATATTCCCCTTAAATTTACCAACGAGTGTCTACATGCGGTCAGTTGTCTGGTGAAGCCTGTTCTGTGCCAACCTATGGTAATGTTCCAAGATGAGGGGGTTATGTCTCAACGGCCTCTTAGATTTAGTCGTGACCGGTTAACGGAGACTAAAATGACGTTTGTCCCTCTCCACGTAAGCCTTCCAAGAACTCACCACACATCGGAGATAATTACAGCCTGTGCTGACCGAAGCATTTCCGACTAGTGGAAAATTCTAACCTAAAACCCATCGCACGACAAAAGTTTATTAAAAAAATATACAGTGGGTGAAATTATCTAAAATTACTCTTCAGAAAATAAACACTGGTGTTGTACGTGAGACACGCATATTCCATGAAGTCATTATGGTGTAAATATACAAATCAAACTGTGACTTCTTTCAAGTTAATGGTACTGAATTGTGGCACTGATCTGTGTGTATTTAGTAGCTCTGCGGGGAGACCTGAGCTTGAACCTTTGCTAATGTTCATGTGCAGCACATGCTCAGTGATCAAACCTGCTCCAGGTGGTATTGTATGAGTGGACACATATCAGAGTGACACAACCATCTGTCTGAATATTATGGTCCCACAAAACAGAACACCGGAGAAACCTTTTACGCTGTCCAGGGTGAGAACATGCACTCATAAATATTCAAACATGCAGCCTATCTGTTAAGACTCTTTTTTTTTTTGTCCAAGAGAGTGACCAGAAGGTTCTGTGGTCAGAGTCTCCTTTAGGTTTAACCTGAAAATAAGAAACCTTTAGAACGACACGACCCATGAGAATAAGGCAGCGAGCTAATTCAAGTCACACATCACTGACATCCAGCCTCAAGACCAGACATGAATGACTGTTTAGGATGACTTTTTAACGGCTTCTGAAAAATGAACAATGCTCTTAAGAAAAAGCCTTCCTAAAATAGCTCTTTAATTCAGAAGAAATTACTTGAGATTTACACAATGGCTTTTTACTGGGTAATGGACACATTATGTGTACTCCAGAATGACAGACTTAAGCTTCAAGGGCTTTTCAAAGTGTTCACTATTAAAATGGAAATAATAACTGTAGGGAAAAAAGAGAAAATGGCCTGGGCTGGATTTAGATGAGCTTCTCATAAAATTAGTTGGCTTATTGCCGACTACAAAACAATGACTTTAATGATTGTGAATCAGGGGAGTTAAAAGGTTTTCATTTTGTATGTGGTGTGTTGTGGGATTGCACATTCTGAAGCGTGTCCACTCAAAATTCTGAATCGAATTTAAGCAAGAAGTGTTTTACGCTGCCCTTGAAAGCAGCACAGGGCTACATAGCAAAAGCACATCAGTAAGCAAGAGTTTTGCAATGTGTACTGCACTTCACTCAGCAAAAATAATGCAGTATAAACCTTTTTAAAACACTATGTGCTTTTATAAACACAATGTTGGCTTTTGTAAAGCAAAAAAGTGATATTCACACAAATTCAACACTATCTACAAGTCTGAAGAATTGTATAAAGTAGTTACACATGGGCTTTGGGTTACGTTCGGTCATTTAAAGTAGTAACCACAAAAAAATGAAAGGTCCAATGTGTAATGTTTCGGAGGATTTATTGACAGAAATGCAATAAAATAAAAATAACTATGTCATCAAAGGTGTATAAAGACCTTACATAATGAAGCGTTTATATTACTTTACAATGAGCTATTACTATCTACATATACTACCGGTCCCCATGCATGAAATTCACCAGGTTGTTTCTACAATAGCCTTTAACGGACAAAATGCTCTAAACTGCTGCCGTGCGTTTTGTAAATACATTATCTCCTTCGGCAAAGAAGCAAAACTTGACGACATCTTTGTCCTGTGTCAGCCAACGTAGTTCTTTGAAAGCAAGTGGGAGAGGTGGAGTGAGCCGTTGGTTGCAGTTCGCAACCTTACCACTAGATGCTACTAAACTTCATACACTCAACCTTTAAAAAAGGAAACCTTTTTTCGCCACAAAGAACCTTTGGTGAAACAGAAAGTTTCTTCGGATGTTAAAGGTTCTTTGTGTACCCATTTATACAAAAAAGTTTCTTCTATGGTTTTGAAAAGCATCTTTATTTTAAGAGTGTACAGTAAAAGCCCAAGAATACCTACTGTATCAGTCAAAATACACGTAAAATTGTAAAATCATAAAACACGTATTTGTAATTGTGAAAGAGCTGAAAGTGAAGCGAACCCACGCACACACACACACACACACTCTCCTGCTTGGTGTGTTAACAAGGCTGTGGCCCACGGGAATAGGTTTCAGTCAGCGGTAAGCGAGTGAATAAATGCTGTTTCAGCAGAGAGAGGCAGAATCTAAAGAGAGGATTCGTGTTTAAAGCTATAGCACCAATGCCAAGACAAGACACACTAAGAGCACATCCATTATTTAAGAGGTTCATTCCACAGAAAATCTGCCAGGCAGATTTAATACACCATATCATTTAACATCCTCAATCACCACCACTGAAACAAACTGAGCAAATCAGACACAACTGGGATTAATGGACAGGCGTGAAAGTTTGCACAATAGGAACATTAGGAATTCCCATAGTAACCTAGTTTAACATTCTTCTGGAATGATGTTTCCAACAAGAAATGTTTTACTAAGCAAATTTACTTTTAAATTTTTTAACTTTTATTATATCAAACATCTTATGTCTGTGCACACAGTAAATAAATGCACAAATAAATTGTTTAAACACAAGCTGCTATGTGCACTCTTGGGATCATATTCATACTGACTGCATGCACTATTAATCTGCTCAAAAAATCTCTTTCTTCCCTGAAGCTACTTCTCCTTTGCTACAGTACTTGTCCAGTAGTTTCAAAGAAGTCTTTGTGTAATTATGAATCTTAGAGGTGGAGAAAATATTAAGAAAAACAGCAAGGCTGAACATTTATGAAAAGCAAGTTAAAATTGAACAGTATCATGTTCAAAAAATAAATAAACCACTATGCTCCCTTTTCCAGTACCATGGCTCATCCGAAACAATCTATACTGCAGTAAGCATCACCATACAGTATGGCCACACCACACTGTGCTTTACTCCTCCAGGTGGAAACAGGCAGATAATGAAAATGGAATTTGTTTAGAGGGAAAAATACACACAGGCACACATATTGCAATGCCAAGCAGTTCACAGATTTATCCAAACCTCCTGCCATACAATATAAGGCCACTAGGACAAACAAAAGAGAAGGAGAGAGAGAGAGAGAGAGAAGCGAGGAGGGTAATGATGCTTGTGTATTGTCTTGTACAGCAGCTGAGAAGCACTGATGTATGTATTAGTTTATACCTCTTATATGATGGCACAAACGCACACAAATATACACAAAGAATAAAGTGTATCATTACTGAACGTACCCACTGAGGTATGCAGTAATGTCCTTACAATTCTTACAAGAATGTACAGTAGCGAGACACATCAGATACTGAACCCAGAAAATACTGTGCATAAAATGTACTGTATTAAATGAATAATAAAGCTCAACTGAATATATGTCACTAAATCCTGAAAGTAATATAGACTGGAATGGGGTGGGTCTATACCCTAAAATCTTCTATGTGTGCGTGTGTACAGTATATTACAAACAAAGCCTACTGTAGGTTATTTTCATAAACTGATGTCATAAATCCATGCACTAGTGTGCTTTAAATGCAGTGTATGAACAGTATTTTGTGTTGAGGTGTGGATAATATACACACGACTACAGGCTACAAGAATAATCCAGTGGTCTCCTTTCTACTAAAACTCAATGTTTAGAGCATTAAGGGAAAGCCCGGACAGACACAAAAGCACTCTGTAAGACCTAAATCACTCTTAATGTTCTCTTGAATGGCCATTGATTTTGTCCTCGGGTTAAGCTCTCTTGAAGCTGTGATCATCAGGACTCTACAAGGCCTTTGTGATAGGTGAGAAACACAGAACATATTACATTGAACGAGGCATCTGCTGTACATCAGTCCGGTTAACTGAAATTGCCTGTTAGTTAACAAATATTATATTAGGTTTTATATATTGCTTGTCATTTTTCGATGGGTCTGATTGAGAAACACATTGTGCTATCTGGGAAACAGAATCTTACTTAACTGGTCAAACATGTGTTTTCAACACATGCTCCACAAAACTTATTTTATTTGTTGGTAAATTTTGTAATGGAGTTGACAGTACCTACACCTCAAGAATCTGGTGATTCAAGCTTCCGTTCTGATTACTCATGATTAGGTAACCATGACGACAGATGAGTGAGATATAGTCTATTCATTACATTTTTATGCATGAGCAGGAATAAATACCCTGTTTAAAGGAATAATTGAAAAATGTTAGTGTACAGCTTTCCTGTGGCTCAGTGGTTAGAGCATGGCACTAGCAAGGCCAAGGTCATGGATTCGATCCCAGGGGATTGCACATAGTCAGAAACAAAACAAAAATGTATAATACAATGCAATGTAAGTCGCTTTGGATAAAAGCGTCTGCCAAATGCAAAAATGTAAATGTACATCAATACAGGTGACTATTTGTTTGATATACAAAAGACACAAAAGTTGGCATGACAACAATCTATACCAACTGCACATTATCTAGGGAGCACGAGCTAAATCGCTTTCCTTAGAGACAAGAAAAGAGAGGAAGACATAACTGGACCAATGCAGATAAAGAGTCATCATTTCACTTCAGCTCCATGACATGAAAAGATAATTAGATCCATGTACCAATCTAACAGCCCCACCCCCTGCTTAATTATTTCCGTAAGTCACCGGCAGGACTTCAGCTCTGTGATATAAAAAAGAACAAAGGATGACAACAGTTTTGACAACTTCAGATGAATTCATTCAGCCCTTTGCTGTCTGCATGACCACACTCATATATCATGAGTGGTGCTTTGCAGACAGGCATATAGGAGGTTAACGGGTAGGTGGGGTTATATGACACAATATATTAACATTTCCTATATGCTAAGAGCGAGTTTAAGGTCAACCAATCAATTACTAATAGCCACTGTCAGACTACTGTTGTGTTCAATGGACCTTGGCAAAAGCTGCAACCTGTGCTCCTTAGACTACAGATAAAAATACACACATCTATATACTACAAACCAGTGGTTATACAACTTTTTCATTGTAAGGCCCCCTTTGTGTAGAGTGCATCGCTTTGCGGCCCCCCAAATAAAGGCCTAATCTTAGAATTATAATTAAACCAAAAATATATTCAGTTATACAATGTTGGAACATCAATTATTTTGGTTGGTGGACTTATTTTTTCTGATGTTCTATTGCATAAAATCTATGAGGAATTTCTATATTTCATACAATGCCACAAAATCTGTGCCCCCCCCTGGATCCATCTTGGGGCCCACAGTTTGAGAACCACGGCCGTAAACTATATAACATTTGGACCCTCTGATTCTCTGCTAAAGCATCTAAGCAGAAAAACATTTCTCTTTCATAAACACTTGAAACTAAATCAAATACGTAGAGAGAAACCCAAAATGCACAACTGCCTTTTGATGCAATAATGTGCATCTTTAACAAACCACAAGTGCTCACCATACACCCAAACACAGCCTTAGCTATCTCAATGGGAACAAACCACAGACTTACTATTTTCATATATTGTTAACATCTAAAAGAAAACCTTTAAAACAGTTTTTGCCCTAAAAATCTATTTTCCAAATTAGGGCATCCGGAAAGTCCCTAAAGGGAGGTTTATTTCAGATTTAGCTCATTTTGGGGGAAAATTCGGTCCCCGAAATATAGCGATTTATAAATGACACACGCATATTGACACGCACACCTCTGAAACCTTTTTGCAAGATGCGACATCAAAATCTTGTCAGCGTTCACCAAGACAAATAATCAATCTCACGATGCCCTGCTGTTCTCATGAATTCAGAATGACTCCTTCCTTAATATTTCCCCCACTGAATGAAAAATGAATGACATTCCACCTTTACTTCACAGTAATGTATTACCAATAAGACATTTCTCATATTAAGTGAATTGGAAATGAATCCCTCCTTAGTGATTCCCTTTGATAAATCATGAAAGATACAGACAGCATTGCTTCATAAATTATAACACGGCAACTGTGGATTCTGCGGTGCTTGTGCAGTGCTTGAACATGATTTCTAACACGAAATAAAGAACAAAAGAACAAATTTCTGCTAATATTGCCTCTTAGTGGCAGTTAAACCATAAAAAAAATTAACTTGTATCACTGGAATGATATTTTGATATTCTGGCATTCTGAAAACTTGTTAAATAAAAACAAAAGATTGAAGTATGTGGCCTTGTGCAAACAGACAAACAACCTTCCATTAAAATGATCTGTTACTTAACCCGCTAACACAAACACTGCCATTAGATCTTTTACAAGCATCTTTGGCAGTGGTCTTAAAGCAATATGGGGTGGTGGTGGCCATGTGGTCACAGCTGGTCTCCAACACAACAGAAACCAAAAGAACACATGACCACACCTGACCTGTTTTATGCTGAAACGTGCCCTCAGGCTAACGGTGTATGTGAAAGAGAGAGAGAATTAACCTACAGCTTCTGTCTGCTTTGTTTCTATGGTAGGTTACTAACATAGTCTACCATAAACCGCAATACATGTTTATTTATTGTTACATGGTCCGTTCACCCCGGACGTCTCACTTACACCATTAGGGTCCTCATTATTACTGCTGAAGAAGTCTAGGCTGCAAATATCCACACAACAAAAATGCATGGGATCTACTGATAAAGAACAGCATAGTCATTCAGCTCGACATTTTACTGTTGCACACAGAAAAGTAATTTTGGTTTGGAATGACAATTACCCTTTTAAGTTATCTGCCAAAAAAAGAAAATTTCAGTTCTGCTAAGCAAAGTTCTTAAACAGGCCACTTAGAAAGATGGAAAATACTGGGATAGTCGCCTCATTAGAAGCTCATATAAACTTATATTACAGATAGAATCTACTCTCAAGCGCAATGAACTAAAGCAGTTTCATGAAAAGTTTATTTTTCAGCTTCTGTATTAGGAGCCCAGTTGCCTAGAACTGCCCTTGGGTAATGCTGTGAAGTCTAAATGTCAGGTGATATTAAGGCTGGTTTTTATTTTTCCTGAGGATGCACCAATGCTCAGAATGCATGGAACTGCAAGACACATTTACTTACCATCACCAGCAGTCAAACACACATGGTAACCGATATGATGAGTCACAAGAGGAAAAGCACCTATAACCCCAGCCATGATCTTACAACCATGTCTCAGAAGTACTCCATTAAAAGGTTGAAACTACATTTATACTGAAAAAAACACTTCAGGAAGTCTGTCTTGTTGTCAAATTTAAGTATTATCTGAGAGAATGTGTTGAGTGAGGGAGGTAGAAAAAACACAGTATCAGACCCTTTGACACAATGATGTACATGGTAGGCATGTTGCTATAGTCGTTGTCACCGGTGATACTCGTTGTCCATCTGCCAACCGATTTCATCACTTGTACACCACGGCACCGACCCCAACCTTCATTTGAATTTTTAGAGGAATAAATCACTTAGTTTAGTTAAAGACCAAACTACCGTTGCGTGCTGAACGCGGCTGCTGCATTCAGCGTAAGCAGAACAAGTGTTGCAGCAAAGATCAGCAGCAGGAGTTAGATTTTATTCATCACGTGAGAAGAGTGAAGTGCTGACTGACAAGATGATGGCGGTGGAACATGTAGAAGAATATGTAAGCACTGTTATCAAGAGCCGGTTACGTTTCAAATGTATTTTTTGTTCTAATTTTAAAAAGCCGGTGCTTTGTCATTTATTTAACATGAATGTTTTTCGTTTCGGCTATTCCTTTCTTATTCCTTTCTTATTTATTTGTTTTTGCACAGTGTGTGCCGTGATTACTCGTTTTTTTAACATAGGGAACTAAAGTTTCTTTTTTCTTGTTTCCGATAAATTTGTGTGTCGTGATTATTTGTTTTGTAAAAGACAACATGTCAGGATTTTTATATTCGTTTCTTATTTTTTGCATAGTGTGTGCAGCGGTAATTCAATACTGAAAGTAAAATGCGTCATGCGCACGGTTGCATCTACGGCCACGCCACAGCAAACCCCCGGTATCACCAGTACTACCGGTGTTTTTACATGTCTATAAACCGCCCCATCCCTAGTACATGGTATTACATTGATCCACAAATCAATACCCCCCACACACCCAACTGAAATGGGGTCTTAAGACAATCATAGACACAAGACACTATAGTCACATATTGCACAGCATCCATCCATTCTCATTCTCTTATGTAGGGATGGCAGGGAAACAGCCTGGACATATGATCAGTGCATATCGCAATGACTGTAAGACAGCCCTGTACTATATAAACCACTGTCTAAAGCAACTACAGTTCAATATTATTTACCTGCTAGTAAAATAAAGTAGTGTATTTCAGTGTCTTCACCAAAACTGGAATAGAATCAGATAATGTTTTCTTATTAGGAGGTAGAAATCATTTTTAGAAGGCTGACTGAGTATAAAAGGTTCAATAATGAATTACTAGCAGACACATTGAAATCTTTCTCTTTTACAAATAAAAATAAAATAAACATTTTTGGGAATTTTATTTACAAGGAAAATCAGCAAAACAAACTTATCGCAGCTGTCCTTCTGAAACCTTGTAACTCCATATTTTGTGATTTTTATTTTCTGCCATAAATCCTTATTATTAGTCACCCTTTATGTTTCTCAAATATCTTATCAATAAAAAGCATTAAAAAGTGCTTGTCAACACAGTATACAGTGTTTTTTCCATTTCCTGAAAAACAGCGAATTTGGACATCCGAGGTTTCAGGAGGACAGCAGTGTTATGTCAGTAAATGTGAACTAAAATGAGAGGACTACGCCGATTGTTAACTAAAAACTAAATATTCCATAAATGAACATGCGAGCCATAACCATGCGCATAGCTTTGTGAATGACAGCTGATCAAATTCAGCAAAAATCTTTAGAGCTTTCTGGAGACTTTTGCAGACACATATTCTCCAAGGGCCTCGTAAATGCTAAAACAAAACTTCAAAGTGGCAATAAAAAAAGCCCAGTGCCAACACAGTAAAACACTGCTAGACATAAACCGAGAATGAAGTGCTAAAATGACCCCACAAAATGCCAAAAGAACTAGTGTTAATGAAAGTGTGCTAATTAGTAAAGATGGAAAAATCTAATTTAATTACACCAGTTTAACAGCAAGCTTATGGTGGCTAAAATTACAGCTGATGTGTTCACTGGACTGAAACAAAGAGTGCAACGCTGCAAAGCTGCTATCGGCAGACTTACCACCCTGCTGTGAAGAACTGTCAGATCTCACACACACATACACTTACCTACAACAGAAGAGAGAGAGGATATTGTTTGACATTCAGTCACCAATACACACATATGTATTTATAAAAAGGGAAAAGGCAGGACCATAACAGTTACTTCTGTGTCATTCTTGTTTATGAATCCTATTATACAGTTCAGCAATAAGATTTCCAACAAAAGTATTTGCAGACATACACAAATCTATTAAACTCTCAACTTCCTCTGCTTTCACCGGCCACATGCCAACGGAAAACACACTTTTATTTCAGCACAATAGCAGGAAGGGACTAATTCCACAGTTAATCCAGACAGAACAGAGGCAGACACACGGCGGGCCGGAAGAGAGACGGACTCTCTCTCTCTCTCTCTCTCTTATCAGCTACACGTTAACCAGAGACACGACAGCAATCAGCAGGGGGAAAGATTACCAGGACGATTTTCTTTCTGTCTATATCAGAGGTCCATCCCACAAAAGGAAAAGAGAAATGGAATGTTTCTTCATTCTCTTTGGAAAAGAATTTAAATGCCAATCTGGATTCAAAAGACTAACGGAAACCTATTATTGTGTCTTCCGATAAGCTGAGATTGATCAAGTAAATGTAACCCCTTACAAAATATTAAATAATCTTAGTTATATTTATTGAAATTAAAATAATTTTACATAATGATCAATTTCAATTGTGTGAACACAAGGAATGAACAATGCACAAGAAACTGAAGAATTTTAAAGGCACCATTACTGGACACTGATGGGTGGTGAACACACGCGGGTCTGTGTTGAGGATTATCATCTTAGAAGCTGACACATTTGTAATAGTCTTCAGTGTTAGATGCAAGCACACAGTTGGTCTGCGCTCTCCTGCAGTGTGGATGAAGGCTTGTGAAGACATAGGACTGAAGACAGACACATTGATCCGTCAGTGCAGTGCTAACGTGTAAAGCATATTTAAAGCAGCATGGGGTTCCTCCAGAAAGAGCTGAAGAACAGTCTGGATCTCCACATCTCTCATTCTGATCAATAATTAAACAGCAGACGTCCACTAATGAGGACCTGGTGCTATTTAGGAGATAACGCGTCTGCTGTGAAGATCTATGGCCCTCATTGGTACAGATTTTTAAGCCATTACATCCCATCTTTTATCCACCTTTCTAATCGTCCGTCATACCTGAAACATTCATTTATGTCCGCTTATTTCTTCTTTGTTCCATTGTTCAATATTTTTAATTTTGAGGCCTGATTGATGGTGTTTTGCCTTTGTAATTTTTCCATCTTTTGTTTAAATTTTCTTCTGGGAAACTACATTTATTAGTTATTATTGATTGTACCAAGGGGGCTGATGAATACTTCATTGTGATTGGCTGGCGAACATTCGAAGGGTGTGCATTGTTTTTCAGGAAGCGCACACCGATAAAGTAGTTCCAGAACTGTCAACCATATTACAGTTTCATACCACATAAAGTGGTGGGGGACATGTCCCACCTGCCCACCCACAAATTACGCCTATGCAACCAAACATTTATTTATCAGCACCAAAAGCAACATCATGTAACAAAGGAAAGCGTGTTGGGCTCAGCTGTCGAACGCCAGGCGATTGCTCAAAAAAACGACACACAGAATCATTTATCCTGTGTCCAACAAGTGTCAGTTCTGCCAGACACACACCCTTCCAAACGACACCTGATAAAAAACACTCACACACAGTCGCACAGCCACAGACTAAGACACCACCTTAGAACTGAAAGTTAAATTGAAAAGCAAAGCATATTTTCCTTTCTCATAATGAGAAACGCCGCTCACTGACTAGCATGAAAAGCAGCCGATCGCTTAGCGTATTTTACATGGAGGCACATTTGGAAGTCGTAGATTTTTTATTTGATTGTATTTAAACGGGTTATGAGTTTGGATCGGGTCAGTCACAACAGTGCGTCGAAATATTTGTTCCCGGTCGCAAAGACTATTTTCCAGTCGCAAATGTGAGTTAAATGGTCGCAGTGTACAGCCCTGATTTAACTAGCATTTCTGGATGTATTGTTGCCACTCCAGTACAGTGTCTTTTAAATTTCAACAAAATCAAACCTCAGGAGTGACTATGAGCACTTTTCCAACACTGCGGCAACCCGTTCTAAGCACGATTTGGAACAGTTACATGTCCCTGTGAGCCTGGTTTTGACGCGGCACGATTACAAACTGTTCTCGTATGAAAAATGTTCAGCACGGTTGTCTAACAATGCTGAATCGTGCTAATAGAATGCGTGCAGAGACGTTATAGCTCAGTTTCTTGTGTTGCCAAGGAAGCACGTTCCATCATCATCCCTGTGGTGGAAAATGAAACCATTTATGTACCGGCTGGCATGGATCGGCACGCAGTGGAACAATTAAGCAACGAGAACGATTTGCCTTTGGAGTCAGCAGCAAATTGCAATGTAAAAGACTGACAGCATGACAAGACACATGAAGACTGTGATAAAAAAATTTCTAACAAATATTACTTTTGCATTGCTTAAAGGTAAACATGAACTTGTTTTCTATCAAGTATTTGAGGTCCGAACATTTACAGAGCATCTTTTATGATATTTAATTCCAGATGAAATCGAAAGAAAAAACATCAATAAGGCTCTTCAAGGTGGAGAGAGACAAGAGCAGTAAGGACTCTTACTGATCTCATGCATCAACCTGCCAGCTCTCTTCCTCTTCCTCCATTAATATCTTTCTATTCCTTCTGTCCCCCGTCAGACTAAAGCTTAATGCTGTATGTTAATCATAGCACAGTCCTGTCTGTAAATGTCGGTCTCAAACATATTCTGCTCTATAACGGAGCTGAACTTAAACACGTGTGGTACGTAAAGGAACAGTTACAATACCTCAGACACGATTAATAAAGAGAGATATTACACTAGACAGGCTGTCTCTGTAATTTCCCCAATCTCATTTCCTGATAAAGATGAGTGGGTCGTTGATGACTGTAATACTGTATGTGGGCGATGCTACCCTTTCTATGCCTTGCACCTGCCATAAACAAATATTTTCTGAGAAAGACTCAGATTCTTGAAGGACCACAGGAAATCTATGAAGAATTACTATTTTTAGCTCCAAATTCAGCTTGAAAGAATCACAGATGTTTTTCAATGGATAAACCTGTTTAATTTCTGAATGTATATATAAATAATAGACTGAAATATTGCCCTACGTTGGATTATCATCAGGCTCGTAAAAACCGGTTTCAACCCTTGTGGGAATAAATGTCTAAAGTAGGGGTGGGCGGAATGGCCAAAATTCACAGAATTAATCGTTTTGTTTCAAGGTAACAATATATTTTGCGGTAACAATCTACAATTGATTTACTTTATTACATTTCATTTAAATTCTCTCAATAGTTATGTAGACAATTTATGAAAATGTACAGATTAAGTTCTGATTTATTTATATTTATCTTCTGGCTATATCATATGTATACAGTAGGAAGACAGACAACATGAATAAAAATAAAGTATGAATATACGCACAAACAATGAGAGTACATGTACCTGACTGGTATTATAAACTGGTGTTCATGGGGTCTGTACTGTAGGTCTTCATCGCTCTTTATTCTCTACTAGATGCGCATTTTTAGTATGTTGCGACATTCTAGTGTGTTTATTCTCGCGCATTTCTTTGCACTGCTAGGCTCTGGTGACTAAACATGCGTCTCTCAAAACAGGGGTAAGCGCTGCGTCACGTCAAAGCGCTCACGCGGCGCGCATCATCACGCGTTTCAACGCAAGTGTCACCTTGGCTCGCCTTTAGTTATACTTTATTAAAACTATTAACAGCTTTACAAAGCGATCTGACTTTTGAAATACGTGAGTGTTTTTATATGCATTGCGCAGATCCCTGCACTAGCACTGCACTAGAAAGCACAAAAACTACCGACTGAAAGAAGGTCAAACGAATATTGGATACGTTAATTTGTTACGTTACGTTAAAAATTCTAATTTTATCAGAATAATGCCCAACTTGCAGAGCACCGAGTTAACCACGACTACTTATTTACATTTACATTTAGGCATTTGGCAGACGCTTTTATCCAAAGCGACTTACATTGCATTATCCTATACATTTTACATAGGAATTTGCAATCCCCTGGGATCGAACCCACAACCTTGCGTTGTTAGCGTAATGCTCTTACCACTGAGCCACAGAAAAGCACGTTCCACGTATTTACGTTCCGCGCATTTTATTCTGCGGTAGTCTAAAGCCAAAAGCTGAACAGAATGAGCTACAAGCTTGAAGTTTGTCTATGCGAGTTTTAGCTTGACCTGCAGTGTGTGTGGTATGACTGAGCTCCCTGTTAAGACCGAATGATGATTATTTATTCCTGTACGTCATTATTTAAACCATCTATCAAAACTGAACAGTGTGTTTGAATCGAGTCTCATTAGAACGAGTGAACGAGAGAGGGATGGAGAGACTGAAATGCTGTAAGTTTCATCACAGCCTCCCTTCTGTTCAAAAATCAGACTGCCAGAAGACGACACACAGAGCACCAATGAAAATGTATTTAATGACTCTTAACAAGCTAAAAACCAACAGAAGGGAACAATTAAAACTAAATTGCAGTTTATTTGCACTGCCTGCATTTACCGTACAGTAGCAACAAGCTCACAAAGTTGTATATATGTTCATTGTGGGTGGTTAAAAAAAACAAAATTGAATTCACCCCACAGACACAAACAACCCAAAAAATGTGCACTGTTCCACAAAAAATCCCAAATAAGAGGAAAAACGTAAGCGAGAAAGAACAAAAGAGGTGCCAAGACATATGATAGTGGTCCAAGGTTTCCTAAAAAATGTTGGTGTGGGAACACAGAGGTTATAAATTGTTTTTAATCTCGATGACTGTGGCGTTTTGGCAAGGATATACACATTTTCACCCCAAGGCCCGACTGAAAAAGACCTCTTCAAGCTGAAGACATCAACAATAAACACCATTGCAATATCTCTGCTCTGAATTTGCTATGTGGGATGCATGTCACACTGCAGACTTGCGCCTCAGGCCGCTAGAAACTCATCTTCACAAGCTTTCCTGCTTACTGTGAAGCATTCGTCTTGTGTTTGTGTGTGGGATAGCCTCAGGATGTTTCACTGCTGTGTGTTCCATGTTTTATCCAGGACCTCAAACATCTTGAGCTAATGACTAGGGCTTCTATCACTGTAGCAATGGATCGACAGCACACCTCTGACATAAACCTAAAGATCTGTGATATAAAAAAAATGATGTTTCTATTATTTACATGGTTGAACTGTCACTATTGTCTTTGAACAACTATAAAGGCACTGATCTGGTGTTGAATAGTCCAATCAATTTAATATTTTTTTGAATAATTATCCAAAAAAGTTCGACTGAATAAAAAAAATCGTCCTGTTTTTCATTTTAGCTTGTTAATATTGATATGAATATTTAACCTTTGGAATAAGTGTTAAATAGCACACAAGCATTTAAGACATAATAATACTGCACATAATAATACAAAGAAATGCTATTAACTGTGACAACCATATTTGACCTTGACCAAAAATAAAGTGAATGTCTGAATGAGAGACATTAATGTGGAACACAAAAGAGCCAAAAAAGTTAGTTCCTGGCAGTGATACACATATTCCAGCAAAGCACTTTAAGTTTGATGTTCTTGTATGCCATATGGTCATATGTGTTGGGTTTCTCCAATCAATCATTTCACTTGGAATAAAACAAAACATCACTCCATCTGTCCACTTTCGAATGAGATTAATGAAACACAGTAACGAAACCTGTCTGGTCTTCTAAGGCTTTATCTTTCGTGTTTTTTCAGACATTCAGGTTTAGCAGAGAGGGGAAGATAAGAGAGGAGATAACAGAAAGAAAAACAGCAAATAAGTTCATAATGAAAGGGCAAGCTTAGATCTTAAGCTTCTCTTCTGATCTTTCTGATGATCCATGCTCTTCTTAATAAAACTCTCTGAAGAGACATGTGTGTGTGTGTGAGAGAGAGAGAGAGACTCCAGTATCAGACATGGAATGAAGCATAATGAGTAAGAATGCATGAACTCTCTTTCAAACCACATGATTTCCCAAAAAATTTAACATAAATCAACCTCATTCCCTTTTAAATGACATCAGAGGTGACCTTTGACCCATTCAGTAAAATATAAAAAAAGAAAAGAATGAAGGCTCCATAATCGATTGCCTGAGGGAGTTTCTGGCATTTTGGCCTGCCCTCACCCGCCCGCTTTTCTCTCCATTTCTAATTCGCGCTCTTTTCAAAAGGTTAGAAATCTCAGCTTGTCTACGCTGACTTCTCATGAAAAAGCAGATCAGGCCAAAGTCACACGGACAATTTTAAGGTCAAATGTTATCTAGGCTGCCAACCACATGAGAGACCAAGAGTGCTAACGGCTTAATCCATAAGCAAATAAACCTTCACCACAGCACAGCTAAACAAGGCCAGTCCTGACTAAACCTCTCAGATCTGTCTACCTCTCACATACTGTCAGAAATGACTGTGACATTGAAGCTACCAAAGGAAAAACAAGAAAGAAAGTTTTCTCTATTAACACAATGACTTTGACATTAACTTCTACAGACTTTCCAAGATATAAAAAACAGAAAAAAAACATTCACAAAAATGATTTGTAGCACTTTTTGATACAATAATATTGTTGAGAATTTAGTGCTTAATTCAATTGTTAATTCTAAAGGAAACAATGTTAAACAAAAATAAACTTAATTCTGTTCAATTTCAGACACATCTTACAGACAACAGCCTAAAGAACAAACAACCATGAGCAATCACATTCACAACGGTTTACATTCTCTCCTTTAAAAAAGGCCACTGACCCTGATGTGTCAGCCCCTAGCTGTCAAAACACACTGCCAACCAGTCACGCAATGTAAAGTGGCATCCAGTGTCATTGAACACACAGATGAGGTTGACAGGTTTTTGTATACCAGCTCAAAAACAATGCTGGTAATATTACTGCCTCAGAACACTTTTTTAATGCTCATATTTTTAAGAACGACCTTCAATAAAAGCTTTGAAACTTAAAATATGAGCCACTGCTTTGAAAAGGTATAAATATGATGAATGTGCGATGGACATCTGGTAAAGCACTGACACTTGGTAGAGATTTACAGCACTTGGTGCTTCATTGAGCAAGGTGTTCATTTCAAACCCTGAACAGCTTTTTACCTTCAGGCATCTCAGATGTGAAAGGTTTATCTTTTGGGGGGTAAAATGGTGGTTACATCCTGACACATACAATAGTGTTAATATAAACATTCACATGTTTCTCTGTCTTCGCCTTTCACATCAGAGCTCAGGACAGCTGTCTAAAGGCCTTGTACAGTACTGTGTGCATTGTTGTGATGCCACCAGACTCTCTATTGTCATGACATTATTTTCTGTGGCAAAATCAAACACATCACCATGTTATCTCTTGTTGATCAAACAAAATTGGAAAAGTATTTATACTGCAATTATGCTTTAAAATCGTGTAAATGACTGGATGCCAGGTGTGCATCATTAACCTCAGGTTATCAACCCAAATAGTGCAAAATTAGCCAGCCATTATAACACCATCAGCCTCACAGATCACAGGTCAGCCACTATCTTCCCTTCTAATGCTCCTGAACTCCATCTGAACTGATACAGCCCTCATTAACTCAATTAAGACCGTAATTACTGCTCTGAGATCAGCAGTATAATTACCTGTTTGTTTGATTTGGAAATCTTTTTAGCGCTGCAGATGTCCGGATGCTACAACTAAATGAAGATCTCAATTTCACTTAGTTAGAAATGGTCAAAAAAGACAAACTTTAAGAAACCCATGTTTTATTCCTGGCAAAAAATGTTTAAGATTTTATTTACAAATCTGAACGGACTAACTGCACTTTGGTCTCAGAGATGGAAAAGAGAGAAAAAAGCTAATTACGGTCTACTATGATACCTTCTAAAGTTAGAAACAGCCCCAAGCTGCAAGTAGGCAATTTCCCAGTTCACTGAAATTAATGAAAGAGATAATTTGATATGATTCAGCATACTGAAACGTCAGCAATACACACGAAAGGAACAAAGAAAAAATATAAATCAGATTATTAGACTTAAGATATTGTATAGAGATGGTTTAGAGGGCAAATATGATGTTTTAAGCCAAGTAAAACATGTTAGATCTTGATGCTTGAAAGAAAAAAAATGACTCCGTACAGACATTTACAGCAGATGACACAATGCAAGTAACTTTCAGTTTGATTTAAAGTTACAATCCACCCACCCAACCCTGACATCATTCACAGAATTGTTAACCTTCAAAATGTCATTTCAAACCTGTGCGACTTTCTTCTGTAGAACACAAAAGAAGATATTTTGAAAAACGTTGCTCCTCATTGGTTTTGTGTCCATACAATAAAAGTAAATGGTTTATGGTTACAAACATTTTTCAAAATATCTTCTTTTGTGTTTTGCATGATAAGAACTTTTTCTCTGAAATATCAGTGCAGCCACGCCCTATGATATTTTTACCTTCTGAATTCTTGTCTTCCTTTTTAACCAAGTTATATTTCTTACTGCACTTTTTAGAAAACGGAGACAATTCACAAAAATAAAAACTATCATCATTTACATACATTCATGTCATGACTTGTATGATTTGCTTTCTTCACTAGAACACAGGAGTTTTTATTGCAGAATGTTCATACCGCTGCTTTTCCATTTAACAGTATCAGCTGGTGTCACATTTAGACGGTGTTCCTTGAGTGTTTCACAAACTATTTTGTTGTATCTCATAGCGGTGTCTCTTTAGAGCAAACAGTCCTTTGATTTCTGGTAAATTGTGTTTTTATAAAGAAGCTCGCTCAAAGAGCCTTGAATCTATCCCGCCATGGTCACATCTCATGCCCTCAAACAGGAGATTATCGGCAGAATTTCCACCACAGCTGTTCACCAAGGAGCACTTTTTTTAACTATAGTCGCATTATGCCACCACATTAACATATGAGCCAGCAGAGATCAATACATTTCCAGCACAACAGACTAGGGATGGGTATCGTTAAGATTTTAACGGTACTACTACTCTTATCGATACTGCTTATCGGTCCGGTACTTTAACGGTTTTCCTATCGGTGCTTTTGGATATATTTTTTAGAAAATATAGTATTTATGAATAGAATAACACAGTTTTATTTTCTGCAATGTAAAATCAAACCAGCAGTATCAAAAGTGGGTTGGTTCCTCATAGCTACCTGCAACGAATATTTTTTATATTTTAAATGTGTATTTTAATGGACAGATTTTTATGTTTGTCCTATGTATGTAAGTAAAGAGACAAATTATTAAACTCTCGGTGTTATCAAATAGGCCTATTGTTTGGGCTGATTTATTTATCATTACATAAACGAGTAGAAAATGTGATGTCACATCATTTAATCCAATTGAAATTAGACCCTCGCGAATAGATATAGTTGCGCGCATGTCTCATCTGTTAGAAGACGCGCGCATGGAGACTCGCGAGCATGACTCTGCTTGAGAGAGACAAGCCGTGCGTGTTTGTGATGTTAAAACAGCTCATCCGTTTAGTTTTGGGGACGCGCTGTTTTGGTAACGCGAAACGGAGACTGACAAGAGTTTCAAAAGCATCCAAACACAGGCTGCGCGCGCTCGGGAAATGTAAACAGCTCATCTGTTTAGTTTGAGCGACGCCATGTTTGGGTAGACGCGCTGCGGGGAGCAGTCTGCGCGTGTCGCGTGCTTCTCCGGTACCGAAAGCAGAACCGATAAGGGCGGAGCTTATCGATACTCCGGTCTTTCATAATTTAGCACCGAGTATCTTTTAGTACCGGGTTTCGGTACCCATCCCTACAACAGACTGACTGTACAGATGTAGTACTATGATGGAGCTTTTAAAGAGGATCTAGAGATCTAGCAGTCACGGAGACAGATATGATTCCTTTACAGGGTGAAAATATGTCACGGTTTGACTGGTGTATTTTAGGGGTCACTGTTGAACAGTTAAGATGGCTAAACATCTGTACAGGGAAAAGAGCGAAGACTTTTTGTGCTCATTGGCACATTTTTACTGTATTATACTGTATCTTTCTCCATCTCTCTCTCTCTTGCTTTCTTTCACTCTCACCCTGTAATATGTACATAGCAAAACACAAGTACAAATCTTTTAGTATTCTCTTGGCAGTTCAATCGGTTACTACACACGAGTTCCTCACTCATTCGCACAGAACGTCTTTTCCCCAAAGCATCTGATCAGTGGGGTGAATCGGTTAATGTGATTCCCATACGCTCACGCTGTCTCTCTCAAACTCTTTGAATGAGTGCTTTTGGGGTGAATAGTTTATCCTGATCAGCACATAGAGCTGAGGTTCATAATTCTCTATTGTTAAGAGAATCTCCTCGCCTCCATAAAGCTCTCAAACCTCTCATCACCCACAGTCTCTGATATAATCCCAACATGAACTCTCCATCACCCTTTACACACAAACATACAGCATCTGTGTAACCTACTTTATCATAAGCATGAAAATGAGCACTTTTAAAATAGTTAAAGAGATAGACAGTTGATTAAATTGTGGAGGTTATAGAAGCTTGGAGTAAAAAAACTGTGAGTACGAGACAAATAAACACTAAAATATTAGGCTGACAGTGAGTAATAATGCATTAAAACACTAGCACTATGACATGATTAAAACACTATAAATGGAAATGACATGCACCTTGACAGAAACAGAAACTGTAATCTCAGTGATATTAGGTCTGGCATTTGTCAGAGAAAAGCAGTCCAGGTAAATGAATATGCAAGATAAAGAACATTTCACGCAAAAATGGAAATCAGCTTAGGAGGACCTTCATGCTGTTTGTGTTTACATCATACAAATTCATACGAAATCGCCACCAAGGTTGTTGAAGTTAGCACAAAAATTTACAATAGCGACTTAAATTTCCATATTTTAAACTTTTTATCAAAATACATTCATTTATTATTACTTTCAAATGTATCTTTTTGCATTCCGCAGAGAATGAAGAATGAGAAGAAAGGTAAAATAATTCACATTTTTGGATGATTATAAGGTTGATGAGGTAAAAGAAAATACTGGAGGGAATGCAGTTATTAAAAAAAGGACTCTAAAACGAAATGGGCAAAAATAATATATTTACATTTGTTAAAAATCAGCTCCCAGAGCTGTCTGATTTGCCTTGCTAAGATTCTCACATCCTCAAACATTCACTCACTGATAAGAACTGCATTGCAATTCAGTACAGCTGCCCAAAAATCTACATAACCAATTCATGAAACACCTGATGGCATCTCTCTAACCAACCCATTTTAATTTCAGAACAGACAGAGAGACAAGAGAGAGACAGCCAGACAGTAGAAAAGAGCAATTAACCTGACAAAAACTGAAGATTTTTAATAAACCTGTCTGTATGAAGCAACCATAAGATGTCTCTCAACTCAAGAATATTGTGACTGCATAAAAAAATATCCATAAACCAGATAAACAATTACATCATTAGCTCACAGTTCGTGATCGACATTGAAAAATATAAAAGGTATGATAAAATGAATAGCTTTGAGAAAATGATAGATGTTTATTGAAATCTGAGGTGCAATTTGTCTTTTATTGCCTAACTGGGTTAACAACTCAAATAAGTGTATACAGTACACAGCTAACCTTTAGTAAGTCCAAAGACACCTGGTGTAAGATAAGAAGAGACAGTGTGACAAAGAAGCACCTGTTTCTCATGTCTTGTCCTGGCACTATTGAATGTTCTCTAGGAAGCAGATGGCATTCTTACTGTTTGTGATACCTGGAGTAAACAAACCCAGCTGCACAGCTAGCAGTAACAACGCCCGCACGCACACACATACACTTAGAAATCTAAATCAAGACACATTATACAGTACACTTCGATTGTTTTTATTAGAAAGCTGAATATCATAAGAAACAATCCATAACATAAACCTCAACTATAAACCTTGATTTTTTCACATTTTGATTATTTACGTCCCCAAAAGTCCACCTTACAAAATCGTTTTTCGTCTATAAACTACAGCTAACATACACAAACACACATTTGCACACAGACAGACACAAAGTATACCTGGAAATGTAATCTAAACCTTCACAGATTTTCATGCAGGCCAGTTCAAAGAAGTGAATCAAAGAGGTTATTGATGTTCGATCATATACAAACACTTCACTCTAGGCTCAGGTGAAATGATATGTGCATGTCCCACAGTGCTCTCTGTTTGCTGCCAAATGCAAAATAAAACATCTCCTGTAGTGCATATGCTTGAACATTTGGCATTTGCAATGACACTGTGAATCATCATAGCAAGCCAAACCCGGACTTGATATATGCTACCAATTCAAATTCCAGACCCTGGTTTATTTCCATCTGAGTGTGGAAGAAGTGGAGATCTATTACTTTTAAAGGTCCAGTGTAAACATACAGATTCTATAGGCCTAAGCTTTGTGGTCAATTTGATGCATCGATGTCACACTCATGGGTTTATGTCGTAGCCACCCTGCTATTAGTCAACAGGAGTCTGTGTGAGCTGACAGCAAAGCCTTGCTCATCATAGACCATATAATTGAATATTGATTGTAATTAATCACTTGAAGGACAGAGACAATTTTCAGCGTGGGTTGTCTATATGCCTGCATATTTTCAGCTTGTAAGGCTGTAATGCCTCTTCTACGCAAGGCCGTGCCGAGTTCCCGAAGTGCATGCTGAAGTATTATATTATTAGCGGTTGTCACAATGACAGATAGCTTTGAAAACGAGCCCCTTGCTTATTGCACTCAGGGTTGTGCATGGGGTAAGGGCCAATGTAATTTACACAGCATGAGAAAAAAAACAGGCTGTGAATAATTGCATTTGTTGACACCCAGTCTGGATTTGCCCTATGTGGTGTGCAACAAAGAGAGAAAACTAATCAAATAGCTGACAGACAAGTTAACTTTGGGGGGAAATAGCACAGCAAATGATATGCGAAAGATGTCTTATGCCACCGAGGTGGATTAATGAATCTGCCCATTTTCATTTCTTTTATGATATACAGTGTCCTCTGAAAAGTTAAATAGCAGTATACCTTACTTTTTGGGTGAACTCCACACACTTTGGTTTTTGCCGTCACTGCACTACAAGGCGCTAAACATTTACAATTTAATCATATAACACAAGAAATACACTCTAAAAAATAGTGCTATATAGCACTAAAAATGGTTCTTGGCTTGTAATCATAGGGGAACCACTTTTAGTGCTATAAAGAACCATATTTTGGTGCTTCAGTGGTTCTTCAAAGGTTCTTTGGGAGGACTGAGGTGCTATATACTGTAGAACTGCTGAAGAACCATATGGGGCTTAACAGGTTCTTTATATGGAAACAGTGAAATACAGCACCTCGGTCACCCCAAAGAACCTCTGAAGAACCACTGAAGCACCAAGATATGGTGCTACAAGGCACTAAAAGTGGTTTCCCTATATGATTACGAGCAAAGAAGCACTTTTATTGCTATATTGCACCTTTTTTTTGAGTGTACACGCAATATAGCTCAGCCAACCAAATGGGTTGTAATCACCAAAAGCACTTCTTCTAACATAGCATATTCTACTTCTGTATTGACATGAACATTGACACTGGCTGCTTGGTGACAACGGGAACAAGATAATGAGATTTCCCTGTCTGAATGTTCTACATTTATTCCCTTTGGGACTCTGCTCCTGCCTTTCCTAGTTATTCTTCACAGGAAGCACATACAAATTGAAGCTTAATAACAAAAGACTATTGTAGTGTGATGGGACAGCCGCACTGTCTGCAGCCAGACTTAAATAATGGAGAGAAACAGAAATGTGGGAATGGAAAGAGGGGAAAAAACTGAAGAAGGGGAGAAGGTTGCATTTGCCATTTCTATCCAGCTGTGGTTGAGTATTTTTGCTTGCCTCCACAAATTCCTTTGATTACTAACATGCTATTATTTAAACCCGACTTAAATAAAGCATGTACAACATCTGGAGTTATAAACCTACATTATCCATAATTACCAGCTAATAGAATCCACTTCATCCAAACTGCTTCATTCCTGGAACTGTAGTAATGCGCGCAGAGTACTTTATTGCTGTTATTTGGTATTAAATTATTATATAATTACAGTGCAACACACAATTTCATCCCCTTGCTCTACATTTGACTTAGAAGTGTGGTCACTCTGGTGTTGTAAACAGCAGTGTAATGCGTAATAAACTTCAGGCATCTAGACCATAACAGCATCATCCTTTTAAAATTGAATAAACAGTATCAGTATTAGAAACCTTTAAGTCAAACAGCATATAAAGTTTGTCGAAAGATAAAGATTTATTTTTGTGCCGCTAGTTGCAAACAAAATACTTTGGTTTCCCAACACAGGTTTCCCAACAGATTTCTCAAACAATTCTCCTATGTTAATTTACAGAATTTTTATTTGTGGGTGAACTGTCCCTTTAATTGTTGTTTGTTCACTTTAGGCTGGGAAATAATACAAAATTTCACAACATCACCATTAAAGCTTGAACAACTTTCCAAAAGGACTACATTACCGAAACATTTCAATAAATAAAATGAGGGGTTTGTTAAATATGTACATTGTATGCATTCCCATGTCAAAAATATGGCTTTCATAGCTGTTATTTATCCACAATACAGTTTTCCAACACAGTTCAGAACATTTTACAAACTTTATTGAGGTACTGCTGTATAAGTGGATATATTGAATGACTGCGACTGCAAAAATGACTTCATCAGCTTTTTCTTCAACCAATTAGTTTTCTAGATTATTTAACTATTGCGCTACCAATTAAAATATATATTGTGTCACCTTTTTTCACAGCAGAATTAGATGAAAATAAAAACTAATTAGCCATTGTTATGACATCCAATAAGTGACATCCACAGCATGCCTACATTGAGTGAAACTAAACTCGAGGAAGATGGAAAAAAGTGTTTCCTCATAATCTAAATATAAAGGGTTATTTCCAGTTAGACTAAAATCAGATTCTAAATTATCTTTCTCTCCCAGTTAGAGGTGTGTCACTTAAAGTTTGATGTAATCTCAAACCACTTTATCTGTTTAAATAAAAAATTGTGCCGTACTCCATGACAAAAGCAGTAAAGCTAACAGGATTATTGGCTCAAACTGTTGCAGAAAAACACAGCTTGTTTAAAATTTCCAGCAGAGTTTCTGTTTGTGGGATCAAGCGAGTCTCAGCGGTTTGAATCGTAGTGGCAGAGCTTTTATTTACAGTGCAGAGTCTAATGGACACAGCACAGCCTATCATTTCATTAGCGCAAGGAGGTCTGTCAGAAACATATTACTCACCACAGGCTCTCTCCAGACATAGAGAGAGAGAGAGAGAGAGAGAGAGAGAGAGAGAGAGAGAGAGAGAGAAACAGGGAGAGAGGGAGAGAAAGAGAGAGGGAAAAGGGGGGAGAGAGAGAGTTGTGCATCATATGTACAATTCTAAATGAGTTCAGAGAACAAAGCACAGCATGGTCTTTATGGACTTTTAGTGAAATGGTGGGCGCTGTTTTAAAGATAAAGTATGGCAGACACTGCCATATGACTTTGTCCTTGTTTGTTCTGTTTCAATGCAGTCTACATGTAACATATAATGACAAAGAAAAAGGACAAGTAAAAAAAACAAGACTAGAATAGAACGCAGAATAACAGAACAGAACAGAATGCAGAATAACAGAACAGAATAGAATGCAGAATAATTCGAATAGAATAGAACAGAAAAGAGTGCAGAATTATAGAATGTTACTCTGCAGGATAACAGATATAATATAATAAAATAGAATAGAATGCAGAATAACAAAATAATAGAATAGAATAGAATGCAGAATAACAAAATAATAGAATAGAATAGAATAGAATGCAGAGCAGAGCAGAATAGAACAGAACAGAACAGAACGCAGAATAACAAAATAAAATAAAATAGAATGCGTTCTATTCTATTCTATTCTGTTATTCTGTTATTCTGTTATTCTGTTATTCTGTTATTCTGTTATTCTGTTATTCTGTTATTCTGTTATTCTGCATTCTATTCTATTCTATTCTGTTATTCTGCAGAGTAACATAATTGAATGCAGAATAACAGAACAGAATAGAATGCTGAATAAGAGAACAAAAGAATAGAATAGAACGCAGAACAACAGAACAGAACAGAACAGAATGCAGAACAGAACACAGCAGAACAGACTGCAACAGAAATAAAACAGATAGATTAAAAAGATAGAAGGCATTGAAACATGAAACAACAAAAATGTAACAGAACAGACGAATATAAAAGGGAAATAGCTAAACATACAACATTGTCTATAATGACATACAGTAACAACCACAAGTCTGCTTGAATGGGATTTAACAAGAACACCAAAAACTAGCATCAATGAGCGTTCAGAGCTTTGGGAGTCCTCATTCATTATGACGGTGTTAAACAGCTCTGCTCTACGCTGCTAAATACCTCCAAACACCAGCTGGGGCTCAGGGGGATACACATGCACATGTGCACATGCAGGAGGCTGCAGGCAGTTGAGAGCAATGTGACCTAAACGTATAATTCACACTGAGAGGTGGAACTGTTCATTTCCATGGGTTGATGTGAGCCTACACAGTATGGTCAGCTCAAAGCGAGATCAGCCTGTCTGAAATACTGTAGAAAGAGTGAGGGAAGATCAGCTTAACACCACTCCCTCTTGTTCCAATCAATAGTGAGAAAGAACAAAAAGAACATGGTGAAATCTTAATTGTTTGTCTCCGTCTCAACATTGTGCTCCCTCTCGTCCCCCTCTCGGTTTTCTCTCAAGTATGATTGATTACAGTGATACTCCTTGCGTGCAGGTCTGGGGTGCTGGAGAGGAAAAAGGTATTGATCACATATCTTAATACAGTACATGTCCATCTTTCCCATGATCATTGTACAGTTCAATTTAATTACGCATACAAAGCTTTGGATTCATTAAATGTATATGATTTTATAAAGCAACATATACTTTAAATCACCAGGGTTTTATTAAATATAAAATGACAGTAAAGACATTCAAACTGTACCAAATCATAATGTTCCAAGTGCTTTAACCCATTTATTATATTCTTTATAAATTAAACTTTTACAAAATATAATTTTTTTTGTAAAAGTCTACTAAAGGGTCTCTTGGAGTAGAACTTTGGAGTTTGTTATAAACAAGTAAAAGAAACAAAAAAAGGTATTTGAGACAGTCAAGGTCCATACCAACTCGAGTAAACGAGGCCAGATGGATGGATTCCAGTTAGGTTGTTTAATAAGGTCTGGCCCTGCAAATCTTCTAAAGCTCCACAGGCCAATCTGAGCTCCTGAGCTCTGGTGATTAGGTCTGATGTGATAACAGCAGACAGATAGTTTAATCAGCTCTTTCGCTAGGGCTTGTGCCACAGGAAGACGCCTCAGTCTGATAGATGAGAAGCTGCCCATTAACCATTTAGCTCTGTGCTTGCTTCATTGACCACATGCCAGCCAACAGTCAATATACTACACAAATATTCCTTAATAACAATGATTTGTTGAAGCACAATCTCCTTAAATGCATTTAAAAGGACTTATTATGTTACCTTTGCCATTAAGATGAAAAGTGTAACCAGCATTACAGTAATGTATGTGCTTATTGAGTTTAAAACCACAAATGTAGGATTATATATAAAGGAATCAAAGATGAGCTGAAATACCATTGGTTTGACGAAGGCTACTTAAAATTTGTTTGCATTTGTATTTACCAGCCTCCCCTTACTGCCACTGCAAAAAGCTTAAATATTTATTCTTTAATAATCTGATCATAATGTGTGTACAGTATGCTCAAATTAATAAAATAAATAAAATGAGGAGATTTTGGTCTCAAAGGGAATTCCTTTTAAGATGCAAATATGATCTTTATTGCCCAATTGTTCCAAATAACATCACAAGAACACACGTACTTAACTATAAAACAGCTACAATTTTTCAATGGTTTTACTTACAGCACTCAGACCGGGCAGCCAGATTAAAGGATTATCAATTACCCTAAAGAGGATGGTCAAAGGATGGACTGTAATCCTAATCTGAGACGGTAAATTACACTAACATAATCTCTAACTTTAGAGCCAGAATCACTGCAAACAAACCATCAAAGAGCAGGGAAATGCCGAAAAATGTAAAATGCTAAAATGAATACTGCATTTTTGTTCACTATTAAAAAATAACTATTCAATTAAATGTGATTTTAAAAAGACAAAAATAACTGGTTTGGATTAGGCTTGTTGTGCACATGAGGTCAAATGTAATTGTAAAGAAACCTATTACCACACACGCACACACACTTCTAATCCCCTAATTCTCCAGTTTAAAGCACACTTTTAAAGAATTCATAAACAACACTAACTGCTTTCCTCCCCTTTTCCTACCAGAACATACATTTCCCACAATCACCCTGTTATTTTGTTTTCTTTTCCCTTCATTATCTGTCCTATTTTTCTTGTTTGCTCTCAGCAGGAGAAAAAAGTAATTGAACTTTACAACCAGAGTCCATTAATAACCATCATTCTAGCACTTTTAGTCACATTTTACACCCTCAACTATCAACCCCAAAACGGTACAAATAAAATGTGAAACTGGAAAATAGAGTAACAAAGGAGATGAACAAGAAACCAATAACCTGACAACAGAAGCCCTGCACTGAGTCCAGCCTCTTTAAATGCATAAATAAATGCATATTTATGAAGTCAGGCTCTAGGTACAGTGACATCTGGAACAGTAAAGAACCTTAATTAATCCCGCGCAAAACTTTATAGTTTTGTCATAGTGGAGCCAAAATAGTAAAACAACAACATGAGATGAATTTTAATAGAAACACGGTGAATGCAAAATATTAGTGGATTCGACTAGCACAACTATGCAGATCCTTAGTCCTAGAAGAAAATAATCCATGCAGTGAAGGAAGAAACTGTGCAGGTAGATGCAAACCCTTCCTTTTATTTTTGGAAGTACACCTTCAGTGTGTTCCTAATAGTCTTATTAACATAATAAACCTGTATGGGTTTGACTACTGCATTTATAAGATCACATAAAAGCCCACATGGTCAATGTGGGCCTGATATATAGAACACAAACTACCTTCATCTTTCGCTTTAACTACGGATCAGGTGGCGAAGCTTTCCCCCACTTGACCAGAAAGTGAACAAACAAACACAACAGTCTTCCATGGCTAATCTCACCGGTTAATAAGTATCTTAAGTTTAGTATATTAACCTCTGCCTGAATGGGTCAATAAACACTATTCAGTTGTAAACTATCCACAACTGCGACAAGCCACAATGCCAAATAATCTAAATTGTATATTTTGTCTAAAAATAAAATGACTCTGGATATAATAGATACACAGTGAGTGCTGAAGTGAGACTCATTTAGTTTAACACAGCAGCAGCGTCTACTGTCAGGCTCATTTAATCCTAACAGTTCTCCTTTCTTCCACCCTGATTAAAAACTTGCATCCGTCTGCTTCAAACAACCCTGCACCGTGTGTCATAACACCACCGATAATCCATCCCTCTGATACATTTATGAGACTGTATAAATAACATAATGCAATAATAGACACTGACTAAACCACCAATTTTGTGAGTGCAAGTGTGTGTGTAAATGTAGTAAATAAGACTCCTCTCCTCCTAATGAAGATGAATAATATGAGGTTTATCTCTACATCCCCAAACATAAATCAGCGGAAGAAACCATTTATGCAGCAATAAATGTGTATGCGTGTGTGTTGGACTCTTTCATCTGATGTGCTTTTAATTAAGGTGAAAAATGGCAGAAGGGTTAAACTGTGGGCCTCATTTGGCTGTGACTCCTGTGCTTGTCTCATTACTAAAGTGTATCTATCTTCCCATGGGATTGATTCTAATATATGCCTCCACAGTAAATAGTGGAAATATATACAGAAAGCAAACTAAAACATACATGAAATATAATAAAAAAGACATATTGAACTAGGAATTACACCATAAAAGTTAAACCTCACAGTCAAAATATACATTATACAGACGTGATCAAAGTAAATGAGTCTGGCATTTAGCTCCAAATGAGCTCTCACTTTTCAAGGATAATATGAATATTTAGCAGGGGTTAAAACTTTTTCTTTATGTGTGACTAGCACAAACGGTTGGTCTTCTGCTTTATGTGAAGATACAAGCGTAGAGGCAGGTGCAGAGCGTTGTGAGTGCGTTCAACTTGTGCGAGTCATGTGTCTTATATCTAAAGGGTCTCTTTTCGTTCAAAGACTTGCATTAGCTTAGTTCACACGAGGACAAATACAAAACAGGAAGAAAAAAGAAAGTATAAGGCAAAACAAATGTCCTTTTCTTTTTGTGTAAGCATGCGATTTGTACCAGTAAGACAAGCATTTGGGGAACAGCATTGTTGTGCTCCAATAAAATGATACTGGACTAAAATAGACAAAACCTACACAAATACAAAACACACACATGTGAATGAAGCTGCAAACAAGGTCCGTGGTTCAGCTGTGGATGTTTAAAGCTCCACAATGACAGAAACACGGGATCAGAATATAAACAGATATGATGTCCTCCAACACTCTGTCCTAACACATTAGGCTGCATTTGCTAAGACCTGCTGCTTGTGTGTTTGCAAAGAGCTGAGTAAGAGACGAAGAGAGACGAAGAGAGAGAGAGGGAAAAGAAGAAAGTCCGTGCCCCCATTAATCAGAAGCCCAGGGCTGGTGTCTCGCTACAGCCTCATGCTCTTGATGTTTCCATCACGCATAGTCAAAATTGCTTTGATTTCTCAGTTCATTTGCAAAATGGCTAAGACTGTGCCTGCACACCCAGCAAAAGCAAAACAAACAACCAAAAGATAATAACGCAAAGAACAAAGTGGAAGCTTGTGTGTGTGTGAGAAAATAAAATCTCCAGAAGTAAATGCATAGCCTGAGAGGTAAATTCACAGCAAAGTCCTACGCATTATTCACAATGCATACCGTAGGACGCAATCTATCAGCATGATTGTCAAGATTTAAGACTGATGACTCATGGAAGGCGGAACGAAACTTCAAAAACGTGTCAAAAACGTACATTAAAAACTGGTGCTAGAAAACATAATTTCATTTGCCTCATAGATAAAGATGAGTCTGGATCATTGCCACTACCACATACAGTACAGTCTGATGGTAATCATGAGAGAGACTGGCACAAATAAATTGGATGTCAGTACCCACCTCTGCCAAAGGTTTATGGATTTTAATAAGTGCCAAGGATGGTAAGGCCTGATGTTTAGATAAAGTTTGAGTAATATACAGTAAGTGCACCATCCGCGTCACTTAATAGCCATTAGTGTGAGTGTGTACATTTCAGGATTATTTCATACTCCATTTTTGGCGTGAATTCCATTTTACACCCAACAGCTTCAATTTAGCCCTTCATTAATCTCTAAAGGGGGGCACACTAGATTTTACAGAGCCCAAGAAATGGCATAAAAAACACAGTTTCCTTTCCACGTTGACATATTTATAAAATCTCATTTGACGTCTTCTTAAACAGCTACATTCTTCAGAGTTCCATAAACACCTTACACTACCTTATAAACACAGACTCTCGTCTCTTGACCCACCATGTGTTGTGAATCTGTTTTACTGCTCACAATAATTGAATAAAATCAGTTCAATGTGAAGTGCAGGCTGGGATCTCTGTTCTGTCCAAAGAAATTAGAGTCTACATACAAACAAAACCATGCAGTTCTCTAGGTCTTAAGTCTTTTTTAAGATGACCTGTTTAGGTTGTGCTCCTCTGAAAGAAGTCTTCAAGATTTAACCTCTGGATCTTGCTCATTTATATGTGTAATGTAGCATCCTGGCAGCAGTGATTAGGATGCTGCATTACACATATAAGAGATCCAGAGGCAAGGTCACTAGGTTAATTTACATTAGAGGCTTAAAACCTTGAGGGCTAGACCTGTGTACAAAATATTTTTTATGGTGCTTAAAATATTACCTTGAATGTGCTACTACCTTACCTAGAAGGAAACATGAACTAAACCCAAAAGTATAATTTGTCACTATTTATGAACACTCTTGTATGAAAGACCTGCAAGTCTTGTCGTAATAGAGGCAAAACATCAAAGAGTTATGCACACAAATATGTGCCTAACAGTGAGTCTACACCGGACGCGGCACGATAAAAGACAATAGAAGGCATTAGAACCCATTTTCATTTTATATTTTGTCCAGTGTCCACACTGGATGTGGCGCAACAATCCCATTAGAACAAGATGTGTGTCGCGTCGTGCGTCGTGCCTGACGCGTCCGGTACACGGTGTAAAACCTCATGTCGTCGTGGTAACCTCGAATATAGGATGTGAGAGTAGCTTGAAAACAAGCATGTTTGACATCACATAATGATGAGCAGTGTAATTGATCAAAGCGTGGCTCCATGTAAAGTGTGTGTGTGCATTTGCAGGTGTGATATGAGATTACATTTAAGACTGAGTTTCAGTTAAAAATAGTGAGGCAGCTCTCCTGAATGGCTAAAGCCATTAAAGTACTTATGTAGAATCAAAGGGCTAGAATTTAACAATTTTCACAGTAAGTCAAAATGGATCCAAGTGTACTAAACTAGCCACTAGCTCAAAAGTATGCAGTCTACCCCAAACATGAACAGAACAGAGAAATAGGAGGAGTGTATGTGTGTATTTAAGATTAAAAAAAAAATCACAGTAACGACATCTAGCACACATACTTCACTACATAAGTATGACACACCTGAAAATGGCATTGAATTGACATTTGAGTATTGAGTATTTATTTCTCAGAAGAAATATTCCTGTGAGTCATACGAGCATTTACTAAAACAAAAGTTCCATGTATTTACATTTAATTTCTGTTCTATTAGTCCTGAAATATTTGTACTTGTGACCATGGTTTCACTGCAACATATGACACATCTGGTACTTTGTTTACAAGTAGCCTATATTATTGTTTTGATTTGGAATAATTTAATGACATATGACTTGCATATAATGCTTCTGAGATGACTTACTGTAATACAACTTAAAAACAGCTTTACTTTAAAGCACAGGCAAAATACATACATATAAGTCACATTTTTCCAGGATTGATCTGAAATCTTGGAACACTCAGTTGTGCTTTCTATACACATGTGTTGGTTGTAATAAGAATGATAAAAATAATGAAAGCTAATAACGTGAGAGAGGAAGATTATTGTCTTTCTTCTTTGACTGAATGGCTGAGAAGATTTCCCATTGAATTGTATAAATACTGCAACACTTGCTATTAATAAAACAGTGTTTGGAAATTCTGCATCCCTTTTAATGAAAGCAGGAAAATGTGTGGATGAGTTTTGAATGGGGTGCCACCCAATATTTGCACAATGGTGGTGTTCCACCCCATGTGGAAACTGTGTCACACACACGCATACGCACACAGCAGCCCTGCTTGGCACCAAATTGTCTCTCTAGTGTGATAAAGGGTAAATATTGGCAAGGTAGAAGCTGATAATTCTCTGGTGTCTTCACGTCCCCTGAACTGATCTTATCTACCACACCAACACACACAATCACACACCTTACTACACCAACGGCAACTAGCCGAACAGAATGAGAGGAAAGAAAATCCAGATATTCTGGAGAATCCAGACATGTATCTCTAGAACAATCTTGAAATGAACATGATCCAAACTCTATACGATATCAGTAGTGTTAAAACATCACATTATGGAGGTGTATATATTCACACCTAAAGCTGTGAAAAAGGAGAGAACTGGTTGAAAATGAACAAAAACCTATTTTGGGACACTGAGGGACAATTCAAAGCAAAGACCAGTGTCATTCTACAACAAATGTGAGATCTGCAGTTTCTGTCTGTCTAGTCCAGTATGAAAAATAGCTCAACATTTCATAAAAGTTTTATGTGCTTTAATATTAACAGCCACAGTAATAAAAAACAGTGAATAAAAGTCTGTCTCTTGGCTCGGTGAGCCTGTTTGGTGGTTTTGTTTTTTGCTTTCAGGAGCCAGTGGCGAAAGTCAGTCTTTCTAGAGGCAAACTCTAAAATTAAAACAAGATGTCTGAAAAGCTCTCGTCGGAAAGATGTGCCTCCCTTTACTCGGAAAGAGATTCTTAGCATTTCATATCTGGAACAAGCGTAAACACACAAACCACACCGAAAGAGACAGCAGACATCAAACAAATACACACACATACAGTACACACACCTAAGATACAAGCCAAATACCACAGGCTGAAACCAACATGCTCAAAATCTATTCTTTCCTTTTTAAAATCTTCTGCATTCTCTCTGTGTGTATTCTCTCGAGTACCGTTAGCCACATAGACCTTTACCTCTGTGACCCCGTCATAGTCCAGGGGGCTGATATGTGGATATGTTGTTCTGACCCAATCCAAGCAGGGGCTTTGTCATACTTTGTCAGTTTGCTCTGCAATGAAGGGCAACTTCCCTTTAGCATTCATCTGACAAACATAAAATGGTACGTTGCACTAGGCTTCTGTTTGTAAACCACGGTTCAAATTAGGCATCTCTTAAAATGTGTAAAGTCCATGTTTGAAAATAATCTGGTCAACCACATTAAGCTTATCATTTTCTATTCCATTAATAAAGATGTTGAAGTTAAAAACATAGGAAACTGAAACAAAAAATCAAAATATGGCTTGGACTGGCTAAGAGAGTCTTGACAGACATTCTCATGGTTCAAGGCTTCACTCAGTAGGAGCTCTCAACACTTTGAATATATCCATAGAAACAGTCACAGATATGTTACTTCATACTGAATGAGGTCCGGGAGAGCTAAAGCTTTAAACAGGAACGCTCTTTTATATTGGCATGTTCACTATAGTTTTCTAAATGGATTATTTCCCCTCAGTGTACCAAAATATAAGATTTTCATTCAGTCAGAGGATATTCATGCGAGCTTGTTAAACCATGGCTAACCACTGTTTCCTCAAAGGTATAAATGCTGATAAAATATACAATAAACTCCCAAAACATTCAATTTACTCCAAACCTTATTTACTCTTTAAACTTTTGATCTGGACAGATGGCAATAAAGTGAGAGTTCACCCATAAATTCTGTCATCATTTACTGACCATCAGATTGTTCCAAACCTGTATAAAGATCTTTGTTCTGCTGAACACAAAGGAAGATATTTGGAAGAATGGCAGTAACCGAAGACATCTCGTCCCCCATTTACTGCCATAGTAGGGAAAATAAATACAATGGGGGTCAATGGGGGACAAGATCTGCTTGGTTACTGACATTCTTCCAAATATCTTCCTTTGTGTTTAACAAAGACATTTAGTATACAGATTTGGAACAGTCAGAGGCTGAGTAAATGATGACAGAATTGTCATTTTTGGTGAACTATCCCTATGAAAAAGCTTTTGAGCAAAGGATAAATAGCAGAATACTGATATGACTGATAAGCCACAGACATGATCAATATACTCTCATGTATAATATTACTAAACTAAAATATAAAAAAAACTCTGTTTATCAGTTTAAGTATTTTCAACTGTTTTGCAACTCTCATATTATACCTCCTGCAGCAGGTTCCTATATGTTCCTTTTGTGTGTTTTAGGTACAAAGCTCTAACATCACCATGATTTAAGATGTCCCAGATGTTCACAGTTTTACATTAAAATAGATAAACAGACAGCTCAAGGTGAGACAGGGACAGACACTCGTTTATTGGACAGGCACTCAGACAGTTAAACTGTGGATGAGGTAGGCATAAAGTCTGGATTTCTCATCTACCCTGCCTGCTTTACAGAAAACGAATGTCTAATGTCAAAGAGGACAATGCTAGAATAATTCATACTGTACCCAGACTTTTACACGCTCACAAAGACACATTCTGATCACATGATTGCACACGCACACTTTCATTTAGATAGCTGCTTAGACAGGTAGTTTTCTTCACTCCTCCTCCAGCATTATTAGGAATCGGAATTGTGGGCTTAATTAGGTTAATTGCTCTGGGAATCTCAGCACCCGTCTACAGGGCGCCACCGAGATTCAGACATTGAGTGGCGTCTTCATATGAGTCTATTGTCCATGTTTATGCATTTGGGAACAACTGACCCATTTAAAATGATCTACATGAATGCAACTGATCAGAGGCGTCTGTCACAGGCGCAGAGAGCAGATAAACCTTTTTAATACAGTGCCGCAAGATCAATGTCTATTAACATTTTCTGTCAGAGAATTTTAATAGTGGTTGCTAGGGTTTTATGTCAGTAAGAGCAATATTATAGTGCTACTTGCCTTAAATATTCTAAGTTAAAAATATTTACACAGTCATTTTTTTGTGCAAACAAATTACGTTTAATTTACATTAGATTTTCCATTGAAGCCTGTTTATAAGATGTGTCTCATGACAAGATGTGGTGATAATGAAAATCACAGACGTATGAATTAATGTCACAGTCACTCTCCTGCTCTCTCTCTCTCATGCACACACACACACACACACTGAGCTGCTAATATTGGCAGCATATCGCTCTGTCTGCTGGACAACAGTGACAGAGAGGGGGGGGGTCACGAGAGGTTATGTGATGGATCTTTCCAGAACGTGACAGTGAGAGAGCACATCTGATGAGAGGAGGAAAAGTGCTCTTCAAATGCCAACCTCCATCACAGAGAGGTCACATCAGAACATTGTGGGTAATGTGCCACACGGCGGGGAGGTCATTTAGGTTGACGCTTGATAATGAGAAACCAGAATCCAACCAGCACAACAGGACCGAACAAGAGATTAAACACAACAGAAAAATCTAGAAATGCCAAGAAACTATTCTTCCCAGGGCTACAGACTGCAACTAAACGGTCGCATTTTGCAACCAGTTTTCGAGACAGAGCGCGAGCATTTTTTACAAGTACTCGTCCATTTGCGACCTGCAAATTTGGAATTTCGTCTAGTTGGTATTTCATGAGGAAAGATGAGTAGAACGCGACCCGCACCAGTGCAGGCTGTGTGTGATAGTCAACTGCGCGGGTCACTCACGCGTCACTGATGTTTCCCGTTGCCACGGACGTAAATTGACAAGTTCACACACAACATGAGCACATTACTACGAGTCGCTGTTTACTGTGACGGATTTCTTGAGCCCGAGGACGAACAATCTGATATATGAGACGTCTAAAATGAAACCAACAGCGGAGAAGTTCAGGAAACGTCATTTATCTGTGGATTACTTGAGACAGTGCTGGATCATTTCAAATCCATTCACAGCAAGAACGAACGACAGGCGAATGCTCTTGTTAAGTTTATTTTGACGTTATATTTAAATGTGTACTGTGAATATGAGGAAAAGTGTCCTTAATACACAATAAAATCCTTTTAAGACCGTAATAACACGAGACCTTTCATTTTGCTTTAATGGGTAACACTGTATACAATGAAATATATACTTTTTGACAAATACAATTTCTGTTGGTTCAAATGAATTTAAATTACAGTCTCTCTATTTAGCACCAATCAATAACAAAGCTTCTCTGTAGACTGCCTCTGTGCCCCTACGTTCTGTGCTCCTAAAAAAATTCAGTCAGGAGCTACAGTGCTCCCAGTAAAAAAAGTTAGTCTGGAGCCCTGCTTTCTGCTTGACAAGTCCACACAACAGAGCAAGCTACTATATCAAAGCATCAATGAGTGCCATGCCCACATAAGCCAAAAACTTTTGCAACCATAAAACAATTTAGTGTTTTTTCTTTAAATAATTTAGGTAAATAAATATACAGCATACTTGTTGCGATAGTCGGTGTCACCATCTACTACATCACTTGTCCAAATAGGCCTAAATAGGTTTAGCATTGACAAGAGGCGACTTATAGGCTCATGCTAACCAGTACGGGTGTAGCGGTTCTCGGTAAAAAATATAACTGCACCGTACTCCGCAAACGGTTCGGCACACGCTTGGACAGCGGCTCATCTTAAATCTGACGAAGCATTTATAATATGGTTCGTTAAAAGTTAAAACAGACTGATTGATGTTTGTCGATGGATACACATTTCAAATTTCAATAGGATTGACGTATGCTGTAATATGACCAGTCATTTATGCAGTCATAACCCGGGTGTTGTGAGCGTGCGTGTGCAGGTGAGACCTGAACAGCACATGTTGCTGTTTAAACCAAACTCATTCAAGCCTTGCCAATTTAAACATTTAAGTGCAAGATGATGCACAAGAAAACTTGCTTGTGAGAAGATCCGAATCGCGCTTAAGGAAAGCTGAATCTCAGACATGGTGCAAATATTGAGTTGTCTTTGAAGTCTTGCGCTTTAACGGACAAATTCACATACGAAGTAGGTCAACATGCCCCTCTTGTAGAGTATCTTAACAAACATAGTAGGTTATGTCTTAAGTGAACGGACGAAACAGACGAAAAACAATGCATGAACTGTGAGTAATTTGAACCGTTACACCCCTACTAACCAGCCAAACTTTGAACCCATGCTTGCCTCCATGTATCAAAAATGCCCAAAACATCCCAAGCTGTTGCATTTCTACCAGCAGTTTTAAATAGTGTTGTATCAATATTAAAAACATTTTTGATTCTCTATCCTCAGCCCAAAAAAATATTAGATTGCGTATGTAGGATGCTTAACGGCCTCCAAAAAAGACCTCTTCATGTTTCAAACCAATGATTTCCACTTAACTGCAAGCCTTCCATGAACTATGAGCCACTTGGGAGAGTGCTTACGATAATAGTCCACAGTCACATTCAGCATTCCTGTCTGTCTGTGAATCACTTAACCTGCATGACCTTACAGTGTGTCTCTTTATGACATCACTACCCATTTGGGAGAAGTCATCCATTCTTATCAGACACGGATCCCTATTCTCATGAGGTCATAAGCTATCAGTTCCAGGTCGGCAGCCACACAGTGATGTGCTGATGATATTGCCCCTGAGAACCATTGAGGAATAAAACGGCATTGAATAACAGGCTTAGTAAAAATAAATCAGTTATTATTAAGTTTCATCTGGTTGTGTAAACATCCGCCACATTCATAAGGGTTGGTAAAGGGATTCTAGAACTTATTCTTGTATTGTTTTGATTAAAAACAGCTTAACCAAATACATCCACAAAGCACTAACCATGCACTTCAAACAAGACAAGGTCAAACACAGAGACAGAGGGAGATAAAGGGAAAAAGGGGGTGGTGGCCATATTAGGAATATTTTTACCCTTTAACATCTCTTGTTGTGTGGTCCCTGTGATTAATGGAGTAAAACATGTCCTCTGGCTCCACAAGGACTAAGCCATTCTGCATACAGGGGAAAGATTATTGTGTGTTTAAATGTGTGTGTGTATTTACATTTAAAAAAAACACACACAATCAAGAACAAAAGGATTTCCATTTAGAAAGACTGTAATTCTAAAAGGGTCAAGACGAGATAAATTTTGCGATTAGTCCAAGTCAAAACTGTAAAGGGTGACATCACGGCTGTTCAGAAGCTATGGCTCATTAAACTGAAAGATTAATGCCTTTTTACACCCCAAGAGTGCTGACCAAGAGATTCTGAATCCGCACCCTGTCTAACAAATGAGCAAAACAACAGACAGGAAATGCACACGCATCACTAAGCAATAACCATCCATGGCCCACTAGCCATCACCTTTGACCACTGTGATCAGTGAGCTTAGATATTGACCTTGGCATTCTTGATAACCTAGAAATGCCGAGTCATCTGTTATTGGATTACAAAGAGGTAGAAAAGCTAGAGCAACCTCAACCAACCCAGACAACGAAAGAAAGTACAAGCTTGACTGAGATTGCTAATATTAAATATAACCAAATAATATGGTACAGAAGTATTTTTCTTATTAAAGCACTCATTTTTTACCCAATGTCTGGCTCCTTACCATTTTCGCCAATTCTGCCCCACAGCAGCCCCAGACTACACACAGCACATACACAACCCTAATCCAAAAATAGAGATAAGCTGTCTGAAATGGCAACCCCATCCAAAAAGCCTTTAATTTTGTCTGGGTTTGAGATTGTGGGTCATCGGGTCACATATGCCTCATCACATAATGGGTAAAGGGATGAACAGAGCACTGGAAAATGGATCAGATGTGTCCAAATCTGTTCAGTCGTTTCTATGCCCCCTTTGCTTTTTTCTCTCATATGACATTTACGGTTTCTAGCTCTTAGCATTCAAGTCCAGCAATAAGTGGATCTGTTCAAGCTGTGAGATCTATTGCATATCATTTTAGATGCCACTGTTTTCAGAGTATTAGGTGTGAATCATAGTGAATCGGCTACCCCAGTTCGGTTAAATCTCAATTTCTGTGATCTTCAAAACAGTTCAATCATACTGTAGGAGTGTTTGCAACTAGGGGTCTGAAAACACCCGAATACACCACAAAACAAACTTTAAAAGATACAGCTGAAAACAATAGATACTGAGGAAGTTAGGAACTAAATCAGGAGCACATAATACCTCATTGCATTATCCCTGCATAACTATTGATTCACTCTAAGTTTGTGTTGTTCACAAAACACAGACATATGACTTCGTTTCACTAACCGCGTGCGGTTCATGTTCGGTATCTTTTAGCGCTGGGACTGCTCCATCTATCAGTTTCAAACAATCTGCAAATCCGGTGTTATATGCACCGTTTATATAACATCCATCACTGAAATGCTGTGAACAAATAAACACACCTCAACTTCTCTCACTTTCGCAAGGTGTAACTAGCTGCAGTTGCAGTCCCACAGCGCAGCAAATCTTGATGCAGCCCAGCTAATCTTGATGATAACCGGGTCTTCCTATCGCTTGTCAGTTGACGCGTGGGCGGGCTATTTCTTTATCCGTGGGCATGCTTTTCCGGGAGAATTGCCCAATAAGGACTACAGTTCTTACAGTTTGAGACTTACAGTTCGAAAAAACCTTTAGAAACCTAAACAAACCTTGGGGGAGTGTATTGAGCACATAAAAACTACGTAATACGTCCAACTGGTTTTTTGACAAGTTGACCATGTTAAGCATGAGAAGCCAGCGCGTTTAACATAGTAAAGAAGTCAGAATGCATGAAACAGCGTTAAATCCCCCCTTTAATATTTAGATGCTATAATATTTATGTTTTTTTATTTATTTTGGCAGTTGCTTTTATCCAAAGTGACTTACATTACTTTTTTTACCATACATTTGTTACTATGTAAGGGCAATCCCTGGAATCGAACCCATGACCTTGGCATAGCTAGCGCCATGTTCTTACCACTGAGCTACAGGAAGGCAATTGTACATATGTTCTGTAAATGTCCCATTTGCATGCAAATTTGCATACCGTAAATGCATACACACATGTATAATCCAGTGTTTGCAATGTAAAAAATGTATACATTATACGTTTACTGTGTTCTTAAAAGCATAACCACAGTACACAGTCAATACAATATACTGTACCGTATAACAAGCTATTAAATTCATGAGGAAAAACTACAAACATGATTTACATACAGGTCAGCAACACATTATGGGCTAATTAGGAGTTTCATATTGCCTGTCACTCGAGTGATTTACAGATCGAGGTTAACAGTTGCATCTTCAGCAGACAGCAAAATTTGTGTCTGGACCCAGAATAGCTGATCACATGGACATTGCCAACTCATCCAAACTGTACACCTAAATATCTACACTAGCTCACATATACATATAGAGAGATACGGCATCAGTTTCATATTTCTGTATCACGTGATAGAAAAAGTGTGCAGGCATTTAGGGTAACATATCCATTTGAACAGACAGAGTACAACTGATTTTGGTATGAGTAGAAAACCTTCGTCAAAGCATTAATGCCAAAGTGTCATCAAACACATCTATCAAACCTAAATGACATTAGGAGTCCTGCATGAGCGCATTGCTCATTTTGTGTGAGGGTTTCGCATTCTTTATTAAATCAAAAGAGCCCTAATGGCCCTTGGTTGTGCGTTTGTCACTTTGTACATTCCACTGGGCCATTCAACAGCCCCTTGAGGACATCCAGCGCAAATCAGGTTGAGTAGATCATTTGCAAACCAAATCTGCAGTCTACTGTAACTAGAAACCCATGTTTAACTTGTGGATCAAAAACCATAGCATTATCAAAACCAGTGGTTCTCAAACTTTGTGTAGGCCCCCTTTGTGTAGAGTGCTTCGCTATAAGCCCCCCCAAAATAAAGACTAATAAACTTAAACTTACAATTTTAATTAAACCAAAAACATATGAAGTTGCAGTGACCTATTTGTCAGGTGGTGACGAAATGTGACCTCTGCATTTAACCCATCCAGAGAGTAGTGAACACACGCACAGCAAGTCGTGAACACACGTACACCCGGAGCAGTGGGCAGCCATCACTGCAGTGCCCGGTAAGCAAGTAGGGGTAAGGTTGCTTCGTTGGTGGTCTTATTTTTTCTATGTTTGATAGCTTAAATCTATGACAAAATTCCATATTTCATAAAATGCCACAAAATCTGTATGTCTGTATCCATCCTGGGGCCCCCGTTTAAGAACCCCTGATCTAAACATTTTTAAGAAGAAGAAACATGATGTGTTGCTCATGTACACTTACAACAAATGAAGCAGTGAATCAAAGCAAAATTGGATGATGGAGGGATACCAAGCAAAGACATCTGTGGCAGCACATCAGATCTGAATGTATGTCAGTGGAACAGACAGGAAAAAAGCATACACAATGGAAATACAGGATGAGAGAGCGAGAGAATTAAGAAGTGAACAGATGCGCCATTGCTCCGAGTGTCAGTTGTTATTAGTAAATAAACAAACAAGCAGGATCCAAAGGCTGTGTGTATATTATGCGTGTTGGCGAACTATGCTTATCCAATTACACACCAAATTCAGCCCAAACCCCTGACCCCCTCTGTGCTCAATTCAATTACCCTCCCTGACAGAATCACAGCAAGACAGAACCACAGTAAATCTATGCTAACAATATCTATAAGCACATTTATTCAAAGTCCCCAAGTCCACTTACTGTATAGGTCATCTTGATTATGTCACCGAGCATGTCTTTTTACTGTATATGGGTTATAAGTAATAACTACTGCTCCTACATAAATGAAGAAAGACCAAAATATCCAAATCTGTTCAATTCTATACAACAATCTAAAATGTTAGACAAAATCAATTGACCATTCCATACTGCCATGATGAATGAATGATTTGTGTCTTTAATATTTGTGGTTTCTCCACCCTCCTACACCATCTCTGTTTTCTACTCTTTGCGTGAATATAGCGACATAAGCATACCCATGCTGTGTAGCTTGGCTTCCTTGACAGACTTTTGGCAATATCATCAGATAAAGTGCATATTTACACACCTTAAGGTTAGACATCATGTCTCTTGTACTAATAAAACTGCCTTTCCTTGTCACTATTGTGACCTTAAGCCTCTGACAGGTTTCATTTTCCCTGAGCTGCAATGATTGCACCTTTCATCATTAGTGTAATGGATTGGCTGTTATATCTCTTTTTTTTACAAAAGAAAACAAAGATATTGTACTCTGGAAAGATAGCCAACTGTTTGATCTCCAGCACCAAGCTCTCAGCATTTTCACGGATGACTCAGCACACAAAAACACACGTCAAACAATCTTCTGATGCCAGCTGCCAACTGAGAATAATCCTGAACAAATATCACTTGAATTCTGGTCATTTAATTCTTTAAAATATGCCATTGTCATGTCCATAAAAAATAAAGAGCATAGATCATCTCCCAATCATCCTTAAATTCAGTTTATGCCCGTGCGTAGGTCCTACGCCGTAGCCTGACGCGCACCTCTCCCAAAACGTAACAACGTGTCAACTCAACGCGGACCGCAAGCGCATGGATTGGTCTGTTTGAACCCCTCCCTCAGGTCACAAAACTCTGCAATAGAGTCATGTTTACGCATTTCCGAATTAAAGTAAATTATTTGTGCTTCTGTATTAAACATCTCAAATCTGCAACTAAAGTGACTGTTTACTTTAACTTTAACTGTCTCAAACGTGCTGCTTTTTCTTCGGCTCTTGTCTTGGTTAGACAAGCAACAGGCGCGTGGACACTGACGCCTAGTGGTTGCCTGTTGACGAGGACAACGACATAGAAGTATAAATGAAAACTAACACGTAGCCTATGGCGTAGAGGCTACGGTGTAGGTCTGACCCACGAGTATAAACTTTCCTTTAGTATGTTATCTTAACCTCTACCAAAATGAAAGTTTTTTTTTTTTGCATTTTGCTTGTAAACAACCAAACTATTTTGAACAAAATTATACTGTCAATCAATTCAGTACTAATGTTATCAAGTAACAGTTTTTGATCTAAAATGATTGATGCTATGATAATTCAATAATACAGGAAAATGTCTATACTCCTTCAAGAAATAACCATTTGAATGTCAACCCTGGTCTAGTTTATAATGGGAAGAAGTCATCCTGAGAAAGGAGGTGATCATTACCTGGTCTGATGCAACATCTACATCATGCTGTGACACTGTCTCTCTCTTCTGTAAATGCCTCTATTATGACCAAGTGTATTTTGTCCTTTATATATTATAATGCACTCAGTTTTCTCACTAAAACACCAAACAAGCTTTCCTGTCACTACATAATTTATCAAGTGAAACATTGCCCTCATGGATTCAAATAATGTCTTTGACACAAAGCAATAGGGCTATATTACCTGTAACTAATTGAATGTCTTGTTAATAACACAACCTGCAACCTTTTCATTCCTTTTTCATCACGTCTAAGGCATCTAACCGCCGCCAAAGGGAATTTTGATTCAATACTGCAAATGGAATCGTTTCACTGGGGGCTTCATTTCAAGCATGACCTCTGGTTCTTTTAAAGAACATGTACATTGTTCTTAGAGAATCAATCACTGTAAATGCTGAAGAAAGTGACACAATAAATGTCAAACAATATCTCACTCAGATTTGTCCTTCGATGTGTTTGAGATGTTGTATAAATGATTTAGCAAATCTTTTAAAAGCTTTTGTACAGCTGAATTTGCATCAGATTGTTCTACTTCTTGGTCCATTTGCCTGATTTCCCTGCATCAAAAACTGATTTAAAACAATAAACTGCAGATAAAACCGCTGCAAAATTAATAGGGAGGCTTAAAGATTTTAGAAATTTTTGTATGCAAAACCTGGAAGAGAGTAAGCATTTTAGTACTTCCAGTTCCATCGCTCCAAAGTCTATGGGTAATTTTAATGGGTTTTTGGTTAATCACCCGAAATAAGGTCTATGGTAAAAAAAAACCTCTAAAAAGCCTTATTGTATCTTAAAACGGCGGTTGCTAACAAGTTGCTAGAAGCCACTACATCCTTTGGCGGGGACGTTCGACGCCATCGTGCATATAAAGCTCACAAATAATTAAACATGGGCACAAATCTCTTAAAACGTAGATGCGGATTCATTCAAGGAGTAATTACTTTCCAGGGAACACATTTTTAATAAAGTTTGAAAGAGTTATCAGAGGCTTGGTGATGGTGACGTTGATATCGAGCGACCTTAAGTGTGGATTGTTTATAGCATTGTGTTAGCTTTTTACTTCTGCCGATTGTATTACGGCTTAAAAAGTAACAAATGTTGTGTTAATTTGTAAAGATTATCTAGAGACAAAACATGTAAACATCATAAACCTTTGTTAATCACAGAGCTTATTTTTTGTGATCTTCCAAAAGTCTATGGGAAAAATGCATAGGCTTTCGGTCTAGGTACCCAGCAGGGCACTTACTTCCAGGTTGGCCTACAAAATTGCATCATCTCTGATCCTCTCCATAATGGTTTCATTTATTATAATAGGGGTTGGTGTGTATGGACTTTCTAACTACATTTCTAAGACTTTTTAAAAAAACAGATCTTTTACAACCAACAGATCATTTGTGGTTTTAAAACATGAGACAGATCTGGTACATAGACATGTAAATCTTTAAAATCTTAATTTGAATGTGTGCAGGTATTTGGATATACAAATGAACCCTATCCTACGTCACTACTGTCTATATTGCTATAAAGTGATTTGTTGATCTAAGTTCAAAAACAACAGTCAATTTCTTAACTCTTTTTTATTAGTTAGCTCTTATTACCACTCCCTGGTTACAATTACAGATTCCATTACAGTTGCTCCTTCATGCATACTGAAATGTAAATTTCTTCTGTGATGAAGAACAAGGTCACATCTCATGCATGCAGGGCTGACGGCCAGGCGCCTGAGAAGAATGGAACCACAGAATCGGAGCTTAATTAGATATTCAATAATCCAGGAGAAGGTAAATAATGTGATTAATAAATAATTATTACGTAATTACTGATAAAGGCATCATAAACTCTTTGATTTTGATTGCTCGATCTGTAGAAATGAGGCCAGTTGCAGAGACTCAAACCAAATGCATGATCGCAAGAGACCAACTGTTTCTGCAAGTTTAGAAAGTCTGATAGGAAAGGTTAAAGACTAGCTTTTACTTTCAGCAGCAGGACTACAAAGGTTTTATTGATATGTCTTGGAGACTGGGGGCTATCTTCTTCCAGTAACCAGCATGTCAAGAAAAGGAAACTGTTTAGATAAGTGTGATTACGGTACACACTGACCCACATTTTGGAAAGAGACAGACAACGGCATGCTTTTTAAGTGTGCTCCATACAGTGTAGATGGGGGAAAACATGCCTATGGGACAGCATGTATGTCCACCGCTTTGTTTAGTCGCCAGACTCCTATGTCTTTTGGCAGTCAGTCAGAATTAGAGCGAGCACCCAAACACAGACATGCGGAGACACACGCATGCAAACATAGAAGACCAGAGGCTCTGCTCAAGTATTACGCTTTTCAGAAAATAATGAACGTGCATACAACTGAGAGAAAAAGTCATTACAAAAAGCCGTGAATTTAAAATATCACTTCTAATCATAAACAGAAATCACTGGATTGTGAAATCAACAAACAACCACGATCCCGGCACAAAATCTACGCCACATCTAAATGTTGCCATGGCAACCGCCAGCCCCATCCTATTTCATCTGTCCTCCCTCGTTTTCTGTGGACGGAACAAAATCAGTCTGAAAATCAGCAGTCATCACTGAACTTGTCAAAAATCAAAGAAAAGCTCATACAGATTCAGAATCCCATTTGCAGCCAAAAGAGCTACATGAACCCGATACACACACACACACACAAAGCTTAATGTGCACAATAATGATATAAATAAGCATTAAAGCAGAATAAATGTGTCCTGTGGAGACCCTGTCAAAGAGCGTCATAAATCACCAGTAATTAGATGGTATTAACCGCCATTTTCCTCGGGTTGGTGGAATGTGTTTATGTAAATGTCACCATGGCAACATATAGGAAAGCCTCAAAGAATTCCAAAACAGGTGGTAATGATGTTCTGTAATAAAGAAGAAAGAATAGAGATCTCTACCTTTCATCTCACTGCACTCTCAATTTTACCTTATAAACCTTACATTAACTTAATCATACAGAAACTAACCCAATGCTTTTAGTTAACATATAAACATCTAGAATAACAAGAACATTCTTATACATAGAGTAAACAATGTATATTTTTAGAATCCCTGTAGGTGCATTGAATAAGTACACTCATTCTTTCACTGTGTCGATGAATTAAAATGTTTCTTTCATTATTGTGTGTTTGTGCATTTACATTTATTTATATCTAAACAGAATGAGTCCAACAATGAAATCTCCCAGCTGGGACATTCAAACATGTTATTTGATCCCTGCAGATTCGTTCTTAACATTCGATATGAGTTTATTTGTGCCATATGGTGCAGTTTTACATTTATACTACATGCACCTGTTGTAAACAGAACATGTAGCTGTGCCCTATGGGATATATGGTGGGTTATTTTAGTGTCTCGACAGATGCAATTCAGATGCCATTGGATTGTTTATTACCACAAGTTATGAAACTCAGCCCTGCTTAATAATCATGGCTACAAGACAATTAGACTTAACTCTTACAACACAACTAAAAGCCACATAAAACTGAGAGACTGATGCTATGTTCACTGATCAAGAGCAGTCTAATAGAAGTGTGTTATGAAGAAAATGCAATTCCCAGTATAGTAAACTTTTGCCGATAGTCAGTGACATAACCATCAGTGCTTTGGCCCCAGTCCAAATATTTATCTATGGGCACACCCAGTTTTGTGCAGCCCCAATGGTGGGGAAGATATTCACCATGCTGTTGAGCAGTGCATTATAGCCTCTGCAGGATCCTTTCGACCCTGCCGCATATCTATGTGTAGAAAACATGTAAACTACACACAGACACTGGGAGGGTCTCTAAATTACAGGCTTCACTGTACTTATTTAAGATCAGTATGGGAAACCATTTTCCACAAGGACACTGGGATCTATGTGAACCTGTATGTTATCTTTAAGCAGAGTGCTCGGTTAGAGACAGACCATATGTGCAGTCAGCATGAGACTAATGGCGGCCGGAGCAAAAGCTATAATGTGTGTGTCTATGTGAATCTATCATGTCCAGTTAAAGTGATAAGGCATCATTAAATAAATAAAGTTCTTCTCTGGCAAAGAAAAACATTATGGGAATTTATTGCTCCCCTGGGGGCATTCATGGTATCATGAAAAGGATTATGGCCTGCCTTGAGAAGACGGCATTCCACTGCATGTCAAATAATCTTTTAAGAGCTGCAAGAACAGAGTTTTCATAGGTCAGCTATTAACAAAATAACCACCAATAGGCATAAAGCTACTGTAATCTATTTGTGGATAAACCGTCCATAGTGAGATGTGAGAAGAGAAATCATTTACTGTACAGTAGCAGCAAAAGATTCGGATTAGTCTACAAAAATAAATCAAACTTGATTCACTGCACTGCATACAGTTTTACTCCTCAAGGACGAACACGATTTTAAAGTTCTCTGTATTTTAGCGAGTAAACATTCACAATAACCTGCCACTTTACAGTTGTCAGTGACAATCTACAGTAGGTATGTGTATACTGTAGATAATAATACCTTCAGTTCCATCTAAAAGCAAAAAAAACTCAAACTGAAAAGTGCTTTGACAAACACAATTAATTAATACTAAAACCTTATTTAGCAGCACTACACAAACACAAATTTATCTCAGAATCACACGGGATGGGATCATCACATTTACTTCCCCAATTTAACACCATAATATATTGTTGCCTCGTAAATCACCAACAATGAATTTAACACTCCACACAAGTGTGTTGTTCATTCTGTCTAAGCATATGTTCAATGAGTGCCTAGGGCACCATATGCTGGGAGGTTATCTTTTCAGAGTAAACACAGACACACACAAGGAACTTTCAGAACAGACTGAATCAAATGAGCCTTTTATGTGCTTGCATTGACTTGTTAGGATCTTCTAATTGTTCTACAGCAGAAGCCAATAACACGCAAACCGAATCACTGGTGGCTAATATTAGGTCTTACTTAACTATAGCTAACTACAATAGCATTTGATTATTATGTTCATGGGGTGTCTTGTAAAGTGATCTGAGGCCAAAACCATTCACTCTAATTGACTTGTAAACACAGGCGGGTGAAGCCATTAATTATTCTAGTTCGTATTTACTTACTAAAGAGAACAATGCAGACTCATTTATTAGGTGTGACAGAGAATTTATGAGAGCGTGCGATTTTGTGGACACTGTAAATGTGTGGGTTATAGATTAAAAGTGCGTACTGTGTTACATAATAGAATGCTTTTTTTTTCATTTTGCATCTCTACATTTTGACCTATTCAGTTCTAAGTTGCACCAACCAGTTCATAAAAAACATTATAAATAATAATTACAAGTGTGTGTACTTATCCATGAAGAAGCAGATTCACACTTGGACAACTTCAAACCTCTTAAATGTCCCGTGATCTGGTAATTCATTCAGTCGTTTATCATTCCAGCTGCTAATAACTATTTAAAATACTTTGAAACACCATCAGGCCCCCATTGACTTCCATTGTATGGACACAAAACCACTGAGAGATTTCTCAAAATATCTTTTGTGTTTCACAGAAGAAACAGTCATATACAGGTTTTCAACCACATGAGGATGAATTTTCCAATTCTGTGTTGTACAGTTACACAAATCCCATTGCAAATCCCCCTCATTAAATCCCTATAATGAAGTGCAATACTTAACAAATCTGATTCAGGGTCCAACATTCATTCACTCACCACCTCTTAACTCTTTGACTCTTGACACATGCACACACACTCTGACTCAAACGTGCAGCTCACACACACAAATTCAGAGACATGGAGACAGTCAGGTATGAATTATCAGACTATAATCTGATGTTGAATGGTGGATATGATGTGGTGTGAAAGCATTTCCTGCACTAACCAATCAATGATACACCCAGTGATCCCAGAAACCCATTAGAAAATGCAGGGTGTGTCTGTGTCTGAAATCGGTCTTTAGGCTATTGATTTTGAAAACAATTTTAATACAGTGTTCCCGTCATCAACCCCCATCACCTCCTTCTTCATTTACCTGCATGCCGAGCCTGAGCATGATCTAGACCGTAGTACCCTGTACTGGTGAACTCACATCTTAAGTTACTTTATGTCTATATTGAGTGGGTTCACTTGAACTGACCCTAAAATCCTATTTAGGGTTAAGTGCACGCCACATGGTTCAGGCACACACGTATACAAACTGCATCTTACCTTATTAGAGTATGGCGGCCTGGCCAGATTTATTCCGTCCCTAATGAGTTTGTCCCTGATCATTATATCTTCAGCTTCAATTTTGGGTAGACCTCCAGCTCCTTGCGGTGGCCCAGGGTCAAATTCCTAGGCGCCCCCATGTAGCCCACGTTGCGCCCGGCTCTGTCACTGCTTTGCTCGGTCCATGACCTGGAGCCCCGCATCCTACAATCATACTGCTCCGCCATGCGACTCGTGTACATTGGTGAGACCGCGGGCATCGGCTCCAGGGTGAAATAAAGCCCAGTCGCAGTTTCCTTGTCATCGTCTTTTAACCTCTTCACCGCATCGTGAATCCGCTGCCGGTGGTGCGGTATAAAAACACCTATGGCATCCAAGTCTGGATCTCCTATCTGCTTGCAAACTTCCAAGTCGTCGTATCCGTTGTCCACAAAAGGCTCGACATATTGGCACAGCTGAAGGGTTTTCAACCATTCGTAGACGATGTTGGGTCCGCTGGTCATCATTTTGAATGACGTTTGAAGCTCAGATCTGTAAAGGTGTGTTTACCTTTGTGAGCAGGTGACTGGCTCTTCCCAGCGCGTGCGCGTCACTATTGCCATCGAAATGAACGGCCCATCTTTGTATATTCATTCAAAATGTTCAGGTCACAATGGAGAACCATTTAGAAGAAGCATTTAAAAGATGTTAACTTGGAAAACAAAGTACGTCATACAGCTTTTGATATGAGTTTTTGCTTTTGCCGCTTCAGCGCTTATTAATAATGGCAATGTTGAGACCATTCAACTTGTCACAGCTATTTACATTGAATATCCCACAACTACCGACCTCTCTTCTCCGCGTTTAAAGCGCCATTCACCGAGAACGTTTTCCTCCACTTAGCTTCGAAAGTCACCCATACACACTACATTTTCCTCGTCTATTTCAACTGTTCACGCAGTAGTGCCAAATATAGACGTAAATGTTACCCACCGCGTGTATTTCCAATGGTCTTAACGCTCCTCTCACGAGCCCTCCGTCCTCCCCTTGTGTCTGTCCGTGCGGCTTCCAGCCAACTCTTTTCTCCCAGAAGACAAATGAAACCGCGTCTCTCCGGTTTGGAGACGAGCACATGCGGTTCCAGAGTTCTTGCCGCTATTTGCTGAGCAGTCTAATCGCGTTGGCGGCGTGTCGGCGGAGCAAAAGATCGGTTTCCTCAACGTGGCGACGTTTGGCGAGCCGACGCGCATCACACATTTGGGCACGCGCTGTCAAACTGTCAGTTTGGCGGAGTTTGAGGTAAGTCGCCGCTAGCTAAAACACTGGCAAGCCGTTTCCGAAAACGAATATAGCCGATTTGAATCCGTATCGTTTTAAGATAGAACTTTGTGACTTGTTTGCAAAGTGGATGAAGGTGAAGGTGCGAACGAGCTGTGGTTTTGAGGTAACAGAGAGGTTGCGGTCTGCTGTCAGTCTCGAGCAAGAGCGCGTGCCTCCTCTGCGCTGGTGTTGTGCTGGTAAGAGGATTTAAATCAGAAGCGCTCGTGTCGGCACTTCGCGCTTTTTGTCGCAGTGTTATGCCGCCCCCTACTTTAAGATCAGACAAAAACAGGGAGTTAAAGGTGTGTGCAGTTTTGGGGGGTTATGCAGGACAAATCAACTTTTTTTTGAAAATTGAGAAAATGTTCAATAAATGCAAAATGCAATGTATGCGTTCAGCAAAATGCGTCTTTGCCCCTTCCGCAAGTAACAGTTACAACTATTGAAAGGTAATGTATCATCAATAACTATAATTTTAACAGATTTAGCTAATGTAACAGGGATTCCTTGGCCTGACAAAGAAAACACGAAAAAATAAAGTACCAATGAAACACTTAATAATAATATACTGCATAATTAGACAAATCTTTTTTAGACAAATCTTTTTTTATTGAGGTTTTCCAAAATGTTAAGCAAATTAAAATCTTATACATAACAAAACAATAACAAACAAAATAATTATCATAATAAAACAAATACATTTAAAAATGGGGTGGGGGGTCTATATGGGGAGCTTACAGCTGGTGTCTGAAGGGAACTTATGTTCAAAATACAATAGGAAAGGTCTCCGGACTTTAAAAAATCTGTTGTCAGAGCCTTATAAGGGACACCTCAGTTTCTCTAACTTGAAATATGTCATGACACTTTCTACCCACTTGCAATGCGTTGGTGGTTTGTTTGACTTCCAGTGTAGGAGTATAAGCCGTCTAGCCAACATAGAAGAGAAAACCACTGCATCTGACTGACCAGATGGTAGTGTGAGGTTCTCCGGGGTCACACCTAATATTGCTGTTATTGGATCTGGTCTCATCTCCAGGCATGGTTCAGGAAGTGTTTCTAATTAAAAAAATTAGAAACAAATCTAATTTTTATAGATATCTACAGGTGCGTAGCCTAGTCCCTTTAGACCTCTTCTCCTCATAGTTGGATCGAGGACAGTGTACAGTCCTATTCAAATAGCGGCCTCTGCATCTTTAGATTTTATAAAGGAGCAATGGGAAGAGGATTTGAGTAGTGCAGTCCCAGAAACAGCTTGGCAGTCATCGGTTTTGGTTCATATGTTTTGGGTGTGTCCAGTTGTAGGACCATTCTGGTCTGCTGTGTTTGAGACATTTTTGTGTGAAAAGGAGATGACACTGGATCCAATAACAGGGCAGTCGTGGCCTAATGGTTAGACTCGGACTTCGAGCCTCAGTACCAGCAGGGATTATTAAGGTGAGACCCTTGAGCAAGGCAGCGATCCCCCAACTGCTCTCCGGGCGCTGCTGCAATGCTCTGGGTGTGTGTTCACGGTGTGTGTGTTACTCAAGTGCTGTGTGTGTGCACTTGGAATGGATTAAATGCAGAGCACAAGTTCTGAGTATGTAACACCATACTTGGCCTCACATCACATCACATTACTTTCACTTTCACTTAACAGCATAAATAATAATAATATGAACTTAGTATAAATATTGCTAAACGTGGTGGTCATATTGCCAATTGTGGTCAAATTGCTAATTGTTGGTCAGTGGCATGTGAATAATTGTTTGACCAAATAGCAAATGCAGTTTTATCTTTTTTTTTTTGGAGTCAATCAGTATTTGTCTCAATGGTACTGCATATTTTGTCTCAGAGCAGTTTGACCAACATTTACCTTGTCTTACTACTCCTCCTTGTGGCCTTGTGTAGTATTACATCATCCTTTGAAAATCGTGTGAACTCTAGAAATATTCTCACTGATTTAAGATGATAAACACATACATATGAAATAAGCAATATAATGCAACATAAAATGGTATATTAATAACTAACAACTACACAATTGTAATTATATTTGAATCAACATTATTTTTTGTGCACCATCAGAAAAATCAGACGTACAAAACTGGTTTGGAGAACTAAACCATGAAGGCACAAAACACAGATTTTAAATCGTTTTTATTTTCCATTGCACAGTAATTTCTATCTACAGAAGTTCTAAACCGTTTGTGGCAGCAGATAGTCATAAACATCCATGTGAAATTTGCATAAAACTGTACAAGAAATTGGCTACAATGAGAAAATACTGCAACCCACTGATAACCGTTATATTCAGGACAGTAAATGAATGAGGCTCTTCTGCATGTTAAAAGTGTAATATTTCAGGTAAGAATGTTCTGTCTGAAACAAATAAAACATTCACTACAAGTCAACATGAGACAGTACAAATCGAATAAATAAAGAAGCCAAAAAGCAACAGGAAAATTCAGACATCATCTCACTTTCTTCTCATGAGGCTACCAAAGGCGAACAACCAGGTTCATCAGCAGTGAATTCTAAACCTCTCAAAAATATGAATAAATTAAAGCTGTGATCATTTAATTCTCGTGGAGGTTTCCGAGGAACACTGATTTTACTGAAATGTACAGCATTACAGTTCAACATGGCTGACTGGATTATTTGACATATAGCATCTTAGAACATCAATGTTTCCCTTTATCTCAAACAACCAGTTTAGAGGAATCGTAACTAATAATATTTGGTTTTGAAATGTAAATATAACCATTTGAAGGCTTGAAATGTCTTCTCATAAATAAGGTACATAGAAAAGTATGGCGTTTTCAAGCAAAAGCAAACTTTCTTATTACTAATTATACTGGATCTCTGACAGCCCTCACCCTGGTTGTGTTAAAACACATTCTCAAGCCTTGATACTGTAATCACGTATGTCAATTTTCAAAGGAACGCACACTCACTTAAAAAAAATCGCCCTGCCTGTTCTGGCAAGAACCGAACACGCACTGAAAACAAAGGTATGGAAACAAGCAACAGCACACGGTATAATCAGTTTGAATGAGCTCTGAAGTCTTCCTCCCCAAAAGCATATATAAAAATATTTTTTTAATAATCGATGATTAAAAATATGACGAGGATATCTATTCAGGGAAATACAGTACTGCAGAGAAAAATACACAATTTACAAATATAATTGAATTACTTAAGGTGAAATGACATGATATCCAAAAACAAACCCGGTATTGGGAAACACTATTACACCATGGCATGAAAACACATCTACAGAGAATACAGAGTCCAACACAGAGAAACATTTATAGTCTGAGAGAGATTGGCTTCGTTTGTAATTCTTTTCCCCCCACATTTTTGTCAAAGTCTACGGCGTACGAAACACACGAAAGGCAGACTCCACTTGTAATGGTAGCACACGGCCAAAAACATTAGGACACTCCTCAACACTGTTTTACTGGTGGAATATGGAGTGGTACTTCAGACACATACAGCTTTCACAGTCAGTGGAATATGCAACTCAATGAAAGAAAATCTTTGGCGTTTTAAAAGATATGGCAACTGTCTTAGGGTCAGTATGGCCACTTCCACTCTCGATTTCCTGGTCCCAGATTGTCAAACTACTTCATTCACAGAATGGCAAAAACTTTGGGTGGAGAGGCAAGTGGGAATAGTTTCTTGAGTGAGATTGGGTCACGTGAGTCAATGCAACATGTATAGCAGCATTTCTTGCAAACCACAAATAATATTATAATGGCACTAAAATGTGGTTTCAAGGGAGAAATGGGGGTAAAATACATTATTACCGTGTTTTGCATTTAATTGTTAATTTTCCGCTAGAATGTACAGTTAACACGTACTGTAAGTGCTTTCACAGATGTACACAGTATGATGATGTTTTTGTGCCAAAATGACCTATGGCATATACATATTAATCTATAGCCAAACTCAAACCCATGAAATATATTCGAAAATATTGACCTGACATTCAAAACTACTATTAATAATGTTTCAAAGTCTCGCTTGTAAACAAAATCACCAAAGATGAAGTCTTCACAAGTGGTCCAATTTACTGATTTTAATGAAACCAGATATGACAGAGCCATTTCTGAACATTAAGTGCTTTAATTTAACAAGTGAAACGTGGACCATTAAACAGACCCAACCCAAAATATTTAGTGAAGCACAATTTCTGGTAAGCATGTGTCTATTTAAAAGCTGTTTAGTCTATGCGGTATGCAGGAATGGAAGGAAAAGCTTGTCTAATGGACAAAATAAAATCTCTTACTGCAACTTAATTTTCAGTCATCTGTTCAAGCTTTTGAGGTCTATATGGCTGCACTCATAATAACGATAATGTTCAGGTTTTAAATGTTAAAGGGATTGTTCACCACTGAATGAAAATTCTGTCATGAATAACTCGCTCTTCGTTTATCTTTGGAACACAAATGAAGAGAGTTATAGGTTAGATCAGAGAGCTTTCTGACTCCCCTATAGACAGCAACGCAACATACACTCAAAGTGCAGAAAGTTAAAATTGTCCATGTGACTACAGCGGTTCAACATTAAAGGTCCAGTGTTATTTACATTTACGCATTTGGCAGATACTTTTAGCCAAAGCGACTTGCATTGCATTATACTATACATTTGTTTATGAGTATTTATTTGGAGGATCTATTGACAGATATGCAATATAATATACATTACAATACATTATCTCCTTCGGCAAAGAAGCAAAAACATGACGACATCTTTGTCCTATGAGGTCGTAGTGCTTCAAAATGGAGGGGTGGAGTGAGCCATTGGTTGCAATTCGCAACCTCACAGCTAGATGCCACTAAAATCTCCACATTGCTCCTTCAAATTTATGAAGGGATGACAACACTTTTTGTGCGCCATAAATAAAGCAAAAATAAATATTTTATGCAATTAATTTCCTCTCTATTTTTAGGACAATTTTATCTTTATTAACTTTCTGCCCGATGAGTGCATGTTGTGTTGCCATCTATGGGGGTGTCAGAAAGCTCTCAGACATCATCATAACCTAAAAAACATCAATATTAAAGTTGCCATCGTTTTTACTTCCGTATTTTGACAATGAGAAAAATAGAAGGGCGTGGCTTTCGTCTTTCTCTGCGATTTGATTGGATGTATAAAACAGTCGTTGCATTTTAAAATAGAACTGGCAGCAGACTGACAGTTGAAGGGGAGGAGTTAAAGGAAGCACCGCCCAAGCCGTCTAACATACATCATTTAAGATGGACAGTCCTTACAGGAAGGAAGTGCAGTTTCAGATTTGAACTAAAGATTATGAGGGCACACAAATTTTATAAAGAGAATGACTCACATGGATAAACTATTTAGAATAAACGCTGCAATATTTCATGAAAAAATAGGCATTGTAATTTTTTATTTCACTGGGATTTTTATAATAATTTGTGTTTCAAAGATGAACGAAGGTCTTACGGTTGTGAAACGACTCGAGTGTGAGTAATTTATGATAGAATTTTGATTCATTGGTTACCTATCAGTGAACAAGAGTTGGTTCACTTAAAAAGGAAGCTTCAGTCAGTACTTACTAACCATTGTGTTATTCAAACTTCACATGTCTTTCTTTTGTTCTTTCAAATCAAAATTGAGAAAATAATTTTCTCTTCTCTGTGTGAGAATGTACTCAATCAATGAAATACACTCGGCTACTCTAGTGTTATGAATATCCCTGATCCTTGTTCCAGTTGTTACGCATTGTTTACAAGTAAATATTCTAAACTGCTGTAAGAATGATACGGCCATTCGTATGACATCATAACGCTTGAAATACACTGCACAAATCACATTGAATTCTTTTATTTTTATTTAATTGAGTTTTGGTTCCAAAGAACAAAGAAAGAACTTTGTCCTACATTTTAAGTTTTGGGTGAACAAACTCTTTATATTTTCCAACTCTGTCCAGACCAGATATTTTCTGTACTGAATTTTATAGAAAGTTGAAAGATCTGTATAATGTTTCACATGAAAATACCATCATTTAAGTCATGCTTGCATTTCTAAATAGTTCATTCACAATGAATATTTTACATACAGATGCTTCATTTCCATCTCTGGCTTATCTCTCAGCCATTTAAAAACCCTCTGTAGATGGTACTTTAATGTAAAGCATTATAGTATTCCCAAAAATAATTTTAATTCATTCTAAGATAAAGTGATTTGCTAAAAAACAATAAATAAACAAATAAATAAAATATTTAAAAAGGAATGAAACCAAATGGGATCATTTAGTAAAAGGTCAGTTTACATAAATATACCAAGTAAATTTTAGGAGTAAGGAGATTGTTCTCTTCCCGGTTACAGCGTTTCTTGTGAACAGAGCTCTTCCCATGCTTCGCCCAGTGTCTTCATTTTTAAGTTCCTTTTGACAGTCAATAGCAAATATGGCAATTATACAGACTTTAATGGATTTATATAGAATTATGTAGTATATATATTATTTTCCACTTTTTTTATCTGGAGATCTTTTTTTGTTTATTTCGTTTATTTGTCTTTTTTGACTATGTACTGCTCTCCAACGTACGAGGCAGAACATGATTGCAAAAAACAATAGCACAAAAACAATTCAAGGACTGAGAGAAGAAATAGAATTTCTAGGCCTGCCAAGCCCAGCCGCCATGAGAGAGGATTGGCAATATTCAACGAACGAACAAAAACCGAAGAGTGGACACTTGTCATGGTATGATATTCCTCAAACTGGGGCCGCTCTCAGTCTGTGCCTCAGTTCTGTGAGCAGACCGTATTTAGTATTGTGCTAGGATAGAGCGAGGGATCCCACTGGTCCAGCAGAGGAGAGATGAAGAGAGGGAATGGGACACGGATTAGAGATGAACAAGGCTGTGTAAGACAACTCCTGAGTCCCGCTGGGCTCTGCTGTTTTCCAGAGATCAGAACTGGTACCATTTCTTATCCTTACACTTCAGCATCATCTGCAGCACAGAAGAAAAGTTACAGCTGTCAATCATGATCCCAAACTTCAGCAAAGAAATTATGAAAGCTAGTGCTCATAAATGATGTCTCCAAAACTCTGATTCCACATAAAAAAATTTGATTCAAAAGCAAGCATACGAATTTCGAATAAACTTTTACAATGACATTTTTCATTATTTGTTATGATGAATATCAATATCATGTGATGTATCATGATGAAAATCAATATGAAAAGTGCATTTCTGGTCAATTTTTGACATTGACCAAGTTAAGTAAAAACAAATAAACTAACCAAAAATGTAATAGGAAGCATTCTACTAGCGTTATTAATGTTTGGCTGTTTTTGATCACTCTGTACCTCATGAGCATGTTTGGAGAATGAGTCAGCGCTGGCCATCATGGCTGCCGTTCGCTCTTCCGCCTCGCCCAGTTTCTGTCCTCTCTCATCCAACGCTATCCGAGCTCGAGCGAGATCACCCACGATGCCAGACGCTGCCCCCTTCATGCCTTCTATACCCCCAGGACCTGGAATGTGCTGAGCGAGACTGCGTGGCGCTTTTCCGGCGCCTGTTTCCCCGACTGAAACAAAATTACAAAGTGTTAAAAAGGTGCTGCACAAAAAAATAGAAATGAGTACAATATGCTGCCTTAAAGAACACCACACATGGTAAAAATAGAGAGGTATAGTACAGGGGACGGCGGGGCTAGTTGTCACAAGGACTATATTGCAACAACACAAACATACATTGATGCACAGGTTAACTCAACTATATACACTGAAAAAAATACCAGTAAATAACTGTAAAAGTAAAATTCCACGCTTTTCATGTCCTTTTAAACCCACCTTGTGAATTTGCGGTTTATTTCAGTAATTTTTTTTGCCACATTTCAAAAATACATAAAATGTCTGTAAAATAAAACAGTAAAAGTTTACAGTGTAAAAGAAAAATAAACGTATAAAACATTTGTAGGGTCTTTTTCATACATGTCACATTCTCGGTGGGTTAAGCTCTCAAATTTGCTTAGTTCAGTACGTTGTAATATATTAAAATGTAAAAAATCTTTTTGAAGGGGTCTAAGATTTTTTTAAAGATATCATATACATTTTGCTTTGTTATTAATTGTTTTGGTTCCTATTATTTAAGGTTATTTCAGTTTACTAAAATTATAACTTTAAAAACGTTTCTGTTTATAGAAATCAAATCAAATATTGGCCTAAAAATGATTGGAAAACCTTTTTATTTTGCCTCAGAAATAAACTGAAATAAGTTTAAGGCACTAAAATGATAATAAAAAAAACTAAATCTAAAATCTAAAATAAAACTAAATTAAAAATCTATTCATTTTATAGAGCAACATAATAAAATAAATAATTAAATAATAAAAAGACAAAAGCATATAACTTAATAATTTAACTAAAATAAAAGCTAATTGAAAATATACATAAAGCTACAATAAAAATAAACACAGCACTATAATAACTCTAAATAATATTTCCATTTCCATAGAAAATAATAGCAGAGTTAGACTAGACTATTTTTAGACTTAATTTTTACTAGACTATTATTAACTTACATTCACACATATACAGTGTGGTCCGAATATTGTCATGAAAAGTTTAAAAAGGGATTAACAGTGAATTTTTTACTGTTTATTTTCTAGATTTTAGTATCCAGGGTATGTGCCTACAGTATGCAACTTACCCTGAGAAACATTTATTGAAGTAGAAAGTGTGAGAAGTAACCTCTAGGGGCTGTAGCTACAGTATACTTTAAGCACCCAAGTGACTGTATAAATCAGATAATGAAAAGACAACTCACAGAGTTCTTCTCTGTCTAGAGACTGTGCTCCTCCGCCGAAGAGACCCTTAAAGAATCCCCTGTTAGGAGCTTCGGGCGTCTCCACTGGAGTGAACAGCTCGCCCAACATCTCCTGTTACACAATCCAATCATCACCTTCATCATCACAAACAATATTCAGCAGATGAGCCTACAGGAACGGCCTGTGAAGGCTTTGCTCACCTGCAGGTTCTCGCAGACCTCCTGGCTGTATGTGATTCTCTGGATCTCAGTAGGAGAGGTCAGGTACAAGGCCTGGCCGAGGTTCGTGAAGCAGAACGTTCTCGCTATCCGCATGTCTGTCAGGGGCAGGTAATTTACATCCAGCAATGGTCTCAACCCTGGCAGACTAAAAAAAAACAGAATAGCACAGAGACATTTCTTTAGCTCTGGGATGTCTCGCTTAGTCTATTTTTCAGGAGCTGTGGTGGCAGTGCTTGTTTTGTCCCCTAGAGTGTGCCGTTAAATTACAGGAAACAACCATTAGAGATATTTGTAGATGTTATCTACGATAATACCGCAAGGTCGCCACGTTTGATCGTTAACTTTGACTCTCCTACTGAGAGAGACAAACGTACAGATGTTTGTCTGCTCTTCTGTCCTCTCTTAAGATTTATAAGCCGAAGCGCTTTAAAGAGCGATACAGTGATTGGATCTGTGTTGCAATAGCAACAGGCCCCCCAGACTCTGACTTTGCCGAACAGCCGAGCAAGACGACAATATTCTGTACTAAAAATAGCCTGAATTGACTTCGTGTGCTATATCAATATTTGGATACAAACAATTCCTCACGTCGATGAAACAATCCTCAGGCGGTGTGTGAAATAAAAGTGTAAAGGCCGCTCGGGTTACATTCCTGTAATGTTACATTAAAAACTAATAATAATTCAATGTCTGTAGGTGGAAGTGCTTATTATTTTGATGGATTTGTCATTTATTAAAAACATAGTAAACAGACCATCACCATGGTAAGATTACCGCATAATACTACCATGCTGCCGACTTGGTCTAAAATTTTATTTTTTTATGAAGCAAACTAGAGGTTAATGTAAAAACAACCTACAAAACTTCAAGTTGTAATGATTGACTTACAGATCAGAACACACAATGCAATATAAATATGAATAAATATAATATAAATATGAATGCAAATATAAATAAATACAATATTAATAAAAATATGAATTCAAAATAAATAAGACATATAAAGGTGAATATATATAAAAAAATGCAATATAAATACAAAATTCTTTTTATGAAGCACATTCTCTCTCACCTGAGGGTCATGATGTGTCCGTTGGCACAAAAGCAGGCCAGACAAATGCCAGCGTTTATCTGTACCACATCCGCCCGCAGCACAAAGGACGTTTCGGTGATGTTGTGTTTAAAAGCGCAGGTCTGGGAGGGCAGGCTAAACACTTTGGCCTGTTTCTCCGAGCACACCACAGCGTACTGGTTTTCGTTAAGCTCCTGGGATGTGGATGGGGAGACGGACACCGGCCGTCTCTTACGAACCTTGTCCCGCTCCTCTCCATTGGCTGGGGCGTTGGGTTCGTACCATGGCTCGAACGCAGGAGGGACGAAAGACCCTGTAGAATCCAGGAAGGCCATTCGGATGATGCTTCCCTTCAACCTGATAAAAGTGCCTGAACAGAAAGGTTTATGAGGTCAGATGTACAGTATCCATCAAATCAAACATCCACGAAACTGAGCATAGCAATGTTTTGCATTGACTCACCACTAGGAGAGACGATGACTGGTTGCATGAGTCTCTGCTCTCCAGCAGGGGGCATGTTGAGAGAGATGGCCAGCAGTGTGCCCAAAGAGGTGCCAACCCACAAACTTGGCGTAAGCCCGCCATCTGCCTTGCGTGTGTATGTGTCGCAGAAATAAAAAGACGTGATGGCCTCCCGTGACTCCTTGTCGATACTGGTAACGCTGGAGCTCCGTGAGCGGCTGAAGGAGTTGTCCCTGTTGTCTAGGGGTATGGCAGTCCGCGGTGGACATACAGAGAGTAGGACAGTAGAGAGAAAAACACAACAAGGTAAAGCCCCCAATCCAAGATCAGTTATTTTTTGCCATACCGGTGTATCACACAGCCTCTTGGGTAGAAGATCTTTATGAATATCGTCAGCTTCTGATTGAATGTACAAGTTTTAACATGCAATCTTTTTGTGGTGAAAAAATGACCTTTGATATTGGAAGAATGTGGAAACATTTTCAATATCATTTATTGAGACAAATCCTATTCACAACACTGGATGGGCCAGAAGCCCTGTTTTTATGGAACATACATATTTTGGACCCCGTACATATCCTCATTTTTTGAAAAATGTATTTAAAATATAAAACCCCAATTATACTAAGAATAATATATAAACATATATATGTACAGTATATGGACATGTAAAAAGAAAGATGTGTGTGTTGAGTCAAAAAAAATAGAAAGATTTTATTTACTTCTTTAAGAAGTAAAACACTGGAAACAAGACAGAAAAAATTAGGACTTATTGCATTACTATGACTGTATACAGCAGTGTTACCACGCAAGCAATTCCCTTAAAATCCCATTTCCTACAAATTCTGAAAATCCTATTCGCTGAAAAAACGGAAATTCACACTGAATTAAGCTTCAACAAAAACCTAATTGGTGAAATTCTGACTTGCACTTTTCAGAATGAGAGAGAAACACTGACAGGTGACCCTTCTTCATAATAACCGACTACATGAGAGAAAACACTTTGTCTTTTAATAAACCAATATAGACAACAAAAAAACCTCAAGAACTTCCTCATAATTATACATTTACATATTTCAGAACCAAAAATCTAAAAACACAGCTCAAACAACATAAAATGACCCACAAAATACACATTTCTTCATTAAACCTGACAGATCCCGTTAAAATTCCTTGCATTATAATGCATAAACTTCTCTTAAATGTCTTTGCATTGACATGAAATGTACAAAGACAGTAAACGTGTGGACACTCCAAATTCTGACAATAATGCAGATGGTCTCCACATTGAAAAGCATTAAGCATGAACGCAAAGTCAAGGCTTACCCAAGTCTGGCTTTAGCTCAGTAGGCAAGCTTAATTTCCGTGACATCTTTGCTGGAAAAAAGAGAACACGCCTCTTTACAAACACATTGAAGCTTTAGTAGAAGCCATGCAATGCTAGACGCTTGGAACGGCACATGGGAGACACTGCGATCAATTTCAGCCAAACACACACTGCAAAATGCTGCATGCTGGACAAACACTACTAGGATGTGAATGCGTGTCATTTGGCTGCACGAAGCCCTGAAAGGAAAATAATTAACATCAGAACAGACAAAACGCTCATTCCCAGCGTTCCGAATGCATGCACCAGACAGGAGAGAACAAGCTGGAACCGATGTGTGTATGACTATTCCCATAGCATGTCTATTGACATTTCTTTGTCTTATATTGTGTCAAACACCAAAACATTTGCCATCATCCCAGATAAGCACGTGACAGAAAATACTTTGAATGTTATCTTGTAATAAGATTGGCAGCCAGCAAAAACAAAAAGTCATCAAGAAAGCAACAAAACAAAAACAGGTTTCACAGTTTATCTGTGTCAAAGGAATACAACAGAATAATAAATGATAAAAAAATTGGTTTGGTTTTCAATAAGAAGTACTGTAGCATCTACAGTGACCCCAGAAAGTATTTGGACGTTAAATCACACACAAATATATGAATGTCTTGGCAGCATATAACAAAATGTTAAAAATATGAAATAAAGTAGCATTTATTTTAAATACATCACACACACGAAGAAAACTGTTCCAATAAACACTTTGATTTCTTTCTTCAGCAGAAACGAAATAATTATTTTGAAGAATGTTGGTTACCAACCAACACCGGCTCCAATTGACTTCCATTGTATGGACACAAAACCTTTGAGACATTTTTCAAAATATCTTCTTTTGTGTTCTGCACAAGAAAGAGTTTTACAAAGGTTTTGAAGGACACGGGAGTGACCAAAAGATGACAGATTACACTAGCGGGTTAGAAATCATTACAAAAATGACTGACTTCTGAGAACATCTCTAGCATCATTACATTGCAGATGTCACTTGATTTGATATATTGTAATTTATGTATCGAAACAAATTCATTTTAGGCGTGACTTTGGTGTCCAAATACTTTTTAGGCCACTGTTTATCAAAAAATACCAAAGCTGGTTGCGGTCTTAACAAAAGTGCATTTTTCCATACTCACTATCCCGTGCTGACATGTACGGACATAAAAAGACAAGTACAGAAAAACAACAAATTGAACAACTTCATTCCTACAGACAGACAATTATAAAACAGCCACCGGTGTGGCCCAAGTTTCACAACAGGCACATATCACCAGGTTACATGCGTGCTACATAAACGTAGCATGCAGTGGGTATATCCGTTGGGTTTATTTATGTGTTCGCCGTTTCCTGTTTTGTTCATACGTAAAGACAGAGACAATGTGATCGAACAAAACCGGTGGAACCTCCTCGACTATATAATCCATCCTTACCTCCTCTCCCTCCTCCATTGTAGAATTGCTGATGGTTTGACATCAAGACTTTTTTGGAAGGAAGTAAAGCACATCAGCAGTTAGAGATACCCAGCAACACACAGCGCGGGTATGAAGGAGCGTGACATTGAGAACGTATCGACCTGTGTGTGTTAACGGACCGCATCTGTTCTGCGACTGCAGTGCCCGCGTTCGGGTGTCACGGCGAGTGTATGCTGATATTTGCACAATGATTACAGGGACCTTCTTTCAATATTTGATGATCAAACCACTTGCTGGGAGAGCGGCGGGAAAGATCTTTGCTCTGACTGAAGGTTATATTCATTTTTGGAAATACATTCTCGCTCTGTTCTGACCTTTCGGAGCAAATCTTATCTCTATTTTCAGATCTGCCTCGTGTTAATATCGTGCTCTTTATGGAAGGAGGTTTTTAGGTTGTCTTCAGCCTATCACGACCCCTTCGGCTTTACCGAATTAACTAGATCGAGAATATGCAAATAGCTTAACATTCCCTTTTCATAACCACGTGCTTTAACCGGGAGTATTTTTGCATTTATATTTGCACAAATACAGTGTTCATTTGAATAAAGAGTTGTTTTCGCCACCCTGGAGGAAGACTTGGTCTTATACCAAAGGTTACAAATCTGAAAAAAATTTAAGGCTGGAAAAAGTCGCATGAACCTGAAATGTGACAATGATTTTACTGCTCGTCACGTCTTCGATTAAATATTTGGTTACACAATTCAGCGACGGTATCTTAAAGTAATCAATACCTCATTAAACCGCAACCAAAACACTCTCTCGGCTAAGAGCTCTGTGTTACAGTGCATTTACAAGCTTTGCTTGTCTGGTAAATTTAGATTTAATGTGTCTTTTCCGCCCACAAAACAGCTGTGTCTTGTTCTGATGCTGTGAGATACTTAAGCTAAGGCATACAACAATTCGCAAGATCAGTGTGTTTAGCACCGATCTGTATGACAATCTATATTATTTTTGGGGAAAAATACTAGTCTTTGTGTCCTTGAGTTTCTATTCAGGTCATGGATCGGCCCTTCATGGATCTCAACCTATAACTTGTTTCAGGCCCAGATGTTAACAACTCTACTCCCAGCAGACATAAGTACCTTATCATCAGTCATTATCATTCATCACAATGTCTGACATTCTCAGTCATGTCGACCTTTCTGAACCTTTGTTCTCAATTACAGATGCAAATACAAAATAAGATTGCCATTTCTATGGTGTTCAGCAAAGACTGTTATTCTTGAAACTGGTAATGACAGGCAGCAAGAATGTGATAAAAAAACACAATTATGTTGTGTACAGCAGATTTAATTGTTGTTTCACGAGTTCTCCTATGCATGCAGATCATAACAATAGAGCAAGGGTAGAAAATGGTATGCGTATTTGGCGTGCTGTCCGGGGAGCGGGCTCTGAGCTCGCCGAATCTTACCGAACCCGGAGCACTGGGGGGGTGGAGGGATGCTAAAAGCTGTAGAGAGAAACGCAGGTACGACAGCTCTGTCTATATATAGGAGAGCTCGCTTGAGCTGATAGGGTACATGCTGTGACACGCTCCTGCTCCTCCCGAACTTTGTTAATTAAACTTAATTTATATGTTTCATCCGAAACAGGCATATTTCAAGGTGATTAAAACCCCTATCCCTTTAAACTGCAATGAAAAAACTTAACTCAAAGGAGAAATGCAGATATTTTAGCGCTATCTAGCGGTGAGGTTGCGAATTGCAACCAACGGCTCAGAAGGACAAAGGAGATAACGTAGTTACAAAACGCGCACTTTAGTTTGTCCGTTTAGGGCTACTGTAGTAACAACATGGCAAACTCCATGCAGGGGGACCCCGCGGTGTATGTAGATAGAAATAGCTCATTCTAAGGTAATAAAAACATAACGCTTCATTATGTAAGGTCTTTATACACCTCTGAACACATAGTTATGTATATTACATTGCAGTTCTGTCAATAGATCCTCGAAAAAATGACACACTGGACCTTTAAATGAACAAAAGAAGCGGTTTTCAGCGAGCTGAAGCATCAGAGCTGATCAGTGTGCTGGTTATAGCGATAGTGTTGTGCTCTGAGGGACGTTTTACCTGAGGTGGGGGATTTACAGCGGTCTTCTGAGGTGGCCGAGCCTTCATTAATGTCACACAGCCCTGTACAGAGAGAGAGAGAGAGAGAGAGAGAGAGAGAGAGAGAGAGAGAGAGAGAGAGAGAGAGAGAGAGAGAGAGAGAGAGAGAGAGTGTACAGTTTTACTTTGCATTGTGTAGGTTTCAAGTCTCATGAAATGGTGATCTGTGCTGTATTTTAGTTCCACGCCTCAGAGTGACCGAAGTGAGTGATGTGGAGAGTGTGTAGCCTTGCTCTGATCTCCAGGTTGAGAGGCAGATGGGCAGTTTGGAGCTGAACCCAGCTGCTCTGATCAACATTCACCCTGCACGCATATCCGACAGATCCCAGCCCCCCGCTAAATATCACTCATTACCCCTGACGCAAACACACATGCACACACACGCCGGGTAATCTGACAACCGGTCTGTTGCCAAATCACGGCAATCGGCAATCATTTCTTACTGAGTATCATGAGTTAAGGTGCAATTCCACTTTCGTCCAGCAGGGGTCACAGTGTTGTAGACTGTTTAGTGCACACTAGGGGCGTGGGGGAGGAATCTGTTTTTATGTGTTTTTTAATATCACATCATGATACTGTATTCAAGTTCCAAATGTGTTAGGAGTTGAAGCTTTTGTTTATATCTTTAGATTAAATATTTTTGGTAAAAATTAAGGTTGACCATACTTTAGTGGGGGAAATTGCATTGTTAGTGCTACTCAGGTAAAACCCAAAATTAGAAAAAGCTAAGCTATAAAGCTAATATAAAAAAAGCTAATATAATTAAAGTTAAGTTTGACAATTAAAGTATGTTTACTTATTCTCCATGTTACCTGCACCAAAACATGCATGATTAGAAGCATTTTGCATCATCTAACACCCTCTCTATACCGGTGTAACAGACTTTTGCTGACAATTCATTATGATGTGTCATGGGTTAGAAATCGGGTAAACTTTAAAATTGATGCAAATGAAAGAATAACAAGTAAAACATCACACCACAGTTTTAATTATAAACTACACAGTTAGGCCGTGTTCACACTTGACTTCTTTTTTGAAGCTGCTAGCGTCTGTTTTAGGAAAAAATTAAATTGCGGCCCAAACGCCCGTTGGAGGATAGTTTTGAATAAATGTAAGTTTATTTTTCACTTTCAAAAACTTCTGTTTGCATTTCTAGCGAGGAATTAGTATTGTAGTTTTTAAATATGTGATTGGTTATTGCAAAGACCCTCTCTGTTTATAATTCAAGACTTCCGTTACGCTGCCTATGAAGCCTTTCTCTCTAAGCTGCCTTCGTGCACAAATGCTATCTTTGAACATTGCCGGCTGCTATTTTTAACCACAATGCTGCAAGAGTTTTTTTTACTAAAAAAGCGCCATTGTCAACTCTTTCTTGTCGAAAAAGAGGTCAAGTTTGAACATGGCCTTAAACACAACTATATTAATGACATCACAATCTAGACATACATTTATTATTAATATTGTTTAACAAAATTTGTGTTTATAGAGAAGAAGTGTGTGTGTAAAAGCATATCACACCTCCTGAAGGTTGACGGCTCTTGCGGGGAGATCGTGGTTGTCTCTGATATGGATCACTGCCATACAATTCCACAGTACCCATATTCAACAGAACCGTCTTCTGTAAGTAATCCACTACTGCCAAACCGTTACTGTTACCAAACACCACCCTGTGACACAAACACACACAGCAGAGACATCCCAATAAAACATACAACTACATACACTGCAGAAAAACAACTTAGATTAGCATGAACTTTAAAGCACCAGCATATATTTATAGCTGGTTTAAACTGGTAAAAGCCGACCAGTCATTTCTATATTAACCTTAGTTGTTCCTGTTATGATTCACTAGTGTAAATTAAATGTCTGCATCATTTGGTGTATTGATGTTTTAGTTGCTGAACCACTATATCAACACTATTTAATCTAAAGCCTTTATACCATAAGAAGAACCCGATATGTGACTTTCTGTGATCTTTTCAAGTAAAACATCTTTTGTCTCATTGCCTCATACTGTGATCCTCCTTGCAACCACCTGGGTCCCTATCACACATCTCCATGCTTCATGCGTACTCACACGCCATAGCAGGAGTTGATGGCCAGGCTGCTGATCTGCTGGGGCGGCTCTCCACTGACCCACACCAGCTGTACCACCAGCTCCACCTGATACCCAGAAGACTGTTTCAAAGGACTGCTGCGCACCCTGAGGGAACCACGAAATAACATGAGTTATATACCGGCAATATTGACTTTGGAGTAGATCAAAGGGTGTATACATAGAACATGTTCTTCCTTTCCAAATCAGCCAGAAAAAGACAGTGGAATGAAGCAGAACGCAGATGTCTTGAGATGTGTTTTTAAATACTGACAATGACATGGCATCTTAAAGGCACAATATGTACTTTTTCGCTGTTACAGGTCGCAAAAAAATAAAGGCGTAGGTTGATGACACTGTGAAGGAGCGTGGAATGATGGAAGATGGATTGGAAACGGAGGATATGACATCATTGTTACCCAAGTTAAAATGCTAATTAAAATTTTGTAAATTCAAAACATTGTTGCAAATATTTAAGATAATGTAGGTATACAAGCGAACAAAACATAAAATATTATGCTAATTTTTTTTGAATATCTTAATGCAACAAATCTTACATATTGTGCCTTTAAAGGAAAAGTTCATCAAAAATGACTATTCTGTTATCATTTACTTACCTAAAACTGTATTCAAATCTTTGTTCTGCTGGACACAAAATAATATATTTTGAAGAATGTGGGAAACTAAACAATTCTCGAGCAACATTAACTAACTACCATAGTAGATTTTCCCTACTATGGAAGTCTATAGTGCCCCAGATCTCTTTGGTTACAAACATTCTTCCAAATATCTTTCTTTGTGTTCAGCAGAACAACAAATTTTAACAGGTTTGGTACAACTTGAGGGTGTGTAAATCAAGACAGAATTTTCATTTTTGGGTGAACCATCACTATCACTTGGTGCAAACTGCTTAGAAATTAAACGTTAAAGACGTGCGTCCTTGCATATTTACAAAAAAAAGATCTGTTACCCGTTTGGTCATTTTCAAGAAAAAAAAGACCAAAATCCCCATCCCTATATCATTTATTGATCAGCTTACTTCAAGCAGGGTATATTGTCTCTCATCCCATCCGACGAGTTGCTGCTAGTTGAAGGGTGTGTCTGAGGGCTGGGGTTTTGTGGACTGGGGGAGGTGATTGGAGTGGGAGGGGCGGGTGTCTGATCTCCACCCCCATCTGGGGACTCCAGATCATTTACCTCGCACTGTAACCTCACCTCCAATAACTGAAAAACACACACGCACATATGCATACATGTAAGTTGTGTATATATCAGGTAATAGATTCCCATCAGTGTCACTGTTCTTAATCTGAGGCGGATTAATTGCCGTGTATGGCTGTGTCTGTCAGTAAGTGTGTCTATGTGCATGAGAGTCACAGGGACTCGAGGTGCTAATAGGTTTAATTTGCCCTCATTATACAGAAGTGTGAACATTCTGTCAGCAGCCGATAACTCGCGTGGTTCATCCCACTTTTGTGTGTGTGCCTCCTGTACCCAATCAGATGAGTTCTTGTGACCCCCACTGCACATGCATGGATTTCAACCTGTTCTCATACCACTCAATATTATCCTTCTAACGCATAAGTATGCAATTAAGTTGAATTGATAACAGCATTAATTAGCCACGATAGCTTGCTTTAGTCTTAAAACCACAATATATATTTCCCATCAATATGCAAATACATAAATCTGAATTATTCACAGATATAGATTTTAATAGTATTATCAAAAGCACCGTGAGTCACAGAACCATTGGTATGCAAATGTAAAGCTTGCAAAAAGACGGTGAGAAAAATGAATGCGGTCGTAATTAAGCTCAATATACAGCTAGACGTGGTGAACATGAATAAAAATGGCTTTGAAAGGATTGAGGATTTAGTTAAGCATCTGACTAACAGATATCCCCTGTAGACTTCACATTCACATACAGTACACACATTCAAGTGCCTGAACAACATTCATTCAATGAACAGATTTCATATTTTTATTATCGTTATGAGTCATGGCGGTTGTCAGGAAACCAAAATAACTCAAGACAAACAAGAGAAACAGAGAGAGAGAGAGAGAGAGAGAGAGAGAGAGAGACAGAGAGAGTGTATGTGTATATCTAAAAGGACAGCATTACTTATACTCCCAAAAATATTTGTATAAGAGTATATGAAGAGTTTGGTTCCAAAATGAGATAATAACATAATAAAAAACATGATTTTTGAAAAATGTATTATGTTTTTATTGTGTTTTATTGTGTTAGTTAGCTTTATTTTTTTGAGTTATTATGGCTCAAATCAAAACAAACCAACGGCAGTGAAACATTATTTTATGGATTTATCTCATTTTGGAACCAAACTCTTCATATGTACTGTATGTAAAATGTGTTTATGTTTTTAAGTCAAGAAAACACGTTTTTTACCTGCACAACCTCTGTTGTGATTTCCTGTTTGCTGAACCTGTATATAATAATATGGGCAGAGACGCCGGCGACACAAAGCACACGGCTCTCGGGACACCAAGACATCAACTGAATGGCGAACGGGTCCTCGTCCACGATCTCCGTGTTGGGTTTGTCCTCTTTACAGCGCACCTTCTCGAACACCTTGGCTGTTTTCAGTTTGTACAGCACCTGGAGCATTACTGAGCATCATGGGAAAGAAAATATTACAGAGTTACCTTACTCAAGAGTGTGGAATATTAAAACAAAGTATAATATAAAAAAGAAACCCTGATCAGGACTCAGAATGACTGGCTGACTGTACATTATCCAACTTATTACATGGCTTCTATGGTTGATAAATAAATGAGCATGAAATATTGATGAGAAATGATTTTGTTACTTGAAAAAAGAGAGACTGCAGTGAAAGACATTAAGCTAATACGGCTATGCGAGAAATCTGTTGCCCGGGACAACGGCCAATTATATAATTTAGCAGTCATTACACAAACACACTTCACCACACAATGCAATGACTGACCCATCAGAAACAACTATTCCAGAGAGCTGTGAAATCAAGTGTTATAACTAATATTGAACATATTTGCCTTAAAGTGGAGGTAACATGCTATTTCATGCAGTCTGACTTCTTTACACTGTTAAACGTGCTGGCTTCTCAAGCTTAACATGGTCAACTTGTCAAAAAAACGAGTTGAACATAGGACGTAGTATTTCTGCTCTCGATTCACTCCACTAGGGTTCGTACAGGTTTCCGAAAGTTTTTTTCGAACAAAGATTCCCGTTTCGTAACAAGGGTTCTTAGTTTCTATTGGACAATTCTCCCGGAAAAGCACGCCCAGGCGTCATCCAGCCAGCGAAAGAGCACGCCCATGCGCGAGTGTGAGAAAAAGAGCACGCCTACGCATTAAAAAGTTTAAACGAATCGGTTCAAATAAGTCATTCTGATCGCAATGTGCGTTCGTTCATACTGACGCCCTCGCTGTGTACAGTAAAACGCTGATTTAACGAACCATATGCACAGCTCAAAACATTACAATAATGTACGCAACGTTAATTTAAGAAACCTTTTAAGAAATTGAACGTACTCGGATGCAAAACAAACAATATTCACCTGAACAGCCGCGAAACACAGCTAATACAGCTCCTAAAATAGCTCTTGTACTGCAACTCTTCAGCGCCTCACTGTGCTGATAACGAAACAGCGCCTCCTCTGCTGCGTAATGGCGCAACTGCAGTTACAAATGACAGTCTGTTGAATACACGCAGTGTTTTTTGTGAAGACACCCAAAATAATTTGGGCGAGAGTCTGAGGCGGCACGAAATTTGACGGAGGCGTCCTCCTCCATTTCTGTGCAGGAAAAACTACATTCACCAGGCTCACGGAATCTCTGACATCAATATTTGAATAAATGATATTATATTATTATTAATAAATTATATAAAATAAGTGATCTCTTATTTAAAAATAAATCACTGACTGGATATGTGGGATTTCGTTATAAAGATAAAGGTTAAGATTGCGGTTTTCCGGTAGTTTTAAAGCTCGCCATCAGCGTATATTAGCATTTTTTGTTGTTTGCCTATAGCATCTTATTGAGCGTTTGGACCCAGAAACAGTATATGATATGGTGGTGCGTGACGTCAGGCTTAACAAGCGGATAGGTACTCAAGGTTAATATGAGATTGGCAGAAACTGCGTCTGTTACCTCATATTTAAGGGATTAAAAAGATGATGAGAAATGTTTTAATGCCCTCAAATGCATCAATGTGTTTGTCAAAAAATTTCTGGCCTTTAATCCACTGACTTCATTGTTCAGTTAAAGCAAAAAAATATTAAAGCATAGGATTAGGTATTCTGTTTAAGCAGGATTAAAAACTCTGTCTAATTAGCTTTATGTTCCGATGGTGGACAAAATGAGGACACATTTGACTTCAAATGAACTAATGTAAAATAAGCTTGCTTGAGGGCCCGACAATCTCTGCAACAAAAAACAAAGGTGTGTACTCATAGTTTAAAGGTCAAAAAGCATTTACAGGTAACACTCTTGTGATACTTGTATCACCGAGCAGCGTACAAGGTTAGACAGAGTTTGTAAGCTGTTTGACATTATAAGGTCAGTCCCCAGTCGGGACACAAAACACAGAGAATGACCTTATTGTGAAGAAAGTGATCTTTGGTGTTATGTGTTAAACTCCAAGAGCAGACATTTAACAGAAAACAGTTAACATAAGTCATAAATTCTTAAAATGTTCAAATATACCGCAAGTTGCCTTGAATACGCACACAAATGTTATGCAAACTGAATGCACTTGAATCACCTGAATCCCCTACAGTACCAAATACATACATGTGGCGTAAATCATTTTTATCTGAGGTAATGATGAAGGAAGATGAGGTAATGATGAAGTCAGAAAAGCTCAGTACTCACTTGCTGAGGCATCCCAGAACTTGACTGAACCATCTGCATGCCTGTGAGAAAAGCAGATAAAATCTCACTTAAACTAACCCACATAAACTCTCAGGCACTTTCACATAACCACATATATCCAAACAAACCACCGAGGTAAAGCCAGCTCTGCGGCAGATAAAAGCTGAGAGGAAGTGCTTGTCCCACCGCTGTCAAACCCGCTACAGCAAATAAAAGGTTCTGTCATCTCGTGGGCAATGCATGAGAAAATGCTTACTTCCTTCTTTTTGTCACACTTTCCTCTCGACACTCTTGTGTCCCGCTCATCAATGCCAAACAATTTTTCTACATTATTATTTCCTATTTCTGCTATTTCAGCAGAAGCACAAACAGTGATAGAAATGAGAGAACAGACAGAAAGAGTAATGAAACAGATTCAAATGTTTGTTATGCTAAAACAATGGTGCCTTTTCACTGACTTACTGTTTTTATACAGAGCCAATTGTATTTTGTATCCCTAAACCAGCTGTGCGTTTATTGTTAGTCTAGTTCTCTTGGATGTTTATATTCGTATGCAGTGGTCAGACTTGACTTTGAGCATGCAAAATTCGTTCGGGTGAAGCTACGAAAACGGGCGGGAGCGATTCCTCCATTTGTTACATTTCTCTACCGAGAGGTCACGCTGTGACATTTCGATCTTCTATTGGTCTCACGCACTCACGTGACGTGAATTCGCAGGTCAGAGTTCACCAAACTTGAACTTTGCTACGCGGCTAAATATTTTTTGGACGGGCTTGCGCTTCCGGTCTGATGCATTTGCATGCGTATGAATGAAAGTCAATAGAACGAAAAGTCAAGTGTGACCGGGGCTATAATAACGCATCATTTTGTATGTGTACATGATTTTACTGACCATTGGTATTTCACACATACGCACTCTTCTTACCCAGTTATTATTATTTCAGGGTAGCTTTGTGTGCCCAAGCCCCAGTTTCCCCCACTGATAGGCCATTCCTATAATAGACAACAAAAGCACAAAGCCCTTAAAACAGCAACAACAAAACCCAAGCGCATCAATCTGACAGTTCTCTCAATGTACGAGGAGAAAACAGTAGTTATTGCCCTAAAGCATATTAAGATGCCTGGAAAAAAATAATGCAAAATAAAGCAGCCAATTTGTACGTTTTATAAGAAAAGATTGCTCATAATATAATGACTGCGCTGGCAGCCTCAGAACATTTTTGCAACGTGGGCGGAACCTTTATTAAATGGCTGGCGAGGCTCTGTAGGAAAGCAATTTCTTACGAGTTGTGCAAGTTTAAGCTGTTTATTCAATGGAATTCAATGCTGCTGAGGGCAACCTGGTTTGACCTGCAACCTGTGGGAGACGCCCACAACTTCAGAGGTCATGTTTTATACCTGTAAATACCCTGTCTGTGTTTCTGACCCACACAGTCTGAAGAAACTCTGTGCTGCACAACAGGGGCCTGAATTCAAACAGGTACAGGGCAGGGGGGCTGTTCAAAACCAAGGCATACAGTAGGGCTTTACATCTTTAATAACTGTAAACAGCTTTAAAAAGCTCTCCAAGTTCAGAAATATACGCAAAATGGTTTATATACTGTAGTTTATGTATATACATTATATCTAATATATTTCACACATTATCTTATCTATCTTCAATGTACAGTATGGGGGGGCGCCAGTTCTTTAAATGGGTTTACAGGGGGGCGCGACCATGTAAAGGTTGGGGTCAATGGGGTCCAGTACTGTTAGGTTATCAACTCTCTTCAAAATATCTTCTTTTTTGTTTTGCACAGAAAGAAAGCTTGTCTCTTGTCTATTGCTTGTGTATAGTCATAATGTCCTACAACAAAAAAGACCCAGAATCCGTCTAAACAAAAACCATCTGCTATCTTAAATAGGAGTGGATCCACCAAGAACATCAGACCCACAACAAAAATGTCAGTTTTATATTTCCCCCAAATTTGTTATTCCAATTTAACATTTCAATAAATATACTAATGGAAGAAATCATTCTTTTATTATATAATAGCTTTTATCAACAAATTACCCTTAAACCATTTAACCTGCAATCCACCATTTTTTCTCTATCTGTTTGAAACACAAAATTGCAGATTGCAGGTCATAGAGTTGTTTTCAATAGGTGTTAATGTGACATGACTCAAAACTCAAGTCAAATGATGGACAACTTAGAAATCATTATTATAAGCGTATCTTTGGGAATCGTGCTAGAAAGTGCTGTTTATGTACTTGCTAAACTGATTTTTGTTCACTTTTAATAAAGAAAGAGTTGTACTGCAGCTTCAAAGTCTTTAAATGATGTTTAATGCAATGCCACAAGTGCCCTCTATTCCACCTTCGTTGCAAAAACGTACTGATATTCAGTTAAATTGAACGTGAAATATTTCTTTAATACTCATCTCTCGTGGTTCTCTGTCAGACTGACATTTATATGTGCATGAATGTTATTTCACCTTTTTGCTGTAGCCCTGTCGTTTCTGGCGAGACCCGACAGAATAAAGTGCAGGTATGAGGTCCACAGGACAATCGGCTAAGTACTCACAGCACGTCACAGGGGACTCGTGAATCATCATGGGATACGGATTTTCAAAGATGGGGTAACTATGGAAACATAACAGGTCAAAACCATCCGCCAGCCATCAGAGAAAGGTGTGATAATGCCAAACATGTTAGTCACAAATAACAAACTGTGACACAAACAGCGTAACGAGTGATTGGCTAATACGTACCCATTTTGTGCAAGGTCAATAACAACTAAATCCTTCTCCAGAAGAACCACCACAGCGTACGGTTCCTGAAAATCTGCAAAGAGAGATAAACATGACGGGTGCAATTGTGGAATAAAAAAAACTATCTTGCTGCACCTTACAACTATTACTATAACCTAAGGTTTGCTCACAATACAAGACGTTACACACATGTTTCCATACAGTGCAAATACAGAACAGTAAAACATTAAAGCAGCAACCTACATGATATAAGCAAAGGCTTAGAAAAATTTGTACATATAATTCACAGTAAGGTACAAAAAAAAAGGCCTCTTTTTAGATTTATAGACTCAATGCTAAGTTCAGAGCAGTCGTGACGACAGCGGATGACAGCAACACACAAGTTCTAACCTCTCAAACGTCTCAGTAATGAGTCAGAACCAAAGACGTCCCGCTTTAAATATAGGCCTAGCTTAATAAACGTACACAGCCAAGCACTCTTATGCAAGCGACGCAACAATTTCTTTCCTCCTCCTGCGTTCATTATTTCTCCTAATAAAAAAGCCTTTTGAACCCATCATTTAAGACGCCGGATTTGGCGAGAAATTGTTGCCGCATGATGACACTAATCTTTATTTTTGTAAGCATGAGTAAGGTGTATGAGGAATGATGATTTTGTTCAAACCAGCACCATGTTGCTTTTAAAAATGTGTACAGGGTGCTATGTACAGTAAGAGGTAATGTACATTTTGACATTTTCATTATCGTGAGTTTCTGCATGGAAAACAATCAAGCAACAAAAATGACATATTAAATATTTACATAAATGTGTAGGGATGTAACGAATCCACCGTGAGCCGGTTGAAAATCGATTATAATATGAGACATTTCAAGATGTTATTTGAATCGCAGTACGTGTTTTGAACAGCAGGGGCCGTAGTTTTTTTTCTGCAAACTTGGTTAACGTGGATATGTTGATATTTCTTAAAAAAGTACAAGTTAGGAAAGTACACACAAAGTCTTTTTTATATTAAAGAGACTTTTGTATTATTATTAGTCTTTTATTTGTCTTAAAGGGGTCATATCTGTGTCTTTGGTGTGTAATAAGTTGCCCATGCATTTATTTGACACGTCAGTTTGTGGTATGATTTGACTAAGACCACCCAAATGTATACGTAAGTAAGGTGGGCATACCTGTCAGTACAATTGCTTTGGAACCTGATGTTCCAAATATGGTAAGAGGCGTTACATTTCCATCAAACGCTTGCAGTATTCGACCAATAACAACGCACTTGTTAACTGGCCAATCATAGCACACCTCGCTTTTCAGAGCGATGAGCTTTGTAAAAAATCTGCGCTTTTCAGAGAGGCGGGGCAAAGAGGAGATACAAACATGCACGGTATGTGGAAAATACAGCGTTTTTTAACCTTAAATCGTGTATACACATTGCATTACATCTTAAACAAATTATAATATTCGTTTTAGCCGTGTTATATGACTCCTTTAAAACATCTATTTAGTTTTGTTATTTGACAGATATTTTTATTTTTACAAAGAATTGTGCAGCATTAGAGAATAATCGCATCGTGAGCTGAGTGAATCGTTACATCCCCATTAATTTGCAGTCCTAGTTCTTTTTCTGTTGCCTACACCAAACTGTGACAATTCTGACCACACTGTTCTTGGATTGTCTGCAGCACATTTAAGATAATTCTGTATTTCAAGTATTTCAGAGACTCATATAAAATATATTTAACATATCAAAACCCATGTTTCCTTATTGACATAACATGAACTTAACATATGCATACTGTAGGTGGACAATAAATTGAAAACACAACAGCCTTTGGTATAGCTGCCTTTAAAGGAAAGGAAATCACTTATTATTCATAAATAGCCAGCAAAGCGATTAATTATTCAAATGGGTACAGCAATAATAAACGAATGCAGTCAGAGACCTAGATGCTATGAATAGCGAGAGCCTTAAAAGAAAGATGAAAAATGTAATTACTAGGCAGCCGATCCCCAGAGAGAGCTCACGCTTAACTACAAAGAACACAGAAGAACAGAACAACCTAACAAAACAAAGGTTCAAATGTCAGCAAAAAAAATGTAAGAACATACGGAGGGGCACGAGAGACAGAAAGGAGGATCGGGAAAGACGAGACTTCTGTTCCGTTGCAAAAGTGCTGCGCTGTACAAAGTGTTATTGAGTCAAGTGCTGTACGTACCGTTAGAATATGGCGTTTCACACAGAGTGAGAAAATCTACAATGGGATAGTCCATCTCCAACACTGCCGTGCTCTTCCCGTGCATTACTGTCAAACACGGCCGTCGGCCCACGGTGTCATACGACAAACCACCGGAGAATATCATAAATGGATCCCTGTTCAGGATACAAAAAAGCCACATGCATTTGAAATTTAGTTACGTTTTCCTGCTGAAAAGAAAAGCATTTGTTGTGTTCTGTGTTAGTAGGTTGTAAGCAAAGTATATTTATTTTACTCTTTTACTAAGCTCAGATGAAAAAAAAACGAATGCGTGTACTTACCCTGCTCTTGTGGTCTTATATTCTACTTTGAGAATGGGTTTGCAAGGTTCTGGCTTTTTTCCGTCTTTAGGCTGCTTTCCTGAAACAGAATCAGACTCATTCAGAGAATTCCTTCACAACTTTACTTGCGCTCTGTCCCAGTTCGTTTATAGAAGTTGCGCCACTAAGCACCCATGTTTGCAACACCTCCGGGCAGCTTTTTCATCTACTTGAATGAGGGAAGACAGATGCTGTTTGTCTAAAATCGCTGGCGGAAAAAACATAATTTAAAAGCATATTTACGTTCAAAAATATATCCTGACATTACCTGTTCCATAACTTTTGTTTTCTAAGCTTAAAGGTCCAGTGTACGAAATTTTGCGGCATCAAGTGGTGAGATTGCGACTTGCAACCAACGGCTCACTCCACCCCTCCCTTTCGAAGCACTACGGCAGCTGATACAGGATAAAGATGTCGTCACATTTTTGCTTTTCCAAAGGAGATCCCGTATTTATGAAATGAAATTGATGAAATAGAGCAGTTTGTCCGTTTAGGGCTACTGTACAACGTGCATTCCATGCAAGGCTATGTGTATGTAGATTGAAGTAGCTCATTTCAAGTTAATGAAAACATAACGCTTCATCATGGAAGGTCTTTATACCCCTCTGAACACATAGCATATGTAATATACAATGTATATTATTTTGCATTTCTGTCAAAAATGTAGGCGGAGCCGGTCATCACAATCTTGGCATCGCGTCACACCCGGATAATCGAAAATGGACAAAGAGGCAGGACGTGGGTGGAGCTGACATGCCTGGTTACTGAAACAAACCACGCCTGCCAAGCTAGACGTATTGGCAGTTGACATTTAAACGTTTACAGCGGTGTACAGTGGTTCACAGTTTACTCTTGAGGTAAATGACCTGGAACTACACAAAAAATGTGCATGTGACAGCTAAATGGACACCTGTCACTCAAGTGGCCACGCCCTTAATTATGCAGAAGGTTAATATAATCTAAACGGATGAGTTATAAAAAATGGATTCCCCTCACAGTTGTCATGAAGGGCAAGATTACCTATATAGACCAATATACTTTTTCGTACCTGGATGTAAACATGTTTTTTTGTGCTGTAAAGTTGGCCATTTTAACGTGGGGCTCATTGAGATTTTCTCTGTTTTGGAGCCAGCCCCTAGCGGCCAGTCGATGAATTGCAGTTTTAGTCACTTCCGTGTTGGTTTCACGAGAAAAAAAACGGAAGATTGCCCCTTGGTTAATATATATTTTTTTCTGGTAGAGGACTACAATGGCACAGAGCAGGATTTGGGACAGAGCTTTCCTCTCTCACACCCACAGAAAGAGTGTCACATAAAAACATACATCAGACTGTTTGAAGGAGAAAGACAGTTAAACTTCACAAACTCAACAGATGGATCAAAAATGTAAGATTAATATTGAAGTTCAATTCAGTTAAAAAGCAGGCTTATCCTTCATTATGCAAAATAAACATGAGAGATTTGATAATTAATGAGAAGTTCATGAGTAAAAGCAAAACATTTTTCATCTAGTTAGTGGCTAATTGCTGACAGATGTTTGTGATATTCAGTGTCATATAAACTCTAGATTCTTAGCAGTCCCCTCTTGTCAGTTTTGTTTTCTGTGCAAACAGAAGTGTTCACTGTTCCACGATATCAACAGAATAATGTCATTTGAGTTTTATTATTATTAGCATTATTAGCATAGGGCATCTGCGAATGATTTACAAAAATCATTGATTAAACATAGCAAACGTTGTCTTTTTCCTATTAGTTATCAGAATACAATTCTGCTTTCGTCATGTGTCGCTCTGATGTGTTCCTCTTATGGAGGCAGGGTGAGGCTAGAGGGCTTGTTGTATTAAAAGAGGACTGCAGTGGAGTATCTTCAATAAAACAGGCGTGGACATGCACCAAAGAGAAGAGCGGAAGGTTCACCGGCCCCTCGACAGCCTCACCTCGCAAACTAAACGCCGTCGTCTCTGCGGAGGAACCAAATGAGTCTGAAAATGAAAGCTTCACTTAAAATGGAAATAAGGCGGGAGCGGTGATTGTTTTAAGCTGCTTTGTGAAGACGGAAAAAATCAAATTACAATCCTGAATTGACACGTCTTAGAGAGGCGTCATACGACCTCGTGAAACAGAGGTGGGAGCAATTAATTGTATACACCTTTTCCTGCGGAAATGGATTTGGAGAAAACAAGCGTGTCTTGTTTGCGTGAGATGAAAGAAATAAAGATCACTAACCGTGTGGCGTGATTGTCTGTGCTTGCTTGACTGGGGACTTTATATTCCATATGGTCAGCGTGCCGTCTGAGTGACTACAGATAAACTGCTTTCCATCGTGATGCCAGGCCACAGAATGAATCGCCTGAGTGAGGACAAGAATTGAGAGAGAGAAAAACAGAGAGAATCAAGTTGGTTGTTCTGGTTCTTAAAGATGTTCCATAAGATGCTTCATTAAGTCAAATGTGATGTCTCATGTATGCAATCCCAGAATGCATAGGAAAAATATGGCAGATGAGACCGGAAATATGTTGATTCCACAACTTATAGTAGTGCCTACCGTGTTTTTATTTTAAGATGTATACCAATTTCTTATAATAGGCTGTGTGCTTTATAAGACCTATGATCACTATAAACTTCCTTCGTGTTTCCCATAATCCCTTTGTTGCACATCAATAGCTCCGTTGCTTTTTATAGCTTTGTTTTGTACTGTTCTCGTATCGACCGAATGCTTTGGCAATACTATGTGGAAAACAGTCGTGCCGTTGTAGCACAATGAATGGAACAGAATTACATTGATGGGAAAAGACGAGATGGAACGCGCAGCATGAAACCGATGTATCGGGAGAAAAGGCCGAGCGGGAGCACAAAGGCGGCTGCAAGAGAGTTCTCATTATTTTCTAATTAAGCGCAGTCTCCTCTTGCTTAGCATAATGATGTCGGCTGTATCTCTGTCTCATGCAGACAGTGGGGATGAACCTCAGCAGACCAAACTAATCAATGAACCGAGTGCAACATCATTACAGGAGCATCCAGAGGGGAGGAGCCAGACACACACACACACACACAAATGCACCCACGCACACGGAACGTAGTTACAAGCGCGCGCACAAAAATATGCAAGGCTACATTCACAACACACCGCTACTGTGATTAGGAGGGATTATGTTGCTTGCATAATATATCCTTTCAAGGTAGAGAGCAAATAGGTTGGGAACCTGAAAAACGGAATATTTTAGCATTAATGTGCTTTTGCTGAACAACAGAGATACAATAGTTTAGAAACAGGAGGACGCTGTAAAATATATAATATTTCTGATTGTATGTATTACGCACACAGTCAAAGGAGAGCAGCGTGTGAAAGTGCTTTTGCTTAAAATGATTATTTTACACGGATGTGAAAATAGACACTTTGCTAACATATTCACTAAAATTGAAACCGATAGCTAGCTAGATCAGGGATTCTCAACCTTTTTGACTACAAGGCTCCCCATTGTTTCAACAGTATTCAAAGCCCCCTTCCCCCAAACCCCCCCGCCTCCACTCACAAACACTCTACCCAATGAAATATTGCTTTATATTAACCGGAAAAGTGTTTGTTCAATTTAAAATGGCCAAATAATAAGACATCTTGGTTTTTAGGTTTTTTTATTTATTTCAATGCTCATTTTGTCTAATTTTAAATGATTAGTCATCTTGAGCCCCTCCTTGGAAGTCAGCTGGGTCCCCCTTGTGGGCCAAGGCCCCCCTGTTGAGAACCACTGCGCTAGATCAACCCACTGAAATAAACACATTTGAACCCTGATAATGCACTCTATATGGCACAACATTATGCTTTTGCAGATAATATCATTCACACAGAATATTATTTTCAGACAATGTCATATCACTAGGAATGTCACAATATCACATTTTGACTATGCAATTATTGTGGCCACAATTCTTGATAACTATATTATTGCAATATCTGAATATAGCTTTTCCAAAAAACTACAACACTATTGCAATGTCTACTTAAATAATCAATAATAATCAAAATACTACCACAGTAAGGCATAGAGAGTTCGTAATTATTATGGCTCTTAAAGGGGCAGTTCACCCAAAAATGAAAATTCTGTCATCATTAACCCTCAAATTGTTCCAAATCTGTACACATTTCTTTGTTCTGATGAAAACAGAGAAAGATATTTGGAAGAATGCTTGTAACCAAACAGTTCATTGGCCGACATTGACTACCATAATAGGAAAATTACAACAATAGTCAAAAGTGCCCCAGAATTGTTTGCTTTCCTACAATCTTTAAAATATATTTTGTTTAACAGAACAAAGAAATGTATCAAGCGATCTTCCCTACTATGGTAGTCAATGGTGGCCAAGAACTGTTTGGTGACAAGCATTCTTCCAAATATCTTTCTCTGTTTCATATTGTCAATACTGGTATTGCAACACTAAATAAAACATTTACATTTATGCATTTGGCAGACGCTTATATCCAAAGTGGCTTACATTGCATTGTATTATGCATTTGTTTCTGACTATTTGCAATCCCTTGGGATCGAACCAATAACCTTGGCATTGCAACCACTGAGACACAGGAAAGCAGAAAAACACCATTTTAATTTCTGTATGCATGGAATATACAAAAACAATGCAGCACACTCTATGGAAAACAATAATGTACATACCTCACATGCTTGAAAGTGGTATTTATGCAGTACATCAGCAGTCTATTCCAAACAAATTCTTAAGACTTATGCCCACACAGTGACAAAAATATGTATGTGTGTGTGTGGCATCTAGAGAAAAGGATACGACTGAAGGATAAGACAGTTTGCCTTATTAACGATACCCTAAAGACAGAGACCTCACCTGTATTTTACCAGTGTGTACAGTTGTATATATATCTTTGTCTTCTCTGTAAGTCCACACAGACAGCTCAAAGACAAGGAACTGTGACACTGTCAAGCCCCCCACACACATTTGAGCACACAGAGGCCCAATTACAGCGAGAAGGGTCTGAAGGCTTTACAGCAGGTAGCCACAACCCATAACCTCTCCTGTCCAAAAATACAGCTGCCACAGGCCTCATACACGCAAAACACATCATTCCTCCAGTTAAAGTCAATGCGCCCAGAAAAAGGTCTGCTGCCTCTGTTTCTCATTATTACAAACTCCTGAACCACTGAAAAATTCACCAATAAAAACATCGACAGACTAATTTATAGTATAATATTTCAACAAATCTCTAACCAACAAGATAAAAAAATGATACAAAACACATTGCAATGCATCAATATATATATATTATATGTCTTATAACCATACAGAAACACAACCCGACACACTGTCTGCCTGTAAGTCCTTCATGCTACTCGAATCGGATGCTTGCACTGCGTCTTCCTTATTTTAGCGTTTCCATCCATGTATAAGAGCACAGCAGCTCATCTCCGCTTCAGTGCTAATTCAGCTGCTCAGTGTACCTCAGTGACCCCTTCAGCGCTAATAGCTTCCCATGATCTGATCTGATGAGAATTCTGCTGTCTATTGCACTTCTGTGACCCCTTCAAAAATAAAAAGGTTTCCAAGCAATCTCTTCTTTAACTACAGACAGTCTGAACCTTTCCTGTTCTCTACTCCATAATAATAAACAATAAAGCGCTGAGGGGGTCTGATGGACAAACGTCGGCACTTCGTGGCGTGACCGCGGCTCCCCGGAGGAAAGCTTTTATTGCTCAGAGGTTGCTCTTTTACAGCTCAGGAGATTTTAAATACCTGAGTATCTATTTAAAGGGATACTCAGCCTAAAAATGAAAATTCAGGAATTACTCATCCTCAAGTAGTTCCAAATCTGTATCAATTTCTTTGTTCTGTTGAACACAAAGAAAGCTATTTGGAGAATATTAGTAACTGACATATCTGGGGTAGTCAAAGGCACTCCAGAACTGGCTGTTTTCCTAAATTCTTCAAAATATCTTCTTTTGTGTTTAACAGAAAATAGTCAATGGTGCCCCACAGCTGTCAGTTGCTAACATTCTTCCAAATATCCCTCTCTGTGATCATCAGAATCAATTTTATAAAGGTTTGGAACAACACGAGGATGAGTAACTCATGCCAGAACTTTAATTTGGAGTATGCCTTTAAGTATCAACTTTGACGTTGTTTTAAGGTGAAAATCGAAGCCAGAGAAATGAAAATAGAAAGAAAAGTTTAATATGAAATTGAGACCTACGGTAAGAGCCTATAGAAAATATAGAACTAACATTTTGTGACAAATATTTTGATTCATTTGTGGACTTTTGAAACCTCAGAACAGTTTTTGAGATCTCATCTAAAACTCTAAAGGGAAAAACAATGACTAGATTCTTCGCCACCAGGAGAAAGATATGAGATGCAGCTCTCCATCTAATAACATTGAATGAATGAATGAATGAATGATGCATTTATATAGCGCTTTATTGTGTATTGCTGTACACCCAAAGCGCTTTACTATCATATGAGGGGGTTTCTCCTCAACCACCACCAGTGTGTGTCATCCACATTGGTGTCTAGGAGAAACAATTAAGATATTATAAAGATCTCATTAGCGTTTTTTATTTTCTATGGGTCGCCGAGGAGCCGAAATGACACCTTGCTACCCTATGGAGCAGTGAATTGTGGGACATTTATCTCTGCTGTACTAATCAATCAAGATAAATGAAAGCAGGAATAAATCAGACATCCACCCAGGCACAGTCATTCATCAGGGTACAGATGAGTTGTCCTCCGAGAAATTAACTTTCTCTCACACACGCGCGCACACACACGGCACCACGAGAGGTTGAAAAAAGGAGTTATAATGAGACATGAGTATGTGTACTTGTGTCTGAAAGTGTTCGGTTTTAATTCCTTTGCACTTTGGGCGCATCATGCTCATCATAATAGCTTATGTATGCTGACTGCCACTGTTGACAAAAAAGACAGCTTAAAGGGATAGTTCACCCAAAATAAAAATTCTGTCATCATTTATTCACCCTCTTGCTTATTCAAACCCGAATTACTTTTTTCTGCAAAACACAAAAGAAAATATTTTGAAGAATGCCAGTTACCTAATAACGGTGGTACCCATTGACTTGCATTGGTTTTAGGTCCATACAATAGAAATGAATGGGTACCGGCGTTGTTCGGTTACCAACGTTCTTCGAAATATCTTCTTTTGTGTTCTGTCACCTAATTAATATTCATGAGCTCCGACACACAGTATTCACCCACACTGAAGATGCATATACGACGGCTGGACTTAATACTCAAACGCAGGTCACACGCTCTCCTAGTATCTCCCCCAAATAGCGATGCTCTTTGATGCTGTAGCACCGAGCAGAACAAACCATTCGCTTACCTAAAGAGATCTAATAAGCTTCCTTTATTCAAAGCAAAACACTTCATGAATATTTGATCTTTGCTTTTTCATATTCTCGGCATCGCTGCCACTGCGGGCGACAGAAGCCAGGAATACAGCACTGTGTCACAATACATACCTCATCGTAAGTGTAGCGGTATTCAGCTCTTTTTGATTTCAAATCCCACAGCACCACGATCCCAGACTCAAATCCTATTATGAGCTGCCAAGAGAAAAAAGAGAAAAAACTGCCATTCAGTCTGTTGAACCTGTAAACTGATTCATGTGAGGTGAATGACAGGTTCATGCAGTGACTGAATATAAACTATGTGAATTAGAAATGTACAGTTTGAACAGCTAGTACCACAAAAACATGTTCAATGCTGTGGTTCTTAAGTTTTTATATTTGGTCATAAACATCACATAAAATAAACAAAACACCCCCTCGAAAAAATATTTTTTACAATAAAAATGTATCATTTACTTATCATTTTATTTCTGACCATTCACTAAAATATATATTTTTTTTATGTAATTATGTATTTTTTAGTTTTATTTTACACAATTTTAATGTATTTTGAAATGCATGTAATTGTTACATTAAAGGGTAAAAATTGTAAAAAAAAAAAAAAAAAATATTTACTTTATTCTATGTTATTTTTGGCGCGGAAGCTTCTGGAATAAAAAAAATGTACAAGTATTTTTTACTGTGTACACTTTCCTTTTTCTTGTGTAACACTTCCGGAAAAAACGTTTTCACTATGTTTTCAAGGCTAAAAAGCTCCAGTCACCATTAATGTACAGTATAAACTTCAGTCATACATATGTTTAAAATGACTTGAGTAACAGATAAAAAACTTTTTTTGGTGAACTATTGCTTTAAATGACAACTCTTGTCATAACCCCGTTCTTAGACATTCAGAGATGGAATGTGAATTGATAAAGTGTCATTGTTCTGTCAGCCAAGAGGGACAATGAGTATAAGCACTTTAAAAACCATTAGGAAGGGACTAAGCCTGTTATGGATTGATGGCTCATTAAAGGGCAAGAAGTGTGATGGGAAAGAAAGAAAAATTCAGGGGGCCGGAGATAACTGGCAGAACCCCAGAAGACCCCTCCCTATAAGGGTCGCTCCCAAGACAGACAGTCTGTCATACATGCAAAAGCAAATTCAATTTTTAAAAACTGCATTTGGAAGCAACTGGATCATTTGCTCATCATCTTCATATCTCCTCCATCATTTGTTTTCCAAAACAACAATTTACTAACAAGCTGTGTAAGATTAGACCCAATTACTGAACTGTGCTGCACCGTAGGAAAGCAATGTTTTCCGGGTTTAGAACGAAGGGGAAACAAGAGCTTTGCGCAACGTTTAAGGAAATGAATTATTCAGGGAGTTTTTATTCATTTTAATGCAGTTTAATGGTTCTTGCTTACCTTGCCCTCATCCATAGGATTGTCACTAATGTGAACCACTGGGCCAGGGTGGGCCTTGGAGGACCTGTGTGGGAGAGAGAGGAAAATAAGACGGAGATTAGACTTTTGTTTTAGTAAATGAGTGACGGAAAAAATAAATTGAGAAAGAAAACAATTGAGGAGGTATTTGTGCTCACGGAAGTGATTTTGAAAGATGTACATTATGTGAAATAGAAATATGATTGTTACTGTTAAGTTTTCTAAACAGGTTTCATGGCATGAGTTTAGACAAGTAGATGGACTGAGATCATGTTTCATGAACATCAGCATAAACTATATGGTTTACCCAAAATAACCCTAAAGTGAGATCCTCATCATGGAAAGGTGTTTCAAATGATTGATGTTTTACATAATCTAGTTTTGTGAAGTTGTCCAATGAAATCTGATTATTCTCATCCACAATATAAAGTCACTGGCACATCAGGCAGTCTTAACATCAAGATTTTTCTCTGCTAGTTTTATTAAATACATGAAAGCTTTGCAGAGTTTCCCAGGACATGATGGTACACAAAAGAACTGTTACAAGACCACAGGTGCTCATTCATTTAAATGGAATAAATAACATGAAAGAAGTAACCCAATAGGTCTTAAAGAGCAAAGTATTTCATACATTAAAGGGATAGTTCACCCAAACATGAACATTTTGTCATTATGTACCATCCCTCATATTGTTCAAACGCTTGATGGCATTCCTTGATCTTCAGAACCAAAGTGCTGATTTATATGTGGTGTATTGGATTGTGAGGTTACAGTGGGATTGAATTGGGGTTCCACTTCTCAAGCTTCAAGGAAAAAAACTTCCCATGCCTCATTTATTTCAAGTGTCCTAAAGACACACAAATGGATTTGGTGTAGAAACATCAAATAAAATGCATTATTTGAGGACGTTTTTTACCTCAGTTTCTCTGTTCTGTTGACACATCACGGTTGTTATGGTAACACACAGACAGCTGTTTACTTTAGTGAATGCACACACTAAGATCAAAAACTTTTATTTTTCTACCACAAACCCATTTGTTTGTCTTCAGGACACTTGAGATACACATCATGAGTCATGAGGAGTTATTAGATAAAGTTTTGGTGTCCTTTTGAGGCTTCAGAAGAGTATCCCCGTTCACTCCTTGTAACCAGAAAACCCAAAACCACACTTTTTCGAAAAATCTGTGATTTGGTTTCAAACATCAAAGCATATTTATATGTGGAAAACCACAGAAGATTTGAACAACATGAGGGACTTATGACAAATATTTGGGTGAATTATCCCTTTATTAAACACAGTACAATCTTAAAGAAGCAGGACACTGCTGTTCTGATTTAGCCTAAATGTAAATACAATCTGAATTAGACTCAGTAGCATTTCTCTCTCCATATTTCACATAACAAGCCACTCTGCTATCAATAGGTGCCACTGTGACGAGCAATACTGTGGCTGCCCATAAGGCATTGATTGTACTGGCAGGAGTCTTATCCTTTTGTTCCCTTTGACTACCCAGCAGGCCTACTGTGCTGTTGACGGTTCTTCGGCACAGTCTTAGACGCCTATAGTGGTGACAGCCGTGGCATAGACAGGGGTCCTTCTCTCCCTCCAGCTACATTCTGTTGCGCTACAGTGCGACAAGGAGGGGCAGAGTCATATATGTCTGTTCCGGTGATGATGGGGGTCCTGCTACAATTCTTTCTCTGTCAGAGTTTGTTGGCTGTTTGAGATACAATTGAAAGTTACTGGAGAAATAAAAATAACAAAAGACCGCTCTCGCCCTCACAAAATGACACGCGAATCATTATGAGATGTCTTAAGGGTGTTTTCTATTGCAAAATTCTCTCGCCATAGATACACAAACTGATGTAAGAAAGTTGTGTTTTAAGAAACTGATGAACTTGAATTTCTTGAGTATTAAAGATGTTATTATATCTGTATTAATTTACTATTTATAAAATGTACTTGTTAAAAATAAGTAAAAGGACATCTGGCAACATCTTTGCTTAAAGTGATAGTTTACCCCGAAATTCTGTCATCATTTTCTCACCCTCTTGTAATTTCAAACCTGTATGACTTATTTTCAAAAGAAGCTATTTTGAAGAATGTTGGTCACCGGCACCCATTCACCCCCATTGGTTTTGTGTCCATACACGAGAAGTGAAAGGGTGCCGGCACTGTTCAGTTATCAACTTTCTTCAAAATATCTTCTTCTGTGTTCTGCAGAAAGAAAGTCATACAGGTTTGAAATGACAAGAGGGTCACTTTAAGTCACCGAAACAAACATGCATTGATGTAACAAAAAATATAACTATCATGATTTCTTTATGATGTAACAAAGAATGCTCTGTAATCCAGTTGAGATAAGAAACACGATTGTGATTCACAATAGTTTTTTTAAACATCAACCATCAGGAAACTTATATCACCTGGCAACCTCAATTTAGTTCACACGCTCAACGAGTGCAGTTGCCACAGAGACATAGTAGGCATGTCTGCATATGTTTGTGTGGGTTTAAATATGTAGTTTATGAGAACACAAATGGGGTATAACATGGGCAGCATGACATAAACATGATTTATGAGGACACTTTCTGTGTCCTCAAACCATATGGCTTAATAAACACTGGGTTATGTTCAGATGTGGGGTTAGGAGATAGAAAATATGATTAGCTTAGCACAATATAGAAAGCACAGCTATAGAAAGACCCTATAAACAACATATGCCAACATGCATGTGTGGACATGTGTGTTTTTGGTTGACACGGTCATAGATGACACAGACAGAGAAAATGGCAGGAAAGCCAGGATGTCAATTGTGTTAAGAGAGTGACACACTGTTACCTCAAAATTCCATCCCGTCAGCCCTTACTTTAAGAGAAGCAGGCTGGTTTTAGAGAGCCGATCACCATGGCAACAGGAATAGGATGGGCAAAGTCTCATTCTTTAACTGCCACCTTCACTCTGTGCTCTGTCTCATTCACTCAAGACATCTTACCATTACATAATTTCATAAACTGCACATACATACACCACAACCCTCTTCTCTAGTCCAAAATAATTATTACACCATATGCGTTTATCTCTCATTCCCAGACAGTCTCTTTCTCTCCCTTCCTTTTCAATTGTTGTTGACTTCAAGTTTAATTTCCTGCTATTGAGAAAAACAACAGGAAAAAGAATCAAGGACATCCACTTCCAACCCAACCTGCTATTTGTGCGTGCGTGCGTAATCCAAGATGCAATTTACTCACATTGTAAAGAAGTGCATCCATTTATGTTAAGCAGCAACACCTGCCATCCAAATTGAATGGCAGGCAGTTAAAAGACCCTCTCTATTAATGTCATAAAAGCATCCTTTATATACCTTTTTAATGACTCTGCTATACTCTACAATCCATACACAATCCCAGCATGCCTCGCAACCTACTGCTGCCCGCTCAACCTTGGCCAAGGAGAGACACATACATCACTGTCTTTGTCAGTTGAGATCTAGATTTATGACAGATCACTGTCTTGCAAACAGACACGCACACATAGACAGTCTAGACGGATTCTGACAGTCTGAAGGGCATGGCCGCGGGATTGTGCTATAGTGCACTGCACCTGGGCGTGGCCCCAAAATTGAAGCCACCTGCTATTGTAACCTCTGTAACATGCTGCAATACACCCTTGACAATGTGGCGTCGTGCCATTCCGTCATGCCAGCCTTTAATCCCTCGACAGCCTACGCAGTCAAGTGCCAACCTACATGCCCCTTTTAAAGCAAACAAGTCAGACCTCCCGACACCTGCAGAGAAAACTGTTTCTCTCAACGGCAGGCATCGTGCCAACATCACCCGGCAGCGTGTTATCACCCCCACAGCAGAGTGACATGCCAGATTTCTCCCTCCTCAACACACGGACACACACACCATCTTGTGTTAGATGCTGTAGTGTAGCTACTACTGTGAAATATGCTTGTGTATGTATGTATACAGACAAGACGGTTGGCATTTGAATCAATCAAATATATATATATTACTTATTAATATTATGTAAAAACCAATTTGAAGAAATGTGCCGTGTCCTGGCAGCTGTGACAAGCTATGACAAAGCCAATAATTGGGTGGAATTCTTCAGTTTTAAAAGAAACTCACATATGTAGTGCAGTAACGCCCTGTATGTGCAACATAGCAGATTCAAGATTACGGATCACTGAATTGGAGTGAAACTGTAGAGTAAAAACCAAGTATGACAGATCATTGTATTTCGCTGCAATGCACTGCCCTTTAAACTAGCATTGTTTGTGTAGAACTGAAATTAAATTTTTTAACAGGACAACACGAATTTAATCATGACATCATGCCAAAAGTGTCTATTATAAGACACTAAGTATGTGTGAGAGTTGCTTTTTGCTTTATGTGTAACATAAATGTGTTGCTTTATGTGTAACATTTTTTTTAATAGTTACCATGATTTGTTCATCTTTGAAGATTGTAAACTGAGAAATCATATAAGCCTATAAATATATACTGTACATACAATGTATATACACAGTTTACTTTCATGCAGCTAAGCAGCAAATGTTTTGGCCATATGAATGTAGAGTGCTTACCTTTTAGACCACCTACTTATCATAATAAAGAGAAAACACTTTCGGTTAAAACCGTAAAACGTAAAGTTGTCCTCTGTCATTTATTAGGCAAATAACAAACTGAAACAACTGATAGTCTTTCTTCACGTTATACCCAGATTTGTGTCATTCAACTTCACTTAAACGTCCGAAATTCATCATGTGTAACATTCAACCATTATAACATATTTTTCTATCCACCTCATTTTTGGGGGCGCTACTGTAGGAACGATTATGGGTATAACTTCCGTTGAGATAGCTGAAGTAGTGTATTGGACTTTAAATAACTTTTTCTGATGACAGAAAATGTGATTTATATTTTGAATTGTAATAGTCTAAAGTTAAGATGCACTGCTCCTGTGAGGAACTGTTTTTAAAGGACGATCTTCAAAATATGGACCGCTTATCTCAAGCAAATAGATAATGAACATTAAATATTACTTAGACTGAATGTGCTCATAGTTTAAAAAGAGTTCGCACTTTTAAAAGGAGTTCAAATAGATTAATGTAATCATCAACGCACTGTATGGTCTTCAATAAAAACGCGGGACAGCAAACTGGATTTACAACGATTCTTTACTGTATTTTACCCACGTAATGTCAAAATCTGTTGGAATATATCACACCATGTGGACTACATTTCTCATCTGATATGCTTGGTGTACAGTAGGTATTTCTTCCACTTGTCGTCTTTTTAACAACCGTAGAGAGAATGTTTAAAAAGGTAAAAAGGCAGCTGAAGCATGTGATCTTTATTATAATGTTTATTAAATTAATGGCCAGCTTTATGATATGTGCACGAGGCCCGTGCAACCCTTTGCAGTTCGCTTTTAAATACAAAAGAAATATGATTTACCCCATCTTTAAATAGCACACCATAAAGATATTGAAAACCCTCCATGACTTTCAAATTGCTCATTGGTTTACAGTCACAACAACAGAATGTTGGAATGAGGTGAATTAATTTCTATTAAGTGTTTTCAATTTTTTTTATAAAACATTAATTTAAAAAAATAATAGATAACAACAATAATTGCACTTTAACATTAGAAATACTACGGTGACTAAAGAGCATACACATACTGGTAGGTAAACCATTACAGAAACATGAAAAAATATTTTGGTCATCACCAATACTGATAGTTTAGGGCAGATGTGGCACAAACCTTACTATAGCTGATGGTCTACTAAATTTGTTAAGCACACCTACCTACACAAAGAAATACTATAAAATATTCTTACAGTGATGCCAAAGAAAAAAAATTGGTTCACAAAAAAAAACCACTTCAGTCAAATGTTCTAATAAGAGCTATTTTTCTTTCTTGCCTTTTTCTAGTCTAAAGAACCTATTTCTAATACAAAGAACCATTTCTGAAACCAAAAAGGTTATTTATGCAAACCATACCACCCAAAATTGTTCTTCTAATCTATAGCATTGCAAAGCACCTTTTTTAAACCAAAAATAACCCCCCCCCCCCCAAAAAATATGAAAATTGAAGAAAGCGAGTGCTGAAAATCCCCTGTTTCCTGACGTGAGAGTTAAGTCATGTTGACTCTGCCATTTAGTCTTTCACTAGGTACAACAGCTAAGGGCAGAGCGGCTCATTCAACAGCTGGCCTTTCTGTCGCGAGGGACACTGTGCTTGTGTGTGTGCGAGTACAAAAGAGTCAAGACAGGACACCTGCCTATACCAACATTCATCTGATGTGACACCTGTTAATGCATGACTGTATGTGTGCGTATCAACCCTGTCTGGGTCACAAAGGCATTGTGGCCTTTCAGTGGGTCATGAAAGAAAACAAAACTGCTGACAAAATGTTTGAATTAATAATTGAACAACTCTAAAGAATGGTGGTGAGAGAGCAAGTCAAGAGCAAGTCAAGAGAGAGAGAGAGAGAGAGAGAGAGAGAGAGAGAGAGAGAGAGAGAGAGAGAGAGAGAGAGAGAGAGAGAGAGAGAGCGAGAGAGAGAGATAGAGCGCAGTAAAAGCACCAATTTATCAATATCAAGCATATTTTAAGATGGCATCTAATGGAAATGATTGCTTTGGAAGTTACAAATAAAACATAACAAGGCTAGAGGAAAAATGACGAATGTAACATGATCGATTACAAATCAGTTTCCAGGGTCCAGTGATATATTATATAACTTTAAAGGTGTGTGTTTCACTCACAGTTCAATGGCTTTGTTCCACATGATGGTATATCCTGAGAGGGTAAAGGACTCCACATTCACAATGTGGATGTTTCCTCGTTCCGAGCCGATATACAACCATTTACTTTGGAAGGGCAGATGACAGAATGTTATCCTGAGAAAAAAGAGATGAAAAGAATTAAGAAAAAAGCTCGGAAAACAAAAATGTGCTTTTACTACACAGAAATCACATTAAATGGAATGCAAATGTAAACTTGCTTATTGCGACTGAGATAAATACCTGGGGTACTCTCATTCACTATGTCCCTGCTACAGTTATATAAAGGAGCTTAACAATGGCTTAAATGCTGCAAAAAAATACTATTTCTTTCCTGTTTTCCAGTAAAAAAAAGTTCACATCCCTAAAACAAAACAAATTTGAGACATTAAACGTAAGACATTAAAACTCGAGAATATGTCTTGAAATAGATTATTTTTATACCCCACTATAAAATATAACCTATTTTTTCCTGTTCTAAACTTACTGTAAACCTTATTAAATTAGCTTAATGCCTAAAACTTCGCCAGTGGGTCAACAGCTTCATTTAAAACACAATCCTGAAAGCAAGTTTTTATATCTTACGCAATATTGCCTCTCAAATAAATCAATTTTTAGGTTTACTGCAAAACAAAACACAATTGTTTTCGCACTAAATATATTTAAGCCTGCCGTTACAAATCTTAAGTTCTCCTAATTCAACAAAGTTAAAGGTATCAAGGAAGTTATGCCTTTCACATTCCTTTTACGCCCCTTAATGTCAAAAATAGTCTCATTTGTTTCTATTTTTAGTTCTTCTACTCTGTTTTATGAGACACGTCTTAAAGTTGATAAATAAAACATAGCTGAAACCTCATTAAGTTTCCTGTGCTGTTAAAGAGCAACCACGAGCACAGAAGCAATAACATGTTCCTGTGGGACCTGCTGGTAAAATAAGCCTCATCAAAAATGACTGCATGCAAAATTTAGTACATACAGTACAGGCTCATGATATTGACAATCACATGCTCTATTAATGAACCGTGCACTTTTATTCCATCCAAACATGTTTACTCATAACTTTGTTATCCCAGACCAAAAAAAAATGCTTAGGAGTTCTGCTTGCTCAACTCAAATGTACTTTGCTGTACGTCCCTAAGGAACAGAGGTGCAGGGAGCTCAGTTACTGGAGTCAAAGATTGAGTTTCTGTTCAATCAACACTACAACAGCCATATTACTCACGCATGGCATCTAAAGCATTTAAAAGGTGCTTTTATGACACAATTGGTGCAAATGCTGAACAATTTAAATGTAGAAAAGCCTAGTTTGTTTTGGTGCTGTGTAGACGGCTTGCCTCTCACCTCTTTCACACGCACACAGACCTACACCCAACACTTCACTCTGGCACCTTCCAGCATTATAAATATATTCATGAGAGTAAGAGTGTTGAGAGAAACACCATGCATCAAACTCAACACACTTCTTTTCTCTGTCTGTCAAACACACACGCACACGAGAGGGGAGAAGACAATAATACACAACACAAACACAACAAATCTTGGACTGCTGACTTTTATTTTTCTCCCTCATAGAAAAGCAAAAATGAAACAAAATAGAGAAATTGACTAGCCATTCAGAAGTAATACAAAATAAATCTTATTTAACATGATAATTGAGATCTCTTATTCAATGAAGCATTTATGTCAAAGCAAAGCATGAAAACACAAAATCATGATAAGCACTGACATCCAATTCTGAATCTACTCTTTGCATAAAGCACTGCAGATGGACAGTTACCCGAAGATACCACAGGTTGACTGGTGCACAATATACCAACATATGTAAATGTGTTTCTCTAAAGTGTGTGTTTATTAATGTGGTTAAAAAGAGCATGACATGGCTGTTCATGTGTGTATGTAGGCTAGATAGAAATAACTCATTCTGTGGTAATAAAACCATATCGCTTTATTATGTAAGGTCTATATACAGTATACCTCTGAACACATAGTTATGTATATTGTATTGCATTTCTGTCAATAGATCCTCCAAAAAATGACACACTGGACCTTTAAGTATCAAATGTTAAAAAAATGAATTTAACTTCCGATAATGCACACACACGCCAGAGAAAGAGAAGGAAGGTCATTTCTGTTACCTTTTACATAATTACACGTAATGAATCTTTGTTAATGAATTCATTCATTAACCGAAGCCAAATTTAATCACATCTATCACATCATTGCAAATGTGTGATCACATAAAGAGAATTTAACATGACATTTGCAAGGGTACATCTGCAAATCAATTCTACAATGACTAGACAAAATGCCACATCATAATACATCTGTTTTTATCATGGCGAGGACTTTCCATTGAATAACCCAATATTAAGCATCACAAAACCTTTTTTATTTTAATTTAGTTTATTTTTTCATTGGAAAGCGTACCTCGGATCATTTTTGTATCCAGTATAGGATAAGTATAGTTAAATGTTATGAAAGTTTGAGTTCATGCTGACAATCTGAGACATTGTTGAAATCACTTGTAGAGACTGTGGAGACAAGAAAGATATTCAGGGGCGGACTGAACCAATAAGCAAGGTAAGCGGCCGCTTAGGGCCCCAGGAAACCAGGATCAGTGGAACGATCCATTAGTTATGTACCTACGTCAGCAGCTCAGTGGCCAGAGTTACAGAACGTTACGGCAGACGGGAGGGGAGGCAAAGACGGTTAGAACTCAGAAGAGAGAGAGAAAATTTGCCAGCGCAAGATTAAGTATGTAATGAAACGCATATACCCCAACGGAGCCGATAAAGAAGAGAGAAAAAATAATTTGGCCAAACTTCCAAAAGTTTCTCCTTTTTTCACACAAACTCCACCGATAGCTAACACGGTGAGTGCTGCTCTAACAGCAGCGGTGGCCGCAGCCTATCTCCCGCCAGACACAGTGGTGTGTTTTCTCCAAGCCCTTCGATGACAATGTGCCGGTGAGTGCAGCCCAAGATCAGCACGCAAACAGCACACACACAGACAGTTTTATTGAGGGACGATCCTGCTTTCGGGCCAAAACATTTATGACATTAAGAGTGTCGTGGGCTTTTTAGGAGAGTACCAGTTCAAATCAAAGATTTGACTTTCCCAGATAAAAGCGATGACCGTCGATTCACATGCAGCTACTGCATCAAATAGAAAAACAGTGAAAAGTTTAGCCGATTGTGGCTAGTGTACAGTGTAAAAAATGATAGTGTAGTTTGCTTTTGTTGTCGAATCTTTAGTGATCTGTTAAAAGGAGATGAGTATAATAAAGACCAATTTTTTAAAGACAGTAAGATGTGACATTTATTTTTTTAGATAAAACATATGTTAACATTTCAATGGTTTAAGATATACGGAGAGTACACATTTATCATGTCTCTAATAGGCCCTTTTCACAATGACGTCACTTAACTACCGCCTTCTCGCAAAGCAGTGTATCATGACATCCGTCTAGAAATATCCAAATCTATCCGAAATAGAAGAAGAAAAATAATTTCTGTTTTGCCGTCGCGCTGGAATTTAACAACATTGACAGAAAAACTGACAGAACACTTATTCAAGTCCTTATTCTAGCACCTTCGCTAACATAAAAAGAAAAGAAAACACTTACCTAACAGGTACTGTTCAACAAAGTATTTGTATCCTTTATCTAGCTTTGATCTTGTCATAAAATTTGTCTGCAAGATGTTGTACATCATCTAGCCGTATTTGTGGCAGCTGTGCAAGGGACTTGGTGAACTCCATTCTGAGGTGCTAGTGAAAGTAACGATACACTGCTTCGCAGCAGAACGAAAGATGCATGATGTCATGTGAAAAGGGCTTATTACGTAATATCTCCATAGTTATACTTTAAAATAAATCGTTGTCATGAGGAATTGTGAAACTGTTTGAGCCTGTTTTTCAGGAGAATCCATTAGACGGCACCATGTTCAGTGATATGTTACGGATATAAGCAACAGAATAAAATAACCACACGTGAAAGTATTAGTCAAGAATAAAAGACATCGTGTTGTGAGTTTTATTTGAATCATCGAACAAAACACCCAAGGTAAAAAAATATTTTTTACATATTATCCAAAAAATGTATATGGCAGCGGTATTGACATACGATCCAGCGGACAATGGCGCATCTAGGTATTATATATGTCTATGATATAAAGCATTTAAAGGTCCGGTGTGTAATTTTTGGGAGGATCTATATCGCAGAAATGCAATATAATATACATAACTATGTCTTCAGATGTGTATAAAGACCTTACATAGTGAAGCGTTATGTTTTTATTATCTTAGAATGAGCTGTTTCTATCTACATACACCGTGGCTCCCCTTGCATGGAATTCACCATGATGTTTCTTTCTACAGTAGCCCTAAACTGACAAACTGCTCTACAGAGCGCGTTTCGTAGATACGTTATCTCCTTCAGCAAAGAAGTAAAAATGCGGCAATATCTTTGTCCTGTGAGAGCCGCCGTAGTGCCTCGACGGGGAGGAGTGGAGTGAGCCATTGGTTGCAATTCGCAACCTCACCGATAGATGCCGCTAAAATCTCCATATTGCTCCCTTAAGAAACGTCTTAATTTGGTCTCCATTTAATATCAGTGTTGTCTAGGAGAAACCACCGAGATATTAAAGAGATCTCTTTAATATGAAGATCCACAAACACCGCTTCTCTCCTGCCGTGTAACATACTTTATTTGTTAGGAAAAGCGTGCCTCTGCACAAACGCACTGAGAAATATCATCACTTTTCCACGTGTTAGACTGAGACTTGTGTTTGTGTTCAGATGGCTTCTGTAACAGTGCGATAATGAGCTAAATGAGTGTATTAGCATGACAGACGGATGCCCTGCACCCCTGACATTTGGCTTGCTCTTTACTGAGCCTTCCTGCAGGGACACACACACAAATACACAAACAACACAAGAACAACTCCATTCAGGTTAGGGCACCAGGAGGAGGTAGGGCACCATGGTTTTCCCTCTATAACACTGTGTCTGATTCACTAATCATTCATTCTTGAAACTGTCGAAAAATGTTAACAAAAATATGATAGATCAATAAGCTGACACTTATATTTATATATATTTATAGAGACCGTTTTTACAGACGTGCGTGCCCGGACTATATATAGTTATAATACAACTACTGTATAAATATTTTATTTTATTAAATTAATATTAATTTAAATTATTATCTTATTGTATGATAATTGTATTTAATAAACAATTTGTTGAATTATTATGTATGTTAATTTTATTAAATAAAAATGTTCCCGTTGTTTTGATGCATTTAAAGAAACCATATAGAACAATGACTATGTTTACATGCGCATCAATAATGCGATTATTTCTAATAACCATAGTAAGGACTTAATTGCTGTAACGTTTACATGACATGAGAACACCTCTTTGCTCCCGTTTACATGAAAGTTTTATTAGTCTGATTATTTGCTATAATACAGAGCACAAACGATGCCCTCAGGTACAGTAGTTGTGTGTTACTGGCTATCGTTTTAATATATTCACGTGAATCGCATCAAATGCAAAACACTGTTATGTGGACATATTTTATGATTATTTGGCGCCATGATGAATATTGAAATATATAGTGAACAAATATGTAACTTCGATTATGCTTACTGCGATTATGAGCTTAATTACATTATTTAAATCGAATGATTGCGTTTACATGAGGTAAAGTGTAATCGCAGTATTGCCAAAATCCTATTATAATTGCAATATGAGGGTGCATGTAAACATGGTCATTGTCATCTAGTGGTTGAGCCTGGTATTGCAGTATAAATACATAACATTGGAGAGACAAGTTTAGCTAATTACTAGTTCTTCTCGGTTTCTTTTGTTTGTTATCAGAAATAATCTGCAGGCACTCTATTATTTGTGAATGTGTAGCGAATGTTATAGGCAGTCCACGAATGCGCGCATACGCAGTAACGTTTGTTTATGTTGTTGCTTTAAAACCGTCATATTTATAGCATATTTAAAATTATATTACATTAAAAAAAACACACACAGCAATCACAGACTCAATCACAGATTTAGACATAATACACTTAGAATTTTAATAATTTACAGACCTAAAAAAAGTCTCTTTTTTGAGTGGCTGTAGCACAGATTATACAGAAAGCCCTTACATGGAAATGTTTTGTGTGTGTATTATGCAAATGACTATCCGTGGGTACATGCTCACTCATTTAGAATCATGCAGATCCCTGATTTGATAAAACATGAGTTGATAATATGCTTGGGCTTTTACATGTCACATTTTGCCTAAAAAACATTTCTGCACAGGCATGTATATGCAACGGAATAATAAAGTAAGGACACCCAATTGATTCGGTGGGCTTTAAAGTAGAAAATGTTGACATGACAGACTTTGACTCAAAAAATTGTCAATTTGTCCGGCTCTTAATAACTCTAAGAACTGGGCTCTGAAAAAAATGCCAAGAATCAAAATCAATTGACAAAATGTTGCCACAGGCATCTCGGCCATGTAACACAGACAAATGCCCAGCTGCACATAACAACCAGAAAACTGCAACAACACGAGGACAGAACCTGCTTAAATTAGCCTGAAATTCCTTTCATTCTGTAAATGCTTAAGGGGGACAAATGTGTTGTGCTTAAATCGGTCGCATTTTTTGACTGTGTGAAACAGTTCATGTCATGAGTGCAGCACAAGCATTTTCAGTCAATGTGCAATGAAAGCATCTCTCGCTGTTCTCCTTCAGAATGTGTTTGAATGTTTAGAGAAGTACTTTAAACGTCTACTTTAGGAGACAGACAGACAAGGACGTTCTTTAACAGACTGTTCCGCTCTCTTTCCTCTTTGGATTTTGTAACATCCTTAGACAGCTTCTTGTCAGGATGTCAGAACATCGAATGGCCGTGGTGTCCTGACAGCAGGTTCAACCCTGATTCTCCCCAAAATCAAGCAGAATCTTTTACCAGCAAGATCTCGGAGGGGTGAATGCTTATATAAAACTGAGAGCAGGTTGAGAGCTGCATTCACAGATTTACATACAAGGATTGGCTGCCAGTTTCAGTATTAAAAATGATTAACAAATAAGAAAAATACAAGCAGTAATACTATCACAATAGGGAATAAATAGGAAGTGAAAGAGAGAGAAAATACCGTAAAAAGTCAAGAATAAATAACAGAAGAATAACAGATTTTCTTTTTTGCTATATCACCCAGTATTACAGTACAAGCAGTGCTACCACATCAATATTCCACCGAGCACTAGAATTGTACAACCTTGATGTTTTGCTACTTTAATAACTAGCCAGATTTTAATAGCTCATCGCAGAGACACTTCATTTCCACTCGGGGGCTTAGCTGCCTCATTGTTTCCTCAGGGACAAGCCACGTCGTGGCAGGAGACACTTTATAAATGTCAGGTACACACACATCACTCACTATACCTATGCCCACTGCCTCCTGTTTCTGAGGCACGCACACACACACAGAGAGACAGATAGACACGTACACACATACACACAGTATTTGGCAAGAACTTGTTCGACCCTGAAATACGCTGCCGGCGACTTGTCACTTTCATCAACAGCAGCAGTCCAGATTATAAGTGAAGGGCTGCCTCATCTCTTATTAGAGTCAACAGCTGTCCAGAGCGCATCAGAAGGTTACAACCTTCCTGCTCTGATCCATAGCTATAGAGTGCCATTAAAGGTCTCACAAAGTCTACAACTCTCACCACACTACTGCAGTGCCCTTAAGTTAGAACATGTCTCTTTTAAGATACTCCAAATAGAAAGCAGAATCTTACCATTTAAAATAACAAAGTGAAAAGAAGGCTTCCATTTTCTGTCTGCCTTTATAGTATGTCACACATATGCTGCAGTACATGTAATGCACACAGTTTAAGAACCAAGTGCTTGGTTAGGACTAAGGAGTTTAAATAACCAAGAAATAACCAAGTGCTAAGGATCTTGAATATTGTTTTTAAAGGAGTAGTTCACTTCAAAATTTGCCCCCATTGACTTTCCACAGTAGGAATAAAAATGACTATGGAAAGTGAATTGGGGCGAATTTTGAAAAAATAACTCCTATAAATATTATTAAATTAAAAAATAAAATACAATTTTGTGAAATGTCTCGGAGGTTTTATGTCCATACAATGGAAGTATGCTTTCCTGTAGCTAAGTGGTTAGAGCATGGCGCTAGCAACACCAAGGTCATGGGTTCGGTCCCAGGGGATTGCACATAGTCAGAAACAAATGTATAGTACAATGCAATGTTAGTCGCCTTGGATAAAAGCGTCTGCCAAATGCATACATTTAAATGTAAGTCAATGAGGTACACTGTTGTTTGGTTACCAGCGTTCTTTAAAATATGTTTTTTTGTGTTCTGCAGGGTTGGTATGACACAGGGGTGAGAAAAATATTTATATCTGGATTAACTGTCCCTTCAAGAGCATGTCACTTATTTCCACTTGTGCACTTGTGTGCAAACACTGTGAAAACACATGCACGACTGCCTCCCTTTGTCGCCAACACAGAAACGCCTGGTGTGTTCTGAGCTGCACCTGCGTACCAACACAGAGGTATCAGCTGTGACTGCAAACCTTCAGACTCAAACATGCGGTAATGTATCGCTTACACAGATCAGCATCGCACACGCACATTCAGAGCAAGTGGAGATAATGGAAGTGTGGCTGACCTCTCCTTGTTGAACTTGAGTGAGTGTAGCACTGCTGGTCTTCTGTCGCAGGTTCCACAGGTGAACAGTATCATCGGCCAAAGCACTCACCAGCGCCCCCTATAAGAGAAAGAGAGAATTGCAGCACTTCTATTGTATGGAGACAAAACCAATGCAATTCAATGGGAACTGCCATTGTTCGGTTACAAACATTCTTCAAAATATTTTACTTTTGTGTTTAGCAGAAGAAAGAAAGTCCTACAGCTTTGAAATGAGACTAAATGATGACAGAATTTTCATTTTTGGGTGGACTATCCCTATATCTCCCACTCGACACTTTCAGTCACTTCCAAATCTGAATGAACTTGAAATGACATTGACTATAGTCACTCAGTCAAGTGAGTCGGTTTCCAGCGAGCACTCAAGTTAAATTACAGGTGCACCTCTGCGCCTGCATCCATCATTAGAGTTTTTCCGGTGCATTTGTCGACTAATGGTCCGCAAAGGTGACTATAAATAATAGGTGAACAACAGTTTGCAGTAACAAATAAAGCTACAAGAAATAAACTGCTTTCTATAATTTTGTAGCTATTTTTTTAAAGCAACACAAAATGTTTTAATACTTACAACTTTATCAGATTTGCACGCAACTTGGTTTTAATTAGTAATATGTTAATATAAACATACATAAATATTAATGGTTGCTTCTTGATTTTGAAAGTGTTATACAAGCTTGTTTAACAATGCAACCATATAAACACTAAATGGAATTCTCCTCATAAAGAGACCAGACATTGCCTGCCGATTTAAGAAATCCTCCACACGCTACAAAGTTACAAACGCACACACATAATATAATCCAACAGAAAAAATATGATTTATTCTGTAACATTTCTGGAGGCTTGGAAGATTCTAGCTACAGTGGTGGGTGGTGAATATACTGTATGTGTGAGAGAGACAGGACAGAGTGGAAAAATACATCGAAAGAGAGACAGTGTGGGTGGGACAGACTGAAGGAAGGAGGAGATGCTAGCGCAGAATATCTCCTTTCCATCGAGACACTGGCATATTCAGACCAAACACACACACACACAGCCTGTAAGAGGCTGAATATAAAACAGTCTGTGCTTCTCCCAGGTGTGTGTATGTGTGGACAGGTTTTGCTTGGTCTGCTCATCGACAAACATACAAATACACCTTTCTATCTGTAGTACTGTCTAAAAGTCTTTAACACTTTCAATTATCGATTTATTTTCATCTTATTTATAAATGTATAAAATATTTATAAAAACATAGACATTTTATTTAAAAATATAAAAATATGAAGTTAATATAGTAGGTATTATTACATGAACACTAAGATATATAAGAACAACAAACTGTTCAGGAAATCATTCTACAAATGATCTATAAATTCATATTACAGGGTTCGTACAGACATTGTATACTGAAATTCCAGGACTTTCAAGGATTTTTCAAGCACATTTTTATTTTCAAGGACTACAATTAGAGATCTCATTTACCACAGAAATTCGACATTAATGTTTAAATTCAAAAAAGGAAGAGATAACCAAAATATACTTGTATATAATTATTTGGTCATTTCATTTATATTGCCATCAATAATTTAAGCACTTTTCAAGTGCCTCCTGTAAATATGGCTGTTTTCAAGGGTATTCCTGGACTTCATTCATGTACTTTAATCACCAAATCCTGATTATTAAAAGCTATAAATTCATATTGAGTGATGATTAAGAAAAAAATATTTAAAAGCTGAATTAAAACCGACTTTTAATGTAAAGTTAGTAAATAAACGTTCTATATGCATTCAGGAAAAGTGCTCAAATAAATCTCACCTTTTCAGAGTGTTGTCATGCAACATGTTAACCTTAACTCAACTAACAGCTCATGGTCCAATAACCCTGAAGTCTTGGGTTCAATTCCCCAGCATACAAACATACTTTTCCTGTGCAAACATAATTTTCCAGTGAACAGTAAACTAATCGTTTTGACACTAAGGAAAACTATCTACAAGACAGCTTAATGTAAGAGATTCCCGTGGTCTCAGCTGCTGGCAACACTCTAGGGGATAAAATGCTAATATCTGATTCTACTGTAGGGTCCCTCCAGGCCCACTCTGCAGGACAAGAGGGTATATGGCAGCAAAGGCTCCGAGCTGAGGGATCGTCTAAGCCTCTCGAGGCTTCATCCTGGATTATTTAAACAGCCTCTTGGAGCTCTGGGGGAATAGGCTCTCAGGATGGGGCTATAGGGGATGTGAGGGAAAAACAGAGAAACGCTCACCTCGTTTACGGGATGAGAGAAGAAAGAGAAACGCTCACCTCATTTATGAGAAACTGTAGATGGATGACGGCTGCACCGCTCTCATGCTGACAGTAACACTCCACACCGGGCCGGCCAAATCTGAAAGTGTTTTGAGTCAAGGAGAGAACTGCAGAGCAAGTCTGACTGAAAATATTATATTACAGTTTATTAAAATATAAATAATATATTAAATATCATGGCTCTTTGGAATGCTCGATTCTGATTGGACAGTCACACAATTCTGAGGTTTGTTTCCCCGATAACAACCTGACCACCCTAACAACCTATACAAAACATAACATAACATAACATATGTCTTAAAAATGCCATAATGATATTATTTACTATTGTTAACTAATATAAATATAAATTTTTTTTAATATTTTAAAACCTAAAACGCATGCCAGTCATTCTTCATCAGCTGCTGGCAAAAAAAATGTTGTCAGTCCCAGTCAAAAAAGCTTATAAAGAAAACAGCCCTACTGTGCGTATCACTTAACATGTGTGTCATCTTACAATATCAAACTTCATGTTCTCCCTTTACCAAGACTGAAAACTCTTAACAATCGCTTGTAATCGTTCCTTATTAACAAGGAATTGAACACACAAAGTGACAAATCGTTCTCCCCATTTTAAAAAGCTCACTATGAGAGGGGCCAATTACAGTCCTTTGTACAAAAAGCAATCATTAACACAGTAATTATAGAGCCCTACACCAGAAAAAAGCATCTACACCACATACAGTGTACATTTTGACATAAATCCTTAAAGAGACAGTGCACCCAAAAATTCTGTAATCCTTTATTCACCCTCTTGTCATTTCAAACCTTTATGAGTTTCTTTCTTCCGCAGAGCACAAATGAAGATATTTTTAAGAGTGTCAAATGATATATTGTTGAAAGCTTTCATTTCAGCTTGAAATTTCACAAAAACATAGCCGTGTAAAAACGCAATCACGATAAAAAGTAATCGCATGTGACTTTAAAAAAAAGTCTGATTATTACTTGTGTCTGAATACTTGTCTGTGAAATGTCTTAGCAAGCTTATGGATGAACTACAGTGTGTCGGCTTGGCACGCAGGGTGTGTGTGCGTGCGTGTGTTCTGTAGAGATATAATTTGATGATAACCTCTACTGGGAACCTGGAAACTGCACACATTTATTATCCAGAGCAAGGAAAGAGAGACAGAAAGGTGGCGGTGCAAAATCCTAGTGCGTATACATTAAGAGTGGAAGAAAGAAACAATTAAAATAGATGAAACGACTGATCGCTGGATCTCAAAGTGAGGCCAATAAGACAAGGACAGACAGGAGTACACAAGCATACAGAATGATGTATGTAATGGAGTACACTGGGGAGGGTTATAAACACAGACACAACCTGCTTGAGGTTTGCAAGGGGGTATTTATTATTAATTCATCAAACATTCGTATGCCGCCAATCTCATCATACGAATGTTCGTACCTTGATAAATGCGACATGGAGAAACGTAATCCGGCCAAACAGAGGAACTTTTACGATTTAGATATGTAAACTTTAACCTTGAAAACCGAAATCTGAAGAAGTGGAAAAAAAATGTGTAAAGAGATCACTGCGGCGGGCAACAGCGAACCGAACTCCAACTGAGGTTGGTATTTTTAATTGGATATTTACTGCATATTTATTTTTTGTAAAAATGACTGCAAATAATTATTGTTTTACTATTATTTTAACACTGATAGGTATTGTTGTTGCTTTTTTAGATTACGTTGGTGGTATAATGCATTTAAATTTAAACAAAATCAATCTGACTTCAGTCTAAAATAACTTTGTTTGAGTTACATTAATGTGTTAATGTAAAATGAATGTAGGTGTAAATTAGGCCCTACTGATCATTTTTGCGGGGCAATTAAATGTGTATTAAATGTGTAAATGTTTTTTTATAAAAAACAATTTCATTTAGGTGTAGAGAAATTGGTATGTGGTGGAGGAAATCTAAACGGGATCTATCTGCTTATCTTGCATTTCAGGCTGCTTAAATCAAGCACACGCAGTTTTATGTTTGCTTATGCTTCATTTATTTTTTTTCTCTTTCAGATCTGTCAGAGGCAAGAACCAGCGGTCCTCTGCCCACACAAACCGGCCTGGAGCCTGCCACACAAAGTCAGGCAACCTCGAGCTGTGACCCAGTGCGCGTCTTCCACCCCCAAGCGAACATTGCATAAAAACATTAAATCATGCGTTTTGTCTGTTTTCATTAGATTGAATATTTGTCTAAAAAATAAGCTATCATCTTGCAAACCGGTAAACTAACCCACGGCTTATAAATATATTGATTAGGCATATTGTCGTTTTTAAAATGTTTTACTTTTAACTGTGCATTTTAAGTGTCGTAAATTACCTTAGAAGTAGCCTCAAATTTCATTAAAGCTTTGTACACCAAAGCACCCGTTAACCTTGTAATTTCATGCATTTAAATGATCAAATAATTAGGCTAGAAAAGAAAATACTTTATCGGATCGGTTACGGAATTGGATACGGAAATCGGATTGGAATCTATTTTTACTTTGTTATACTACAAAAAAAAAGAATCTATCTTTCCGTTTGTCATTATTCCTTATCAGTTATCAAAAGGGTCAAGCATACACAGACCTTTGCCCTATCTCCAAACTTGCGTACATGAGCTGAGACCTGTCTCACCACCAGTTTTGCGTGGAAACTACCGGACGCCCAGTCTTCGGTCGTCCGCTCGTTTCATAAATGAGGCGCAGTGTTTGTATAGCTTACAGTGGAATACAGTGTGTAAGAGAGAAACAATGCAGATATTTGCTTCTTTTCCATTCATGAACTGGGATTTGACATGAACTGAACTGCAATTTTCCCCTCAACTAAAGCAAGGATAATTTATTTAACATAGCTTGGCATTTCAAACATGAATTTTGAATATGTAATGTTGCTAGAAACACCTTATTTGTACTGTAGTGTGCATGATAACATTTCATATCCAAGTAAATTTATTATTTATTTAGTATTTCATGACATGTATAGCAATAAGAAGTAGTGCAGTTTCTTTGAATGATTTCATGCCATCCCAGATATATCTTCCATTTCTTAGTCGTACATGATACGTTTGTGAGGAAAACAATCTGAAATGTCATTGGTTCTTGAGTGTTTCATAGCTTTCCTGTTGCTTAGTGGTAAGAGCGTGGTTAGCAACGCCAAGGTCATGGGTTCGATCCCAGGGATTGCACGTACTCTAATACAAATGTATAGCATAATGCAATGTAAGTCGCTTTGGATAAAACATCTGCCAAATGCGTAAATGTAAATGCAAACGCGCACATGACGAGACAAGACATACCAATTTGGACGTTATCGATGTGTTGCCATATCAGAATTTACTGCACTGATCTGAATATTACCATGCTAAACAATGTATCGATCACTAAATAAACTCAAAATATTAAACCTTTTCTCTCATAGACGTTATCTACATTTTAATAGTAGAAAATGATTTATCTGTGTTTAACTGTCATAGGCATCTAGGATGGCAAGAGTTAGTAAATTATAGAAAACGTTCATATTTGGGTGAAATATTCCTGTATTTTAACTTCAAGTCAAATTAAAGGACCAGTCTGTGAAATTTAGCAGCATCTAGCAGCGAGGTTGCGTATTGCAACCAACGGTTCACTCCACACATACCTTCTCAAAGCACTACAGGGGCTGACACAGAACTAAGATGTCATTTAGGGCTACTGTACAAAAAACATGGCGAATGACATGCAAAGGGGCACAGGGTGTAAGTCGATAGAATAAGTTCATTCTAAGGTAGTAAAAACATAACACTTCCTTATGTAAGGTCTTGTAACGAGGTTCAATAAAAGGAAGGAAGGAGGCGGGAACCGGCGAACCTTAAACCACAAACCTTAATTAAATAAACACCAAACGAAAGTAAAATGGCGGCAGCTTCTCACGGATCACTGCCGCCCACACAAACACAGCAACGCATAAAACAATGTCCAGGCCTGGTCCTCTCTCGTCGGCAGTCCTGTCGCTCGGCCTCTTATGCTCCCGATGCAGCAAACATGTCGGCAGTGTGTGCAGCATTTTAAAGTGTCAGAGAAAACAAACCCATACCTGAATTGGAAAAATCTAAAAATCAGATGGGAAAACGACTTGGGCACAAGGATAGATGAAGAATTGTAGAGTGAACTATGTAAGGATGGCGTCACAACATATTTGAATTTGAGATATAGAATGATCCAGTCCATTTTCTTCACCAACTCTATATTATACCCACGAAGCTACATAAATTTAACAAGACATTATCACCCCTGTGTTTTCGATGTGGTGTGGAGGAAGGGACATTTCTTCTGGCAAAAAGTTTGTAATGTTATCTCTGATATTTGTGGAGTCAATTTTCCGATAGATCCTGAAATATCTTTACTGGGTAATTATACCAATTCTAACCTTCGGGCAACACACACCATAAAACTCACAGAAACCTTATTAATAATTGCCAAGAAATGCATTGCAATGAATTGGAAACTGCTGTCCCTATTAGATTAATTAGATATTAGATTAATATTAGATCTGAAGTTAAATTGTATACCCTTGGAAAAATGTACTTGTTGGTTAAGAAATAAGAGCAAAGTTTTTCATAAAATTTGGCAACCGTCTCTCAACTATATGGATAACAACCCAATTGAACATTGTACATTTTTTAATCGAAAAACAAAAGTGTGAGAGAAAGACACAGCACGGAACTTGCAGTGCCAGAGTAAATTTCTGAATCATTTTGCAATGTAGCCTATAATAATCCAACAGTTTTCGTATAATCATATTTTTATCTTATAATGTTGAATGACACTTTTTAATTGTTGTAGGGGTACAGACTACAGTACATTCTTTATATGTATATCCTAATATATGTAATTCAACGTTTTTTTTTATTTAACCAACTTGTTTTGCTAAATTCTATTTTAAGTTATATTGTATTATATTGAAAAGCAAGACAAAATATAAAAAGCATTTCGACAATTCAGTTTAATTGGGCTAATAAAATGGGCTAAATAAATAGAAGAAATACAAAAAGCCATGTTCGGCCAAGTGTTACATTTTTATTCTGTAACTGCCAAGAATTTTCATTTCAGTGCATCCCTATATATGATATTGCATTTCTGTCAATCGATCCACCAAAAAATGACACATTGGACCTTTAACACTCAACCATTATGCACAAAGTAACAGTCACAGCATCTATGCATCAAACTACTTGCTAAACAAACACACTGTGCCTTGAGAAATGACACTATTTTGGCTGCGTTCTAAAGTTGCAGCACTGTACTAAAGTGCATCATTTGTCACCAAGAGGAAGCCCGTACAGTCATGCAGCCGCTGATCTCATCTATCCATCACAGACGCTCTGAAGTGACAGGGATGGAAGATACCAGAGGATATTGTGTGTGCCGATAAAGACACGCCTTGAATCTCATTCATCCTCCGACCACCTGTAGCCACCTGCTTTAGACACCAGTGTTCCATCATGCAATGAGGAAATAGGACACTGAGGAGTTGGCTGATATGGTGAGGTCAGGGGCAAATGGTGTGGGGCGAGAAAGGCAGGAAGTACACCCCGGCAGGAAATACCAGCAAGAAATTATGTTTACTGGAACGATGAAAATGAATCAAATCCAATAATAAATCATTATTTTAACCTTATGAAGACTTATATGCAGTGCTTGTTTCATAACTGAGTTAGTAGCTTCACTATTCTAGTTCTAGTGTGCAATCTCAACCCCTATTCATCAACCCCACCCTGTATCACAGACATCAGGCTGTCGTAAGAAGTGAGCTAAAGAAGGGATGGAAAAAAAAGAGAGAATCAGCCTAGGGGACCCATGATAACGTTTATTCGGTTCTGACGTCAAGAATGTTCAGCAATACTTCAGCCTAACCTAACACACAAACACATCCAACCAAAATTCCAGCGACGCAAGCAACTTTTCCAACAAGTATAAAATCCTATTTCAAATGCTCCTGGGAATGATTAATTTGTCTAATATGCTTTCCAAATAAATAAACCCCAGGGACCCGTTTGATTTATTGGGAACCCAAACAATTAAAGTTGCAAGCGCTGTGGCTGTCGTTGCAACACGCCGCCTTCACCTTGAGCACGCTCGGGTGCACATCCGCTCCGAAACAAGCCCCTCTGCAGATACTCTTGACATGCGGCGGGCTCTATTAAAACATGCAACCGGGGATGATTAATTTTAATACACTTATTCATGTTTTGCTGCTTTTCCAGAGCTGCCCTGTCTTAATAATTTGCATACGTGGACAGGATTTTTATTTCGCAGCCTTGGCGTTCGTCCATGTGATATCTTATGCGGCTCTTACAGTATGTAACGCTGTATTTGTTGAACTAAGTCTGATGGCTTGAGCATTACAGCTTTCTGCTTTAACATGATATTTGCCGTCAAAGATACAAAACTGTGGCTAAGAACAAGAGGCCTAGTGATTTGTATAAACATAACTGTCAATCAAATTGCTTTTGTATCTACTGTATGCATTTACTTTTATTTCCATTGCATGTACGTATGAATACATATTTAGTAGATATTTATTTGTTCACCCTCATCTCGTTCAAAGACTCTTTCTTCTGTAGGGCACAAAATAATATATTTTGAAAAATGTGTTAATGCAAGTCAATTGGGGCCAGTGTTGTTTGGTTACAAACGTTCTTCAAAATATCTACATGTGTTCTGCAAAAGAGAGAAAGTCCTACAGGTTTGGAAATATGAAAGAATATTCATTTTTGGGTGAACTATCCCTTTAAGGTTGTTATAAAGACAGACAGACTGTATCAATGCATTACTTTTGTTCTTGCTCGTGGTCCAATAAGACAGATCTAAAGAGTGTAAACTAATGTATACTGGAGGACAAACGAAACAGAAAGGGCTGTGTGCATCAATAAACTCTCTTTCGCTGTAGGTGGGTGTGATGGACCAGGCAAAGACTATTAATGACCCTGTTCTTCAGGCTAAATTTAGACCCACTGTTCATCACTCGCAGATGATGATGTAAACCCTACCCTTTAAACCACAAAAACACAAGAGTCAAGACGATAGTCGAGGCGAAAGAGAAGAGAGAAAGCGTAAAGATCTAATAGATTTTCTTGTAGCCAGGAGCTACAGAAGAAAATGTCTAAATTCAATGTCGAAGCAATAAACTTTGAGAGAAAAAATTCTCAAGGGCTTTACTAAATTTTAAAGCAGCCCTTGTAACCTTCTTGCTCTGTAGGTTACTATGCTTCTCAACAAGAGCTACACTATATTTCTATCAAAATGAGCTACAAACACAATCTGTGTTTCAGAAAGCTTCCAGGTTGTCAAGCTACAGGATTCATCTCTTCAAAGCTGAAACAGTTGCACACCAGCACACAGTGTGATTCATCTCATTTATATATGAGCCTGTAAAATACCTTCAGACTGTATCATGCATATCGAATGTTCATTGTGTTTAAGATGAATAGAAGAAGAGAGAATCGATGGCAGAGAGAGAGACGGAATCACTGTGTGTTGGGAATGAAACTGGATATAGCAACCCTTTGGGAGCAAAGAAAGACACTCTACACTCCAAATCAATCAACGTTTAAACGTTCGGCATATGATGTTGTGTCTGATACTGCGAGAGGAGGCTCAGATTTGCTGCAGTCATTATGAGTGTTTAAGAAATGTTTGGATTGAAGGTGTCATATTGAAACGCACAGCACTAGACGGGTGACTGCTATACATGTGTTTAGTCACGGTTTCCAGGAACATGAAGAAATCAAACATACAGAAGCTTAAGTCTTTAACAAAGAGGATTATGCAAGAAGAGACACAAATGAGACGTAAGATGGGAGGAGAAGAAAAAGAATAAATCGAAAACCATTTTCTCCCTGTTTAATAAATAATGCAGGAGACCAACTGGGAGTGGGCACATGCATTTACCTTTGTTAATATTTTAAACACCCCAAATGCCAGAGTGCAGGTTACATAAGCTTTAGCAACCAGAGAATATTACTGCAAATCTGCAACTTGGAGTTAACAATACGTATGATGTTTTCGGTTGAAAAAAACTTAAGTGATTGACTGATGGGGAGCATTGAATGGGGAGCATTTACAGCTAGTTTAATTTGTACATTTGAGGGTGTTATGACACAAAAGATCTGACAAAAATGATGTCGCGATTAATCACGATTAATCACATTCAGAATAAACGTTCGTGTTTACATGATATATGTCTGTGTACAGTGCATATTTATTTTGTATTTATAAGCACAATCAAAGTGAAGACAAAAACACGCACATCAATCTCAAATGGGTGCTCGACCAAGAGCGTAAATCCAAGTAGTAACAAAAGTCGGCACACCAGAGCTCCAAAAATACATAAAAAAAACTTTATTATTTAAAAAAACTTGCATGGCAGTAATGTTTCGAGCACACAAGTTCTTCATCAGATTTTTAAATAATAAAGTATTTTTAATATTTTTGGACTTTTACGGTATTACTACTTGTATTTATAAGCACATACACATATACAAACATGTATATATTTAGGAAATATTTGCATGTATATATTTAAATATATTTAATGAAAGTTACAGTACATAAATATTGTATGTCTTATAGTTTTCTTAAATATATACATGTCTGTGTATATAAATGTGCATATTAATACAAAATGAACATGCACAATACGCAGACATATACTATGTTAACACAAACCTTTATTCTGGATGCGATTAATCGCGATTAATTGTTTAAAGGCCCTAACTGTAAGCATGGTGTGTTTCATGGTGTGAGATCACACAACGGGTATGCAGGAAGATGATAGAGGACATTTGCCTATTAGAGCGATGACTCCAGAGAGCTACACATTAAACCAAATAAAAGATTCCTTTAAGGGTCATAATATCCAGTCACATTAGATGATTGATTTAAAGGAACAGTAAATAATGGCCGATTAATATTAGCATATTTTAAAATTCTCCCCATTTTCTATTCCTATCACATAAATACACATTTTCTATTGGCAAGGCGTCCAACTGTGACTTCAACAAGGTTATGGTGCAATGCACTTACATTGAAGATGGCTAATATTCCACTTTTAATTTAACAAATGGAAGGTCAACCCCCATTGAGAGACTTTACAATACGTCTCTTCCCCTGTGATTCCTTCTAACGCTACAGCAAAATCAACTTCTTGTTCACCGTCTTATCTGTCCAAGGACAACGCAAGAATTCCAACACTGGAGCAATTCCCAGAGCACACTGCTGATAAGCCAAACATTAAAAGACTGAAAGAGAGGGAGGGAGGGGAAGAGAAGGTGAAAAAGAGAGATGGCAGAGACAGATAGTGATGGAGGGAAAGAAGAAAGGAGGAGAAAATGAAAAAGAAAAGATGAAAAAAAATCAAATTAAATGTCCTTGGGTGTTGCAAAGAACGCATTTTGTTCTTGTTGCGGAGGATTCTGGAATCTTGAATTTCTTTGTTTGGAAAGTTTGACTCTGAAATGAAGCATTTTGAAAAAAAGACATCAGTCCTAATATATAGTAAATGCATCTGACTAGAGATTATTTAAATACACACAATCCTTAACTTTTCAATTTGTGATAATATCTTGTGAATCATCTAAACGGTTTTGTTGGTTATGTATTGCTGTGGGCATCAGTCCACGTATGACACGGTTTCCTAAGCAAGGCGTGGGAAAACGATAAAAGCGTTCTCTTCCAATTCAATTAGAGCTTCTGTCGTCTTATATTCACTGGAAACCTCTCATGTATACCTATTATGACACTGAGACATCGATTGTGGGACAAAAACATTGAATATGACAAAGTTGTCAATGTTCCAACTGGCTGTCTCAACTTTCACTTTAAAGATCAGGTATCACACGCAGTCTCTGCCAATCTCATATTAATCTTGGGTACCTATACAGTAGTATGGCATACGTCATATCTTCAAAGAGTCTTTACTTGTCACATTTATAAAAGATAGATACAGCTGTATGATTATTTCCGGAAAAACACGAGCTGCTGGAGGCTGGCAGTGGGACGGAAATACAGCACAAGCACACAATTATGCACGTACTTAATGTGCCGATTGCCAACAAAACACAGACATATGACTTAGTTTCACTTACCGCGTGTAGTTCATGTCCGGCGTTCTTAAGCACTGGGACCGCCCCATCTATCAGTTCAAACGTTCTCCAAATGCAGCGTTATTTACATTTACATTTATGCATTTGGCAGACGCTTTTATCCAAAGCGATTTACATTGCATTGTATTATAAAAAAAATTTGTTTCTGAGTTTGTGCAATCCATAAAGTGCCATGCTCTAACCACTGAGCCACAGGAAAGCAAAGTTATATCCATTAACATCCATCACTGAAATGCCGTGAACAAACAGACACACCTAATCTTCACTATTGAAAGAGTAAAGAGCTGCAGCGCAGAGAAGCCAAACTTGACGCAGCGCAGACAATCATGATAACAAGCGGGTCTCGCTCGTCGGTTGGGGCGTGGGCGGGCTCTTTCTTTCTCCTAGCCGTGCTTATCCCGGAGAATTGCCCAATAATAGGATTAACAGGGATCCATACTTTAAAAAAAATTAAATCTGAATCAAGTTGGAGTGCTGGGGGAGTGTATCAAGCACAGAAATACTATCATACGTCCAACTCATTTTTTAACAAGTCGACCATATTAAGTATGAGAAGCCCGCATGTTACACATTGTAAAGAATGACGATATGCATGACATAGCATGTTACCTTCACTTTAAGTGCGTACAGATTCTTAGTATCGCTCAGCATCGCGTCGTTCCTAATTAGGACACTGTCTGAGTAAAAAGTGTTGTCCTCAAGCGTATTATGTTCTCTTGATGATGACTAGAACCAGACAAAAAGAGAAAATCAGGACTGACAGGAGGCAGAAGCCCACAGTGAGGATCCTACGAAATAATTATAAGTATAAAATGAATCCGTAATCCAGCACACAGTAAATAAAAACAAAATATGAAAATAATAATCAGCAATAATAAAGTTAGAAATAGATTGGAATGAAAACAAAGAAAGAGGGACAGAGATCATGAAAAAATAATGAGAGAGAGAGATAATAAGAACTCATGTCCCTTTTGAGAGCTTACAAATTGTTGCTGACCCCTCTCAACAGGCCCAGGGGTGAATCATAAGGCAGAACAGTGGCGCATAGTGCACTGACCCATAATACCTCCGTCCCTCTCACCAGATTCTAGAGAATTCCGTCAAGGACAAAGCCTCAGTGTGAAGCCAGCAACGGCTCTGCTCTTCCTATGAGTCAGCACGCTGCCTGGACAAGAAACATCCTTTAACACCAACGAAGAAACACCGACTTGCTGCACTGCCCATTATTTCCTCTTCTGTATTTTGACCGCTTGTGCTTTTGTTCTTTCCATTGAGAACTTTAAAAGGTGTTGCTGAAAACCAAAGAAGTTCAATTTCCCTTGGTAATATCGCACAGGGGTAATTTCGAGTCCAGCATTACTATTTCTGTTCAGATTCCTACAAAAAAAGCCCATTTGTTTTCTTAAGAGGAAACAAGAGAAGCAGAGGAAGGAGAATATTGGGCCGATCCATCATACTCACAAAATACTACAGCACCTTTATTTCATTTCAATTCAACCACAAATGAGCATTCTGTTATCATTTACCAACGTTCAAAAGCCGCGCCGTTCAAGACGTGCGTTCTGTTCATCTTATGAAGTCATGTGATGCTTTTGTGTGAAGGACACAAAATAGTGAAAGTCATTAGGTCCAATAAACAAGGTGACAGTTCACCCAAACATGAAAGCTCTTTCCTCATTTACTCACCCTCGTGTCATTCCAAACATGACTTTCATTCTTCTGCAAAACACAAAAAAGATATTTGGGTAGCTGAACAACATTAGCCCCCATTGACTTCCAACAACATTAGGGTGAATGTAAGAATTTGGGTTCTTGGGTAAACTACGCCTTTAACTGATCTATTCCTTCCTTATAAAACAAGAACCAAATAAAAAACACAACCAACAGTAATGCTGTAAAGAATCTGTAAATAATCTGCCGTTTCTTGGTTAAACTGCATAACTCACAAAATCTCTTATTCGCAACATTACAACCCCCCTCCAGCTGTGATTCTTTCATCTGCTCCCCAACAGCCATCAACATTAACTTGAAAGCGAGAACAAAATCACTTGTTTGCTCCTGGAAAAGAAGTTCGGCACAGCTGAAGGCTGCATGAATCTCAAAAGTCTCCTCTGAGGTATGGAGCCGACAGGGGTTAAGTGGCTTATTCAAGAACACGACCGTATCGCTTCCAGAAATGAGACACGTCCCGCTGGGACGGTAATATTTTCATGGTGAATCAGTGAGATTTTATCACCGAGCCCTTTAAAAAACACGCACGCAGGCTCGACCGTTGCCACCTGACGATATCCTCGCACGTCACTTATGTGGCATTTCAGCCAACGCGAATTACGGTGAGTGACGGCCTCCCGATCGTCTTGACCTTTAATGCACTCGTCCTACTGCCATATCGCATTAGACAGCGTGTCTGCATCAGAGCGTCCGTGGGGTGGAACATATGGACACCGCTGTGTATAATATGATTAGCGTCTCGGTCGGCTCACACCCACAGTTCTTCAACACCTGGAACGCACACCATGTGAAGAGTTTATGGAGATGGATGAGGATGAGAAAATGAGGATTAACATAATTCAGCTTCTATACAGAACGTATAGACAGGAAGGTAGATAGACAACAGATTATAAACATAGGATTGGATTCGGGGACCCAACTTGGCATCAATGAACACCTTCCATTTGGTGTTCAATAAACCCAGTTCTACACCAATGTGTGCATTATGCAAATGCGTTTGTTGTGTGTGATGTCACACGAGTCCAAAGCCAAAGCTTGAAGATAGGAGCAAACCCCTCACCAACCTCCTCTGCCTCTAATCTCCTTCCTCTCTCTCTTTCTCTCTCATGACACATATATCCTGCTTCCTTAAATACATGTAGTGTGTCCCTTGTTAATGCGCTGACCTTCATCCTCAACGCTCATCCTCCATGGGTATCAACTATATGACTCTGAAGCATCGGAGACACGCACACACTTATTCTCCAGCGCAATGTGCCCGCTGGCTCTACAAGCACGGCCACACCCCTTCAGCACTCTGCCTTCCTTGCTATTGTCTATAAACCTCAGCGTGACAGTTTGATTGGCTATACGAAACACAGCTGTTTATTAAACCCCCAGGGCAGATAGCGAGCAGCGAACAGAGGAAATATGGAACCTTTTAAATGATAACGAAATGAATCTACCGCTGATCTGAATATCACATCCGATCAACAGCCGCTCGGTTGTTTACGGTGGATGAGCTAGAGAGGGCCGCATTAAAACAGCGACTGGGATTCAAAATCTAATTCGAACCATGACCTAAAGTTTTAGGATTTCGAGAAATGTAAAATAACAAAAACACTAGAATGTTCAATGAGTGAGTTCTTTGGATTCTACACTTTTTCACTAATCATATAAACAAATTTGTGATGCTGACTGTAGGTAGCATCGGAAGGTCAGACTTCTTTGCTTTTATTTTAGCTGGAGATGAAGATCAGTATAGCAGCATGGTTACGAGAATCATATTGTGTTTACAAAGTTGCATAAGCACATTAATATCGAGTAACTTTTAGACACAAAATGGACACTTATGTGAATAATCGCAACACTTTACAATAAAGCTGTATTTGTTTGAAATTAGTTCATGCAAAGCTAACATGACAATGAACAATACTTCTACAGCATTTAATCTAAGTAAATGTCAATTTCAGCATTTACTTACACATATTTTAAATCAACATTTGTACTTGTTAACATTATTTAATGCACAACTCTTAATGCACTGACTCTTTTAACATTAACTAACATAACAATTAATATGCTTAATAAGGATTAATATTCCTACTTATGCTATGCCCTAAAAAAAACGCGTACACTGTGTCCACGCCGGACGCAACAGGCGCGACGCGACACGACAAAAGACATTAGAAACGCATTAGAACCCATTATAATTGTACATTTTGTCCACACTGGATGCGGTGCGGCGGGACGCAAAACAATCCTTAACAATCACAAACATCAGTTCATTATTGATGATCAATCATTTTTTCTTAGCAGTGCTTCCTATGTAGTTTAATTTATTAATGAGTGAATCATGACTTATTTCATTTATTCAGGGTAGCATCACTCCTCCCTTCTGCAGTGGGTAATATCAGCCGAAAGGACGTGCATGAATCGGCATACTAGATATAGTAGATCATCCAGGAAGACTACTTAAGGAATATTCATTCCAACATAGGCCTGCACGATTAATCGTATTTTAATCGTGATAACGATTTATGCTTCCCACAATGAATTGTGCATAATCGATATTAATATTAATGTTTTAAAAGCAAGCACAAAACTCTCGATTTTTTTAAACTGCCACTTAACAGGAAATCTACTATTTTAATACTTTTTTTGCAAAACCCACAGACAAACATGAAGGGTGACCAATGATTTATAAACAAAAGAACAAGAAATCAAAAATGGAGTAGCAAGGTTTCATTCCCAAGGTGACAAAATGTTCATTTTTGTGGTGGTGTGTTTAAATGATTCATTGCGTGCTTTGAAACACGGTTTTGAAGAAGTTCAATGGCATCAGATTATAACATATCCATTGGCTGTAAAGTAAAAGCTTTATAAACATGCTGAAGTGAAATTAAAAACAAAAGTTCTGACAAAAGAATTGTGTTAATAATTCGTGATTTAAACTTTGAGCAAAATAATTGTGATTATCATTTTACCCATGATCGTGCAAGCCCTATTTCAACATATTACGATTTGCAACTGGGCAAACAAATAATTGAAATGATTGAAATATCGAAAATGTGCATGTCGCAGTATGCATGACAATACTGAAATATCGCAACATGTTAATACTGTAATGTAAAAAATGATCATTTTCAGTTTAAAAAATACATTTCAGCAAACTAAATTAAAGAATTGACGAAAGTGGCTTCAGACCTTTAAAGCAAACTGTGTTCATACATTTACTAAACTAAGCCACAGTTTACCTCCCAAACATGATAAGAACAATTTTACGGTGTTTGTTCAGTATTTACTCGCAAAGCTTTCGTACATACACACCTGCAGCATTAACTGCTCGATCCAGAGGGCACGAGGGTGAGATGAGCTTTTGTCCAAACGTACACACTCAGCGTCGCAGAGTACAGTGTGCAACTTTGGGAGGCAAATTAAAAATGCATTGCTCTGCAGCAACTGGGATATAAAGAAACAGGAAGACGACTGTACAGTATTCTATTGATACGTGTGTGCATGAGCGCAAGCGTCTCTGATGAGAGATCCGAGCACACAAAGCAATTATATAAAAGCAACCATGCATGACACCCATCCGACGATTAAGAAACCTCACAGCAACCATTTAAACCACCGTAGCAACCGCATAGCAACACCCTGGCAACCACCTATAACACTCTCTCACTCCACGGTGGTAAATTTGCACTAGTGCAGAATTCATATTTTCTGAAGACAACGTCAAATTTTGTTTTCTTGATAAACAACTGTTTACTGCTTGGGCTGGGGCAAGTGTTTAAATGCGTCTGTTTGTGTGGGTGTTTGTCCTGTCATAGAAGGCCGCTGTTCGTCAAATGTGGCCAAAGCACCGGCGTGTGGGAGGTTGCAGAAAAAGCAACACTTGGACCAGATACCCTGCCTGAACTGTGACACACACACACACACATGCAGAAAATGCCACCCACATCTCACTTTCTCTCACAAGTGATACATTTCTGAATACCGAAATAACGGCCCTTCTGTTTTCAAATCTCTCTCCCTCTCTCTTTTTACGTGCATTTGACATCACAGCCTGTTTGGCATTCTGAACCAATGCGACGTCAACGCAAACATCCTGTAGCCACAAACGTCCCGCATCATACAGGTTCTGCATGTATGTATGTGCATGTCTGAGGGCGGGAGATGTCAGCTGTGTGCCTCGATGAGCATTAACAAAACAATGACTCATCACCTTACACGTGCACCTCCCTCTTTGTCTCTCTCTACGTCTCTCCCAGAGTCTCTCTATAGGGTCTATGTGTGATGACGGCAGTAAAGCAGTGCTGCCAGCATCGGTCAGGAATTAACATCACAGTCAGCTCCGTTTATAGCAGCTATGTGTGTGTCATGTGGGGGAGGGGAGTTATAGCATTGTGTTTGCAATAATTGTGTTGTGTCTCTTATAGCAGTGACAATACACCAAAAAACATCCTAGATGTGGCTTACTTGGTAAAGCATGAGCTGCGTTAACACCGCAAAGACGGATTCCCAGGAAACACATGCTGATAAAAAATGTATAGCTTGACTGCACTATAAGTCGTTTTGGATGAAAGCGTCTGCCAGATGCATAAATGTAAAATGCAAATGTAGAGGCAGAGGTTTGTTGCAATACATTTTCTTATGGTACAGTAGGAAATATCGAACAGAAAAACTGTAGTCTTTTAGTTAACACCCCCACTAATACCATTTTAAATGTAGTTTTGGTCTTTTTAAATTTCAAAAAGGAAAACTTAAAAGATTTCCTAAGCCACTAAAACAGTGATATCTCTGACTCTCCTTTATAGATTTTTCTCAGTCTAACTATAACGCTATGCAATACTACCGATATACACAACAAACATGAACAGAGAGGACGGAGTGAAAAGCAGATTAGACATCTTGAGCAGAACCATGAGGATATGAGCCACAAATCCCAAGAAGTTCGATATGATTGTTCAGGAGGTTGGATGACTCCCAGATCCTATTGAAACTAACTCCATTGGATGGCACGGTGATTTCCCTGAATACTGACACACATTTGAGGAATAAGGTCATGAACTTTGTGTGAGCTGTATTCGCTCTCTTCAGTTTTAGAAATCACTGCTGAACAAACTCCAAATCAAGTGTTTTTCTTCCATTTCTCTCTAGTGCAAAAACAAAGTCACACCTGGATTAACCGTTTATAGTCAAATCTTAACTAAAGATACTGATTACAATCTTTAGACAATTCATTTTATTATCATTTTCAGTCAAGTTTCATCAATGCACATCGTTCTGAGAAAATCTGCAATAATACCATGTATTATAACATCATGTATTCTTTGTCTTCATTTTCATAATGTTATCTTCTTACTACAGTTTCATCGATAGCACTTTATTTTACAGTCCTGTTTCCCATGTATATTCTTGTGTACTTATTACTGTAAATATAATAACTGGCTAGGTACTTACCTTGAATTTACCCTTAATCCTAAACGTATACATTACATTTATTCATTTAGCAGATACAAACAATATTTATACCAAACAATAAACATATACCATGTAAACTACTTATACTACCTAGTTCTTTCTTAGGTAAGTAAACTGTAAGTACACTATAGGTACACGTACTGTAAAATAAAGTGCAACGGGTTAATCACTAAGAAGACTAGTAAGTACAAACAGGCAAAAATAAAATAATTGGTGATATGGTCTAATAGACAGCCAATCAGATGGCTGTCCTCATTCACAAAGAGTAAACATGTGAAGCCCTGCCCACATCTTCCCCTGTACAAAGTGACCTTTTGTGTCATTAAAGATAAACATTTATTCCAACTTTTTTGATGAGAAAATATATATTTTAAACAATGCCAGTAAGATATTGTAATACATTTTTTTTATTTTGATGTAAAGTGACACTTTAGGTTGTTAGCGATGCAAACTAATAAAAAAAATGGATAAATGTGGCGCATTGCTGAAAGACAAACTATAACATTCCTTAAAAAAAATTACAACAATACAAAGAAATACATATGACTTTTGCTTTATAGTATAAAATAGAAAACTCTCTTAACAGTCCTTCCTTTTGCTGAGTAACTAAATCAAAAGTAAAGAATAAAGAAATACCAGAATACTTAGACAAAGAGTAGGAGGAACAGCAGAGGAAAAGAGCTTGATAAAACAAGCTGTCAGTGAGCGCTTCTCAACCCCACAGTAAAGCATGAATTCAGAAAGAATGAAAAATAAAGAGCGGATTGAGTCGAACACCCACACAAACTCCCTGTCAAGGTCACACCTGCTACCGCACGCAGTACAGTATACGTTTGGCTGAAAGCCACTGTGGCCATGAGGTCCATTCAGGAGCTTTGATGTTAGCACTTAATGTTCAAAGGCCATCTCATGGGTGTGATGTGCATTGAACCCCAGGACCGCTGAAATGTTACCAGGATCACAGGCCAGCTGCTAAACAAACAGCAGGCCAATTAGCCCTCATATTCTCGAAGGTGGGACTGTCCCTGCAACTGGCCAACAGTAATCTGTCAGGATAACACTACATGACACATTCCAAATGAAGCTGAAGACATGCATTCTAGCACATCTGATCTTCTGAAGCTATGCAGATTTGGAGAAGGGCAAGTAAACAATTAACAAAATATTATTTTTTCAATGTTGGATTGATTATGGTGTCATTTAAATGACAGCAATTTCCGTCAACACTGTACATTTTGGTCTTCTGAGGCAGAACATCGCCTCAACACGTTTGAGGGAGATTCACATAAACAGAGAATGATCAAAAGTCTGCAACGTTTGCAAAAATCATTTCATATTTTAACTTATTTCAAATCAGCAAAAATATGAAAAGGACATATTAAAATCAGTAAAATCTATCAAATATAAATAAAATTCAGTTACTGAGCAAGTATATGAACACACATTGTCATAATTTGAGCTGTCAGGTCAGATTTTACAGGAAATGTCTGACATGTAATATGTATATCAATAAGTTACAAGAGGCTGTTCTTTATTGTGAATAAATCACTAACCTCGAGTACCTTATTGCTTGTATAAAACGGTTACCACACAATGCAAATAATAAAGGGACAGTTCACACAAAAATGAAAAATCGCTCACCATTTACTCATCCTCTAGTTGTTTCATTTACGAGTGCGAAGTAGTGATGTCAATGTCAAAATCTCACTGTACGATTATACCTCGGTATAAAAGTCCACTGTACAATATTTATTGCAATATTTTAAATGACAATATCAAATAAAATAATTGCACTAGATGGACCTTGCCAAAGGTAATATCTATTATGTTTTCTAACATTCTCTATGTTAGTCCCAGAAGACATATTGTTTTCATATAGTCATGTGACCACGATGATATTGAGACAATTTTGCTATTGCGATAACACAATAATGATAATATTGTTACATCCCTAGTGCGTAGTAATACCACCCTTTGTCCAAAATCACCTACTTCCATAATATATGGCAGGCGAAAATCTGAATAAGTCATTAATAGTATGTCCGAAACCGCATAATCCCCCCAAAAAACAGTAGGTTTTATTGTAGCAGACCTACATACTGAAGGTCTGGAAACGCGTACTTTTTCAATCAGACGGCTTTATGTTATCTGTCGGCACACCACATCCTTAAACTACTTATCCACGTAGTTGTGGATATAACTCGATATATAGAGCTTAAATACTTTGTCCCGCTTGCTTGTTGGAGACCAGGCATCAACAATGCGGTGGACATCGCTAATGCTAATATTTGGCAGAGCTTTAAGACATCTTGCAAACTTTGACATTTTGTGTGGTGCGAGAGCAAACCGGAAACTGACATCCCGACTTCTGGCAACAGCGGAAGTTCTTCGCTACGCTTGCGCACGTAGTCTTTTTAACGGTTGATAGGAGGTACTTATTCAAATTCAGTACGTACTGTCACAGTATGCGATTTTGGATGCAGCTTTAGAACCATTCAGTTAAGTGGTGAATAAAGCACAGCTATCGACCAATCAGAATCAAGGACTGAAACTAAATAAATATGTAAATGAATGTTTAAAACAATTTTCTTTTTCAAAATGAGGTGGCAATAAAGAAGCAAAAGTAACATATTGCAGCTTAATAAAATGTACTTCTCTGGTGACGCGCAATACTGACTTAACAAACATTCCTCCATTCCACAATTTCTACAGCTGCTATTTTGAACGTTTCCATTTTTTTCACGTACATTCTGTCTTCTCCTTTATACACAGTATATCTCAGGAAGTGTTATCATAGGGTGCATTCTCCCTTTCAAACGGCTGGACAGAACTAGACAACTATGATTCATCTGTCGAGTGCTCAAACAGACAAAAATAACACCCATCCCTAATGCAAACGCAAAAATCCCCAAAAGAAAAGACTGCTGTCCACTGGCACACTTCCTGTGATCCGGACACAAAATATTTCATCAGTACAAAACTGTGAGAGTGTTTGACGGGGGATAAGTTTGGCTGAAGGGTCTGGGTGCTACAGACTGATGGAGGGGTAAGAGAAGGGGGGGTTCTGGGGCTGGAAGCTTCTTTGAAGTGCTGAAACAGATCAATGAGCCAAGGACGGGCTTTGATGGCGAGAGAGATCAGCGAACAGATAGCTCGACGAAGCCTTGTTAGCATGACGAAGAGCAAGCCGGGGTTTGCGACAGGCGACTTATCGCATTTGCATGTTTCATGCTGAGCTTTTGCCGAAAGAGTCCAAGAAGCGCAACATTCCCTCAGTTGTGTGTAATTACAGCAGGTAGGTGACCTCAGAGGCACCGGGGACTCGCAACACTGCAGAGTTTACCGTGAGAGAATGGGAGACTGTCTCGCCTGGCAACCGCATCCCGTAAACTGCACCACACTTTCTAAACTGCATAGCAACCACTTAACAGAGACAGACACAAAAATGCACTGCAGTGAGGTGGGTGGGGGAGTGAAGACGCGGGAAGAGAAACAGAAAGTGGAAGGTAAGACAGAGACAACAACAATATTTGGAATTTGATAATCGAAAGGAGTCAATATTAAATTATTATTAAATATTAATATTAAAAATAATTATGTTTTGGATGGCAGTACATAAAGCTTCTAAACAGGGTGTCTGCCTAATGCTGGGTTCATACCAAACTCGAACAATCACGCTCCAAGCTCTTTATTACTTGCGGGAAAAGTTTGTTATATTCGCGTGAGTGATGCGATCGGACAAATATTTTCAACTTGTGCGAAATATGAGATTGACGAACGGAAAATCTTTTTACACTTTTCATAACACAGCGATGACGTTGTTTGAGTCGTTGTTTTTTAATCTGATTCTGCAATGCGTGCATCTGTCACTAAATCAGACCCCCGCATCACGTGCTCACATATATACACAGCGCGCACAGTGGTGCAGTGTTTACAGACGTTTTTCTTCAGAAAGGGATAGCGACGAGCGTCATTAAGGATAAACCTTAACTTTAAGAAAGTGGAGTCTAAAAATGTCTCTCTGTATCTTTTCCGTTGAATGAGCGGCTGAACCCTACATTGTAAGTGAATTAATTAATGATTACAAGCACCTGTCACTGTTACTGACTGGACATATGATTATAAACATTTGTCGGTAATTATTATTTTATGTTTGACAACAGAAACATTAAATATGTAAACGACTTCAACTTTATTGGGTATTCAGTTGTATTAAAACACAGTAAGGTGCCGTTCAGATAGAACACGTTTTTCCATTCCAATGCGCTACTTTTCCATTGTTTTCTATGTAAACACAAGTTTGACGGACGTGCATGACCGTTACGCTTGCTCCTTTTGAAGGGCTGCGTTTTTAAGATGCCGTCAAGTAAAAAAAAAATTTTTTACATGCAGCGTGTCTCGTCAATGTCGGTTCAAAAAGCAAACCAATCGGAAGAATTTGGAGGTGGGGCAAGCGTTGCAAGCTTGTTTACAGTAGCAAGTTGGCATGACAACTGTTTTATTTGACGGCAACATGGCGGAGGAGGCGTTCTAGGCTGCGCTTTTTAAAAAACATATCTGAGACGCGTTCTGTCTGATTGGCCCCTAAGTTCAGAGAGTAAACGCAAGTACATAGCGATGATGTCACGAACATGCTAATTAGCACATAATATCACCTTGCACCATAGTGACGGGTAAAAATGTATTATGACCAATTTTTTACAAGCTAATGAAAAAGTATATTTTTCATAAGAATTTTGACCTCAAAACATTAACAGAGACAAGTGCAAGGTTTCTGAAATTAATACATGAACATATGAAATCAAATATTTTAAAATAGTGACATAATTAAATTTTTTGGGTGAACTATCACTTTAATGCAGCGTTTCTCAACAAGGGGGCTGTGGCCAACAAGGGGGCCCCAGCTGACTTCAAAGGGGCCTCAGGAAGGCTAAAATGAGCACTGAAATATTTGTATTTGTCAATTTTTTTTATATATAAACAATTTTCCAGTTATCAAAATCTTTATTTTTTTCAAGTTATGAGCTTTTGTGAGAGGGAGGGGGCCTTTGAATTTTGATGAATACAATGGGGGGTCTTGGAGACAAAAAGGTTGAGAACCGCTGCTTTAATGGCTGTAAAAGGCACGTTGTCTGAACTTTGAGAGCCATCGCAAACAAAAGCTGTTTCTGAAAATGACGACAATACTGAATCCTCCTGGAACTTTTCCATTAACCTCTCCTTCAGAACGGTGACTCAAGAGTGCCTTTATGTGAGAGTGTCACCCAGATCCAATTCAGCCCGCCTCCTTGTCTAGCATCCCCAGCGTCCCCTCCTAGACTGTAACAGGAGGGTAATTTACTGTAAATGATTCAATAGCCTCTTTTTGCAATGTCACAAAATCATATTTCTATGACGACCGGGTACCGACACATGGTATGTCCCTGCCATTAAGAGGTTCTCTTGCACGTGCCTCTGGGGAAACGGATGGCAATATAGGTCGGCCTTATTAGATCAGCGCAATAAAAGAGAGGCACTTCGGACGTACCTGTTGTAGTTCTACGGGAGAGCAAATAAAGAGAGCGTATTATGGGAGCTTTTTGAAGAGGTTAGCATAAAAATTAGCAGATATGCTTAAAATCCTGAGGCCAGAAAAAGAGAACCGAACCGGGAGCTATTAGATGCAAAAATGCTCTATTAATAAAGCTGTAGCATAACAGTGATTCAAGTAAGGTGCCATTCCATCAAACTGATCTGATTCATTCAGATTCATTTACGTCTCAAAATCTGATTCATTCAGATTTATTCAGTTATGAACTGCCACTTCCAGCAGTGCAGTAACACAGTACCGTAACCTACACATTCACACACTCAATAATACACGACTACTGTGCCATTATTGCAGAGAGGACTGAGTTAAAGTCCTTTCTTAAGCGGATCAGAGAACAGGAGCACACGCACACACAACTGCCTCAAGATGAGCCTCACTTCTGGGGATTATGTAAGAAGTGGCATGGGCATCCTCAGGCAACGTCCATGTGTACGAATGTGTATGCGTGTTGGGCACTGTTCTACATGCACATGAAAAACAAAACAAGTAACAAACTGAAAATGCTTAAGCCAGGTGACAGCTAGCATATTTCCTATCTGTGATGTAATCAGCAACAGTTGATCTATATTCAGTTCAGTATAGTTCATCTGAATTAAGGTTTTTCACTACACAATGATCACGGCCAAAAGAATTCACAATATCTACATAAAACACAATATCTACAGTTTTTTAAATGATAGTCAAAATCCTCAGTCATTTTGTTTGGTTTGTCTTGTCTTTACAGCTAATGAATTCCAACTCAAGAGTTTGTAGTCATTTTCACGTTTAAGAAAAATAGCCGCAAAATTACTTATGTATGATATTATCATACAATAATGGTTAATTGTTTGAGAGAAATGTTTCTCATTATCTTAAAAAAATATATCTGAAGGTGTGTGCTTAAATATAATATAATATATTTAATATATAAATATAATTTTATTTCATTAAAAAATGTTTTTGAAATCGATGACATTGACCGAATAATAAAGAAAGAGCAGCCAATAAGAACTCAGAATAGATGGGGCGTCTTTTAATATTGTTTAAAAAGGATCTCAGTATGAGACCTCAAGAAGCTGCTTCATAAAATGACAAGAAAACAAACATTCAGCAAATTCAAAGCAAACGGTGAACTACAGCGAAAATGATAAACATAACAACTCCTATAGTTCCCTTTGTTTTATTTCACAATTCTGAAAAGTTTATTGTTACTCTAAAATGTGGAATAAATAAGAATCAGTAAATAAATGTTCTAAAACTTTTGACCGGTGGTGTATGTGTAAAATTAACATAAACAATAATCATAGTTTCTAATCATGGTTATTGTCAATAATGGTATGGTGGAACACCCCTAATCTGAATATAAGGCTGAAATATACCACAATCCTACTGTATGTGTACATCTAAGAAAAAATTATACTCTAAAAACGAAATTAGGAAATAAAAATAGTATATACATGTCTATTTCTTTTTTTCTTAGTATGCCTTTATTCATGACGAGAAATAAGCTTTGCAGCCATTAAGTATTTCCAAGGTCAAGGTCAAACCTAACTCAAATTTGTTTTAGATCATCACATCAAAAAGTCAGTCTGTAAGCACTTAAGCAAGTATCCTTACACCAAAACACTGCCTGTTAAGTCAACGAACGAGGTGTCAGGAAAACTACATTAGGGTTGAACAGAGCCACCATATCTTTGTTTGACATTTTATTCAAGTGTGCTCCGAACAAGCCTCTCTCCAAAACATGCTACTCATAATGGGCACGAGGCGTGATCATTGTGACATACATCTTTCAAAATAAACACCCTTCATTAAATTTGAAGAGGCGAATCATCATCATTATGAACCAAATGATAAGACTCATAGTTGGTTGTAGTCTGAATTACAGTCATTACGACTGTTAGCAATCAGCGCCGGAGAAAGATCGCATTTGCGCATAGCAGTCAATAACATCACAGACAGTCGAGGAAGTTGAAATCCTCATGAGAGAACTTAAAATGTATCCTCACACCACTTTCTGTGTGTGTGTGCGTGTAAGGTTGATCAATAGATCTGCGTGTGAGGTGCACAGTCTTCGTTCCCGCAAGGTAGTTGAATTATGAGCGTGTCATTCTCACCCCACCTTGCGTGAAAATACAATTCACAGGACAGGGACCACCCAAAACAGCATTAGTCACAACCCATCAGTGAATTATTAAAATGAGACGAAAAATATTATGCAAGTAACCATTTTTAGAAAATTGGGTTTTATTGCCCATTTTGGATGTTAAATGTTTAATTTCCAACTTAATATTCAGACAAAACTGCAGCTATTGTAGGTTGTTGGTCACCGATTGTATCAAATATCATACATTTATCCTGATATAAAATATGACTTCAGCCATTGGTTGGACAAACATACAGTATTTTTCTAATCACAGACGAGTGTAGCATTCGTCAAACCTATTTAAACACAATTACTGTTCAAGTCGGTTTGGTGACGTAAGCGACACAGAAATTACACACTTGAGTTTAATTGCTAAAGCTAAAGGTCATGCTAATTCCTACCAGTGACCGCTGGAACAGATCGTGAGCACTCAGCTTCAGAGAAACTACTTAATGTCAAACATGTCATGTGGGTTTTTTCTCTCGTCTTTGGTCTTTTAACATGCGGGTGTCGTGTCACTTTGGGGAAGCTCCGGTCTGAAGTGAGCTGTGGGAAGCAGAATGCTTTTGGGATCGCTGTGCATTTACCCGCTGGCCTGAGACTGAAGATTCTCCTCTCCCTCCTACCGCTCTAATCTTCTTGATGATTTTGCCAGGATTCTGTCATTCTGCTCTCTTGATCTGCCACTTTCAGTCAATCTCAAGTAGAGAAAAGTTTACACAACAGCAAAGACAGATCTGCATGGTGCTTCGCAGCAAGAAATACACAACACGGCCTGTTTTCGTCTTCCGATGTGGTGCACTGAGTTTGGTATAGCAGTTATAAAAGAAAGCGTAACTTAGCAATTTGCAAAACGATCTACACAATGCACAGCATTAACAAACCTAGCTATTTCAACTCAATATGCTTGATATTGACCACAGGCCAAAGTCATTTACAAAAACCATCTTAATCTACATCAGTTTACCCCATCCAGGTCAATCACAAGATTCCTTTGTACTCCTGTTTCACTGCCGATAGCTCAAGATGAGACGGAGGAAAATGAGGTTGCACTAATCAAAAATTTGAGTCTCTCTGGGAGATTCCCATTCGCCTTCATTTCGCCGTTTATCTGATCACAGTCGCTCAAAGAGGCTAAATATCACACATCTCCCCAGACGGCGAAGGTGATTTGTTTCTCGTAAGGCTTTGCTCTCGAGAGGCGCGTGCATCAACCTTTTACCGTCATTGTACAACGTCTGACAGAGGCGGAGTCAGGTAAGCTCTTCCCACCTGATTGATGGCAAATGATTGTGTTGCGATCGCAGAAGAGATCAATTCAATTAGAGCCGCAATCACTGCAAAAAGTAATGTCGTGCTCCTGTGTGTATGAATGAACAAGGGATTGCAAACCGAAGCCCATCTTTCTGAATAACACAGTGTGAATGGAAGTTTTGATTAGACAGGAACTTCGCCCTCTCTTAGGTGGGAACACACATCTTCAGTGAAATTAATAACTGAATTCAAAGACTCCGTCCTAAGGGTAATGTGCCATACTGATCCTAATCCCAATCCAGTAACAATAAACACCCCTTTATGAAAGACTTATAAGGGTCCTGACTGACATGCCATGACAGCGGATCATCTCAAAATTGAAATCACATTTATGAGAGACATACACTTGCAAACAGTGGGTTTTTGCGCACATCAGTAAAGCTCTGGATTTGTCACGACAGCGACAATAAAGACCAACACGCACCACTGACAGTCTATCGGATAAAAAACAGCTGGTAAAGAAATCCAAATACTTACTGATTGAATCACCGCGCACCTGAAACAAACACACGCAATCAACTTTCCATTGAACAGCATAAAGGATACAATCGTAAAGCTCCGTTCTGAGTCCCAATGGCCAGGATTTTCTGAACAGGGTCGAATGCCATAGAGGACGGTTGATAGGGAAAGCCATGGCGCACCGTCTGGAGATCAGATCAAAGAGACTTAAAAGGAGCATGCAATGCAAAGATGCAAAATGTGTCAGAACTGCCAATACATACAGGTTATTGAATGGGCAGTTTATAGATTTTTACACTTCATTTCACTTTAGTCTTGAATAGTCCGTTATGTGATTTGACTGTATATTATTTTTTATGTTGCAAAACATAAGAGATGTTTAACATAGCAAATTAAAATTTTAAAGAGAGTGGCCATGTATGAAATCTTTTCACGGCAACATATCCAACTAATGCACAACCAAAATCTCATTATGTCTGGCACCTTTGAACATTTCTTTACAATCCCGATGTCCCACAGTTAGATAAAACATCAGAAAGTGAGAGTAGAGACTTCGCTGCATTGTATCCAGACAGTGGCTGGCTGCAGTTTCACAGCTCTGGCCTCTGCTCAACAGCTGTCATCGCGCGCTTAAGGGCTGTGCTTTAAACCCGTGTGACGTCGCCACACAGACAGCATTTCTGGGCAATAAAGGCGGCCCTACGATGCTATCTAGATAGGCAGCTCACTAGGTGTTGAGCACCGGGCCTCCGTCTCTGTTTGTTTAGTGGCTAAGCGCGTTACGTAAGCGACGCGCGCGGGGACTGGTAGGCTACCTGTCGATGAGACAAGCTTCCTTCCATCGCGCACGTTTATTCTCCTCTTTTGGCAACTATGAATTAAATATTAACCCAACACAGCACTGTCATGTTTGCATGCGTATATCAATAAGGATCAAAGCCTGTGTGTAAGCACTTGTATAAATGATCGTAAATTATTAATCCTAGGAGAAAGTGGTATCGTGGTAAAAAGTGTTTCGAACGGCGTGTCAGCATTTTCCTAAAAATAAACACGTGTTCGTGTTAGTTGGTGAAGTTCAGGGACTATTTAGATCTTGACATATAAACCTCATTACATGACATAATCTTTTTTGGTATTAAATACGACGTGTGTGTGCAAATATGACCGACGTAAACGAGAGAAACGGATTGCAATACTCCGGCGTGCCGTTCTTTTTGTGTGCGCTCGCGTGTGGTTTTCTAATGTAACATCACGTTCAGTCGAGGCTTTGCGTGCGCGTGATGGAGAAGAGAGGAGCGGACAGATAACGCATTTCTCGCTGGGAACGATTCACTTCGTCCACTGTACAGTCAGATCTACACCACGAAGGGCAAGTCAACCCATTACACTTCAACAAGGCCCATTCATAACTGTGACTGTTTCGCAGGACACAGTGGCCGCGTCTCAAAACCAAGCGACGTGCCTAGTGCCCAGCCATAATCTCGGTCACCTGGTGACCAAAATGCAGTTGGGGGTGTGCAGCTCATATTGTCATTTTGGGTCAAATGAAAATACTCAAGACTGCAAATTGCGTGTTAATCCCAGCACAGTAGATTATGCAAGAAGCGGGTTGTTTATCCCCCCTCCCTCTCCGCAAGCATCACAGCTTCATTCTAAGCCCACATGATTCCGTAAAATACAGTCAAAGTAGCAGTTTTTTACAATCAATGCTGCAAAGGGGAAGAAATTTGAATCGAGCGTTGGAAGAGATTGGCAACAAAAGCGTTTCGTGTTGGCTACAAACAGATCCATCACGCATGAATATTTTACGCATTTGTGCGCATTTTCGAAAAAGAGAGTCAGCTCTTTTAACGCACGCACCTGACACACAGCTTGTGTAAAATCATATTGTGTGTGTATTTGAGGCAACAGATTATGACAGAATAGTGTGCGGATTTAACGTATAGCCTTAGTGCGGATTTAACGTGTAGCCTATGCACAAGACTCCACCGGTGCGTAATGGGAATTATGGAGCTCTTTGTGAGATGCATTACAAAATAAGAAATAATGTATAGCACTAGATTGCCTTGTAATACAAAACACGAATGCGCAAATGTAATATTAGGCTACATAGTATATTTCGCATCTGCCTACCTGAAAAGACAAACGTTATTTTAAGTCTTTGTGTACAGTAAAAAAAGAGCATGCACCAAGCATCACTTGTATGAAGTATAGTACCAAAAAAACATGAAGTGATGTTGCATGACGTGGAGATACATCGTTACTTGAGAGCTTTCTCACCTTACAGAGCTGAAAGTGTTCAGACTGGATCGTCTCCGGGATGAGATCGTTCTCCTTTGCCCCGGGCTGTGGGGACTGAGAGGGAGACGACACGGACGACAAACCGTCCAGCACCTTACGGATATTAAACTTCTTCATTTTCCCCCGGTGCGAGTGAAACGGAGGGGACGCAGCACCCGAGTCGAGATCACCCGTGAAAGATGAGGGGAACAACCGCTCTCGCTCGTTATTGCAGCACGTCTCTTTTACAGCTCACATTTTAGAGAGTGTTTTTCACCGTATCCTCCATGGCTGGTGTCTGGGCTGCCACCGTCGTGGGTTGTGAAGGTTGAAAGTTTTTTTCTTTTTTGCGTGAGCGTTTGTGGGGTGTCCGTATAAGCTTTTCTGACTCGGCGTCCCGCTGCGTCTCCAATTCCCTCTCTCCCTCCCCTTCTCCACTCAAAGCGGAAACATCGCTGCAGCGCCGCGCGTGCGCACTTCAGACTTCGAAGCCGCCTTTCAAACCCCTTTTTCAGTGACCAGGCAAATACGACTTGCTGTTGAGTGAGCTGGCGTCAAATTGCAGAAACGGGGGCGGGTCTCTGCACCTGGAGCCGCAGGGATATGGGATGGAAAGCGCATCCGCCCATCTGAACCATCACATAGGCTACAGTCATAATATAGCTACAACAATGCGCTCTATAATCTTGATGTGATACATACTACAGAAATGATTTGTCTCTGTCTCTGGTGGTAAACGACTCAGACATCTGTATTTGTTTACACAACACCAAATGTACTATTTGTGACAATATTATGGGTGGGTGGGGACTTGGTACCGCGATAAGACTTATTTCTTTATCAGAAAACGTGTCCTATCATGCAGCTACTCAACAGAAAGGCCTATACTAGACAACCAAACACAATAAGATATGTCAGGCTAATTACAAATTACAATATCAAATGAATATCAAATTCATATATTATCTCATATTCGCCCACTTTTAGTTCTTTAAAAAATATTAAATGAATCCACCACTTGTAACAAATGATGAATTAAAAACTCCACAATTATGAGGAAAGAATCATTAAAGTAGGCCACACCATATTTTTTGTAATATAATTTACAACATTTTTAGGGAGACGGGTTTGCAAATGCATATTAAGACCGAGTCCGATTCTGAATTCTGTTAAAGGGATAGTTCACAAGGGAAAATAAACAAGTCTGACATTATTTATTCATCATCATGGGGCAAATGTTGTTTGGTTTTCAACGTTCTTCATCTTCTTTTGTGTTCTGCAGAAGAAAGAAAGTCATACAGGTTTGTAATGACGTGACTGAATGACAGATTGAATGACTGATTGAATGAACTTTCCTTTAAATAGAAATATATGTAATTTGCATAAGGGGATAAAAATACAGCACACATATTAAGACATTCAGCAAGGTTTGGAATAGATCTCTTTGATTCTTAATCCTTTTATAATGCAGTGATGGAGATGATAGAGATAAGACAATGAATTTCCTTATCAAGCCCTGGAAGAGACTGAAGAGACCCTTATAAGGTACGGGCCGTCCTCATACGTACGAAACGCTGACCAATCACCCGCTGCCCCGCGCATACACACTGACCACTCCATAAAACCACAGACTGCCTGGAACATCAATGACTTTGTTTCTCGTTTATTTTCCTGCCTTTTATTCATGATATTAAAGAGGAAGAGGGGTTGGGCATTAAGTGGCTTGCTGTTTGCATTAATAGGATGTTTCTGTTTGTAGGCTTTGATTAGGCCCTCCCATTGATGCACGTTTGTATTGTTCCCTAAGGAAGGGCCAAAGTTTACAGAAGCACGACTAGAGCAAGGTGCTCCCTCGCTGACGTGTTTTTCCTCCGAGCAGCTGTGAATAACCACAGAGAAAAGATATTCATTAGTCGTTTTTTAGTTACCATAGTTTATTACACTTAGATGTGTATTAAGTAGGCTTCTAAAAAGGGTCAAATTATCCTTGAAATTTCTAAAACATTGATCAATTTGCTCCAATCCTGCATGACGTTTGCTTTTCTCGATGAAACACTAAAAAAATTCATTTCTCCCCATCTAATGAATATTAACCTGATTATAAAGTGACACAGGTAATGAAAATCATTTCTCTGTAGATGCCGCGTGCAACAGATGATGTCATCTGCTCGTCCAATCTAATAAAAGTCCCTTTACCCTTGGCATGTTTAGTCCCGCCCCTTTATTTTAATCGTGCACCTATTTTACACAAGCTGATGATGATAACACTTCGATTGTGTGCTTTATTTTATAATCAGAAGACCAAGCATGTCATTATTATTTTGTTTTGATGACCTTCCAACAGGTTATGAATAATTCATGAGTTGAAACAATATGCAAATATCTGTCTGGTGATTGAACCTATGATTTAAACTGAGGGAAATGTAAAGTGTTTAATATTGAAGCGTCTTATAGAGACCAGTGTATTACGATTAATCCAAATGGATCATACAAGGCTTTACAGGGACATCATTATTATGAGTACAACAAGAAAAAAACGAGGCACTTACTGTATACAGTTTGTTTCAATGTGTTTGTCCCAGTAAGGTAGATCTTGTAAAAAGTATACAGTGAGGTAAAATGTTTCTTTGTGGATGTCTGGGGACATATTTATTTGGAAATACAAGAGTTAGGATGTAGGTTGGATTTTACTGATTATAATTAGCTTTATATTAAATATAAATAAATAATGCGTAATAATCAACAGATGCGATTAGACACCCATCAAGAATTCTCACCACATACACAGACACAACTCTCTGTGATGTCTTAAGGCTACTGGCTATGATACAAACAGCCATGGGTTTAGCTTTATAAATGTTAGAGGCATAATGAAATACAGAACGACAAAGAAATTATTTTAAAAAAAATGACATGCTTTGGTCTGTTAAAGGTCACTTGCTCAGATATTCAATAAATCCATTTATTTCTTGTGAAATGTTTCTGCTGTGAGGCAGAAAGGCAAACTTAAACCTGAAGAAAATGTAAGTCACAGAAGATTTGCTTTAGACTTGCAGTTGACTGGAGACATGGACTGTAAATTAGGGAGTTGTGAAGAACACAATTCTTTAGGTCAGTATACTAAAAAACAAAAAAAAAGTGCTTTATAAAGACAATAAAATGCATTTTTTTCATGCATATTCTTCTCGTGTCAAACAAAATAAATAACTAATACAAATTATTAAAGATGAGATTCAAGTAATTCAAGCTTTGATTCCTTATAAACTTTCCATTAGATATTAATCTAAGCATTTACTTGCAAAAACAGATACTTATTCTTGAACCCATGTGACAGTTTGGGAGGGGGGAGATAGTTGGAAATCTTCACATTTCATTGCCATCAACTAGACGGATCAAATAACATCTTAGTGTTCAATGCGCATGACATGTGACAATGACTTACTCTGATGAAAGTGACAACCTCACGCTCTCTTCCCATTTCTGAAGTTTCTCTAAGACAGTGAAAGGTTTAATAGTGTCTGGCTATACCTCTAAGCCAGTAACATGCTTCCACTCAGACTGAGAAAGCATGCAGACAGATGACATCAGGGTCAGCTGAGGAGAATCTGTTAATCACAGTGAACAGTAGGGGTCACCAAACAGTCGTAAGCGAAGCGGAGATGCTATCAGCGGTGTACTGTATGCAATTCAAATACGCTTTATATGAAAATACAAATGTTACATTTTTAAACAGTACAGGTGATCCCGTGTATATTTGTAATATATTTGTTTTCACTGTATATCATACACTACTGTCTTTGGTGTTAAATGATAAACAGAATTTCACTATTAGATTTCCTGAGGCTCAGTGGTTAGAGCATGGCACTAGCAGCCAAGTTCATGGGTTCGATCCCAGGGGATTGCATATAGTCAGAAACAAATGTATAATTCAATGCAATGTAAGTCGCTTTATTTATGCATTTGGCAAACGCTTTTATCCAAAGCGACTTACAAAGTAGGGTAAAACAGTTATGAAACCCTTTAATTCAGGTGTTGTCTGTGCTATCTGATTCTGTACAGGATATCACATCATAATAGAATATAATACTTTATTTGTCACTGTACTAGTACAATGGAATTGGATGCAAAAACCTTCGATGAAAAACAGAACATAATAGATAAGTAGTAATGGGGGAGTATTCAGTTACACATTCGTCATATTTGTCATATTTTCACAAAAATTGCAAGATCCCCTTGAAATTGCACATGAATTATAACAGATATTGCACTCTGAAAGTTCATTTTTTTATATGGCAGCATTTAAAGCGATGATAGCCTTGTCTTAACGTACATCATTTGTCTGGATGATGCGCAATTCCAAATGGGGATTCTGCTTGATCACAGCTATCTTAACACCATCACTTTTCCATTACATAAACAGCAGAAATTCACCTTATTAACCATTACCTCAATTGTTATTCAACAGGCTCAAGTATATTTGCGACATAACACAAATTATCATGTGATATAATCTATAATGTAATAATTACCATTTCTTATTTTGTGTAAGGTGTTCTGTAAAACTCTGCATCTCTTTCATTGACACTTCAATGTGTGTAAGGATAAAGAAACATCTGCCAACACGATTAAAATAACATTTGTCACTATTACTATGGACACACTGTGATAAATGTAAATAACCGAGGCCTTTCAAACGTATAGAAAAATGTCACTGCACAACACTACAATCAGTACTCTTGGGGCTCTCTTGATGTCCCCTGAGGCCTAATATGAGTCATTAATGGCTCTTTCATAGTTCGGTGTGGGTGGGTGGCACTCATGGATAACTAGAATTAAATCCTGCACTTTACACGAGCCTCATACCTCATACTGAGCTGAATCTGCCGCGATGCAAAGATATTTTTTTTCGTGTATGTGTGTAAGTTCTGACCATGGCTTAGTGTTTTATCTCCCTCGTATGATTTCTGGGGTTATGAAGGTGGCTTAAGTCGGATGTGAAGTGACAGACCCCAGACTGAAGAGTCGGGAAACACATGCACACACGCTTTCCCGTCCCAACACACAGAGACGCAAACACCCAATCTTTTTCTGTTTTTCTATGCTTTAGGGATGAGAAAATAGCTGGGCAGAGAAAACAAGGACAGAGAGAGAGATTTAACCTTAATTATCCTTATGAGCCGAGGCATCTTCAGAGCAGATGTGAGTAATGCTCTAACTGTCCACTGAAATGGAAGAATATATCCTGGAGCAGGCCTTCCAAATAACACAGAGAATATACTCGAAAAAAAAAGAATGTCTGACAGGACAGACTGCAACCAACTGAGGTCATTCACTCCGTATGGATAGCTGCAATGTAACTGCATTAAACATTCTGACACAATCCAGTATAGGTTGATGATGTAAATAAAACAATAGAAATATCAGTCTAATTGTGTATACATAATTTAATGACATTGTATCTGGCAAGTTAAGAATGGGGCTCACATTTTAAGCATTAATGCTGTAAACTCATACTGACAGATTTTCTACTACGACAGAACATCAAATAGCAGACTGCAATCTGCTTGAACATTGATAACACTTTAAGCTTGAACTTTTAACTGTAAAGATGCAATCTGTTTTGGTTAAAAATGAAAAAGTTACCATTGAACAAGTAAATAAACAATCAGTGTCTCCTTCCCTTACCCCGATTTACAAGGATAATCTTATATTAACAATTTATCATTCAAATTTTCAGGTTGTATTGTGCAGGAAATGTCAGTTGTTTATGTCAAATCATGTTTTAAACAAATACCTGGAGGAAGTAATCAATTATTTTAAAAGTTAAATTGTATTCCATATATATCTGTAAAATCACAGTGGATTATTAAGAGCTAGTAAAATTCTGACAGTAACACATTAAATATTTCTACTGAAAAGATGATAACAATTTAATTGAATTGATAAAAACTGACAACACTCGGTGTTGTAAAGTTTTGACCGATCAGCTCACTTCCTTTTGCCTCCACTCTTACGTGCACCTGGCTGGATTTGTGGGGGGTTCTTCTCTAGCTCCACCTGTTCGGCTGCCTCCACGGACACCTCTTCTTTCTTCTTATGAGACTGCTCCTCCAAGACACGGGAACGGTACGCATCACGAGCCTGAAGCATCTTTTGGCGATATTCATCCATAGCGTCCTTTAGCACAAACTCAACGGCATTAAGAACAATCATTGCTCAAATAATTAAAAGTCAGTAAACCAGTGCAATAACAGCATCAACACATCACAAACCTGAAAACCAATGTAAGTCTCCAGCTGACGTTTCATCATATCCCTTCGTGCACTTTTTTCCAGTTTGCGTTGTTCCAGAATGTTGTCCCAGATCAGGCGGAAGCTTTGGAACTTCTCAGAACGTTCCCTTCTCTGTTCTTCCTCAAGCACTTCATCTTTTAGACGAGGCTGAGGCAAAGACTTCCTGCACGCGTGAAACATTGAGTTTCAAGTATTTATTTGTCACATACTGTAACACACTATGATATATATTGAAATGCTCTGCACCACATTCTGTACATAGTGCGCAGTAAAAAATTATATACACAGAATACAGAATTATTTTTGTATGAGAATAAAAAGAAAAAGAAATGCGGAAAAAAATGAAACAAATCAAATTTAGAAAGTAAAAAACTAGAACAAAAACAGTATTTATATGTAAAGTATTATGTATGTGCATAAATACACATGTGGACGTGAATATTGAGATTCATAATAGACACATTATGATGAACTGGCAAAATGTGCAATATGCATTGCATGTGAGAAAGATTGAAACATTATATGAAATTATAATTTGTTTTTGAATGTCGTTTATTGATATGCTTGGAAGACACATGTTTAACAGATGTGTGTGATATACCTGATAAATGGTGTATAATCAATGTCAATTCTGTTCTGTTTAAGAGCACTGATCTCACCACTCTGTTGGGACTGAGGTGTGCCTACACAAACAGAGACCAACCATTCATATACCCATGCCTTAAACATACCCATACCCCTGTATGAAAATAAAATCATGAGAATTCCCATTTGATTCCATTTTGCACCTGAAAGCCTACAAACACAATCCATAACAAGCCTAATTTACATACAAAGAAGCCATTTGTGGTAAAAATAACTTCCCAGCACATCACTATTTAGAGCATTTAACACTCATTTACACTGGATTGCAGGTGGTTAGTGAATAAGATGTTGTTGTTTTTTGCATAAAAGCAGAGCATGTGTTTAGTACGCCCTCCTGAGTGTTTGTATGTTTGTGTGTAACCTGTCTCAGCTGTGGTCGGTTCCTCCGCGTCTTTGAGATAGCGCAGACGGTCTGATGAGCCTTCAGGACAAATCAAAATCAGGTACAGATAAGAGCGCTTGTGCTCACGGAGCACATGTACCTTTGCAGAGGATCATGCTGTGATACCTTTGCTGCTCTGCCGGGCTCAGCACTTTCCCAGGCCAGTTTCATCGCTCTGATCTCCTCCAGTCTCTCTGTGTCTTTCTTTACTTCTATATTCCCGGCCTCACTTTGATCGCTCACTACACGCATGGTCCAGTGGGGCTTAGTCGTGTCCAAACTCTGCACACACACATACATGCAGGTATTTACAGTAGCTTTAAAATAGTTATTGTGTTATATTGTGCGCGTATATCCACCGTTAGGAGGTTTGTGTAGCATCTTAAACCATGTCTGAAAATGTAAACAATTCAAGCAATTAAAAGTATTTTTTATATAGAATGCAGATGATTGCCTTAAATATAAACTGGGTTTTAACACACACACACACACACACACACACACACACAGACACTGACTTGGCCCATGGTGAAGCTTGACTTGGATGTTAGTTTATCTTTGTCCTTCTCTCGTTCCTTGGCCTTTTGTGTTGATTTAGGAGCAGATTTCTGGCTGTCTCTGTTTTGTTGTTCTGTACCAACAGAGGCAGACGTGCCGTCCAAAATATCTCCAAACACTGCCAATGTCAAAGACAGAGACAAAAGTGAAATTAAGTCTTCAATGAAAAGTGAGGCAAATATTTTTCACCAAACCTAAATGCCAAAACACACAGTATGCACATCCCCTTTAATATAAGCATTGGAAGTTACATTTAGTCATTTAGCAGACGCTTTTATCCAAAGCGACTTACAGAGAGTTCAGGGCGATATGTCATGCGGGAGCAATAATACAATAGCTGCTAATACAAAGTTACGTGTTTCAACAAAAGCTAGACCACTACCTGTTAGAGAAAGAGAGAGGGTTAGTTTTTTATTCATATGTCTGTCAAGTATTCCCAGAAGAGATGGGTTTAAAGTCATTTTTTGAGTGTTGTGAGAGATGGGAACTTCAGTGATGGGAAGTTAAATAAATAATAGAAAAAACAAATTCATCACATGTACACCCTCATTCTATACCTATATGACTTTATTTCTTCTGCACAACACAAAAGATGGTTGGTTTTGGTAACCAACATTGGTCTCCATTGTATGGACACAAAACCACTGAGACTACTCAAAATATCCTCTTTTGTGTTTCAAAATGGGTTTAGTGGCTAGTGGTCCCGCAATGACACATTTTCAAGTGTTTCACATCAAGGGTTTTGTTGCTGTTAGAACTGCATGCGTAGATGTATACCCTGCTAGATGGCAGTATTGCGCTATCAAAAGAACTGAATTGATAAAACCGCTAATCTCATTTACCTTCCACTGACTTTCTATAATGCCACAGCCTTCTGTACAGTTTACTTAGGGCACATACAGGATCCATAAGAACATCATCACAGCACCCTAATCCCTGATTTAATCTGAAGTCCAGCCTGCTCTGTGACAGGTCAGCGTGTTACCAGAATGTCACTACATATCAACTTCAGTCTATTTATCTCCACTCACAGTCTGACACTGAATCAATAAACCAGAAAGCCATTTCAGATACGTCTAAATACGGATTATCTATCGCTATATGTGCAGTCAACTATTCTTTAAATAACTGGGATATGTGATCATTATGTATGCATAATGAAGAGCATTCATCAGTTTGAGTTGAAATGCACCTTTGTCACATTTTACGTATAAACTACAAATGAATTAAATGTCTAGGTGTATTCAGAAAGTGTGCAATACTGTTTTCTTACAATACTGTACAATGGCTCGTCCTACAAAACAAAACTATGTTAGTGTGTGGACATACTGAGAACCCCAGAATCATTTGCAAATCCTGCACGAGACCATCTACACATATTGTGAGCAGTGAGCATGGGGGTCGTTTCAGTTGGCAACCCATAAGGCTTCCATACAGTGGGCTGATGGGCATTCAGCAGAGTTCAGTGCGCTGGTCTGGGTTCCCGTGTGTTTTATTGATCGGTGTATACTGGTGTATGTTACTGTTCTCAGGGTGGCTCCTGCTCCACCGGGAGCCACTCAACTGGGTTAACTCAATTCTCTCCCCTCCAGAAATATTTCCCAGGGCAACAGAGGCCAAGAGCCAACTTCATTTGACTTCCCATTGACCCATTAACAAAGGCCTATCTGGAAATGAAACGAGAGGCGTGACGCACATGCTTGTCAATGTAGATTCCAAGAATAGAGCTCCCACGTGGATATATATACGTACATACAGCATGTACGCTGACAGGTTACCACTTATTATAAGCTTAATGTGATAATTCACTCAAAACTTGTATAGAAGATAATTTGAGAAATTTCTCTCTGGTTTTGTGTCCATACGATGGGGGTCCATGGGGGCCAGTGTTGTTTGGTAACCAACATTCTTCAAAATATTTTATCTTGTGCTCTGCAGAAAAAAAAGTCAAACAGGTTTGGGGTGAGTAAATGATAAAAGTGTTGTTATTTTTGGGTGAACTATCCCTTTAACCCAACACGAGAAGACCTCACAATGTACAATACAATCCCACTTTTGATCAACAGCAACAAAATATGCTAAATGTTAACTTGTTTGATAGCAAATATGTACGAGAGTGCCACGTCTTATGAAATATACATAACGCGTCGTATGAATTAACAAGGAAAACAATTATTTTCAGAGGATCGGTATTACAAAAGAATCTTAATGTGATTACTGGACACAGGCCATCATACAAAGTAGCTCATCCGCATCAACCCTACTACCCGATCAAAATACACACACAACCAATAGACTGGCTCTCTCCCTCCTCATCTCCCTTTCCTCTATCCATCTCGATCCTTCACATTTCCATTTCTATGAGCTTGTTGCTTATTCATTTTTCTCTGCAAGATCAAGGTTATTCACAGCTCTTCCACTGAGCTGACCCACAGCAAATGACATTATGTCATCGGTCGAAGGCCAATGCAAATCACATTCTCCTATTTACCACAAGCAGATGAATTCAGCAGGCTTCCATTATGCTTGTGATGGCCAGCTCTCAAATAATGAAAGAAGCGCGGGTGGGATGGGAGTCAGCCCTTTCGGTTCGCTTCAGATTCAATGAGGAAACATGAGCATGGATTCAAATAGCACCTATCTGATGCAAGGTTATTATCATCTGCAATTACTAAAATGATGATGTAAGCAGAAGTGATGTGTTTCTGGAGATGAAAATAAAAACAGGAGTTTGCAAAAGAGGAAAACTTAATTGAAACTATAGATGGTTTCAATGTGACAACATAAACAAACCTTACTGAGTATGCGTGTGTTCGTGGGCTGCCCTTAACTTCCGGTACACATTCACAAACTGTGCCTGTATTGTTAGATCATTTCTGATAACAAGTAAGAGAAACCGAGAAGAACCCCTAGCTAAACTTGTCTCTCCAATATTTTGAATTTAGAATGCGATACCAAGCTCAACCGCTAGATGTCAATGTTCAATATGGTTTCTTTAAATGCGACCAAACTACAAGTTTAATAAAATTAACATATAACAAAATTCTAAAGAATGCAAAGGTTTTGTGAGAGAATGCAATGTTGCTCAGTGGAACGCAAACGTTTTGCGAGATAACACAAAAGCTGAAAAAAATATTTTTTCATATTTTTTCAACCATCATGTCCCTAAAGGGGCTCCGTAACTTGCAGACCAGAGTGGATCCAGAACAGTGGCGGCTGCTGATCTTTTAAAGAGGGGAAGCTCATTTTCGGCCTAAATCATAAAAATTGTCCATTTATTTATATGTAAATTCTGCCCTACGTTCCTTTTCAAGAAAATGCTCTAATATATCTAATATATATATATATATATTATAATTAACTCAAAAGGGTCAAATTAAAATAAAAATGACAGATAGAATGTTCTAGTGGCTCAATGTGGGAATTATGTTAAACTGAAACAATGAATGTGGTGTGAAATTGTGTGAAATATACGATGAAGGTTGCAGTTTGTCTTTCGACTACACATGCAAAATCCGCGATGGGACTGAGTTGGAAATGGAGACACAGAGTGATACGCGTCATAATCTGAAGACCACGCCCACGCCCACACCAACCGTCTCTTTGCATTGCGAGAAGCTGCCACCTCCTTGTCATTTATGATTTATAAAAAAATAAATGTCTAAAAGCTGATATGTGACAATGTGTATAGCAAACAAGCTAAAAAAAAAACAAGAAATACGTTTTTATAAGCTGTCGACCCCAAAAAACGAGCGTTTTAGGACATAAAAGTGGATTAAAAAGAGATGACAGACCCTCCAATCATCACGCAGACGCTCGGAGTCCGGGCCAGCCCACTCCTCCATTCATCCCAGAGACGCTGAGCGTCCGTGGGCGGGACATAATCGCAGCATTATCCAATGACCGTCTTGTTTCTAAGCACTGAAAAAAACTGTTTAAAGCAGCCCCATTGAAGTCAATGGACGCTGGGCTTCAACAGAGTAATGCACTGTACGCTACGGGAATGAATGAGAAGGAAATCGAGTCAGCCGACCTAAGTAGCTGATTCTGAACGAAATTGTTTTCGTTCGAGATGAACGTGTTTAACGCATTTTTAGTCAATAAAATGTTAACATAATAGTACATATATTTGACCATTCATTTTTTGACAATTATAGGGGAAGCTGAGCTTCCCTTGCAGTCTTAAAGAAATCGCGACTGATCCAGAATGAATCATAAAAAGCCAAAATCATAAAAAGATCTTCAAATCTATGATGAGCTGTACCTCTCATTTCATTGCGCTCCATATCTCTGAGTTTCTGGATGAAGGAGGCAAGCGATTCATCCAAAGGCCAGCTCTCCCGTAACACCTCCGCCTGTATACAATACTTATGAAACTGAAGACACAAGAAAAAAAAGTCTAAGCGGAGGCTTGGTGTACTGTAGAAACAAAAGGCCATCCACATTTACACACAAAAAACAGTGGGACACCAGAATATGTTGTGTTTTGGATGCTGGTCCATAAAACTTGGACCAACATGAGAACTAATCCTGGCCCATGCATGCACACATATACACAATGAGTGACAGCAGCTGTGTGTTGTGACAGGTACCAGAGTATCCGCAGGGTGCTGGTCGCTCCCTTCCTTTCCTCCCATCTCGGTCCCTTCTGCTGTAAGGCCGCCCTGATCCTGTCTTGCCCCCGCCTGAGCCACAGAAGCGCCTGCAACCAGCAAACACACACACACATGAACACCCTAAAAATACACTGGCAGGGCTGGCAGAGTCAGGCTGTAGCTAAGTAACTGAGACAGTGACTTTATGAAGTGAATATGTGTTAAGACAAAGCATGGAGTGGGCGGACAAGAAGTCTTAAACTGAAGAAGAGAAAGGAGTGCAAACTATACCTTAGTAAGTTTGTACGACTCGAGATATGATGGCTTGTTTAGAAATGTGTGTGCTTCCATGTGTTTGTGTTTCTGTGACAGAGCATGTGTGATTGTTTAGGTATGAAAATATGAGCATATGTGAACGGGCATGTTTCCACGTGTTTATACTGTAAGTTTGTATGCAAACATTTCTTATCCTTTCACAGATAACATTCCTAAAATCAAAACAAATATAACAAACAAACAATTTTTGCATTTGCTTGAATTGTTTTGTTATATAATTCAATAGCATACTGTATATGTTCAACTGTGGCTTGGATTTCCAAACGCTTTTGAGGTCACCGAGTCTATACAGAAGTGTGTGTTAGTGTACGCACCGTTGTTGGCTAAGAAGCAGTAGATTGGGATGATGACATGACCTTTGCCCTGGCTGCTTATGACTTCTTTCTCATTGTCTAGGATGCTGAGTTTAATATAGACATCTGACAGTGAGGTCTGAAACTGTACAGTAGCGTTGTGATCACTGGAGACTTTAACCACGTGTCTGACAGGAAAAACACACTAAATCAGTCTTGAACATCATACAGAACGAATCACTGTGATAGCTTAGGGTGTAGATGCACCCACTCTATTACTTTACATTTGATGGTAGCGCTAACCTGCAGATGACGTTCTTTTTATTAGGGATGTAGTATCCTTTCAACTCTTTAACAGAGAAATTATTTATCGGTGTTTCCTTGGACAGCTGTGGTAGGGGTTCTCGGGAGCCAATGAGACGCATGCGCCATTTTCCACCAGTCAGGGCTGTGTTTCCAGCTTGTGCCTCAGCTGCAAATGTGTAACCGTTCTGCAGCATGTGAAACGAACAACGTACAATAGACTTACGATTAAAAAATAATTCTACAGATTCCATAGAAATGCAGTTAAAAACATACATACCTTGTTTGCGGTGTACATGTGTGGCTCTACTCGGTTAAAGACTCTGGGTATTTCCTCTAAAGTGTCATTATTTATGACATGCAAAGTACATACAGGAAGAGGGGAGTAGATCTTAGGAACAAGCAGCATGTTCTTATGAACATGAAACACCTCCCTGGAAGACAGAACATGCAATAAAAATATCTTAAAGGGACAGTTTACCCAAAAAGAAACATTCGATCATCATTTACATTCTAGTTGTTCCAAATCTGTATAAATGTCTTTGTTCTGATGAACGCAGAGAAATATATTTAAAATAATACTTATAACCAAACAGTTTTTGGCCACCATTGACTGCCATTGTAGGAAAAATTATTACAATGGTAGTCAAAAATGCCCCCAAAAAACTGTTTGCTTTCCTCCATTCTTCAACATATCTTGTTTTGTGTTCAACAGAAAGAAATTTATAAAGAAAATGTTCCTGCTATGGTAGTCAATGGTGGCCATGAACTGTTTGGTTACAAGCATTCTTCCAAATATATTTCTCTGTGTTTATCAGAACAAATATACAGTATGTATGAATATAGAACTATTTAAGGGCGAGTAATTGAAACCAAAACTGTCCCTTTAAATAAATACACAATGAAAATGTGTTAATATTTTTGTTAGTACTTTAGTGCATATCATATAAATATCATATCATATAAATATATATTTTGAATCTATCTTGCTGTAAATCAGAACAATAATGTTGATGACTTTATGATGAACATAAGGTCTTCAATGGGATGGGATATTTCATGATTACTGTTGAAAATAGTATATATTATTATTAAATAATAGTTTTCCCTATGTTTAAAATGAGTATTCCTGACCTGAAGATCAGAATCCAGGAGTTTGTCACCTCTGGTACAGCTACTGAATAATCAGTGAATGTTATTCTGTTGCACTCATCTTCTCTGCAGGGGTACAGATCTGCTATTTCCTTCACCATTAGTAACCATGTGCCTATAAGAAACACACACTTAGTGTTGGATAAAGATTCAAAGAGACAAAAACCGACCTATGACACTCAGACTGTCAGAGTTGGCTAGGTAAGGCTACAAGTACAGAGAGAATCCACCATCCATCCCCCGGGGCCAGAGGTCACTCACTACAGACCCACCCGGCAGCTAAAACACAGGCCGTAAACAGCAGATGGTACCACCAAAGAGAAACGACGGAGGGCAATAATGATGGAGAAATGATTCGTTAATAGAAACAATTTACCTCAGTAAAGCTACAGCATGTTTCTCCAAATCTGACACCACAGACTCCCACATCTCCTCCAGAGTCTTTGTGACACTCAGATTTTCCTTTGTGCCTATAGGAACGCACGAACAATACAAAGAGCGGTTAATAGGAACACGGGTTTAATAAAAAAATAAGAAAATATTTTGAAGAACGTTGGTAACCGAACAACGGCAGCACCCATTCACTTCTATAGTACAGCAGACGAAACCAATGCAAGTCAATGGGGACAGGCGTTGTTTAGTTTGCAACATTCTACAAAAAGATGTATTTTGTGTTCCTACGAAAGAAAAGAAAGTCATGCAGGTTTGAAATGTAAAGACTAATGATTCAGTAAATGATGGCAGAATTTTCATTTTTGGATGAACTATGACTTTAACCTGAAGCTCATTGAATGAAAGAAAGTGTAATACCAAAAACGACAGAACTATCAAATCTTTTAGAAGAATCTGCATAATGACATCAGGTGATGTCATTATGTACCTTGTACCTATGTCACTTTGTACCTTGCACTTTGCATTGAAAAAAAAAAGACACACTCCGAAAATATTACTGTAATTCAATTATGAAACCAATCCACGTTTAAGCAGCAAATCTTTTAAATCCTATTTGAAAAGAGTCCTGTTCATCTGTGTATGAATGCTGGATCCAGACTGTAATTTTCACACAATAAATGAGTTGTTTGAGGAGAAAAGCGCTTGATGAGCAATAGTCTTACGAGTGACTTCGAGTGTTTTGACTTCCAGGATGCAATGAGTTCATGCTATAGTCTCCTGAAAGTAACACGTTATCTCGCTTAGTCAATATCATCTGCTTCCTTCGTTCCTTTAATTCTTCCTCTCACGCTTTCCCTATAACCTTTTAGCATGCTTCTGTTTATCTCTGTGTCCAGTGGCAACTCTAGGAAATTTGTAATAGGATGGCCAGATGGGAACTGGCAGCAACCTTATTAATGCAAACAAACGTATTCCATATTTTTACAGAATAAATCACTTGTTTTGCGGTTTACATAAAGACGCCTCACCCCTCTAAACCCAAATAAATGTCTTTTGTAAGTTTTGTTTTTATTTCAAGTTCAAAGCGCACGTCTCAAAACACTGCAGTATCCATTGGCTACGGCTCATTCATAAGTAAAAATGGAAAGCGTGCTCATGGCTCTTTGAATTTTGACAAGTGTTTCTCTCTCATCCTCTGTCACTCAGGCTGGATGGAGTGATGCTGGGAGCCAGATGGAGAGAGCGACGGAGAGGTGTGTTATTCTCTCTGCTGTCATACTTACTTGAAGTGACTGGCAGCTTCATCGATAAATATGAGCTTTAGGGCCTTGCAGCAGAGACTCTCTCTCTCTCTCTCTCTCTCTCTCTCTCTATCTCTCTCGCTCTCTCTCTCAATACACAGAGCAGATGTCAGATATAACTGGTCATACGAGAATGGGTCGGAATAAGTTTATTGGCCATCTAGAAGCACTGAGCACACTGAGCCTGTCCTGCTGAATTGCTAAAGCTCGACATTACCAGGTCTTGCTGCAGTGAGGATCTTGCGGTCCAGGTACCCCTTCCATCCTGCTTGCAGAACAGTGGCCGCCTGCACTTCCTGCTCCGTGGCCTGCCTGCCGTTCCATCCCTCAGGATTGCCATCTAAAATGCGTGAGCAATCACATACATACCCATACGGTGAATGAGTCATTGATTTTATAAGATACAGGAACTCTATTAGTCGCACATCTCAAAGACGTCCACCTGATGGCGTGTCCGAGGCTCTTTCATTGCTGCCGTGTGGTGACGGGTCTCCGGTTAGAGTCTGAACCGCGAAGAGTTCCTCGGAGGTCAGTTTCCGCCCCAGCGCAGAGCAGAACATATGATACACAGCCTCATTGAACACCTGGCTCACAAAAACAATATAAAGTCTGCTGTCCTATCTTTAAAATGGTGTGTGTGTGTGTGTATGTGTGTAACTCACTCTTTGTTGCTGTATGCCTACACCATGGGTCTTCTCAAGCTCTTTGGCGGCTGATGGCAGTTCTTCTGGATCTGAGAAACAGCTGACAACTCGACCCAAAGCTCTCAGAATTAGTGTAGCCTGCTCGCAGAACCTCAGACTCTCCTGGAAACAGCCCGAAGAGAGACATGCTACCAAAGAACTGTACGACACTAACTTATTAGGTGAGCAATTCATGTATTAGAGTTAAGGTTTTTTTTCCATTTAACTGAAAAGTATGACGTAAACAGCCTGTTTGTACGGTGTGTGTGTGTTTTTGTGAGTGCGTGTGTCACCTTGTCCAGGTGTGGCATAACAGTCTCCTCATCACCAAATACGAAAGGAGACATGCTGCAGAGATGTACATGGATGGCCAATGGAGACCTTGTTTGAATATGAAGAACATGACGTCTGAAAGCAATGAAGAGAGATATTGTGAGGGATCACTGTTTGTGTTATTTTTATTTGGTCTGAAGTATAAGATCACAAAATGGGTTATAGTTAGTTAGGCTACTCTATAATAAACTTTGATCTAATAAACCACCTGATCTGTGTATCTCTTTTTATGAGCTTGGTACTGCTTATTTCAAGGGTCATGTGCTCAGACTTACAGCCAGTAATAATGGCAGTTATGACTTATTCATCTTGCTCATGATCATCACATGACTAAGTGAGTAAAGTAAATCTAATCCATTGAGAGTAAGCTAACAAAGCAGCTATAAAGAGCCAAATGCCTCCTATTAGTTTAACATAATTCACCCATAAAAATGCAATAAAAGCTCACAGGATTTGAGGTCCAGAGGGAAAGAGAGCGAGAGAGAGAGAGAGAGAGAGAGAGAAGAGTACAGAATAGAAAGGTAAAGAAAGGCCAAATGTTGAGGTATAACAGCCAAGATTAGGCGTTGACGCATGTAATGAAATATGTTTAATGGTCTTTTTGTGTTTTTTTCAATTTGACATTTTGTTAATTCTATTCATGTCACTTCTAAAGTCTTAATGAAACCTTTAGATCTGACCTCAGCTAATGGCATAGCACAGGTTTCACACATGCGCGTGCACACACACATACACACATCTATTCCCTAGAGGAGAATGTTCCTTAAAAATTCTTTACAAAATAATCAATTATTTAATATTATATGAAAAACTCCAGTCCAGACAGCATGTTCACAAGTCATGTTCTTTGAAAGGTGAATTTTAATTATCATGGAACCTCAACAAGTGAAATGTTGGTGAAACAATGTCATTCAGATGCTAATGTGAACACCAGTGGAGGTCACGGGTCCTTCAAATAGATATGCATATACATTCTGCTCTGAGTCCCATCCATAAACAGCCGCTGAAAAAATTAAGTGTTTAAGTAAAATGATAAGCATAATTCTGTGAATAAGTAACAACATGTCTCCCAAATTCCATTGTTTTTATTCGCAGAAAATCGAAAATTGAGTGGCAGATATGTGGTCTGTTTTCTGTATTTTAGCATCAATTCACAAATGAATATATGACATAATACACTTTTTCACAACTGTCATGCATCCTGGCATTCTCTCAGTCTTTCACATTGCTTTTGGGTGACTTTACGTCTATGACTTTTATGTTCCTAATGGTTTGCTTCTGTTGAAATTCAACAGACACTGGACTGGTATTGCCACATACATGTACTGTGGAAATGCTTGCTGACTAAAGGCAAAACTGGAGCGCTCTCTTAATTTGTTCTCCAGCTGAACATTACCAAACCCGAATAGTTAAACCTTTATTTGTCATTATTTAGTTATTCTCTATTAAAATGAGCAAGGACATGAACCTACAGTAATCCTGTGTGTATGAATATACTTATATATAATAATAAAAGCAACAACATTTTAACTGACATTTCAAGTTTAATACTAAGGTAAAAAATATTCTCAGGGAAAACTGCTTATTTTTCTTTTCATCCTATATTAACTTGTTGAACTGCAAATGAATTAAAAGATGCCTACATACACTCCCCTGAAATTTGCCATTTCCCTCATAGTGACCTCTGAAAATAGTCTCTCAGCTTTTAGGTCACTACGTAGCTAGAAATAGCAGACTAGGTCATACAGTATCACTCTATCTTTATATAAACTCATCTTCATATCTCTCTTCTCCCTATTAGGGTCTCCATACAGAACACCATTACATGAATCTCGATGTAATATTGAGAGCTTTTAGTAAGATGTGCACTGCTTTAACAGTTAAGTTCACAGTGTCAACTGTAATAGCACTGATATCAAAGTTGATAAATGACATAATCCTCAGTCAGGGTTAAAGACAGATCAACAGGGTCTTTGAAGATACGGTTATGTTTGCTTGGATAGAAGAGCACACATTAAATGTGAATTGGCACCCTAAGAAATATACTCTTCGATAATATTATGTAAAGCAATAGTGACAGGCAAATGTGTAGTATTTTAGGTATGAAGGAAAATGTATGATATGTTAAAATTACCCTTCCATCTAAACATTTGCAGTAATAGTTCAGTTATAGAAATAGGAGCATTAGTTGTTACCCGGGAGGTAGATTCAGTAATGCAGCTTTACTAGCGGTGGTTTGGATCTGCACCACAGGAAGTTCAGAGACGATGCTCTTCCATGAGAAAGGCTTCGCTGTCAGAAAAGCAGGCCTGGGAGGAGACATCCTCTCTAAACACAATGAAAACAACAAACACGTTTTAACCAAGAGCCCGGTTTTTGCAACTAACAGACAAACAGTGTGTATAAGTGAGACCATGTGTTCTTACTCTCTTCCACACTTTCTCCCCACTGTGTTAATGCTGAGAAACAGATGACAATTTCTGTGGGTAACAGGTTGTCCACAAACAGGAAGTGAGTACATTTTCCATCTGTAGACTGAGAGGAAAAAGACATGGAAGTGAATGACACATCACGAGCAGATATAGCTCATTCAAACATGATTTTCTTTCGTTTTTAAACAAAAAAAATAGGTACTTTGATGAACCTTAACACGTCGTCTTATGCAGTTTTTGGTATTTTACACACAACACACAAAGTCACTGTGACATTTGTATGACATTTTGCAATAGTAGACAGGTTAACATTGACATGAGGGTTTAAAGAGACAGTTCACCCCAAAATGAAAGTTTGTTCATGATTTAATCACCCCCAAAAATGTGATATTTAGAAAAATGTTAGCAACTGAGATTTCTGGTGCACAATTGACTACCATAGTACAATAAATTACAATGGTAGCTTAAGCTACCCCAGAGCTGTTTGTTTTCCAAAATTTTTCAAAATATCTTCTTTTGTGTTCAACAGAACAAATAATTATATAATATTCAATGGTGCCTCAGAAATCTCAGTTGCTAACTTTCTTCCAAATATCTTTCTTTGTGTTCGAGTGTATGTATCGAGGTTTGGAACAACTTGAGGGCGAGTAATTCATGACAGAATTTTTGGGTGAACTATCCCTTTAAAAGAAGTCATTTTTTGAAAGTGTACTAGTTTTGAGCGTGTCTATAAAATATCTGGCCTCTACACACACAAACCGTTACATAAACTCACACTAAAGTAATTACCGAATGTTAAATGAAAACCCATGTTCCAGGGGGATAAGGTTTGAAAAAAAGCATTGCTCACAGCACACCAGAGAGAAATGCAAAAACAACATGATTATGAAAAACAGCACAGTGAAATAAAACATTGTGTGTGCGTGTGTGTGTGTACCTGTGTGTGAACAGTTGCTGTAGAATCAGATTGTCTAGCGGGAGCAGTAACAGAGTGGGTGGAGGCCACAGCGTTGGACAATGGGGTACCAGACAGTCGAGAGGAGATAGAGTTCTAACAGAGATATGAGTCACTTTCAAGTTCTTCCCAAACACATCACATCTCTTCCACTACGGATACCATAATTATAACAAGCACCATTAAGTGGCACAATAACAGGTTTGGGTCTGTTTTTAGTATTGAGTGTTTTAATAATATGCACTCTGAATGTCATCCTGTGAGATTTACACATGATCCTGTTACTGTTTTTATGACACGTATTACAGTCCAATTCAACAACACTAAGGATGAACAAAACATCTTGCATGCACTAGTTACAGCAAAGTCTAGTAGAAATATGAATATCCAAGCACCCTTCCATTAAAGATGAATTGTCTTTTTTATTATAGTGTGCAGAAATAGAAATACCATCGTCTGAAGTTTAAACAGTGTGTCTTTAAAAACATTCCTCTTTATCTCTGAGCATCCTAACCAGCATAACACAACAAACGCTGGCTCAATCTGATTGACCCACCAATTGCAGATGAAGCATGTTCGTGATCCCTCATATTCCAATTCATTCTAACTGGTGCAGAAATGACACACTTTAAGGACACATACTGTAATATACAGTAAAGTCCGCCACAGACTTCATCTTCCATAAACTTTACCTGAAAGTGGGCCGATGCGCATTGATGTGCATGTGTGTCTGGCTTGTGGAAAATCAGCAATGTTCTACAAAACACAGTATTAGCATATTAGTCTACAGTATAATACGAACTAAGCACGTGCAATATTTTGACAAAAGAGATAAGAAATGATGAGGATAATGTAGCTTGGGATGTTGCTGGAGATAATTGATCCTCACTGGAAGCTTTTGGTGAAGTTGTGAAGGTCCACCCAGGTTTCCTGCAGCAGGGGTTTGTCTGATGAATCCTGGGACTGAAGTGGTGCAGAATTTGATTCCTTGGCTGTCTGCAACTTCTCTTTATCTTTTTCCTCTGTCTCTTTCTCAGGATTTGAAGTCGACTCCGCTTTCTCTGCATCTTAAAAACATTAAAAAGTCTGTTACAAACTAATTTAAGGGATAGTTCTTCCAAAAATACAACTTCTGTCATCATTTATTCACCCTGACATCATTCAAAATCTCCATGTGACTCTTTCTTTTGTGGGTGAACTTTCACTTTAAGCAGTGAAATGATGCGTGTGACTGACTGCCGTTTCTACTGACTAAAACTCATTACATCAAAAGGCCATATTAAACACAATATTGCATTTTTTTAGGATTGTCACATCCATAACGCTACATATTCCTCATAAATGGACACATTTTTTATGTTCTTTAAATCTTCTAATAATCTTCTCCATTCATTGGGTATTCTTGCTTCAAGATTGTGCATTTTATTTCACAGAAATCCTACAAAGTTTGTCGTCTCCCAAGAACCGCGTCCTTTTTTTGTCACATACATAATGCATGTTTATTTCCCTTTTTTAAAATAGAAAATGTGTTAATGGTCTGGCATTTTTTGATGTTTAGACTCCATCAACAAGGGTTTAGTAAAATATAAACAGATGATTCAATTTATTCGTAATCAATTCATTCTCCGAGCATTTATATGTCACGTCCATAACGCTGGAATTGCCCAATACTGCATTGGTGTCTTAATTCATTACGCCATTTTTTGGCATCAATGTCTGAAATGTGATAAACTGAAGCTTTAACCCTCATTGTGCCAAGTTGACGTAGTGCATTCCACTGCGAGAATACAGATGCCAAAGCAAAGGCACTCAATTTACTTATCCACAGGTGTTACTAAGCAACACACTGGGCTCTCTGGGAAAGCACATAATTGGCCTGTTGTGATGAGGGGCGAGTGCAAGATCACGATCACAGACATAGAGGTTTGTGGCGTCTGTGTGTGTACACGCGTCTGTGTTTGCTCATGAAAAGGCAAATTGGACGGAGAAAGAGCGAGATAAATGAGAACTGTGAAGTCACACAATTCAACCAGCTATCATATCATTACAGCAGCCATTAGCCTCATTGCTCTGATGGCTAAACAATGACTGGAGAGAGATAAGTGTGGCGAATTATCTGTCTTTACAAATTCATTCTTTTTGCTTCATTTTCATTTGTATTTCGCATTGTTACGGAAGCACTTAGCTGATGAAAATAGATTCCCCTCTTGGCGAATAACAGCTTACTTTATCTGAATAAAAAGACTTCACTTTAAAGGAGTAGTTCACCCCAAAACAAAGATTCTGTCATCATTTACTCACCCTCTTGATATTTTAAACCTGTATGACTTTCTTTCTTCAGAAAAGAAGATATTCTGAAGAATGTTAGTAACCAAAAACCGTTGGCCCCCATTGACTTCTATTGTATGGACACAAAGCCAAAGTCAATGGGGTTAACGGACCTTCAAGAAAACATGAAATGACCATTGCGCATTATTATTTATATATATAATACAGTTCATATATAAATGTCAGTCTTTGAGTGACCGGACAGGCTGTGCAGTGAAACCCATCTTACTGTTGGAGATGTTGGCGTCCTTTTTCTTGTCCTCTGCTGTTACCTAGTTCAACACAGGAGGGATAAAAAAGTGCAAAAGGTTAGCTGGGAGTGACATGGAAGAGGAAGGCAATGGATGTCCATATTCATCCAGTTAGCGTGCACTGAGCCCATTTGGCTTCCAGAGCTAGTCAGAAATCCTCTAATCCGACATCTGGACAGAAAGGGTTTTTTTCTTCAATTAACTAGTCTCAGGATGTCAAGCGTCGAATACATTAAGGGTCTGTGGATGGGGTTTGATTAGCATGTCTGTCTATACCCTCTAATTGAGATACATCTGTGTAAAACTATTTACTGTTCTTTTTGTAATGGACGGTTAGACTTTAAAGGAACCCATTGTGGTGCCATGGAAACAATCCAACTTAAGTCTTAGAAACTTCTCAAAATGGACTTTTTCCGTAATTGAACCCAACCTCGTGTCAGCCTTTTAAAACCCGAGGATTCGTCCGACTGTGCAGTTTAAATGTGGGGGACAATTAGGGGCTCTCTGTGTGCCACATCTAGCGAACAACAGTGCCAGTGATTCAGAGATAGTCCGTGACTCACTGCCGATCTGAGGGGAGAACAACAGGAAGACAGGAATGGAGGACAGAAGAAAGTAGGCCTAACCATTTCATGTGACCTCACCACATATGACATGGGCCTACAGGTGATGTAACCATTTATTGGTGTTGTGATGGCACACATTCCCTTCGTCACCAATCTACTTATCGCTAGGATGCACATCTGTGCACGTTCTCTAAGGAAAGCGACCTGTACCTGAGCTGAACTTCCTGTGAGACACCCGCCCCGGTGACTGACAGGCTAATTGTGCTGCTTTTTATATCGTTACGAGGACGTGACCCGTCCTTTTATGTAACGCTTCACCGTTCTGTCTCTCGTTCTTCATAATGTGGGATCTGCCAGAGGCGCTCTCATGATTAGAGAGACAGGCAGAGTGACATTGGAGCTGGAGAGAGAGGCGTGAACGAAGTCATAGCCTGTCGCTGCCTTTCGGCCACCAGCCGGACTGTATCCAGGGCGCAGAACATTTTGCACATTGTGCCACAGCACACATGAGAATACATGCTGTAAACAGCACATCAGTGTTTTTTCTGACCGCATCTCTTCAAAGAGGGTCTGTTCATCTGTTCAAAGAGCGTGAGTAAATGATGAAAACATTTTCATTTTTGGCTGTACTATCACTTTAAGTGTTGCTTTATCGCTCTGTGATTTTCTGGAAGATTCTGAACAAAACTATTTTGATGGTCCCTACGCTCTATATGTTATGTGGAGATATTGAGCTAGATCTTTTGGGAAAATTGGGAAATCACATTGCACAATTGCAGTCAGATTCTTCTTGCGTACCTCATTATTTTCAGTGGCATCCAAAGTATCGGGACTGTTCTGGGTGATGTCATTCTGAGGATGGTCCTCTTCGCTATCATCCATTTCAGAGAAGGAGGTCAGATTTGAGCTGTAGCCACGCCTCTTTACAGCACCCTGCTCCCTAATAAACACATATTCAATAAAGGCATACTTTTCATAACACCTTTTATGATCCATCCTGCCTAAAACAGGAAAAACGAAACCACTCCCTAAACCACTCAGACACACTACCTAGAATGGGTAATATTGGCTTGTGATCAGAGACAGCACAATTCTAACCTCAACCCCTTGTCTGACTCCCCCACACAACCAATTACTGCTGTTAGTACCCACTGTGTTAATGTACTCCCTCCTGCAGCTACAGATAAAATACCTGGAAGTAAAACAGCGCTCATATTCTTCATATATATACACAAGCGAAAAAGGGTGCTGGGTAGCAGGCATGCCATTGGTTAGGTTGTGATATGGCATGATATGACAAATAACTTTTCCATTACCCTCAGGTTTCCCATTAATGGTACTAGGAAAATATATATATATAGCGTAGAGAGATTGTACAAAGCTTACATGTCATGGGCGGCCATAGTCATGAGTCTGAAGTTGATAAAGGGGCTGCACACCTCTATGAATTTCTCTGGCTTCTGAACAGGGGGTTCTAAAGAGCAAAGACATCCAGTTGAGCCCTTCATTCATTACAATATTTCCTTAAAAAACGAAATATGCATGTACTACCTTTGGGTTCATCCGTAATGTTGGTCTGCCTGCGGGGACGAATGAGCTTCCAATTAGGAACAGCGGGTGGTTTAGGTGGGGCCACCAGGGGACAGTCTCGGGTACTAGTAAGCAGTACTGGGTGACTGTAGAGCTGAGAAAGGCCGTACTGCCTCAGACTCTCCGATGAATCCGCCTGAATAACAAACCACCCAAGACGATCATAGATTATAGACTTAATAATGGATTAGACAGTCAGTGTTAATCCGAACAGAGCTTCATAATGCCCAAGTGTGTTTTCACATTAATGAGCTTTAGGTAAATTTGTTTGGTGAAGGCGTAATATCAAACAAGCTGAGTGGATATGAGTTTAAAGCTGCAGCGCACGTGTGACCCGCTTCTTTCTGTTGCCAACTTAACAAGATGTAGATGATTATTACAGCTATTTGATTTTTAAAATGATAGTTCACCTAAAAATGACAATTCTGTCCTCACCCTCTGGTCAAACCTGTGTGACTTTCTTTCAAGATATTTTGAAGAATGTTAGATACCGAAATAATGGCGGGACTCATTGACTCGCATTGGTTTTGTGTCCTTACAATAGAAGTGAATGGGTACCGCTGTTGTTCGGTTGCAACGCTCTTTAGTTTTCTTTTGTGTTCTGCGGAAGAAAGAAAGCCATACAGGTTCGACATGACAAGAGAATGAGTAAATGATGACAGAATTTTCATTCCTGGTTGAACTATCCCTCTCAATACAACAGCAGTTGTGTGATATTGTTTCAATGAAATATTGTGTATTATTCCACCGAAAATGATGAAAAGTACCATCTTGGTAAGCACTGAGGTCCTTTTCTCCGAAAGATGCAGGGGTTGGTAACTAGCACACACAACCATTTGAGGGCCAATGGCTAAAACAGAAAGACAGAAAAACATAATTTGTGAAAAAGACTAATATAAAAGATAGATCAAAAAGTATTATAATTATTTTATATCCATGTTCTAAACTAAAATTTTCTACGTTGTCAAGTTTCCATCTCTTTAAGATAATGAAATGAAGCGAGTGCAGCTGTCTTAGAAGAAAGCAAAAGACGAGAAGAGTGGATAGATCAAGGCCTGAGTTTCAAAGACAAAGGCGCTTACAGCGGAGAGGGCACCATAATCTGTCAAGCCTTATTTTCTTAATTCAAGCAGCACGCAAACTCCCACTGTCGAGAAAGAAATGAGACACGCTGCGTTTGATCTTAATTTCCTCCGGCCATCTCTGATCTGTTATCAGGCCATCAGGCCCTCGTCTGTTACAAGCTCTGTGCCAAAAGGAGAAGAAAGGGTGAGGAATAAAGAGACAGAAAAGGTCCATGAACAACATGAAGGAAAATGGCCTTCTTTACCTGGAATAAAAGTGATAGTTCGCCCAAAAAGTAAAACATTTAGTCATCATTTACTCACCCTCTTGTCATTTCAAACTTTTCTTTCTTCTGCAAAACACAGCTTTTTATACTATAATAATATTATTATAGTATAATGCAATGTAAGTCACTTTTGATAAAAGCATCTGCCAAATGCATAAATGTAAATGTAAATGAATGGGGCCGGCACTGTTCGGTTACCAACTTCCTTAAAAATCTTCTTTTGTGTTTTGCAGTAGAAAGTCATACAGGTTTGAAATGACAATGGGGTGGGTAAATGATGACAGAATTGAAAAATTTCACTTGGAATTTCTGTGATCACAATGGGATAGTACTTGACAGCATTAAAAACCATGTACAGTATGAACGCATCCGATTATGTGATCACTGATACGCTATTAGAGTCCTGAACTGGTAAAATTGTGCAAACGCAATTGATTCTGTTCCTCCTTTATATGTCAAATGATGGAAAGCATTTTGCGTTATCCACAAATGGTTTCAAATGATGCTGGTGTAGATATAAATGCAAACCAGCTGATGTTGGGTAAAGTGGACCAATGGGACTACTTGCTCCTCTTTTTCAAAATAACACTGAATTGTAAAGGTTTGAGTACTATAAATAGAATGACCAGCGATTGCACGTTTCAATAAGATACCGCTTCAGGCACTAAAGATCTAGGCCATGGTGCTGGAGTGATATATGTCAAAGCATGTTATAATTTCCAACCCATTAATTAGCATCAAGTACCCAGAGGGAGTGAGAGGAAGACAGAAGAGATGGATTCATTATATGAATTAAAGGAGCCTATGGATAAGAGCAATTGAAGGCGGTTTACGAAAGAGAAACACAGAGAGACTGTGTTTGTACGGGGCAAAACGTTGTTTTAACGGAATGCAATCTGAACCATTTGCTTGCAGAAGCCAATTATCCAAAACAGTTTAACCGAACAGCAAAGCATTACATTTAATAGACTCATCAAATCATCGGTCTCCATAGACCTGTCAAAAATCCCTGTTTACATCTACACTGACAATTACACCTCTTTATCACAACACCACTGTGATGTTTCAAAGCAGGCCGGTGTAAAACTGACACATATTGTGTGCGCGTAAGTGTGTTTCTGTGCTCCTTGCTCTCCTTGCATATTTCAGGCATAAACGGCATCGTGACAGAATTGACAGAGCTCGCCCGAAGCTGTGCCAGATTATTCAATTCAGATCACACTGCCTGAGGGAGAAACATAAAAACCCTTATGAGCACTGCTGCTCTACTCTGGCACTGAAGTTCTTTAGTGTAAACACAAACGCACACAGACCCCACAATCACCATAAGAGGACCGATAAAATGGTTGTTTTATTTATTAATGCTCATGATACACATCTGGTAGTAAAGGCTGTGGAAATGACTCCATAATACATGAACCCACAGAGGGCGGATGGAGACGGGTGAGGTGCTGCCTAAGGATGCCAGACTGGTACACACAGTATGGGTGACTTTACCCATAATGCCCTGCTAAACAAAGCATCACAAGGGCACTGTGTGCTCAATGCCATACTGTATCACCCAGGAACCATTCATGTGTTTGCAGAAAGCATACACAAGATTGTTGTATAGCGATCAAATATTCATATCTCAACTGCATTTTTGGAGTAAATAATGTATGGAGGAGACAGGGAAAAGCACCATATACTGTACAAAAATATGCAAGGCTCAAAAATAACTGTTCAGATTTGATGTGTACAATATTTTTCCTTCGTATAGATTATTTATAAATCATACTTATCTTTCTGTCATCACAAAACAATGCTACCGTAGGTATAAATGCAATGGCATTAGTAATAAAACGAAAAAACATCCAAACACACAAATGGAGGGGGGGAAGGATTACGAATTTACTTTCAGTTTGAAAGATAGATAGCTATAAATTCTGTCATTGTTCTTTACCCATAGGACCTTAACATAAATGTAAGGCTTTAGGGAGCAGTAAACCTTATCACAACTGCCGTGTTTCTTTGGATGGATTAACCACAATGCAAATCTTCAGTCTTTACTTTACCTTAAAAGGGATACTTCAACCAAAAATGAAATCATTTACTCACCTTCAAGTTGTTCCAAATCTGTAAAAATGTCTTTGTTCTGATGAACACGGAGAAAGATATTTGGAAGAATGCTTTTAACCAAACAGATCTCGACACCCATTGACTACCAGACTAGGGAAAAATACAACGGTAATCAAAAGTGGCCCCGAACTGTTTGCTATCCTACATTCTTCAAAATGTCTTCTTTTGTGGTCAACAGAACAAAAAGATGATAAAGTAATTTTTCCTACTATGGGAGTCTATAATGAGTATCGAGATCGGTTATAAGCATTATTCCAAATATCTCTGTGCTCATCAATAAAACTCATACACATTTGGAACGACTCGAAGGTGAGTAAATGATGACCGAATTTTCCTTTTTGGGGGAACTATCCCTTTAAGATGCATATCTTTTTTATTAGCCTCTATCTCAACTTGCAAAGACTGTGAACAAAGGGTCTCATAGGGTACAAAGCTACTATAAAAGCCTGAAACAATTTACACTTGCAGACTTAAATTACTTTGATTTCTTAACTACTCAGACCACTCTAAAGTTCCATTAGAAAACTGTCAAAAAAAGAGTCATGTTCACTGCAGGTATCTGTTCATATCGATTCTCTCATTTACTCGCTCTGTGTGTGTCTTTTAATCAGATGTATCACATTCTGCTAATGGATAATCAACTGCAGTGTGTGTGTGTGTGTGTGTGTGTGTGTACCTCTACTCTTAGGTTCTGTGGGAGATTCACTCTTGATCTCGTTTCCATCAGAATCCTTTGAAGTCGTGAGGTCAGCAGCCGAGGTCTTCTCCTCTGATCCTTCTTCCTCCAGCTGGAATTTTGGAATAGTTTCCTTCAAAAACTCCCAGATTTTTGCAGTATACCAGTACCTGCAGCAAGGAGTGATGGATAAAGGCATCCGGCAATATCTTGATCTACATCACTTAACTGGGATCTTATCGAATAATCTTAACTGATTAAAGTCAATTAAAACCTGAAATAACAAAGACATTGAATCAATTTAATGGCCAGCAGTAGGATCAATGGATGAAACTAATAAGAGTGAACAAACATTTCCTGCACTTTCCACCAATCAATAAACAGCAATTAGATGAAAGCCAAGGAATGCTTAATTTAGAAATGCATTTAAACAAATTACGCAAACAACAAAGACACTCATTTCTTTTTTTTTTGTATGAAAAACGAGTCTTCACCCTTCCTCATAACCATAATAAGTATATATGTGATGTTCTGGCCAGCTCTTCCTTCAGCGTAAGCTGCAGAAGTGCGATATGACTCTCAAACCCTACAGGGCTACAACATGAAATAAATCACCTCAGGAGATCCAACAATCCCCAAAAAGTGATCAGGTACTCTTTTCCAGTTAGCTCTCACATCATGCTGCACTCTTAAAGTTATGCCAAAGTTGTAGGCTTATCTTACAACGTTTTCATTTAAAAAATATAAGCACACGCTCTCTGAATGCATTTACTGCTGAGGTCTCTGAGGAGGCATCCAAACATGAAAACTCATCCGAGCGTGAACTACAAGGCATCACAGCATGTTTCCCAAAACAGAGCAGATGGGAGGGTAATGCTGAGGGAGTGTCAACAAAAAGCTACAAACAACAACAAACTACAGAGTTTGTAGACTCGACCGCTTCAGAAGAGTTACATTCCTGCAGTAATTTAATAAAGCCGGATGAGCAGAAAAGACCCACAGAGAGGGACGAGTGAGTTAGCACATACCACAGAAACAAACAAACTCATATTTTTGGGGGCCACTGTGTACACATAAAATACATATCATTCTTATACATGCTCAAAACTTGTATGTGCATTGTATAGACATGAAGAATCCAGTTTTGTGAGAGTCTCACTTTAAAGGAATCATCTCTGGGATCCAGCCAGTGAGAGAGTGAATGATTGTAAACTCTCCCAACTCCCTCCCGGAGCTCAAGAGCGGAACACTGCGGAGAGAACATATAAATATCACAGTCAGGGGTGTGACAACCATGTCAACTTTCCAGAAAACAGTTATTATACTATGAAAGTTTTAGCAACCGCACTTAAAAAGACTAACTTGGGCTAAAATGAATGTTACAGTGGTAAGCAATAATCCTTAGGCTTATCTATCTTAAGTGTACAGTATTAGGTGAATGATACGTCGCCTAATTAATATTCATAAATCAAGCAGATTAAGTTTATATTGGTTCCCTCATCGTAACGTGTGTGTGTGCGACCTCTTGCTCTCTCTCTTCTGAAGAAACCAGATGGCTGATGCTGTAATTGTGCCTCACGAGATGTTGAATTCAACCAGTCCGGCAGCTATTAATTAACTGAACAATTTCACTGTTTATCTTCACACAAAGTGCGATTCGATCATTATCACCACCATTTTAAAATACCACACGCAACAAACACACTCTTCAAACAGCGGCTTCAGGTGAATCACTTGTGTAATAATTTCATCAATAACATTTTGCAAAAGTAAATTAAAGGGGTCATATGGGGTCACTAAAACGAATATTATCGTTTGTTTTAGATGTAATGCAATGTTTATACACGATTTAAGGTTAAAAAACGCTGTATTTTCCACATGCCTTGCATGTTTGTATCTCCTCTTTGCCCCGCCTCTCTGAAACGCGCAGATTTTTTATAAAGCTCATCGCTCTGAAAAGCGCGGTGTGCTATGATTGGCCAGTTAACCAGTGCGTAGTGATTGGTCGAATACTGAAAGTGTGTGAAGGAAACATAACGTTCCTACCATATTTGGAGCATCAGGTTCCAAAGCAATTGTACTGACAGGTACGGCCACCTTATTTGCGTATACATTTGGGCGGTCTGAGTCAAATCATTCCACGAACTGACGTAGATTTGTGGGGGTGTGGTTACACAAGGCGTTTTTGGCAGGTCTGGATGACATCCTCTGTTCCGACACTTTAATTTGTGCAATTTTACGTGTCTAATACATGTATGGGCAACTTATAACACACCAAAGACACAATAGAACACGTATTCGCACCATATGATCCCTTTAATAGAACGTATGTGTTCAAAAAACCTTTTCTCTCAGGACACTTAACTATATTCGTTTTTAAGCTGCGTTGCAAATCAAAGGCTGCGTTGTCTGAAGGCTCCACTCCAAGACAGAATGCGTCACAGTGGTTCAACTAAGGCCATCCTATTCCGAAGGTTTTCACTATAGGCTGCGACATACTACATACAGCGCGGGTCCCCTTACATGGAATTCGCCATGTTGTTTCTACACTAGCCTTGAACAAACTGCTCTTCAGAGCGCGTTTTGTAAATGCATTTTCTCCTTTGGTGAAAATGTGAAAACGTGACGACATCTTTGTCCTGTGAGAGCCACCATAGTGCTTCGAAAGGGAGGGGGGAAGAGTGGAGTAAGTAATCGGTTGCAATTCGCAATTCCAATATGCCACTAAATTTCAAACACTGGACCTTTAAGAAAAGTACTCGGCAGAAAAATGGTCTATGTCAATGTTTTGTTATTATATATGTTTTCCATGACGATTTTACTGCTGTATAGGTTGCATTTCATATACAACTGTACATGTCTTAGGTTTGTCTATTTGATATACTTCTTTTGCAATACATTTAGTCTATCGTGTGTCCTGAAGGCAGCTGTAACTAGGTGGGAATGACCACCTAGCAGTGGGCGGAAACAGCTGATGATGCATATGGGAAATCCTCCATAGGCTAGAGCATCTCATTTCAGTTTGACTTTCATTGACTTAGTCCATGTCCTTCGAAGACCAAGTCCTTGCTTTCAAAGTCCAAGTCCTTGTCCAAGTTTTTAGCATCCGAATTTGGACGATAATCATATGTGATTAACAGACAGAGACAGAATTCTCATTTCCTATGCTAAATTAAACACTGACTGTGTTACAAAGTGCTCAAGCACACAGGCAAGCAAATGTTTCTCTCACAACATGACAATGTGGTCAGAAAATACTCACTCTGTGCTGGCTAACTTTAGTATGGCTTTAGCCAAGAGCATCGGCCAAAGCTCTGATTGGTTCATAGTAGCAGGAAGTAGAAGGTTGTTGTCCTTGTCAAATGGTAACATGTCATCCACAACAATCTTCCTCCAACATCCCTGAAAAAAGTAAAAAAATACAAGAGCCATCAAACGATTAATCGCGAATCCAGAATAAAAGTTTGTGTTTACATAATATACAGCATGACTGTGTACTGTGGATATACATTTTGCATTTATAAAAACATACACATACATGCACTGCATATATTTAAGAAAAGAATAAATATAAAAATGAATAAACATTTATATATTTACAGTATATATAATAAAAAAATATGTAAATATTTTCTAAATACTGTATCTATACATGTATGTGTATGTTTATAAATACATAATAAATGCGCATAGTACCCAGATAAATAATGTAAACACAAACGTTTATTCTGGATGCGATTTATCAGGATTGATCGTTTGAAAGCCCTAAAAATTACTTTTGTTAATGAGATTGTATTCTAACATTTGTTTAACACAATTATACACAGAATTGATCTGAGCTGCGGTGTATCACTGTAATAGAAAGTATTGTTTTTAATGGTTTTATAAATACAAAATCAGAACTCATCAGGAGCCTTAAACGTCCACGGTTCATGGATGAGTATTTTGTACACGGTAAAATGAGGAGAGTAAACATTGCGGTGCTAAACATCATTAAATCTAATAGAGCTGTATTAAACCCAGTGAGCTGAGCAGATCAGTGGGCAGCAAAATAACTTACCACATTACAGCACTGCTAAAGTCTACTAAATCTAATGTGTGCACGAATATGGGGCTACAGAGCTAGCGGTTCTGTTTCTAGTCCTAAATCTAGACGAGAATTAGTATTTTCGAGCATTATTACATTTCTTACAGAATTTAAAAGAGTGATTTTACATGGCCAATATTTCATTATGTTTTATTTTATATATATTTTATTTTGTAGAACAAAAAACTGACAATGCTAACAACACACCATTATTTACTCATCAATCCAAAATTGCTATCATTAAAACTTGCATGAAATTCCTCATGCAACCCAAAGCAAATTAGCCTTCCTGAAGTTACAAATCCCTCCCTACAAATCGACATCATGACTAAACTGCACTATTGAGCCACGTTTGCTTTTTAAACAATAGAAAAGCACTGGGCTTTATCTAAAATACTCTCAGGCTCATGAGAGTGTGCTTGTGTATTATTCTTCAGTATCACATGTCAAACAAATCACTGTTACCAGCTTGCAGGTCAGCGTTCGCTCATTTAATACTGTTACAGTAAATAATTGGTTTTCTGTTTCTGGTGCCCAGAGGATAGAGCAGTCCGACAGTCAAGGCTCCAGTGCCTCGCTCAGCTCCCTGATAAGCGTTGTGTTATCACTTAATCACTGCCTAAAGGACACTGTGTCCCTTTAGCAGGAGAATGTGAACGTACAGTTTCATACAATAGATGTTGAGGGGTCTTGCAATCATTCCTCAATGCCTTCTGTGTACATTTTAAAGCCATAGCCAAATTATTTGGGGCATTACTCAATACAATATTAGTGAGGATTCATACTCAACCTAAACTTACCATCCAGTAGAGTTTAATGACATACTTCCCATAGGCATTATAGAGGGGCATATGACCCTTTACTGCTTTACACAGGGAGTAGATGTGTTCCCAGGGTCTCCAAGGGTTGGCAGCTGTTTCCGTGGAGACGGGCTTGTCCTCTCCTGTATTGCAGACTTTCCACAGAATGTAGATCTCACTAATGATCCATCGCATGAGCTGAGAAATCACCATGCAGGGGAAACGAAGGACAAGCTTGTGTTATTTAATGCCAACTAAGCTAATCACTCTTTCTTCCATCCAGTAATACAGAGCATCTGAAATGATTTATGGACTCACCTCGCTTGAAAGTAAATGCTCATTTGCTGAGGTAAGGTCAAAAGCAGCTTCATTATCCACAACAACAGGAGTCTGTTTTAAATGGACACAAGATAAAACAATGATGCTATGTATGCGCACTCAAAAAAAATATTTTTGCTGCTTGTCCAATTAACTTAACTTACATAAGTTAAATCAACACAACATTTGGAAAATTTGGTCACAACATGTGTTTTAATGTTTAGTCATATAACTGAATCTATTCATGTTGGGACAACAAGAAGGAGTTGTGTTATTTTAACATAAAATAGTCACAATTGGGCAGAGGAGTTATTTTTCCACGCATGCTTTGCGTATAATTGCATTTTGAGAGTTTCTTAAATAAGTGTTATTTTATGCATTTTTTTGTAAAAAGAAACACTTGTTAGTGTTTAATGTTCATTTATTTTTAAGGTTTTGAAGAGTTTGTTATATGTTTTAGTTTTGTGGTTACCTTTGCTCAGAAAAGCATTGCCTTTGGTTAGGTAGAGGGCGGTTATATTTCTAATTTTGACTTTCTGTTGAGTTCACTTAACTCAATTTCTCTTTATTGAAGACAAATTACGTTTCGACAGATTAATGTTAAAACTGTTCTTGAGTGCTTTCATTTAATAACCTAATCGATAAAATTTGTTTTTTTATTGGTTTTACACAAATATACATGTTAGCATAATTTAATTTCGTCAAGTTAATGATATAAAACAAAAACAAGATTCTTAATCTGATTCAACTAAACTACATTGCATTAACTTGATGTATGTATCTTAAATTTAGTGAAATAGATAATGTTACTTAAATTCAACATAATCTAGTTATGTGGAACCTGCTGACATGTAAGTTAATTCAATTGAACATATAATTGTTTTGAGTGTGCATATGTTTTTTGATGTTCAACCATGTTTTTGGGTCCTGTGATACTCCTATGGATCAGGGTTCTTTTAGTTAACTAAAATTAAAACTCTGAAACGTTTTTATTTATTCGAATAAAATAAAATATTGGCCTAAAAATTATTGGAAAAAAATGTACTTACAAAAAATGTATATGTTGCCTCAGAAATAAACTGAAATACGTTTTAAACACTAAAATAATAATAAACAAAGCTAAAACTAAAATTAGTTAATCTTACATAGCAACATAAAAATAAACAAATAAATGAACAAATATATAACAAAGTTGCTAAATATTCAACTAAAATAAACATAAAAACGAAAAAGCTAAAAAAAAGAAAAGATCATTTAAAATATTAATAAAAAAGAAAAAGCTAAATTCAAAACTATAATAACACTGCTATGGACGATAACCTCTTACCTTATTAACTATATACTCAGAAGGACGTTTCCAGGTGTGAACTCTCAAAGAGGCAGGAAGTTCAACCTTACCTTCTTGATCATCAAAGGACTGTTGAAAGAGAAAATGACTCACTGATTCAGATTGTCATTCAAAAGGAAAAAGCGCAAAGCAAACAAAGATTGCAAATTAAAGTCATCTGTAAATTGGCATGTTGCCAACTAATCTGAGGCATCAATCACAATCTCACAGCCAAGCTGTTTGCTGACATAAATTTATACTAATATCACCTTTCCCTAAAAAATATTTAGATGGACAAAGACCCTAAAAGTCACCATTACTCACATTATTACTAACCTTGCTGTCTTTTGGGTTTTTTACTGCATCCCATTTCTCGGCATTAACCTCATTGTCATTCCACTCTGGCCATAGAGGGAATCGACTCTTCTGTTCTCCAGGCCCTTCTGACGCACTGACCACTGCCGAGGATGTGCTACAGACAGTGCACGACTTTAAAGTATATGCTTGTTATCTATTGTTTAATATTTCAAGCACTTGTACGTGGTACATGCATGTCGTTCAGGAAAATGCAAATATAGGTTGCTGAATATAAGTTTGTACAGTACTAAAGCACTGCAGTATTGAACAGCGCTGTATCTGTAACCTACAGTGATCTCTGTTGATTTGAAAACTCCGTTTTTAACGGCTGCATAATAATCATGGTATAAACACAATTTAAGTAAAAAAGTAAACCATCTTGCCGAGAACAAATGTTGCGAAAACTTGTCAAATTCAATTTACGATTATAGTAACGAATCTGCCGTCGAATCTTACTCCTTTTTGGGAGAGTATCCTGGCGAAGAAGCGACGAGGCTGGTTGAGGACGCTTTTTTCTTTGGTGTTTTAGACATTGCAGTTTTGTGTCTTTTTGGCCTGCCTCTAAGCTAAAAGTTCATACTTTGAAGCAACACTTGGCTGACTAAAGCGGAGAAGCAAATGGTAAACAGAGGGTGATACTGAGGCTGAAGGGAAAGTTTGCTTGTTGCCAGGCGACAGGATCGCTTGGGATTGCCGACAGCTCGAGCGCAGGGCTTTATTAGCGCCTCACGCCAATGAACAGCTCTTTTAAATCTATTTACTGCTTTAACGGACGCCTCTATTAATTAAGACAATATGAAGAGTTTGGTTCCAAAATGAGATGATTTAAATGATTTTAAAATGTTTGAGTTAACTCATTTTGGAACCAAACTCTTGATTCCTAAAAACAAATAAATAAGATGAGGGTCTGTCACATGTTAAACGCCATTTTGAGTTGTCATAAACTTGGAAAAATACCAGCTTTTAACAAAGCAGTTTTATTCATTCTCTCTTGTTAAAAAACAGGCATATTTGTCTCATTGACGTATAAGTGCATGAACACAACAGGTGCCCCTATCTCTCATTCTGTAGGCTACCAATTAAAATCTGAATATTTTCTCCATTCGTGATTGGAGTATAGTTTTGACTTCTAACTTTGATTGATTTTCAAATTGTAAGAGTTCAATAAAGATACAAAGTAACTTCTCAGCAAACACTCACTAAATGCCCTGGGAATTTACTATTTTGCCATAAAGCAACATTATGAGAACCTTTTCTCAGCAAAACTTAATAAAGATATTCCCAGTTAGAGAGGTGTACAGCTCAAGAGTACACTGAATAGATAATATATGCAAAAAAAAGGAAAATTCTGTCTGTATTTACTCACCCTAATCTCATATGCCTCGGTATAAAACAGATTTAGTAGTAAATGGAAACCAGGGACTGTACACTTCAAAACAGAACAGATAAGCACCGTAAAAACATCATAAAGTAATCCATTTAACTTGCACTACTATATACTGTAAGTCTAACTCACTATTTCCTTTCATTTTAAAGAAGGAAAAAAACAAGACATTCTGCAATAAATAATACTTTTCTGTGTTGCACAAAACCTGGATGTCGAAAATTATGAAGGTGAGGAAATAATGACAGAATTAAAAATTGTGAGGGGGCTATTCTTTTAAAACGGCTTATCCTTCTTTAATAGTTTAATGAACATTCAGCTTTGTGTGGAAAACGTACACTGGTATTTGTCTGCCTATGACATTGATTAAGCTTCTTTCATTATATTCAATATTAAAACATACATATAATCGGCTTGACATAAAATAAAATAGCAATTTGTGGTACAAAACTGACACAGACCCAGAATGACACAGAAAACTGGTATTTAAAAGCCATCAGATGTTTTTTCTCTTTTCATCTATTCTTTCACAGTGCCATCTCCCCTTCAGGTGCACAAACTGACAAGCCTCTTGTGATATACAGTATGTGACCCGTGGCAGGGGTTATCTCGTGTGTTTTTTGAGATTAGGATGCAGGGTGGGATTGTGGTGTAGGTTAGGGGGCATTTTCTTTAGCTCAGTCCCTGGCCTCCTGCTTCCACATGTGGGTGTGATGGGACAGGTAAGTGCATCTACATTAGCAACAGCCTGACTTGCTCTCAGCAGGCACAGTTTGTTGGTCCAGTTTAATTCGGTCACCATTGCTCTCTTCATATGGAAGGCCTTTGTCATTGAGAAGGATGTTCTCCACCAGGAATCGGGCGGCCTCATCCACGTTAATGTTTTCCTGCAGTGAACAGAGAAGATATTAAGTCAATGTGAAATCAAAATTGATGCACATTCTTAGTCTTATTGTGGAGGATTGATTGCTGGGTGTCGGATGTACGCCTCTGTGTGAATGCCAACCTGCTAAATGTTTGACATGTTCTGTTTAAGCCATCTTTCTGGAACATTAGGATCAATTACAATTCTGTCAATAGACAAAACTTGTTAAGCCAAATTGATGTGTGGTGAGACTCAGCCTTTGAGAGGTACTTCAGGATAATAGCGGATTGATGTCGCCGCCTACACCATCTCTGTACTCATCACTCTTACAAGACGATTCGCTCTCTTTCCATTTACATCCCTATATCCCTGAGCAGTTTCTGAGTTCAAAGCGAGAGGTTGTCAATTTGGAAAACTTGAGAGAAGGTGGAAAAATGGTGAGGTTAAATAAAAGTACTTGACATTCATCCATCGAACTGAACTAGATATGGGCGGCACAGGCATGAAGTGGGACAGTTTCAGAGAGAATGTCCAGCATCGTAAAAGGCCATATGAGGGGGAAAAATGTCAATTAAATGGCATATGGGCCTATTCCTTTTTAATATAAAATACAGGTTATAAGATTAAAATTTGTATTTTTTTCACTATACATCACCTGTACGTTGAGCTCAAGCTTTTTCTTGAAACTTGTTAATATTTTTAGCACTTGTATAATAAATTACCTGTGATTTTCATAACTTGTAAGTAAGCTTTAATAAAAGCATCTCCTAAACAAGGTTATTATAGTTTACTAAAATTAAAACTTGAAATACATTTCTGTTTGTTGAAATCAAATAAAATATTGGCCCAAAAATGACTGGAAAAACTTAAACTAAACAAAAAATGTAAGTGTTGCCTCAAAAATAGAAAAACAAAGGCAGTAAAACTGTAATAATAAACAAAAAATAAGCTAAAAACTAAATAATCTACAGCAATTTAAAAAATACACAAATAAAAATAAAATGACAATAGCATATATTGCTAAAAATTCAAAGAATATATAAAAATAAAAGTTAATTTAAAATATTATTAAAACTGTAGTTTAAAAATAAACTATAATAAAATGATTCAATGTGAAATTTCATATTAGAAGTAAACAATGTTCTAGTGTTTTTAAAAGTACAAGTGTGATGTTGTGAAATTATTGTGATGTCACAATCATAATAAAGAGATTTACCGTGGGGTAAATAATTATTTGATCCCCTGCTGATTTTGTAAGTTTGCCTGCTTACAGACACCTATGAAGGGTCTATCATTTTACGATAGGTTTATTTCAACTGATAGAGAAAAAATATATTTAAAAAAAATCAGGGGAATTTTTTTTATATAAAGGTTATAAATTGATTTGCATTTCATTCAGTGAAATAAGTATTTGACCCCCGAGCAAAACATAACTTTGTACTTGGTGGAGAAACCCTTGTTGGCAAGCACAGAGATAAAACATTTTGGTAACACTTTACAATAAGGTGCTATTATTTAACATTAGTAAATGCATTAGCTAACATTAGATAACAATGAACAGTTTAGTTTTTCAGCATTTATTAATCCTTGTAAATGTTAGTTCATGTCAATACAGTTATTTCATGTTAATTTATGGTGCATTTACTAATGTTAACCGTGACAAGGTTTGATTTTAATAATGTATTAGAAAATACTGTAATTAACATGAATTAATATTAATAAATGCTGTATTAGTATTGTTCATTGTTAGTATATTTTAGCGAATGCATTACCTAATTGTTACCAAATAGCACCTTATTGTAAAGTGTTACCAACATTTTTGTTAGTTGGTCACCAGGTTTGCACATGTGTCAGGATACATTTTAGTCCACTCCTCTGTCAATCTTTAAGGTTTTTTGGCTGTCACTCAGCAAATTGGAGTTTAAGCCTCCTTCACCTTCACAGATTTTCTATAGGATTAGGGTCTAGAGACTGGCTGGGACATTTAATGTGCTTCTCCTTAAGCCACTCTTTGGTTGTCTTGGCAATATGTTTTGGGTCTTTGTCATGTTAAAGGTACATTCACGACCCATCTTCAGTGATCTAGTTAAGGGGAGGAGGTTCTCGTCCAAGATGTTACGGTACACTGGCCCGTCCCTCAGCCCCTCAATGCGGTGAAGTCATCCTGCACCCGAAGCAGAGAAAAACCCCTAAAGCATAATGTTTCCAACACTTCGCTTCTCTGTAGGGATGGCGTTCTTGGGTTCATAGTCAGCATTTCTCTCCCTCCAAAAACAGGAGTCAATTTTGGTCTCACATCACTTTCTTCAAAGCCTTTTCTGAATCATTTTTATGTTTATTGTCAAACTTCAGATAAACCAGGTGGGCCTTCTTGGGCAGGAGGACCTTGCGGGTGCTTCAGGATTTAAATCTATTGTGGTATAGCATGTTACCAATGGTTTGCTTGCTAACTGTGGTCCAACTGTCTTGAAATCATTAACAAGCTTCTTCCGTGTAGTTCTGAGCTGATCTTTGACCTTTCTCATGATCATCTTTAGCCCATTGGGGAAATCTTGCAGGGAGCTCCAGACCAAGGTCAATTGATAGTTATTTAGTATTTCGTCCATTTCCAAATAATCGCTCCAACAGTTGTCTCCTTCTCACCAAGCTTCTGTATGTAGCCTATTCAAGGTTTGTGCAGGTCTCCAAACTTGTCCCAGACATCATTTGAAAAAATGATGTCATCATTTGGTCTTGACCATGGTGGTGGAGAGGTTGAAATAGAAGATACAGATTATTTTGGCAGGCATCTTTTATATACATAACAAGCTGACTTAAGAGAACTTTCTTTAAGTGACGGGACTAATCTGTGGTCATATAGGCACCAAACCAATCTTGGGAGCCAGAATTCTTGCTGGTTGGTAGGGGATCCAATACTTAATTCACTGACTGAAATGCAAACCAATTTATAACCGTTATATAACATTTTTTCCCCTGATTTTTGTATATATTTTGTCTCTATCAGTTCAAATAAACATACCTTAAAAATGATAGACCCTTCATTTCTTTGTAAGCAGGCAAACTTACAAAATCAGTAGGGGATCAAATAATATTTCCTTCACTGTAGAACAACACTGCCTCAATGCACAAGATTTAAAACTCATTTTAGCCTCATTAAAGTACAAAAGAAAAAGGTTAAAAGCTGTCATATGAATTATTTCCTACGTGCTAGCAGTTGGTATTTTGCAACTACCTTTAATTTTCAAGCTTGTTATAAGATTCATGGGACTGTTTCAAGGCATAATTTTCAGAAAGCGTTCTGTGTCCCTGTCTGTTTGAAGGGAAGTGACCTGTCGTAACCTCATCTGGTCACAAAATCTTCAAAACGGTTGATATAATTGCCTTTTAAAGCGATGCGCATGTGGCATGGTGAAACTTGTTTGAACTGTATCCACAGACATGCTATGAAATTATTATGATAATCGATTAGGGCTACAGAGCTCAAAGAAGCCCTGTGGCCTGCTTCTGCCCACACGGCGATACATGGTGCATGCTTATAAACAAAACATTTTCTCATTTCACATCGAAATGTTCTGCAATTGTCTGGAACCTGTTTTCATTGCAATTTCTCCCCAGGGACTGGGTTGTGTTTCATTCAGAACTAAACCAACAATGCCTTATATATTCCACATCAGTTCCAGTAGCCTATCGAAATTGTGAACTGTAAACAGAATTATGATTTTGATTTAAGGAAGTGGATTTGAATGAATACAAATTCAGAGCGTGTCTTCTGGATGTTTGTGCTTCTGTTGTTTACATCTTGCAAAATGGTCTGTATGAAACAAAATGGTCCGAAAGAAAGAGATAGGGACAGAGAGCAAGACACGAGGAACAGTGGCTGCTTGTCTGAACACAAAGGATGTCCTCGTAGATGAGAGCCGTTCATCACCATAAACACACGTGCATGCACGTGCACACAAATAAACATGACAGGTGCCAGAGCTCTCCGCCAGACATCTGTGTGTTGAGTCCCTAACGGAGAGATCTATTTCAGAAACATGTGCTTATGCAGACCGAGGGCTGTGACACCTTCTGTTAAACAGTTTAGACCAGACACCATCACAGGGAGACAGAAACCCAACATAATAACACTTTTTTAAAAGCAAGACACATGCAAGATATTTAAGGTTAAAACGTGTGACTAGAAATTTTTAAGGGGTACAATTAAGCAGTGTTAAATACCTACCCAAATCACACACACTGGCATAGACAACGTATTCCCTAGAATTAACACCAGACACTTCCTCCTCCTCCCTGCTCGTCTATTTTCATTCTCTCCCTCGAGTCTATTTCTCTATAGCTGTCAAACAAGGGAGCCTTCAGCAACTACATTTTTTCTATCCGGCATCCCTCAGTTATGTGTGTGTGTGCAGGAAAGAGAGAGAAGATTAATACGCACAGAAACAAATCAGAGAGTCTGCTGATGTAAGACTATAAACACATATTTCTCTATCTTTGCAAGAAGATCAGTGAAAATGTATCTTGACAGCCATTTGTAATAATAAACGCCATGGAACTCAACTCAGCATACTGCAGGCACTACAAATCTTTTTTTATCTAGAAAGAACATAACTTTTATGATAAATGTTTTATTAGTAGGCAGCAGTGGACCCCTGCGTTTTAAAGAAACACTTCTACTTCTCAGTAGTCTTGAATATCCAAACGTATGGTGATTTTCTGCCAAATAAAAATTTAAGACGCCAAAAAAGTAGAGCAGGGGTGGGGAACCTTGATCCTGGAGGGCCACTGTCCTGCAGAGTTTAGCTCCAGCCAGCTCAAACACTCGCCTGTTGGGAAGTTTCTAGTAATCCTGAAGACTTTAATGAGCTGGTTCAGGTGTGTTTGATTAGGTTGGAGATAAACACTGCAGGACCGTGGCCCTCCAGGATCAAGGTTCCCCACCCCTGATGTAGAGGGATGATGATGTTAATATTGCTTACGAGCAGAATACTAAGATCCAGCATTCGTATGACTTGATTATTATAATGCACTTCTGGATCGATGCCACATAGAGTCCATAAATAACTTGCAGTATTTTGTTAAAAATGCAGCAGGCAAAGTTCTAACCAGGTCTAAAAAAATATGTGACTAAACCATAAAGCAAAGTCCCCTTTCCTCTTTCTAATGATGTTTTTTTATCTTTCTTATCCAGACTGTTGCCTAAATAAATAAATGAGTGCACTGAACACAAAATGTGTTCAAATTACTCAAAATAATGGACCAAATCAAATGAGTCAATTCCAGTGTTATAGATGTGACATTTTCAGGCAAAACTTGAAATATAAACTCCTGTTGATAGAGTCCAGTGGTTCTCAAACTGGGGGCCCCAAGATGGATCCAGGGGGCCACAGATTTTATGTCATTTTATGCAATTTAACATCAGAAATATAAGGCCACCAACCAAAAGTATTGATGTTCCAGCATTGTATACCTGAATATGTTTTTGGTTTAATAAAAATGTTATGTTTAAGATTATACGTTTTTATTTGGGGGACCGCAAAGTAATGCACTCAAAGGGGGTCTTGCAACCAAAAAGTTTGAGAACCACTGGTCTAGACTCTAGACAACAGAACCATATCAGTCTATGCACAAATTTTCTATTTTAAAAAGGGAAATAAACATGCATTATGGATGTGACAAAAAAGATACCTTTTGTGAGAAACAGCATACAGTTGAGCTAAAAATTATTCATATTCATGATTTGGTGCACACACTGATAAAAAGTACCCCATGTGTAAACTGATATACATTGCTGTATCTTTAATGTTTTGGGCCTAATTCTCTGCTGGAGATCCTGCAGTCTTGTTCAGATAGATGGCATCATGGATTCCAGCGAATACCAACAGATAAAACATCTGTCCCTGCCAGGAGTGACTTAATAAGCCAATTTGGATCTTCCACAAGGACAATGGTCAAAAAACAAACATTGAGCGCAAGACAAAGCTTCTGCTGTGCTCATCCCAGTTTCCTGACCTGAACCCTATAGAAAATGAGTGGAGAGAACTGAAGAGGAGAAGCACCAACATGGAAATCTGAAGGGTCTGGAGTGATTCTGGATGAAGCAATTGTCTCTGATCTCTTTTCATGTGTTCTCTAAACTCATTAGGCATAATAGGTGAAGACTCAGAGATGTTATCTTGGCAGAAAGAAGGCTTCAAAAATTACTGAATAAAAGGGTAGGATAAATTATGAGCAATGTGTATTCGAGAATTTATTTTTTTCATAATGAGATTCCTCTCCCTATTTAAAATTCCTGCTCCCTAATGAAAGATTAGATTTTTGCATATTTTTAAATAAAATATCTAAAGGCTTAATGATGCAGATTTATTTCTACAGCCTTCTTTGATTGATCATATGTACCTATGATATGAATCATTTTGAGCTCTGTACTTTATAGGATTTCTGTGAATTAGAACTTACAAACCAATAGCAATAAAACCAAATTGATGGCTCTTAATAGAACATAAAATTATTATTTTCAATTTGCATTTCACCATTTATGAAGAATATGGTCCGTTATGGACGCTTTAAAAATGCTTTAAAAACTGAGAGACGTCATTTTAAACCACTAAATACTGACCAAAATCTGTGCTATCAGTATGGAAAACTTTTTTTTATCATAAGGTTTAGCTTTGCATGAAATTGCCCATATGATAATACCAATGATACCAGAACTGTCATCTTCTGATAATGCCAAAAGCTAAATCCACTGGAGGTGAAAGAGCATTTTTCAACAAAGCGATCAAGCTTTAGGACACTCTTTCTAGCAGTGTTTGAAGCTCAAACACGATTTCTTTCTTCAAGCCCACACTGAAGGCATATCAGTAAATGACCGTAGTCTTTTTTAATCCTGCTGCCCTGATGCTTTGGCCGGCACACTGGGGGGTTTGTAAGGCTCTATTGTTTGTAATGTTGCTTTGGATCAATGCACTGTGAAAGCCCTATTTAAATAAATTTGTAAAGGCATTTAACTGTCTATCTCTATGAGAAATGTCCCCATTTAAGACCAAAGGTTTCTCCCTTCAAAACAGTACACACTTCATTCGCATGACGAGTCACATGACGAGTCACACACTGCACAGTTGACATACGTCTGGTGGTCTATGCACGAGGAGTGGCTAATGTTATTAAGACTGCCCTAGTTGCGCTGTTTGGTCCTAATACCATTGAGAATGTCAGACATTTTAAACACACGAGCTAACATGGCAGCTTTCATGGTCGTCTGAGCTGATGAGTCAGGAAAGGTGTAGAAAAAAGCTTCTATGCGTAGCAAAAACATCTTGTGACGAGTTCCAAATTCTTCTGTTTCACCAAGCACAAACAAACACGAAAATAGTGTTGGCGTATAATCAGTGTACTTTACCTTAGCTGATGTTTCAAACCAACCCAAAAATCCAGCTTCTTTGCAGAAGTTGTCCATAAGAGAAGCATTGTTGGATCCTTCTTTTTTCTGATCACATTTATTGGCCAGAAGGACAGAAGGGATGGGATTTCCATTGGCTAGTTTCACCTTGCTGTCCAAATCGTGCTTCCACTTTGAAACGGCCTCAAACGTAGAGCCTCGAGTAATGTCGAAAACCACGAACGCACCCACGGCCTCCTTATAGTAAACCCTGGTCATGTTCCCAAAGCGTTCTTGACCTAAACAAAAGAATGGGGCAAAAATGAATGGGGTCATAAAAACATCACCATTTTTAACCAAATTACAATGGCTGTGTATTTATTTCTGTCCTTAAAGCTATCTAAAACAGTTCGTTTAGCAGTGTTATACGGCACTCATTTCAGTTCTATCCCAAAGCACACAATGTCTGGGTACGTGTGGACAGACACTGTCTGAGATCTGCTGCTCTGTCTCACAGTTCATCTCGCCCGTTGAGGGATAAAGCCCAGCACTGCACCAAATCTTCGAAAGCTAGATGGACAGAAAAAAAAAAAGCGAAAAATTCGCCCAGCAGTAGTTGCTAATAACACATCAAAGAACTCCCTTTTTATATCCCTCACACCTCAATTCACCACAGCGATTTTCTCCTGCTTTATGTCATGTTGGATTGACATGTAAGACCCAGGATTATACATCAAGTCTTTTTTTAGTACACAATTCATACTGTACAAAACAACATGGAAAGAAAAGAGATGAAGCAAAAATGGCAAATGTTTGAAACTGAGAAAGAATGGGGGAACGGGGGAAGAAAGGGAACAGCTTTCGGATCAAAAGTGAAAATGGCATTCAGACTCGCTTGAGGAAAGAAACTGAGCTTGACCTCTTTTCTCATACAACACCGCTGAGGCAAAATACAGAGATTGTGAGGAGGAGAGAAACTTAATAGAGAATATATGACAATCTGAGGGAAATGAGAATCAGACTAGAGAAAGAGTACATTGTGTGAAATGATGGAAACACACAATGAACACGACTTACAGGAAAAGCAATTTGGTGCTTGAATGGAACCAAACTGACAAACATGTTACATTGTAACATTTATTTTCTTTGGAAATTAAAGCATGTAATGGGGAGATATAGTGAGAATCCCAATGATCTGGTCCAAGACCGGTCTTTTTTTTATGCGGTATACAGAAAGCATTGGGGGAAAAATATTAAAATAATCAAAATGATTTAAACATTTTCTCTGCTGCAATGTCTCAATTTGACACACAAACGTACAACACAAAAATGTATCTCCAGCAAAAATATTACAGCAGCATAACATGTGAAGTCTGTAGATTATGGTTATATTTAATTTATTCGTAACAATGGCACGAATAAACTCAGTCTCACAATATGCACTTAACACTAGCATATGCCATCCGATGACTTAAAAAACAAAAGTGACCACGTGTTCTTTTTTAAATAACTCAGTGTGCTTTTCCCTGAGGAATGACAGTTTTGAGTTTAGTAAACTTGTGTAGATGAGCCAGTTAAGCCAGAACCCAAATTATTGCTTCAGATCTGAGTTCAGACTGACCACAGGGCTGTCTGTGACGCCTGACACTGCTTTGCTCTAGCAGAGGAACTGCAGTAAAGCATTAAATGTGTGTATAAAGGTTTGACTATAGTCATAGCCACATATTTGTCTTCACAAAAATCTATTGACAGATATGCAACATAATCTATACACAAATATTTCTTCAGAAGTGTATAAAGACCTTACATAATGAAGCGTTATGTTTTTTTCATTACCTTAGAATGAACATTTCAACCCCAACGATCTCCGTTTCATTATCTTCCCTCACTCTGTTACGCACTTCACATGCCAAAAGCTCCTCAGGTCTCTTGGCACTTAATTGCTCTTGATTGCTGGTCTAAATTTAGACCATTTAACCTCAGGTGAACACACAGGAGGCCTGACACACAAGACAGAACATCATTTTTGACTTCTTGTCAATTTTGGGCACACAGCCCCGCAAAAATCTTTGAAAATAGAATTAAAAATACAAAGCACCAGGAGACAGGGAGAGAGTATAGCTTGTGAATGTATTTTGTGAGATCAGCCAGCTGTCACGGGGCAAGTCAAGAGTAACATGAGGAGGATCAGAATCATAACCATGATCGATATTCCACAATATGCCACAAGTGCCAGCTATTTTCTCAATAATTGAAGGTTCTTTGTTTATGATGCTATTATGGGGAACAGAGGGCCAAAGAGGGGTCAGTACTTTCTACTGACTGAGCATATAGTGCTTTATAGAAAGAAACTGAAAAAGAAAAGAAGAACTAGTGTTGAAACGGGTGCAAAATGCAATAGTACGCTCTTGTATTAACTGAGAAAAAGCCACAGTTTGATGTAATAGTTTCACATTTGCAGGTGCATTCCCTAGTCCCTGACATTGAAATGAGGAAGTGGAGAATTTTTTTTTTCTCTAGTTGGTACATTTCGACGAAATGCACTTTGACAAGTCAACACTTTTTTTGCCGAATGTTTTGCTTGACAGATGAGGTAAAGTAATGGACTATTGGCTGACTTTTAGTTGTATTTTCCTTGTGGCATTGATCAATACTGGAGCTCCTGACTTTTCAGCAGGGAATGAGAAAGTGTCAATAATTGTACAGTGGGAGATCTTTCTCTCCTCTCTGCGGAAGCAATGTAAAGAATCAATCTCCATTTATCACCGATCGATGGACTTGTTTTTACATCCCACGCAGGAATCAATGCGACAGGCACAAAACTCGCCGGTAGCATTTGCAAATATAGCACAGCACAACACTGACAGTTTTACAACAATAAAAAGGAACCAGGAGTAAACAAAACCTTTGATGCCATGGTGGTAATAGAGAAGGGCCGATCGATGTTTTAAGAGGTCAATACGGACTAATGATTTATAACATATATGACAAGCTATTTTATTGACATCAAATTATTATGAGAGATACCACTTAATGACCAAAAGTATGTTTACATTTACATTTAAATGTAAAGTATGTTTAAAGGAATGCACTTACATTAAAGGGATAGTGCACCCCTAAATGAAGATTCTGTCATCATTTACTGTTTATTCACTGTCTTGTGACTTCAAACCTGCATGACTTTATATATTTCTTCTCCAGAACACAAAAGAAGATATTCTGAAGATAGTTAGTAAGCAAACAACGATGGTACCCATGCAAGTAAATGGGTACCGCCGCTGTTCGGTTATCAACTTTATTCAAATTATCTTCTTTTGTGTTCTGGAGAAGAAAGCAGTCATACAGGTTTGAAATTACAAGAGGGTGATAAAATAATGACAGAATTGTCATTTTTGGGTGGACTATCACTTTAAATGTATTGTTTTTATTTCAGTTATATTTAGTATATATTTGGGCAGGGCAGGCAAATTCAACTATAACTTTTTATGAAGACACCTTATAGCCTGGGTTTTAAACAGGGGACTATGAAAATAAATAAATGATAATAAAAAAACTAATTTAAGACTATCGAGAGACATCCTTATCTGATAATGGAGGCACAAGAAACAATACAATTGCTAAATGGCAAAACAAAAAGAATTCTGCATTGTATAATTTAGTTTATTGCCATTTCTATGATGATATTTTCGGTGGTTAAGTGTCGTCATCAGTAAGAGAGAATATTCATGAGGTACTCATATGCAAATGAGTGTGTAAATGGGAATTGTGCCATCCTTCATTAAAAAAAACAAATTTTTGTTCTCTTAAGTCTATTATACCAGAATTGTAAACTGCATTGCAGCCCTACAAATTAATAAAAAGTAACTACTAATCTGATCATCATTATATGTAAATGTTTTACTAAAAAGTCATTTTAAAATGTTACCAGGAAATTATATATATATTTTATCAAATGTACAATGCATAAAAATGTGAGTCCTTAACTTAGATGGGAGACATATGCTTGATGTTTTAGTCAAACATGTTATGTGTAGGCTAAATGAGCCATGAAGTATATAATATAAGAAACATAAATTTGAATGAAAGGAATTCATTGAATGAAAGGAACAAAGAAATGCTGCTCAAATCACACATATTGAACAAAAATCCAATTGATCTAAAGGGAAATGATTCTTTACCTCCTGATCCTCATGTGAGACTGAAGCTGATGAAACACAACGGAGAACTCCATTATATATTGATTTCCTTATACATACATTGTAAAGTACAGTATTGTTCATTATCTTAAACCACATCAGAACAAATCTGTGCATCCTTAAATATAACCGCTATACTGTTTGTGATTTTTTACAGATTACTTAAAAGCTAAAGATACTGAAAGACAACAACAGAGGAGACAGCGGCGAAAGGAGACAGGGATACTCACTGTCCATAGCCATGACAACCTTAAGTTTCTCCTGCGTGGCCTTTATCAAGATAACAATCTTGTGGGTGTGTTGCTATGGCAACAATCCAAGCCAGACGAGCCAGCTGCATATTTTTATGATGCTCCGTAGAACAGAAACACACTTCAGACACTAGGAACCGCCAACCAACAGTACGTCGCGGCTAATGACTAGAGACAGAGGTCTCATGGTGCTCGGGGAGCGTGTACCTGCAATCACCACGAAAAATTGTTTCCAAATTATTATAAAAAGTCCTACAGAAGGTACATTTCGTTCCAAAACAGATCAAGGATGAAATCAACCACCTATTTTGCAAGATAAATGCATAACTTCATTACTTCAGCAGGCATTAACGGGTGGATTAGCATTGATCAATGTTGAAACATCCGGCTAGGCTCCCAGGCACCTGAAAATCTGAAACCACCCACCCAGTTCTGATATATTTTGAGAAATGTATCAGTGGTTGTGTCCATACAATGGAATTCAATGGGGGCCAATGCTGTTTGGTTACCAACATACTTCCAAATATCTTCTTTTGTGTTCTGGAGAAGAATGAAAGTCATACAAGTTTGGAATAATAATGAAGGTAAATAAATGATGAACTATCCCTTTAAGGCTTTCTCTTAACCGTCAAGCCCCGTGTCTGTAATAAGCATGTCCCTTTCAGACAGCCCCAGTGGATCACTGCTATTCCGGGCCAAGGTGGGCGGATGAGCCCCAGCTTCAGTCGGGGTCCAGCACATAGGTATTTGCAGAAGGCCTTGATTACAGTCATCCAATTCAGGGTCATTATTGTAAATGTTGGTCGGTGCGAGACTGCGACTATGGAAAAACAGCGTACTTGATTAGTACCACAGAGCCCCTAATTATGTGCATGATTAACAGGGTTAAATAGCGATGTAGAAGTAAATGCGTAAATGGAGCAGACTTTAACCAGGATGACACAGGTCCAGACCGGCTTTGGGAACTGGTCCAGGAAGTCACAAAGCTACACAATTGGCATTGTTATTAACAGGAACTAATCTCATGGTTTACCAACAGCCAGCCAAGGATTGTTATATATGAGAAATATCTATTGCAGGCTTACCATAGTAAAATATAACGGCCTCATGGTAGTATTTAAATGTGTTGTAAAAATAAATTAAAAATGTGAATACAATGCATGTATGCATGACGCACACACAGGACATTTAACAAAGCTCAGTGTCATCCAGCTGTTCTCCAGACACACGCCCAAACCCACACACCCACATACGGTACACCCCAAAGAATGCAACCTGTGTAATTCACACACCATTGACGTTGTCCTTGCAGCTCAATGTGACAACCAAGACTTAGGTGAGAAAATTAAAGGATAAGTGAGAAAACAGGGAATAAAGATTAAGGCTGCAAATTAGTTTTAATAAAACACTGGGGTCTAAATGAAGGACAATTCATGACAGCTCAGTCCTAAAAGCATTGAATAAGACATGAAAACATGAACAGAAAATAAAATAAAAAGGTCCAATGTGTAAGTTTTGGAGAAATGCTTGCAATATAATACATATAACTATGTCGTTAGAGGGGTATAAAGACCTTACATAATGAAGCGTTATGTTTTTATTTTTACGTGCTTTATTTGTACACGTAACATTAAAGAGTAACTATTAAAATGTCCTTAAAATGACATTTCATGCAGTGTTTAATGTTGCTGTGTGTGAATGTAAGCAGTCTGCTAAGTTGTAAAGTTGTAAGCTTTCCTGTAGCTCAGTTGTCAGATCAGAGTATGCTGACAGAAAGAAGGGATTACACAGATGACTCTCCGAACTAATCATTTGAGAGTCAGTCAAGAAGTAAGGTAATAATAACTGCCTATTATTAGAAAAAAAAGTTTACAACTTTTGTACGTAAACTTGTTGGACACTCCATTAACCAAAGTAGGACCTTAAAAATCACAAACTGCTGGTTTCTTCGTTTGACAGAGCTTCTTCCAGAAGCGACTGCTATATGTTTTATTAACCAAATTGTGCCGTTTTCGACACTCTCAAAGCTTTGAATCTTTTCTCGAAATAGTCATGAGGCTTAATTTTCCCGTCACTAGTTCCGTAGCGCTTTGAAAGGCATGGGAAGGGGTGGAGTAAGATGTAGGTTGCAATTCGCAACTTCACAGCTGCATTACGCTAAATTTCATACAATAGACATTTAACTTAAACATGTTGAATTACTGGTATCTAAGGGCGGTTTCACATTAGAAAACCCGGGTTCGATTAACGTCAGAGTTCGGTTCGTTTGGATGATGTGTCACAATTGAAATTGTCCACATGCTTTGTTTTGACTTTAATAGGACATTCAGAACCGCTGGAAAACCCACTTTCAATAACTTCCTTATGAGCAAAAAACTTTCCTGAAGCCAAGGCCAGTAAGAAAGTTATATGTCATAAAGAAGATTAGTCAGTGATATAAGGTGTTTGTCTCAAATTCAGAAAGTAGCAACAATTAAATATCACTGCTGTCCTCCATATTTCGTGATTTTCATTTTATGCCATAAATCCTGATTATGAGTCACCCTTTATGTTTGTCACTGGGTTTAGCAAATATCTAACCAGTAAAAAGTATTAAAAGAGCTTGACAACAAAGTATTAATCATCATTTTTTTTAAATCTATTTCCTGAAAAACAGCGAATTTGGACATCCGAGGTTTCAGAAGGACATATCAGATTGATAAAACGTGGCTACAAAGAGCAGTTCACATCAAGGCTGAATTCTGCAAAAATATGCAGCCTTTATAAAAAGTGTGAAAGTCATTACATTCTTACTGTATTCCAAATATCGATTTCATTTGAATCAGGTGATTTATGTCTGCCTCATTATACAAAGGCTGACAGACAAATGCACAAACCAATGGGGTCTAACAAAGACACATGATTCAATTTCACAGGATGCGGATGCACATGACGCTGAGATTAAATTGGAATCTAAACCTGTCCATTTATTTGGTGTGGACATTTGGTACAGTTTATTGAATTACACATGCCTCCATGGGGCTATTGCTCTCAAAGAATTCTGCAGTGCAAAGCTGTAATCTCTCTTCAGGGAAATATAGGTCTGCAGATTGAAGCAGGACATCAACCTCGAATGACACCAGAGGTGCAGCTATGGGATGAGAGGGTGTGAATAGAATAAAGACCGCTCGCCTCTCAGCTTCGAAATGTCTCAGGAGCACTTCAGTGTGAAACTGTTGAGTCACTGCAAGTGTCTATCTTAAAGGGACAGTTCACCCAAAAATGAACATTGTGTCATCATTTACTTACCCTCAAATTGTTCCAAATCTGTATAAATTCCTTTGTTCTGATGAACACAGAAAAAGATATTTGGAAGAATGCTTGTAACCAAACAGTTCTTGGCCATCATTGCCTTCCATAGTCAAAAGTGCCCCAGGACTGTTTACTGTCATACATTCTTCAAAATATCTTCTTTTGTGTTGAACTTACTATGGTAGTCAATGGTGGCCCAGAACTTTTTGGTTAAAAGCATTCTTCCAAATCTTTGAAAGAAAGAAAGAAAGAAAGAATAGAAAGAAAGAAAGAAAGAAAGATGTTGAACTTACTATGGTAGTCAATGGTGGCCCAGAACTTTTTGGTTAAAAGCATTCTTCCAAATCTTTGAAAGAAAGAAAGAAAGAAAGGATTTGAAAGGATTTGAAAGAAAGAAAGAAATCCGCCTTTATGAAAAAAGAAAGAAAGAAAGAAAGAAAGAAAGAAAGAAAGAAAGAAAGAAAGGAAGAAAGAAAGTAAGAAAGAAAGAAAGATGTTGAACTTACTATGGTAGTCAATGGTGGCCCAGAACTTTTTGGTTAAAAGCATTCTTCCAAATCTTTGAAAGAAAGAAAGAAAGAAAGGATTTGAAAGAAAGAAAGAAAGAAAGAAAGGATTTGAAAGAAAGAAAGAAATCCGCCTTTGAAGAAAGGAAGAAAGAAAGAAAGAAGAAAGAAAGAAAGAAAGAAAGAAAGAAAGAAAGAAAGAAAGAAAGAAAGATGTTGAACTTACTATGGTAGTCAATGGTGGCCCAGAACTTTTTGGTTAAAAGCATTCTTCCAAATCTTTGAAAGAAAGAAAGAAAGAAAGAAGAAAGAAGAAGAGAGAGAGAGAGAGAGAGAGAGCGAAAGAAAGAAATCCGCTTTTATGAAAGCACGCGAACTTACACAACATTGGCAGCGTGACTGTTTGCCTCACTCAGGCTAAAGCGTATTCAGAGTTTGATAACTGGCTGGTCAAGTCACGTCCAAAATTCAGCTGCATTCCTCTCAGGCATATCTCGAATCAGTCTAGGTAGGCAACTACAGTAGGTTTTTGACACACCATCACAGTAATCCCATAAGGCGTATTTCCCCTCACACCAGTCTCATAACATGACCTACATTCCGTTAGTCATTATGTTCGCTAACGTGATTATTGTGCTCACGCGTATCTGCTTAAACTTTTGTGCTTCCAGAACAGTTCTTCAATATTCGTGCGTGCTGATAACGTTTCAACACAATATTTGAGTTTATTCAAAGCGGCCGAGAAACTGACAAACAGTTGCCTTGAGGTGTTGTTCAATGGGCAAATATACTGTAGGATCGGCGTCTTCTGACCAACATTAGTCGCTTGCTGCTGTGTGCGCGCTTTAATGATTTCATTTTAAGAGTTTATTGATTGACTAGTTTGAATAATTGTATAAGTGTGAGCCTATATACGCCATCAGGAGGACAGACTGATGACGTTTGTTTACGTTCGCCACATGTGTAGGTGAAAGCTAGGGAACTTCCCCGTGTTATCTTACCTGCGATGTCCCACAACTGTAACCGCACTAGTGTTTTGCTGTCCCAGTTGATGACTTTGAGGGCAAAATCCACGCCTATGGTCGCTCTGTAGTTTTGCGAGAAAAGCTGATGCACGTATCGTTTAATGATGCTCGTCTTTCCAACCCCCAATTCCCCGATCACCAACACCTTGAACAGATACTCCTTACACTCCGACACGGACCCGCCTGCCATGTTGTCAGTCAGTGCAGCTCCAAACGTCAGTTAAATGAGAAAAAGTTTCGCTAACTCTGAGCGACCACTTCCTTCAGTTTGGAGAAGTGCTCGAAAGCTTCACGTTTCGGGTGAGAGAAGAGTATTCAAACAGAAAGCATAAACTCCCATCTCCTCCCACCGGGCAACCACCTGATAAGTCACAGGACCCGGAAATATCGCGACTGGGTTGCTTTTCTATGCCTGGGGTTTAGGGTCAAAGAAATAAAGAAGTTGTGATTCACGAGCTGTAGTCTGGTGAGTCATGTTGGGTAAATACAGAACCACGAACGGATCGATTTCATCATGCTCTTGAGAGGACACGCGACTGCAGAGATGTCGAAAACTCATATGGGTTTGATTAAAAGCAGGCGAGACGCGAACCAGAAGATTAAATAAAAGCACGAGGTTCTATATAGACTGCATTGTATTTGAATGAACCTCCTTTATGAAAATTAACCCCGGTTTAACCCTTGTAACCAGTTCTAACCACAGGTTTTCCATGTTCTTACCAAGGAGTTAAATTAATGATTCAGAATTTGAGATCAGTGCTGAGATCAATAAAATATATGAATATTTTCGTAATAAAACTAAATCTATACTGAATTGGTTTTGCCTTTATAAATAAAACCAAGGGTAAATGCATTCCACTTCATTAAAGTCATTTGTGGAAAAAATCACACAGCATTAGATATAAAATATTTATTTTACAGCATGATTTGTCCTGGCAAAAAGAGCATTTTCCTTCATTTATAAGACAATGTAAACAGATGATCTGTCAGTTATTTTACATTTAACAAACAACTTACACTAAAAGACCTAATATTACAATCCATTATAACAAGTACAATACTTATTCAATAATATTCTTTTGAGAGTTGCATTCTAATAGTCCTTTGAAACTTAAAGCATTACAGTCGCAATGTGATAATCCTACGCAAGATCGGCAGTAAATGCTACAAGTTACCACTAGAAGCAACTACTCATAGATAAAATGTAAAAAATGGCACATTTAAAAGAGAAATCTTCGGATTTGTAAAAGTTTCTGAAAGGTAACACCATCCACAGCGCCACCGCGTAACCCTTTATCACAAAGAGCAAGTTATAAGACGTTTTTAAAACTTACAAATTTCTAACATTCTAATCATAGAATCATATAGCAGATGTACAAAGACACCATCTGTGTGGAAAACAATAAATGGCAAAAACAGTATACAAATGTTTGCAAAACATTACTCCCTTTTTAAATACATGTGTTCTCTTTTTAAGTACCTTGGCTCCATATGTATACAAAAAAAAGCTTCCTATGTCTATCATATACGATCAAATTCCTATCTGTGACTCTCTAAGCAAATACTGACTTTGGGAGCCTAAAGGAAATTGGAAAAACCATTAGTTGGGGAACTCCATGTTTACTCATCCAGCCTGCCAGGTGAAACATTATTGTGTGCACATAGAGTTTCACTTTGTGTTGTACACAGTTAACCGTTTAAAAATGTAAATCATTGAAGTAATACCAAAATCACTCAGCAGCATGAAAACAGATGAGAATGATTTGCCTATACTGTATGTGCACACATTTGTTTGGCGTTGATTTGATGTCTCTGTGCTGTCTGCTTCCAAACCCTTGATTTTTACTATACGCTTTATCCTAAGTCCAGCTACAAAGTTCAAAAGCACATATTCCAGAACACCAGTGTCTCGTCTTTCTTCAAGAAACACATATAAGAGTGTAAAAGTAAAGCAGCAAGCTGGCATTATCACGCCCGCACTGTTGTGATGCCAGCTGATTTCGGGCACAGCGACACAATGAATATTTGGGACTCCAACTTTCCACAGCATTTGGAAACCGGATACTGCCATTGAAGCGTCCGAGAAAAATATTCCCAACAGGACATTCCATTTGCTCAAGCTCCTTCCTTGTTTCTGAAATGATGTCTTTTAGACAGAGCCAAGTAAGCAAGCGAATGATATCCTCCAATGATTGATTTATAAACAGCGGCATTTGTACCCTGTGTCCTGAGCGTGTGCTTTTACAGTGTAAAAGAGCTCTGTTTGGGGGCGTAGTTCAGATTCTGGGAAAAGGGGGGGGCGTTGTCAGAGGCGGGGGATCCTGGAATGGACCCCCCTGACCGAAGCGAGTCCCTGAAGGGAGAAGGTGGAGTGAGCAGGGTCAGCTTACTCTGTGCCAACTCTTCCTCCTCCTCTTGAGTGGCACTGTCGCTCAGAAACCTGTGAATGAGGTCGAGAGCTTCCATTTCGGAACCGTCCTCCGGGAACGTGTCCCCCTGCAGAGGAAGGGGCAGTTGATTGGCAGACGATTTATAGGCGGGGCTCAACTTGTTGCCTGTGCCGATGACAAACTGATCAAAATCGGGAACTGTAGAGCTCAGCGTGTCCACCTGCCCCCCCTGTGGACGATCGGTGGTGCAATCTATTAAATGAGTAGGAGAATAGGAATGCTCCTGGGTTGTATGTTGTTGGAGATGTTGACTTCCGTCCTCGTTGAGGTTGTGGAGAGCCTTGTCTTCGGGATGCGAGCCGTTGGGGGCTGCGTTGAGGCCTGCGTCATATTCGGGATGGGGGGGCTGTGAGGCATTAGTTAGGGGTCGTATGACCGCCGTCTGACTCTGGCCGACTGCTTGCCTCCTCACATGCACAGACAGTCTGTGGAACACACTCGACCCCCTCCCCTGGGGTCTGGCACCTGATTCAGACCATGACACAGACTTTCCATTAGGACTATGAATGAACAGAGACCCAGCGTTATTCCCACGGAGAAACGCCAGAATGCAACACAAAGACACAGAAGAACACCACAGAAACATTATCATTGTGCATGTCATAATTTTTCCAACACAGCAAATGACTACAATCATCAAAACTCTCATGATAAGGGTTAGCACACGATGCGTAACTGAACGTTGTTAATTCATGAAGTTGCTGACAAAGACCTCCCTCAAACATGCTAATTGCGTATCTCATAATGACCTGCTTGCAGAGCATTATGAAAGCCGTGATGGCTCATTCTCCGCCATCCATTCTCTGCGCTGCTCTGCTCAAACCCAACGCCATGCAATGGGAAACAAGGGCCTCATGGAATTCCCCGCCCAGTTTCAGATCACGGCATTTGCTGTCCGCTTCTTATAACTAAGTTAATCGGACAGAGACACCTCAGAGCTGAAAGCTGTTTCAGAGTTAGAGGGAACAGGATGTTTCGAGCCTCTGAGAGAACTGGGTTAAATTTTTAGTCAAGGGAAGGAGGGAGAAGGTTTGACATGGGGGAGGAGGGCACTGAGAAGTGGGTTAATACCAGGGAGGAGAGGGACTCGACGGATGGGTAGTTTGATGAAAATTAGGTTACGTTTTGGAAGAGGATTCAGCACAGATAAAAGACAGCCGTATAGTTGTCTGGCTCTAACAAAACACTACGTACATACTTTTTGGTTTGCAGAAGGTAGAAAAACGTGGGAGAGCTAGCATAAGAGAAACTGAAATACACACACATGCTAGAAAAGAACAACCAGTGCTATTGTTGCGCTCCAACTTGTTGGTGTGCTACTGAGAAAGACACACTATTATTTGGTTTCATAGCCTCTATGTGCATTTAGCCCAAATGTCAAAAGTGAGACGCACTGCGACACAGCAGAGGATACTCACTTGGTGCTGCCGGTTGCATTGGCGTTGTTCTTCTTCCTGCGAAACATGTTGAGGATGCTATTGCTCTGGCAGGGAGCGGGCTTTCCGTCGCCCACGTGCATACGGACCACGTCTGAGGTCGTGAAGGCGCTGCGTACGTTGCGCTCGGGCTTGGCGATGATGATGTACATTTTGGGGGTGAACATGCAGCCAAGAGCTACTGTGACGCTGAGGCTGACGGAGAAGGAGGTGGTGATGATCTTGTAGTTGGAGCCAAAGTAGATGGGCACAAAAGCCAGCCAGATAATGCAGGTGGTGTACATGGTGAAAGCGATGTACTTGGCTTCGTTGAAGTTGGCCGGCACGTTGCGGGTCTTGAAGGCGTAGTAAGTACAGCTCATGATGAGAAGGCCGTTGTACCCCAGCGGGGCCACCATGCCCAAATTACTGGTGTTGCAGATGAGGAAGACCTCCCTGATGCTGGGGTAACTCTTCACCGGCTCAGGGGGTTCCAACACAATCAAAGTGACCACCAGAGCCAACTGCACACTAATCAGCATGAAGGCAATAACCACCTGGGCCCAGGCGCTCATGAAGCGGGGTTTGCGTGTGCAGATCTTCTTCTTGCTGCCAGCCAGGATGCGGGCAATGCGGTTGGTCTTGGTGACGAGGGCGGAGTAGCACATGGCGGATGACAAGCCCACTAAGAGGCGCTGCAGGTAGCAGGAGATCACAGTGGGATGGGCGATGAGCGTGAATGGGCAGATGTAGCCGAGGAAAATACCCGCCAGGATGATGTAGCAGAGCTCGCGGCTGGAGGACTTCACCACCGGCGTGTCGCTGTACTGGAAAAAGATGAAGGTGACGAAAAACGTAATCATGATACCGAGGCAGGAGAAACACACTGCGACGATGGACTCCACGTTGCTCCACTCCAGGTATTTGAGAGGGAGAGGTTTGCATTCTGAAATAAAGGCACAAAAAGACAGACTTCTGGTTTGTATGTTAAGACATGACATGTGGCCAACATTTGTTAAAATAACATGTTGGATTGATTTAATATTGTTTAGAGATGGGTTGACTATAGACCACTAAGACGTAAACAGTGCTGGTCCAAAAGAACGGTCTTAGGGATTTTTTAACACTACACCAACGTTTGAACAAAATACATCCAACAGAACCTTCATAATCAAGCCAAAATGTTAAACAAATATCTTTAAGATTTTATTATTTATGTAAGATTTTAAAAGAATAATATTAAATAAATAAAAACTGAAACAGGAAGTGCCTCTGGACCATCTTGCAAAGTGATCCATAGTGCTCACAATATCACTACACAATCATTTTGACAAAATTACAATTTTGTTGCATATGTATTGGGAAAGTGGCAGTGAATTATTTAAAATATTAACATACGTATAGATTTACATGACATCAATAATCATTATTTATATTAATATAAATAATATATTAATATCACAGTTATTGCCATTCCGGTATATCGCGATATCCATAGTTAACTAGTTGTCCGAAAAACACCAAATCAATTGGGAATTTAGAAAATATGTAGTTTTGCACATTACATGTTGTATACAATATCATCATGTGGATTTTTCCATCCATGTTAAACTTCATATGACAGTATTCATGTTTGATTTTTTTTCTATACATTTTAAGCTCTTCTCTATCTCAGATCAGTCTGCCTCTCTGGTAATCAGAATTCCCTGTAGCTGCTCAGGTTCGATGGTGAAACTTAAGTCTGACACACGGCTGCTGGGTACTAATGGGATTCCAACCTCACCGCTATCCAGCTCTGCTCGCTGCTGCAGAGAGCTGTCAAAACAACGCGCCGCTCGCAGGCAAGAAAGAGAGAGCGAGAGAAGGTGTTGGAGTGGATGAGAAGGGCATAGAGAACAGAGCTGGGGGGAGATAAGGCTTAGATCTAAACGTTGCCCATACACTGCAAATATATAGTATTGAGAAGGAGATATTCTCAATGGAATAGTGTTGTAAGCATTTTGAATGCTTGAATATGTTTCTAGATAACTTAATAGATGAATGAAAGCGTCTAACCTGCCAATTCGTCATCAGGCCACCAGCCCAGCTCACAAGCCCTGCAGGTGAACTCATCCTGAACAAATTCATTATCTTTACACGTAGTGCAGATCCAGCAGCAACTCACTTCACCTTTTCGGATCACCTACGATGACAAAACAGACACTCTTGTTGTTGGAATAAAACAGAGAGCTTTAAAGCTGCACTTTGTTCATTTCTGCACCACAGTTCATTTTTCATTTCTGCATCATCGATGTAATTGTCAATAACCGTGATACTCAAAATACAATAGAAATCATGTTTTTATTTTGTGATTTACTAACTCAAAAAAATTTTTATTTAACCAATACCATTTTTTATAATATGTGATAATATTGTTATTGTGAAGATTTCTTTCCCAAATAGGGAATTTCTTCCCACCCCAAACTCACATAATTGGTCAATTTGGCCTTCACTGACCAGCCAATGTTTTGAAAGTACCACAGTGTTGTTCTAGGAAAGCTTTCTACTAATGGCTTTCTAAATATATTAAGCTTGGATACCAGAGTAAAGGTATTTAAAAAATTAAAAAATTGACACATTTCAGCATTAAAGGCTCTATTTTAAGGATCTTAGCGCATGGTCTAATGCGCAGGCCGCAAGTGTACTTAGGGCGTGTCCGAATCCACTTCTACAAAAAACGGTTAGCGCACCAGGCGCATTGTCTAAACGGGTTGCCCCTTTTCTCTTAATGAATCATGGATGTGTTTTGAGCAAAACGTGCAGAGAACCGATCAGAGTCTCATCTCCCATTCCCTTTAAGAGCCAGTTGCGTTCGCGCCATGGCGGCGTCTCTAATAACACAGCGAAAGTTGCAAGAGCAAAGACTGTGCGCATCTGCTCGTGCACGAGGTTAAAGCGCGCGAGCAGACCATCTAAAGGACAAGCCAAATTTTGCATCTTTATGTACACAATAATAATCTTTTAAATTGTAATCCATTTATTTGTATATGTTTGTGTTCTGCTGTGCATCCCTCTGTGTGAAACAAGCAGAATGTACGCGCGTTGTGCACCCCCCTGATAGCACTCGTACTTCTGGCAGACATCCATTTGATGTCTGCATTTTCATCTGCAAGACATCTGGCAGATGCTGTTTGCTCATCTGCCCTACATCTCTGAGACGTCTGCTGTCAGTTGTCATATAGACCTCTAGAACATGTCTGTAAGATGTGTATGATTTAGAATGGATGTACAACAGCTCTTTCTAAGATGTTAAGCAGATGTTTTTACACAGCAGATGTTTTCCAGATCTCCAGATCTTTAGCAGACATCTTACAGATGTACCTGTGCTATCTGGGATAGCGCATTTACTAACGCACTCTTTAAATAACCAAAAACATATTTCAGTTCCTCAAAACAGCAACGCGCCAACAAAGCGACTGAACTGGCGCAAATGCATTTGCTATTTAAACAATGCGGCGCAGGACGAGAAAATGAGAACTGCGTCGGTCTGAAACTAGCAAAAACACTTGCGCTGCACCTTGCGCTGGGTGTACGATAGGGCCCTAAGTGTAGTGGAAGTTTTTTTTAAATGCGAACGTGCATACAACCTAATGCCACACACGCACCTTGATCTGGCCCTTGTTGCATGGTTCACTGCAGACCGACCGAACCATCTCAGTGCGGTTTGTCATGAGCTTATAATCATTGATACTCAGAAGCCCTTCATGCCATGAACCCACATTAATGTAATCATGACGGCCCAGTTCCTCCACGTATTGCAGATTCATAATATCATACCTTAGGGAGAAAAGAGAGAGAGAAAGAGAGAGAGAGAGTGAGAATGATTATGCAGACACAAAAAAGTCTGCCATAATATAGTTGTGCACTGCTGAAGCCATAGGGACCTGTAGTGATGCATTGTCAAACCTTTCACAAAACATCATAAAGTCTAATCCATCATGCATGTCGATAAAGTCATAGAGTTCTAAATATATTCACTGCTTGTGAATGTTTAGTGAATGTAAAGTTTCCACTTTTAACATCTTTACACATCCAACAAGTCTCAGGATCCTCCATCTGGGATTCAAATCAGCAACATCCCTAAAAGTGGACAAAGTGCCACAAAAGCACAAGGCAATGGCAGTGTTGGCAGCAGCTGGAGCTGTCATCCTCTCTTCATGTCTGCCCTGACCGCATCAGAGTATTGGAGTGGAGAGGGGTGAAGCATCTCCTCAAGACAGCCAATCTGTTCCACTCCAATCCCATTACCATCCGATATGAAACTCCTTGCATGTGCTGGCTGGGGTACTAATGGAACCTGAGAGGGTGTGTGCTCAATTCTTTTTTCATAGAATTGCCTTTTTCAAAATTATCATTTAGTTGTAAAGTTGTAATATTGATATTCAACTTCCTAAATCTGAAATTTTAAAAGCAACTGATTCTCCACATCATGGCAATGCAAAGTGTTTTGAAACCAGTTTCCTGCGTGAAGCATGCCTATGATATATTAAATCTTAATTAAGTTTTAGAAGATAGCAGTAGTATTATTCATGCCGATTACCTGCCAGGTGTGTCTCCGTTTTCATCAAAGTAGATTTCCTCCCCAGACACGCCGCTGAAGTAGGTTTTGAGCAGATAGTCCAGCAGTCTACTGCCATCAATGGGATCCATCGCCTCACACAGGCCAGGATGGTTTGGGCACATTTCTCTGTGCATATCATGAAGGCCGTGAGCCATCGCATATATTGCATTGATCACAAAGCCCATCTTGCTGTCCTGGACATAGTTGTCATTCAAGCTTTCTTTTCCTGTCGGGGAGGGATTTTAAAGGGACAGTTCATCAGTTTCATCATTTACTCGTTCTTATACCATTACAAACCTTTATGACTTTCTTTCTTCTGCAGAATACAAAAGAGGATATTTTGAAGAACGCTGGTAACCAAACAACACTGTAACCCATTGACTTTCATTGTATGGACACAAAACCACTTTTCACAAAATATCTTCTTTTGTGTTCCACAGAAGATAAGAGTCAAATACAGGGTTGGAACAACATGAGGTGAATAAGCGCTAACATAATTGTTCTTATAAACCAGACTGTGCAAAAGGTAAAATAACATGTATATAAATATTCAAAAGCCAGCCCTTTGAAAAGCCATTCCAGTGCTTCAAATACATCCAAGAGTGTCAAGACATCATCTTTCTTAGAACAATTAAACACAATCATATATGTGTTAGATGTAATTTTGTATCTCTGTAAGTGCAATCTATAAGGTTTCGCGGTGATCTATAACACACATGCAGACAGGTTGGGTACCTTATTACACCATGATCACAGTTTTTTTTTTTTTTTGCATTCACACAATTGAACTCACGCTGTGATGGGGCGTATTTTTCCTTGTGCGACAAGCTGCTCCTGTGCTTTAAGTGTCACCAAGCTTAGCAAACAAGAGCTGGACTGATATCTCGCTTTGGCAGGTGTACTGTCTGACTTTGCTTGACTTTTACGCTAAACTGAAGCCTATAACAGATACAGCTCAGCAAAATGAAAGAATTTTACAATCAATATCAATCCAATGCCATTCTAAGTGAGCGGACACGGTAAAATGTGAGAATGAGGAGCTATACTGTAGCACAACTGTAGCCTGAGCTTTGAGAACAACATTCATTATATGTTGAACATGGTTTAAGGATTTATAGAGGGTTTACAGCTTTTTGGTTTTCATAATGGCTGAGTTGCACCTGCTGATTTTGGGAATAATGAGAGAAAGGCAATGGTGCATGATTTCAATGTTGTGAATCCTAATCTTGAAGATCAGTTTTGTCACTTGCAGGTCAAGATTGTACAGCATCACTACAGTACAGTATCACTTTACACTTCACATGTGGATGTAGCCTATGTAACACTGGCTTATAATACTCCAACATTAAATCATTGTTTGATGAAAATCTGCTAGTGTGATCAATAGAAAATGTACACAAATATAACACAAATGTATTCAGTGCTATTTCAGAACTGTTATTGCATCATTTAACTGGTATGTGAATATCCCATTACCATCCGATATTACTATTCGATATAAGCACCAGAACACAGGTTCTTGTGCTTAAATAACAGTTTAAATCTGTACAATTTGATCTTCATCTAAGATGATATTAAGTGTGCATGCGATGCATCTCTGCTTTATTATGGCCGTTTTTCAACTCAAAATAGCTCTGCCAATCAAAGAAGCCAAACACAGTCCAACCCATTGTGCTGTCTGTTGCCATAGTGAAGTGCTTTTCAGTGCAGGTATCATAACATTCTAAGGTCGCTCATCAACTCTCACTTACCACCATGAGGGTCTAACCGAGAAAAAGAACAACAGTAGAAAATAACAGAAAATAAACAAAAGCTCTTGATACTTATAATCTAACCCACATACAGGTTATTATAGAACACTCATCAATTGAAACAATTGAAAACACATTTGTAATATTGTAAGAACTTGAGCTCAAGAAAATAAAGAATGTTTTCTCAGCAATAAACAGAAATAACCTTAAAGGGACAGTTCACCCAAAAATAAACAATTCTGTCATCGTTTACTCACCTTCGAGTTGTTCGAAATCTGTATAAATGTCTTTGTTCTGATGAACACAAAGAAAGATATTTGGAAGACTGTTCCAAACAGTTCTTGACCCCATAGTAGGAAAAATTACTTTATATTTTTTTGATCTGTTGAACACAAAAGAAGATATTTTGAAGAACGTAGGACAGCAACCAGTTCTGGGGCACTTTTGCAATCGTAATTTTTCTACTAGCATCATTTTATGAATGAAAGCCAAAATTCTGATATTAGTACTGCAACTGAACTAGTACAATTTTTTTTTACATTAATTATGGCTATTCAACAGTATAATTTCTATAGTATAAATTCTAAATTAAATACGGAAGAATTCTCATTAAAGGTACAAACCACATTTATTAAATCACATATTTTCTTTTGTTCTTTGATTAACATAAGTGACAGGAGTCACAGCTGCAGGCTTAAGAATGTGGCCGCTTTCGCTCTACGCAGATCTGACGCCTCTTCCATTTATACAACTCTTTGCATTCATTTATTTAACACGTTGAAGTCTGTGCTTACGAAAATGCTAGACAAAACGGGCTTTCTGGCAAAATCTTGTGTGGTTCATTTAAGCACGAAAGAGAATTTAATACTGGTGCGCTGTCTGACAGGTTCTGACAGAGATTCACTGACACAGCCTTTGGCCCGTGACTGTATACACCAGACTGGACCGCTGTCGCATTGAGTTTTGCCGCGTCTCATAGCTAGAAGCTGTCTATCTACACAGAACGCGTCAAAGCAATTGTTTTATATAACGTAACGCTAGACAAGGGATGACAAAACAAACGGATGCTGTGTTAATTGCTTTAAACATATGTAACGGGTTAATCTCAAATTTTTGAAAACAGTTTTGAAAAAGAAAGAGGTTGACAGCCCTAGTTATATGCATTCGTCCAAATATATTTCTCTGTGTTCAACCAAACAAAGACATTTATACAGGTTTGGAAAAACTAGAGTGAGTAATTCATGACAGAATTAACATTTTTGGGTGAACTGTCCCTTTAAATTGAAGCACTTAGATTATTTAATTAAAAAGCAATATAAAATGAAACTAAACATATGGCAATGAAAGTATAAAATACAAAATTAATATAAAATAATAAATATGACTAATAAAATAAAATAAGCACACAGCAAAATTGCTAAAAGTTAACGTGAGAAAATAAAGCTAATTTAAAAACAATTATAACAATTTTGACCCACATAAATTCAGACTAGGATATCAAGGTTGCAGTTAAATAGCATTACCATAAAATCATTATTTTTGAAGACATGCAACATAAAATAAGTCAAATATGACCTTGTCTCAAAGTGCTGTTTTTACCGTTACTTAATAAAGCAAACAAATGTAATTCTACATTTCTATGTAGTTCAGTTCACCTACAGTATATCACCTTTAAAAGCATTGACCAAAGGATAATTACATTAAAGAAATGGAAGTAAATACTCAGACGGTTATTATATTAATTCAAGAAAAATGTCACCATGAACACGCTATCTATGTTATCTATAACATAGTATTTTTAAAGCAGAAACACATGCATGCAAAAACGACACGTCTGTTTATTTCGAATGACACGCTGACCTTCTGATGAACTAGAATGATTTATACAAACAATTCCTAAACAATGCAATGAATTGAAATTAATTTATAGCATTACTATTCATCGATATCTGTTACTGCTTTGAATTAATTTGTTTACCTGTGCAGATCTTCTGGTAGTTATGGTTCTCCTGAGGATGGCCAGGAATGCGACACTGAAAGCGGTACTGCCAGAACTCAGCAAACCACGGGTTCCTGGTGTTAGTGTCCAAACGCAACTTCAGAAAGTAGTCATTAAAAGACTGCACTTCCTCCGTCTGTAGCTTCATTGTGATCCCACCATCTGCTTCCTGCTCATAACCTTCCACCACCTCATCACGATCTGCCCAGCCATCACTTCAGACAAAAGACAACATTACAGTACACGTCAGATGAATATCCAATGGCTTTGTATAAACATTACTTTCACTGTGCATTCTGGTTTAAACTCACAGATGACATTCATCTTCACTTACTGTAAATCAGCAGTGGGCGCTGAGGCATTTAAATGTGGAGCCTAGAGTTGTTGTGTTATTGCATTTAGTGACATTTTCTCAATGACCCTTACAAATGTAGTCTGTCTTATCTAAATGAGAGCCATTAGTCTTTCAGTGCACCAAAAGACTGAGATTACAGTGAAAACCATGGATACTATTTTAAACCACAAAGAATATCTGTTTAAGAAAAGATATTCTGCATTTTACAAGTCGTATATGTGTCATCCATTAAAGAGATAGTTCACCCAAAATTGAAATTCTGTCATCATTTACTCCCCCTCTGTACACATTTATTTGTTCTGATGAACACTTATACCGCTTTTCCACTGCACGGTACCGTCAGGTTTAGTACGACTCGGCTCATTTCACTTCGGCTCAGTTTGCTTTTCCACAGCAGTTTAGTACCACTTCAAAGTGAGTGGTGATTATAAACTTATCGTCATGGTTGCGCCGCCTCTACTGCCGTAGCATCATTGTGAACGCAACAAACACACGCACAACACAGGAGTAATAGAGCTTCTCCAGAGTACCATAGTAGGAAAAATCACTTTATAATAGACAATAGATATTTTGAAGAATGCAGGACAGCAAACCGTTCTGGGCCACTTTTGACTACCATTGTGATTTTTCCAACTATGGTAGTTAATAGGGTCAAGCATTTTTCCAAATATCTTTCTCTGTGTTCAACCAAACAAAGACATTTAAACAGGTTTGGAACAACTAGAGAGTAATTCATGACAGAATTTTCATTTTTGGGTGAACTATCCCTTTAATTTCATTGAATTAAGTTAAGTTTCCCACAGACTGTCCATGAATTTTTCTTTTGATTTTTCCTCAATGCTCAATACCTGCCTAACTTTCCTCCCCTTCACACCAGCGCTGTGGTATCATAGAAGGAACTAGTCCAAATTACCTTAAGGGGCTTTGACTTGACCTAAAATACACCTCTCTAAAGGGCTTTGCACCCCACAGCAGAGCGGAAAATGACAGAGATTAGATACAGCGCAGCTAGCTACAGAGTGTTTTATTACCTCCATGAATAATAAATGAATTAAAGCTCAGGTAGAGACTCACTGTGCTGCTGTGATATGCAGACAGGCCACCGTCCTGAGGCTGTGGTGTAAAAGCTAACTAGAATGGTAATGACATATAGAAAGAAAGAAACCTTTTTGATTTGATCAAAGTAAAATAAATTTTTCTCCTTTTTGGTTGCTTTTCCACATTCTTTTCCTTTCCCTTATGTCCAGTTCCTTCCATGAACCGTCTCCTAACCTTAAAAGGATAGTTCACCCACAAATTAAAATTTACTCACCCTCAGATTGTTTCAAACCTGCAATATATAAATGTCTTTCTGTCTGCTAAACACAAATGAAGATATTTGGAAGAATGTCAAGAACCAAACAGATCTCATTCCCCATTGACTCCCATGGAGACTCCCATGCCAGATGGGGTATGAGTTCTGTTTGGTTACTGACACTCTTCCAAATATCTTCCTTTGTGTTTAGCAGAACAAATACATTTTTACAGGTTCGGAACAATCTTGTTCCTAGAAGAGTAAATGATGACAGAATTTTCATTTTTGGGTGAACTATACCTTTAGGTTACTCACTAATAATCCCCTCTTCCAGTGAACAAATAAAAAGATCAGTTTTAACTAAAATATCAACCTTTTATATTCCAAAGAAGAAAGATGAAGTTTGCAATGACATGAGGGTAAATCAATGAAATCTTTCAAATGAATTTTGGGTGAACTGTCACTTTAAATTGAAGCTTACTGTGTGATTGTTACCTTCCCCATTCAGTGTTGCGCTCTCCCTTTACCATTGCTACTCCTATTCACCTCTCTTCTCTTCCTTCATTTAAATCCAGTAGATTATGCTCTGTGTGCCTGACAGTTGCCAGATCCTCTGCGGAGGACCGAGACAGACAGTGCAGGCTTAGGCTGAAGGCCATTAGAACACATCCAGAAGCTTTTGATAATTCATGGCGCTCCAGTTAGCAGCAGCCTGGCTATGTGTTTCACAACCAGTGTTACTATGCTGGAAGCCCCTCATCACATCTGCTCTTGACCCCCACACCAGCTTTCATCTGCTTCTATTCCTCTCTCTTTTTCTCACATCTGCATTCATTCAATTCAATTCAATTCAAGTTTATTTATATAGCGCTTTTCACAGTTTGCATTGTTCCAAAGCAGCTTTACAGGAGCAATAAGAAAAACACAAAGGTAAAACACAGCACAGTGCATGGGGTTTATAGAACAAGCAAGATCATTCTAATAGATAATATCTAATAAATAAACATCCAGAAGCCTGCATGTGTATGCGTACCTCTAAATACCTAAAACAAGTCCATTCACACATAACACATGTTACTAGGGATGTAACAATATTATCAATTTCATGGTATCTAAATAGCAACATTTTCTCCATATTATCGTGGACTTTTTGAAACGATAGGTCTTCCAGGCCTTTAACATAGAGAATGTTAAACAATGGATGTTACCTCGGTCAAGGTCCAGCTGGTGTCGTTTTTTTATTTTATAAGAGGGAGTTTTACGTCATTTGACCCATCTCATACTATACCTCATACCTCTAAGCAACAGTTATCATTAGAGGATAAAGAAAAGAGGACAGCATATGACATGGTTAATTTGTACATCATTGCAATGTTCAATAATTGTTTAATAAACACTTATGGCACTTTTTTCCAAGTCTTCATTTGTCTTTTTAAATATCGCAGTAAATATTGTACCGCAGACATTACAAAGAGGTATTACCGTACCGTGAGATGTTGATATCGTTACATCATGTTAGTGTCGGATTCTTTTTAAACCCGTTTGAATTCCCATGGGATAAAACTGTATAAACTCTTAAACCTTACAACAGTGATAAAGCAGATGTGCTTTAAGTCCTGTGGGATGTGGTATAATACAGCTCCAATGACAGAGCTGTTGGGATGCCTGCAGGCTGTCTCTACTTTAATGTTGTTTTGCTGTAGTTGTTTGAACCTCAAGGCTTGAGATTGACCTCAGAGTGTGTTTGTAAGACGCACCACGGACTGGAAAGTCACACACGCACACACAAACACACTTATGAGTGCAGTTTCCCTGAGATAATACAGTTAATGCGGAACTAACTCAGTATTCCTTATTTTCATTTATGAAAATAACTAGCAAATGGTGATTAAAAGGATAGTTCACTCCCCCCAAAAATAATTTACTACTCATGTTGCTTAAAGCATGTATATGACTCTTTCTTTTGTGTAACACAAAAGAAGATATTTTGAGAAATGTCTCTTTAACTACCCCTTTAATGGTTAACAGCATCAGGTGTTTTTAACACAGATTTGGTTGAATTTTAATAGCTGGACTTCAACTTAATACTTAAGCCGAGACAATTTATATCAGAGGAACATTACATAAAGACTAAATAGATACCAAATAACTGTGGTTCCGTTTTGTGCCATAACCTCTTCTAAATCAGTTCTCTTCTCATGTCTCGCTCTTACAATTTGATTCCATTAAACTGATTTCACAAGTGTGGGAACGTCTCATGCACACAAAGCAAACTCTCTCGCTCTCTCTCTTCACCCTCATGACTAATACATCTTTTAATACGTTCAAAATGGAGGGCTAATGAGAAAAGGAAGTTTCTAGAGTATTAGCCTTCACAGAGGTTTACGAGAGATCTCTTGCAAAAACGCTATATTCATAGGTCGTGATTTCACAAGAAGGTCGTACTGTGGAAAATAATGCAGTACTGGGTGCATTAAAGAATGTGAAATGATAAAATAACTAAAGAAAAGCTATTTGGAGAGTCCAAGCACATCTTGTATTGTAAGACTTAAAATGTTTTGTATTATAGCATTTGTATACTTGTTTACATTTTTTATTTGTATTTGCATAACTAAACAGTCATTTTCTGCAAAGCAGAAAATAAAACAAACTTCAACCCAATTACAAACATGTTCGTGAACGGTGCCTAACCAACGTCTATTACATAGACTGGAGTCACTCTTACACGGTCCGTGGATGCTCTTACACTGGTGGTGGACACTCTTCCGCTCAATAATCTGTTTCAGCTAATCTTCATCCTGCTTCCAGCTTCATGCTGCTCTACTCAACCAGACAAACCCCTAAAGATCACTATCAACAGTAAAGACTGCCCAAACCATCCGGTAGCTGTGACATTGATAAGCATGTAAGTTTCTTTCCATGAAGAAACACATTTCCAAAACAATGGCAAGATGACAGCTGATTCTGCAAAAAAGTTTGCAATATTCTCACAGGATGAGCAGAGCCGAGAGGCAGTGTGATGCTAATTAAAGAGAGGGGCTTGGGAGGGACGCTCGAGTTTCAACAGGAAACTTAGGCAATGTAATAATACGCAACGATTGCGAGGATGAGCTGAAAATCTGAGAATGTTTATTAGTACTTGCTGAGGCAACGCATAATTTGTGCTACAGACGGGAATGCTACAACCAGCTGGAAAACATCTTAAATCGGCCCAAGCTAAATCGACTGGTCTGTTTGTATGGTTTTGGGACATTTTTAGTCAATCGTTCTGGGAAACCAGCTAAACACCAGGTTGGCGAGGCTGAAAGCCAGCCGTAATTTACCAGCTAAGGCAAGCAAAAAAACACAAGTTTTTTCAGCAAGGTACCTAAAATTGGATTAAAAACCAGAGGATCCCAGCAACCAACAAGCAATACCCAATTGCAACTATACAAAACACATTAACCGCACAGAAATTCCCTAAAAACCACTCACCAGAACGGTTTAGCAATTGCATTACAACTTTTTTTTTTCCACCCAAACACAGAATGCAACTAAACTTGTTCAATGGAGGGAAACCCTAAAGATTGATTGGGACTGGGAACACACAATGCACTAAAGGTGGGTCTTGCTTTGGTTAAACATTTTATTTGGATTATTGAAACAAACTGAAACAAAGAAGAGCTGGTATTGAATTTCTCTGTCCTGAGAGCAGGACAATCTGTTCTTATGAAACTCTCTCTTGGGCACGTGCTTTATGGGACTCTATAAAAAGGTGTGAGAAATATTGCTGCTGAACTCTATTAAATAGTTCATTAAGAGAGCGAAGCAAAGACTGTCCAATGTAGCTTGACTATTCTAGGCAATCCAATGTAATAAGTGTAAGGCGAGCTCCCTGCGAGACTGAGCATGTTGATTACAAATTACAAAGTCAATGTTTTTTTGGTGCTGTAGAAAATTACAGCGCTTGGTTTTTGTTTGAAATGAGACGCCTCAGAATAAACAAAACACACACACATATACACTAAGAGCAGTGGGACCTTAAGGGGATAGTTCTTCCAAAAATGAAAGTTCTGTCATTATTTACTCATTCTCTTGTCATTTAAAATCTGCATGACTTTCTTTCTTCTGCAGAACACAAAAGGAGATATTTTAATAGTGGACTTGCATTGGTTTTGTGCACATTCAATAGAAGTGAATGGGTACCACCGTTGTTCGGTTAACCACTTTCTTCAAAATATTTGTGTTATGCAGAAAAAAAGAAAGTTATAAAGGTTTGAAATGACAAGGAAGTGAGTAAATGATGAAAGAAATTTCATTTTTGGGTAAACCATATCCCTTGCCTTTCTCTCGCTTTCAATTCCTTCTCCCTCCATTTCTAGCTCAGATATACATCATCAACTTTCTTAGCTTTAAGGCTTGGAAACGACAATACAAGACATATCATTGAATCTCCATTTGATCCCAAAGCTGTTCTTCTTCTGTCTCTCTCTCTCTCTCTCTCTCTCTTTCTCCCTCCTTTTTATCAAGTACTGATAAAAACACTTTCATTTGTATTACCCAACTGATAACTGAATAAGACAGGGTCATGCAAATCCAAAAAAGGATGATAAGCCAGTCTCCAGACTCAATGTTTTGACCTAGAAAGTCTGTTTGCTTAATGTGATGGTCTGCCTGTGATTGTAGGTGGGTGGGCTATAGATGTTGCCTTGATACAGATTAAACAAGATAGCTGCTACAACTCATTTCCCCATCTTCAAGTCTGCAAAGGAATCTGTCTGTGAATGTTATCCGGCGCTGCACCAAATTCGCTGACAACTCTGAGAACAGCCTTTGAAAGAAGATGGTTTTATGATAATATCTTTGTCCACTTATAGAGGGAATAATAAGTGCCAATCACCATTGAAATAAATAACGACTGGCACATTATTAATTTTCAAGTCATTAGCGATAACATGGTACATCCATTAGATTGAAAAAAAACCCAAAGAGCATCTTTTGCTCGCTTGCTGGTTATTTGGCTTCAGATACGTTTCCTGAGAGGCTGCGAGATTGAATATTTAATGCTCAGCCCACAGCATCTCCACGGCTCTTAAAATCAAGCGACCTCCCTCTCTGGCACATCCACACAGACACACATTTAAACAGTCACACAGTATAAGACAAAGATGGGCAGTTTACAGGGATTTGCCAGCCAGCATCTGAATCACAAATTATTCATTAATGGTTAAAAGTGTGAAAAGCGCCTCTGTTCACAATGTCCATATTTAAGATCATCTGGTTTCCCTGGAAACTTGTGCATTCTGTAGCAACACAGATATTTCCAAGCATTCTGATGCGTACTCTCTCTTGCCAAAATGACAACGCATATATGAACACGCCAATTTAGCGATTGAACTTGGAAAGAAATAAAACTTCAGTGCTGAAAGAGAATCATCATCCGCTTCTTTCCAAAACCGTGCCTACTAAGATGAACCTAATGGTACATAATTTGATCTCTGAAATTCTCTTAAACAGCAATTTTGTCAGATTGTTGCTTCTTGTGTACATGCGTAAGAATACTTTCTGAATTTACATATTATGTGCACTATAACCATGAGCAAAATGTAGCATTTGGACTTCTTTGCCCTTTGTGTCTCTCCAAGGCTATCTTTTCTTTTAACATGATTTAAAATAAACAAATTATTGAACACTTTTTAGCCTTACCTCCCAATAAGCTGGAACTCTCCGGAAACGCCAAGACGCCTCATGGCCATCAGCAGGCCACGCACGGTCATTCCCTCACAGAAGCAGACAACCACGCGGGCTTTGGGCAGGCGCTCGCGCAGTTTCTTAAGCAGGCGCTCAAAGTGTTTCTCTCCGGCATTACTGTAGATCTTGTCAGAGTGGGCGATACAAAGACCCTCCTCTGCTGCCAAGTCCTTAAAAGCTTCCATGCCGCTCTCACCATAGTTACCTGTGTCCACATGCAAAATGGAGGACAGTTAATAAAGCATTATTTAAAACATGTGCCTGTTTGTAAAAGACATGGAATGGAAGATGGATTACCGACACTGATCCAACACCTGTCTGACCGATCAGAGCCCAGGATAAGAATGGATGACAGTTCAACATGGAGGACACAAAATGACAGGTAGACAGGCAACTGAAAAAGACATGAAATGGAGAAATGGTCACCACCATTTGACACAGAAATGGCAGTAGTGTTAGAATGAGAAACATTTGATCTCAATTTTTTATTATAATAAATAAAGCAGTACCAAAGCAATAAGCCCCAGGGGTCCATGAGGTACAGTGACATTACAGTGATAAGAGTGTTTACACCTTACCAATGACAATGAACAGACATGAGTTGCTTATTGCTTAAAACAAATGATAACAGCAATATGAGAAAACAAATAATCATATTTGTAGTAATAAGAATCTGTAATAGCAGAAACGCCACAACAGGTGACTTGAAACACAGTGGCTTTTTAAAATACTTCATGAATCAGAAACAGGTGAACATCGGCTGAAGCTTATTACAGTACACCTAACTGTGTAACAGCCAGGCGGAACTGACATCCTGTAGTAAAGGCAGCAGAGGTCAGAGCTGTTGACTGTACTCAGGAGAACACTACTACCGTCTAATCTGAAGAGATGAGTGGTGTGTGCTCACTGATGACTGTCTGCCGGTCTGTCTCTGTGCTGTGGGTGTGCAGGTGACAATTGGAGCAGATTCACAGGAAACGGTGTCTGACAACAATTCTATTTTACACTCTTTCTCTGTGTTGTGTTACAGCAAATGTATTTCCTTTTAAACGACAGGTTATTAGGTTTCTCAGTGCTACCTATCTATCTACAAGAATTATATATATATATATATATATATGTGTGTGTGTGTGTGTGTACATGTTTTTATATCCCGGTGGGGACCTAAACCTGAATGCACACCAACACATGGGGACTCGTGTCACTGTGGGGACCAAAATTGAGGTCCTCATGGGCAAAAAAGCTTATAAATTGTACAGAACAATATTTTTTGAAAATTAAAAATGCTCCAAGTTTTCTATGATCTTTAGGTTTAGGGGTTGGGTTAGGGGATCAAATATACAGTTTGTACGCTATAAAAAACATTATGCCTATGGACTGTCCCCATGGAGATAGTAAACCAGACATGCGTGTGTGTGTGTGCATGTGTGTGCGGAGATAGTAAACCAGACATGCGTGTGCGTGCGTTTGTGTGTGTGCGAGTGTCTGTCTATGTATGTGTGTATATATATATATATATATATATATATATATGTATATGTGTGTATAAATGTATATATATACTGTATATATATATATATATATATGAGGAGTTTGGTTCCAAAATAAGATAACTCCGATCAAAATTATTCAAAAATCATGTTTTTATTATGCTATCATGTTTTTATTGTGTTTCATTGTGTTAGTTAGCTGTATTGTTTTGTTATTATAGCTTAAATCAAAACAAACCAACTGTACTTTGATTGATATTAATTGGATGCACAAATAAAAAAACTAAAAAAATTAACCGGAGTTATCTCATTTTGGAACCAAACTCTTCATATATATGGATAAGTATATGTATATATATATATATATATATCTTTATACTATGTATGTATATGTGCGTATGTATATACAGTAATATATATATAATATATATATATATATATATATATATAGTAAGGACAGCAGATATTTGCTGCTGTCCTTACAAAACCTCAGATGTCCAAATTTTTCTTTTCAGGAAATTAATTCTGTGATGTCAAAGTTGACAAGCAATATTTCTTATTTGGGTAGATATTTGCAAAACCCAGTGACAAACATAAAGGGTGACAAATTCAATTATAATGATTTATGGCAAAAATTTAAATCACAAAATATCAAGATTTGAGGTTTCAGAAGGATAGCAGCAATATGTATTTGGCAGTATGAGAAGAGCTCAGTATTAACACAGACCTAACATTGTATAATACTATAGACTGCAAAAAAAATCCGTAAAAAAACGGATAAAGTACTGGCAGAAAATCACCAGTACATTTTCCTTTATTTTACGGACATTTCCGTTAATGCTAAAATGCAATTTAATGCAGTGCAAAATGTAAAATATAGGTAAAACAACTGTAAAAATGAATACGGAAAATTCCTTCATATTAATGCAGTATATTGTGCCCTATTTTTACGGATTTTTTTAGAGTGTACTATGCACTAAATATCCAGTTTTGCTCCATTTGTCTTTATTTTGTGTGAATCTGCTTGTAAAGGAATTTTATATTAGTTGAATGTACCGGAATGTCTTTAAAAGATTGCCGTACAAACTTGTGTAAGACTGATGCTTGATTAGATCTGGCCATTAAAATGTCTTCAAACCAGATATAATCATTTTTATTTGGCTGGATAATTAGTGTAATAAATTATATCTGCTGTTACTATGGGCAACAGACAGAGACATAGCTGCTGATGTTGTATTTGTGTGTGTAGGCCTATACATAAATGTATTGCCTACAGTAAATTTGTTGTCCATTATTACATTATATTAGTTTATTAGAGGAAAAGTTATCTTACTCATTAGTGTTCGCTTAAATTTGAGTAGTGGACAAGAACTTCCAAATAACTAACTCTGTCTACGGCACCATCTTCCAGATATTACTTAATATAATTCATATTGGGTTTACTTCAAAAAAGTCTGCTGACAGACTTCCTGACTGTTTCTAAATACTTACGGGGAATATACATTGAATCGTGTTTACTTTAATTATGTTTCGCTAGTTTATAAATGACTAATTGCTGTTCAAGAGAACAGAAAGTGATGTGGCCCATGAGAACATTATTCATCTCAATGTGGAGTTTAACAGACTATCATTTCCACCTAGTCTAATAACATCAACAACCTAATGTGAAGTGATGCACACAATGCTGGGACAAGCACAAAATGTTTGTGCCGCCAGTACACAGGGAAGGGGTGGAAAAGAGGAAGAATTCATTAGTACCTTCAGTGTGTATGAATAAGCAGACTGAGTCATTAAAGCATGCTCCCATATGCAAATACTAAAAGGTCTTTGGTGTACTTGCACTACAACTCTAATGTGATTCAATGAACACTTAATAATACATTTTAAGGGATACAAAATGGTGTCTTCGCTATTTAAAAACGCACCTTTTCGATTGTTTTCACCTGAATTTGAGAAGCTAACAGACACTCGGCTTTGATAAATTCCAGTATTTATATTCTAAGATCGATGCAACCTAAAAGTGTGTTTGTATAATACAAATGAACATTGTTTAAAAAAGTTGTTTGTAAGTCTGTAAAAGAAGGGGAACAACAAGAGCAGCTGGTGCTGTCAATGACTTACCCTCTGTGTGAACAGCTGAAACATAAGTCCAATTATAGTGTTTAACAATGTCTAACATGGCACGCGCTTGCAGCGTGTCAGAGGGCACAACGCGGAGAAAGTACTTGAAGAGTGTTTTGTCGCTCAAGTCAATGCTGGTGGCCGAGTAGGCGATCTGGGGGATGTTAAACAACTGCAGTAGATTCTGCACCTGGATGGCCACCGAGCTCGAGCCAGGACCTATGACTCCAGCAATAGGCTTCTTGCTGGGAGGAGGTTGGTTGGAAGGCGTCCCGTCGATACACCACTTAGATCCGTCTTTGTCATCCCGAATAGAGATAAGGGAATCTCGGATGAACTCGATGCTTTGCTCTAAAGCCACAGAAGAGTGCCAGCACGAATCCCGTATCTCGCAGCCTAGGGTGATGTTTTGCAGCAGGTTCGGGTCGGCATTGATACGGTCCAAAGTATGAAACATTGCTTCCACCCGCTGGATCCCGTACTGCTCGCGCACGTCTCCACATTTTCGGTCGGCCACACGCTCAGCTGAGGGTTGGTGGTGCACGGAAAAAAGCGCACCGATTATCACATCACCGTCCATACGGGCGACGGACCGGGCCGCAGCTCGCTGGGCCCGGCTAGCGGCGCGCGGGACCATCGACCGCTTATAGATGTTTCCAAGCGCGTGAGATAAAAGTGCCGGTAATAACAGACAAATGAAAAGTGGGAAGTGTCCGCACGAGAGACGTGTCTGCATCTTCAAGCGTGCCATTTTCCACACTGCGAGACGGAAAGCAGCTGTGCGGGCATAGCGTGCGAGCTGCTCGTGCCAGCTGGGACTATGAGCGGTGGTCGCTTCTCTCCAGTCCCGGATTAAATTAACCGATCATGATGCACAAGCGAGAGACCACGAATGCGTCCTGATACCTGCTGAGAAAACAAAGAGTTAGACACGCAGAGACAACAAAACAAGCCCAACTTGCTACAATACGCATATAAATGTATCATTTTTTAAGCTTGCATCACTTAGAGGCCAGTGCAACTTACGAATAAACAGAGCCTGTAACAGCGATAAAGAGCTTAGTTAGACGCCTCATTTAAGTGTCACTTCAAAAGCTTTCTTAGAACTATGAAAGCAAACTTGCGTCATTCGGTAAGTGCGGTATAATTCATGAAAAAGACACACTCGTCTAATGTAAGAAGATGCATAGTATTACCACAGCATGACAACTCAAATTTAGTTGGTGAGATTGTCGAAATGTCTGCGGGTGACCTAAACGGAAGCGATTTCAGAACCATGGACAGCGCAAACAACACTATGGGAGTCATTATATGACGCGCCTCACTTGTCAAAGCGTAACTATCAAATACAATATCTTGACACAAAATAACTAAAAGAGTCTATACATGAAATCGTGTTTTCATACAAATCGAGTGATTATCTAACCAGAATCACAATTTTAGATTCAAGCCTGCAGACAATATGACATTCTCCAAAAGACAGATATCGAACGGTGAATATTCATTTACCGAGTACGTTTATGCGCTTGTTGGGTCATTTCCATTCAGTACTTGTACAAATCAATGTCTTAATCGATCGCACTCAATCACAAACGAGCCGCAACAAGGATGCGATGCCTCGTGCACTCGAATTAGTGCCATTGCTAAACATCTGTCCGTGGCTGCTCGCAATTACCAGAAAATATAAACAACTTAGAAACATCTGGACAGGAATTCGACAGCTACGCACCTGAGTCAATGAGACATCTCTTTACCTCCTTCTGAGACAGCTGGTGCACTGATGATATACTTCAGTTATCAGGGTGCAACCTAGCCAGGCTCCCTCTCTCTCTCTCTCTCTCTCTCTCTCTCACTCTGTGACAATTTCATGTTATTGGGCGGGGACCCACCAGAACCAGTTTTGGGTTGCAGGTACTTAAATAAGTTGTGACTTAATGATCATATAGCACATACGTTTTTGATTGATTTACAACTGGAACTGGGGGCCGCAATTAGTTTGGTCTTCATTTGTTATTTTATTCTGTTATATGGTTATATTGTAAGTGGATCGCAGGGCGGTAGAACGCCGTATCTTGGCATTTGTGGTACGATAGCTATGTAGTCAATTGCACTCAAGGGATGACCATCTTTCTGTGAAGATCTCGAGGGCATTCCTCTATGGCTCAAAACACGTGGAATGATCGCATGTGTCACGCTGGCGTTAATCCACGTGACTCTGTCCGACATACAGTTTGATGGTTTGACTGTCGCCTCTCTGCTTTTGTTTAACGTAGTGTGCTCTTCCTTTTCCCATGCAGAGGGCGCTGTGAACATTAGCACGCAATAAAATAACTAATCGCCATTTAACACACATGACTACAAATACACTTTAAATTGTTCGGTGGGTATTTTGTCCAGTCTCTTATCTGACCGTTCTATCCATTCATGTTAATCACTGGGCTAAAATGCGAGCCATTACAGTATCGTTGAATATAAGAGTCAATCAAATCTGTAAGTGTACGATGCCATCTGCTGACAGAACGACTGGACTCAGTTTAATACAGATGATTTAATCATTTTACGTTTTATGATTCGTCATTTCATGACAACGTTTCTCTCGCCTTAAAACTAACACACCTAATAATGATATCCAGACGATTGTAGGGCTCGCTATTAAATAACATTACCGATATATTCCACAAGAATGCTGCTAAAATGTATTCCTCTCACCCGCGCAACAATACTGCCCTCTACCGAAAGAAGATTGATATTGCAACATAATGTAAATTGACGGTGTCACTGCCAAATACCGTATAGTAGACCTCTTCCTACATGTTACATCATGTTTTGAATGCTATAACAAACAAACAAAATTTCAATTTGTACAATTGTCAATTATCATATAAATTCAAATTAACTTGAATTGAGCCAATTGAAATATTTCGTTCTTAAAAAAAATTCTCAGTTAAAGAGGTCTGATTTTTATAGTGTGCTTACTTACAAACGCTTCTGCAATTGCACAGCTGTTTGTGTTGCTGTACATTAATATGATTATATTAAGTCGTGCCTGTGAGTTAAATAGAAGTACTGGAGGGTGTTTTATTTACCCCTTTCATTGGTAAATGTGTATCCAAATAACAGAGAAGGCGTCATCCATTTTTCTCTGCTTTGACAATGACCTGCAAGCTACAGCTAACTTGTCAATAGGTTTAACAATAGAGTGAACTTCTTTGAGGCACCTTTGAATGTCACTGAAGAAGTGTTGTGAGCTGTGAGCTTGTTGGCGGTGTTTACAGCGGCTCCACCAAGGTCAGGAACTTTCCAGTTTGTTCCACACCTCTCCGCTGGGTGGCAGCATAGCCAGTAGTATTTGAACGTGTTTAAAATTACGATTATAATAATACTAGCAAACAAACTCCAGCAATGTTATTCAGTATCGTTTGTGTGCGTTTATCATCATCCGCCCATGAACCCTGACTTAACTACCAGACACTAGTTTAAGTTATACTTTCGTACAATAGAAACATAGACTCATTTTGACAATGTCATTCATTTCATACACGTATATATGGCGGTGCACAATAACTCCAGGAGATGGAGCTGTATCATGTTCCTCACCTGCATGTTGTTGGGTCGTATATCTGTTAAGGTTATACTATTTGAAACAGACGCTCTATAAAATTATTTCTACAATAAGGTCAAGAAACCATATGTTTGACGCAGGGTTTCCCCTTTAGCCCATCTTTGTTTTTAAATCTGCAACATTTACAGGAAGTGTGAGGTAAACACGTGGCACTGGCAAATGAAAGCTCAAGAAAAGCTAGAAATGTTTGTGCAGAACTACAGATTGTGGAGGATGACTGTTGTTATTGTTAATAATAAATCATAATGAAGTTTACAAAAAAAAAAACTTGAACAACGTGGAGTGGCAGTCTGCATGAAAGTCGATTCCTAAGAGGGTGGAGCTTAACAGACCAGACGTTGTCTGTAATTTTAAATACGATTAAAGTTCATAATAGATCTTAGATCGAATCTCTTCATTGTGTGTTTCTGTTTAAGTCTATTAAACTGTCACAACGTACTTTCGAGTAAATTGTATTGCATATCGCTTCTGAGTACGTTATTATCACGTGGTAACTGTCTATTCATAGTTCAAGATAATCGTATTTGATCATTTCTGTACAAATGGGTTATTCCACGTATTTACAGAACGTTCTGAGGAAGGTATTACGTCAGATATAATTGTATAATATGTTATTAAATGTAAACGAATTAACAAATCTGAAAACGTCAAAAATTTTGATGTCAATTGCGGGTTAGGTTTTGCGAGCCCCCAAGCGCCTACTAGAGGAAGACAATTTATTTCCGCGAAGAAAAGCAACATTTGCAACGCAAAACCAGTCACGTGACCTTGAAAGCAGGAAGCGCAGCCACATCCACAACTCGAGTCAAACTGCACACAGCTCGACCCGCTCGCCCGAACCAGGATTGCGAAAATACCATTCAGACAAAATGTTTTGGAGGCTTTTCTTCGTGACATTATTATTAGCCCTCGTGGGATCGCTGTCCGGCCAAGACTTGGCCGAAGGTGAGTGGATTTCTCATCAAATCGGCTTGGAAATTCAACCGTGAAACAGCGTGTTCCAGTTAGCTCAACGGCGATTCAAAACAGTATGTCACCCCGTCAGTGTTCGCCTGAATCGTGATGTTAACAGCCATAATGATCAAATTAACAGCATCGTGTATTGTAAAAGGCATTTGATGGACATGTTCCGTCGTGTCGCATGTTGACCGGTTTGTTTTTGTCCAACAATCCAACAGTCACACTTAGTTTGCCATTACGTAATTCTATTCTGCCAAGATGTTATATCCAGCCTTGTTCATGTTTATAGGAAAGATTGATCTCTTGTCAATTGTGTCACTATGGCTGATCGCCGGGCTTGCGTTTATGTGATGCAACACTACAGATTTGCAGATTTTGTTGCCTGTGTTATAAGGACTATATTTATCCTCAGAATTACATGTCCTCCGTAAAATAAATCATTGTTGTCTTCTGTACGGACTTGCGCACAAAGACAGAGTTAGGCAGGCCCCATGGCACTGGGGGCGTGTTTCAAACCCTAGGGTCCTGCCTAACTAAATAGCATTTTAATGAATCATATGGGGCACGCAAACATTCAAGCTCACTAGGTTTTTTGGTGGGTGTTTCTGGCCAGAGACAGTAGACCATGTCCATTGGTCACAAGTTTTGGTCATCTTCCCAGCTTGATCTTTCCGCAATTTCCCAACAAAACTATTTAAAACAATGTGCTGGGTCACCGGCAGGGAAGTGTTTAGATATTCTGGGCATATTGTATAAATCGTGTGCTTTAAAAAAGAAAAGGCCGTGAGATAAAAGCTGACACAAACTCTGGTGGCAAATCTAATGTGAATGTTGTCATGAATATGACAAGCTCTTTGTAAAAACGATAATCATATACTGTATCTTCAATACATTGACCGCTATTTAGGCATCTTAAAATTTTATAAATGTAAATGTTTTATGTATCTTGTGTATTTTTACAGTTCTATGAACAATCTTGAACTAGATAAACAATAGTATTTTGGTTAAATTAACATTAAAGGGAAAGTTCACTCTCTAATTGTTACAAATCTGTATAAATGTCTTTGTTTGGTTAAACGCAAAGAAATATATTTGGACAAATGCTTGTAACCAAACAAGCATTTTTAGACCCCATTGACTACCATAGTCGGTAAAAGTGCCCCAGAACTGTTTGCTGTCTTACATTTCTCAAAATATCTTCTTTTGAGTTCGACAAAACAAAAAAAAAACGTAATTTTTCCTACTAAGGGGTAGAAGAACTGTCCTAACAAGCATTCCTCCAAATATCTTTCTCTGTGTTCATCAGAACAAATACATTTATACAGGTTTGAAACAACTCGAAGGTGTGTAAATGAAGACAGAATTTTCACTTTAACCTACTTGTAAAGTTCTGTCTAAGCTTGTTGTTCATCATCTGTTCATGATACCCACTTGTACTTATTTCTGATTGAATTCAACCTTTTTTAACTCTAGAAATCAATGACTGAACAGCGAATTTGTCATTTAATTGATTGTTTCTTTTGCAGATGGGTGTAAGCAGTTTGCAAATTGTGAATCATGCTCAAATGTGACCGACTGCCAGTGGATGAATTGCACAGGTCAGTTCCTCCATGACTAATTCAATACGCATATGACACCATTCATATGGCGTAATACAGACCACGATACATGGTTTTGTTTGTAATAAGAGGCTGCTTGAACATGGTGTACGTCAACATTTGTTTCCTGATAACCTTTTCTCATGGGTGGGAGGGTTTGAGGGGATATAGTACAAGGCTTTTGACTTCATGTCCTATTACACACATGCCTCACCTGACCTATTAGACATAGTGACTTGTTTTATGTAGTATAGAAACGCACACTCTCATTTCACTAAAAGCATGTTTAGGTAAATTAATATGGCCTCGGTAGGCATGTGATTTATGAGGACTGAATAACAAGCTTTGTTCAGTAGTGTTAAAACTTAGAAACAGTCCGTTTCACTTAAAGGAGAAATGCAGACTTAAGCTAAAACAAGCAAAACACTACTGAATCAGAAACAAAGCTTGATATTCATTCCTAAATCACATGCTTACTTCCTTCACCCATATTGCAAGTGTTTTTAGATTAATAAAAAGTCTGTTGTGACTCGCAAAATATCCAAGATTTTACAAAGTCAAAGTTTAAAGTAATAGTTTAGCCAAAAATGAAAATCTTGTTCACAGTATCAAACCTGTATGACTACTCATATTTTGCTGAAGATATTTATAAAAATGTACTTGTTTATCTTTTTCCATACAATTGAAGTAACTAAGGATTATGTTTTTAAAGTCAGTCAGGTTTGGAACAACAATGTGGGTGATTAAACAAGTTTATTTTTAGGTAAACTATTCCTTAAAGCTTTGGTCAGAACAAGCTTTAGCGTCATTGGCAGGATGAAACGGCATAAAGTGGTTCTAATGTGACATTGTAAACCTGTGTGTGTTTGTGTGTGCGTGCATGCGTGTGCGCACTGTACACAATTTGGCCGTTTATTTAGTTCATTTGGTTCTTGATGCTGGTTTTGGTCAGTGTGCGCCTGAAGTAACTGGCCTTTCATCCCTGAAGCCCTTCTGTGTGCCTCTTTGCTAATGGTTGACGTGAAATGAATCAGAGAGAGTAAATATACTAATGAAACGCACACACACTGTTGCTATGGCGCTCGGGGCTCTTCAGGAACAAGACATAAGAGAGAAAGGTGGTATCATAGAGGAGAGACGTGGAAAATTCAAATGAGACCGAAATGAATAAACAAACAGAACGAACCAGTGGTGAATGAGAGCATATGTAACAAGAGGGAATCTACCCAACTGGGTTATAATAATAAAAAGCTTTCAAGAATAACTTTTGGACTTTGAATGCATAGATGACCTTGAGCTCTGTATTCTCTCAATATCAATTCTTGATCTTGTTTTTATAGATTTGAACAGATGAACGGTTGTTCTATTATAGTGGAAGAGGTTTGCATAACATTGTGACTGTGACGTCTAAGATATCTTGCTATACATGGGACGGGTGGTCAACTTGTCCGTCAGTCATTTGTGTTTATTCTTATATGAGGTATTCAGTTTTTGTTTTCTCGCTGTATTAGTTTGCTTAATAGACAAACAGATTTACACTTCTTTACAGATTGGGCCGTTGCACTCCGTAGTAATGTTCTAAACCACTTCCTTTAAGAATCACTTTCGCTGGTTTTGTTCTCAGGTTAAAATTAAATGTCAGCTGTCTCTGTCCACACCCACCGGGTGTGTATTGTGTCTCTGAGAGTGGCCTGTTCTCATCGGTGGGGAGAAGTGGTCTGACGGGATCCAGCAGGTGTAGCGTACTGTATGTAACCGCACCTCCTCCCCCCCACAACAAAGCCAATGGTGTTAGCATTGTGCTTTTGGCTCCCTAGAGATGACGCGATCGTTTTACACTGATTCAGAGAAACACAACACACTGTGACTGGAAATAACTGGGTCTCTCTTGCTTTAGTGCACATAGTATAAACGGTTAGAGGTGAGGACATTTTTCGGTTGAGTTTGAAGGTTTAAAATTTGGGGTTTATACAGATATTCTGATCTCAGGACAGGGTTTTGTTTTAAGGGTGAGTCACGATTTCCAGGAGCCTGGTGGAAACAGGTGCAAATGTAAAGGTTATGTCTACATGTTGAAACGCGACCTGTAAATACACTCATTTGTTCATCATCAGAACACTTGATCAGGAATATTTAGAGAACAAATATTGAAACTTTTAACTGAATGTGTTTTATTGATGATAATAATCAGTTTTCAATCTCAACTTGATAACACAGCCTAACCATGAGATTTGTTTGAGTGGCCCTTTAAAGTGATAGTTCACCCAAAATTGAAAATTCTGTCATTGTTTACTCACGCTCTTGTCCTTTCAAAGATGACTTACTTTCTTCCGCAGAACACAAAAAAACGATATTTTAAAGAAAGTTGGTAACTGAGCGCCGGCACCCATTCATTTCTATTGTGTGGACACAAAACCAATGCAAGTCAATATGTACCATCGCAGTTCGTTAACAACATTGTTCAAAACATTGGGTATGACATCATTTTACCGTTTGGGTGAACTATCACTTTAAGAATAAATCTTGCAAACATATCGCAGTATGTTAAAGTGATACTTCACCCAAAAATGAAAATTCTGTCATCTTTTCCTCATCTTCAAGTTGTTCCAAATCTGTACGAATTTCTAAGTTCTTATGAACACAGAGAAAGATATTTGGAAGAATGCTTGTAACCAGACAGATTTTGCCCCCCATTGACTCCCATAGTAGGAAAAATGACATTATAATTTTCTTTGTTCTGTTGAACACAAAAGGAGACATTTGAAGAATGTAGGACAGCAAACTGTTCTGGGGCACTTTTGACCATTGTATTTTTCCCTACTATGGTAGTCAATGGGGGCAAAATCTGTCTGGTTATAAGCATTCTTCCAAATATCTTTCTTTGTTCATCAGAACAAAGATATGTATACAGATTTGGAACAACTCGAAGGAGAGTAAATGATGACAGAATAAACATTTTTGGGTGAAGTATCCCTTTAGATCAGAATGTGGATCTGATCCAGTTGACATTATATGTATTCAGCTAAATGCTTTAGTGTGCTTGTGTAGTCCTTTAAATGTAATGAATGTTTATACATTTCCCGTCAATTATTTCTTGAGACTGGGCTGCTGAATGTGTTTTACCGTATGTATGTATAAACTGCTGAGGGCTGTTGTTGTGGAATGTGTGGACGTTTTTTGCTAGTCAAGCACTTACTCAGAAAGCACATTTGTCTCGGTGTGATGTCACAGTTTGGAATTTCTACATGAGAGCTTTACCTTTCACGAAAGCTTGTGACATTTCTCTCTCTATATGATGTTTCGATTTGAGCTCATAAAACTTAATGTACTTTCATAAACAACCTTAGTTGGTTTAACTTTACCAGCGGTTTTCAACCTGTGGGACGGGAGTCACAGGACCCATATCGACTCTATGATGTATAGTATAGGAATGTTAATCCGGTATATCTTACTGGAATCTGTCGATAGCTGCACGCACGCCCATGACTATCAGAGCAATGAGTGAATGACACATAAGGATTACGCCGTCCGTAAAGTGAATTACGAAACAATGTGTTTAAATTACATTTTTTATCAGTAAGTATTTCGGCTGTGAGCCAATGCACACAATTCTATGTTCAACACAGTGAGGTACTCTAAATGAAAACCAGCTGATTGCGACACTGGAGCGTCTTCTCTTTTATTATGTTTCCTCCTTATCAGACTAGATTTTGCCCGTTTGTCCTTGTTTTTTTTCTGGAGTGCGGACGTTTTTCTCTTTTCAGTCCCATTTTGCCCTTTTTCTAAAGATGAGTAGAGTTGATGGAATCATTCAACCCACACCCATAATCGTGTAAATCTTTTTTGCTTTCTACATGTATTTTTTTAAAGGGGTCATATGACACGGCTAAAACGTATATTATCATTTGTTTTAGATGTAATGCAATTTAAGGTAAAAAAAAAACAGTATTTTCCACATACCGTGCATGTTTGTATCTGATCTTTGCCCCGCCTACCTTAAACGTGCAGATTTTTAACGAAGCCCATCGGTTTGAAAAGCGAGGTGGGATATGATTGGCCAGTTAACCAGTGCGTAGTGATTGGTGGAATGCTGCAACCGTGTGACGGAAATATAACGCTTCTTACCATATTTGGAACATCAGGTTCCAAAGGAATTGTACTGACAGGTATGCCCACCTTACTTGTGTATACATTTGGGTGGTCTTAGTCAACTCATTCCACGAACTGGTGTAGATTTGTGGGGGTGTGGTTACACAAGGCATTTCGGGCAGGTCTAGGTGAGCATTCGCTTTTACGTGACTGCAGTTTTTGCAATTTTACGTGTCTAATACATGCATAACACACCAAAGATACAGAAAAACACGTGTTCATGCCATATGACCCCTTGAATGTTATGAAATATGTGTTTGAAAATGTCTCTTTTGTTTTGTTCATGCAGATGCATTACATTGTCGTAATGCTTCCCTTGTGAATGAAACGGCCAGCTGTATCAATCTCACCTGCATTGGTAGGTCCTGTCATCATCTTGAGCTTTTTCTTTTAGTAGATGTAGTCGAGAGATGTAAAATTGTGTTTCGACTTTAACTAGATTTAATTGAATAAACAATATATGCATTTCTATAGATTATGAAACTGAAGGCACCCAAACGACTAGCACATTAACTATTAATGTTCTGTCTATTATTTTCTCAGTATCGACAACAATGAGCCCACCAGTGACCACCCCCGCCAACACCACAAACAGCACCGTTCAGCCTCCTAACAGTAAAAGACTTGCACTCACCTCATTTACCTTTATACACACCTCAAAACTATACAAACACACACATTTAGGCATTTGGCAGACGCTTTTATCCACACACCTACCTACCTAACTCCTGCACACTTACACTTTCTGAAACAACATTGTTGACACGACAAATGCAATATTATTCACATGTACTTTATGCGATCACAAAATGCTTCAATCCTGTTTACACCTTTGTTTAGAGCAGTTTATGGCTTGTTTTCTGTAGGCAATAGGTCAACACTTGAGTATAAAACACAGAACAGGCTGTAAAACTTAATGCGTCTGCATTTGACTGTTTATTATTGAGGTCGAAAAATGTATCTGCACTTTCTTTCTGTTTAGCCACCACAGTAATCACCACTAAATCACCAACAGTGGCTCCGACTCAAAATGGCACAGTCACGAGTAAGTACAGCTCGGATGTCCACACCTCTTTCAGAGTGATGTGTCATGCAGCAGTTTTAGTAAATCGACTAGTCAGACTAGTTATGTTACAACGTGGGGTGAGAAGTCTGAAACAACTAATCAAAATGCTTTTATGTAGCATTCGTGTAATATACTTGAAACAGTGTTGACATCATAATAAAAATCAAGATCAATTTCATCATTTTCGTATTTAGATTTTGTATTCCAGACCTTTGATTATTTTTCCACAGATACCACGAGCGTGGCACCTACTACTTCTCCACACAAGCAGTCCACTTTCGACGCCGCCAGCTTCATCGGAGGTATCGTCTTAGTTCTTGGCCTTCAAGCTGTCATCTTTTTCCTTTACAAGTTCTGCAAGTCCAAAGATCGCAACTACCACACCCTGTAACGCACGCTGCCACCTGGAGGCACCACGCAGCACCGCAAATCCCACACTCCTGCCCATTACGAGAACGAAACAGAGACAGTGCACAGATATTGCTTCATCACCTTTGTGATCTCCTCTGTTTAGCCATCTATTTGACATTTCTCGTGTGATTTCAGCTTTAGGTTCAAGCTCTCACAGTCACTCTGTAAATTCATTAACACGTACACTAACACACATACACACAACATGCAGACTGATGACCTCGTGTGAAATACGTCCTGCCACTTCAAAACTACAAATCACCACTATCAGCTCTTTCTTTAGTCCAGTGGTTCATCCGTGATCAAAACAGTGTTTGGTCTTGCCAATATTGTGGCGATTTGGTTTTGAGGAAGGTGAGGGCCTGTTCGCTTCACTAGAACAGTGTTTTTATTTTTTGTTTTTTGAGGTTGCTATGAATAATGATTCTTTCTATGGTGTTCAATCTCTGAATGGAATCACAAGAAACGTTTAACACACGTCAATCCCCTTCTCTGTGCCAATATTCCCATATAAAATGTCAAAACAATGCTTGTATCGATTAGGACTAGTTAGGGTTTCCTTTCCAAAACCCTTCAGACTTTTGGTGTTTGTGTATTTTTTTTTATTGCATCTTCATTCATACCAGCCAAGAGAGCAAACGTGTGCATTAAATCACATACCCCTGCTTATTTTAATCTCTAGTGGCCAAAACTGCACGACGGACAACCATCAGCTTTTAAAACCCATTACAAACTGGCATTTATTTGGTCATAGAGTATAATCTTGGCAAAGCTGCAGTTCCTTGCTTACCGTGTGGATTTACAAGATACAGATTTTCAAATTTTAAGATGTATGTTTATGAGGATTAAAGCCAAAATTGAGATCAAGTAATAGCTCTTGGTTTAGCATTAGTTGATACTTCTGCAAAGAGGGGCACTTTGAGGGCTGGGGATCGTGGATCCTCTTTAAAATGATAGAACAGTTGAAGTGCCTTTAGATGCAGGCAGTGGATTACTTTAGTTGAGGTTGAGGAGTGATAGGTTTAGTCCCTCTTCCTCTTCAAGCCTTAAAAGTGTGAATGTGTTTGTGTGCGAGCGGTTGTTGAGGTTGTATTTGTGCCAGGCTCTGCTTTAACCTGCTGGACTAGACCGTGTTTGTGTGTTGGATTGCTTGTGTTGATGAAATAGATATAGTGTCTGCCAGCTGGACTGATTGCTATACAGAGTAGATAATGAAAAAGATAAATAATTTGTTTGCTGTTTATGGATTAATGCTTTCCAAAGGCTTTAGTTCTCGAATTGTTTCGCTTGCACACAAATGTTGGTTAGATTCTAGCACTCCTGATGCTCATGTTTTTCAAACTGATCAATATTTATATACTGAACTCCTATATTTGACCAGAAACTGACCATATAAATCAATATTAATATGTAAGGCACTAAAATGTCTTAAGATTTATGTAGGTTTATGTTTACGAACCCTTGTGCTGAATCCCATTTAAGAAGTAAATTTCTGAAACAGTGATCCAGGAAACGTCTTTTCAAGATATTTTTTTTGCTTATTCTGTCTGTGAACCAACTGTTGCTACAATCATCTACAAAGTTTTGGATGGAATCTTAGAACAGGTGTGTCTCAGATCAACAAACAGATTGTGTTACGCCTAGCTTGGATTTCTTGGTTTGGGATGTGATTTTGGTGGTCAGGCAACTTCTGTTCACATTCAAAAGTGAACTTTGACCTTGCCTAATACCTGCCTTATGTGAAACAGTGGTGTTGGACTTATTTTATTTGGTACTCTGTTCGTAATTTCATTTGTCTGGCTACTGAACTGATTCATGTGTTGGCCGAGGGCTTCAAACTTTAATTTAGGTTTTTTCCTCCATTCCTGTGTTATAACGTTTGGATATTAATAATCAGAATAAGCTTGCTGCTAATAACATCCTTGTCGGTTTGAAAACCGATCAACGTTCTTAGGTTGCAAATCTTGTAATGGCAAAAATGAATCTTTTTTTTTTATACAGTGTTGGTGCTTCACATGCCAACGCTGAAATGTTAAGCCATTCCCAGCATTGTGTTAATTACACGTTTCTTCAAAGATGACTGTTAAAACTTCACTCTCTTTATTGAATCACTCTCATTGCTTGCGTATCGCAGTGCATTAATGTCATGCCGAGTCACTTAAAAGCTGCTATAATGCATCACCAACTTCATGTCCTCATTTTATGTAATCATAGTCTTAGTGTAGTCAAGGAAAACTTGCCTTTTTGCTTCAGCAATGCCAAATTACAAACACTGCTTGTGGAAATAGTGCACAGTGTTTGAATTGTATTTTTTGTTAGGACTTAACCAGTGCAGACAAATCGTGATTAATCGATTCCAAAAAGAATGTTTGTGTTTACATAATGTATGTGTGTGGCATGTATATATAAATGCACAGTCCTACTTGGGTATATATAACACGTCACGCACACATTTAAAAACAAACATTTATTTTGAAACCGATTAATCACGATTAATCGATTTGACCGCACTAGAATTAAGACAAAATTACACAGCTCCTCACAGTATTGGCTGTCTATTATTGGATTTTACAAGAGCCCACTTAGTTGCAAATGGATTTGAGTTGTCCATGTCGAGTGTTGTAAAGAGCATTACTTGTTGGATTTAAGTTTTTGAATGACAAAGAGATCGATGAAGTTTGCTTATGTTTTGTTGAGAATGTAAACTGCACAATAAGTGTTTCACACCGGCCTTTGATCTCTAGCGCCATCATGTTTGCATGCATTTATCGATAGATTTCTACAGACACAGCCATGAAAAATGCCACTTTTGTTGTCCCTCCCAACACACAAAGTGTTGCATTGCTGCACCTTTTGAAGAAAAAGTGCCTTAATTATTTAAGATTTGTGAATGAGGATGAATGTTGCTGTGAAGACTTACACTCAAAGGGACTTGATCTTGCTGGAATGAAGGTTAGGTTTATTGAAGTTGTCAGCGGATAGAGAGCTACGTTGAGTATTGCATCTTGCTTGTGCCATCATTTTTGCTTTTGTTTCGAAATTAAAAGGTTGCATTTCTTTCCGTTTCATTTTTTTGTTACTTTTGGCCTGTTGTGCTTTTTCTTAATAGCTTCACATGAACAGCGCACGCCCCACGTATGCTTGATGTTAATGATAAGACGCCATTGATGCGACTGCTGCAAGAAAGTTTGCCTTAATTGTTTTATGCTCTCTGTTGGTTTTACTTCTCTGGTTGTCAGATTCTTTAATTTGTCTTTTGTGTTTTTCTTGTTTCAGACCTGCATTTGCAGTTAGGTTTAAAATGTTGTGATCAATTAAAGTTTGAATATGGTAAAACCAGTGTGGCTGTAGTGTGTTTTTTTGTGAAAAGTTGTGCAAATGTGGTGTACAATATTCAAATATCCAAACAAACGCTCAATGTAACATAAAACTAATTTATTAGGCTACTAATATGATTGGAAACTTCATCCCAAATTAGTCTTCATTATATTAAAGGGAAAGCTCACCCAAAAATGAAAATTCTTTCGATTCTCATGTAAATTCAAACATTTTTGACTTTCTTATGCAGAACACAAATGAAGATAATTTGAATGTTGATCATGAATGTTGGTAATTATACAACATTGCCCCCCTTGAATTCCAATTTATGGACACAAAACCACAGTGACATTCTTTTGTGTTCCACAGAAGAAAGAGTCATATGCAGGTTTTAAACAACATGAGGGTGAATAAATGAGTTTTTATTTTAGATAAACTAAGCAAACAGTATTTCCAAAAAAAAGACAGATGACTCATTGAAACCTCTAATGCCTGGACAATGTTTTAATCTGTGTTCCAAGGTCTCTGTGTCCTAGAAAACTGTCCTTAAACTCTGTTTAACTAACAGGATATGCGGTTAGCCTGACGGTCAGCCTCATTCTTGCTTATGTGGCCAGATTTTGATTCTGGACCGGATGTGTGTGTTATTATTAAAAAGTTTGAATAATTTTATACAATATTACAATCTGAGCATAAAAATGTAATAAACCATTAAAAGAGAGATCCAGTATCACATGGACACTTTTTGTCCACTGTAACAGGTGGAGCAGAAGTCTATAAGATTGCCAAAGTCAAAAATAGAATTTCCAACCAAGAATCTATGGTGTTGCTGCATGTGTGTTTGTCACTCCAGGCTACAGTGTTTTCTGTACTCAATGTTTCTCAGTCCAGGGTCAGTTTTTGCAATACCGATTTAATTTGTACTGTGTCACGGCATAATCCAATAAGACTGTCTGCACAACACAAAATCTGCCTTTTCTGATCAGTCCCCCTTAAAATGTGATCGTTCCCTCTGATTTACACGTCTTTTTCTTAAACAGCTCTTTCTTATTTTCATTCTCTCAACCGATCCAATGACTATCATTCTTTGTGGTTGTGATAAGATAAATGTCAGGGAGAGGATCATTCTTTTGTGGAAACAGTGAACAGTGAAGGAAACAATGTGTCAGCTGATTGTAAATATCATAAGACACACACACAAAAGCTGATGCTGCAAGAATACTCTTTTTTTTTTTCTTGTCTCCATTAAACTGCCTGATGTTACCGTTACCCATTTTACACTGATATTATTATCTTTGAGGCCGTTTGGCTATATATATATATGTAGCTGACCAATACCAAAATAACAAAGGGATATTTAAAGATAATCTATTTGGTGTTGACAATGTAGGTAGAAGTAAAAAATAATACAGTGTTGAATTTTCTTCTTTTTGTGGGGCCTTCCACAAGCCTGCATCTATCAGATCAAGTGCACATGAAGGACTGTTTTTTTAAATCGGGATATGTCAAACATGTCTGCATTTATATTGTTATTCCTAACTTGTATGCATAGGGCGTGAATCAATATTTTTTTCAATATTAATAATAAAATACACTCTCCAGAAGTGTAAGTTATGAATGTATTCCAAAACAATTCAAGTCTTATACTAGTTTTAGACCAGCATATTGTTTAAGCCTATTAATCTAATTATATATATATTTTTATATATTAATAATTATATTTCAGTGATTCTGCTAAGTGTCATGTTAACAATATTTATCTACAGCAGTAGTTAGACATTCTAGTATATTAGACAAATATTCTGTCATTTTCAAACACTTCTACTAATTTATTTTCTAGTAAAGTATTGTGAAAGATCATCACCCATCAAAACCCACATTATCCACTGCACAAACATCAAGTTTGCCTGTATACTGAAAAGGGGTAGATATTTTATTTTCCTTGTATTATTCAAACACATAAAGATCACAAAATAGATTAAAATATTAAGAAAAATAAATTAAAAAGCTCATTTAACTGGAACATATAAGTAAAACAAATCTAATGTTGGATTCTGTGTTAGGATACAGAATAATGTTTTCTGATCGCTTTGAAGTCACCGTCCTCCCAGTGTCCTCTCAATTTGTTTTCATCACAAGCCCCAATATATGTGATACTGGAGCAGAGACTATGTCTCCCAAGCGATGTCCTGTCTGCGGAGACTGGAACACAGTTTCTGTGTCTCTCTGAGTAATCTCAGAGTTTCTTGACTGCTCCCGTTCTGTTTCTGGACCTTACTGGGTGAGGCTTTGACAGGGGATGGTGGAAAGGCTTCTACCCCACTCTGTGCTCTGGTTTTTTTCTTCACGCTGGCTGCTCTACCTGGCTTTTGTTTGGGGCTGGATGGTTGCGAGAGCTTCTGAACCTACAGGAACAAACACACGCACATTCAGACATAAAGAAGCTTGATATGCATCAGTGTGTTTGAGTGATTCAAGAACCGGTCATAGAAGACAATGCAGGGAACACCAACATTGCAAAAATACTCACAGTTTCCTTATGTTTGCGCAGTTTGGAGATCTGAGCTGCTTTCTCTTCCATTCTCCTGACCAGACAGTCCAGCTCTCTCTCCAGATCCTCTCTGAGATCTCGCTTTTTAGTCTCATCTATCTGCCTGACCAGCTCCTGGTGCTCACTGTCACACAAACACAACAAGATATTTACACCACTCTTTCATGATCCAAACCCTTACACAATCCAATTTTGATCTGTCCATGCACAGGATGTTACTCACAAGCTCATTTGTCCCAGTTCATCCTGAAGGGCGAGCAGAATTTCAGAGAGGCTTCCCAGGGTGGAAACTGACTTTCTGGGAGAGGATGGAGGACTGCATTGGTCCCGCTGGCTCTCAGAAGCAGACTTCTGTTGAGCGCTCACTCTCTCACACAGCCGGAGGTTCCTGTGCTTCATCATGTGTAACACACCCTGAACATTAGCGTTGACCGAGTGGCTAGGACTGGTTGACTGAAAGAAAATATTTATCAATAACATTTTTTAAGTGGTTGTATATAAAAAGTTGTAAGCTAAACATATGCTCATAGACTCCAATGTGTATGTTTAATAAAGTAAATGTAAACAAAGTTATGTTGTGCTACGATGAGGTCATACTCACTGTTCCCGCTACAAATGGCAGCCGTTTAGCCTTAAGTGGATATTGAGGAGGGGCTGCCTCCGCCTTCACTGAAGGGGACTTCTGATGACACATTATATTAAATAATAAAACAGCACCGTTGACACCATTATATATACACCTTTGATATTTTGTTCTGTATATGTACTGCCACCTATTGCTCACTGTACACTGCTGCACATTACATTAGTCAGATACTTTTTTCCCAAAATGGACTGAGATACATTCAAGCTATACTTTTGTTTATCAGTACCAGGATAACCTGAGTATTAAACCTACAACCTGAGTATTAAACCTACAACCTGAGTATTAAACCTACAACCTTCGTGTCACAAGCATAGAGTTAATGTGAATGTTGTGAAGCTACTTGCCCTGCATGAGGTCTTGTCCTTCTTCTTTTTCTTGCTTTTGGGTTGAGTAGCAGCAGAAAGGGAGAGGACATTCTTCTCAAGCTCTCTCTGCAACTGAGGACATCATGCATGAATAAAAAATATGAGATTTGATGTCATTCATAATCAATTGCGTTTTTACCTCATCTGCTTTCTCTTGCACAAGCTTGCGTTGATGCTCCTCTAATAAGAGTTTCTGTTCTAAGAGCTCAATCTTCCTCTTTAGAAAAAAGACAACATGGCAGATTAAGAAAAGAAAAATGTCCCACTTTATTTTTTTGGGCAAATAAGCGCATACTATATATTATAACGTGTGTATACCTCAGCCATGGACTGCGTACTGGTGAGTTTAAGATACTCCTTTTCCAGTCTTTCCAATTTGTTGAGTTGTGCTTGTATTTGTGGATCTGTATTTGTGCTCTCCTTATACATTGACTCCTGTAGTCAAATCCGAGTAGAGACCGAGAGATAAAGAACAGTGTTAAAAAAAAGTGTTGTTTATGCACAATATATTTTTTTAGTTTCTTACAACCAAACATTGAAGGGATAGTTCACCCAAAAATGAAAATTCTGTCATCATTTACTAACCCTCAGTTTGTTCCAAACCTCTGTATTAATGTCTTTGTTCCTCTAAACAAAAAGGAAGATATTTTGAAGAATGTCAGATCTCGTCACATTTACTGCCAGTGTAGGGAAAATAAACACTATGGAAGTCAATGGCAGAATGAGATCTATTCAGTTACTGACATTCTTCCAAATATCTTCTTTTGTGTTTAGCAGAACAAAGACATTTATACAGGTTTGGAACAAACTGAAGGGGATTAAATGATGACATTTTTACATTTACATTTATGCATTTGGCAGACGCTTTTATCCAAAGCGACTTACATTGCATTATCCTATACATTTATACATAGGTATTTGCAATCCCCTGGGATTGAACCCACAACCTTGCGTTGTTAGCGCAATGCTCTTACCACTGAGCTACAGGAAAGCTGACGACAGAATGTTCCTTTTTGGGTGACCTTACCTATCAATAAAAGAAATTATGTCCAGCAGAATCTGTTTCTCTGATTGTTTGAGCATTGTGTCAAACATTTGCCTAAGCAATGGCATGATTTGCTGAGGGACGATCTGTTTGGATAATGATACGAGGTGGAAAGTGCTAAAAATTGTACACACAACATTAGGCTGTAATATTGTACGAAATAAAACCAAACATACACAGTTTTCCTCTCTGCCCATCTATAACTCCAGTATTCTGTTCACCTGTCTCTCTGACTGAGTGATGTTCTCTCTTTCCGCACATGCCACCATTTTCTTCATGTAGTCGAGCTGTTTTTCCAGCAGAGAGCAGCGTGTTTCTGCGGAGCGAAGCTCTGAAACCAGCTCTTAAGGGAAAAACATTTCACATTAAAGTTCTCCCAAAAATTTTAATTCTGTCATCATTTACTCACCCTTTTGTCATTTCAAACCTTTATGACAAACCTTTACCCCACTGCCCCCATTCACTTCTATTGTATGGACACAAAACCAATGCAAGTGAATGGGGGCCAGTTAACAACATTCTTCAAAATATCTTCTTTTGAACCATCTTAAGTATAGTATACATCTTGATAAATACTGTTGAATTAAACACGTTTTATTACGTTTCCTCTGTGTGGGCTCATTCTGTGTGTGTGTGGAGTCATTCTCTCTGTGTGCAGAAGGATGGTCCTGGAGCTGAGCAGCTTGAGAGAGGTGCTGGGCGCTCTTCGCTGCTTGAACCCTTTCCAGCTCAATGCGTCGCATCTTCTCCTGCAGCGTCTTCAGGGCTGATATCACCGCTGCACAAATACAGAAAAACACTTTGCTTAGAATAGACGATCGCTTCCGCATTTGTTTCATCTCAGCCAGCGAAGTACATCTGGTTCACGTAGCATCCATAGGCAACAACAACGTTCTTCACTCGGTTCCTTCAAGATGCATCTAGGATTACGACGACTTAAGACTTGGAAAAACCTAACAATGAAGATAAATCTCTCTATTTTATATTATAAATATTCATATTACTAATATAAAATAAAACATTAAGTTTGTTTTCAAAAATGTTGCCGTCACACCATAGGACACTACTTATATACTACAGTTTATTTATCCACTAAATAATACTGCAGCAAAATAACTATATTATACTAAAATTACTAATGTTTACTATGGTAACTACTATAGTACCCTACAGTTTTAAATGTTTCATGTGTGGTGCTTTCCTATAAAGATCAACATTGATCTCCAGCACTTAATAAACGAGCCTCACCTCTGCTTCCAGCATCAGGTACTGTGCGATAAAGCTGTGGGTCGATGTCATGTAATCCATACATATTCCTGTCCGATGGACGTGTCTCTGTGTCCATGTGCAGGGGTCTTGAAAGCCTGTCTGGAGGCATGTAAAAACTGCCAATGTAACTCTGTTTAGACGGGGAGTCCAGATTTAAAGTCTGCAATTTACAAACATATACGTTAAAGTCAAGTCGTGAACGTCTTAACGTATTCAGAAAAACATCAAATATCTCAAGTTAGAGAGCTGCCAACGAGGTAGACAACATCTTTTGAAAGCATTTAAAGCATTGTGAATGGAAGACTTCTCTAAGGTACAATGTCGGGTAACGTTACGTTTGGACAAAGAGAAATGTTTATTCATGCAGACATGCTAACAGTGCCATGTAAACATCGCGTAAAGTCACTATAGCAACACCATATCATACATATATACCTGATCTCGGTAACGGTCCATAATCCATACATTTATTTTGTTACATATAAAATGAACCTATTGATAGAGGTGCAGGAAAGAAAGAAATTACGTTAGCTCTGCTAATTTAGCTGAAACAACTGTAGCCAACAGCGCCACCCAGTTCCCCGTGTTTCAAATTTCCCCCTTCTTTTACCGCCACCAATGGTTCCGCTTGCACTGCACAGCTTTTACACAAAGATAGGCTGTTCATAAAAAAGCATGAGAGGCAGACAGACAAAGATACAAAGACACAAAACCTTTACGTTAACTTTTAATTTGATTATTTATATCATATGCTTTAAAATAGTTTAAATTATCTGGGTAATATGTGGACGCAGTTTTGTATTTATTGTTATTTGTACAAAAGTAATAGCCCAGAATTCATTATTTGTTATTCATTAGAAAGACAAACAATAAAATGGGTTGCCTTGTAAGATCAGAAAAATGGGAAAGCCCATATTTGATAAAGAATTCTCCACAACGACATGGTTTAGATTATTCTTTTTCATAAATTCAGGTTTTTAGCAGTATTGTTATATTACACTGGTTAACAACAACAATTATGCTAATTGCTTTAAGAAAATACAGGATGGAGCTGTCCAGTCACACCTGTACTATTTTTAAACATTAGCTCACACATTTTCATTGAAAAAGATATCTGGTATAAGCTTTGCATTCATCATAAAGGTTTGAGATAAACAAGTGGTGGCGGGGCCTCTGCAGTTCTCCAACGTTTGTTGTGGATGTTGGTAGTTGTAGTTCCTCGTTTTATTCAGCGCAGGCAAACTAACGCGCGTTTAAACTGCAATTCCCATTTTAATAGCGCCGTTGGGCGATCGCCCTAAGGAACGCCTTTCTAATCGTTGATTGGTACGTTGTAAGATTATCTCCGCCCATATATTTTCTCTGGAATACAATTGGACTGTGGCACCTGTCAATCAACTGCTACCTCAAGTCGCTTTGCAATGGACTGAAATCGACTGAAGACCGACAGCGCAGAAAGGTCTTTATCGGTGAACGCGAGTGAGAATGTGAATTTAGTAAGTATTGCGACTTGACATGTTAAGCAGTTCTTTTAAAATTCTGCTGTTTTTCTTAGTTAAACAACATGTTTGCGGCTTTATTATTTGTGCAGTCTTTAGAAGATGTTTGCCTAAACTGAACTTGATTTAATCGTTAAATGTTATTCACCGGCTTTTTGAGTATAGTCACGTCTAATGCGTAATACTACACTACATGTTGTTTTGGTAAAATACGGGTTTGTTGTCAACCAGAAACGTATAAAAATGACTGCAGTCTGGCTCTTTAAAACAAAGTGTACTGACACACAAGTCCCAATAACTTTCACTCTTGCTGCTGCAATTAGTGCAATATAAGTACACACAATAGACATAATGCCTGTTTAGGCTTGCACATGCCAGCTGCTGTTTTTCTAGGGATTTGCAGACTTCCTAAAGCCTTCTTGCAGCAGAGAACATTCATTTAATGTTGTAGCTATTTAAATAATTGGCACACCTTTTTGTCTTACAAGGTTCAATCTGTAAAGAGTATAGTAGGATAACAGTTAAGTGATACAGTGATGGATGTGAGAGATGCTGCTGGACGGTGGGATGCTTTGGGCAGTCGAGATGCAAGCTCCAGAAATGCAACAATGGAGATCATTCACCAAGAGGTGATGAAGAGAATCGAGAACATTGGCCCGATACCGGACACACACTCTTCTGGCCTTTCGGGTGTGAATGTCTGTCCTGCCAGTGACCTTAACGCTCTGATGGCACATGTCCTGATGCTCTCCAAAAGGTGTCCGTATGAAGACGTCAGGGAGAAATGCTTATGTTTGCTCCAGAGGGTTCAGGTTAGTACTAAATAATTATGGCGATAATGGTGAAATTTACGTTGACTGTATGTTTTCATAACAACCACACATACTTTTTAATAGAAACAGATATCACCCTCACAAATAATATGCTGTGTGTAATTGCACTACATATTGTAAAGCCCTATTGATTTTTACTGTACTATATGATAATAACACCAAAACGTATAAAACATGTATAAGATTATTATATGAGAAATGCTACTTTCTAGACATGTATAAGATCATGTAAGCATTTAACACAATATTGTCCATTTTTGGATTGAGAAGCTGTTGCTTCCACAGTCTTTAAACAGAAGAAGTTGAGCTACAGAAGAAAGGGGTAGTTCATCAAAAAAATTAAATTCAGTCAATAGATAGTCAAAACCTGTATAAGACTATCTTTATGAAACACAAAATAAGATGCTTTGAGAAATGTCTCAGTGGTTTTGTGTCCATATAGTAGAAGCCAATGGGGGTCCAATCTTATTTGGTTACCCGCGTGCTTCAAAATATCGTCTTTTGTGTTCTGCCGAAGACAGAAAGTCATACAGGTGTGAAAAAATGAGTGAATGTTAAAATAATTTTTATTTTGGGGTTATCCATACCTTTTATCATAGAGATGAAGCTATTGATATCTTTATTTCTAAACAATTTATGAAGACTCTTGTATTGTATTAAATTGTATTGTATTGGATGTTATATAAAATGTTTAAAATAAATCTGAAAGCTCAGACCACTGATAGTCAAGATATGAAAAGGTAAAGCAGTCACCATTTGTTGGTTCGCACAAGCTTTTTTTATGGGATTGTGTGATCTTAAAATAGCTTTGCTTGGGTTTAGGGAGCTACATGGGATTGGGTAATTTCTTACAGTATATGAGGCTTTTAATGTCAGAGATTTTAATGTGGGAGGGAAAGAGCAGATCGCCTGTTAGATAGTCACAGATGCTGTTGAAAGGTTCACCAGCACATGGAAGGCCATTGAACCAAAAATATGTGAAGGTCAGTCTCATTAAAGACTCATTCTGTAAATCAGAAGCTTGCTCCCCAATATATGGGACAATGTTAAATGTTCAATGGTTTTAACCAAGGAATTTGTTGTGTTTGACCTTTGTTTGATCATAAAGACAATAACACTTCCAAATGTTCCATTATAGAGTTCAAAAGGACAGACACTTTTGATGTGGAAATATTTGCACTTACTTGTTGTCGTTTGGTTTGTTGTTTTATTTGTTTCTGGATCAGCAAGTTTGATAATTGACACTCATGTGTTATTAATTAAAAAGGAATCTCACCCCATGGTGTCCAAAATGATTATTATCTAAAGTATGCAAGACACACACAGGACGTTTATCATAAGGAAATGTCAAGTATGATGAGGTATTGTCTTAAAGATACATTGTGAAATCTGTGGCACGTTTAATAAGGAACTCTAGAATAACATTTAAATGTATTGTAATGAATGCATAAATCATTCTGTTCATATTGTTTGATGCTTGTTTTGTGTTGTGGTTTGTTAGATGACAGGATGTTCCTCCCTTGTTTTGTGTTGACCTTTTGACTCTTTCTGCTTACTGTATCAGCATTAAGCCGTCTGCTGCGATATCCGGAATTATGGGATTCAAGGGGCTGAGACTCAATTGAGGTCGCAACAGCAGGGAAAAAATGAAAATGACCTTTGACCTAGACAGCACCACACAGATGCAGACAGGCATAGACACACATACATCAAAAACATTAATCCAAGGAAAATGACTAGATCTGTAGCATGGCATCTACTTTGTGACTATGGGAAGTGCAGAACATTGCGCTAGGTACGCAGGCAGCATCTGTCCTCGGGTTGTGCGTTGCACCTAAGTGACTTGACCATTGTTCATTGTGAGACCGTGTTTGCGTGTGTGCTGTATTGCATGGTTTTGCAGTGATAAGCCCTGGGAAGCTGTGGATAAAAAAAAATCAGATTTAGCTTAGTGTCAGTCCACTGGTCTCAACGGATGAATTTACGTAAGATGCCCATATTTCCTAAGGCCTGTATTCTGTTTGATATGATCACAGTGTCACATCCTTGTTTTGAACTGATGCTAGCTTCCCTGTAACTCAGTGGTAAGAGCATGGCACTAACAATGCCAAGGTTGTGGGTTCGATCCCAGGGGATTGCACATACCTAGAAACAAATGTATAGTATAATGCAATGTAAGTCGCTTTGGATAAAGGCGTCTGCCAAATGTGTAAATGTAGTTTTCTTTGAATGCTAAAGTCGTTCAGAAGTGATGCATCACACCTTCAGAAGTGATGTACACAACAAAGATGTAACAAATACATTTACATTTATGCATTCGAGAGACGCATTTATCCAAAGCGACTTACATTGCACGATACTGTACATTTGTTTCTGAGGACGTGCAATCCCTGGGGTCGAACCCATGACTTTGGCGTTGCTAGCGCCAAACTCTAACCACTGAGCATTCCTGTAGCTTCTCTAAAATAATATTGAGATTTATGTTCCAGCTACCCAAGCGATTTGAAAGTGTCTCACTCGACTAGATAAAAACCACCAGAAGAAAAGACATTAAGCTTCTTGTAGTATTATCGTACTTGAGATGAAATGTATAGTTTACATTAAATAACAATGTATAGTATAGCACAGAAAGTCATGCTACGGAAAGCCATAGAGGAGTGTGTTTGTTGTCCATCGACGCTTTAAATGATTCCTTCCCTCTGGTCTTAAATTAGCTTGGACCTTGTGAGAGTCATGTGGTTTGGATAGATGTTATATAGCCTATGTGTGTTTGGTTTGTGTCTGGAAGCTGGCTTTCACCATGTCACTTGGCACCAGGCTAGAGAAGCATTTTCAAGGGAAAGTCGTAGATTATCATAGAGGAAGACAAAGAAAATGAGTGGAAACATCCACAGACTGTATTTTTCTAAGCGGAGGAATATGTCAGTGTAGTGGAGTAGGCGGGGCGAGACCGTGGTTCGAGACCGGTGAGTAATTGTGAATAAGCGCCAGCTGTGCGCACACCGGGCTCGAATCACGTAGGAGATTGGGAGCATATAAAAGGAACGAGCGACCGGACCGTCGATGAGAGAGGACCGGGCCCGAACTTATGTTAAGTTGTTTTATATGTTTATGTTTTGTTCGCCGGCGGTCGTCCGTGAGGGGCCGCCGGCTGTTATATTACTTTATTAAATGTTTAAAATGTCTTCCGGTTTCCGACTCCTTCCTTCCGGGTTTCGGCACCACTGTAGCAAGATTCATAAAAGGGAAGGAAGGAGTCGGGAACCGGAAGACATTATAAACATTTAATAAAGTAAATAAACAGCCGGCAGCCCCTCACGGACGACTGCCGGCAACACAAACACAAACATAAATATAAATACAAATACAAACATGTTCGGGCCCGGTCCTCTCTCAGTGACGGTCCGGTCGCTCTTTCTCTTATGTGCTCCCGATCTCCTACGTGATTCGAGACCGGTTGTGCGCACAGCTGGCGCTCTTTAACAATTACTCACCGGTCTCGAACCACGGTCTCGCCCCGCCTACTCCACTACAGTCAGCATGGGGATTTGGAGAACAACAACCCCACAATTGAGGAGGGGGACTTGTTTGTGGTAACTTGCTGACGGAAATTCTTGGAAACTTTCTCAACTCTAGGAATTGAGGATTTGTAACACCACAGCAGAATGACAGATGTTTGGATGTAAAAATGTGTCCATGCTCCAAAAAGAAATATTGGAAAAGACACAAGACTCATGCTCCCTAAAACACACCACACAATATAACTAATAATAATAATGGTGTGGTTATACAGGACCTTATCTGTCCCCCGCTGGTTCTGAGTTCATGTCTTAATGGGAGTGTTGGTAATGTTTGTTTAGATTCGTTCCGAACAAAACCTCATAAAAAGATTAGGAGAGATGGCGAGAATGAGGAAAGCAGTGCAGATGCAGGATTTCTTGATAGATCATGGAAGAGCTACTAATGAGAGGTGGAGACACACTGGGGAAAACGCAAACAAATTTTGTGTGAGCGTGCATTAGACTGCGTGTGTGTGTATGGGATGTTTCACTGTGTTGGAGGGTCAGATTACAGCCCATCTGGTATTGATTAATTTGACTGAAAGCATGCAGAGCCATGCACATGTATCCCTATGGGATTAGATTTGAGAACTTTTCCGCATAAAAGTTGGTCTTGTAATTGATGTAGGATTCCAAGTCCCCATGGTCAGGGAGGGACCTGTTTTTCAAGTCAAATGCGCAGAGCAGATTTGACTTTTACTCAGAACGACATTGAAATCGGATCACAGATGTTATATGAAGCCTGTGTTGTGATCTACCACAAAAGCAAAATTTTCCTCCTAGTTTGTAAATGCAAGCACCAGGGGGCAGCATTAGCTCATTACTAAACAAACATGACAACTTGACTGTCTTGCAGTCAATGCAGCGGAAATTTCCACAGCTTGAAGGGCTCTTGGCTTGTTTCTTTACGCCTTGGGTCACACAAGCGTGTCTCGGTTCACAGTGGTATTTAAGATGACCCGAAAGCCTTGAGGATTGGATGACCAAACAAATATAGTGAGTATATGAGTGTGTTATAAGTGTGAAGATCAACAACAAACGCTGGCTTTGGTTAGACCCCAGTCTTGGTTGTGCTTCAAGTTAAATTGATATTATTGTGTGTCTAGTGTTTATTCACAAAATAATTCAAGTTTTTTGGAAATAAAGAAGACTAAACCAGTGTCTGGTTTACTGATCTATTGGTTTTACTCAGCACAGCATCAACAGGTTGCAGACACTTTTACTGTATTAAGTAGTGCCTCAATGTGATGATGTGATATCCACCCATCCATAAAACCACACTGTGATGCCATGCCAGCCTTAATTGAAATGTTATTGATGATGATGATCTCCATCATCTCAGACTTTTTTTTGTCGGATCTCAGAAAGATTTTAATGCCACGTGAGCCACAGCCACACGTGCCACAGAAGCCACGTGCAACCAAAGTCTAAGAGGAAGTGGTGTTCCTCCTGCACAAATGAACTTTTTTGGCATTATAAAGCATGAGACTGTTAAAGGGTAAAAAAAGCGGAAATTATGATAAGTGGGATGTTAAATGGTGAACAGAAATAGATAGAAGAAATTGAAATAGAAGAAATCTGGTTGGAGGGTCTATGACAGTTCACGCCGTGCAGGACACTGTTAGTCAGCTTATTTAAAAAGAAGAAAATTAAAGATGTGATTAAGATAAAAAAAAATTAAGATACAGATCCTTGACCCCTTTGTATAGATCTCATGCAAGAATGATCATTGAACTTTGATAGTATCTTAGGGCCCATGAAGCATTTTCTCAATAACATCCATTTTTGCCTTGATTCCAGTATTCAGCTTAAGACTGGGACTGGCATTACTTCCCGTCTGAACGCCCTTTCTGTTTCCTTTGCTAATTTTGCAAATGTTCATAGAAATGATTTCATGGGAAGACAGTGACAGGTGTATTGGAAAACCCCATCGGGATTATAAATCTCACCTATAAATGTTCAATTTTCCACTGGGTAGGCAGAAAGGATTACTTATGCGGCATGATGAAGCTTCTTGGTAAAAATGGAGCACTGTAAACGGTTACATTTACACATTGGCAGATGATTTTATCCAAAGCGGCTTACATTGAATTACACTTTACATTTTTCTGAGTGGGATGGAACCCATGACCTTGGCGTTGCCAGCACCATAATCTAACCACTGAGCCACAGGAAAGTTTATGTAAGGTTATGTAAGGTTAAGTAGCTGTAATATAACAAAACATACAAACTGCAATCTGTGCAAGGAATGAATGGCTTTATTGTGATTGATGCAACCAAGATGTGACCCTATGTATGCATGCTTTTTTCACTAGTTTATGCTTATTCGTGCATACACTCACAGTGACAAAAACAGTGGAAGCCAAGCATTTGTAAACAGCATAGATCACACTATAATGTTTGAAGCAGTAAGATAAATGAGTCAAAAAAGGTAAGTAGTCAAATTCATTCACGGGGAGAGAATGTGGAACTGAGAGGCTGAATAAAAGGTTAGAAGGAGTGAGAGATGAATTACGGTCTGAGAGGGAGAGAAAGGGCAAGAGAGTGAGGAGTATAAAAAGAACGGAAAACAGAGCTATCAATTTTATAACCTGGATGTTAGCCATGTTTATGTCTCTCTCTAGACCCATGGCATTTTTCACCTCTAGAGGAAAAACACACATACGTTTACTTAGGGATATAAATGGGAAGCAGTCTTTTTATATACAGCTAAGTATAGTTACTGTTTTCTCTATCCCCAAACCAAAACTTATTGACATTAGATTTAAAGAAATGCATAATTTGTCTCATTTATGCTTAAAATAGTTTTTTTCTCCACTTCACACCTCAGGCTCTCATCCGTATCTATTCAGATTCACTGCCGCCAGCCTGATCCACAGAGTTAGCTGACAGGTCTGCGCCAGATCAAGCTCATAGAAACTGCAATGGCATTTTGAAGGCTGAGGTTGGCAAGATAGGACTGGATTGTTGAAAGCTGCTGGCTATTAGGGCAGGTTTAAATCAGATTCAGCACTAGCCCTGGTTTAGCAACATGTGTCAAAGCTCGTGCAGACTCACTCAACAATGCGTTTGTGCACATTTAGGGAAGTATTAAAAAAACATCACGCAAGATTCCTCTATCACACATGAACTACGTCCTGATGGGACTCTTGTGTGTGCACATATTAGATTTATTTCATTTTTGTATGTATTTTTGTATTTATAAATGTAATTTATATTTATAAAATGGTTGCAAATTGATTTAATAGCCAAACCCATGATGGGGCTTACAAATAATGTTTTAGCTACTTGGAAATATGAATGCAACACAGACCAAATGCATCAAACTGAACCAAAAACAGGAAGTGTGATAACAATATACGACCTGAAAATCAAGTGATTTGGTAATATAAAGGAGTGTTTATTAAATCTGTGCTTGCGCATGTAACAGAGGAATTCCTGGCGCCTGAGCATGTGTAACACAGTACACAGCATTGTTTTGGATGTCCTGTAAGTTCCGTTTTCAAATATAAATCATAAAGCTGTCCAATCTCGTTGCGACTTGACCTGAAAGCTGTTAGGCTCGATATATTTAGGTTTGCTGTTAAAATGAACGCTGAGCGAACCAAGACTACTTTTTTTTTGATCCGGACCAAAATAACTGAACTACAAATATGAACGCAGCTTAAAGGTCCAGTGTATACAATTATGTGGCATCTAGTGGGGAGGTTGCGAATTACAACCAACGGCTAAGTCCGTCAAGGGCTATTGAAGAAACAACATGGCGAATTCCATGCAAGTGGACCCGTGGTGTATGTAGATAGAAATAGGTCATTCTGAGGTAATAAATACATACCACTCCATTATGTAAGATCATTAAACACGTATGAAGACATAGTTATGTTTACTATATTGAATTTCTGTCAATAGATCCTCCAAAAAAATTTAACATTTGACCTTTAATAAATCAGTAAGTAAATCTTGTTTGTTGATGAGTGTGTACTTTTTAGCTATAAATAATTTATTAAAATGGCTTTAAAGTGTTATTACGTATGCAATAGGCTTTATTGCAATAATCTAATTGGAGCATATGTTTTACATGCACATGTTAATGTGTTTTTTGTTCAGAAGCCAGAATGACCCAAAACCCTAGAATGACCCGAGAAGTGAAGTGGAGGGTAATGATTTGAATCCATGTCTTGAATAATTCGTGGTTGGCAGTAAAACAAAGAGTTATTTATTACCCGGGTCGCTAGAGTTCTTCATTCTGATTGGTCGTTCTTGGCATTCTGTGCTCATACATTGTGAAACAACTGTATGATTGACCGTTACCCTTGGCAACTCCTGACAGTTTTATGTCTTATATCACTGTGCAGTTCTTTTTTCTAACATAATGCAGTCGTTTCAACTTTGCATTGGGCTCCTGATCACACTTGTCACCCTGGATTAAATGAACATTGATGTACTGTATGTGTGCTTTATATGCTGTGTGTGTTGACTTCATCAGTAGAGCTAATGGCCAGGTGTTTCTGCGTCTGTTCAGTACAGATAGTACTTTCAGTTAGCGTTATGGCCTCACCCCTCCCTCCGACTAGCTTACTTAATAACTCATAATGTGTGTGCGGGGGGGAGTGGGTTTCCTGAATGTCTTCATGAGAAGACGTTCAGTATTTATGCCAGATTCTGACCTCTCCTTCATTTATATCAACATTATATCAAGAAAGCGAGAGAGAAAAATAGATAAGGAAAGAGGGATGCCGTTGAAGAAACCGAGGGGTACACTGAAAAACAAGCATGTAGTGTCGTTCATAGACTCTGGGTGGCTCCTCCCCCACTGTTCTGCTATTGGTTGAGGGACACTGCATGACCGCTCTGTGATTGGTTCAGAGGACACACACCTCCAGAATCCTAGAATGTGTTTGTGTCCTGCATGAATAGTACATTGCAAACCAGAGAGAGAGAGAGAGAGTGGGGCGCATATAGAAAAAATAGGGCTTGGCAATGGGGGTGTGGACCATATGGCTGGAGATGTCCCAGAAATTTCTAGGAAACCAGAGGGCGTGTTGTTTGTGCTGAAGCCTGTGAGACAAAAGGAGTTGACCCACATTAAACACCAGATTCTTCTGCATCTTTAGCATCTCTCTCCTCCCTCTCATCCATTATTGCTGTTGTCTAGGCTTTCCTGGAATCATATTCCAAATAGCTCCCATCTGCCAAAAATGTGTTTTGGGACTATATGTACAGACTCGCAAAACATCAGATTTGGGTGTTTTTTGGAGAGCATAAACTACTTTTCAAAATCAAGTTGTATTTTATTAACATTTGTTTAGTTTTTTCCTCATGTGAGATTTGAACTTCAAATAACATAATTAGATTAATTAATAGATTTCATTTGGTTCATTAGTCCGTCCTTTTAAGCAAAGAGATGGACTCTTGACATTGGGTCTCATTCACAAATAAATGCAAACATGCCAAAATATTCCTATTCAAAATTTCCACTGGATTAACAACGGGTATGAATGCACATAAATAATGTCAATGTATCCTGGTAATTTTAAACACAATAAAGACCACGGACTACACAATTTCTAATAATAGTTATGCTTTGCACTCTGTTTGACCTCATTCTGGCATCATTCTCCAGCTCACTGGTGTTGAGTAACAGGCTTGTTGTATTTCACATTGCTACCATATTTTACAGTCATAAACATGACAGTCATGGACGGTTTAGATATTAGACAAGCGCATATTCAAAACAACCCAAATATGATGTTCTCTCAGTGACGGTATGTTTAAACAGTCCAGACTATCAGATATCAGTTCCTATGTTTTATCAAGGGAGTTACGACATGCAGAAGGCTCGAGCTGATATGCCCTATTTAGGTTTAATCTTAGTCATTATGTGTTAAAAGTATAATATTAATTTATTTTGGGGTGAATTGTCACTTTAGTGTTTGTTTGATCACAAATAGCTGCTTGTAAAAAGAATCTAAATATGCAATAATGGAAAATAAATTAATATTATGCTAATTTCAATGGGATACTCACCCAAAAGGAAAATTCTGTCATCATTTACTCACCCTCAAGTTGTTCTAAACCTGTATACATGACTTTGATCTGATGAACAACACAAAGAAAGATATTTGTAAAAATGTAAGCAACTGACCTTTCTCTGACATCATTGACTACCATATAGGAAAAATGGCGGTATAAATTTTTGTTCTGTTGAACACAAAAGCAGATATTTTGAAAGATTTAGGAAAGCAAACAGTTCTGGGGCACCTTTAATTTCCATTCCATCCTATAGGGTAGTCAGTGATGTCCCAGAAGCTATCAGAAGCCAAATATCTTTCTATGTGTTCAACATAATAAAGACATTTATACAGGTTTGGAACAACTTGAGGTTAAATAATGACAAAATGTTCATTTTTGGGTGGACTATCCCTTTAAGGTAATCCTTCATTAAAATGTACTAAAATATAGTTAACAAATATACAACTATTTACATGAATGATTATGCCTTTGCAATGTATCATAGTAAGATATATATATATATATATACATTAGTATGGTATGGATACGCATTATAAAATGTAGAGATACACCGATATATTGGCCAATAATCGATATTGGTTGATAGAAGCAATTTTTCACACTGTCGAATAATATATACAGTCGTGGCCAAAAGTTTTGAGAATTACATAAATATTGGAAATTGGAAAAGTTGCTGCTTAAGTTTTTATAATAGCAATTTGCATATACTCCAGAATGTTATGAAGAGTGATCATATGAATTGCATAGTCCTTCTTTGCCATGAAAATGAACTTAATCCCAAAAAAACCTTTACACTGCATTTCATTGCTGTCATTAAAGGACCTGCTGAGATCATTTCAGTAATCATCTTGTTAACTCAGGTGAGAATGTTGACAAGCACAAGGCTGGAGATCATTATGTCAGGCTGATTGGGTTAGAATGGCAGACTTGACATGTTAAAAGGAGGGTGATGCTTGAAATCATTGTTCTTCCATTGTTAACCATGGTGACCTGCAAAGAAACGCGTGCAGCCATCATTGCGGTGCATAAAAATGGCTTCACAGGCAAGGATATTGTGGCTACTAAGATTGCACCTAAATCAACAATTTATAGGTTCATCAAGAACTTCAAGGAAAGAGGTTCAATTCTTGTAAAGAAGGCTCAGGGCGTCCAAGAAAGTCCAGCAAGCGCCAGGATCGTCTCCTAAAGAGGATTCAGCTGCGGGATCGGAGTGCCACCAGTGCAGAGCTTGCTCAGGAATGGCAGCAGGCAGGTGTGAGCGCATCTGCACGCACAGTGAGGCGGAGAGACTTTTGGAAGATGGCCTGGTGTCAAGAAGGGCAGCAAAGAAGCCACTTCTCTCCAAAAACAACATCAGGGACAGATTGATCTTCTGCAGAAAGTATAGTGAATGGACTGCTGAGGACTGGGGCAAAGTCATATTCTCCGATGAAGCCCCTTTCCGATTGTTTGGGGCATCTGGAAAAAGGCTTGTCCGGAGAAGAAAAGGTGAGCGCTACCATCAGTCCTGTGTCATGCCAACAGTAAAGCATCCTAACACCATTCATGTGTGGGGGTTGCTTCTCATCCAAGGGAGTGGGCTCACTCACAATTCTGCCCAAAAACACAGCCATGAATAAAGAATGGTACCAAAACAACCTCCAACAGCAACTTCTTCCAACAATCCAACAACAGTTTGGTGAAGAACAATGCATTTTCCAGCACGATGGAGCACCGTGCCATAAGGCAAAAGTGATAACTAAGTGGCTCGGGGACCAGAATGTTGAAATTTTGGGTCCATGGCCTGGAAACTCCCCAGATCTTAATCCCATTGAGAACTTGTGGTCAATCCTCAAGAGGCGGGTGGACAAACAAAAACCCACTAATTCTGACAAACTCCAAGAAGTTATTATGAAAGAATGGGTTGCTATCGGTCAGGATTTGGCCCAGAAGTTGATTTAGAGCATGCCCAGTCGAATTGCAGAGGTCCTGAAAAAGAAGGGCCAACACTGCAAATACTGACTCTTTGCATAAATGTCATGTAATTGTCGATAAAAGCCTTTGAAACGTATGAAGTGCTTGTAATTATATTTCAGTACATCACAGAAACAACTGAAACAAAGATCTAAAAGCAGTTTAGCAGCAAACTTTTTGAAAACGAATATTTATGTAATTCTCAAAACTTTTGGCCACGACTGTAGTTTAAAAAACAGCCCATGATCAATGGCTGATACATTCTGTCCATCAAGAGAGGACAGGAAAATACAATGAATAAGTGCCCTATATATAGACAATGTTAAGAAACATCACCAGTTTGAAGTTCAACACTAATAGTCATTATAGGAACTATAACATTCAGAAAATTAATGTAATCTTAAGAATCGGTATCGGCAGATATCATTCTGATTAATCGGTGGAGAGATTTCGTATCGATGCAATCTTTTATAAAATGGCCTAAAGTGCAACAGGCCGAGGGGTCCTTGGCTGAAAAAGATGAAAGACATCTGATTTAGTTTCAAGTACCAAAGCAACATTTTACAGATCTCATGTTGTCTGACAGTCGGGGGCTTACGTGGACACATTTTGCTTGTCTGTCTGCCTTTGTGCGGTCAGCTGCTGGTGTTTGGTCCAGATTCACTTGCCAGCTGTCAGGACACATTTCACTGGAGACATTTAAAGTCGCACAGTGTTGTAAAAGCAACTTTAAAACAGCAGCGTCCAGCTATAAGCTCCTGTAGTTTGATGTAACAAGCTATACTAATACTAAGAAGTTAACAACTTAGTATATTAACACGGACAACAGTTTGTTACTCTGAGGTATGAAATGAGAGACACTTTTTCCCTCACCCCCATCGCTCTACCCCTCTCTTGGCTTGTTTACCATCTCAGCACAGCTTGGAGGTGCTTATGAGCTGAGGGGGGTGTGTCTGTGACACAATAGAAAACGCCTGTGTGTGTGGTGACGATTACGATATGAGAGTACTAGAGGAAGTGTGTGTTTGTGTGTGCATAAACCGAACACCAAATGCTTGTTGCGACACAACTGCTTCTCAATATAGCTTAAAAAAGAGTTACTAAAGAACAGAACACAGTGTCACAAAGTTTTTTATAATGTTGGTCGTACAGCTTTAGCAAGACAAGATGATGCATGAATTTGTATGGCAGTTTATTTGACCGACTTGCATCATCCAAAAGTTGTTTTTTATAAACTTTGGATGACTGGATGTTATTCCACTTATTATGTGACATTTTACCTCATATATAAATAAACGTACATCAAATATTAATTCAGGTTAAACTGATTTGATTATGAGGAAAATAAAAGACCACAAAGACATAAAACTGGACTGCAATTTCACCATCGACCAATCAAAATAGATTATGCCAGAGAGACGTGTGATAAAAAAATGCAATCCGCTACCAGAAAACTTGTTTTAAACCTGTGACGGCATTGTTTACATCTGTATAAATACATATGCTGAATGACAAACACGCACGCACACAAACTTTCTGACATTCCTCTTCCTCTGTCAGTATGTACACTGTGCGTGTTATATATCTATGACTGCCCTCACCCCTTACATGTTTGAGTATTCATTCTGTAATTCTGTCAATAGTCATTCTGTTAAGTACTTGTGGGGACAAACAACTAAACTTGAGCAACGAGAGAGAGAGAGAGAGAGAGAGAAGAGAAGAGAGAGAGAAGTGAGGGAATGCTGTTTTGAGAATGTGATTGGGCCTCATTAGTTGTGAAACGCAGCTTTGAGCGAGTCTTGTATGTATGCGTGTGTGTGTGCATATGTGAATGTTTGTGTGTGCGCCTGTCTCCCACCACCACCCCCCCCCACTTAGAGCTCTGTTTTTCAGGCCTACTTGTGAGTAGACATGTGTAGACATGTGTGGCTCACGTGTGTTTTCCTTTTCTACCAATTTGTTTTATTTTTCCTTTTCTCAATCTCAATCAGATGCACAATATGATAAAATCATTTCTGTCAAAAATCTGTTTCGGTAACAGGGGTGTTATTTTATTTCTTGCTACTATGATCTCGGCTTGATGACATAAGCGAGATTAGGCATGGCCTGAAGGAAAACAACACCTTTTAGACTTTTAGTGTAATACTTCTTTAGATAGGTTGATCTGGTGGTACACTACTGTATATTCAAAGCATGAAAGCAAAGCTGGGCTCAAGTGCCAAACTATCATATATTTTTTTAAATAAAAGGAATACAATTCCTTTATAGTTTGACGGTCAATAATCATTTAGATTTTGTTGCATGTAAAACATTTTGTTTTACAAAAAATGGTAAAAGTTAACAAGTATTTTGTTGAATAAATCATGATACCAGATGAAGCTGATGTCCCCCTACTATATTACAGACAGTATGATGTAGTACCAGGAAGTTGAGGTTTGACCTATGACCTGTCACACGTACTGTGGTTTAGGGGTGGTGGCACGGCCAGGACGTACAGTTTGCAGTCTCAGTGTATGTAGGTTTCGCTCCACTGGTATGAAAGACATGCTGCGGTTTAAGGATTCGTCTGTTGGTAGAACAGCATGTTCTGTTCCTTTGTAAAACAGGAAGTGTGTATATTTAACCGTTTTGAGCGCTGGGGTAACCTGCTAGTTTGTTCACTTGCCTTGGGTTTATGATTAAAGATGTATGGAAAAATCTCATTTTGGACCTTTTCTAATGGGTCATCGTAGAGTGTTTTGAAGGGACAGCTCTCCCAAAAATGAACATTCTTTTACTTTGAAGAACCTTAGTAACCAACGTAATTGGACTTTAGTAACGTCCATTGTATGGATGCAAAACATCTTAGATGTTTCTCAAAATATCTTGTCTTGTATTCCACAAAAGAAAGAAAGTCATACAGGTTGAACAACATGAGGGTGAATAAACGATATCATTTTTATTTTTGGGTAGACTATCCAAAACTAACTTTTCATTTCAGTGCACCCAACTGTATTTATGTGTTATGAGTGTCAGTGTGTGTTACAGAGTGTACATGTGTGAATTTGTATCTTGAACAGGAAGTGCAGAAAAGTGTGCTATCGTCTACAGAATATCATACTGCGAATACAAGGTCGTCTTTACCCTGGGGGTAATTCCCCTGCACCCTGATATATTCACACACACACACTTAGTGGTACAAAACTCACATCCTGACCTTGATCTTACTGAGATGTTTTCTATTTGTCATGATAATGCAGAGACTGCTGCACCAGAAAGCACTCCAGAGTCCATTTAATAAAATAACTTGAGTAGTTTGTATATACAGTATATTAACATAGAACGCAAAAGATAATCATTCAAAGATGTTTCCCAAACATATATCTTTGATCAGAGATCTATGTGGTGCACTATAAAATCACCCTAAAATGTACTTCAGACAACTGATGCACTAGATTTCAAAATTCAAGTCATGTGATTAATGTTTGGTGTAATGAATAGCTTCAAATCTATATGTAATGATATATAATTAGATTTTCTTTGATTAAAAAAACGTAACATGTATTTGATTTTTGCTTTGATTAGATACATAGATGTTGTAAACAGTCATTCCTCAAGCTTTTGTTCAGCTCTAAATTCTGTATATATTTAAGAACAATGATTGTAGGTCTAGTATATGCTGTGCATTACAACAGACCTTTCCATATATTCACAGTTGAATACTTTTGATCAATGTACTACAGCCTGGACACATCAGCCATATCTATGCAGATAGATAGCCAGTGATGGAGGGCTTATTGTTACTGGGGCGAGCTGGCTTTGGACTTTCCTGTCAAAACACACAAATGCTGAGGTTGCAGATATGTACTGAGAGCAGTGTGTGAATGTGTGAGAGAGGTCTAACAGGATAAAGGGAAGAGATCCCACACCCTGTGTCCACTAAACATCACAGCTTCCTGTCCCCCAACACACACACATTCTCATGGCCATTCTCAAACCTTTCCCTCTCACATTAGTCTTTGATTGCAGTTCACAAAGCCATGGAATAATGATAACACTTGTATTTTATTACATTCGTAAATTTAAAATGTTCATTTAGTATGATATGGTATATATAGTTAATTCTTGATGGTGCTAGAGATGCCAGGGTTGAGGGTCTAAAGTAGCTACTTTTAACCGGAAAAAAAATTATTGTCGTTCTTGTTTGTTTGTGTGTGAGAAGGAGTAGATCACATGACCCACTGCCCCTCTCTCTCTCATTATGACACTTCGCTGACACTTTCTTTTCATCATATGATCAACATCCAGGTTACACATCTGACCTCCCTCATGGCCCTGTGATCTTATGTAACACCCAGCTATGTGTTGCCCGCCGTGAGTGACGCCCACCGAGGGTTTATTTTTTGCTCTGTGACGCCAAAGTGTGACATTCTGCACCCTGTAGTTTGTTGATAGTTTTCCGGCAGGCTGCACGTAAAACCTTTTCATTCCTTTAGTGCCCAGTTACACGCTCTGCACATTAGCCCGGTTTCATTTCAGATTTATGCATGCATGTGTCATGTGTTGGGTGCAGCTGCTGTTGCATTTCTTGATGTTTTATCTTGTCAAAGAGATTTCTCTGGTGTTTGTTATTCAAGTGTTGGCTCATAAAGGGCTTTTGTATTGAAAGACGCGCCGGCGGGACTCAACAACAACTCACCACTGGCAACTGTGCAGAAGGAGTGTGTTTCTGGTTTAAAGCTGAATCGGCGTCATAGTGGGAGAAAAGATCCACACACAGATTAAACTGTCAAGTCTGTGTTAAATCTTTCTGACATTTATTTTGTCCTAAACTTGCTAGAAGCTCTGCAATCACGTTGTAGAAAGTAATTATTCTCTCACTGTATGTGTGGATACAGTATGTGTAAATGTTAGGAAAGGCATGACTGAAGAAATCAGAGACAGATTGGAGAAAGAAAATGTGCATGTCTTTTAAGATATATGCTAAGAAGAAGTTTAGATTGTTTCTCTCTAAATGCACACACAGTACAGTACCCAAAAGTGAGCACAAACTGAAAAATCTTAGCAAAGCCTCCTTCTGCCCTTCGATTGTAAAAACACTATAAATACAGTATATTTAAATAACCTTTTTTTTAATTGTTAAAGTGCAAAAAGGTTAAAGGTGCAGTTTATATTGACAGAAATGCAATATAATAAACATAACTATGTCTTCAGAGGTGTATAAGGACCTTAAATAATGAAGCGTTATGTTTTTATTACCTTAGAATGAGCTATTTCTATCTACATGCATGGAATTCGGCATGTTGTTTCTACAGTAGCCCCGAACAAGGTTTTTTATATATGTTATCATCTTGAAAACGTGCTGACATGTTACTCCTGTGTCAGGCACCCTAGTGCTTCGAAAGGAGGGAAAGGGGTAGAGTGAGCCGTTGGTTGCGATTCGGAACCTCACCACTAGAGACTGCTAACATCTCCACGGGGTTAGGTTCAGGTTGTAGTATTTCTAACTAGCTGGGTAGGGTTTGGTTAAGGGGACACAATGTACAGTATAAAAATCCTTATGTCTGAAAGTCCCCATAAAACATGAAAACCCGACATGTGCTGAAAAAAAATGCTGAAGTCAGGTGTGTTTTGGCATAGCTGATATGTTCATCCATCACACTAACATGACTTAAACGTACACACTCTGCTGACGTCAATCACTGTTCTACAAAATAAACACACCTGCACGAAGATTACATTTACTATCTCCACTATCTTTAAGAGATCAACCTTAAAACATCTTAACAGAGAAAACACACCCACACTGTTTTTTCTCTCTGAGACAAATGCTTAGCTATCTAGGGGGTGTACCACTGATTCTTTTGTTTCAATAAAACTAGTTAGTCAGTTGTTAGAATAATCCCATGAATAATGACCTTCTTTATATAAGTAACAGAACTCATGACAGGCGTTGTTTCACAGAGAGACAGACTGACAGTGTTTTGTCTGCTGCTGTATTTGTGAGATATACAGTTTTAATATTCAATGCATTCAATTTTGTTTACTGTGGGAATTACTGTTACTTACTGTGGGTACGTACGTTTTCATGTGCGCGTGGAAAACAGACTGTGGTAGGGTGAAAGGGACAGGGTGTTTTTGCTCCAGTGGCCCTCAGCGTTAGATCTCTAGGCTCTGTAACTACCGCAATGATGTCATTGTGGCAGCTGGTGCAATATGTCCTTAACTTCCTGCAGCGAGATGGCGAATAATCCCCCCCACATTTACCACCCCCTTTCTTGGCTTTGTTAAAACAATGAAATTTAGCATTTCGAGAGAAGGTTAAATGACTAGCTTTAAATGTTTTTAGAAGGTGATGTCATCGGAAGAGCACAGCTGGTGTGTGAGAAAAAGCAAGACTTGCAGCAGACGTGCTGGGTCTGCAGGACCAAGGCCTCTGCTGACGTGCACCTGATGCCATTCTCCATGTCTTTCATGTATGTGTACTGACACTTTGAAATAAGTCTGTTTGTTTGTGAGCAGTCAGAGCAGGTACGGTCTTTCTGAAGCCGCCAGCGGCCGGTCCACGTTATCTGAGGTGACGTAGACATTTGGCTTAAACACTGTTGTTGGCCAGGCTGTCCAAGGATATTGCCATTTCCTACGTAAAAGATAACTAGCTGACGATAGATTTTGACAGACCTATTGGTTGAGTTTAACCAAAAATAATCATCATCATTCATCATTTACTCATACTCATGTTGTTTTAAACCTGTTTTGAGTGTAAACATAGCTTTGTAGACAAAATATGAAATGCTCTATCATTTCTAAGTCGCTTTGTCTACATTACTAAATGTGTATGGGTAGTTGACAAATATGGCGTGATGGCAAAAATTTAGATTTTGTCTTTGACAAAGGAACTTGTCTTTTTGCTCAGTTTGTGTAGTAGGGAACAAAAAGAGTCAAATATGAGCAATTAAACCAATACAGAACTTGTGTATTTGTGTATGTTTGAGCCCGATAAAGAGAAAAAATAAAATAAGGTGAAAAACATTGAATGTCCTAGTCATTGTCATTGTCTCTTTCTCATTGGTAGCGATAGATACTTAAGGCTTCTCACATTTGTTGTTGGCAGCTTCACCATCATATATCAAGCCAAGTGAGGGAAAGAAAGAGACTACAGGACTGTTAGATGGGGCATCAGGGAGACAGCGAAACAAAGAGAAGAGGAAAAGGATGAGAGAGAGAGAGGGAAACAAGAGAGGGATCACTAAATGCTGCAGGGGCTCAACAATAAGGATTTCTTTTCTGCTGGTGCGTTCAGATTTATACTTGCCCTGCCTATATTTTCACTGGCTCCACTATGCTGTTGCAACATCATTAATGTTGAGCCCTGGGGAGGTACCATTCCTCAATAGCCCTACTGTATCTGGGGGGCTTTCACAACTCTGTATATGACAGTGAGAGAGAGAGAGAGGTGCAAGTGAGGGTAAGATATAGTAGTTACACCCTTGTTTTGCATTTTAAAACAACAGATTATTGTATTTTGTTAATGGGAACATTGTGATTTTGTTTGAAAATGTCATCTGTCAGCCGATGAGCTTCCAATGAACGTCCATGCCGAAATGATGAAAAAGGACTGGACTTCATACAGTGTGGATTTGTGCTGACATGCACGTGGTTTATGGGCTGGTAATGTGATCAGTGTTTGTTTTCTACAAGAGTAGATCTTGACCCATCAGAGCAGGAGCTACTGTATGTAAACACACACACATGAGTTGTTTGGCTGTTAGCTTTGAGTCCATCTGTATGCGAGGATATTGCTGAAAGTTAAAGAAATGTACTTTCAGCATGTCAATTCTTTTAAAAATGGAAAAGAAAAATAATTGACTTTTGGTTAGAATAGATCTAAAATATTGATGAGTCATCCTGCACTTGATCAAGAAAATAAAAAAATAGCACCTCCCCGAAATAGCAGTTGCAACCTCTGCAAGAAAAAGCAAGTTGCAGACTACAGTTCGCAGCTATTGTCTGTTTAAAGAAAGAGTTGTTCAATTCAGTCTTTCTCACCCCAACTTCCTGTTTTATAAGGCAGAAAAATGTTCACACATATTAACATTTGCATATACAAACAACAGGATATACAGTTGTTGTGGAAATGCTATAGAATAATGCACATGCTTTGAAACATAGTTAAGCAAGAGTGGTGACTGTTGCTATGAACAGTAAAAACAGATGAATGTCTTCTCTGTCACATTCCAACTATTGTCCCATTGACAAAACATGACAACAACATATTATGTAAAGCCGCCAGAGCAAACTCACCCCATATGTTTACATTTTACAGTACGTGTACATTACATGGCAGACGCTATTATCCACGGCAACTTACAGTGGCTGCAAGGTTTACGCTTTATTAGTATGTTTGTTTCTCTGAAATTGAACTCATGGCCTTGGCATTGCCAGAGCAACGCTTTACCAGTCAAGCTACAAAGTCATGTCAAAGAGAGCAAACACAACAAGAGAGAGTTCAGTTTAAAGAGGACGTTTACATTCTGCCTCGCCCTAAAATAAAGATTTGTTTTCAGTCGTTCCCTCTTTCTCTCCACACACCACAGACCTCGTGTCGTTTTTTTCATCATGTGCAAAACATGTTTTTAAGCAGGACACTTTTACTGACACAGTGCAGCCATTCATGCTCGCACAACTATGTAAGCATTGCATAATAAAATCAAATGTACTTTTATAATCTGCGGTCTGTAAATTTTATCTAAAAACATTTTGGGTAAATAATGTTGTTGCCCCGATTGAGAAATAGAGCGAGTATACCCAACATGTTTCAGACTTTCGCACACAGGTATAAGCTGATCAGGAGGAAATTTCGTGTTTTCCTCTTTAGTTGACCTTTACCCAGTTTGCTTTTTAAATTTTTTTATAGAATTTATTTCCTTACTGAGGTCAGTGAAGCATGTTTTTGGTAAGAATACAAGAATTCAAAGTTACAAACCCAATAGGGATCTTGGGGACGTATAGGCAAGAGACAATATACTCAATGACCAACCTCACTGTCTCACTAAATTTAGGTGGAGACACATGTAGCCCTTCGAATGTATATCTGCGTTATTCTTTTGGGTCATTGTGTGTGTGTGTGTGTGGTTTATTGACCGTGGCCACTTTTCATTGTGTAGAGAGGTTGTGTCCTTTTTAGGGGGGTTTGCATTGTCTAAGTACTTCCTCTGAGAATCCCAAAGGACTGTCTTGTCTCTCCCTTCAGACATTACGGGACGCTGGACAGTATAGTTTGGCACAAAGGTTACAACAGAGCAATGAATGTTTCAACCTGTTATTGAGACATACTGTACTGCATCTTTCTAGCCCTCAAGCTGTGTATGAGATTTCAAAGAGGATATGAAGGGATTTGATGATGGATATTTGCATTGAGTTCACTCCTGGCTGCTTGTTTTCATATTTTCTGTGTTTGTGTCTTATTTGAGGGGTCTATGAAGAGTTTTCTAAATCTTCTGTTCTTTCTGCACTAAAGCTGTCACAGAACGTAACTTACAGAGACCTTTCATTTGATAGGACAGTAACAAATTCCCCCTTCTTATATGTTTCTCTGACACTAGGTGGCTCTGTAGTTTTTATATGGAATGTAATATGCATCATCTTGCAGCAAAGAATTTTGATTTGTAAGATTGTTTTTCCAGATATCAGACAGAACATAGTTGGGTGTAGCCAATAATGACTTATTGATATTCATGTTGTTGAAGCAATGTCCAAACCTCCCAAAACCAATTTTAGAACACTATAGTTTTCTCAGTTTATTGAAGGCTGAATTTTACAGGATGGTTTGATTTCACATGTTGGAAGTCCAGTTGGAAAAACAGCAGTAGTCTTGCTTACAAGAAGTTATAGAATATATTTTTACATTTAGCAAAACTAAATGCATCACCACCAGCAAGCCAACTTTATTCAAAAACGTGTTTCCTGGTAAGTGATTAAGTTTTTAGAGATTTCTGCCCATGTTGCATTATTTGTGAGATTTATACGCGAGAGAACGTCGCTTATTTAGTCGCTTTTAGCAACTTTTTAATACACGATAAAGCTTTCAAAACCACGAGCGGGTTAAAACTGGTGTGTTTTATGTCATAGATTAAAACGTGAAAACATTAGAGGTTTTGTATTCCACAGACCTTATTTCAGGCAATCTACCTAAAACCAATTAAAAAACTAACTGACTTTGAGGCAATGGAATCGGAAGTGCTATAATGCTAACTCACTTCTGGGGATTGCACACAAAAAATACGTCATCCCTGCTGTATAGACACATTTTATCGGTTATATTCATTTTCTATTCTCCCACTAATATCAAGTAAAAAACCCTAATATACCCATCATCCAGACCAGGCTGAATGTATTTAAGTGCTGCTTGCTTCCACTGCATGTTACAAGTTTGTCTTAGCTTCCTCACAGACTCTCGCACAGATCTGCTGTAAAGGGGCTGTGTTTGTATAGTTTAATATGGATGTAGCTTAACAAACCCAGTCTTTCCTGCTGCTAACCATATGCTTCCTCTGAAACAGGCCGCATAACAGACGCTGTGTGTGTGTGTGTGTGTGTGAAGGCGAGTTGAGTTGGCCATCATTTCTCTCATAATCATTACCAACAACAACCACTTTATAGTGATTTGGAGGTTTTGCATGTAAATAGGCTGCAGTACTCTCTGCTTCCTGTGTGGTATGGCCAAGATACCAGTTCAGTGCAGTTACAGTTAATTGGAGTCATTTATAGCCACTTCCAGACATTTGGTTTATGAGTCTATCAATGTTTTATCCTTGTATTGCTCCCCACCACCATCACCATCCGTCTAGGTTTTGCAACATGTTATTCAGTTTAAAAGCTGCTAGTCTGCAGAACCAGTTTCTCTTCTCTCAGATGCAAGGACAAAAAAAATGAGTCGGGAGGGAGGCGGGGGCGGTGTGGGTGTTTAGGGAGAATTTCTGGCACGCTTCCTTATTTTGTCTTCATAAATAACATCAGTTTTCTGTATGTATTCCTCTCTCTTTTCCTTTTTTTTGTTGCAAGCCTCTGTCAGTGGAACAACAGTGTTGTGCTGATTTTGCTGTACTGAAACAAGAAGTGGTTGTTTTGACTGTAGTTTATTCCTGGGTATAAAATACAATAAACATTTATGGATTACTACCACTAAAACCTGTACTTATATTATCGATGTAGCTGAGGATCTTAGCATTCCTGTACCACTTACAATGTAATTGTGTCATGAAATACCGTTTTGTGAAAGAGGGAGAGAGAGGTCTCTCCACCTTATTGCATTAAATTGATCCTAATTGCATTACTTCTCTTTCTAAGCAGACGGACAAGTGTGGAGAGGGTTGTTGTGAGGGATTGTATACTATCTCCTTTTATGGATGGAAATGTGTACACCTGGAAAAAGGAAATCTAGAAGTATGCCCTCCTTTACAGGGCTTTCATAAACAATGAAATATTAAGTGGCTGCATTCTGACTATAGCACACCTCAGGCTTAAGCAGCTTTGTTTGTGCACGGGCCTCATCTGATATTGATGAAGAAAGAGGAAACGGCCAGTGAAATTAGTTCACCAGAGATTTTCAACAGGATCTTATGCCCCTGTTAAAGATTTTTAGAAGATCTATGTCTTACAATGTGAATGTTAATAGGGAAGGGTGGTAAATGTATGTGGGAGAATTGTTTACTGTGTTAAGGCTTTTCAAAATTTTCCCAGGGTAATAACATTGGTAAAAGATCACGTCATTTTTGGACTATGAACCATTTCTTCAAGATTTTTTGCACTGTGACATTATTTTCATAAATTTCCCTAATTCAATTAAGCACATTACCCCTTAAATTTTCTATATTTTTATTGAATAAATGTTTGGTATAATTATTGAAATGGGTCAAATACAGCCCAGATTTATCCAGGCGGTGTTCTTGTATGGGGTGTTTGGCTGTTTCGGCAGACATTTCATTACAGTATACTACAATATTAATAATAAAAGTAACTCATAAGGAAGTGAATGAATTGATCCAGTTAACCAATCACTACACTATCTACTGCCCTACCGTTAATGGTTTGACCGTCTAGGAATATGTCATGTTTATAATCCCTCAGCTGAGGTTCAATGTGGGATGAAACAGATGCTGAATAGTCAGATTGCTGGCCCTCATAAAACCTCACTGACACTGTTATTTTTTCTTTCAAGATTATGTAAGATGCGATAGGTCAACCAAATAAGTCAACATCAAAAAGGCCTTTATGTCATTTCTCCAGAGGTGTGATAAAGGCTGATAAGAGATGTGCCTATGACTATTACATACTTATTTTTGTTTTGAGGAACAGCTACAAGTACTCTATGGCCTAAATGAGGAACGAGTGCTGTTTTGTTTAACCTGGCCAACTGAAACAAGCAATATACCTTCCCATAGAAGTTTTAGGGACAGTCCAGATTTCGAAATCGCCCTAGTTGGCTGACTTGTTTTGCTGTTATTGTTTTATAGTTACATTACTTACATTTCAGACTAGAGTTTATGTAGATTAACTTTCAGCAGATGGGAATGGGCTATTGTTAATTCGATGGCACTATTTTTGCGTGGCCTTCTTCTCTGTATTAGTAACTTATAAATGTGTTTGTGTATATATGTATTTATGCTTAAATAATGTCTTAAAATGTACATAAGGGATTAAAATATTGAATTACAATCACTGTGATCTGTAATCGGTGTCTCCCTTGTATTTCTATTAGATATGGGTATTGAATTGTGTGAGTGTGTGTGCTTTGCCGCCTGTATTGTAGCAGCTGTGAACCCTCTGTAAAAATAACATCCACAGGAACTTTGGCTTCCTCACATGCAAAGTGCTCAGCAGATCTACAGTTATACAGAAGGAGAGTCATAGAGAGAGAAAAACTGTGGTCACAGAGTGTGTTCTTGGGTATCTGACTTTCCCCAACGCAGAAAACCTTTCATTTTCCATATCCCAGATAATCTATAAAAGTACTTCTAATGCTGTTGAGATGAACTTGTGCCGTTTGCGTGTATACATATGCGTGCTAACATGCTGTGTAGTTTGTGCTTTGGGAGTGCCATTTCCTCCGACTGTCTGCATGTGTGGGTCTGTGTGCATTTGTATCGTTGTTCCTAGTGAACCGCACCTCTTTCAGGAAGACAGATGCTAGGCTTCGCTTTTCCAATCAATGCTGTTCTCACAATTCCCAAGCCGAATCCAAGAACTAGAGAGGGAAACATGGGAAGTTGGTTGAGAGGAACCACATTGACATTCAAAATATTGGGATGGGAAAAGAAGAGAGGAAAGGTGGATCTGATAATGAAGTAAAGTGAGGCTGAATAGTTAGACGTTTAGTGTCATGACAAAGACCGATGAGCTTGTCCAGAGGACCGATCTGTCTCATAGGATTTTTTCTAGGATCAGTAACAGACCCTCAGTTATGTTTCATTGCAGTATTCATTTCCCCTCAGATTTCCTCCTATAGCAAACAAATTGCTTAACATTTCAGTTTGGTCTCCACTGCTGAGTAGAAACATTTTCTTTCTTTCCTCTGTTCAGTTTTCTGCCAGTCATTGAACTTTCATTGTAATGTAAGTTTATTGGCCTTGACTGGGCAAAGATAGTTGCTCAGCATGACCCAGTGAAGCTGTGTTAGTCAGTTACAGTTTACACAGCAAATTGATTATGAGAGCAACATAGTTTTAAAGACTATACCGTGGCATTGCTCTTTGGACAACACTCAAACTATGGTGATATGTTTGGACACATTATTAATATGTACATTGACATTAATTAAGTTAGTTCTCATGAAACTTAATACAAATACACAATTATGTACAAATGAAAACTAGTTATTTAGAAATAAAGAGAATGAGACTAAAACTGTCTCAAAAAGAGACCCAAGAATCTACAGCAGAATTGGTATTAGTTTTCCTCCCCCTCCTCTCCATAATGTTGACTTTAAAGGGCCCTTTGTTTCACACAGAGAGAACAAGACTTTAGATCAGTGTCAGAATGAATGAAATGAAACAACTGCAAAAACAATAAGTGCTCAGTCAGCGCGGGTGCAAGTTTATATTTCCCCTTCTTTTATTATTAGTAGTTATTGTCACACCACATGGTCTAAAGTTCAAGGCTGCAAAGACTTTAGTCAACTTGCAACACTTTTCCTGTGTACAAAGTAATAGACGCATTTGGTCATAAAATCATACCATCAGCGCTTCAAAAACACACCAACTTGATTTTGAAGTGGGACTTCTTTTTTCACTCCCCCATCGTAGAGGCACTACGATGGGGGAGCACGGGCGAAAAAAAACAGATCGTACCCTGAAACTGTTGTTCTGCTTTCTGATTGGCTGGCTCCTGTTGCTAGGCTTATGTCATTGTGATTTTTTTCACTCTTTCTTCCCCCGTTCTATGATAGGTCAGGATGGAACCGGTTCAGCGGAGGGCTGTGTCAGGCAACTTTTCTGCCACTTGTTGAACATCCGAAGGCTTGTGGTTTTAGCATGGCTGCGCTCCTTTGCCACAAGAAAAAAACAAGCGCGCATTCACACAGAGACGCACTTCTACAAACACACACCCTTTCACACAGAAAGAAAAGTTTCTCACTGGCAGGCAGACTCCAACCTAGGTTCAGTAGTTGGCAGATGTTGGCTGTTTTTCTCACAGCTCCAATAATTCACCTTTCCAATTATACAGTCATGTAAAAAAAATTGAAAACCCCATTACATTTTCTGTTCTTTATTAAGAAATCTTTACATATCATTGGCTAATCTTGTTTTTAATTTTGTCTGGAAAAGAAAGTGAATTAATTGCAGGTAAACAACACAAAATAACCTGTTTTACTCATTAAACAAAAGATTTCAACAAAATGGATGGTCTCACATGTTCGTCAAACACCCCCTGATACACAGTAGAATTCATGGTGGATTCTATGATGGTGAGCTGGCCAGGTCCTGCTGCAGCAAAGCACGCCCAAACCATTACACTTCCACATCCATGTTTCACAGTTGGTATGAGGTTCCTTTCCTGGAATGCTGTATTTGGTTTACGCCAAACATGCCCTCTGTTGCGGTGTCCAAATAATTCAATTTTGGACTCATCTGTCCAAAGAACATTATTGCAAAAGTCCTGGTCTTTGTCTACATTCTCACTGGCAAACTTCAGTCTGGCCTTAATGTTTTTCTTAGAGAGCAGTGGTTTCCTCCTTGCACACCTCCCATTAAAGTTAAACTCGTGTAGTCTCTTTCTGATTGTAGAGGCATGCACGTTCACAACAACAGTAGCAAGAGCCTGCTGTAGGTCCTGTGATGACATTTTAGGGTTTTTGGTGACATCTTGCATCTTGCGGTCTGCTCTCGCATGTTGTCTGTTGTTTTGAACGTCCTCCACTTGTAGACTATTTTCCAGAAGGTGGAATGGCTGATTTCAAAATCTTTTGATATCTTATTTAATCCCTTTCCAGAATCATAAGCTTCTACAATCTTCTTTCTGAAGGCCTCAGACAGCTCTTTCGATCTCACCATGGTGTTCACTCTCACTTCAACAGCCAAGAGCACACCAAACTAAATGTGTGAGGTTTAAATAGGGCAAGCCTCCTTCAAAAATCCGAGTAACAATGTTCTAATCTTGTGTACCTGATGTAGCCATTTTAAGTGGGAATAATTGTCGGGATGTCCACATTTTTTCTCACCACAAATTGTTGTTTTTTCAAAGCAGAAAGGTTTTAAAAGTATTTTCTTCAGTTTTAATTGTTTAGTTATATTTCTTCAATATCTTAGTATTGCTTTAAATTGATAGTAAATATCCATATATCCAAATATGTTTAAAACTCACAGGCTTTCATGGGGTGTCCTATTTTGTTCACATGACTTTATACATACATATATACATACATATACATATACACACACAGAAACATTATTGCACTTTTTGTTATTGTCTCTGACTGTTAGGGTTAGGTTTAAAATAAAAAATATGTTAAAGCTTTACCTTGTGAAACAACATATACACATATATGATATATATAGGATGTAAAACAATATATGTCCTATACTGTATATCTTATATATACTGCCTATGTGATGCAAAAATATATACGTAGAGGGTTTGCATCTGGCTAATAATTATTTACTTGTCTGACTGGTTTAACTTGTCCAAATATCAGTATGACATGTTTTTGAAGTTTTGAACAAAACTGTTTGTGAAATGTGATGAAAACAAAGCATATAGCAAGTTTGGGCGTTCATGTGAGACATACATTAGTTGCATATGTCCAGGCATGTTCCCAATTTGGATGCTCATCAGATTAGGGGTTTTGAGTAATGTGACAACCAAGTCATGTTTTTCAAAGCCTTGTATGATTTTTTGTATGCTGCATTCATATGAGATACAAGTTCTTATCTATGTGAAACTTCTTTTTTGCAGTTTATTTTTTTGCCACAGATAAGCAATCAACCCCAGTGTTGTGATACGTTGTGGATACAGTAAAGCCTGAAGTTTGTTCTCAGATAATGGTTTCGGCTGGCTTTTTTAACAAAAAGAAAGGGTGCCCTACAGGTGGTGGGCGCAAGGCAAACGCTGACTGTCTCTTCTGTAGGTTTGCTGAGCCATAGGGCTCAGTGTGCCGGGTAAGGCACCCCCCTCACCCCAGACAGAGTGCTGACTCCTGCTCTGGTCTGTTTACACCCCCTCAGCCGCGGGTGTAGAACGGTCACTTCAGACACAATGAACATGCTGAATAGCTAATCTTCATCTCGCGAGCGATGCCAAATCCACACGCTTTGCCAGCCTTCTCGCGCTACACACAGGACTTGATTCCTACTGTTTTACGGATCTTCTTGCACATCAGCTCGGAGAAAAAATAAGACGTTACGTATGCAAGCAACATTGTTTACATAGTGCTTGAGCTCTATAAAATGCAAAAAAGTGCACAACATTTAAATCTGTGTACGGTTGTTCTGAAGTGCATCGCATCGTCTTGAAAAAGTTTCTTTTTGGTTTAGCTCATGCAGGGAGCGGTCTGTTTTTAAACAAATATAGGGTTTCGAAATATGATTGTTTACGTATGTGTGTATAGGCCAATGTTGCATTCTGAGGGATTAAATGAAAGACAGATCAGACTTTTAGTCCGAGAATACTGCACTCAATAGTTCAGTTCTTTCAGTAAACAGAGCCACCTGTAGTGACTTTTTTCTACGAAAATAATCAATTTCTAAGCCAAAAGTGTCACTTTATCTCTTAGGTGGTTTGACTTGGCCCCTAGTAGCATATTAAGCCAAGGGCAGGAATTGATCCTGGCTTGTTTTTCACTGTAGGCGATGCCGTCATTCTCATTCTAGTTCACGTCGTGCAGTTTGTTTATCAGTTAGCGGTTGCTCAAGGAAAAACATCCCCTCCCACTCGCCTGTACTACTTCAATTTGTTCTTTGCATGGGCTACAATTTATTCTGTCTTTTACAAATCGGGACAGCAGGCTAGAGACTAAGCACATCTCCATTTTGCTAATAGATCTGAGTTAAGTCACGTTAAGCATTAACCAACATTAAACGAGTTTTCCAATCATTATATCGAAGGACAATGTAACGAGGTTTAATAAAAATACATGCGAGGTGGCAACAACGGTGCAAACAAGAAGGAAATCTCATAACAAACAATGGCCATCACTATTAGCTAATTATGATCAAAACTGTCGCTTCAACTCGCGTTCTTTATACCCCAGTTCCATCAAGCTCCTCCTTTACCCCGCCTCCGCTGCGCTGATTGGAGTAACGTCGGTTGTTTTCGCAAGGCGATTGGCTCATAGCGGCGTCACTCATATTTCCAGCCTGTTATTTACCCCGAGAGATCTAGTCAAGAGTGGGTATTCTGCTCGAGTCGGAGGCTTCAACAGCTGATACGATGCAGTAGCGTTTCCCAAAGCCTCAAAGAACAAAATCGACCTAAAGAAAATAAAGCGCGGCACTATTTTAGGCGGAGAAGCTCATCATGAGGCACGCGTCGGCATCCAGTGAAACTATGGAAAGCAACTCGATCACCGTGACAGACTTGTTCAAAATTTGCACACAGTGCGAGAGGCTTAGTAAAAAGGTAAGAAAAGGGACACGAGGCTGACATCGATGCTCGCTGACGCACAACGGGTCGCTTAGATCTCACTTTTCATTGATTTAAAGCCACGGTCAAAGTTGAAGATCTCCGTTCATTCGGGCCGTTTGCTGCAGTGCAGTCGGTTCTTTGTACTTCGCTGCTTCATTCACTCACACCACTGGGTTGTTTTTCTCAGTCCTTTTCGCTGGCGATCGCATCTAAACAACAGATAGTGCCATTTGATCAATGAAAGACTATGTTATGCTAGTGTCACCTTCTTAAAAACGTTTTTGCTTAAATCAGCGCGTTACAGTCATGTCCGCAGGATTTCCATTGTGCGGAGCGCAGAGAAAGACTGCTGCAAACGGGACATATTGCATTGCACGGGTGATAAAGTTGAGTGGTGTTTTACAATGAGTTTTGCTTGCATATTCCTGTCAGATTGTGCGCTTTTGGTGACGTTTACACTACTGGTAACCTCATACATTCTTTTTGTTCGTTGAGAGCGCGAGCTCATAGATACGAGTTACTCATTCTCTCTTTGTGTCATCTTTACGTAGTATGAATGACAGCTGTGAATACTTTTCCCTGTTGATACCGATTGTACATTTATATGATTTGTATCGTTCAGTTTATGGATTGCTTTCGACAAATTGCTATTCATTTACAACTCGCGCATCACGCACAATGCAATAGAGATTTCTGGAGTCCGCGGTTGACATTTGAGCTCGGGGGGATGTTGCTAAGAGCTCCGGGTCTGAAGCCAGACTATTTTAGATATAATGTTCGTTTTTTTGGCATTGTGTTTGCTTTTCTCGAGGTTTCAACATGTTGGGGGATCATGTAATCTTGTTACTCAAAGACAAAAACTATGTTTTGATTTTTTGTAGGACGTTGGGGTGCGAATCCCCAGACCCCTGGGAAATGGACCAAGTAGATTCATACCAGAAAAAGAGGTTCGTATAACTTAAGTTAGCAGACATATCATTATCAACAATTCAACAAGAATATCATATATCTCATCATTGCTAAGTTCACCTTGTCTTTGTCTCAGATACTTCTAGTCAGTAAACTGGACGAAAGAACACAGTCGATTTTCGAGGATGCCTTCGCAGTGCTCGGTCGCCTTGACAACATCTCCCTGGTGATAGGGTTCCATCCTCAGTATCTGGAGAGCTTTCTTAGGACGCAGCATTATCTGCTTCAGATGGATGGTCCATTGTCTCTTCACTACAGACATTACATAGGCATAATGGTAGGAGCCCAAGCCTGTGTTTTTGTTGACTCTACTCTTTGTTTACTCTTAGTGTAAATAACACTGCGACAGATTCCACTAAATGTCTGTCTGTTTTCAACAGGCTGCTGCCAGGCACCAGTGCACGTATCTGGTCAACCTGCACGTGAACGATTTCCTGCAGGTAGGAGGCAATCCCAAGTGGTTGAATGGTTTGGAGGAAGCCCCGCAGAAGCTGCAGGCTCTCGGGGAGCTCAACAAGATCCTCCTGGCCCACCGCCCTTGGCTGCTCACCAAAGAACACATCGAGGTAGGACTTCAACCTCACAGGCACACTAGGATAGCTGGCCACAGTTCTTATGTGTTTACATTAGAAATCAACATAGTTGCGCTTTACTCAACTCAACTTTATTTATATAGCGCTTTTTACAATTTTCATTGTTACAAAGCAGCTGTACATGAGACGCATTGAATACAAAAAAAAACAACTAAAGTCATATACCTGTGAAAACCACAAAAGACAGACATACAAATGCTCCACACACACAATATGCATACACACTACACACATTGACATAGACGCACACACGCAAACACACACGCACAGTGAAAGCACACATTTGAGATAAAGGAGAGAGAACCACAGGTCAAATATTAAACAGACTATAAATTCTTATATGCAATATTAATTATGTGTACTAATTTTTGTTAAATACTACCTCTATAGCTATATTGCGTTCCAATTTCCTAACTTTGCCTTTTGTTTTTGATTTACCAGAGTTTACTGAAGACAGAGGAGCACAGCTGGTCCCTGGCTGAGCTGATTCATGCCGTGATGCTGCTCACACATTATCACTCGCTGGCCTCATTTACATTCGGTTGCGGCATCACCCCTGACATCCACACAGATGGAGGACATACGTTCAGGCCGCCCTCACTCAGTGGTTACTGCGTATGTGACATTGCCAATGGCAACGGGAGCCTGGAGGAGCTGATGGGGAACCAGCAGGTAAGAAATGCAGCCATATTGCAGAGGAGGTTAAGATAATGCAAGACTTTATAATATTTGCAAGCATTTCACCAAGTGGTTTGCAAGAAGGGGTTCAGATGCCAGACCCTACTGTATACATGCTGCTGTACTGTAAATGAGCCATGACCTACATTCCTGTGTGTGTATATGTGTAGGTGTCCGAGTCGTCTGGCGAGGTGGAAGTGTTAATGGAGCGGATGAAGCAGCTACAGGAATGTCGTGACGAAGAGGAGGCCAGTCAGGAGGAAATGGCCACTCGTTTTGAGAGGGAGAAGACAGAAAGCATGCTGGTGGTCACCTCTGGTAAGTAAATACTTCACGTGACGAGGTGTCGTTTTGGATTTATTTGACCATGCATATGCATTAAATCACTCTGTGATCTTTCAACAGAGGACGAGGAGTGCGTACCCTCCAGGGATGTGTCACGACACTTTGAAGACCCCAGTTACGGCTACAAAGACTTCTCCAGGAGAGGAGAGCATGTGCCCACCCTTAGAGTGCAGGTAAGAGGAAATTACGATAAGCTTTTAATTTGCATTGTCAATCAAAGTCAATGAAGGATAATATGGGTTTTTTTATTTGCTTATAACAGGATTATAGTTGGGAAGATCATGGCTTTTCCCTTGTGAATCGACTGTATTCAGATTTCGGACAGCTTCTCGATGAGAAGTTCCAGATTGCTTTCAATCTGACATATAACACAATGGCCACACACCAGGATGTGGACACCTCCATGCTCCGGAGGGCAATCTGGAACTACATCCACTGCATGTTTGGTATACGGTGAGTACCTTTGGCTTTTTGTTTTGCAAGTAAAGATAAACTGTGTACATTGATTAGTTATTAAAAAATATATATTTTCTTTCTTTACGGCAGATATGATGATTATGACTACGGGGAAATAAACCAGCTGTTAGATCGCAGTTTTAAAGTCTACATTAAGACCGTGGTGTGCAGTCCAGAGAAGATCACCAAGAGGATGTACGAAAGCTTCTGGAGGCAGTTCCAGCACTCTGAGAAGGTAAGGAGAACAGATACAAACAGACACCTATTGATTTTGAGTCAAATATTCTTGTTGAGGGTTGACAATGATGATCATGTTTCATTCTTTTTTCAAGGTCCACGTTAATTTGCTTCTTATGGAAGCGCGCATGCAGGCAGAACTGCTCTACGCTCTGAGAGCCATCACTCGCTACATGACATGAAGTGCTATTCTTGTCTACCTTTTTATAAAAATGTTTTACTGTTGTTGATGTTGCTATCGTGGGACACTTCAATAAAAGTAAAAACTACAAAAAAAAAAAGAGGAAAAACAAACGCGAGGAAGAGAAACATACGGCCGTTGGGATGATGACAAGAGGAACGGATTCATGGTTGTTTTGCTAAAAGAAGGAAAAACATCTGTCAACTGAACCTACTTGCTGAATCACTTGTGTGGCTGCTCAGCCTGCAGGGCCAAATGCGGCCACTGGGTGGAGTCCGCCCAGACTTTCCCCAAACTGGGGGTTTGCGAGAGGACACCTTGAGACTGCAAGCTTCTGGAGGTCAAACCTCCTTTTAGTATTTCAAATGCATCTGCGATGTCGTATAATCATATCTTCTTTTTGTGAGATGAGATTTAAAAAAAAAAAGAACACACCGAGGAACTCCAGCACGGTGCAGATAGACTGCACCAACATGCCTATCTACTAGTGTTTCTCCATATCGTTTTTATATCGTGTTTTTATTTTCAGCAGTGGCTAGAGATAGAAGCATTACTGATTTTTGCATAAATGCGTGCCTAGTCATGCGCAGCACGGGCAACAAATGCTGATGTGCCATCTGATCAAGCTGCTTTTCTCAATCGAGAGGCCTCAAGACACCCAAACCATCACCCATGTGTATAAGCTAATCCAAGAATGACTGTGTTTGTGTGTGTGAGAAAGAAAGTGAGTGTGCAATTCAAAAGCTATAGCTGTCTGAGCCCTTGTTAGAGTTTACTGTACGACACCACTTTCTGACATCATTTCCAATGTGAGAAAAAAAATCTTATCATAGGCTCTTCTGGTTTTTTTAATGCATTAAATATATTAAAGCACTTTTTAAGAAGTCAAGATATTCTTCAGCTGTTATGTAGCCATTTGGATTTGATGACCGTCTTCTGTCTTTTATTTGTGTCAGTGATGCTCGACGCAAAAAGGTCTTCCTTTTGTGATGTGCTTCCTGTTGCTCTGATTTATCCGTTTCGTGTCTTCCCTTTAATGCACGGTCATCTTAACTCCTCAAGCTTTTTATTTAGGGGTTCATTATAACTAAATACCTCCTGTTATGTGTCCTTAAGTATCTAAGTGCTGTCTGGTGAGCAGAAATGTGTCTTACATGGCTGACTCTTAGAACCAGGCAACCCAAACGGCTGCGCAGTTGTTGGGTTAATTAATGCTTGTTCTCATTTTTAGAACTTTAACCAGTGTAACTAAGATTTTGTTTTGTTAAAAGTGTGTGTGTGCATTTTCTTTTATTTTCAAGCAGGGTGGATTCTCTGCTGTCTTTTTACTGTTTACTGAAACCAGCTAAGTACTGCATTCTGATGAAGGCAGGACTAGTTAAGGGATGGTACTTTTTCTGTTTTTCATATGGATAGGAGGAGGTTTTTAAGAGACTGATGTCAGATACTGACACTTTTATAAGAAAAGTTTGATTAAAAAAAAATAAAACATGGTATTTCAATGGTTGTATCATTTGTATTTTAATCATTTTGTTTGTTTCCAATGTCACGATAAGATCCTTCATGATTGTCAAACAAACATCCTTAACCAGTATTAACTAGAACAAGAATTTAAGCTATCTGAACATTTCACATAAGAATTTCATAAGCTTTCCATTCTTTTATGTTTCTATTTTAAGACATAGTTCACATAGATACAAAAGTATATATTTTTAGGTTCATAAATATCCACTCACCACCAGAAACGCTATAGGGCTTTAGAAAACAGCCCCCACTCTATACTAATGATTTAAACACCGTGCTAAAGGCACCGATTCATTATCTCACAGCAAGCATTAAAGGAAGTAACATTGTTGACAATGGAACCAATCCAAATAATAATTTCCCTTACACTGCTGGTAATTTCCTTTGTTGTATCTGTGATTAACTATCTATATGAGGCTGATGTTTTTTAATGCCAGTATATGGTCAATTTGTATGGAAATCACCACACTTACTGTTAATTGAAAAATTCAAATTTTGTTGAGTTTCCCTCTTTTAAACTGTAAACATTCCCTCTGTTGTCTGGAAAAGTCCCTAAGATATTAAAAATAGAATAAAATTGTGTTGTTTATACACGCTGGACATTAAGGGGGCAAACGTTTACCTCACCACATTGCAGTTAAACAAAATGACCACCCATCGTTGGCTTTTCTGCATTTAAACACATATTCAGATCACCTCTAGGGCAGCTGTGTAAACTGAATATTATTGTATAGACTGTAGCTGTGAAGCATAACCGTTAAGAGGAGGGAAGTGAGTGCCATAATATATCAGTTTGATGTGATTGTATTAAGAAAGTGACAATGTTTCTATTCTGTGTTCCTTCTGAAACGTTTTAATAAAGTCTTTGAGATCACTGAGATGGTCACGAGTGCTTTTTACAAATACATCAGCTTAGTCATAATGCTTGTATAAAACAAATCTAGTATTTTCAATCTAAACTAAATACACCAAAATCAAGACCACGGGCCTTTCAACTAAAATTGTTTTACACATTTGTTGGTTGTTATTCACAGTTTAACGCATCAAAAGTGACAGGGTATTAAAGTGCCATAAACACACTGGCTCGTTCCTCTTGTGTGCATGTGTACATTCATATGTGAATGTGTGAGTGTGAAGACCAAAGAAGCTTACTAACTGATTCCAGTAATGTCTTCAACATGTAAACGTTGTCTTAGCCTCTCAGCCACAGGCAAAAAGAGCAACTCCCAGCATGCTTCCTGGACCTGTCTGACTCCATCATTTGAAGGCCACTGCAGAAGTCCTCTGTCTGTCCGAACAAAAGCAAAAACTTTGACATTTTTAAAGGATCACCTCATGATAAAATCACCTATACCGATCTAAACAGAGTGTGTGATTGATTGTGCACCTGTGTAGAGCCTTAATATCTTCAGCAGCTCTTCAGAATGTTGCATCTCTCCATCTAAAGAGCAGTTCCACAGCGTCTGACACACCACAGCGGCCAGATGCCAGTCCTGAGACCCAAAGTCACGCAGACAGTCAATAAGCCTGCAACAGGGAACGAGTGTACAACAATGCATTTCAGTACTACATCAGCAGTTTGTCTGGTTTTTCACTTTATATAAAAGGAGCACTGCATGAGATACCATATGTATTGTATATTGTAAGTATAGAACATACATTTTCAAAACACACTTTTGCTTCTCTAGTTACAGTTACAGATATTTCACTGGAAACCAAGATAAAAACAAATTGCGAATATGATTGTGTTGCCCTGAGGCGAGTTACTTCTGCGTGGTTCCCTCAACCCTCAGTAGGGCCCTATTCTCTGAATCTGCAGATAAGTTGATAAGAACGCCACACGCAGAGAAACACACATCAGGGTTCTTGGAGTCTAAGAGGGTCACCATGAACCGATGCACTGAAAATGCAAACACAACATTATGAAAAGGTGACCCAAAGAGCTAAGGTCTATTTATTATAGAAATAAAGGCACCTTTGTGCTGCACGATGAAGCGCCTCACATCTTGGGTCTGAGAAAGATTTCCAAACACACGTGTGGCCTCCAATACACCTTCCATACTGGAGCCCAACAAGAGCTTTAGTAGCACTGCAAAGAGAGGAGCAAGAACGAAGAGATTACTGAAGGACTACAGATGCAAGGTACAGGTTTTCTCACACGCAAGCGCTTGTCTTACACTGGGAGATGTGTTTGTGCTGGGAACGGACCACCGAGCTCTCTCCCTGGTAGAAAGAAAGGTTGTTGATGGTGGCGGCAGCATTAATCACAAGCTCTTCACTCTCCTGCACGCATATGGACTCTGACACGCACAACAGAAAAGAAAACAAGAATGAGTATGAAGTGTGAAATATCAGTTATTCTCAGTCCGTGCCATCTGTAGACTTCAAATTGTCCCGATGCCCATTTGCTCATCTCTCCCACAGGCGTATTATTTAATGTAATGCTATCGTATACGGTAGCTCAGATTACTGTTCAAAATATCCTTCCATTTAACAGATGATATGTGCTAGAGATATGCAAGAAATCGTGTTGTTTGTCTTTTAACTTTCAGGAAACAAAACCGACTTTTGGTATTGAAAAGTGGTAAACACGGCAATCGAACCGGGTATCACTTCTATCTTGAAACCACTCATGTGTGTTTCCAAGTGAGTATTTCATGATACATCTGAAAATGAAGTAGTCAGAATCGGAGTTCGTATGACTGAAGTGAGATCCTGTATTTCCCGTTCAAAGTGTGGTTGACACTGTCAGTGTTTGTGCGTCACGCTACAAGTGTGTCTGCATTTCGAAACGTCTTTTGTTGTGGCCAACATTCTCTCATTGTTAGCCTTGATTTCTTAGTATCTTTTAAAGTTTCACCCTCCTCGATTTTTATATTCATCATAACAGGATGTAATTTAAACCAGATATGAGAGAAATTCAGCCAGCGATTTTTACTCGAAGTGTCGCCATCTCCGCTTTAAGAAGCGACTGCATCCTCTTACTGTCATAAAAACTGCTTTCATTTTCTTACATGCTAAAAATGAACCTGGAAAAATATTTCCACAATATAAAAAGTATTTTCTATATTTCAAAAAGGAAACATGTAACCGCCTCTTCAACCAACACACCTGCTTATGAAACTTTCACATGGCCAAACGTTTGATTGCATATATCACCTACAAACCACACTGCAGTATCTCAGAAAACGAGATGCACGCATAGTAAAAGACGTGAGATGCATGCACAGTAAAAACAGGCTCTGGGAAATGACTACTTTACAGCGTGCATGTTTTCATCATCGGAGAGGATGCAGTAACTTGAGCATGTGTACCAGTAATTGACGCGTAGAGAACGTGAGTGTATAGTGCAGAGCAACTAACTTGCAGAACTCAAGGAAGTACACATAGCCTGAAACATCTGAGCGATCTCAACAGTCTCTGTGTCTCACATAGGTTCTGCTGTGGTTGCATATGCACGGTAAACATGTATAATTAAAATTTGGTAGTAAATCAGAAGCATCCATTCACGTGCTTATGGAATACAGGAGTCACTTCCAAATAAATGATAAACTAAACATGACAGAACAGAACAAAACTGATCGTTTGAAAGATTGAATTATGTTGTGTTTTATACCTAACACTTGTAGTAGAAGCTGAACACACAAAGGGTTGGCAGCCAGCGCTGTGCCCACAGTGGGATGAATGGCTAGGTTTGCCAGCAGTCGGATCAGTTTGATGAGAACGTCCTCTCTTTCAGGAGCATGATGTTGTTCAGGGGGCGAAGGCGTTCTCTGGTAGACCTTGAAAAGATCTAAGAGGACGTCTATTCCCCCTTCCTCCTCATAGACCCGCTCTCTTGCATCAATGCTCTTGGCTGTTAAATTCCCCAGTGTGAACAGGAGACGAACTACCAGGTCCTGCAGTGAGAAAAAACAGATACATAGAAAATAAAACAGTGTAAAGACGTTTCATCGGACGCACGCGCTGGCCCGAAGTTAACTTCCGGTCTGTGTTTGGTTATAATATAGCAATCTATTTTATATTTAATTTATATTAATATTAATCCATAATTATATTTAATAGTATATTATTTGTAGAAAATTTAATTAAAACTCCTGAACTGTTATTGATTCTTTGTGGAGGTCTACCAGAAGTTAAGTTTGGGCCGCTGAAACTGTCTTTACCCTTACAAAAAAGAAGTGTGCTATTAGTATACTTCTTTAGAACTAAAAAAAGAAGTTTACTTTCAGGCAATATTTGATGTACTTCTCAAAAATGTACATTACTTGCTTCTTAGAAATTGATTTCAAATTACACTTAAGTATACTTGAAAATTCAAAAGTACATTTAGTCTATACTTCTGCTCAATTATACTTTAAGTATATCTCGATCAATAGATTACATATTCTAAGTACACTTATAGTTGTGTTTAGTCTTTTGATTCAGTAGTCTATTAAATACTTTTCACATTTTTAATTACTTTCATTAATTATTAATAACTACTTTCACAGTATACCCCAAAGTGTACTTTTATTAACTAAAAATGTGCTACAAGTATTGAACCAGTAAACTACCATATGCCTATAAATTCAGAAGAGGTAGTTAACTACTGTTACAATTGATGTATACTTTTATAAACTAAAACGGGTGCCAATTTCATCCCAAGTAGTCTGGAAATAGTGCACTTCCAAGTATCCTACGAATACACTGATATTAGTATACTTACTACATAAAGTTTTTTTTAAAGATTTACTTTATAAATTAAACTAAAAAATGTACTTGATCTAATCTTATTTTGCCATTACGTTTAGCACTGGGTAAAGCCTGCTTTTAATCCTGGGAAGCTCTGTTACTGAATACAATTGCCAAAGGTATAAAGTATAAAACAATAAAATGAAAAGTATTATGGCAAGCTGTTTAGCAACAAACAACCAATTATAAACAATTTGTAGCGTAAAATGCCTATATGTGTGTTAGCAGCAGCGCTTAGATGAGCTGCTAAACGCAGTCGCGAAGGGCATTGCATAAAACTCATGTAAATCCAGCAGCCGTCTGTTGTCAACTAGTTGTCAACGCTTCTTATTTCCACGTTGAATGTTCAAAAGAGAGAGTGACAGTACTTACAACATCTGCCACGAGTCTGGAGGACACTATGTCCCTATGTAAAGTACAGTGTGGGTGGGACTGTGTTTATGATACCTAGTACACAGAGTGAACTGTGTTTATTCTTTACGAGATTAAGAGCACATGATCTCATAACTCTCAGAGCCAGCAGGCAACCGAGAGAAGCCCATCTGAACTAACTGTACCGAAATAAAAAGACCAGAAAAACACATGCAACACACACACCTTCCTCACTATTGCTCAAGTTTCATTTGAGGGCAGAAAGCGGAACACTCACCCTATATATCTATACATGTGCATGGGTGTTTTTTCAGTGTGTATATGTCCAAGTGTGTGTTGAAAGAGCGACTCACCTGTTTCCGGCTATGTTTGCCCAGCAGGTCTAAAAATAGGCTGCAACAGCGTGGTGTCTCAGCCAGAGCATAACAGCACTCAGTGTAGGTTGACAGCTTGCTGGAGACCAATCATATACACGTCAGCATATTCTCACACATCAGACGGCACAACTTTAAAAACAGAGATCAAGCAGCCCATCTGATCAAACCAAATGAAAACAAAACTTCTTACACTCAGATGAATATTCTGGCTTGAGATATTTTCATGTGCATTATAAAACAGGTGGCCATGTAAAACAGTTTTTTAGCAACGGAAAATATAAAACTATTAAACCACTCTGGTGCATCTGTATAACAAAGAGGAAGGAAGTCATCTGTGGCCATAAGGCGATGACTTGGCTTTGTTAACAGACAAAATCAAAAATCAACACTGAATGGTTTTCATTTTAATTTAAAACAGAGGCCTCCACTTAGCCACTGTGGGCCAAATCTGGACTCCAGATTACTTCTAAAAATCACGTCTCAAAATGTACTTGCTCATTGAGTCACAACATGCATGAAAACAAAGTGACAGTATTTTCCTCCTTCTTCTCTTCTGCCCTATACAAACACACTCATTCAGACCATCCTGCGCCTCTCACCTGAATATCCGGGCCACATTAATGCAGATGTCAATGTCATTGCGGTGGTTCTCCACAATCCAGCAAAGAGTAACAAAGGCCTTGCTGGATAAGAAAGAAGGCCGAGACTCAGACTGGTCAGCTATATTTCTCAAAGCTGCAGTGACCTAGAAGGATCAAGAGTTGCATGTGATTGAGATTGCCAAAAAACGAATGATGCGAGTATGAGGGGGAATCAGTTCTGTGCAGCAGGTGTGCTTGTCTGTAATAAAGTCAGTCTAAAAAGGCCCATGCGTGAAGGAAACTTTTAATGTTTGACTAGTGTCTAAAGAACACAGATGCATGTAAGTGCTTTTATAATCAAGGAAAAATAACAGGAGGTTTTAGAAGTGCCCTCATAAATCTCTCTATCAAGAGCTCAGGACACTGATTAGGGTACATGAAGGCTGCCTGCTAGGGCTGTTCGGCCCATTGGGCTGTACTTTCCTAAGAGCCCTCATTTCCGTCTGCCAACAGGCTAATGAGCGCCACGGCTATTGACGCTGAACATCAAACCGTGCGTGCCGAATTCAGGAAGTTTGTTCAGGAAGATTTAAATGATTCCTGTAAAATGTACTCTGGAAAAGCATAAAGGGAAATATGGACACGAAATGGAAACACGAGAGCAAAAACAAAAGCGCATTAAAAGCCCACCCTCCATTTCGACCCCTTGCAACCCCGCCCCTACAAAACGCTCGTATTTTGTTCCATTTCGCTTCCAGAGTTCTGAGAAATATCCGGGTGGGGTTTGTGAATGCTGAATTCCTTCTGTTTTAAAGGCTTCAAGACACAGAAGAGATTTACCATGTTTGCATTGCAAACCTATTTGTTTGTATATGGTGATATGTAACAAAACACTAGGACACAGGGGAAACACACACCCATGGTTGCTGTGGAAATGCATTGTGGGATCCTACAGGGGTTTTTTACACAACAAGAAGGAAGTCACTCAGCAGATAACAAACCCTAGAAAAAAGCCTGTTCGACTTCACATGTTGTTATTTGTTTCAGTTTGTTTGTGTATGGATGGTCCTAAATGATGTATTTGCCACACGCCAAAGACATGTCATATTTGTTTCTGACCAATTTTTATTCAAAATATATTTTTACTGGTGTTTTATGTATGATTGTGTCATTCACAGCATTCTATACAATATGGGCCTCTAACGAAACTGCAACTTTCAAGATGACACATCATGTTTGTGTTCCTCACGCTTTTGTTTTGGTGGCTTAGCAAGAAATATTCCACACATGTGTTACCACCCTAGATAAACTTCTGATGGTAAATTGTCAAGTGTGGTAAAACTTGTGGGTAGACACGCGAGTTGTAACAGATGTTCTTTTGAGTAGAATGTTGGTATGTCTTTGATTTGAGTCAAGCGAGTCAGCGAGGGTCAGATTATTGTTTCTCAGAATTCGATAAAACCCTCTAGTTCCTAATAAAGTTCTTGCAATAAAAACTACCAGCCAACGAGCATTTAATTTCCTTGCCAAAGCCTGTGGCATTCACTATGTGTTCATTGTAGACACTGTGTATGTGTGTGTTTGAGTAGCACATGATCACTAATAAAAATGAGATTATGAATGATGCTACAGCAACTTTAACTCCCTTAACGGCCCAAATAAAGCAGGGATTTTTCATCCAAAAATTAAAATTCTTTCACTATTACTCACCCTTATGTCATTCCAAACCTGTATGACTTTCTTTCTTCTGCAGAACACAAAAGAAGATCTTTTTAAGAATGTTTGTAACCAAACAACACTGGACCCCATTGACTTCCATTGTGGACACAAAACCGCTGAGACATTTCTCAAAATATCTTCTTTGTGTTTCACACATATTCATGTTTTGAATGACATGAGGATGACTAAACGACGACAGAATGTTCATTTTTTTTAACTGTCCCTTTGTGTAGAGCTCACCTGTACCAGTATGTGTCCTGCAATGATATGCTGACCCTCTCCCTCTGCCCTGTGATTGGTTACATTGGATAAAGTCTGAGGCATACAATGTATCAGCCTCTTCGATAGCAGTATCCCGATGAAGTCTTTACCCAGCAGCAGACTGGCGAGGGCGCTGTTTCCTGAGAGGAGCTTAAGTGAGCCGACACAGTAAAGCACGGCCTCACTTTTACTCCACACATCCTCACACTGCAGCAGAGAAAGAAGCGAGTCTGTGTGGAGAAACACACACATGGGTGGCTGATGTTACACAAATGATTTACTGATTACAGACTGAATGTGTTACACATAAATCAAAACTGACCGAGGACGGAGCTGGTGAGGAACAGGGTGTCATTACTGGCGTTCCTGCTGATTTTGAAGACGAGCTTGCAGATGTTCACCAAGTTGTTTCCACTCACATCGAGCTTGGGATATAAAAGTTATAGAAGAACAATCTTACAAGCAGTGTAACCTCAAAACCTTTTCAATATTGAAGAGATAGTTCACCCCAAATGAAAATTCTATCATCATTTACTCACCCTCATGTCATTTCAAACCTGTATGGCCTTCGTTCAACTGCCTAACACAAAAGAAGATATTTTGAAGAATGTTGGTAACCGAACAAAGGCTGTATCCATTGACTTGCATTGGTTTTGTGTCCATACTATAAAAGTGAATGGGTACCGCCGTCGTTCGGTTACCAACATTCTTCAAAATATATTTTTTGTGTTTTGCAGAAGAAAGAAAGTCATACAGGTTTGAAATGACAAGAGGCTGAGTTAATGATGACAGAATTTTATCCCCTTAAAGCATCCGTGCTACTACAGGGTAAGATCAAAAATGACTTACTGCCAAAATGAGTTTGGCTAAGGTTAGATTAAGTCGATCAGATCCCACATCTACAAGTCTGAAGAGCGATCTTAGGATAGTGGACCTCTTTTTACACTGCCTTCCCAGCATGCCTCTCTCAGCCAGGGCATTATGGAGTTCTGTGCATGCGTGACACATTTGTCCCACCACCCCTTCTGACACTCCGTCACCTACACAGATCACAGAAAATCCTTATCAGCACAATGACCTGAATTTCAGCACACAAAACAGGTCTCAACTGCACCATTGCCACTTTTCAAACTGTTTCTTTGAAGGACACTGAAAGAAGAGTAACACAGTCTCTTTCATTCAGCTGAGCTGATGTGTACACAGAGTAGGCTAAATGACATTTCGCTGACATTTGGCCCACATGTCAACACCCACTGACTGAGTTAACATGGCCCTTTAGAGCAAACTCCCCCCTGTATGGTATGCATTATTAGTGTGCGTGAAATAGCTCTTTACTCTCTTTCTACATGCTCAAACATCAAAGTCACCAAGTAAAGTAAAGTATAACCAAATGGAAGATGTACATTAGACCTGAGTTTGAATCAATAACCTTGAATCTCATGAGATTAACTTAACCAACATAACCAATCAATAATATACGTTTTATTCCCAAGATATTCCCTTCAATTAAGAAGGCATCCAGCTGTTAGATTGCTTTCAGAAACAACAGTGATCCATCTCTACATGGTTTCTGACCAATGTGTGGATTGGCAAAGTGCTGCCGACCTAACTTGCCGTTAGGGGATAAGGCAGAGGCAGCATTTTCGAAAGCTATTTTTGCTAAAACAAATGTTGTTCCTCAGTTCTGTTTCCAAGATGGCTGGCAGATCCTCCCCAACGGCACCCTCGGATGATACCGTGGAGAATATGAAGGGTATTTTATGCATGAACTGAGAGGCTCTTGGCACAATGAATATTTGATATTTATCTTTCAAATGAATTTCTATTGAATTTTGAAAGTGCTTAAATATTTACTGCTATTAGATTGCATTTCACGGTTCTTTTCCCCCACATGCTTTGACTTTAAAAGCTCTATACTGTGCCAAGCTCAACACGGATCTGTTTTTCATTCCTCAGCATTCAGATCTTGTGTTTTCCTTCTGCCTGCTGTTTTGCTTGCTCTCTGAGACACATTCATGTGCTGAAGAGCAGCTCCTTGAACTTACATAAGCACAATTCTATAACCCCAAAATTGGGAATAACCTTTAGAAGTTGGTAAAAGCAAAAAAAAACTACACAAAAAAAACTTTTTGGACCATTAAGAAAATGTATTAAGTTTTAAAGGACAGAAAGAAAGAATGCTTGTAACCAAACAGTTCTTGGCCACCATTGACTTACATAGAAGAAAAAATTACAATGGCAGTCAAAAGTGCCCCAGAACTGTTTGCTTTCCTAAATTCCTCAAAATATCTTCTTTAGTGTTCAACAGAACAAAGTAATTTACAAAGAAAATGTTCCTACGATGGTAGTCAATGCTGCTTGGTTACGAGCATTCTTCCAAATATCATTCTCTGTGTTTATCAGAACAAATCAATTTATACAGATTTGGAACAACTTGAGGGAAGTAAGTTAGTAAATGAAGACAGAATTAAAATTTTTGGGTGAACTGTTCGTTTAAATTATATTTTAATTTCCTAAAATGTTACTTTTAAATGTATATACTCAAACACATGCTGCAGCAGAACAATTGTCAACAGAATTTTACTTGTGAGGATAAAGCTCATTCATGCAAGTCATTTTATCACCTGGTGCAAAGGACTCGATTTCATGAAGGACTGGAAGGACTTTAGAGTTCCAGTACTGAGATTCATCCATGTTATCATCTGCATCTGTGTCATTAAGTCCACGATAAGCATCTAGAGCAGAAAGACAGACACAAATCTTTTGATACTAATGGTTATACGCAGACATATACAGTATATATTATTGACCACAGAAGGAGAATTGAGACAGTTCAGCCCTGCAGTTCTTGCTCTTAAACCAAATGTATGTAAATATACGATGTGCAGCAAAGCATAAAAAGGTCAAAGCATCCAACCCACACACTTTTTCATTAATATGTTCTGTATACATGCCTCTGTGAACATTTGCATTGTAGACGAGCTGCAGGAAGCAGTGGGTTTGCAAAAACAACAGAAAAACAAACTGCTGTCATCTGGTAAAAGAAGGCTTGAGAAACTGCTAAAGGAAACGTGGTTTGGGTTATCTATCCAATCAGAGTTTGTGCCCATAGGCCTAACAGGTTGTGAGAGCTTTGCTTTGTTTATCATTTAATTAAATAAAAAAGGTGGCCAGAAGTTTTTATGGCAAGATATATGGAATGTAAATATAGCAAAGCAATGGTGAGAATGAGTTTGGTTATTTACGCATGCAAATACAACAAACCTGCTTTTGATCCACTGGATACATAATTTTGGGCTGACTGCGGTATCCTACTAGTAACAAACACATACAAAGATACATGTAAACAGAAATAAGACAGCACAAATAAAACTATTATGTGAAAGTCTAAGTGAATATAAAAAACTAATCGTCAAATTTAATATATTACATTTGAAATATGAGCATTGGGTACAGATTTATGAAAACTTTGCAGATCTCCCATTTTATGGCAGACACCAGGGGTCGCTGTTGTGATATCCTTATGCAGCATCACATGCCCAATTTTTCTCTGTGGCCTTTATGTAAGTTAGCCAAAAACAGTTATTTGGTGAAACATTAAAAAGGTTTCTTTTCTTTTTGTTTATGAGACTCTACTTGCATGTGAGGGCCACAGCACCGGACTGGAAACCACAGCTTCACGTGCTTGTTTCAAAGCTAGTCATGCACTGTCATGGTAAATTTTATCACACGAATCAAGATATCCGTTAACAATGCTTCAGCATATCCTGCCATGTACTTTCTTAATCTGTGCCATCACTTATAACAGATTTAACTGACATATTATCTGGGTAAACACTCTCCACGTTATAAATTGTGATGCAATGATTTAGTGTTTTTGCATGTCGCAGGGGTGCTTCTTAAGGATTGGGCTGATATTTTGATGGTACGGCAGCCGCTGGGCATTTATATGGCATTATTTGGGCTTTGTACTGCCTCGATAATGCCTCTTTGTTGATGGGATGCCTCAGCCGAGACGTGATGTCATCTTGTGAATCTCGAATGAGACTGTACTAGTGGTCAACAGAGCAGCCATCCAGCCGGCCACAAACAAGCTGCATAATCTAATATCGCTCCATTAGCAACTATAACAGGGAGATGGGCAAGAGGGAGAGGGGGTTTGAAAGAGAAAAAGAGAGAGAGAAAGGGTCTGATGCCTGACTTTGTCTTAATACATTTCAGAGTGTCTGCAAATGCATGTAAATTGGAAGCATTGTGATTTTCATGAGTGGCCATATTGGGCAATGAATTAACGAGAGCTGTTGGAACTGAATAAATTATCCTTTTTATGTGGCCTTTAATGATGTATTACGCAATTCTGTTGCATATCCCGGAATATGCAGATGTTTGTGAGCAGAAATGACAAAAGAGAACACTGATTTCTCAAATAAATTGACAACAAACAAGTTTATTTCCCGAACAACATACTCTGTGAGTCAACAAAATATGAACCGATTCACTGAAAGAGTTTAATAGTGTACTGCCTACACTGTAATGTGGGTCCCTGTTATAAACATGCTGCTTAAAAGGACAGTTCTCCCAAAAATAAAAACTCTGTCATCATTTACTGATGATCACAGAGAAAGATATTTGGAAGAACACTTGTAACCAAACAGTTCTTGGCCACCATTGACTACTACAGTAGGAAAAACTACAATGGTAGTCGAAAGTGTCCCAGAACTGTTTGCTTTCCTACATTCTTCAAACTATCTTCTTTTGTGTTCAACAGAAAAATGAAATTTACAAAGACATTATTCCTACTATGGTAGTCAATGGTGGCCAAGAATTGTTTGGTTATAAGCATTCTTCCAAATATCGTTCTCTGTGTTCATCAGAACAAATAAATTTAAACCGATCTGGAGCAACTTGAGGGTGAGTATACAGCATGACGACAGGATTTTTATTTTTGGGTGAACTGTTCCTTTAAGAATGAAAAATAATCTTTAAAAATCTGTTTGATAGCATTTAAAAACAGTGATGGGTAAATGTGTACATTTTAAAACCGACAAAAGAGATGCAAAATCATACCTGTTTTTGGTCATTGTGTGCAGGTCAGCTTCTGAGGAGGCTTTTGTGTTATGCCCTGTGACATCAGCACAATGTTGCCTTTCTCCATCTTCTGATTGGTCTATTTTTTCTTCTACAGACCTATCTAAACCTTTATGTCGCATAAAAGCACATAATAATAATCACTTAATTTTGATCTTAATAAAGATCAACACGATTACTTAAAACAGACAACATACAGCTCAGAAATGGCATCTGAAGATTAGGCATTGGACATATATAACTCTTTAAAAAAAGGAAAGTACAGCTAGACAAGTCAGCTTTTAGGTCAACTAGAACTGTCCTTCATTGCGCCACTGAACATTAACAATTATGTTAATACATTACAAAAGTAATCAAGTTAGAAAGCTACCCAAAGGACAAATATATTTTGTCTTCTCAATACAAACACACACACACAGTATGCCCACAAACACTCTTGAGGCAAATGTGGCAGAGTTCCATCCCAGGGATGTAAACTGATTTATATCTGATTTTTTGGAAGTCTATTCATTTTGGTTCTTCTGTGAAGCACTTAAGCTCTGTTTCAAAACCTCACTGTCTATTGCCTGTATAGGCAGCTGCTTCATAAGTCAACATCCTAAACATTAGAGCCCTATGAATTACCCCATTGGAACGGTCTACATAGCCACCACAACCCTATAACGTCACAAAAATAGTCCACTGCATGATGGAGAACTGCCTTCACAGACAGCTTACTTAGATTTCGAAACAGCATTAAACATCTGTTTCTTCAAAGGCATTGAGAAACATGGTGTAGATATGTTATGCTGGGGATTCCATTTTGTGGTGTGGTATCTGTGGTAGTTGTCACTCAGTCAAATTTCAACAGTTGATCATATGCCTATGACTGGTCGACCCACTACATATTGAATTAAATAATTTTAATATTATTTAACAAAAGTGCTCTATCCTTCACACTGCTGTCTGCTTTCTTTTCTCGCTTAGCTTATTCTTTTTTCTTTATCTTATCGCAAATAATATGTCAACTGTATACACTCTTTTATTTGTATTAAATCATCTCTCGCTTTCTTTAAACTTGACTGTATTGCAGTTACTTTTGTTCAAACGTAAATCTTTTGTTGTCTTGTATGCGAGTGTAAGAAATGTAATCTAGTTTACTTACTCTTTGAGTGTGATGTCATGAGTGGTAGCCTGTTAATGGATGACGTTCTAAGATGTCTGGCTCGACACCCTCCTGAACCTCTCCTGGTATTCTCTCGCTCAGCTGGGGGTTTGGGGAGAGCTGCTTCATCCTCACGACCATCCTCATCACGAAACACAGACAGCCTGGGTTTCTGTTATGGAATCAAAAGTATTAATGTTTCCTGTTTTTATTTGAATAGTTAGATACAGTGTTGAAAGCCCTCTTACATGTTCCAGTGGGCTGAGACGGCTTCCAGAACCTGGTCTGGAGTCAGGTGCTTCAAAATTCTGGGCATGAAGACTAAAAAAGTTTTTTGGAGCAATTAAAACCAGCATACTGGGTTTACATTGATAATCATTTCAAATCAGAGTTTTGTTAAAGGAACAAAGTCAGAAATCTTCCAATTGTGATGTTTTACCTAAATGCAGAAGGTGGGCGTCCGTCACGTGCACGAGAGGATGACTCTCCAAAAAGCTGCCGATGCTTCTCTTGAGGGGTGAAGGGTCTTTGTGTGGCAAGAGTTCTGAGAGAGCGACGGGCCTCTGACACTATCTCCGCACTCGTCTGCCTTCTGGTGTACACACGCTCACTTTTCTCCGGTTGGAGCTCCATTAAGGACATGCTTGAGTGATAAAGATGTAAACCAGTATCAAGGGTCTGATACATTGTCCATCACTTTTGAAACAAAATGGAACGGGCTGGAAGGCAGCACTGCTATGCTAGAAGTTAAATGAATAGTGGGAAATTTTGGCTTAGATAGACTACTGGACAAAATAACCAAATGAGCTGCTCTACGTTAAAATAAATACTAATTTTGATTTATATTACGTTTTGCTGTAAAATTTTTGTTCACACATGATCCCTTATCTAACGTGCGTTGAAATGTTTCCACATTTTTGGGAAGTAGTGAATTCGCTCATGAGAGCTTGACAGGCTTGCGCGTTCACGCACCGTCCCCATGGCAACACACAACGCTGTAACATCACTCGGGTATAACAACAACAGCAAAACATTAAGAACCCAAGGACTGAGCGATTTATTGAACTTTTAACAACCATTATAATAAAAAGCTCGCATTTGTGAAGTTATACCAAGCTATCATACAAAAGTTTGAAATAAACCAGGGCTGTAAGTTAAGCATCAAATAGTATATACATCCTACTCGACCAAAGAAGACATGTTGCTCTAACAGTACGCGTTGTAAACAGCCCTTAAAACTTCAAAGAAATTTGTGCACAACAATATTTAACGTTACATTTGACTCCGATTACCTTGCGTCCTGTTATGGCTTGGTTTCACAATATTAAAGAGAACAATCTCTACTCCGCAAAGATGATCTGCGTGACACCAGAACGATGGACGCACGCGCTTCGCGCCACAGGTCAGCCTGCCACTGCCACGCGCGTTGTCACGTGACTTACCATTCGCTTGTATTGTGTAAAAACTGCCACCTACTATTTTGAGGAAGAAGTAATAATTTAATCTTTCTTAAACAGAAGTTGAAGAAAAATAATACAAGTAATAATACATCATTACATAATTGTTATTGTAATTAAAGTTATATTTAAATCTTATATTTTACTAAAATGATAGGTGAGGAAGTATGAACCTTAAAGGAACATTCCACTTTTTTTGGAAATTTGCTAATTTTCCAGCTGCCCAAGAGTTTATAAATTGAGATTTACCGTTTTGGAATGTATTCTGCCGATCTCCGGGCGACAGCACTATTAGCATAGCTTAGCATAGATCATTGAATCCAATAAGACCAGTAGCATCGCGTTCAAAAATGACCTAAGAATTTCGATATTTTTCCTATTTAAAACTTGACTCTTCTGTAGTTATATGGTGTACTAAGACCGGCAGAAAATGAAAAGTTGCGATTTTCTTGGCCGATTTGATTAGGACCTAAAATCGCATCTTTTCATTTTCCGCCTGTCTTAATACACGATATAACTACAGACGTTTTAAATAGGAAAATATCAAAACTCTTTGGATATTTTTGAACGGGATGCTACTGGTCTAATTGGATTCAATGATCTATGCTAAGGTATGCTAAAAGTGTTATCGCCAGACCAGGAGATCAGCAGAATACATTCCAAAACAGTAAAACTCAATTTATAAACTCTTGGGGAGTTGGAAAATGAGCATATTTCCCAAAAAAGTGTAATGTTCCTTTCACGTACTGTAAAAGAGTAATGGTTTTAATTGACTTAACTTCTTTTCTGCTTAAAAATCATATTATTTGCCTAGCCTTCAATGAAAAATAATAACATTCAGAGCCCACGGTGAATCGAGATGCATTACTGAGGAGACCCATCACGCTAGATGAGGGGAGCCAGCTGACACTGTGTCCACACAGAATTACACATAAAAAAACGATTTACAGCTTTTCGTTGCTTTTTTAGCCTTAATCAAATGAGTAAAACAGCATCCCTTAAAAACATATTGCTGGGGCTGCTCTCTGAAGTCATTTCAGTTGTGAATTTGCATACATTACATTATTAAGAATAATGGATCATTTACAATATTTATGGGATTTTACCTCAGAGCTTATTCTTTCCTTTAACTCTTGTTAGAATATGTGCACATGATTTATCCATTGGCTAAATTACATATTAGAGAAGTAAAGCTTGTCAAGTGCTGTGTTGCTGTGGACTCCCAACTGATAGAAATGAATGAGCGCAATATAGACGAAGCAGTATGAATTCATATTCTCTTGCTATTCAACGGGTCATTTTCACCCTGTTATAATAAATAAAACCAGGTCACCACAAGTAAGACTAACATGATTTCTCTAGCACTCTAACAACCTTCTGTTTCTATCTTCCTTTTTTAATTGAAGTGTATTTCTTTTCACTCTATAGTTAGATTTAAACAGCTCTAAGAGCTTCATTCACATGGATACAAGGAGTCTCATTGGTGAAATGTGATTGGAGGAGCTAACCAATAAGAAGTTAGTACGGGGGTCCTCATTGGCCAATGGCTGCATGGATATGGTTGCTCTCTTATTGTCACTAGGGGAGGTGAAGTGTAGTCACACATTATAACATAACATTGTCATCCGTAGAGCTTCTCTGTATGTAAGGGTTATCCGAATTTAGATGCACACACCTGCTTGTGTATTTAGAGACCTGTGTGATGTTATCTTGTGAACCTTGATACATTCACACAATAGCACATCACTGGCCCTCGTTGCTCTTCTTCTACGTCACAGAGGTAAATTGGTTTGCTTTGCAAGGACCATCATTTTTCTTGCTGCTGTCTCCTTGGCAACCAGTTCCTGCTGGGCAGTCATTGGACAGATACTCACTCCCTCACCTGGTGATAAGGAGAACACAGTGATGACATACGCGTGACATGGAGGTTAAAAAATCATCAGCCTTTGACTTATGTTCTGACCTTGTGTCAAAAGTAGGAACTGTTTGCGCTTTTGTCAACATCTAGTCAAGGTCAAGGTCTGTTTTTTATGTGAGAGATTATAGCATTTTTTTTATATTCAAAGATTTGGATGAATGTAACTGATGTAGGAACTTAATTGAAGGTTTTGACCACTGATTTAAAATCACACTTACAAGAAAACACAATATTTGTGACATGACAGCTTACTTCTTCCATTGGACAGCTTCGTGTTGTTTCCATGCGGACCGTTAATGAACACGACACGCACGCCTTAAAGAAATCCTGTAGAATTCAACCAATCAGGCGATGACTTCGTGTTTGTGAAGTGTTTCCGGAAAAGTGTGCCTTATGCATCAGAGGTTCAGCCAACGTTCTGTGTGCGTGACGTCTGGGGCTGAGACTAACAAATATGTGTCTCAGAATGCATCATTTTGAAGAAAAAAAATAAGATTGGAAATTCTTACTCTTTTATTGAAGCAAAATAAACAGTCATTTTTGAGTCCATGATTTAGTAACTCAAGCATCAAAGGGTTGACTGAGTTTGATCTATGAAGTGCAGACAGATCACAGATGAATAGAAGTGGCCGGAAATGTCCCCAACTGAGCTAGAGTACAGTCTCTGTACAGTGGTCATGCCTCATGCCGGACTTCCAGAAAACGTAGCTGTCATTGTTTGTACTCAGCACCCTCTAATCTCATCACCCATTCAACTTTGCGCAACATAAATGAAAAAGTACTCACGGGATGAAGACTTGTTTTACATTCCCCAACATAAATATTGTATAAATGTAACCTCTATGTTGCAGCGTTATAAGAGACAAAAGACTTGTGTGTTTTGTAAAAAACAAAGGCATAAATTAAACTTGACCTTTCCATCTAAAAAAACGATTTGCTGAAAGAAAAAATGGTTGTTGCTGCCATTTTCTGCAATGGCACAATGGCTTTGATTATGATGTAGTGACGACAGACTGCTGATTGACTCATCTGCTCACAGTGTCTTCCAGGAAAGCAACACGCACACTCTTTCTCACTTTGTTCTGTGACATGAGTGGGATTTCATATGGCAGGCAAATATAGTAATAAATAAATCAGCGCATGTTGCAGAGGATATAATATGAGAATTTCACACTGACCTCATGTGTTCAAATGTGTTGACATGGTGGAATGGAATGTAAGGTAGAATGGAGTGATGATACTAGCCTCAACATTTGATCGTGTTCTTTGTCGGTGAGGCGCACCTCTGATACCTTAGCTTTCTGAGGGTGTGCAGGACACCATTGTCAGGCATACTGAGGCATAAGCCTACGGTTTGTCACAACCAGCTACACCGGCTTGCGCATAACGTAACGTAATTGCACTAATACACACTAATGATGCTATCATATCATTATAGCAATTGATGTGATAAGTCATCTTTCATGGATGTATATGATTAAAATACTTGTAACTTAGTCAGTCAACCTCACACACTTGTTCTGACTGTCTATTATATTACCATACGTTATTAAAAACATTATTCTTATTTTAATTTGTATTATTTTAGATTTTTATTCGAATTGGGATTTCACATTGGACACAATGGGAGTCTTTGTTTCACATGTTTGTGTGGTGCTACTACACTATTGTGTGCCTTCCCCCCTCCCTGACCCAAGATTTATGTAGGTAGCACACTATTTCTCCCCTCACTGCTGATTAGAAGGGTCTCTAAGGACTGTCATAAATGTGCTCTATCTATTCTTTTCCTCTCCTCCCTCTCTACTCCTGTCTTTCTCCCCCCATCTAAAGACACATATCACATATTACTCTGTTCATTTTATTTCTATGCTTATGTCCATGGGTCTGTAGGTCATGTAATGAATAGGATCTATTGCTCTCATCTGGCCTGGGAAACAAAGAAAGCAGTGTGGGGTTGGTGTGTGTGTGAGGGAGGGAGAAAGGATGAATCTATGTTTTTTGAGGGATGCACATAATGGTGTTTATAAATCATGACTTGTCCCATTTTCCATTTGTGATAATGTCAGCAATCACCAAAGGCACAGATTGTTTACAGTTGATTATTTCACCATTGTCGGACAAAGTGTAGTAGCTCATTTATTCTCTCAGTTAAAGAGAGACCATACGTAAAAAAAAGTTGTGATAAAAGAAAGGGACGGTTCAAGCGAGATGAAAGAGGAAACTGAAAATGTAGTTTTAGTTACAGTATCGAGGAAGCTATATTAAATTAGGAGAAGCAAAAAAGAAATAAATAAAAACATTCATACAGGATTAAAATCACAAACTGCATCTAGTGCAAAATATTTATCTTCAGGGCAAACCAGTCCCGTTTGAGTAAAAATCTTCGCAGATACAGTCTGGCATTTTTTTATACGTTTTTTTCGTATTTGTCATCCTTTTGTCATGCACAGAAACCTCTCACACTGAGTCCGATGTGTATTAATTCATCCGTTGCGAAATTTGCAAAACATTACAGCCTGCCCCTGCGTTTGCTTTGCCCTTTCTCCTTATCTCTTTCATCCCGTGCTTCTATCCATTGACAGTACCTCGCTAGGTAAGCTGTCCTCATTCTGCCTGCATTTTGAGACATTACCTGTCAACACTAATCTCCCGTTTTTCACACCTATCTGACTGCGACATCCAACAGTTTTATTATTTCTCCTGTGACTCCAGCCTATTTCAGTTTCTCCAGTGAACGCAATTGCGAACGGACGGAGACCGCAAAAAGCCCCGGTAACTTGTGGGTCTACTGGATTTTAAATGTTGAAGGATGGTCTTCTTGCTTTTGGCACTGTGGCTAGAAAATCAGTACATACCATCCTGTTACCAAGCTTTTCCTCAATCTGTTCATCTGCCACACTCTCTTCTGTCTTTGTACAGTTTACACTTTGTACAGATTTGTAACTTTGTAATCTCTTTACACTTTGTAATCTGCACTTTGTTTCTCATACAGTTCTATGTGCTACGAGACGAAGTGGATTGTGGCGCTCGCTTGTACTGTGTCTCTGAATTGTCAAAACACCTCTCAAATGCTTGCTACGGATGGAGAAAACGCAGAAAATCAAACCCGTCAGAAATGTTTATGACGGCTGAAAATATCGGAGGCAGTGTGTCAATGTGATTGACACAAAGTGAGGTCATATTTATTGTGTAAATTTCGGACACAAATTTGCTTAGCAAAGTTCAAGTTTGGTGAACCAATAGAAGATCAATACGTCACAGCGTGACCTCTCGGTACAGAAATATAAAAAATGGAGTAATCGCTCCCGCCCGTTTTCGTAGCACCGTCCGTACGAATTTCGCATGCTCAAAGTCAAAAACTGACCGTGGCATAACACTAAAACATTTTATAGTGCGGAATAACCTTGACCTCTGCTTTATCTGATTCCTGAATATAATGTATGCTACAAACTGTGTCTAGACCACATTAGACATTCTGTGGTGGTTATCATGGTTAACCCTGTCTGAAATCCTGTACAGGGCAATAAAAGAAGAGATGTACTAAAAAGAGAGTGGTTTTCACAGGATTATCTCCCTGTGATCGCTGCAAGGATAATACAGACTCAGAGTTACTAAAGCAGGGCCCCAGTGACTGCTGATAGATTGAGGATAGATATGGATGCACTTAGATCAGGCCTCCATTGCTCGACAAGATCAACAGACACAAATCATATGAACTTTTAGGAATATCCTAACAAAAGTAATTAAGAACATGTTTGTTTAGTCTGACCGAACAGTGCCAGATTGTGATGATATATTATGCATATTATGTGAAAACAATAAATTGATATCCTACATTATTTGTCAAATTGCTACTTTTGTGGCTAAAGCAACAGTGTTTTTGAGGGTAAAGTTAGATTTTTACAATCTTGCATTTGTCGACTATCCCAATCCAATACTGCCAATGTAGTGTAATACGTGGAGTGTGTCATAAAGTGAGAGAGCTGTTCGTCACGCTGCTTTGAGGCAGATTATATTCTACTGCCTAATGGATAGTAAACCTGAGATCCCTCAAGCACAACCTCTCTCTTTTTGTTTCTCTGTCGCTCATTTGACCATGTCACACTATCCATTCAGCGATGACATCACCACACCACAGCCCAGTTCTCAAATCCCCTTGTCATCAATACCTCCTCAGACAGCTTTGACCGGTCAGACCGCTGCACTGACAGTCCTGGCCTCACCTGAGGAGTCACGGAGGTGAAGGCATTGATGGCATGCACATGATTCACAGTATAATCGTCCAGGAGCCTATTTTTAAAGCACATGACCTGTTTTGTGTAAAATGTACTTCTCTCAACCCCCTCATGCCATGCACACCTTGAAATTACTAACTGTGATTACTGTGATCATTATCTGTCATAATAGGAACATTAATATACCCACACGTGAGAAAGAAGAAAATATCACAAGGCAGGCTGAAGTGATGCCATAGAGTAATGTTGTTCAATCATGGTTGATATTGACAGATTTTAAATGATGCTCAGTTGCCTTTAAACAATTTACACCCTGAAATGTTCGTTAAATAAACATAATCGTGTTGACAAAATGTTTATATGCTCTTCTACTTGCAAGTCGCTATGGATAAAAGTGTAAATAAGGTGACCAGTAGTGCCCACTTGATCAGAGACTTATTTTATACTTGAATTATGTGCTCACCCTCATGTCATTCCAAACCTTTATGACTTTCTTCTATAGAACATTGGTAACCAAACAACATTTGCCCCCATTGACTTGCGTTGTATGAACATAAAACCACTGTGTAAAGTATGCACTGTATGTTTTATAAATATTATGCACAATAAACTTCAATACGTAAGTAAATAAATTTTTTACAAATTCCAGCATTGGCATGTGTGGCAAAAAGTTTATTTTGGAACCTGGTAAGGATGCATCACTGGTATTGAGTGCCACTAAAGTCAAGGATGCTTTATGAGTGTGGTGACATGCCGTTGTGTGCAAAAGAAGTTTCCACCGGCCCGTTAAGTCGTATTTTGTCTGAACAGACAGGTCTAGTGTGCTACATTCATGCACAGACATGCGCACACACTGGGGTGTTTTACTGTATAAGTAAGGACATTTCAAAGACTGTCAATGTTTTCATACCACATTTTTTTTCAATTTGAACACCCATTCCGAAGTTCATGCTGGAATACAATATACTTTTTCCATGTATTTATCTACACGTTTTGCATATGTTCTCTTAAGTCTATTTAAATACGTAAATATACAAATCACACGATCATTCCACTGTGCTTCCAGTGTTCCCCTTATAAATTGGCGAGCATAAGCACTGTGTTACAGATTTTAGATACAAGATGACCCTAATGAGCTTTGTTAAAGGACACCTTGTAACTTTTGAACTCTGGGTTGTTTTGTGGATCAGCGTGCTGTTCCCACAGCAAACACCACACCTTGAATACACAAATACACACACATACCCCTGATCCACAGTATTGGCAAAACAGATTTGACCCTAGAGTAAGTAACAACCCTTGACCTTTGGTTACAGTGGCCTGTGAATGTGTCCGTGTTTGGGACAGGTGGGGGATTTCAGACATTTCCTATGGCTCTGTCAGAGAGGGAAAGCCAACACTGTCTATTGGCTGTAAAATATTTCCCATATAACTTGTGTAAGGGATTCGTGAACTGTTTTATGGGTCGGTAGAGAATGTGCGCTTTAAAAAATAATGATGATTTTATAAACATTAAACCTTAAATTAGCACATGTGCATACCAAAGTTTAAGTTCAATTAAGTTTAAATTAAAACTTTGTATGGGCAGTGCACAATAATTCCACAGGGAATGTCCCAGGATTAAAAAAAGTCAGACATAAAAAATGACCTTTCAGCAAAATCATACCAGTCGTTTTATATAGTGACTGAACATAAACACAGCGCGCAGTGTAACAGGACTGAAATAATTGATTTTAGGAGAAAACTGTAACTTTTAAAGTTTTCAAAGAACTTACACTAGACATATAGCTTAATCAAGCTTTATTTACATGCGCACCATTTCTTATACAAACTAGATTACAATTCAAATGGAGTACACAAGAAAAAATACTCACAAACATCTAGTAGAGAAGCCATATGACTATAAGATAAAGGTAAAACAGCAAAGGTTTCAAGAAGGAGATGAGGGAGGAAAGAAGGCTACGATCAGCGTGGTAAGATGTAGGAATAGTGGTATATGCAGATTATCACTCTGGAAATAGTAAATAAACACCTGTAATGTTTAAAGATGTAACTAGTAAATGGGAAGACAGGTCTCTGTGTCAGATGTCTTAAAAAATAGGTTTATTCCCATAAAAGGAGGTGTAAGAATACATGCAAGGCAGGTTTGGGGACAATGACAATATTTTGAATAAATTTACATGGTAAGCTGTTTCATAGGGGTGGTTTTCCAGCCAATGAATTCGTCGAATTGTTGATATCACTGGTCACAACGTGTCTGAAAACTAGAATGAATATGATGATAATCTGATCTCACGACACAAATTAAGTTTGACACCACTGCTATGGTAATTGTCCCCATGTAACAATTACATAGTTTAGCTTAATACATGGACTCCAAAAGATTTATCGGTATTATCACTACATGACATAAGTATAGCAGGATGTATACATAGATATGCATTTAACATGATGCATATGTACATTTACATGCATGCATACATGAACGTATGCAGTGAAGGGTCAGGGACACCAAACATTAAGATTTGGACATCATGTTTCATGACAATGGAACAAAACAAAGATTAATACAGTGACAATACCCTGCCCACCCTGCACCACCCCCCAGTAAAGACATCAATAAACAACACAGGATGGATTTCTGCGGATTCAACTCTTGACATTTATGTACAAATGTTCATAAAACATTTTAATTGTACGCAGCCAGGATGCAGTTAATTCAAGAGGAGGCTCTGATGTTGTAATGGAGCCCCCACTCTCCCCTGAGCAAGTGATGCATGTTGCATACAAGGACAGTAAAGTCCCCTGATCTCACTTTTTTTGTGATTTTGGCTGCCAGCATCTTCTACATTTTCAAGTAATTTGGCAAATATACAAAAGATAGCTTATTGTTTTTGCTCAGTAAAGTTGGCTTCCAGAGGAAAGTCCCACCCACCATTGAATGCTGCCATTATTCTAATTGCTAATGTCCTTGTGGCCAGGAAAACATAAAAGGCCTTAATAAAGGACAGGGCTCAACACTGATAATTTAGCACCTGGTATGGCATGGAAATGTCCACAATGCAAGTAAATATTTATTTTATTTATCATACTTTTGGCTACATTAATATGCAAAAACCAATGGCTAAATAAGATGTCTCCACCTGCCAAGCTTTAAATCTTGCCCTTTTTATGGTTATAGATAGTGCACACAAATCAATTACTCATTATTATACAGTTAAAATTAGCCACAGACAATTTGATTATTTCATTATTGTTATGAGGCAACTATATTTCAAATTTGAAGCTAACTTTGTATGGTAACAATGAGATAAAAATGAAAAGTGCACTTTGTCTAGCTACTGAAATTGTCCAGATTATTTGCTGACCTTTAGTTGTATCCTTTAGATTGAACAATGACAAAAGTAGTGCTAAAATGATGACAAAAACAGCCAATCATTTAACAAAAATGTTAGAAAAACAGAGAAAGACTATAGAGACCCTACCCAAGGTAACTTAACTCAGACAGAAAAGCTACAACAGGCCTCAGTTTCACTTTTTATCACTAACAATTGTTTCATTTTTATAATTGCATAATGTTGCATGAACTGTGAGTCACCATAAGTTTGTTTGTGTGTCCATTGGGCAGTCTTTTGTTAGAATCTGGCTCTGCTAAACTGAAGGTGAACATCTTGATGATGTCGTAGTCAGATTCATCCAGTACTTGCTGCAGACAGCAAACTTGGCAAGCATACTTCAAGTCTGGTGGATTTTTTGCAGGATGTTTTTCTTTTATTTGTTGTTTGTCTGCTGTTGTGAGCCTAGATAAAAGATAGCAAGAAAGAGAAGTAATGAAATAATTGTAATACAAAAACAATACTAATTGTATTAGATCCAACATGTTATGTATAATAAAACACAACATTCTTGTTCTTGTATTAGTAATTTGTATTTTGAGTTCTACATGACATTTTGGCTCACCTATGTAAATGCTGTCAGCCAGGCACCCAACTTTGATTGGACTGCTTTGTCCCGGTGAAGTTTCCCACAGGATTCAGGCTGACAGCATTTTGCACCAATGCATCAAAGTTAAAATCCAGTCCATCAGACTCCATAAGTTCTGAACGAATGATAGAATCCACATCACAATCCAGACTCCCGTTAAATATGTCCAGGTCCAAGTCCGAAGGAAAACGGTCTGTTCCTGACGGGTTACAGATCCCTATCCCATTACCTCCATTCAGCCCGGAGTAAAGTGAAGTCTGCGTCATCAACATAGTTGACTGTGGCTGGAGGTGCTGCTTTGCAGAGACTAAGTTATTAGCATCATTAGCTAGACTTTGAACCCTGTTGTTGGAGAGGGAGCGCAAAGAACCCTGGACGCTGGACCCTTGATGGTGTTGCTTAATCTGGAGGTGACTGCTTCGTCCATTTAACACCGAACTAAACGATGACATCATTGGGTCGTTACGAAGCATGAGGCCATTGCGAAGGCGGGAGTTTTGAGAGGTGACGGCAGCACTGGTCTGTGATATGAGCGGGTCCGACTGTGTCATCATGACATCGCTATGACTGTGAGAGCCCAATGAATCAGAATTCAGGAGCTCTTGAAGTGAGTTCCCAAAACACGTAATGCTAGAAAATGATGTTTGCTTATTTTCCTGGATTGTCTGCATTGGTGTCTGACGTAGTCCTCCCGTTGAAGGTCCGAAAATGGGGTTACTGAATCCTGCACTGTTGTTGCCCACAGTTTGAGAAGTGGAAGTGGAGCTTGGAGAAGAGGTGGTGGGTTTGGGGCCAAAACTAAAAGCAGAACCCACTTGAACTACCTGGCCTTGTGTGGTGATGTTGTTCAACAAACCATCCATTAGGTTCTCAGCCTCATTGAGATTTATTGTGCCAGTCAGGTCAGCAAGTCCCGGAAGTTCAGCTGGGCAAGTTTTGGAGTTTGATGAGGAGGACGAAGGTGGAGAGAGGCTGCTGGGGCTGGAGTAGAGCATTGGGGAGAGAGGCGGGCCATCTGGGACATCATCAAGCTCCGGATTAGCTAGAATAGGTGACAGTCGTCCACTCAAGGTGCTAGCATTGGAGTTGGTTCGTGAGCGGAAGTCAGTCCAACAGGATTCCAGTTCATCGCTGCTGCGGGAAGTGGGACTTCCTGGCCATTTCGACAGGTCACCACCACCAGATAGATTCTCCAGCGAACCCTCTTGGGGAGCCTGCAGTGCTGCCTTTTTCTTGGCCGCTCGCCCACGTGCGCTCTTGGTGTATTTGTTACCATTGTCCATGGAGACTGCACGTCGCCTTGGTGCTTTGCCTCCCCGCCCCCCTTCAGGATTGATCATCCACCAGGAGCTCTTCCCAGTTCCCTCATTCTGTACACGGATGAAACGACTATGCAAGGACAGGTTGTGTCGGATGGAGTTCTGGAAATAGAGCAGAAACAGGTGGTTATGAATAAAAGCATTTGGTTTCAATCTGATGCTTTAAACAGACAAAATGCATTCGTCTTTAGACTGATACAGACATACACTCTCACTTGTGTGCAGCCAGAACTCCTAGTGTTACATAAGTCAGCTTTGTTGAAAAAGACCTTTACAGATTACTCAAACCATTGATGTAACACACAAGAGACCAAAAGAAATCTTCCTTTCAACTCGCACAGGTATTTTTCAGTGTTACTGAATAGGAAACCGGTGGAAAATAGATGCCATTGTGTATTAAGCATACAATGTGATCTCGAGAGGTTGAGAAAGCACAATATGCTCTGTAACTATAGTAATTTAGCAGAGGAAATGTATTACAGCCAGTAACCTTGGCAGAACAGAGAGGTTGAATCTTCGAAAACATTGTTTTTCTTCTGTAATACTAGAAAAGGCTGTCTTTTCCAAAAGGCGCGCAAAATAATTGTCTTAAATGCTTTAAAAGGAAATCTATCTATCTATATGCATATATGAATATAGTGTCTGTGTGTGCGTCTGTGTGTGCTGGAAACAGGTTACTTCATACTTGTAAATGTAATTTTGAGTTAAGATGAGCGGTACCACAGATACTGGTGTTTACAGTGCCAAGTCTCTCTTGAGATTTATGACATAATGTTTGTGTGTGAGAGCAAATGTGTGAGGGAAAAGAGGTGGAAGTGTATGACTAAATCCTCAATGGAGCAGCATGTTATGAATGAAGTCATTAAGAGCTATAATTTTCCTTCTCCACTTGCTTGGCAGCTCTAAACAAACACGGTGCCATTGACACCAAATACATTTTCTCATTTTTACTATCCTAAAGGGACAATTCAACCAAAAATGAAGGTACAGTTTATACGTTATACCTTTAGTATGTTCCTCAGTACTGTATAGAGGGGGTCTTAAAAAGTATTAAAAGTTGATAAATACATTTTATGAAAAATGAAGACACTTAAAAGTACACTAAAAATGAAGGCACTTTTAATACACTTAAAAGTATTAAAAAGTCTTAAATGCCATTTTACAAGGTATTACATTTATGAATTTGGCGGATGCTTTTATCCAAAGCGACTTACACTGCATTATACTATACATCTGTTTTCTAAGTATGTATTTAATTTGTATCATCTTTTTATATTTGTCCAAAGAGGTCATATTCTTAAGTTTACCTGAATTTAATAATTGCGTAGGGGAATAGTGTGAGGTCCATTAACACCCGGTTGTTAAACAACATCGTTGACTAATGGGGAAATGCAAGTTTTTGTGCAAATGGTTGGAGGATAAGGAGTTGGAAGCATGGCTGAGGGCCCACACTTCTAAATTATGTTAGATTAATATGGAGTTATCACAAACTACGACTGTTTGGTTGTGCTGCTATCTTACAATCAGTAAATGTAAGTTAAAGCGTCGCTAATGTCACCGATTAAGTGGCGATGAGATCACTTGTAAATGTTTGGAAAATCTTAAAAAGTATTAAATTTAGCTCCAAGATTCCTGTATATACCCTGTGTATGCTATGCTCTACATACAGTACAAACCGAGTGATGCACACACCCTTTAAACCCTATTATTATCCTCTCAGTTACAAAAGCCCATACACACACTTTCCTTAATCTAAAGCTCATCCTTTCAGCCAGAAACTAATGAAGCATAACAAATTCTCTCTCTTTTAAGCCTATGATTACATCAAATCTAAACAATTCCACCTGGTGTACATTTCCACCTGTTTTGTTTACATTTCACTCATGTTTTGTTTAAAGGGCTAATCAATATGAATGGTATGATCTCTCTGCAGACTGCATGTGTGTGTGTATTGAAGGCAGTTAACTGAACGCCCAGCTGCACACTGAATCTCTCTGGAACACAGAGACCTTTTTGTCCGTCAGCAACATGTGGTAACAATCCATCAATGTCAGCAGCCACGCAATGCACACACACGCAACTATGGCTTCACTCACATTCTTTTGCTAAGAGATATAGAGGAGTGAGTGTATTTGGTTAGTCTGGTGCTTTGTGTGAATGTTATTGCATGCTGGTTGGAAGCCAGTGCATCTACAAACTTGTAACCTACAAATGAACCAAACAAACACTGCTGTGAAATAAATCTGTGAGGTGAACAAGAGGTGTTATAAAGATGATATTGACAGATGAAGTAAACATTTGTAATATCAAGACACTCTAGCTGCATAAAGAACCATGCTCGCCATGAGGTTTCATAAGATAGAAATATAACCTTTCAACAAAATACAATTCACAGCTTCATAAGCACCCATAAATCTCTCTCCACACACATACACACGAGTATTTGAGGAGCGTTCCACACTTCACTGACTGTAGTAAGTCAAGGCAGTGCCAGTGTGTGAATAAGGATCTGGCAGCTGAACACTTTGACTTTCAAATACACTTTTAGCAACTGTGGAGTTGTAAGTTTATTGGGAATGAGAAATCTTCCCAGCAATGTGCAAAAAAAATGTGACTGTGTCATCTTTGCGTTTGCGACCAAAAGAAATGAAAAACACATCCAAAGCAAAATCCAGGGTTCGTATTTTTAAGATGGGCTATAACAGGGTTAAACGAGAGTTAGAAATAAGTTAGGAAAGTTTGGAATGGAGTGAAATAAACTGAGACCAGTCACTGATACAGCAAGGGGAGAGGGAGTTTATACATTCACACATACACGGTCCAAGCACACAAAAACTCTTGCACCCTCCCACTCCCGCCTCATCCCATTCCCAGCTGCCTTGACTGCTGGAGAGAAGGAGAGAACATTCCATTCCATCTGAAATGTTCATTTCCCAGGCAGGACAGGACGTTTCTCCCCTCTTCCTGCGTGCGCCTTGTTTGCAAAAGTGTGTATGTGTGTTTGCCTGAGAGAAAGAGAATGAGTTTGTATGCAAATTTTCTGAAAAGCAAATTTTCTGAAAGTACATTCTGTATGTTTTCTTTTCTTATGCTCTCTGTTATTCTTCGGTTCCTTCAGAGGTTCATAAGTCAGGTCAAGCCATTTAACAGTTTCCTTGGTTCATTGAAAGTACAAAGCACAAATCATTTATTTTATTATGTAGGCCGTTCGTGACAAACCAGCTAGAAATTAAAATGCATATATACACACACAAACGTAATCTATATGAATGACTCCCTTCCTCCAGAAATGTTTTACACACTAGCAATAAATGGAGCTAATGTTTCCTAAACATGTCCAGTTCAAAGCATGATTAGCCTGTGTGTGTGTGTATAGTGCACAGATTGCATAATGTGGCATATTAAAAGACCTCCTTGTTTATTCTATGACTTTCGATCAAGGGGGTGTGGGCCTTCCCAGCCCACTCTCTTTAGCCAATCACAGTGCTTGAATACAGGCACACACACCAGTTGCATAGCTGATCTCACAGTAGTATGTTTCCTTGGTGCTTGTCCAGCAAATGTACACAGTCACTCCTCCTTACTGATTTCTTTACATTTAATCATAGTATTTATATTGTATCTAAACACAAACATTCAGATACACGTTGAGTGTGTAGACATTTAAGAGCTAACCAAGCAGTCCTTACCAATTACATTATAGCATGTCACAGCCATTGACTCCCCGAGACGTCACTGCGATGTTCCTGTAGTAATAGTATTATGTGGCAACAAGTATTTTAGGACATGTCTAGGGTACAGTCAGTTTCATTATCAGGCCTATGTTGTGTGCCAAAGAACAACTGCATATCCCATCATTTCAGTTTAGCCAGTGTAAACACACACAGTGGAAATGGAAAATGAACAAAGGAAGGAAACTTGGTGATGACGAATTATTGAGAATTTTACAGTTTTCACCTCCAAAATGAACTCTCTCTTACTCTTAAAATAATTTATTTTGTCATCATTTAGTCATTCTCAAGTTGTTCCAAATCTGTATAAATGTCTTTGTTCTGATGATAGAACAGAGATAAAGATATTTGGAAGAATGCTTTTAACCTAACAGTTCTTGGCCACCATTGACTACCATAGGAAAAATTGCTTTATAAATGTCTTTGTTTTGTTAAAAAAAAAATATATATATATATATACATATATACATTGAAGAATGTAGGAAAGCAAACAGTTCTGGGGGATTTTTGACAACATGTACTATAAAATTGCAAAAGAGATTCAGAAACCTATATTTAACCAATCCAGTGGTATTCTCCTGTATAATCAGACAGTACTTTATGTGCCCTTCCTGTCAGGCAGTGAGGACAGAGAAATATCTAAATCTCAGTTACTTTGGTTAATGGGCTACTCAATGTATGCAAGATCTACAGATGTACTGTAGGATAGGGAGGGAACGGAGTGAAACATGGAGAACATTGACTATGAAATCCAGTAGAAATGTGTGCTCCCTCATAGTAAACAACTCACACATGTAGGCATCGTGTATTTCACTCTAGTGCTTAACCTGCTTCCCACATCTAACCCCTTATGGTCCACACCCTTTTTGGCATCTATCTTGGAATATGAAAGACCCAAGACTCATGCACATAAACAACACTGAACAGACATCAGCCACACACGTGATATTTTTAGCTACATTTTGGAACACTGTGTCCCTTGATGTCCCAGGTTATACTGGCCAAATCAATAGAGGTGAAACCCTTTATACATTTGGTTGAAATGGTTTGCTAATAAAAGATAGATTTTCGTTTTTAAATAATATAATCCCAAAGCCTTTTCACGAAAGCAATAAAGCCATATTTCATGGTTCCAACAAATCTGTTCTCAATCATTGCCATATTTGGTTCTCACTTTATCGTGCCAGGGACGTGTTTGTCTAGCGAAATGCAAGCAGCATGTATTGAACAAGCAACACGTATTTGGACAGCCACAGCTGCTATATTTAACCCATAATAATGGCAGAGCTTGCGACATGTCAGTGAATCATTGATTTCAAAAGTTAAGATAACAAGCACATTTCATTGCACTTTCTGAAAGATTCACAGGTGGAATACTGGAAATATAGTGTGAGTGTAATATATTGTTATTTAAAACATATTGAGAAACAGGTGAATTTGTTCATATTGGCTGTTGTCATCACATTGCTGTGGCTCTAGCAGTGTATGGAAGCAACTTGATCATTGTTTGGCTGTCTCAGTGCTAATGTTTGTCACTCTTGTGCACATCTGGCCTGGATTGAAAAAAGGCCTGTTGTGTTTTGTATTTGTGGGCAACTGCTTTTCTTACTACGATCACAAGGCAGCAAGCTCAAGGGGCAAGCCTGTTTCGTAGGGTTTTGCAATTTTATTGTATGCCTGCGTGAATGTGGTGAATTGGTGGTTTCAAAGCTCAATCAAAGCTCAAAAGTGTGGAAATGGTTTCCTCATTCACTACTCACTAGATGGTGAATCCACATAGCATGCACTTAATACTGGAGAGGACTCTAGAGATGTTGCAGATACAACTTTGTGACATGTATGTGCTTTTTGCCTTGACTTGAGAAAATGGTGCTGTTGAATAAAAAAACTTGATATTTGTCAACTTTGATGATGGATGGATGCATTTCTTAAAGTTACCCAAGTCAGTTAGTCAAGAAAGATTAAATACTTGCGATTAAGTAAGGTGGACAAAAATCATTTGCTATTTTAACCAGCGTGTGTTGGAATAAATAAAGCTAAACAGCTATACAGAGAATTAAATCCCTCGGAAATCACCAAGTTGTCCATCACCCCATATTAGTGCATATAGAGACTAAAGAGCAATTATGGGCACAGCTCAGGTCACTCTTTTAAAGCAAACAGGCTGACCTGACCTCAACTTTTATCCCACTAAACATCACAAGAAGTGCTTTTAAAACTGACCCCTAGCCTTTTTTACTAACTAGCTAAAAATGCACATGCGTGTGTTTCCACCTGTGGAAACTTAGCTTACAAACACACACACACTTTATCTTGCTGAGCTTGCCAGTGTAGGGAGCACCAGCACCCCCACGCACATTTTTTCTGCAAAAAGTAGATAAATACAAAAGGAACATTTCTTTATCGCTCCTCACCATGCAACTGAACATTACCGTATGATGATAATGCACCGTATAACCATCAGTGCAGGGATCTTGCTAACAATTCACTGGGGTAGCGACAAAAGAACAAGACAAAGAGACTAGCGTTGCACAGAGAGTGAGCCACAGGGTTTTCTGCTGTACCAGCAATTCTCACTCCCCCCTTCTGTAGTTCCTGCTGCCTTGACTTTTGGGCCACATGATTTCCTGTTTCTGCTGATGCGACACACACAAACATAAATACACTTGCTGTCTTGCACGTGCATGCAGACACATACGGAAAACATTGTATTGCACTCAAATCTTTATATAGTAATGGTCAGTGTTTAAAGAAACACTTTGTGTGACCTAGTTTTGAAGTTATATCACAACCATCCCTGGACAATTCAGTGAGAGGATTAAACACAACTAGCCAAATACATGTATCACTCGAAATTAGGTAGAAATCTACTCCCTTGGTTCTTATTCCAATTAAGATTTTTTAGTCTTTGTACAGTTATGTTACTTCGTACAGTATGTACACTATTCTTGCCTGTGTTTGAAGATAGAAGGAAAAGGAGAGCGCAGATATCATTGGTTGCTGCAGTGTGACTTCAGATAAGGTGACAAGTTCATGTTGTCTGTGTAAACTGTGCTGAGTGCAGACTGAAGAGCTGAGTGCTATGAATCTATCTGTCCACATCTTTAACCTCTGTAATGCAACGGAGAGAGAGGTGTGTGCTAATGTCTTCCTTCAAAATAAACTGGCCTGATTAGGTGATTAAGGCTGAGGTCATTTTGGCCGTGTGTGTGTGTTCATGTTTGGATAAATAGGAGATTAAGTTCTAAACATAGAAATATTGAGACGAGCATAACACACATGTCTCTCTGGGGAGGGTTCGGTAAGGGCACGTATGCATGTTGCACTGTAACCAGGTTTGCCTTTGTACCAAGTTTAATCAACCAATACATTCAATGAAATAGAGCAGGGGTCTTTTCTTTGAGGGCCTGATATCAAAAGTATAAATTAATGCGGGCCACATTTTTAACCATATCGTAATTTCTTCTGTTATTTTGAATTTCTGTTATTTATTGCATTTTGTTCCTTTTATACTGTTTTTGTTGCTGTTACTTATAGGTCATGTATTAAAACATGCACACAAACATAAAGTATGTGTGCCTTTTCATTATATTTAATTCAAAGGGATATTGTCTTTTTAAATGTATTTTATATTCCTTAATGCGTTAGTTTACCCAAAAAATTAATTGCTGTTAATTTACTCACCCCCATTCCCCCAGTATTCGCAAGATGTGGGTGGCATTGTTTTTTCAAGAAGATATTTATTGAATTAATGAAATTCAAATGAATAAAAGTCAAAAACCCTAATACATTACAAAAGTAATTCCTGCCGCTTTATAAGACGTCAATCATTATATATTTCTTTCGTATTGAATGTAGCAGCATTTTGGACTTTCAAAGATGTGGTGTCTCAGGACGTGCATTTCTTAAAGCACACCATTCTTAAAGTCTTTCCACTTATTTGAAATGTTAAGGGCCGCATTTGGCCCGTGGATCGCCAGTTGACTAGCCCTGAAATAGAGCTTCACTGTGGGTATTAAAATAAGTTTTTTTCAGTGCGAAATCCTAAAAGGAGTTCATGCGTGCCTGATCAAGCTCTACGAACTGACCCACAATATCAGGAATTGCACAGGGGAGATTTTGCACTATTACCCAATTTGCATAATTGTTTTAGTGAATCAGGCAAAATCAGACGACAACTAAGGCAGTGCACGCAAACTGAGTAAATTCGGTCATCTGTTTTTCTTCATTTACTTCTTTGTGCTTTACTATCTGTGATTAAAAAAGACTAAAAGAAACACTTGTGACCAATCAAACTTCAGTCTACACACTCAATGAAAACAGCAAACAAACACAAGCTTCAGTTGTCTTGGACAGTGTCTGGGGCACATGTGGTTTGAACAGCACATTCATTCTTTGTGTAAGGTGCAGGATGCTCTGAACTGTCACTTTTCTCTGCTCGTTCATCTTCTCGGCTGTCTTGTCTTCCATTTTACTCTGTCTTTATGTCTCTTTGTTCTGCTTCTCTGAGGGCCTGGGGTCTTAAGCACACTCTCACTAATGCCGCAGCTTCCCATCATGACGAAACACACTGAAACACCACACAGGCATGTCCTCCAAACTGTGCCTGTCTATTGATCTACCCCTCCCCTTCACTCTCACTCTTTCCCTTTTTATAGAGATCTACCACAGTCCCTTGCACCCAGTCTGAAGTGTACACAGAAAAAGATACTTGGAAAAATGCTTGGAACCAAACAGTTCTTGACCACCATTGAATTGGAAAAATGCTTCTTTGTTCTGTTGATCTCAAAAGAAGATATTTGGACGAATGTAGGAAAGCAAACAGTTCTGGGGCACTTTTGACTACCATTGTGATTTTTCCTACTATGGTAGTCAATAGTGGCCAAGAACTGTTCAGTTACAAGCATTCTCCCAAATATCTTACTCTGTGTTCATCAAAACAAAGACATTTATACAGATTTGAGAGTAAGTGATGACATCATTTTTATTTTGGGGTGAACTGTCCCTTTAAGTATGGTCGAAATATTTTTTGGGACTACTGTACATGCGTAATATGGCTAACTAACCTGACTAACCCGGAAAATAAAACAAAGTTTACCACGACAAAGAAGCTTAATTTAAAAACCACTGGAATGGAGCTCATAGTTTAGGAAAAATACTTAATTTACTATCATCTTATATGTTCATGCCCTTGTTGCATTACATTAAAGGTGTCAATGAATTACGATGTCTAAGGGCATAATCCGTCCTGTGATTCCACAGCAAACTGCTGATCTCAGAAGACTGCTTTAGGTCATTTTGGCTCATTAGGACTTGGAACATATTTCTACATGACAGCAGTATCTCAGCCGAAGCTAAAAGGCTGAAATCCTTAATAATAAATCACTCAAAAGTAGGACATTTGGAGGTTTTCTTCTCGCCTCTCTTTTTCCTCTCTTTTCTCCCTTCTGCCATTTCGACTGGATGACTCCTGTGAAGGGCTTTTCTCTGGTGGAACCAAGAACAAAAGCCTTCCAGTAACAACTCATCTACTGCTGAACTCTCTGGAGCAGCGCCAATGCATTCACACGCTCTCTGGCGAATTGGACCCCTGCCAGAATCGTTACACATGCACACACACACATAGTGTTGAACCGGGCCTCTCTCTGGAATTAAAAAAGAGCTCTAGGAGAAAGCAGTGGACCTCTAGCGAGCACGTAGCTCTGGTCACCATCCATTAAGGAAGATTGATACATGAGCAGAGTGCCAATTCAAGGGGTTCAATCTCACCATGAAACCACTTTTGAAAGAGGTGTGACCAGTAATCCCTCCAGAAATTTAGAAAGCAGGGCTGGTTGCAGGGAAGAAAAAGTGCTGACAAGTTCTTTGGTTGAGTACTGGAGAGCTGGAAACTTGAAAAACCTGCAGAACAACCCTCTCTCTGACACATACTCTTGTGTACACACACACACAAGCGTCTGCTCCATAACCACAGCATCCCTTAAGGCAAGATATAGCAGACTGTGCATGTGCATTTACGATTTGTGTCTTAACTGGATTTACCTCTCACACACAGGCACTAATATTAAAAATGTACGCCAGGTACATTTGCGGTTTTTCTGTGGATTTTCCAATTCTGTGGATTTGCTCTCATTGCATTATGGAACACTATACGTCACCCTGCCTGTGAAAACCCAGATAAAGTCTTTTTTGTTGTTTTAAGTTATCCTACATTACGTAAAGAACATTTTACAAATATATAACCTTGACATCGGAAATATTGATTGAGTAAGGCCAAAGATTGAAATCATAGTTAAATGAATCATCAAAAACTTTGATACTTGTTATCTCCTATATGTACACATTATGAGACTTTAGCCTGCGTTACATATAGTCTACTGTACATTTGCGCCAGCAGAAACCACGAAGGCCATAATCTGCTGTTTTAAATATTTTTTAATAAAAGGAAGCGAGTTTATATTCTATTTTTGTTTGCAGACAGACAGTAGTTGCGGTACGATCACGAGACGAAAGGTGGGCAGGATGTTTACTCTTTGGTTCATCTACGTCCATCTGCCTGCAGGGTCCAAAATTACTGGCGTAATGCTTGTGTGCTCGTAAGGTGTGGCTGTCAGCTGGCTGCTTCACTACCTAGTTGTGTTATGATGTGTCAACGAAACTCTTGTTTAAATGCCATAGCATTGGTCTCGCTACTCGCTGTATACATAGGGAGCTGCCTTCATAGGAATGCATGATTAATCGATAAGATACCGCACGCGATTTGGCGGTTGGCTGCAATTTTTTTATGCGCAGTCTGTCAGTGAAGTAAGATTAAATGCGGTTTCATCCGAAAGCCAGAGGGCACTCTCGCGCAGAAACGCCAGTGCTCCACAGAAGAACCACGCGCATAAGCAGGAAATGCCGTCTTCCTATCTGCATCGCATCTGGCATCTTTCTATCACTGTTTTTCAAGCCTCCTCTGGTATTTTCATGACAATAAAGTATATTTATAATGATGATGCTTTTTAAATGCACAAATTGTATAACGTTATAAGCGATTTAAACTTGCAGTGCTTTCAGATGGAGCAGCATTTCCCACTATTCACAGAGCCGTGCTTCATGAACAAGCTGCACATAAAACATAATCTCAGTTAGCCACATCGATTTAATCGTGGTTTGAAGGGGAATGGCGATTAATCGTGCAGCCCTAGCGGTGAGGTTGAGAATTGCAACCAATGGATTTTTCCAGCGGTCACCCCTCTGTTACCAAGCACTACGGTAGCTGACACAGGAGTCATCACGTTTTGGTTCTGTGTCGAAGGAGATAACTTATTTACGAAACGCGTTATGTAGAGCAGTTTGTCCGTTAAGGGCTACTGTAGAAACAACATTGCGAATTCCATGTAAGGGGAATTAGAAATATCTAATTCTAAGGTAATAAAAACGTAACGCTTCATTATGTCTTTACACACCTCTGAAGTCATAGTTATGTATATTATATTGCATTTCTGTCAGTAGGTCCTCCAAAAAGATTACCCAATGGACCTTTAAAATCCATTTAAATACCTATGCAGGCAACTCGACTGACCGTTTTTGTTCAATCTAGTTAAAAAAGGTAGAAATCTGGGTGAAAGACCTTGAGCATTTAGTCTGCCTAACAACAGTGATTCATAATTCATTGAAGTGTAGAATGCCCATCAGGCTTTTTGTGTTTGGGTATGTGTGCTTACTGAGTTTATTCACTGTGAAATGCACCGACAGAGTCGCTCATGAGACTCTTTGTCTGACCCTTTCTCTCTCCGTCTAGACATATATCGTCTGGAGATACAGTGGATGTTTTTGCCTTTGCCAGGTTGTCTTGCACATGTTCATCTGTGTAGTGGAACGTTCAGAGAGGCGAGTTAATTCACTGCCGGGCATGCTTAGCAGCTCAACACACTTTCTGTGCTTTTTGTGGCACGCCATAGGGACTCTAGAAAAATTCTGCGCTGTGCCAGAGGGAAGTGCTCTAAAAGTACACAGGGCATTCTCAGGGCAAAGTCGTTAAAGACGGAGAAGTTTCGTTTTGAACAACACTCAAAGCCCGCTCTTTCCTCTACCCACGCTGGCGTTCCCTTTCACTCTACTCTCTCATTTGTCAAATGTTTTGCTTCGAGAACACTACAGCTTTCCAAGACCGTTGGCCAATGGTATGTCTGGTTCAATAAAGAGTTCGCAAAAAGCAAGAACCACTGAAAGGAGACAAATTGCTGCCCCTGCGTATTTATACGTTGTGGTTTAGGCGAAAGTTCATTCAGAGATGTTGTCATAGAAACTGGCCATTGCTGACCTTCTGGCACCAAGATCATTTTGACAGGATTAAAAGAGCAAATCTGGCCATGAGATTATAATCTGTTTGGAGATAGTCATTACGAAAAGTTGTTACGAATGTTTGTCACAGATCGGGGACCAAGCACTAATGCATTTAGTGCAGACTGGATAGCAGAGGCCTCACAATCTACTCCTCACTCTGTCCTCTTGTTCTCCCCCTTCCCCCTCCGCTCTCTCTCTGAGAGAGAGATGGAAGACTGCCAGCGTACGCGACCGCGCATCACACACACATACAAACACGCCGTGCAGCCCAGCTACACACTGACCTACATATGCTTTCACTGCGCTGATTGAGTGCCCCGCTGAACCTCTGAGCCAATCACGGCTGGGGGAGGAGTGCTAGTTAGCCAATAGAATTTGTTCGCCCTCAGCAAGAGCACTCTCAGTCTCTGTACAGTTTTAGAGTTATCAAGCAGAAAAAAATCATTCACTAAAAATGGAAATTATATGCGGTGACTTTTCAACCTCTGCATAAGAAGTAAAATTTGACATATTTACAGATTTAGGGTTTGTGCCAAGTTTTGTTTGACTAAAAGGGGGCTTTGTGCTCCAATGTCAAATTTGCCTGATCGCAGTCTCAGTAGACCGTGAAGATTGCCCAATCAAATTTACGATGTACTTAAAACACAAACAAAGTAATACAAACGTTTGTGTAAATGTATACATTCTTGCAAACATACAGGAAGTCAAGAGGAGGTCATATAAAAAAGTGTTTTACTTTTATGTATGCAAGCCTTTTTAAAGGGACTGTTCACTCAAACATTCTGTCATCGCTTACTCACCCTCATGGTATTTCATACTTTTTTGCTTCTGCCGAAGATATTTTGAAGAATGTTGGTAACAAAAAAAACATTGGTCCCCATTGCCTTGCATTGGTTTTGTGTTCATACAATAGACATCAATAGGGATCAACAGTTTTTGGTTACCAACATTCTTCAAAATATCTTCTTTTGTGTTTTGCTGAAGAAAGAAAGATTAACAGAATTTAAATTGCAAATTAAATTAGTACTATCCCTTTATATTTGTGTGGACGACACTTACTTGTCAATGCAAAATATGCATTGACAAGTCTTAACCATAATGCTCAATAATATTCAGAATAATATAAGGAAATAGACTTTGATTAACCTTAGAAAACGTATGCTTCCTTCATCCTCTTTTCTCTTGTTTTATCTGTTAGACTCTCCCAGTGACTTTTCTTTTCCCTCTTATCTCTGCACTTACGCACCTTTTGTTGGTACCTGGTGTCATCTCTCTGCATTAAGCAGTCTGATGTGATATGAAAATGATGTGGTGTGATCTTGAAACTGATGTAATCTTACATACCTCATTACTGTGTGATCCTCGGTTAAAGGATCTGCCTTCTCTCTGTGTACGCACATACAAAAGAGCTTTAGCACACTTTATGTGTGTACATAAACGCACAATGTACACTCAGACAGCTCATATGACCAGCCACCTGACTAAGCCTCAAGTTTAAACAGACTAATCCTCACACTGCACATCACACCACTAAAATAAATGTTTTTTACAAAACCTAGAGCACATCTTTATCACAAAGAGATTCTGTACAGGATAACATTGGTATGTTAGCCGTAATAATGACATTGCATGTCTGTATAACAAACTAGCAGACTTTCAGCAATGCGCTGTGTGTCAGAAAGCCTGGCCACTGCCTTTGTGTGCTCCTGGAAAAACTGCTCAGCTGCACAGCTGCAGGAAGAAGAAAAAAAGAAGGGAGTAAAAGGCTGGGTGGAAGAAAGTAAAACAAACAAGGGGAAAAAGTGGGGAGAGGAGAGGCAGGAAAGGCACACTAACCCACATTTACCAAGCAGAGCTGAGAGCGAAGAAAAAATGTGTGATAAAGGGATAGTTCACCCCAAAATAAAAATTCTGCCATTATTTACTTAATTTATTTTTAAAATGTATGACTTTCTTTCTTCTGCAAAAGATGATATTTTGAAGAATACTGGTGAACAAAAAACCTTGGTCTCCATTCACTTATATTGTAAGGATATAAAACCAGTGCAAGTCAATGGGGACCAACGGTTTTCTGTTACCAACATTCTTCAAAATATCTTATTTTGTTTTCTGCAGAAGTAAGAAAGCCATGCAGGTTTGAAATTACATGAGGGTGAGTAAATGATGACAGAGTTTTCATTTTGAGGTGAACTATCCCTCTAATAGGAGCAATACATTGAATATTATAATGTGCACTGATTCTGCAAACAACAACACATGGCAGTGCCATATTCTCACTTTCATGTACATAAATCAATCATTCTAAAAGCCCTTTCTGTCAAGCGGTGATGTCATCCTCAACCAGATCATCAGCAGTCCTGTCCCACCGGACCAATCTCTGCCAATCTGTCCGTCTTTCTCCCTCTCTATGCCATTCTCTGCCCTTTGTCTGTATTAGGATAGTGCACATTGTGGGCAGCGCACTTTTTAACATGAATTATGAATTATTTTACTTTTACATAAAGCTCTAAACACAAGTTTAAGATACTGTCCTTGACTTGAGCAATACCACTTTGCAAAACTTTGCATACCAGAGTCACCACCACAGAGCTCTGACCAGAGTTGTTGTATAATCTCACTGCATCCAAGACACACAAACAGTGTGGTCATTTTATGCTTTCTTAGAATTACAGGGATGGAGTAAAAAAACACAACGAAAACAACATCCTGCACTTTAAATAACAACCATTTACATGTGTGTGCACGTGTATAAATGCAAACTTGTCATTTTACACTTATATACTATATATATACCTATATACTGTATACATTATATGTTTCCCTCAAAGTCTTCATACAACGTGGGACAGTGTATCGTCGCACCCCCATCCACTTTCACAGTAATCTGAGAGAAAGAGAAGGAGGGAAACTGAGATACAAAGAATAAGGAAGAGTAAGAGAAAGCGAGGGGCCCCTTTTTGTGGAACCCCATGTAACCCCTTACTGGGCCTCTACACATAGAGGCAGGAAAAGAGACGGACATATATACAGGCGGATATATAAAAATCTGTTTTTATGCGAAAATGTGTGTATAGAGAAAGAGAGAGAGAGAGAAGGGGGCTGCATGGCAGTTCATAGTGTTTATGGTCACTCATGTCTAGGCATTTGTCTTTGTGCATGTCAAAGGCATCTACAAACACCACAAGAACCAAGAGACATACAAAGAAATAGTCTCAGGCACTCCTAATTACTCCCAAAACAAAAGGGGGTATCATGAAAATGCAGGGAATTGTGTTTATTCTCTGACCCTACATGCTTGGCTTGCAGGATTTAGGGAGCGTGACGGTTTGTGAGCGTCGAGCGCAGGCAGTGAAGAGCATGTTTACTCATTAAACCCTGTGACCCTTCATGCCACTCAAACAAACTATTACTATAGCTATTATTTTAAATAGCAGAAGTAAATTGTGTGTGTTTGCACCGTCCATTTAGGAAAGTCTTTCATCTTAAAACAGTCGCATCATAAGAATGTTCTTATGCCAAATGCGTAAATGTTATCATTTTAAATGTAGTTTTAAATTGAACCATTATTCAACAACATCCTCGTTCCAAGTTTGAAAATGTGTATCTTTAACTATGAACATATGAATGTATCAATAATGACACTGATTTTACTACACTGACCTTTATGTTGATCTCGTGACTAAGACTTGTGTGTGTGGTGAATCAAATAATTCTGTAAACACTGACAGATTCTATAGGTTTCTTTTAGTGAAACATTTGACAGATTTATACCAACTCTCCAATATGTGACTTTTCGAGAATTGTTAAAATATCAGGCTGTTTTTTCTACACATGCATTGTATTGTACAGCCATTAAAAACATACAAATTGGAAGTATGATTTATTTTTCCATGGCACAGCAGCAACAGTTTGTTGAAAGAAAGTACTGGTCCAGCATTTTATAGCAGTGTTGTTGTCTTTTGCTAAGAGGGATTTTTTAAGTTTCGAAACACTACAAAAACTCTTATTTTGAGTTTTGATTCTTAGACGTTTTTGTGGGATGGTGTTTTTGGTTTGTCTGCTTGTCTTGTGCTGCAATTCACCACTCACATCATGGCCTTCGACATTCACAATAGCAATGGACCCATATTGACAAGGTTAAACCTTATGATCATTTGTTTCCAAGAGGAGGGTAATTGGCATATGCAAAGAGTAATAATTCTCTTTTTTCAGCTCGAGACTGTACATTGCCTTTAAAGGAAATAGAAATTAGAGACAGACGAATTTCAACTAAATGCTGAAAAAACGAAAAAGACATATCAGTAATGGAAGTCTAAGTAGCAGCATGCGAGATGCCCATGAGCTGTGGAGCGATTTCATGCCCCCATAAACACTGCATGACAGAGAATGTGTGATAGGTGGGGGAGGAGTGCAGGCAGAGGTAAATGGGATAAAACTGAGCGGCTGCACAGTCATTTAAAGACAGACAATGTTAGAGATTAAAATCCTAGCAACTGATGTGTGCCAAAAGGCACGCCACATGATTTTAGTCCATAATGATCTTCATAAACAGTTTCCTCGCTCTCTCTGAGCTGACCGATAACAAACTGCTGATGTGTCCAGCAGCTGGAACTGTTGCAGACTTTACTGCAAAGTCAGCATTCTGTCTATCCAGTCTATTCAACTTGATCCACTGGCCTCCCCTGACATCCATATCACCACGGCTGACCCCAGGGCAGGTGTGTAAACACTAAAGGTGCAGTGAAAAAGATAAGCATTCACTGAAACTGCAAGGCATTGGACTCTTAAAACAGATAACAGACTTGTGCCGATGACCTCACCACGCGTGGAGCTTCTGATTGGTCTTTTATTTAGAACACACTGTCATGTTGATAAGAGGAGATAGGGCTGTTGCGCAGACTGTGCTGTAATGACCTGGCTTCTTGGAAGACACTTACACTTCAGAAATATTGTGCTGAGAAACATTGAGATAAAGATAAATAAATGTGTTTTGTAAACACTTTTTACAATACATGTATTACAATGATGTGTCCAACGTGCTTAACAAACCCCCTAGTGAGGAAACCAAAAGTTCACCTAAACAAATTCCCACAGGCCTTCATATTACACAGGCATTATTTGACCAGATTGACATTTTGTCCTGTGCCAAGTGATGCCCTCTGTGAGGTTCCCCAGGCCGTACAAATTTGAATACCAAATTGACTATGTGCACGTAGTCACTGTGGTGTTATGTCACAGAAAGCGCATTTGTTTAGTCAACATCTGTACAGCTGAAAGTCTTCACAGACCCAGATATAACACCTGCTTCACGATGATCCGGAACTGCAACGTTCAATCAAGCGTAATCTAAATCTAATCTTGGTTAATCAATCTAATTCTGTGGCTAATCACAAACTGACACACACGTGCTCCAACACACAAGCACCAAAAGAAACCACCTGCGTCACCAACCAATCGCTTACTTTTGTTTTACACTGTCTCTCTCAAAGGGCAAATACATGAGATTGTCAGTGAGGACATATTTCCTTAGTAATAATCACTCACTACAAGCATCTCCTCTCATTACCGCTAGATTTGTCTGGCCAAGAGCCCCTGACACAGAAAGCTAGCTTTATTGTACTCAATTAAATTTTAACCAAGAACGATTTATCCACCCTGCCTCGGCGCTCATGTCATGACAGACGCGCGTAATTGGAAATGACGGGCCGGGAAGAAAACAAATTAAACTTTAAAAAGCCTTACAGTAGGTCAACGCTGCAAGCAAGAACACATTTACCAAGCGGGAGACAGAAGGATGAAAAATTGGTGGGGGCAGTAAGGTCATGAAAAAGGTGTGTAATGAGGAATAGGCCAAACTAGAAAGAAATTCAAATGTCCTTACCACAGATCTGCTTCTGATGGGCCTCTGTAGGCACCACCTGATCAGGAAGTCTGTGTTTTAATCAAATGTTTTTAAATATGAAAATGTCTCTGGGTAAAGGGGGAGAAAAAGACGAAATGCTTAAAGTATGAAGGAGCGAGTGTTGGCTGAATTTGTCATTGGAAGCTTGTGGTCCATACGCTTATCGGCTTGAAACACTTTATCAAACAACATTTACGGTGACCTAATAGCTCACCTATACATACATATCAACATCCTTGTACCTTCACTTTAAATTACTGCAGACCTGGCATGCTACTGAACACTATCTATATTTTCCACTGTAATGCCACACAGAAATGCATACAAACCATTTTGCCTATTGTTACATTACACAGCCCTTAGACATCAAAAGCAACAACAACCTTTGATGGTACACAAGCGAACACATACACCCATTCTCAGTATTATAGACAAAACATTCTTCAAATACCGATATATTTATAAAACATATGGTGCTTCTAGGAAAGTTATGCAGGATGTATTTATATTGCACGTATGAAGCGAATGTTGCATTTTAAATCCTCCTTCTTGACAACGAATAGATTACAGGCAACACCTAAAAAACATACTAGAACCGTACCAAGTGGATTTCTTAGAAAACAGACCCTTTTGAGAGCGATCATTCTGCTCGCTTCACTATGACTGAAACATTTCAATAGGCCTCGCATAGTAGCTCAAAATATGAAGTGTTCCAGGAACAAGAATGGTGAAATTACATTACAGTAGTAGTTTGGTCTTTATGACTAACATAATCTTTATTATATTACAGATGTGAGATAAACAGAGCGGTTGTACGTGGTAATAGCGTTGGTGAGAGATTACAGGCAAATGTGTGGTGGACAAGATCAGAAGATTAAAAACTGTGTAGTGTCTGATTTGAAGTTACCCTCAGGCTGTCATTACAAGAGCGCATCGTGAAGAGGGATGATAAAACTATCAAATCTCTACACCTACATTTTTCTGTTTTCTGAGGAGAATAGGAGGTGCATTATGTAATGTCACCTGTGCTAAAACAGTCAATCTAGTTCCTCTCATAAGAATTTGATGTGCTTGCACACATCAATCATGTATTGTGTTTGAAGATAAAAACTTGAAATTTGCATGTTGGCGGTTTATTCGGTTAAATTGCTGGAGTGTTCATCTACGCTATGTGAATCCTGGTGCATTGTACACAAATATAGCCCTCAGACATGTGCTGGAATGCGTGTCATATTCAGAGCTCGAGTTAAGTAACACAGCAGTTCAGTATCACATGCGTAGACATTTTTCTACTTGACAGAATGGCAACAGGCACTGTACTACTTTGTTTTTTTTTGCGTGTACTTGTGCTATTAATGTGGTTGTAGTGTTTAATCATAAAATACGAATGTTTCACATAGCTCTTTGAGAAACACGGCCATTCTGGGGTGCACATTTACACGAGTAGTTTGCTGTTGCCACAGGCACATGCACAGCAGTAACCCAGCTTTCACTGTTATAACTCATAGCTATTTACAGCCAAAGGGACAGGCGAGCTGGGCTTTCTGCATGCAACTGTCCTTGACCTTGCACCCACCACCTCAGCCCCATCCATGTATACCCTCCCCCAACCCATTAGCTGTATTAGTGAAAGGTCCATGTGTCTTGTGCTGGCTACGGATCATGGCAATGATATTCCCATTGAAGGTAGTTGTGAAAGGAACTTCGCACCATTCTGAGTCATTATGCTATCCGTAATGCCATTTAACACAGCTTTGGTCACAGGTACATTTACCGTGGCAAGTTTTATGTAAGCAGTGTGTGCATATTAGCATTAACATTTATTATGCCTGGCACTCTGAATTGTGTGCTATTTTGGGTAGTTTACGCAAATGTTCCAGTTAATGTAAACCAACTGTATAATATTCCCTTTGCATCGAGCATGTGGGTAATTTATTCAATGCTGGCGTCCGGAGAAAAGGTTTGTTTACTGGTGACGTCACCGATCTCACTATACCGCTGAGGCACGCCAACCATCGAAACCCCTTCTAGCACAACCCCCCCTATCCCCGTGCGTGAGCACGCGTGTCCAAAAACATGCCAGGACATGTGTTTCTTGTTGTGATGTGGAATGACATCAGTGTACAATGAAAGAGACGCACGGGAGCGCGTCTGACACACGCATACATTCACGCACACACCCGCTTACCTTCCAACCAGCGGAGCTGTTGCTGTCGCCTTTGTCTTTAAAGTACGGGACGCTTCTGACCATCCAGTCGTAAATCTGAGACAGTGTCAGTCTTTTGTCTGCGTCGCTTTCTATGGCTTTAGTAATAAGGTCTGCGTATGACAGGTTGCCCCAGGCGTTCCTCCGCGAGGAGGTCTTCCGTGGGGTTTGCTGTTGGCTGCCTTGGCCGCTCGCCGCGGTCGCTGAAGCCAGCTGGGAGGACAGTGGAGAGCCCGTGTTGTCCTGCCCGCTTGCATGCAGTCCATCGGACAGGCTCGGACTGCCGCTGTCCTCTCCTTCACCCCCACCATTGGCGTTGATCGCCATCGCGCTGTCATCCTCATCGTCCTCTTCCTCGGGAATAATGTCAGTGTCATTGGACGCGGGCTTCGCCGAGCTGGACTCCGGCTGTGGCCAAGTGCATGATCTCGGCCGTTTTTGCGGCTCAAAATCCGGATCAATGACAACGTCCAGATCCAATGTTGTCTCTGCCATCGTCTCTATCGTCGCTCCCCTTCGGTCACTAGTTCAAAGTTAGATAGGCAGTGGGACGCGGTCACAGTCGCATTCCATGAATGCGTCTCTACTCTAAATAGTGCCTAACGCTCCTCGAACAACTAGTGCAAAACTTGAACTTGAATCTCACCCTGTGTTTGAGGAAAGACAAAAATGCAACATGCATTTACAGCCGAGCCATACTTTATAACAATCATACAATACTGAGCATAAATCATTTTCTCAATACACTTTGAAATAATTACAGTTGTAATACGCCACATAAATATTAGTATATAAAACCATTTTGCATACGCACCATTCACTCAGCTCCCACTGTGTTCTTTCTCTCTGTCGCACTACCAGCGACTTGGTGCACTGATGTAATACAACTATATCTCTCCAGCGCACTTCACCAGTAGCCACGGACAAAGCGCCTCAACGTCACCGCACGCAATCATCACAAGCAGCAAGTAGCTTATAGTGACAAAAGAGCTGTCAGAGCCACGGCACATACAGCTCGCTACGAATCAAAACGACGTTATGTCAGATCAAGACAACTACAGGAACGAGACTTAAAGTACTCGTGCTCGTCGAGTGCTTTGGTATTTTGTTGCCATTTCTCAGTGTGACGCGTTGTTCCTTCTCGTTCCAGAAATCTCTTTAACAGTTAAAGGTAGAGACGCGAGTCCCGGTTACCGTCACTGTTTGGAAGAGTGCGTGCAAACGTCTCGATGTCAACTGTACGTTGCGGAAAATGTCCTTCCAGAAAGCCCCTTCTTTCACTGGACCTATGCCCCTATCTAAAGCCACAGGAGGACTATCTGCTATAATCGTCTGTCAGCACTCAAGTGAGCTCAATTTAGGACTGACTGACTAGAGAGCGAGAAGAGAAACGCAGTCGCTGACAGGGACCTGCCCCCTAGATTCCGCGCATGGGATCGCCTCTTAAAGGGGCACCGCTCCTCACGCACAGCTGCCAACAGGCGATAGGACATGTTCAAACAAGTCACTTCAACCCGTATCAGTTTATCGGTTTTCCAAATATAGTTGCAGTCGCTAGAAATTGCCGTTGAGACATGCAAACAACAATATCTAGACATATTACGAAGAAAGTGCTTGAGATTAGAAAAAAATTCCAGGTAGGACCCTAGCACAAGTTTAACATTCAAGATCTTTAATGTCCTCTGTACTCTGGCACATTACATTCCTATTTTGTCCATTCCTCTCGAGAAAGACGGCTCACAAGGGCTTAAGAGACAATAAAGGACAAACTAGGGAATACGATAATGAACTTTACAAAACAAAAGTCAATAATAACGAAAGAAAGCATCACAGTGATGTTGTGATGTCATGATAAAAACAAATAGCGTGACATCAAGCAAAGAGTTAACAGTGTTTTCCAAATTTGCTTATAGGCCTCAAGATGTCAGAGAAATGTATAAGAATATAACTTCTTTGGAAATGTATTATTTACATATTTAAATGATTGCATTCGTTCAGTTTTTACTTTCAACCTGTAAAACACTTTTAGAGGTATTTCCAAACTTGAGGCATGTTTTGTATTTACCTTTCTGTCTTGTAAGTCCACTGGTTCCCTACAATGGCCCTTTAATCGGTGTGTGAAGTCGTCCGTCACGAAACGCCCCCTTCTGCCAACCCCTTTTATTTAAACACATGACGTAATTCATAATCAAGAAACGTTGTACGCCTTTTGCTCTCCTTTCCTTGTGGCACTTGGCTCGTTCGGTGACGTAGCCTCCGTCATCTCATGTCCTACCAAAACACCAGCATGTCTTTGTTCTTTCAGAGGCGCGCGTTTGGATGATGCGCGCAACTGATGTTTGTGAAGGAATGCGCGTCTTTCTACCTGGGCGCACCAACGATTAATCGTATTATACAAGGTAAAGCATAATTCATCAATGCAGATTTATCCAACCTGTATGCTTTATAGCTATCTGTAAAACAATGGTGTAGAAGCGTATTACACGCATGTGTGTTCTGCAATAATGTTTGCATGTAGCTGCAAGGACTAAAATGCTGTTGCTCATTGGGTCAAAAATGATTTTACAGCATGGTCTGCACAAACAGTTCAGCTAAAGACCCCTCCTTGATTCACTCCTTATCTTTTCAAAATCAACCCTCCCCCTTCTGTCTTACTACCCCTCACTCCTTTGTTCCTATCCAACCCGTGGCACACATGGCAAATCTACAAGTGAACTCCTCTTAACAGTAAATATAAACACTCAAATTAACCCTTGTAAACATATTAAGTCATGCAGTTCCTGTAATTCAATTACTTATTGATTCCGTTTAATCAAGTATTCATATTCATAAGCATATACATTTTCACACATGTACACATTTGTTTGATGAAGAATCTGCATATTACACCCGTTTCACCCAAAAATAAACAGATCAGGAGGTGCAATATGTTTTAATAATGTCATCTTTAAACAAAAACATAAGAGCACGTGGGTGAGTGTAGGCAACAGTACTATCTTATGCTGCCACCTTGAGACCGAAAAGAGAAACTACAAGGGAAAGCTGTTGCAGAGACCTTATTACAGTCTGCCCCAAAATCTCCAAATACTAACATTCTGCTTCACCCACAATTTATGACATTTTAACTTTGAGTTTAATCTTCAGATAACTTAAAAAGAACTGGCGAGCATTGAGGCTCAAGGCTAGTCCTAGGAAGAGAAAAATATTACATTGAGTCACTCTTGCAGTTTATATTTTTTTCGTCCGTTCAGTCTAGCCTTTTAATATAACCAGAACCAGTGAAAGACCCATTTTTTATTTGACCCATTTCAATAATTTAAGCAAACATAATTGAAAAAAATCACATTAGACACATTTAATTTAAATGAATAGGTCAAATTTGGAATAACATTTAAAATGAACATTCTTCCCCCTCATATTTGACTGAATGTTGGGTGTCCTCTTCCAAACTCCAAAAAGTGTACTATCCACAAGAGGGCGCTAGACATCTTCTCATTACCCAGCATGCGCACCCACTATTACATGCTTGCTTAAAATTTTCCTAAAAGTACAGCAAACATATAGCTTTTTCTGTTTGCTTATAAGTTAGTTAGTAACAATATATGGTTTGAAGTACGAGAATGTGGCAAAGTAAGAGTGCTTAAGGTTTTGACTCTGCAGGTATGTTTAATGTGTTCTGTGATTTAGAGGTAGTTGTAGATGGCAAGAGAGGTTAAGTTCACTTCTTACTCCGATCCCCCCTAATCCAATACTGTTCAGTCTGCATCTCTGTAAGGCGTGACACCGTCCTCTGAAACGCAAAGGTCTCCTCCTCCGCTGTAAACAGTGTCAACCGACTACTGGCCTCCTGAATAAAACAAACAAGAACTGTAAAATCATATGCAATTCTAATGGGTGCTTACACGTAACTGTCCTATCAACAGCATCTGTGATATATATTTTAAAATAATTTATAGAACAAGCAATTTAACAATTGAAGTCTACACAGCTCTGAAGTCTATACTTCTGGTATTTTTGTAATGTAATTCTACTTACATTTACATTTAGCAGACGCTTTTATCCAAAGCGACTTACATTGCATTATCCTATACATTTATACATAGGTATTTGCAATCCCCCATTAATGTGCATAAACAACACATTTGGACTATTGTATATGGTATATAGCAGTACCAGACACACATTGACCTGCACTGATATGGGGGAAATTTGTGAAATGGATATAAACAGCCTAAAATGGGTTAAATGGAACTAAAGAATACTTCACTCCTACAATATTAGAGACCACTTGGAATCTATCAAAGTATAGATTAATATCTGCATGGTCATGGGGATTATATGTCAACAGTTGTCATGCTTAGGTTATTACATCTGTCAGGCCGAGTTCGTCTAGCATTAGCCGATCTCTCGCCTCGTCTCCAGTCATGGGTCCCTGATCAAAGAGGCAGTCTAGCGGTGCATCGGCCAACATTACAACTCTGACCTGAGTGAGTTTTGGGAAAGAGTGAGTAAACGATCATATACTTTTTGTTTTAACAAGGTATGACACAGAAGAACATCAAGTAAATAACTTTAATGTTCAAAGCTTTATATAAGAGGGTGATGTGGTGTGTTACCTTTTGGTCGTAAAAATTGTCAATGAGTGTGATGAAGCGTCTAGCTTGGTCCTTCATTCCAACTCGTAGTTGAGGTACATTTCGTATGATGACTGTGTCAAAACGCTGCGCGATTTCTAAATAATCAACTGCACCTAATGGCTTTAACCAGCAAAGAAACACACACACAGATGTTGAATTAGGTTACATTTAGTACATTCACTTGCATTCTCCACCTTGACAGCAAACAAGTGGGAAACGTCACAGATGTGACATATATTTCTACCCATCCATCTCTCTTATCCCATGCACTCGTCCCCTCTTCAATTTGGTCTCTAATCTTCCTTTTCGCCCTATATTCTGCATCTCCCCTGACTAACATGTCTCTCTGCTGTAACACGCATTAAGTGGAAAGGCGCATTAACACATGCTGACATAGCCCCAACTGCATTAGCCTGACCATGAAGACTAAGAAGTTGAGGACTCTTCAGACGAACACACACACGTACGTGCGCTCTCTCGGTACATTGAAGTGAGCAGCGCTCTGAAAGCACTGAAGGACGCAGAGACAGTACCTTAGCTCCATTAGAGAGCCGCATGCTCGCTCTTTCTTTCCTTCACAAACAAAAAAGGGAGCATCAGACTGGTAAACCAAGTCCAAGGTGACATACGTAAACAAGCACACACACATACGCGCAAGCTGGGTTAGCCTAGCCATAGACCGGGCTCTGAAATTGAAAGCGCTGGGGGTGTAGCCTAGTATTACGGATAGACGAATGGATGGAGGAACGATGACTAAACAGTATCGGAAGATAAACATACAACAGAGTAAAAAGTCAAAGGGATCAATAGAAGAGATGTTAGTAGTCTATACAAATACATTGGGAAACTGCTAGGATGTTTTTAATACATGGTTGGGTAAAATACGGACAAAACAAAGGCTATGCTAGGTTGTTGTCAGCCAACAATGGTTTGAAACAAACCACAATTTTGGCCTGAAACATCTCATTATGTTTAGTCTACCATTAAAATTGTATGATTTTCCATTGCCAATTTCAATGCCACAGCAAAAACTATTGAGCATGTTTATTTATTTTAAATGTTAATATATTAAATTAAAAGACCTGTATTCTTTTTCTACAGGAGAAAAGATAAAGCTTATTTTTCAGATACCAAACATCAGTATCAAGTATTCTAGGCCTAAACATTCAGAATTAGAAACAAAGATACAACCTAAATGTGTTCACATTAATACCTTTTGTATAAAAATAAACCGAAATCTGCATTGAACATTAATTTCAGACTTACGCTCACACAGTTCTTGGAAGGTGCAGTCTGCAATGGTACCGCATGTCAGGCTCAAGGTAACCTCTCTTCCGTGCACTTTCAATACCCTTGGCCTGGTTACTACAAAACAACTTATAGGTTGATATACATACACAGCATTATTTGGTTACAAAAATAGCACAATGGAGAGATCCTACACGTTTAGACAGTCTGGTCTAAAAGACGAAAACCTCACGAAACCCCCCACATGCACACCAAGTCATCCATACTTAACCTTTAAACCCTATCTATGCAAAGGCAAATTTACTTGCTTACCATCATTTTGTCTGTAAGCCAGTTCCTCAAATAGAGTATTGATAGCATTCTCAGCATCAGGCTCACTTGATCTATGGAAAGCGAGTGAAAGAGAGAGATAATGGAATATGAAATTAACCAGGTTTGAAGTGGTAACATCAAACAGTGCGTGCGCATGACCTGCGTTTGAATTTTCACGGTGTCTCAATGGAACAGGACGTTGGATTCAAAACGCAAACATTGAGAGAGTGTGAATAAGAGTGAGCAGCAATCAGGTGTTAACACAAACACATGCATATTAACATCGACTGAAATAGCAGCTGCGGAGATAAAGGCTTTATAAGTAAACACAAGAATCTCTGTGTATTTATTTGCACTTATAACGTGTTCGTTGTTTTCATTTTTATTAGTAGTTCAGCTTTCTCTTTTGAATATTAACCGTTTTTATCATTTCAATATGTTTTCTTTACTTGCATTACCCTACTTCATCAACTTATTTCTTTGTTCACTGACTTAAAAAGGAGAGTACTTACATGTAGTACAGACACCCTGCTAGTTCCATTTCTATTGTCCGGTAGTCTTTTCCGGTGTTAAGATGGATAGCGTGACAGTGCTTCTGTATGCGAAAAAGAGATAGAAAAAGATATTGTTTTAGAACATTAGTTTTTTAGATTCATTCATTTCTGCTTGCAATATACAGCTCACCCATAGGGGGTGACAATGACACATGTAGGTTACAAATGTTGTATTGATTTTAATTCCTAAAATGTTACACCATGGGATCCATGCTATCATGATCCAAACCATATGATTTAGGCTGAAATAAAATGAAACTTTTCTAATGACTTAAAAATGAAAATATGATTTCACACAATCTTAACAATAAACACATTCATGTGCCTCTTTATTTGTATACAAGTGAGTTAGGAATATGAGTCTTCACAGTTTAAAGAGAAAGATTCTGAAACGGTACTTTTGTATTGATTATAGTGTTTGTTGATGCACTTGTTTTACAGCGTATAAAACAAAACTAAACAGGTGTTAAGTTAGGTGTCAAAGAAAAGTACATGTGTACTGTCAAACTGTTGCTAACTCACTTCTATAGACTTAATATGTGAAACTTGAGTATATCAAATCTCTGTGAAGTGAATGTAATGGGGAAAAACATGAAAACTGAACAAAATGTTGGAGGCACGTTGACAAAAATGACTGATGAAAAGGAAGGGTGATTATTTTTAACAGGATGTGGATAATACGCGGTATTTAGGCGAGAGGCCTTTGCCTGAATCAGTCCTCAATGACAGCTCCGGCGAATTATGAAATCAGTGAATTTTCCGCCACCCTCCTCCTTGAACTAAAGATAATTAGCAATCACCACACAGAGCGAGAGAGGAGCGATCTATTCCTCTTCCGTATCTCTCGCCTCTTCCCCCCAATCTCCAGCGCTGTCAACTTTTCTCTCTCGAGCGCAGAGTTCCGCGTCCGAGCCAATTGGCTGAATCAGCCATAATGACAGGCTGACAAACCACGAGCAGAAGAACACAAAAGGAAAAGTGTCACTTCATCAACCCTGCTCGACCTCGTCAGCAGGCCGCCATGTAAACAGCCGCCACGGCCTCGCTTTCCCCCAACAGCCGTCAAAATGGTTATACCTGCGCACACCCCATTTTTTTTCTTTTGTAAAACTTTCCTTTTTCACGATTGTATCTTTAACGGTTGATGGGCCATCTTGAAGCACAGCCATCGCAAAGAGGGAGGGGGAGAAAAATACAATCAGTAATGATTCCAGTGCTTGGTTCTGTATAATCAGTTGAAGACACGTCCTCTTGTGGATCATTGCATGATTATGGCCTTTGATGGGTTCATTAAAGACTCATAACTCCTTAAAGATCTTCATTGTCAGTCATTCTTCAAACGCACTTTGCCAAACACAACTTAGATGCACATCAGAACCTCCAACAAGGCCCTTTGAGATACCCAGCTAATATGTGGGATCTCCTATCAGACTGAACTTCTAATACCATAAGTATACACTTAAAGAAACTGTAATGTCAACGTCTGTTTCATATGGAATTTAAAGTGTCTTAAACCCGTTAACTTACCGTCATGTCATTCCAAATCTGTATTGTTTTCTTTCTTTTGCAGAACACAAAAGAAGATATTTTGAAGAATGTTGGTAGTTAAGCAAAAGTAGACAGCATTGATTTCTATTGTATGGACACAAACCCCTGAGACATTTCTCAAAATATCTTATTTTGTGTTCCATAGAAGAAAGTCATAAAAAATGTAAAAGACATGAGGGTGAACACATGATGACCCTTTGAGAGAGATGAATATGACGTCTGTTCATGGCAAGGATCAGATTTTCAGATTTTTACTTTAATTCCCTGTATGCCATGATTAGACAAATAGAAAATGTAGGAATGCAGCCTATATCAGTCAAAAATGATTAAATGAAAGTAAAAAAATGTCCAAAGTCAAACTAAGTTGCATGTACTAGATGCCAACAGTTTAGAATGATAATGAAGATGGGGAAGAAGTCTCTCACTCTCTCTCCTACACTTCTCAAAAAAGTTGCCTTTGAGTTTTTCAAAGCAAGGGTTGCCATTGAGCTCCAACAAAAGCCAAGGATAGCTGGCGATTGGACCCTGATGAGGTCCACTACCTCATTACTGACAGCCGAAAACATTTGATGCTTTTTTCCCTCCTGTTTGGGACGAAGGGGGGCGGATTGACAGAGCCTGGCTTAAGGAGCGCGCGGTGGGAGAACTGAGAAAGAGAGGTGGCAGAGGGGGACAGGGCTAAAGGTTGTCGTCCATTCAGCTTTGTGTGTCTTACAGCCTCTGTGGTTGGAGAAAAGAAAAAGGGGGGTGGAATAATGGGCGGGGTAAAAAGAGAACGAGAGACAGCTTAAAACAGTGCCTTTATGCTTTTGAGTCCAGGACGACTCCTCTAACATCAAAGTGTTTTTACCACTGTGGTGTGTGATTTTGTGTCTCTCTCTCTGTGTGTGTGCGTCTTTAGTGAATGTATTGAGAGATTAGGTGACTAGTGAGTGTGTGTGTGTGAGAAAGAGAGAGAGAGAGAGAGAAAGAGAGCTATGGGGGTGGTTAACGACGTGAACATACTAATTACGCCTAATTATCTATTCCCTTTACATGTAACAGGCTTTGTTAGTTACTCTCAAAACATACTCAAAATGTTCTCACAACCTCTCCTTGCCCTGTCCAGGACTCTTAAAGAAACATCACCTTTGGAACATCTGTTTTGCTTTGAAAGCATGGACCCCCCAAACCTCAGCAGAGGCCACAGCCCTCGTGCTCTCCACAACAATCACTCTCTCCTCAGTCTTTCCTAATCTGGCGCAGCTAAAAACATGACTGACTAACTTTAGTGGTGACTTGGCAAAACAAGGTCTTTTGAGTGGATGGTGTGAACTGTTGACAAAACATTTACAATTTTCAGGGGGAAATTTGCTGGGAAAATGTGATGCGTTTTTAAAATTTGGGCAATTCAATTTTCACCATACTGATAGGTCAGATGTCAATATTTGGGGGTTTAAGTACCCATGTTTTTAAAGCAAAGTTTTCCATCAGTGAATTGTCACAACCATAACGGTCCATATTGAAATGAAAATTTTAATATAATTACTGTTATATATATATTCTATAAAGAAGAATCCCTTCTCCATTTGTTGGGTATTACGGCTTCAGGTTTGCGCATTTTAATTACAGAAATCCTACAAAGCATGTTGTCTCTCAAAAACGTATGTACTTGCATATACATTTTCCCTCTTTTAAAATAGAAAACTTGTGCATAGACTGATATTTTCTGATGTCTGAATCTGGACTCTATTATCAGGGGTTTGGTAAAATATAAACGGATGGTTCAATATATTGGTAATAAATATTCTCTGAGAATTTATATTTCAAGTTTTGACTTCCACATCCATAATGCTGGAATAAAACTAACACCAAAAATCCTACTGCAACGATTCGTGTTTTTTTCAGATTCAAAAGTTTATTCAAATTATATTTTTTAATCATGATGACCGGGTGCAAGTATGAAAGCATTTTAGGTCAGTTGTTAAAACTGTCCCTTGCCCTATACTGGACCAGTGATTCCAAATCAAATTGAGTTTTATATGGATTTTTTTCAAGGCCAGTAAAAATCTGCAAGCAAAACAATAATTTATACTGCAGTGTAGCTATTACTGGGTCACACTGACACTGCAAGAGCTCAAGAGTCACAGTTTTCCCCAAACAGCTGATCTCGCATAAACATATGACTAATTTCCAACTTTTTTATTTATTGACTTTTTATTGATATCTATGCTGCCGTGAAGTTTCAGGCTTAAAAGCTGATGTTAAGTTGCATTAAGTATAAACAGGGTCAAAATGACCCTAAACATTAAAAGATTAAACAAAATAGGACAGAGAAATAATGACAGACAGAGAAGAGACAGCATGCAATTTCCTGACCTCCCTCTTTTTTCTCTCTATGAATGGTTTATTGGATTAGATATCTCTCATAGGTGGCCTGTCCTTATTAACTGCCTCCTCTCATTAATTATCTGTTACCAAAGCAAGAAAGGGTCAGCTTGTCTAGTCGACTATGGTTCAATAAACTGCATTGAGGGTTTTCTTCATGTAGAGTTAGACATTATATTTTATTTAGGGGGTAAACTGGTTTCAATGGATGGAAAAAATAAATATCAGAAATGGGAGGTTATCTAAAGGTCAGTGGAACAATAGCACCCATCCAACATAAATGACCTCTTTTCATTTTTGCTCAATCCTCAAGATATTCAATCAAACACACATCCTTATCCAACAGACCTTCAACATGAAAACACCACAGTCGCAGCCAACCGTATGCACCATATGCACCCTTTACTCCAAACTAACATATATGGGAATAACATGGAAAGCGCTTAGGCAAAATAAAGGAAGATATTTGTATATTATTAAGGTTATCTCTGCAATATTACAAGCCTGTCTGTCAGACCAAAATATAAAAAAATCTAAGTAAAGAGAACTGAGAACACACGTATAAACAATAAAGGATTGGCTCACTCATATAATTAATAATAAATTCGCATAGAGTATAATTAATTATAAATAAATCAGAAATAAAGGAGTCAAGAGCCAGCGAGTGCATCCCCCACACACCTTCAGTGAGTCACACATTATTAGGGTTGACCAGACATGAGAGGAGGTACTTAGGCCACCCCAGTTAGCCTGAACTGGGATCCCATGTTGCCCCAAAACCAGATGGCCTAACAAAGAAGCTTGAGCGGTAGTGGTGCAAAGCAGGACGAGGAGTTTCAGCATTCGTACCAGGCAAGAATAACAGAGGCCAGAATAGAGGGTGACTTTAAGGACCCCAGGGATTTAACAGAGACTGGCTAAACCACAGTGACCGTGCTGGGCCACTGACTATAAAAGACAAGGGGTCAAACCGAGATACTCACAACTTGAATAAAGCGCCTAGAAGCAAATTCTGAGGGCAGGGGCCTTGAGGCAGTGTAGTGATATTACAATATACTGTGGGGTTGAAAGACATTATACTCCCTTTTTTAGAAGTTGCAGTGTGTGTGTGTCCAAAAAAAGAAAAAAAATGAGTAGCAGAAGCAGAGCTGGAGAAAAATTATGTTATCTGTCCAGTGGTAAGTTCTTTCTCTAAATGTAAAAACGTACTCAGCGTGCTGATATCAATCAAATGTGCAAGAATGTGGCCAGTTGTAAAATGCTTGAAAATGATGGTCTGATTATTTATGATGGAAAGCTGTCGCCGGATGATGATAATTACCCAGACAGCACGCAGGATAATGCCAATACCTGCTTAAAATAATACAATTAACTTGTAAAGCAGATCAGAGCATCGCTGGCGTCCGTGGCCGGGCTCACTTTGAAATGCAAGCAGCTTCGCGCAATTCCGCCTCATTCCAGCCAACCCACGCCAGTCATTAAATGGCCTCTATGTCTGTCACACTCTCTCAGTCTGTCGCTCTCATCTCCAGGTATGATCAAAGCTGTCTTTTCTGTTTTGTGCGTTTTTACAAACACATATGGGCTCGTGTGTTTTTACCTGTGAATGAAATACATCAAAAACCAGACAGAGAAGAGAAGGAAACATAAAGAGCGAGGGAGGAAGATAAAATAAAAGGATAAATAAATTAACAAAGAGTGTGACTTTGTCTTTACCTTGAGTACGCCAATGAAAGGCACAAAAGCAGCCCTCTGAAGCCCGTTTTTGTACAGTTCTGAGAGACAGGGAGAGGGAGAGAGATGCTGGTTAGATTCACTCTTTAGCCTCTTCATAATGTCATTTTCCATCTGTGATTGGCAAATAAAGTGTCTATTGATAAAGTGAGGAACAGGAGAGGAGGGGGGACAAAAGGGACGAGGAGAGGCAGAAATTGATTTCTGTGGGCAGCGCTGGAGAAAGGTAGTACATGAAATTCATTACATTCCCAAACAATGAGCTCAAGAGAAGAAAACTCTCTCTTTGGGCACAGACAATAAACCAGCATTGCGGTGAATGGAGACTTCAATTAGCCACACAAGCATGTTAAGCCGCGCACACACGCACGGATATAAAGAGACAATGAGGAGTATATGCTACTCTCTGTGCTGTAAAAGCTTGTTTAAAGCTGCAGCGCGCAAGAAAATAAGGTAACAGAATCATCATAACAGAGGGATGTTGAGATATAAGCAGTCTAATGCTGAAAAGTCCAGCTCTCACTCAAGAAAATCACATCTTACATCTTGTTGGCAAACAGATGATGGTCATTCAGTTCCTGAGGTGACTCATCCTAACTTACTGACAGATAGTGTTGAAGGGACCATAACATACATTCTTTTACCTATTCTGTATTTCCTCTGATAATGTTAGTCGGGATTTGTCAGTCGTAGAGTAGCTCTGATGTTTCATCCTCTCTCTGCTGCTTAAAACTGAAGCTGATGTACCGTAAAGGGACAGTTCACCCAAATATTTAAATTCTTTCGTCATCCACTCATCCTCATGTCATTTCAAACCATTATTACTTACTTTATTACGACTTCCATTGTACGTATGGACACAAAACCACAGAGACAGTTCTCAAAATATTTATTTTGAGTTCCACAGAAGGAAAATTAACTTGCAAGTTTTGAACTACATGAGAGCAAACAAAAAGATGACAGAACTTTTATTTTTGTGTAAACTATCCCTTTAAGCTTTGAAAATAAAAATGAAGAACCGTATACCCCGTCGTGGTCACTTATGTGCACTAGTGAGAAGTAATATTAATATTTCCCGTGTCAACCAGGTTGAAAACCTCTGTTCTAGTCATCCAATTTTATTCAAAAGCACCTGGAAGGATTTTTCTACAGTCATATACACAGACAAACACATCCAAATGCTTCAGCATAAATTCTGAGACATTTTCCTTGCCAGTTTATTTAACCATTCTCCCCTAGAGCACAACCAAAGGGACTTAAAACGTCATTTAAAGATTTAGGAAGTGAAGTGCACCCTCCGTCCATCCATTTCCCTCACTTCACCTGAAGAAATGGTACTGCAAACCCCTCCGGATGAAGATGAACAACCAAGTTCAAACACGCGAGCCTCTTTAGCGGCACTTCAGCTCGGCATCTTTATATCAATAAGCGAGCAATCTCTCTACGTGCAATCTCGCTCTCCCCCATCTTTCATGTGTACCCGTCCATCCATTAGTCCCCTAATTAAAATGGAATAAGATGGCTATTAAGTTTTAGCGTAGTCTTTGTTCTCAGTGGCTGGTTAATGTTAGGAGAGGTTCCCTTTATGTAACTGCTGCTCACCGTTTTGTGCTCGGCACACAAGGCCACTTCATACAACGAGACATTAGCTGCGCTCTGAGACAGAGACCGGGGAGAGAAAGGCAGAAAGACTGTCTTATCTCTACCCTTATCACTCTCTTTCACACGCTCGCCCTCCAGTTTAATGTAACATCACAGCGATTGCAAAAAACCCTGGCATCTGTTGAATCAACAATGAGGCTGAGGAAGAAAAGAGCGGAAAGATGGAGAGACATAAAAGAGTAACTGCTCACATTCAAGCAGGCATCAAGTAAAGTTGCCTCATTTCATGCTAAACGGAGAGCAGGCGAGAAATCTTTGATGGCAAAATTCGTTATGAATTGAGTGATATTAATACGACATAAGATTAAACGCTTGTAACAGATACAGACGGTGCGTGTTAAAAGCGTCTGTATTTCTTTTTTACCTGTCACCTAATGCATACACCTAAAAGCACATGGGAAATATGTGCTTTGTAGACTACAATTATTGTTAGGTCCTTAGACAAATGTTTTACTGTTCTCTCATTTATTAATCGCTTGGATAAGCATCTGCTAAATGAATAAATGTTATTACATTATATACTCTAGGAAGAACTAATGGTTTTAAGCAACTTGTAGTTTAAGGAAGTATTTTTACATAAAGGTCAAGCACAGACACAACCTTTTTTAATTATAACTTATCAAATATCTGCACAATGAAAAGAAAATTAACAGATTGCCTTAACGGCTGGAAATAAAGACGTAATGCCAGTTAGAAAGGGACTGAGAGTTAGCTTACATGAGAATGTAAAACCATTTCATTTTGCTGCCAAAAATTAGATCACTTCCTGGAGGATGATGTCAAGAACTGGCTTTGGGTAGCAAAAGGGATGATGAGGAAATTAAAGCATGTAAAGGGAAATTGAGGAATAAATATGAAAATATACACATCTTTCGCTGATACTCAGTTAAGAAAGAAACATCTGGACTACGTTTTAATAAATTGCCTGATTTTCATAGAAAAAGTACTGTACAGCGTCTTTACAGCGCAAGCTTCACAGTTATAAACTGAGGCTTGATTGTATTCTAGAGTTATAAAGTGAGGCGCGTCTTCTTTATACAACGCGAGCTGCACAGACACGCATCTTCTTTAAACAGTAATTAAAGGGGTCATATGACACGGCTAAAACGAATATTATCGTTTGTTTTAGATGTCATGTAATGTGTATAAACGATTTAAGGTTAAAAAACGCAGTATTTTCCACATACCGTGCATGTTTGTATCTCCTCTTTGCCCCGCCTCTCTGAAACGTGCAGATTTTTTACAAAGCTCATCGCTCTGAAAAGCGAGGTGTGCTATGATTGGCCAGTTAACCAGTGCGTAGTGATTGGTCGAATACTGCAAGCGTGTGACGGAAATGTAACGCCTCTTACCATATTTGGAGCATCAGGTTCCAAAGCAATTGTACTGACAGGAACGCCCACCTTACTTACGTATACATTTGGGGCGGTCTTAGTCAAATCATACCACGAACTAACGTAGATTTGTGGGGGTGTGGTTACACGAGGGCATTTCGGGCAGGTCTGGGTGAGCATTCGCTTTAAGATAGAATACATCTTTTGTTCCGACACTTTAATTTCTGCAATTTTAGGTGTCTTATACATGCATGGGCAACCTATAACACACCAAAGACACAGAAAAACACGTATTCGCGCCAAATGACCCCTTTAAGTCAGACGGGTCTGCGCAAACTGTGCGTCCTATTTATTGACGCCTTTACTGTTAGTAAACATTGTGGCACGTTTTTGTGGGGCGGAGCCTAGGTGGAGGCAGAAAGATCCCCCTGCCCGCATTACGAATGCTAGGTAGGACGTTTTGTTTACTTGCTTTTTGACAATGACTAGAAAAAATACTCACTGTCTAGGACCGCGATTGTTTTTGAAAAAGTTAACTTTAACGCAAGGAGACCTGGCCGACCTGTGCGTTCACTCAATGGATCCGGGGACGAACAGATAGGACAGGATTAATTTACCTAGAGTTAAGTGGCCTGACATCTACACCTACCAAACAAAGAAACCAAGCGTGTATAGTAAAGAGCTTTCCTGTAGCTCAGTGGTAAGAGCATTGCGTTATCAACGCAAGGTTGTGGGTTCGATCCCAGGGGATTGCAAATACCTATGTATAAATGTATAGGATAATCCAATGTAAGTCGCTTTGGATAAAAGCGTCTGCCAAATGCATAAATGTAAAGATAAACATTTAAAGATGCCTGCGTATACTAACAGTGGCAAACGCTAGCAAATGCATTTACTTGAACACAAACCTGACACATAACATGAGCCATTTGTGACAACTAAAGAAGAGATGACAAACAGTTTCCCTTATTGTTTAGTTTCTGGCCGATATTTTACTGCTAGTTGTTTAGCTGACGAAGTTAGCTAGTAGGGATGCACCGAAACGAAAATTCTTGGCCGAAGCTGAACATGATGTGAAACACTTGGCCGAATAATACCGAACATGTTTTTTTGCATTCCTTATTTACTAAACCATTTTTTTTCACTATTGCACAAACTGAATAATCAAAATGTGCTTTTTTTATTTGTCTTGCTTTTCAATAAAATACAATACAACTTAATATATATTAATAAAACTCAATAAAATTGAGCAAAACAAAGTAAATTAAAACAAAAAATTGAGCCCTCTCCCTTCATGAACAGCCTATAATAGGCCTATAACTGACTGCTAAATGAATGTAATGTAAGTTACTCTGTACTCCTACAACAAAACAGTTCATTAAAAAGTGTCATTCCACATTAGGCCTATAAACTAAAAATAAGAATAAACAAAAAACTGTGGGATTATTATAGGCTACATTGCAAAATGATTTTAAGGAAAAAAACATCCAAAGCAAGCAATTCTGACTGACAACCATATCAGTTCACGTCTCTCCTCCAAACTCTGCTCACAAAAGCTGACTGTTCTCTCAGAAGGTGCACTCGTGGCCGGGATGCACAGAACATACTTTTGACAAGTTGTTTAGTTCAGGGAACTGTGTGCACGCGACTACTGTATGATGTCAAAGGATGTCGCGAGCGGCGGTGCTACTGTCAGACAGCCCACTTCCGTCTGAAGTGAAGTTACCAACCGATAAAGACGTTTTCATTTGGAAATTTACTTCTGTGCGGCATGTCCCGTGCTGTGTCTTTCTCTGACACTTTAAAATGCTTGACATACACACACACTGCCAAAACTTTTGCTGCATTAATAAAGCGCACGCGTGTCTTTCTCTCTGCGCTGGTTGCTGCTTGATCGTTTCTCGAGTCATGTTCGGTAAAATTAATTCGGCCATTTCACATATTCGGTGGCCGAACATTCGGTGCATCCCTATTAGCTAGCACACCCTACGCGTTCAAAAGTTAACGCTACGTGAAAAATAACATTGTTCCCCAGTTTCTGATTTGACTTAATGACTCACCACAGAGAAGCTGCCAATGACATGTGTGCATAAGAGGGAAAGAGCAATGAAAAAGCAGCATAGCAGTGAAAGACTTTACACAAGTTATCAATAGAATTAAAAATCATGGCATCAAAATACACCGATTAACAAAGAGTGACTTAAAGGGGAGGTGACATTTAGAAAGGGCAAAGTAAAGGAAACGCGAGCCTGACATACGAGATGGTGCAGAACTGGATTAAAACACGAGCCGGACGTGTAGTTAGGAACATGTTTTACTTTCAGGACACACAAAAGAATGGCACAGAGTGAGAAAGGTACAGCTTTGTATTGTTTAGAAGTTGGTAGTGAACAATAGAAGGTGAAAAAGTACTGGAGTTATGTGTTCTCTTTGTTAACTTGATTTACACACACAGATTGATGGAGGAAATGAATGAACAGAATAAAGTACTTTTCCATAAAGGGAATGAAAATTCTTCAAAAATAAAATTCTCTCATCATTTACTCACACTCTTGTCATTTCAAACCTCTATGACTTCCTGTCTTCAGCAGAACACAAAATAAGATATTTAGAAAAATGTTGGTTTACCGAACAATGGCCAACATTCCTCAAAATACATTTTTTGTATTCTGCACAAGAAAGAATGCCAAACAGGTTTAAAATGAGATGAAGATGAATTTTCATTTTTGGGTGAACTATCCATTGAAGTGCGCCAGAAATTAGGCTGTATACAGAATATTTAATATATACAAATACAAAAGTACATTCGACAAGATTTGTCATAGCATTACCCAGACATCCTCTTACCTTCAGGTGGCCGGTTTGAGGTAGCAACGACTACCACACCACACTTGAACAAGCCCTCAAATAACTGCTTAAGAATCATAGCGTCTGCTATATCCACCACCTGAAAGAGACAAAAAACATTTTAACACTTTTTTATCACTTTGTTTAAGGACAGTTTCATTAGCATCCACATTTGCAATTCCCCTTTTCCTGCTCATCCAGCATCTGCTTGTTTGTTTATGAGAACATTTACTTACTAAAATCCATCTGAACTTTAATTCAAACTTACTAGAACTGGATCATCTCTCAATATGTCAAGTGGTTGAAGGGAAGGGGTGAACAAATAAAAGTGCTTGGTTTAGTTTAGAGTTAGTAATAATAAGACCAAAATGCATATCGATAAACCAAATAGGCTCAATTTTGACTTTAAGGGTGGCATTTGCGGTTACCCTTCCGTCCGCTTGCCAGGACCCTCACAGGCTACAGAAGCTGTGACAGGTGTATCAGCTAAAGATTAGTGAGGCATAATGCTTTCCCCTTTGCCCTTCCTCTCCCTTGAGCTAATTACCACAATTGTGTGCATGTATGTGTACTTGTGCATGCGTGTACATGCGGCCTCATGAATGAATACCAGGTGTTGTTACATTTTAAAACCGCAGCCTCGGCCAAGGTCCTTTGACATCCCCCTCCCCGGCGCGCTCACACGTACGAGCATAACGCACACAAAGCCACTCCACCTGACTGTAAAATGGCCACGCAGAGCGACGGCTTTCTGCTAGAGACAAGGACAAGTGGCCGAAGCAGCTTGAAAAAAGCAAATAAATGAATACATAAATAAATAAATAAACAGCGCTCCGAGGTAAAATCAGTGGCACAATGACAGCCAGATGGCCACACCGAGACAAACGCGCACACATACACAGATGCGCTTGCATTGTGCTCTCGAGGGCCTGGCATAGCTGTCCCTGAATCTCAGAAGCGAGAGGATGAGTGGGTCTTTCATTATTATCATTTTCATCATCATCATTCATTATTATCATTTAAACGTTGCCTTTTTCACAGCAGCGAGCTGTTGCCTCACACACATCTGCAGACGCAAAGGGGCCGCTGACCCTCACCTGACAAAAGGAGCCCTTTAGTCAATACCACACAATGAGATCTTCCCTCAGCGATTCGCTATCATCTTCCACCGTACTTTTTCAGGGTTGAAATGCATTTAAACGTTTAGTCAAAAGACTTATGTACCCTTGTTTCCAGTAATGTTTTACAGAGTACGTGGCCTTATTAGTGTTTGGATTGCAGATTCAAATAGCTAAATGTGTGTTTTTGTCATGCAGAAGATCTTCCTCATTCAGAGCTCTACAGTTCTTAGGAGACACTTATCCCCGCCATACCCCCAGCATATGTTGCTTTTCTTATATTGAAGTGTTTCCCTTTTTTGCATATTAAACCTTCGGCCCTATCAAACCCAATTAGCATCTTCTATAGTGGTCCTACCATCGGCAAAGACAAGGCGCTTATGCATGTGCATTGTCTAAAGGGTGGTCCGTTACAAAGATGAGGTGCTAGGGCCTAAATTGGATCGCATTTCTCTTTAACCGTCCTCGTCTATTCTTCATTTCAAAGGAGTCATTTAATTATGACCTTTTCATCCGTGCCGTATTTGTTTTTTGTTTGTCACGCAGGCACCGCGACACAAACACTTCGCGGGGTATTGATTGCCAGGTTGAGTGCGAGGAAGCCCTCTGTGGCGCTCTTTGGCGTCGTTGCGGACGACAACCAAAACAACGGCACGGATATTCAAATGAGCATCCAATTACGGCAGCAAAGAGTCACTTTTGTGTGGCGCACACGGGTGCCAAATTGCACTCTTTTGATCTTAAACCTTTACTTGCACAACTCCGTCGATGAGTAATTTCGCCCGGCGACTGACAGGGGCCTGAGACAATGGCTCAAACGTTTCCTCCTCGCTCGTCCTCTCCCTCCTGCTTTTTCTATATCTCTCTTGGTCCTTCTCTCAATACCTTGCATTCATTAAGGGAGTGAAGAGGGACAAAAGGGGAAGGCTACAAATTACTGATAATGATGCCGGACTAATGAAGAGAATGGAGAAATTTCATTAGCATTTAAGAGGCACGGATGCATGCGACCCGCCGTAGTCGTTCTCCATTACCCCTCACTCAAGGAAGCAAGAGGGGCCGACTGAAACTCGATGCCTCATTTGCATGCTTAAGTGCCAGTGGCTCCTGATTGGTAAGGGGCTGTCAGCTCCTCATTTAAGCATCATAAACAAAATATGTGCGCTTCCCATATTGCCGTTGGCAACGACTGCGGAGTGGAATGATGGACGATGAGCACCCAGGCATCGATGAGATGCATGCAAGAAAAAATTTATAAAAAATAACTGAAGATCAGGTCGGAGGTAAGGGTTTCGGTTTGAAAAGCCATTAATAAAAAGAGCAGCCCTTGAATTTCAGACACTTGGATTATGAGACTCTCCATCAGAATAGACTTCACAGGTTACTCGTGTGCTTTGTTAAAAACAAATCTAAGATATACATATTGTTGCTGTCCTTCCGAAACCTCGGATGTCCAAATATGATGTTTTTCAGAAAATGGAAAAACCACAGAAATTTTTTAATGATCAAATACTGTGTTGTCAATGTTGACAAGCACGTTTTAATACGTTTATTGCTTAGATATTTGCAAAACCCAGTGACAAACATAAAGGGTGGCTAATAATAATGATTCATGGCAAAAAAATAAAACCATGAAATACGGTTTGAGAAGGACAGCAGCGACATAACTGAAAATGAATAAAAAAAGAAAATGATTATATAATTGATAATATTTATATTATTAGTGAAAGTGAAATTAATATAATATACTTCAAGAAAAATATTGATATTAAGAAATTTCTGACAAAATACAAAAAATGATATCTTGGTGACATTTTTGACGCTACATCCCTGTTGGCATGAAAATACAGTTTTTCTATTAAGGTATCTTTGTAGTAACTGGTAGAGCATTGTATTAGCAGCTCAAAAGTTGTGGGCTCAATACCCAGAGAACACATATTGATCGTATCAATACACTGTCCGTTGTTTTGGAAAAGTGTTCCTTGGTGAGTGGCCTCAGCTTTTTCTAAACTTTGTGTGAAGGTATGCAACTCCACTAGATGGCTCCAAAATGAACAAACCTTCCTATGGCTATGAAGTGCTGCCTGCACTCTGGTCATATAAAGTGTCGATCAGACTTTAAGTATTTTGTGGACTGCTGAAGAGCATAAGGGATAACTGTGTTAAATATATCCAAAGCCATCTTATGGGCATTATTTGTAATTTCTGTGGCACACATTGTACAGCCCTACACATGCACAATCACACAGTACATTAAATTGCAGCTTTGAAATTTTACAAACTTGCAAACTCTCACATCCCCACCCCTCCAAATTCTATACTCCTGCTCTCACCTGAAACTCATCAAAACATATGAGACAGGTTTCCTCTGCGATCTCCATAGCAACTGGAAAGATGGGGTCATACATAGTCATTTTACCTATCCTTCGCTTTGGCAGGCTCTGTTTTAGTTTGTGGATCCCTGAATAAAATTGCAGAAATTAAGTGAAATGTAAATAACCTCTGAAATTAAACATTTAAATAAACTTCAGTCTTGTAGAGAAAGGCTTAAACGATTATATGTCCCTTAAATAATATTGACAGATTATGAGTATATATTTACAACTAATTTAGCTTTTCTACTTATTACAGTGTTGTTTAAAATTAAATTAGAAAAACACATACAAAACTGGTCAGAATGGTTTTCAAGGACTCACTTCTATGTACATCTAACATGAATGCATTGAAATGAACCCTCTTTTTTCTGCTGTTTTCCACACATGAATAAAAAAGATCCATCAACATTGTTTTTCCAGTGCCTGTAAATGACAAAAAACACAGAATATTAATGATGTTGCCTATATGTATAAAAGGATTGTTAAAAATAACAACAAATGAAACTGCTAAAATCTATTGAACGATTTCAATACAATGAAAGTAACTGAAGCTTACCAACATCACCATAGATATAGTGACCACAGGGAGGTTGTGGCTTTGGGACCTCCTGGAAAAGAATAGCAGATATTAATCACAGCAAAAATATAGTTTGCTTAGTTTGGCACATTTGATCTTAGTACACATTTGAATAAGTTTGGTTCCAATACTGAATAGGGTTACAGATGCCATGGGAACTCTTGTGACCCTAATAATATCATTAAAATTCAAAAGGTCTGCTTTTGTCCCTTAACAAATGTAAAATGTTTAGGTTACCCTTGACAGAAATAGGTAAGACCAGGGGTAATTGTAACACAATAAACGTACAATCACAAATGCACCAGAGATCAGCACATGCTAACTACAATTCTGTTTTTGGTAGAAGAGAAAGTATTATTTAAATAACTTGTGAAACATTTTCAATAGAAAATGTATTTTGAGACATACAAAAAAATGTAATAGGTGCGGTTTTAACATTAAGATATTGAACTTGATATGATGTGATATTATCATGATGATATGATATTATAATTGAATATGATGATTTAGCTGTATTATATTTTTACCAATAATATACATTTACTTGTGACATCCTAAGAAAGTAGTAATTTATGAACAAAAGTGTTGTTTAAAGGGTAACAATTGCCCATGGTGCTTTTAAGCAGTGAGGCATAGCATTCTTGAATGGCAGTGTGTGACTTCTCAGTGACTTCCAGAACTCTCTGTGGCTCATTATTGTGACGGGTGGCAGTGGTCCAGTTACAGCAGAGTGAACAAACACAGTGAGGAGACTGAGCTGGACAGGACACAGGCCCTGTCAGGGATAGGTCCACAAGGTGGAGTCATACGCTACACTTTCACAGGGTGCAGCCAGGGGGAAAAGTTCACATGCCCCATTTAGGTGGAAGGGGACTGTTTCCACTCTCTTTAACTCAACAAATGAACTGTTGTTTGCTCTCATAATGCTTTAAATAAACAACGACTCTAGGTTTGAGTAGAATGGAGAAACAGAAACTTGGATTGCTGTTGCCTCTCGTAACCTCTTTTTAGATCAATATACAGTAAGTGTAATAAGTGATTCACTTTTATTGATTAGTTTATTATCACTTATTTGAATATGCATTATGGCGTTCAAGCTACACTGAAATCTGAAAAATGATAAAGGACTTAAACTAAATAACTATGAGAACAGCACACACACATTTGTGTTTATTTTCGCCAATATTAAGTGGAGCTGAGAATGTCTTTCCCAGACAATGGCGATCCCTCATTACTGAGGGATGGGTGGGGTTTCCTGACTCAGTAGGGGGCCGTGCTGTGATCCAGCAAGTGCCAGATTGGGTCTTTTCTCCCACTCTCCACCCCCACAAACAAACAAATACACACAAACAGGCTGAAGCTTCTTTGACCTACAAACAACAGTCCCACGGTGCATTAAGCAATGCCACAGTACAAGTGCTCAAGTTTGAATAAAGGTCTTCTGATTGTAAACATTTAAAGCACAGGGGGTATACAAACCATACCTCAAGTGTGTCAACTTCATCATCTTTTCCATTTGACAAAATATCTTCAGGCCTGCTAGGTTTTACTCTTCTGTCTGTCTCCCTTCCCCTTGACATCAGTGTGTTCTCCAGTTCTGAATCATTTGTGAATTGAATTTTTAAACTACAGTCTTTGGGTGGAGGGAGATACATTGGGATGTTGTTATAGTCTGTCATAACTCGGTTTAACTGCTCTAGTTGATACAGCGCAGTTCTCTGCTGGACATCTTCGCGTAGGGAGGCGGAGCACACAAGGCTGTCATAGCGGCTGAGCAGTTCACTGCGTTCATTTCCAGTACGAGATGCTGACAGAAATGGATGTGGCCCAGATAATGATGAACAACCTAATAAAGAAACATTGAACAGTTGTTAATCAACTACTTACTTACAGTTTTTTTTAAATCACACAATACACTTTATATAAACAATAAACATTGTTTTTTATGGACAATTACTTCGTTAAGTTGTATTTGATAACTAAGTTACCCATATGAAATAAAAAAGTTATGCGTGACATAACAACCGTCAGTTACCTAATGCATTATGACCTACAGTAAATCATTTCCCGTAACTTTTACTTTTTAGATTCTATCAACTCTTAATGCATACGAAATAAGAACATTAATGCTCACCTCTAACTGTCTTGAACCCTGCGCACCAACTTCTTTTGAACAAGCTTATCTCTTTGAAAATAACTCTAAAAAGACATCCCGTTGTCAAGTACGACGCGTGTGACGCCGCCATGTTGATTCAAATTTCATAACTTTATTGATCTTTGTTCGAAGACACTTTGAAGTCATGCAAGTGGCATGAGATCACTGGTTAATGGATTACATTTATAGATTCTATTTTTTTTTACTACTGTCATTCATATTTTGTCTATTGTATATTATATTTGTCAAATTAAATCGGTTTGAGTCACCCTAACATACATTTTTATTTTATTTAAATAGTAATGCAAACAAAGTCAAGTTACACCCAAAACATCAAAATAAAAGCTTATTTTTATAGCAGGACATTAAGATGAAGTTACAAAAATCATACATTGAAACATAATGCATTATATAATAGTAATTGTTGAGCAAAAAATAATAAACAATACAAAAATAACAAAACAAAACAAATAAAATAAAATAACTAAACAGTCTCAGGTAATATCAGTTTTTTAAGAAATCATTTATCAATTTTACATTATCAATACACACCAAAAATGCCCTTCACTTGCTTTGGCAGCAATCGTCCAATAGCATATCAGGAAACTGGCACGTGACCTTGTATGTATGTCACATGTCAGCTGGTCCTCAGCTGATCGGAAGTACAATCGATAGTCGCCTGTTTGCCTAAATCTGGAACGGGGAGCGATGGCTGATGCCATAGCAGACACGAGAAGGCTGTTTACCAAACCACAAAACCTAAGCGATGCTTACGGGCCTCCGAGTAACTTTCTAGAGATTGAAGTGTCCAACCCCGAAACGGTTGGCGTCGGTCGGAACAGGTTTACGACATATGAGATCAGACTGAAGGTGAGCAGCGAATGCTGGCCTGATCAGACTATCAGACCCTTGACATCTTTATTTTGCCACAGTAATCTGTTTTAAAAACGTGTATTACGGTGAGAAGAACTAACAACATTGATTATGACGATTGGAAAATCATATTATAAAAAAGTAGTCAAGATTATGTCATAGTAACACAAAGTTACGTCCTAGCACAAGTTCCTCCGTCTCTCCATGTATAAGTTTGTAGAAGTGGGTAACTTGTTTGGCAACATAGCTTTTGTATTTTCATCTTTGTTTTGTTTTGTTTTGGTTTTGTTTTGTTATTTAGGATAGCCAAGTATTGTCAGCAGGTTTGCAGTTTGTAGTCGTATTTGACACATGTCTCAAGACCTTGTAAGTTTGAACGTGTAAATGGACCAATACTTTATGTTGTGAAGTGGAGATCTCAGTTTGGTAGGAAATCATAACTTTGTAACAATAGAACAGAGTGTAAAGACAACAAAATGTAATTCCTGTAGTTTTTACTTAGTAGTTGGACCACACCCCTTGTGCGCGGGCAAGATAATAACGGTAAAGAATGGAAAGAAGAAGTAATAAGAATGAAGTACGTTACTCTTCATCTTCTTCACTTACTGTAACCTTTTGTTTCAATATTTCCATATAAAGTTATGTGCAAAAGTCTTTGGTGCATTAGTTTTTTTGCCCTAAAAATGGTTTAAAGCGAATTATTTATATCTTACAAGTTTTGCTGTACTGTGTCCGTATGAAATATCAGTTTACATTTGCAAACATTCCTTTTGCCATTATTTGTAATAATCCAGTGAGATGTAGTGTGACAACAGCCGGTGCTCCACATTGAGACCTGTTCTCACTATCATCAAGTTCATCTATTATTACATGAAGAAAGATAAAAAATGAGATCAAATAAATCTAAAAGAACATGGCAATGTCTCCAAGACACTAGAAGAAACTTATCTGTAGCACTGGCTGTTGTTAGACTCCTTTGTGCATACGAAAATCTCACATGATTATTACAAATAATGGCAAAAGAAAAGGTTGGAAATGTAATCTAATATTTTGGACACCCTACAGCAAAAGATATAAATAAATAACCTAAAACCCAATTTGTGGGTGAAAATACTAACATGCCAAAGACTTTTACACAGCACTGTACTGTAAATTTCACAATATCAGGTGAAAATGATTTGTTTCAACATATACCAAGGATCCCATGCATTAGTGTTATTTTGTTAAATTGAACGAGAGTCTCTTTTAGAGATGTTTCATTGAATTGCTTTACTGAATTCCTCTTGTTTACGCACTCTAAAGCATGGCTCACTTTTACAAAAAACTTCATTTTCACATGTCCACTACCACATGTAATCTTAAAATTGACATGGGACTTGACATGTCGTTACACAAATCTGACCCCATGTAAAATTCATTAGGCTTTTAAATTTCAAGGGTAATTTGCCCAGAATTGCTGTGACAAAATGGTTGCACGCATCATTTGCTGACTGTATTATTTCTAACATTACAGAGGAAGTTTAGAACAGTGAGAGCAGTATAAGCTTTCCTGTGGCTCAGTGGTTAGAGCATGGCGCTAGCAACGGCAAGGTAATGGGTTCGATCCCAGGGATTCCACAAATTTGCAAAACAAATGTATAGTACAATCAATGCAATTTAAGTGTCTTCCAAATGCCTAAATGTAAATGAGAGGAAGACATATGGCATCCTTGTGTGTGTCTGTCAAGCCTCTGCCCTTTATGAGAAGTGTAATCATTATCTGTAGTTTTGAAAGCTGTCTAGAACTCACAGATGTTGTACATTTATGGAAGTATATTAATGCCATTAGTCTTGAAGCAAAAAAGCATGTTGAATTACCACTTATCAAAACTAAATTTGTTACATTACCAGTGCTTCCATTTTTAGAGCAGGGTTTTTCCTGCATAGAGAAATTGGAGGCGGCCGCCTCCGTCAAACGTCGTGCCGCCTCAGGCTCTCGCCAAACTTATGTTGTGAGTCTTCACAAGAAATGCTGCGTGCATTTAAAAGACTGTCATTTGAAATTGCAGTTGCAACATTACGTGTGTCGGAGTTGTGTCGTTATCAGCACACTGAGGCGCTAAAAAGAGTTGCAGAACAAGAGCCAGCCTGTGATTCACGGCTGTTTGTTTTGCATTAAAGTACGTTTAATTTCTTGAAATGTATTAAATTAACATGACGTACATCATTGTCTTTAGCTATGCAGTTGGATTGTTGAATCAGCGTACACTGTACACAGCGAGTTCGCCAGTATGAACGCACATTGCGTTCAGAAAGACTCGCACACGAATGACTCATTTGAACCGATACATTTAAACTATTGAACCTTTCAGTCACTTGCGAATATCATTGAATCATTTAAAGTGAACCTCAGAGAATGCAAGATGTGAATGAGATTGCTCATTTAATAAGTCTGGTCAATTCAGTTGTCCATTGTGGGTAAAAGGTAGTTGAAAATGATGAAAAAAAACCTTTATTTGATTAAAAAAGGCTGTTTGGTTGAATAAAACTAATGTTTTATATAACTTAATTTTAATTTTTATCTAATTTTATTAGAACTTTTAATATGTCAAACTCAGTCACTTTGGTTAAGCTACTTAAAGGTACGGTAGGCCTACGCGTGTGTGTACAAGATCAGGATGGCACCACCTCCGCCTCATTTTGAGCCAGGAAAAACCCTGTTAGAGTCTGCAATTCAATATGGTTGTATAATTTAGCTGTGAATATTTCAAATTCAAACATTTCACACACAATTTCACAGTTAAAATACAGCCTTTAATATTCAACAGGCAATTTTCAGTTCATATTATTTCTGTTTAAAAATTTGCTTCCACAAATTCAGTGATTCAAATCCAGTAAAAAAAATTGTAGGCTAACCGGGAAGTAAGCGCCGTGCTGGTTCCTTCGACCAAAAGCCTATGCTTTTTCCCATGGACTTTTGGATGATTGCAAAAAATAAGCTCCGTGATTAACACAGTTTATGATGTTTACACGTTTTGACTATCAAGATAATCTTTACAAATGCCACCGCGTTTGTTACTTTTAATGCCGAAATACAATAGACATAAGTAAAAACACGATGCTATAAACAGACTACACTTAAGGTCGCTCGATATCAACGTCACCACCACCAAGCCTCCGACAACTCTTTCAAACTTTATTAAAAATGTGTTTCCTGGAAAGTAATTACTCTGTGAATGAATCCGCATCTACATTGTCCTCATGGGTTCCAGCGGCCTCGGGTCCAAAACTTTGACAAATGGGCACGGGTCGAGTCCAATATGGCATCGGGTCTCTGGTAATTTACGGTAATTTAAGACATAATTAGGTTAATACAGTGAGCGATTGATATTTTAGCATTTCAAGAACAGACAACTAACTCGCTAAGAACTTTGGGATGTAGTCATACACGCATGTTCCTGTGAGGCACATTATTGTTTAAGTTTTTTTACTCTTAGAAAACCCTCTGTTAGATCTATAACGCCGTGAGGTATCTTACTTGGCTGCAGGCTACACTACATTTCGGTTGTAGTCGGGTTCTAAAGAAAGTGCTGTCTATTTTATCTGACCTGCTATAGCTCAAGGAGTGTGCTTGACTAAAAGATCAGTTTAAATCTCATATCAACAAAATAAAACAACAACGAACGTTTCCACAATTCACATCCAGCCAAGATCATTTGAGGAAATAAAAAAAAAATTGTAGATATTGCTGCTACAATCATATAAACAGATGCACATAGGGTGAGAGTACTATGTGTTAAAATCAGGCCGGCTGTCAATGATCTTCTTGTAGAGATCACAGTTATTTGACCGCTTTAAACACAATAAATATCCTGTAAATGCTGATGATGCATATGATTTATGTGAACATTATGTGCTGAATGGAAAATAACTTAATTCCTTCAAGCCAGAACAGGAGGGTAGTCAAAGTCTGCGCATAATAGGCCTATAGTGTCGGTCTGTGCGGACTGCCATGCAAGCGTCAGTAAAAGTTCTGTTGATGATTCATAAGAAGATATCAATGAAAACAAATAAATTTTACTTAATTGAGCAGATGAGTGGACTGTGCGGCCAGAATATTAAAAGTATCGGCATTTCTTGCTTTGGTCTCGGTCAGAATCGACTTGCACCACCTGCTGGTGAAGCGGTCAGGCGGCAGAAAGAGATCATGCATTTGGCGATCTATTGCTTCTCCTGGGATTCGAAGCCCAATTTCAACCCGAAATAGTATGGACTGAAAATTGTGTGTCGAATATAAAATTATTTTAAAACAAGTTGAAATTTTTAAATGAAATTTAAAAGGTGAATTTTGATTATTGAATTCTTAAAAAGGTGAAATTGTGTGTGAAGTGTTTCAATTTGAAATATTATCAGCTTGATTATGCAAGAATATTGAATTGCAGATGTTTTTTTACATTAGTGGTAATTCAACATGCTTTTTTGCTTAAAAGACTAATGGCATTAATATACTTCCATATTAATTGTCCTGGGTGCTTAACTAACAAAAATACAATTGATCTTGGTGTTATTTAATAAGGGTTTGTTCTCAAGTGGTGGTTAAAGTTCTGGTATGGTAGCCAAAAGGCTGCAAATGTATTTTGAGCCCATGTCTAGTTTTACCATTGTGCATTTTAAGTGATACTCATCATTTAGTCACCCTTTTTAAGCCATTTTAAACCTGTATGGCTTTATTCTGCAAAACACAAAAGAAGATATTTTGAAGAATATTGGAAAACGAACAATGGCACATTCACTTCTATTGTATGAACACAAAACCAATGCAAGTCAATGGGTACCGCTGTTGTTCAGTTACCAACATTCTTCAAAATATCTTCTTTGTGTTCTGCAGAAGGAAGTCACACAGGATTGAGTAAATGATAACAGAATTCTCATTTTTTGGTGAGCTATCCCCTCAAACAAAGTGCATAACTGTATGTTGCTCAGCTTTGCAACATTGCAATAAATACATTTGAATGCCTCTAGTCATTCTATTTTATGGCCACATTTATAACAATACTTTTTGAAGTCCTCTTATCTTCCGAAATGCACATATTCAAGCTTAATTACTTCTATTTTTGTTGGGTATTGTTAACAGAACTTTTCCCATCTCAATTACTTTTTCCTAAAAAGCCCAGATTCCCCTGTGACATGCTATACTTTTAAATGCCAAGTATTCATATTAAGGAGGCGGATGCGAAGATAAGACAACGCCGCATCCCCTCGCTGTCCTAAGCAGTCATTTTCCACAACTGATGAGTTTTGACAGGTGCCGTTGTGTCTGCTAATAGGCCACTGTCTTCCCAGCTTTCCTATAGTATTTTTAGCTTTCCCCTACCTACACAGCCAACCACCGCCTGCCATTAGCCCAAATCTAAAGCTACTGTACTTGATTAGCGTATAATAATTAGCATATGCGTGTAATCAGTATTATTGTGTGTCTCCGAGTCGGTGGTGACCCTGCTTTGCATAAGGGAACACCCCACATATCCCTCTCACGCTATCACTCTCTCGCTCCAGCCTTCAAGACGAAGAGACAGAAGCTGTCAACTTTTGATTTGCTTTTGAAGTAGCCCAATTTCAACAATACACAGAGATAAAGAGATTCTGTTTGTATTTGTCATAGGAACAGTGCCGATGTTGATTACATGGTTTTGTTTGCCAAGGGCACCGTCTTTCTTTACACTTTTGCATCCGCACACACTTTCTCTCCTTCGCTCTGTGACCAACCGTCTATTATCCCTTCCATCGTCATATCATCCCATAGATGATCCTGGCACAGTGTGTGAGAGAAAGAAGCCAAGCCATATTTGTGTGGATTTATTTGCGTCTTGGAGAAAAAGCGAGAAGCTCCTAATCCCTTCATTGAGAGGGGAACATGTGAATGACTAGGGGGTGCAAACCTCATTTTTAACCCCCTGCCAAACCCACCCCCTGACTGGATGGCACAAAAAGTGTCCATCCCCCATCATCTGCTCTTCTGGTCTCATCTCAGGATGGGCACATTTGATCCTCAGATTTGGCTAGTTTACAGCTGGATTGTTGTTGGTTATTCTCTCATTTGAGTGACAGGTTTAAATTCAATAATAAAATATAGGTTTATTCTTATGGCACTTTAAGATGTTTCTCAGGTGTCTTTGTTTTCTTATGAGATCATCAGATTTTGGTGATCTAGTGATAAGAGAAACAGTGCATTATTCTTCTACTTTGTGAATAATGCAATTTTATACTGTGACACATTTTCCCCTGACAATTTAATTGGGTGTGTGACACATTGAGTTTGCTGTTCCCTGTACTTGTTTATGTTGCAAGTTAAGAATATAAAGCTTTCATGGCATGTAATGGATATTTGCAGTGATGGATATTTTTGCATTTGTATATATTTGGTAATAAAATAATGTAATGACATTGAGTTTGCTGGCTCACCTAAACGGTTTTCGTTTTTAGTGACTTTAGTCACTTTAGTTTAATATAATATCTGCTTTGTGATGTTCTCTGCACAACATCATATATTTTTTGTGGCCGACTTGTTTTTAGCATAGCGTATGTTCCAAGCCGAGTGACATTGGTCTGTTGACTCTAATAAAAAGACTTAGGGATTCTGCATTGTTAACAGGTCGTCGGCCCCCCTTTCATTCCATACCCATCCCTCTCTCCCTTTCTCCACTCTTCACCTCCTCCTCTTCATCCTGCTTTCATTCTCTTTTCCATTTCCAAAACCCCTCTCTCTTCTTGCCATTAATAAAAATGGCTTGCCTGCCTGGTTGTCAGTCCCAGTCAAGTGTAATCCAAAGTCTACAGCATCCTCTTCGACAACTATTTTAATGGTAATGGGGAGCATATTGTATCAAGGCTACCATATCCTACTTGAGATGACAGTATCAAAAGTGGGAGTTGATGCTGTGGGAACAAAGACAGGGGCAGCCTTTTGCCAGAGCGGGGGTGTCGGGTGGGTATGTTTGTGGTTGTGTATGTGTGTGAGAGACTTGTGAGTAGAATGTGTGAGGGGGGTGATGGTTGCGGTGGGGGCGAGCGCTTTCATTGTCCTACAGTCCCCTTCTCTTTGGAGCCATGATGCGATGAGATGGCATTGTGCTTCCATTTCTGCTACTTTTATTTTGAAAAAGAGAGAGCAGAGCGGAGAGATGAAATGCTCGCTCTTAAACTTGACTTGATCCGACTCGCTAAAAGCTAATGCATAGGCGATGCAGGGCCCTTACGCTGGGTGAGGTGACCTCTCTCGGCTGTTTCTGCACTGCCCTCTTTCTCTTCCTAATGAGGATGCACCATTGTCCCCAACACACACGTGTAGCTGAAAAAGAGAAGAGAGACCAGGTTTCTGCCATCTCCTCGTATCGGCATAAGCCATGTGGAAGCTTTTAACAGCGAGGAGGAGTGACTGAAAGAAAAAGTGCTTTTAGTGCACCTTTCACACAATTGGCTATTTTGGGTGATGTACATAAAATGGACCTGGTCTCTCTCTCTCTCTCTCTCTGTCTCTCTATCCCTCTCACTCATCCTGTCCCGTTCTGTCTAGGTGTTTTTGCTTTGATTTTAACATTTTTTGTGTTATTATTGACGTTTCTCTTAGACTTCAAGAGACTTCAAGGCCTATATTTTACTTTAGACATATCTTCCAGTTTGAACAGGAAAACTTGTTAATGCATCGATGATGTAAAACTTTTGTCCTCATCTGATCAATTGAATTGTTCAAAAACATGCCTTGAACATTTTTGTTATAATGAAAACGTTTAGTAGGGCTCAAATTCTATGTGGGGTTACTGTAAGACTCTCATTATATGAGAAATATAATATATAAATTGTCGAAATGAGACATTTTTTTAATAGAAGCTGGACAGAACTTGAAGAATAACTTGAAAGTAACTTTTATTGTTTGTTAATTAATAGTGGCATTATGCTTAATATTAATAAAAAATTAGCTATGAGCAGGTCCTCCTTGTAGCTAACTGTAAATAATAAAAGAATGCGCATCATCAAAACATCGGACACAGCTTATTTTATTAAAGGTCCTGTGTATAAAATGTAACGCAATCTAGTGGTGATATTGCGAATTGCAATCAACGGCTCACTCCACCCTTCCCTTTCGAAGCACTACGGAGGCTGACACAGGACTAAAATTAAATATTTACGAAACGCTCTCCGTAGAGCGTTTTAACTTCTTAGGGCTACTGTAGAAACAACATGGTGAATTCCATGTAAGAGGACCCGTGGTGTATGTATATTATAATAAAAAACATAACGCTTCATTATGTAAGGTTTTTATACTCAACTGAAGATATAGTTAGGTATATTTTAATAGATCCTCCAAATATAATAGATCCTCTAAAAAAATATACACGTTGGACCTTTAACATAAACACCTTCCAAGAGAACATAGGCAACCTTCACAGAGTCTCTAAGCATTTGATTGTCTTGTCTAACATTGAGTCTCATTACTCGCTGGTTTAATCATGTCATACCATTCTCCTCTCATATCAGGTATACAGGCACACAGGTATTGATGGACCTCTTGAAAAGCTCCGTCTTAGCCGCAGCACGAGTCTGCCGTCTTAATGAATTGGGCTGTTTTTATCTGCTCATTGAGTGTTTGATGTGTAAGGGCTTCCGTCTGTGTGGTTAACTTTGGTTGCCACGGTAATCAGTGCTTTTGTTGGGATGTTTTGTTTGCTTGTCTCAGCTTTGATTGAGATCATTAGTAGTGCGGGGAGGACAGTCAAACTCCTGAGTTCACATCTTCAGCTTTATACCGAGTGACGTACCTCTCCGCCTTTTTTGCACGCACACACACAAACATCTCTGTTGCACCATTTTGTTGGTGCTTGCAAGCATCCTTACTAGGATTAAGGTAAGGTAAATGATATAAACGGTCTATAACCTGTCCCATAACGTTTGTGCCACGGACATGACTGATACCTTAGATCGGCAGATTGTGCACTATGGTGTTTTATTATTGTTCTTAGTGACCACATTTGAAGGCACATTTTTCATTTTTTTTACTTTTCACTCCAGCAACCACATAGCAGTCCCCCTAGCAACCACAACGCTCTAGAAACCAACCATAAGATCCTAACTTGGTAGTGGTAACTTATATGCACACAAGGATCACTTCCACTTTCTCTAGAAAAGTGTCTTGTGCCGACATAAAATATGTAATATTGTTCCTAAGAATGGCACATAAGTGACTGTGTGACTATGTAGATTTACTGTAATGTAATGTACATTTTCCTATACTGTCTTAATGTACAATTTAACATTGGCTTATATAGTTATGCTCCCTACATTGCTTTAAAAAGCTCTTTTATGTTTGTATTGCAAGTCAATGCAACACTGACTTAACTCAACAGTTGTGTTGTTGGACTAGATGAATTTGTTGACTTGAAGAAAAAGGGGAGGATATAACTAAGTTTTTTCACTCCACCCCTTTGTTAAGACTGAAGCCCTGAAGTAAAGTTCTTTATTATTTCTTTGTGTGTGTGTGTGTGTATGTGTATGTTAAGCAGTTTTTAAGATTAATGGGCTTTCACCTTTGGCCCAAGAACTAATCCTGTTCAATAACTAACTAACTCTTCCTTCGGTGTGACTGCACACAGCATAATAGTCCCGAAACCATGACATTATTGTCAAGAGTGTGTGTATTAAATTACCTGTAACTGGGATCATTTGACATGGGGATTAACTTCTTTAGACCTCCTTACTTAGTGGAACCCAAACCCAGTGGTTCAGCCATTCACACAGTATTAGCAGGCACCTTGGCGCGGTTGTTGCTAAACGCTTCCACAGCACTGCAGTTACCCTGCTCTCATAGCCGTTGTGTTAATCCCCATCTCAAATGACTGCGTGGTTTGGGGGAGGGTCTCGATCGGGGTTAAAAAGATGGGATTGGAGGTCACGGAATTTGGAGAAATGGTAAATTCGAAATTAGACAAATTTGCTTCTTCAAGTTGTTGATGTATAGATTTCATAGAGATTTTACATATGTTGTTACAAATTTGTTTGACTCCCTTTGTACTTCATAAGAAAGAGATCTTTTAATGAACTATTATTGGGTGGATTCAGTGCAAGGGCAGTACATTATGCCTCACGTTTTGATTGAAAAACAACCCAATATCATATCAGTTTAATTTGATAGTTTTGTTCCACCCAACCGGGTATCTTTTAATTTTGTTTTGTGTTCGAAGTCATGAAAGGACATGACGGCGAGTAAATAATGAAAATGTTCATTTTTGTGTGAATCATTCCTTTAATGAGAATGGAAGAAAAGGTAGATAAGATAAATAGACAAAATGGCAAAGCTGGATTATCAATTTGATTTCATCATTGTTCCTCATTATGAGGACAGATCTACCGGTTTTCAAGGGGGCTCTCAAGGCTAAAGCCAGACTCAAAGCAGCGGAGGGGATTCGAGACTGAGCGATCGGGAAAGAAAAAGAAGTGGCTGGGGCTAACTGGAGATCGATGAACATTTCAACTCCTCTCCAATTAGGGCCACATTAGACTTTTTCCCCAAAGCGCACATTCATTTATTCGTTTAACTTACTGTCTCATCCATCTTTTCATGCAGTCGTCTCTTTTATGAGTCTGCGTTGAGCAGCTACGCTTTTGTAGGTGCATCGATCTGGACTTTTATGCTTTTCTGTGGGTTTGTTACTTTTTCTGCCTTTTGCCTCTTCAGCGTCTCTTCCAGTGATGTCATCAGGCTGTTCCTTTTTCAATGAACATCTTCCTTACCAGTGACCATCTTTTACTGTCTCTGATATTAAATGAACTGTGGATCACTTTTTAATTAATTACATATTTATTTTTAATACAACATTATTTGAGCATTGATGCCGTACAGCATTTATGTGAGTAAGCAGTAAGTTCGGTAAGCAACTTACTTTTGATCCGCGATGGTCGACATCAGATCACCTATTCACCTCTCTTTTCTCTTTCTCCTCAGACCAACCTCCCCATCTTCAAGCTGAAGGAGTCACGCGTCCGGAGGAGATACAGTGACTTTGAGTGGCTGAGAGGCGAGCTGGAGAGGGAGAGCAAGGTGAAGCAGCAGAGAATGATGGTTGATAAAATCACAGTGTGGGTTTTGGCGATTGGTTTTGCACAGGGACACAGTTGCAACTATAGTACTTTAACGTAAAATGCAGGACATAGATGAAAAAGACCCTTACAGCATCTTGAACTAATTCTGCAGATCAGGTAATGACGTTTGAAGTGATTGGAAGAGATGGATTGTGTTTCAAACAGGTTGTAGTTCCTCCACTTCCTGGAAAGGCTCTGTTCAGGCAGCTCCCGTTTCGTGGCGACGATGGTATATTTGACGACTCGTTCATCGAGGAACGGCGGCATGGCCTAGAACAGTTCCTCAACAAGTAAGACCTTCTTAACAACTTGCACCTCACCTTGCCTGAGACATTTATCTTCACCAGCTAGACTGATTACGAAGAATACTTGCATAGAGGTTAACATCGCAGTATTCACTAAGAATAAGACAAAAATGTGTGATCTTCATCAGGTTTGCTTCTGTAAGGAAAATGAGACTATTTCATTTCAAACCCAATACATATGTATCAATGGTAATGTAAATAATAAATAAACAACCAACCAAGATGTCTGAGTATTTACATAGTCTCCTACAGGTAACGGTATCTCTATCCCTTTTAGCACCCCTGAACTGTTTTTATAAAGTGAATCTGTTTTCACAGTGTGAAGTACAATAGTTTTTCTGTCTGTTCATTTGGAGTTTTTAGGTTAAGGTACTTGGAGAAAAACAGACACTTGTCAGCCTTTGTGTCATCTGATATCTTTCCCCACACTTTTTCCCTTCTCTCATAATTGCCTACAGAATGATCGAAACTGATGAGAGGCCGCAAGTGCACCAGCTTTACTTTTTACATTTGTTTTATTTTTGATGTGTAATTTATGATAATTGCGAGCGAAATTACAGGCGTGCATACCTTTTCCCTACAAGATGTTGTGTGCACTCCTGCTTATTTTTGATCCGAGGTGCCGTTCCCCCGCCGGCTGAGACAATAAAAGTTACAGTTCGATTGTAATTATTTGCTTTGATTGCAGACTTTGCCATTATCTTTGTTTCATGTGCAAATGTGCCGGCTCTACCTGTTTGAATTTTAATACGAGATGAACAGCTGTAAATTAGGTTTGAAGAAAGAAAGGATATGGAGGTAATTAAGATGGGATTTTTATTTCTTTCACCAAAAATTCCTGAATTAAATGTCATTGTTCAGTTCTAATAGCACCTGAAGGGGGGCGCGTACCCTCGCTCCATCATATTTCCAGACTGAGCTTGAGCTGATCTGTACAGCATGTGTCTAAATTGACTGTCCTATATGTAAAATTGATCATCCGTCATCTTGACTTGCAACATCGTGTGCTGTGTAATTTTAGAGGTGGGAGAGTTCTTAATCTTTTCTCTACACCAATAAGTTGGACTGAATGGTGAAAGAATGAAATAAAATATCTTTGAAAGGTCATTTTTCTGTTCTTTTAAATATGCAAAAGCAAATCTACATATTGTTTTCACTTTGAACTACACACTGGATGATTTATGATCTGACGAAGAATGATATTCTGAATATCGTGGGGTTGCATCTTGATTGGGGTCAAGAGACGCCGCCTCCTCTCCACATATACACTGAGTGTACTTGCGTAATATCTTTGATCATCCGCTTATGTGTTATTTTGTATTTTTCCTCAGAGTGGCCGGTCATCCATTGGCCCAAAATGAGCGCTGTCTGCACATGTTCCTGCAGGATGAATTTGTGGATAAAAGCTACACCCCTTCTAAAATTAGACAAGCCTGAACCAGTCTGGACTCCACACGTTTTAAAAAAAGGCCCACAAGCAATAAGACAGGTTTGATTCATTCAAAACTCAAACAGATTCTTAGCATGAACTGTAGGGCATCCAAAAACACTTACCTCGTGCAAACAGATAGTGACAACAAGTGACATCAAATTATTCTTGACTTAGTCATCGTATCCCGTGGCTTCTCTCTAAAGCGCTTGTTTTTGATCTGTCATCCTCATAAATGGATTGATACAGTCGTTTTTGAATCAAATATTGAATTACTCATTACCACTTTTGGTCTGATCAAATATGTTCTTGTTGTGTAATCAATTATTTATGATAGCTCTGTGTAAGACCACCACTAACTTTGATGTTAGCAGTACAGGATATACGGACACACCAAATAACACAAATAATGACAGTTATGCAAGTACTTTATCACTGACTTTCCTGTGTTATTGCTACTACCCACTTGTGTCGCTTTTAAAAACACATGCAGCAGCTCAAGCACTTCGTCAGGAACCTGATATTTGGTGGTTAATTGTGTGCTATGTATCCCAGTTAGCTGCAGCTAAGCCTGTCTTTACATAGGGAGTGCTGTCTTCAATGCATGTTTTCAGATTTGTATACTGCTGTGCCATTTGTTTTGTTTATGAGAATTTTCCAATAAAACGGATCAAACACACATGGATTTACTGTATGTTTGATATGTTATTGAAGGCGAGATTTAGGCTGTATTCGTTTGAGTAGCACGCAACTAAAAAAGAAACACAAAAAGTTGAAGATAATGTAGAAGCAGTCGGTTCACGCTTTTTTATACTTTCCTTCCAATATACAGATTAGTGGTCAGTAAACTTGGTTTTGTCCTTGACTAAATAAATAATGGTATTTAATGTTTATGATTCAGCAATATGACTGTTCATCAATATCGTTCTTCCTATCATCTTAATCCATTTATCATTTGTTATTTTCTTGATGTTTTTAATTAAAAATTAATTGTTGTATTTGCAATCATCATTGTCACATCAGATCTCTCACTCTATGACAATGCATTTTGTCAGTAGAGTTTACCATGATAATAAGTGTTGAAAGGGTGTTAGAATGACAAAATAAAGGCCGTAGAGCCCAGAATGCTCAGCTACTTACGCTGGAATCTTCATGTCAAAAAACATCTGATGCGATGAGGGTGGGGATGTCCTGTGGAAGTTTGTTGCTTTTTGTTTCACTAATTATGTTAGTTATTTTTTATTGAGCTACTTTGTCCCTAGTCTGTTTTCTTACTTAATTCTTCAGGGAAAAACTGTGTTTCTTTTACTTAGGATCTTAAATACATGAAGTATATCCTGAATGCTTAAAGCATAAATTGCTCTAACTACATATATTCTTACAGATTAAGCTAGTTTAATGGTTTTGATACAGTTACTGGATATAAATAACTGGAGATAAAGTTTTATGTAGTCTTGCATTAAGGATTTGTATGTGATCTACTGGCTATTCATCAATATGTTTATTGAAATATTTAACAAAATGCCATCGCCACTGCCCTCCATGCTGCACTCATTCATTTGGACAAAAAATACTTGTAGGTCAGAATGCTGTCCATAGACTTCAGTTCAGCATTTAACACAATCATCCCTCAACAGCTCACTCACAAATTGGTCCAGCTGGGACTAAACACTTCACTGTGCAACTGGCTGTTGGATTTCCTGACGGGGAGACTTCAGGCAGTAAGGGTCGGCAGTAACACACCCAGTACCATCACACTGAACGCGGGGGCACCTCAAGGATGTGTGCTTAGCCCCCTCCTCTACACCCTGCTTACCCACAACTGCACACCGTCACGACTACAACCTCTTCATCAAGTTTGCGGATAACACGACTCTGGTGGGTCCTAAGAAGCAACAGAGATGAGACAAACTACAGGAGCAAGGTGAGCCACCTGGCCAGTGACGACAATCTCCTCTGAATGTGGAGAAGACGAAGGAGATTGTTGTTGACTTCAGGAGAGTACACACTCGGCATGCTCCTCTGACCGTCAATGGTGCGACTGTGGAAAGAGTGAGCAGCACCAAGTTCCTAGGTGTGCACATCACTGAGGATCTCACCTGGACTCAACATCGCAGCACTGGCCAAGAAAGCACAGCGGCGTCTTTACTTCCTCCCTACAGAGGCACCATCGAGAGCCTTCTGACTAGCTGCATCACTGTGTGGTATGGCACCTGCAACGCGTCCTGCCGCAAGACCCTGCAACGCATAGTGAGAGGAGCTGAGAAGATCATTGGTGTCTCTCTCCCCTCCCTCATGGACATTTAGGAACCCGTCTCGCCCGCAAAGCCCTTTGCATTGCAGGTGATCCCACCCGACACACAGCTTCTTCAGGCTGCTGCCATCAGGAGGAGACTGCGGGGTCTCCAGGCCAGGACCAGCAGACTAAAAGAGAGCTTCATCCACCAGGCAGTCAGGAAGCTAGACTTCCTCCCCACCCTGCCCCTCCTCTCTTGCTCCATGCACCACTGAACTCTGACCTCATCCATAGGTCCTTCCACTCCCAACCAACCCAGGTTTTTTTGCCAAGTTTTCTGTTTACAATTTCCATAATGGGTGCTAGGCCTACGTTATTGTGTAAAAACATGTCCCCCGTTCAACACCTCTGTACCCCTCAGCTCCGTTAAAAGGCTAAGGCTAATTCCGTATTTGTTTTACTGTATACATACCTGATAAGGTCTGCATTCTAGTTTAGAAAACGGACAGAGGTGATCTTTAAAACGGCACAATGATCTTAAGAGTGACATCGAGAAACAGGTGTGTTTGTATTGTTTCTGTTCAAGGCGCTGCAATTGCAGACCTGTATTCTCGTTTACATAAAATGTAACATTGTCTCATGCTGTTAGGGTGGATTGAACTATATTTAATCTCTTGTGTTGAAATTATATTTCATGTGATGCAAATGCTGTGGGAAGTCAACATTCGCAACAATACCGGAAAAGGTAAAGAAAAGGGCAAGCCGCTTGGCCCTTGTAACCTTGGAGTTCGCTCAATGTCAGTGCAGCCCATTAAAAAGGAACAGGGCTAAATTGGATTGAAAGTTGTCATCGCAATCATGTTTCTTTTTCTATTGTATCCTCTTTATGAAAAATGTAGATAAAAAATGCAATTTGGGCAAAGCCCTTGATTTATGAAAGAGTGCTTGAAACCCCGAGCCGTGCAAAGCACAGCAGCTTCACTCAAGGTCCAGTGTATTGTATCGGCAATGGTTCAATATGCACTTAACGTGCAGACATAAACCTCTTTCTGTCCCCGTTTAGAACCCCGTTTAGGGTGAAATGGACCCTTTTTCTGTTGTAGAAGAAAGCCTTGTAACCCAAAAACCCTGCGGCAAAGGAGACATTTGCAGTCTTTGACGAAGTGTTCGATATTTAATATTTATTCTAATATTTTACAACAACATTCACAAAAATCATCACTGTACGACGAGAAATGTAGGCTATTTACAAACTACAAAAAAGGAAAACAACAAGTGCTGATTTGGTCTCTTCCAGGGTTATTAACTACAATTTTTTTTAAATGGTTGCCTCTGATACATTAAGCAGAAGCTTTTAAACATCGATTACATTACATTTGCAGAGTGGGCACAGAAAAATCACAATGCCAAACAAACGAAGTATTCCAGTTTTTTATTGCCCTGTCTGTGACCTACCTGTGGCCTCTGTCACCTGTAGGCTATAGGCAATTACATGCCAGTTCCAGCCTTCCACTTTCACACACCTGCATGTCTACATTTCAGGTAAACCCAGAGATTTCGATTTAACGGGTTCGTATGTGCTTTATTTTTATATCAGAGTTGTAACTTCTGCTGGAAGGTGAATCTTTAAGCATAAGCTTAAAATGCTCTTATAACAGTTTTGACTTTGTAGGCCTTTGGTTTTCAGCACTATTCAAAGGGACAGCGACTTCTCTGCAACGCAAACTGGTTTCTTTTTGGTTTCCTTTAAAGTTTTTGTATGAACAAAACATTATGAAGCGTTGAACAATGAAACGTTCCATCGTAACGACTGATTGTACATAACCTCACAGATACTCCATTCAAATATGTGACTACAAAAACTATACCTTTGTATTTAATCTTCATAGAACAAAAACAGATTACGTTTGTTAAATTACTTCCGTAAACGAGCTTAAATAGATTAAAAGTGAGTCAATTAGAACAATTACTGTTTAGAATTCTGTTAAACGTTCCTGTTTTCTAAGCAGTGAATTCAATTCAGTCTTTTTATTTTCCCTGCGTAATAACATCTTGACATTGGTAGAGCTTTGTTCTCCAAACAAGTGCGTGAAGTATTACATCGACGTCAGCAATCATCCACAGCGTCCCATGATCCGTGCGAATGTCGAGGTCAAAAATACAAAGGTTGCCTTTTTGTATTTCAGTCTTTTGTCGTCGGTAGCTCATATATCACTTGATTTGTACATGTCGGAGAGAAGTCGTGTGATGGGCACGTTTCCGATCGTTTTTTTGAAGAACACCTCCTCGATGGTGGACGGACTGACTGAACGCAGAGCTGGCAACAGCAACAGCAGTTTCCCAAAGCGACACGGCTGAGTCGGGTACCTGAAACGACATAATTTATTATAAACTTTAGTAATAGTTGATAAGGACTATTGCGTCATAAGGAGATATAGACATAGCCTACCTGGTGTGGATGTAACTGTTCAGAGTGAGCTGGGCCTCGTCCTGAAGTGCTGCAATGGCACTGGCGTTGCGAAAGCTCCTTATTTCCGATCCACTGTGTGTTGGTACTGCAAGTAAACGTAGAAAGAACAGTTTGATAATGAACAATAAAGAAAAGTATTTTGTATAAATCATCATCATAAATCAAAACTTTGACTTTTGGTTAAGATGCACCGTCTGTTTTATCACATCTATAGCCTACTGCTGATGTGTTTTATTATTTTTAGTTTTATAACTTTGTTTTATGTTTTTATTTATTTATTTATTCAATTATGATGATAAAGTTTACCTGCTTTGAAGGTGACGATGCACTTTAGACACGCAAACTCCGTCGCGTCTAGTCTGAGCTGTCTGAAACGCGTCACTACCTCCTGCAAGGCCTGGATCTCTGAGATGATCTTGTTTAGCCTCTGCGAATCTGTGTTGTCTGTATTCATTCCTAAAAACACAAATTTAGATAAATCAAAGTATTAATGAATGTTTGCCAATTATTGTAAAAGTAGAATCAATTGTCAAATTACATGTTACATCATTTAGGATGACATCACAACCATTATGTGTTGTATAATGTACCTGAAACCGCTAGGAGAGTGCTGGAGTCCACCGGAATGGCCCACTGCGCAATGCCCAACACGAATAGTTCCCTCCATGCGTCTTCTAAAAGGATCAACTGCAAAAAAAAATCATAATGATGCACTATTATTATTTTTGTTGTTGGAATATATATTCGTCTATTTTAATACACGGATGCATTTTTTTTACCTGGTCAGGTAAAGGGAGAGTGGAGAAAGCCGGAACACTTTTGGCCCATTTAATGCTCATGAAAAGCAGACGCGCGGCTGACTCGCACACAGACTCAGTCGCCACTTCATACAGGTACATAGGAGTGCCACTAACTTCATGGGGATACTGAAATTCAATTAGATGAATTTAGATAAACAAGATTAATTTAACTTATGTAAGTAAGCAATTAATTCTATTATAAGCTATTTACCAAAATAATTATTTAATTAATCAGAATTATTAGTTTCATTAATGGTACTTTGTGAATATGGTTACCTTTGGTGTGGGCTGGGCGAGTCCCATAATGGCCTGCCGCTCCGGTGTACTTGCGACCGTGTTTAACTCCATATTGTGGGGCTCCAGTTGAGTAACTGTAGTGAAAAAAGGCGGCCCTGGGATAGACGTTGATGGAAAATGGGGTGATGAACCGTTCATCTCCTTATGCCCTCGGAAATACAGTGCCACCTGCTTTCTAATGGTAGACGTCCTCGGTCCTCTCTCGTGCTGCACGGCTAATGTATAACATATTACAAGAGTAAGCAGCCTAATCTTTTATCACAAGCAAAAAAGTGTTTGAATTACAAATGGTTATCTGCATCTATTATAGGTTAGATATAGCAGAAAATATTTTTATTTATTATTATTTATGCATCTTGTTAATAAAAAATGATTTACTTCGAACTTACCATCTTTATTCATATTCACGTCTAAACACTTTTTTAAGCGACAGGCTCGACACTGATTTCTGTGTGTTTTGTCTACTGGACAGCCGCCCTGAGAAAAATTGAAATAGAAGAAAAAAGTAAGAATTTCGATTTGCAATAATGACATACATAGGCCTACAGCATATTTGTATATCTGCTATATTCTCCAAGTCTCCACTCCACAGGTATGTGGGAATGGCAGAGTAATGATGGCTATTGACTCGCTCCCCCGCCGCACGGCCAATAGTCTCATTCCCGCCTACCGCTCTCCAAATCCACCCAGTCCTGCCGGTGCGTTAGATTGGATTACACCTGTTACACTAGACGGGGCAAAGGGCCCTCAAAGGCGCGGGAGGGGGCTCACTTCTGGGATAATCTTTCAATTATGAAAATCACTGGCGGTGTAATCTAGTCCTTAGACGCGCTTGCTTAGATCAAATTAGGCTGATGCTGTTAGGGCTCAAACACGGCGCTGTAATTGATTACTGTAGCTCACCTGTGTGCCAGATTTGCAGACATACGTTCTGTTTCTTCTTATGCTCCTCTTGAAAAATCCCGAGCAGCCATCGCACGCGTAAACGCCGTAGTGCTTTCCAGAGCTTCGGTCTCCACACACTTTACACGGAATGTCCAAAATCCGACCTGGAACAACAGAAAAAAACAATTAGGTTATGTGTTTAAACTTAGTCAAATTGATCATCGTTTCGAAGACAATTGACATATATGACACAAAACAGCAGCAGCACAATTTCTGAATTTTAAAATATATCCCTATTTTAGCAATCTTGACAAACCGAGATCATTTTTTTTGTAGATTTTTGGTGTAACACACAGTAAAATCGCCAGTGTTAAAAAATGTCAAATTAACACTCGCAGTGTAGGCTATATATAAAACACACTCTCAAAGTGTGGATTATATATACACTATAATCACTAATAGTAAAAGCAATGTGTGCGTAATGAGTTTCAGAAAGCGCAGTCCCCGTCCTTGGTCAATAGTTGAATAACTAAACAAACGATTGTGCTAAATATTGTGTTAAAAGCCCCACATATGAATGATTCAGTGCATAGGAATTTGCAAACCATAGACCTGCATAGACGGCGCATTGGTGGGAAGCGTCATATTGCAAGTCTCATAAAACAATGTTCTGTAGACGCGCACAATGGCGACATTAGGGAGAGTGTTAACTTAATGATTTCCCCATTGAGTCCCGTCTGACTGGCCTGGTCTCGACAAGCTGCCAACCCCGCTTCATAATGAAGCTCGACAACTGCTTTCTTCGCGCCGTCTATAGGCTCGCGGATTAGGGAGTGACACGGGAGAGAATAATGCGCACCAGCGCGTTTCAGCGCCTCAAATGAAGTGTATGCAAATGATCTCGAAGTAAATGAAAATTGTGATTTTTCCCTGTGTGTGCAGAACACTTTTTTTCTGTATTTAAGTCTGTCAATAGAAGCATATTTGCATGTATATAGGGGAGTCGTTTAGAGAAACGGCTATGTAATTACACTGACATATGTCCACCTGCTCATTGATTTTCCAGTGACCCGTCAAAAAGGGTAGCATGGGAATTCGGATATAGACCGGTAACCAAAGAGCAGGAAAACGACTTCGTGCCCTCGGACTTTTAAAATCAAAGAGCAAAAGAGAAAGCCTACATTAGTGAATGCCAGGTGTTGTAATCGTATACATGTCATTTTTTTAAATGTTATGTATGCTAATCTTTTGGGATCACTTGTGCTTATAAAATCAAGTAGATTAATTTAGGCTTGTTTAATTGGTTCTGCATTGGTGAAAAAATACTTCACGTGCACATGTCATTGGGACAACTTGTTGCACTTTTTCACTGGGTCGTTTCGAAGTTTAAACATACATGCTCTGCAAAGACATTGTATTTATTATAAAGTGTTGGATAGAGCGCTTTCTAATGTGAAATGTATTTGCGACCCCTTTTTATTTCCACACTTTCCAAAGTCTCAATTTGAGATTTTAAACTCCTCATTTAGGATGGTAATAAAACCACACAGCTCCTGTTTCGATAAAATCATTGTGGCCCCACCTCCATCCACATCAGATGCAATTATCGCATAATTGGGGACAACGTTGGGATAAGGTGTGAAATAAAATGCCTTAATTTTGATAGTAAAAATCATGGGTGAATTAAAAGCAGTTGTGTTTTATCAAGGGACCACGTACTGTATTTAACTTCCTCTGTGAGGGTCCAAGTTTATGTCATTGTGCACAGTAATTGTTTAAAGACATATGGCATATTTCATTGCTGTAATCAGCATTAGCCTTGGAACCTGCTGCACTGGGTTGCGTGTAGCTGTGTAGAAACTCTGAACTTGGGCCTTCGACCACCCAAACAGCGCAATTCTCCTCTGTTTTACTTCTGTAAAACAATGTATTTCTATTATTTTGTAATTATTTGTAAACATTAAATGGGATAACACAAAAAGAGTGAAATGCACGTAAAGCGTCAAAATAATGAACGAAAAGCCTCAACATCATTTAATGCTTTCACTGCAGAGAAATGTTAATTTAAATGCATTAAAGAAACTGTGATTGTCATTTGAATGGATTCCTTATTATTTATACTGCAAATCACGTACATAATAACTTAAAAAAAATTATTCTATTTGATTTGTCTAAAAAAGAGACGCTTATTTTATTAGCACAGACTTGCCTCTAATCATATGAAATTGAAAAATATTTTTGGTCCCATTTTGTAGAATTTTGTCGTCAATTTTTTAAGATTTAATTGCCAAGACAGCTTTTTGGTAAATAGCAGAGCACTTGCATTCTCGTTGCATTGAAATTCATTTAGGCTATAAGTAATATAATAACCAAAAGTGATGCTCTTTCTAGTAAGGAAAACATAGCAGATCAGCTGTGATTGAACACTATGCAAAATGTTGGCATTCCTGTGCAAATTACGTCATTTCATTAGTTAACGGGTTGTAGAATATTCTACAGAATTTCTACAGAATATGCAGAATTTTAAAAGAATTGTGTCAATAGGTTCTCAGCAGTTTAACTGGATAGAAGACATACTTTTAAATTATAATCAATAATAGCTTGTTTGGAGAAAAACGTTTTTTGTGTGTGCTCATGGAGGTACAACATTTGCAAACATTTTGATACGCGTTTGACAACTCTGTACTTGAAAAAAATATTTCTCACCATAACTATTACGCAATAATTTTACGTACGATTTGCATATTTCGAAAGCAAAACAAGAATGTCCTTATGGTTCAGTAAAAATCTACTTACTGGATTTGACATTTAAAATATCCAAACAACCACTTGTTGAAACAGCAGGCTTGCTCATATTGAAGCAGAATTTTACTCCAAGAGAACTGCGTCGAAAAGTGAAACTTGTCAGGCCCAAGGGAGTCTAACCCTTTTAACTTTGATCAAATTAAAGCATCAATTTATCATCCGATTTACGGTGGTCAACTTCTGCTGTTGTTTCTTTATCTGCTTCTGCGGTTATGTCCAAGTCGCTTCTCTTGTTATCCAGCAAATAGAATCCAGATTTCGTTTTACTGTTGACTGACGAGATGGATGCAGCCAGAAGAGGTACTCAAGCCGGTTCCTGGTCTCTCGGCGCCACGGAAAGTTGGTACCAACTAATGGTGTAACCCTGCGCGAATACGGCAAACTCTACGCCCGTTCTCTGCTGCTTATAGCTTAAAAAGTACAAGTTGAGCTGGGAAATATCAGCCCGGAGCCTTGGTGACTGACTTTGTGATGTGTACCGTCAGATTAAAGGTTTGGTAATATGTATGAGATGTATTAGAGTAAGAGGGCGGGAGAGAGGGAGGGTGGGAGGAGAGCCCAACTTCCTTTGACCACTTAGCTTTTCCCTGCCTTCTGCTTCAACTCCTGCTCGCGCATGACGTCACACGGACGATGAAGTGATACTGCATACACAGTGAGTCAGTGAGACATTGTCAGAGGCTAATGGTAAGCTGTATAGGAATTGATTAGGATCAGGCAGGCTGTTTAAAGCATCGAGTCAAACGTTTGCGTATGGCTTACACTTTCTTCTCACTGATTGGGGGAAAATTACCATTCCCGTAGAGATCAGTGACCTACTGCTCACGGACTATAGTTAGTATTTTAAAGTACTGTATCAGAATTACTCATATGAACGTAATAACTTTTTCCTACCTTTGTCATTGACCGCTGTCTGTTATGCCTGGATCTTTGGATCGCGCGCGTGCACCTGTTGCGTCTCCAGATCTGACTGCGAGCGCGAGATCTGTCCTGCCCGCATGCCCGAGCTTACACTGACGTCTCTTTCTCGTGTGAGCACTCGGGTTTTTACGAATGGAAAACAACGGATTTTCGTTAGTGCTTTTGCTGTATTGTAATTTGCAGGTTTTGCTTACGATTTAAAGTCATTATATTTTTTCGAAACATCTCTTTTATTTTCATGTTAGCTCTTCAATTAAGTTTTTAATGCAATGTAATCTTATTTACCGAATGCGGTGTAAACATTAAAGAGAGAAGGATGTCTTATTTTACATTTATATATTTATACATGTATATGTATTTGTAGACTTAAACAAAAGCGCATTATTAAAACGTGAACATGCGTAAAGCCGCGCCTTGAAATTTTAGAAGCTCAAGAGACTCGATATAGGCCTTTCTTTTTTCCCGTTGTTAGGATAGGGCTAAAAGAAAGATTTGGAGGGGACACATGCGCACGACCGTCCCCTCGACCTGGAGAAGCACAACTGTACCCCTTTGAGAACGTGCGCAATGACATATTGACCTTAACAGCGTGCCGTGTTGTGGCCGCCGCCAGGAGACACCCATATTTTAGATTTAATTATGAACATTCCCACGCTCGCTCGGGGCCATATGGGAGCCCTAAATCTCGGTCTAAACGTGGCGAACGGGGGCGTATCTAATCGCAATTAGTGATTGTCATGTCCTCCTTTAAATGGTGTTCTCTGCGCAATGAAAAGAAATTAGGATTTTTGACAGGTGAATGACCGCACATTCAAATGTAAGTTTTTCAGGACGTTGTATGCCAGACTGAGTTTACAGCAGTGTCACAGCAGTGTCACACAGTACACCCACACTAGGGTATTCCTCTAGAGCTTCACTGGGCACCAAAAACAAACTCTAGGCCAGTGAGTAACCAAATAAAAAAGTACATTTTTAAATTACCCATTGTTATATAATCTTTGACAACCATCATATTAATAAAAAAAATGATATATTTTATTGTTATCAAATCTGTCTGGCTCATCTCATTTTTATCTCTTACTTTTTCTGTGTTTGTATCTGAGTGTGTGTGTAATGTGTGTGTGTTAGGGGTGGGGTGGTCTGCTCGTAGTAATCTTCTTAACTTGCCCTAATCCTGTCATTCATAGATAGTCTTTACACAAACATAACCAACATCATGGTTGCCCTGGCTGCTTGCTTTCACTTTTTGTGCCTGTGACTCTCCTCTCAATAACAGTCAATGAAAATCTCTGACAAAGAACCATCTGATTGTGTATCTAGTTGTTGGCTTGACAGAATCAGTATGCAACTGCTTGCTTAGCCCTTAAAGTGGAGAGCGACAGCAACACATCTCTTATCCTCAACCACTCCTGTAACAGCGTGTTGGAGATGTTGGGAAAGACTTTTCTGTGATGTGACTTAGTTTGTTGTGCGTATATCACATATCTCAATGAGGCGGCATTACACCAGGCGAAAGATGCAAGGACAATGTTGATGCTGCTAAATAGAACACAATACATAATTATTTCAGTTTCTATTCAAGACTTGAATGCTCCAGTGTTATCACAATTTAAAGAAATTAACTACTTAATGAGATGAAGATTGCAATTCAAGCTGTAATAAATATTTTTCAAATATTTATATACAGCTTTCCTGTAGCTCAGTGGTAAGAGCATTGCTTTAACAACGCAAGGTTGGTCGCGTTGGATAAAAGCGTCTGCCAAATGTAAATGTAAATATTTGATTGAAATAGGCCCATAAAGTGCCAAAACACATCAGGAGCTCATTGATTGTATTTATGATAAGCAATGAAAAAAATAAAAGTTTTAAGTAATTAGTCCAACCACAAAGTTTTGGCCAATTAATTAATTATAAAAACTGAACTGTTATTATTAGGCCACTAAAATATTTTCAGGACTTCATTTGTACCATCAAAGACTGCACCTTCAGAGTAGTTTTAGCCTTGGAAAATAAAACAGAGATCATGAAGATTACTAATCTCTGCTAAATCACAAATCTATATGTATATTATTTTTATATTGTATATATAAAATGTTTATGATGTATTTGAATATCTATTTTTTGCAAATCATAACTGTTTACATGTGCGATTCTAGTTCCCGATGTGATAGCTAACAGAACTTGATGTTTCTTCAAATATTTTGGAACTAGAATTAAACTTAAATGTACAAAAATATAATAAAAAATGAGAAGAAACTGACCTGGCTGCCTGCAATTTTTTATAGGGTAGGCCTATATATAAATAAGGTATATTCTTCTATTGTAAATTATGATAATTAATCACACGTGTTGCTCTCGTATTCTGATAAACATTACACATTTACAGATGTTTTAACATTTAATAGAACTCCTTAAATCTATTACCAAAATAATTGTATCTTATAGTATTTAGTCTCACTGTCCAGTCCATGCAACCAGGGTAATATTTAGTTCTTCTTGGTTTGGGGAGGTTACCTGAACAGCTCGGCACACCAGTATATTCTTGCAAACTTACACTTCTATAAAAATGATCACTAATAATTATACTATTACTAAAAGTACTAGTACTAGTACTCAACACAACCTCACCCTGTCTAACTGGCAGGTCGATGGACGCTTTCTGACAAATCTATTTGGGGCAAATTGTCAGTGAGAAACTTCCGCCTGAGCTGGCCCGGACAAAACTGGCTGTTGGACGGACTAAATCCTACTGCAGGAGGGTCGGGACAATGGGCTCTGAATGTGTTGATGTGCTGGCAGTGGCTTGGGCCTGACAATGGCTGGATTAATTGGTCCCTTGGCTGACTGATTTGAGATGGCTTCACTCGGGTCCTCTCCATGGGGAGCCCCATTGTCCTTCTTCTGATTCCCACTTTTCACAAACTCCAAAACAAAAGTCAATTTCTTTCTCAAGGGGGTTTGGAAGAAGAGGAGAAATATCGAGATCTCGTGGTTCGGCTTCGCAAGAGGTGACTTTAAAAGGGAGCTCCTTTCTCCCCTCATCGTCTAAGTTTTTTAATGGATGACTTAACTCATTCGGTTTCCCTTTCTCCCTGCCGCCCCGTTCTTTAAGGCACCGTGCGCCTCTCAGGACTTAGAGGTGTTATCGTGCGGGCATGTGCGAGGCTCCTCCAGAAGGACAGGAGAGAGAGGGCACCTGTTGAGAGTGCTGGCAGGCAGAGCTGAGAAGCTCACGCTCATTAATATTAAAACTTCAGAGATGCCATCATGTTGCTGCGCTGAAATCGGTCTGATGTTGGTCCCCCCGACCCGACTCCCTGGGGGCCGACTCTCCGCTTCCACGGTCACTCATGAAGGACCCCCCTGCCGCCCTCTATCACTGGCTGTCTCTTTTTTTCTGTCCTCTCATTATCATTCTCTTTTTTTTAAAGGCTCGTTAACAAATTATGACAGCTGCCTGGAGAAGCTTTAGGCATTCATGCCGTTTTGGCAAACAGTTAAAGCGCTCAAAATGACAAACTTTATTTTACTGTGACATTAACTTTCTTCTTTTTGTTTGCACCCTCCGATATTGTCTGCTCAGGTGAAGGCTCATCAATGGAATATCAAACAGAAATAATTTGCCTGCCTAAACCCATCAGGATCATTTTATGACTGAATGTCATACAATTCTGCATACTTATTCTTTTTTTTTTTTACTTGTTTAGCCATATTCAGAGTATTGATAAATCAAGGGAAATGAATTGTGTTGACTGTAGTTATACCGAAACCATTACTCTCTTGTTTGTTTATTATTGTGTCTTGGAATGCACAACAGCAAATGTTGAAAATAAAGAAAAAGATTAACTATGTAAAAAATGAGGTCGGTGACATTTTATTTAGTGATAAATCAAGCTTTGTATGTACTTTTAGATTTTGTACCAAACTTCGCACAATTCATATACACTACGGGTCGAAAGTTTTGTGACACTTACTCACTTTTGTGTTTATATTTTCCCACATTTTAGAATCATATTAAATTCATCAATATTATGGGATAAAATAAAGGGAACTGGGAATTATGTTGTTACAAAAAAAATTGAAACATGTTATATTTAACATCTTCAGTGTAGTCACCTTTTGACTAGAATTTGCAGAAATGTTTCCATGTCATTTTATCAAGTAACTTCCAGACGTCTCATCCTTTTAAAATTTAAGTTTTAAGAGTTCCCATATTCTGTGCTTATATTGGCTGTTCTGTCTTCATCATTCAAAGTCATCCATTTCAAAAAAGAATTATTAAATAAAATGTTAGTTTTGTCATGAAAAAACATGTATGTTTGCAAAATTATATATTTGTCTACTAAAAATATTTCAGATATTTAAGCATACAACTTCAGATCAAAAGTTTTTTAAATAATGAGAAACATTTCAGTCGTTTGTCCAAAAACTTTTGACCGGCAGTGTACTAATTCCCGTAAAAGAAAAAACTGTCCAATTAAAATCTTAATGTTCTCATAAAATGGCGAAAAGTAAATCCAAGAGTTGTGGTTAGTTTAGTATGTTTTTGGTTCTGAAACAACTCTGCCATGCTGTACTTTATAAACTTTTATTTATCGCACCACGCTGTAATATTATTTATCCTGATTTATTTAGTTAATGTAAACTAATTATGAAATATGATGCTTATCTTAGTATACATATTTCAACTTCTTATCATATGTTGTGTAAAGCATTCCTTTTTGGAGTTTGGAGATTCTGTTAACGTGCATAAAGAAATCGCTGACCGGACATGAATGATGCTGAAGCTGGACTCACTGACTGTGGGAATATCACACCCCACTCACATGAGGAGATGGGATCAGACAGAAGGAGGGGTGGTTAGGGGAGGTGATATGAGGGTGACTTTGTGGGTCATATGTGTAATTTAAGAATTCATTGTTTTTCCAATAGAATGATTTGTTTAAAACTTTCTGCAAAATGTACAGTCTTTATTAAGCTCTTTGGCAGCGAATGGTGATTCTTGTGTAACATACATGCAAATTCCGACGCTTGCTAATATTTATTGCCGGCCACATCTGTAATTCCTGTTGTATGCTACGGGCAAGACTGGTAGGTGGCCTAATTATAATAAGATATATAAGTATAAATACCTTCACATTTAAAACTTTGAATTTGTAGTCTTCTTAGCGAGAAACGACATACAGTTGCCACAGACTGGAAAGGATTCCCCCCAAACTAAGGCTTTTTCTAAAGGTTCAAACACAAATGGTACACAGAAGACTGGCCCTTGGCCCTCACTCCTGAGACCCCAAACTATCATTCATAACCTTTCTGCTTTGCTCCAAAAAGGAAAAGAGAAGTGAGGAGAGTAGAGTAGAGAAGGAGGGGAGAGGAGGACTGTGGGGAGGACCATGGACGCTTATTTAAAAAGACTTCCTTTATTGGACCATGTGCAGGCAGTTCACTCACAAAGGCCTTAAATAGGATATTTTCTGTTCCCTATAGTTGCTTTCCCTTTTAAGTGCCGAGGCAAAAAAAGTAAGTTTACAACTCTTCTTACAATGAAGCTCTTCACTCCCAGGTTGCTGAGACCCGGGCTGACCTGGGAAAGTTAATTAGGAGGCCAACAATGAGCGAGCCCGAGCAAAATACCTCGCCTCTCCTCTAGCCAAAGATGTCATCCATTAATTAGGCAAATCTTTAAGGTGGGCTTATTGAATTTACAGAAAGGCCGCAGATTGGGCGGGCCGCGTTTTTTGATCAGGCCCTCGCCCCAAACAATGCCTTCTCCTGGTTAAGGAAAAAGGGAGGGGATTGGTGGAAGGAGAGGAGGAAGAGAAAGAGAAGGAGGGGAAAAGAGGAGAGGGAGAGAAAGAAACGTATGGGTTGCGGAGGCTCAATGGGAATAAAGATGGGGAGATTCACAGGGGCTTGGGGGGCATGCTTCAACGATGATGTCATGCAAAGGCAACCTGGGGGCTTGTGAAGAGTGGAAAGGAGGGGGGGTCTTCAGCCACGGGGGCCACTCAAAGTTAACATGGCTGCATCTGCGCCAAAGCCTCTAAAGGACCAAAATGCATACACACCCCTGCTGATCAGTGCCTTCTTTCACTTAGCATCTGTGTTCCACCATGGGTATTATGATTGCATTCTCTAAACTCTAAAATTTTCCTAATTTATTACCTCTAATCTCATTTGGCCAAAAATTCCTTCAGTTGACAAACCTGTTTGACAAATATGCTATCATAAACGCATGATATCTACTGATAGTAATACTATATACCCCCAGAACTGATTAGTTGTATATGACATATATGTATACAATATGTATTAAACTGTAAAAAACAACTTAAAAACTTAAAGATATCAAAGATTAAACAATTTTTTTATTTTTTTTTATTAAATGTTTATATTAAATCAAATTGGCTTTATGGGTCAATTAACCTTATTTTACGACTCGATTTTTAAGTCAGATCAATAAAATTAAGTTCAATTGACTTCTAAACAAATTTACTATTTTAATGTAAGTACTTTAAGGCAGCATTTTTTTCTACAGTGTACAAGAATTGCACCCTCCATGATATAGTCTTCAACTTTCAGTTGCAAAAATGCAAATGGAAGCAAAATGAAATGCCATGCAATTAATGGTTGAAAGTGCATGTCTTGTTTATTGAAAATGTTGCATGCAAATCAAAGAAATGCTTTTCAACAATGTCTAAACCAAGTTTTAGATTGGATTTATCCCGCAGTTTTAGGATTTAGAGTTCCTATGTTGAGATCCAACTCTCTTGGAATTTAATTGGAATTTCAGGCTTTTAACACAGAGCTCTGGAATGTAAAATATTTTATGCTGACTCTTGTACAGAAACAGGTGGTTGTTTGACCTATAAAACTTTTGGCTATAGTCAGATAACTGCAGAGTGAAGCTTTGCATTTCTCTGTCCTTTTTGACATAATCAGTCTTTGTGATCTGAAACCCCTTCCCTTCAAGGCTAGACCCCTCGTCTCATGCAGCTTTAAGGGCACTGGGCTGAGCACTACCTCCCTAAAAACACCCTCCCTTGGTCGTCCTAATCGGAGGGGTGGATCTATGTGTTTTGTTGCTTGTCAAAAACAATCACTCTTTGGGCCATTACAGTTGCTGCACGTCCTCCTTTAATTGGTGTAACGCATGGAGGAATGAAAGCGAGGGCGGCCCACAAAAGCCCACCAGTGAATGAGAGCCGACTCGCACTAAACTGCTCTTCAGGGCAAAAAAAGTTCATAGTTGGCAACTAACAAGGGACTGTAGGGGGGTCTTTCATTCAGTGATATCACGGGAGTAACTGTCAGCTGCCAAGCCCAAATCGTATTTGGGTATGATGTTAGGATAAAGGTTGCTAAAATGTTGTTTGAGTCAAACAAATGCGATATTAGAGGTTTACTTTAACACTGCTTGAACTCTTGAATATACTGCCTGTGGTAATTAAATGAATGTAAAAAATGTAGGCTACTTTGGACTCATGACCCAACAACTCTATTTCCCAGGGAAAGCTCACACTGTCCGCCCCCTTCTCCCTCTCTATCCGGCCTGTGTTGGAAGTTGTCAGTCCTGTTTTATGTCCAGTTCGCTGGAGCTGAAAGAAGTCAGCATCGTGTCTTGTTATGAAACAAGACGTCCTTGCCTCCCGTTCCGGGTGAACGATGTCCAGGGTGACTCGCGCGGAGCGACGGCCTCGTCGCGGCGCTCCACAGAGGCGACCAAAACAGTGAGGAAGTCAATGCCGCATTGTGTATCGAGCTCGCCGGCTACATGTTTGGTAATTATCCCGTCTGTTTGTTGGAGGCTTGGATCTGTGAGCCAAACCGGCTGACAGTGGAGCACAACACCGTCAACAAAGATTAACTTCTTTACGAATCATTGTCTAGGGGGAACTCAGCTGCGCGTCTGAAACTATATAACAGAAATTAAAGTGTATTTAATGGTTGCGTAATTGTATTGTATTGGTTGGGAATCGTGTCGGTTTATGGTGGTAAATGCCAATTTGCATTGCATCAAAGCATGGTAAACAAAACCAAAAAACAACATAAGTTGAACAAACACGCACATACACACAAATAAGATAAACCTTAAAAATAACAAGAAACCGGTTTATCTTATTTGTAGGGAAACCATGGGTTAATAACCATAAATTTACTATCACAACAATTTAAGAATTGTTTAACTGTGCTAGTAGTAAATCTATATGAAACTATTCATATAAATAATGTGTATGTGGATAAAAATAAAGGGAGGCTATTTGATATATATTAAAACGTATCCCTTGGTAAAATGAACTATTAGGTTAATAATAATATTATAAATAATATGTATAAGTTATATATTAAGTTTATAATAGTAGCCTAATTAAAATGTAAATTCTCTCATCATTTACGTATACCTTCGAGTTGTTCCAAATTTGCATACATGTATTTGTTCTGATGAACTCTGATGAAAAGATATTTGGAAGAATGCTTATAACCGTTCTTGGATCCCATTGACTACCATAGTAGGAAAAATCACTTTATTTTATTTTTTTGGGGGGGTTACACTTTTTTGGGGGAGTAAACTATTTATTGCAAGCAAATCGGTGAGGTCCTGATATGTAAATGTTAACGAGAAAGTTAGGACTAATTAATTAGGTTGCAGGGCTCTCTCAGCTATTTAGGGGCATCCCTTCATTGAGCATTGAGAGCGCGTTTTCCTGTCCAAGAGCTTTTCTCCTGTCCAGCTCTTCTCAGTTCACATCGCCTCTCAGAGGGCAGAATAGCCCAAGCCTTGATCCTCATCAGTTGTCATCCCCAGTTCGGGCCACTTTGGCCGCTGCTAGTGGGGAAGTCAGGCCTAATCCCTGGAAGGAATCAGGGCAAAAGAAAAGCAACAATAACCAAGTCAACCGTAAAAAATGAAAGCGAAATCTCTATTATCAGCCTCAACATTTCCCAGCGATGCAGTGAAATCGGGCTGGTTTGTCATTCGAGTCAGACACCGGGGGGAGAATCTGGGGTCGCTTTGGGTTGGTAGACTCACACGACGTTTAGAGCAATATTTCGGCGAAAGGGGGCCTCGCATTTGCAAAATCCCCCTCACATCCCGCCATAAGCATTAAATGCAGTCTGACTTTATGTTGTATAGGCAGCGCAAAACAAGAAAAGAGGCACAGTTCCCGCATAAAAGAACGCGGTTTTGGGGGATTAGGGACGGCCCAAAGGATGGAGAATAACTTCTGCATAACTTTACCCCAGTTTCGGGAGCCAGGTTGAGTCTATACTCTATAGGAATAAAAGTGCACGGTCTTTTATTAACCCTTAACTGGTCGCTTATAGTTGGTTTCATGAATTAAAAAACTGAAGCAATCTTATGCCACAAATGTATCGCCAAAATACTGCCTTGTATGTTGAATTAATTATTTTGTGATTTGTATTGAGTAATTAAATTAGTATGACATCACATAAAGTCTCGTGTATGATTGAGAGGATTAGCTGACCCATAAAATCTATTTTAATGTCCTTAAAGACCTGCTTTTTATTTTAAAATTAAACGAGGACACTGAGTGACACTTTTTAATAATTTAAGCAGAGTTACGCCAGACTCACCCCACTGCTTAAGAGCTCTCCAGTCGATGAAGATACTTCACGCAGCCTAATTAGTGATTTTTGTCCTCGCTCAATTGCTTGTCGCCGATGTGCATTCAAATGAAGTACTTCATGCATTTGGTAATTGTATGTCTACCTGTATTATAAACTTTATTAGTTTCACACTTATCAATAATTTGACTTTTTTTCTCCATGCTATGCGTCTCTGCCTGATAGCCTATTTGATAAGGGATTTGTAAAACATCTTGTTGTCCTACTCCATTTCATAAGCTTGCAAACCTGCTCCGAAAATCACCTGCGCATGGAAAAGAGGGCTAGATGACTTCATCTAAGATCATCCAATTTAAAGCTACCACAATAACAGAGCCGCTAGTGGTGGAGAGCTAATGCCACAATCCACGACATAAAACCAGCGAATTTACCCTCAGACATCAACTCACGCAATAGAATAGCCCTTAATGTGAGGCATTCGGAGTCTCCCATTTCCATCAGGCTCTGATGCCTGCAGAATTGCCGCGGACTGCGAGTTATCAAGAGGCACTAATTTCACATTAAAGACCATTGACTGCAGTGGCTTGATTCGAGGGTTTGCGACAATTAACACAATCAGAACCGGAGCCCAAATCGTTTACCTTGACTCCGTAATTATTTTTTTTGGCCGCGCGTTAACACGTTTGAAAATTGCAAGTGGTGTCAAAAACCAAGGAGAGGAGGAGGAGGATCCGCGCAATGTTTCTTTTCAAGCAAGTTTCTCTAAAACATACAGAATTAAATGCAAAAAAGGCATAAAGTATTATGCTACAATATTAAACTGTTAATTCTCAGTTTCCGTGGAAGGAAATAATAGTCCGTGTTAATGTGTGAAGTAGGCTATGCGAAATAATTCAGTAAAAATGTTCAAAGCAATAATAATCTTAAGTAATATAAAAGCAATAGGCCTAGAATGGTCTAATTCAACCGCCTTTTATTTTTTTTGACCCATGCTAACATTTAATGGTTTTACAAAGACGCATGACGTAGCCTATTTTTCAAATAATTGTTTTATTGAGGAATCCTTACAATATTACAAACAATCGTTTCTAAAAATAAATAATAAACTATGCATACTAAACACATTAAAAATATTATTTCTTGTTTTTAGAAAGTTCACAGACCTAAACTACTGCACAGGAGCATTCCGAAACACGTGAAAATAGGTTAAATTATAACTCCTCTCAAGACATTCCAGGTGCTTCTCAAATCCCGTCCATCGCGAGATTATTCTAGTCATGTGACCGAAGCGTGAAAGAGAAGAAAACAGGAAGCTGTACTGAACCTGGAAACGCAGCGGCTTGTTGTATTTAGAGCAAAGCGACATGGGTTTATTGATGAAATGTACATTTCTTACATCATGCCTATTTGTAGGATGGTCATTTACACTAGTAAAGTGCTCCGTTTACCCGCCGGAGGTGCGTGGCGATGGCGCATTAAATGCTCCTTCGCCGCCGCTCGACTCTGAGCCACCTGCTTTGCAGGCGAGGAGTTTGGGATTCTTCTACTCCCTCAGTCTCTCATCTACCTTTCCACATGCCTTGGAGGTTAACGAGCATTGCATTGAAATGCTTCACATTTTTGGTCAACGCTACGTGGAGTTCGCGAACTGCTTAGTGTCGTTTGCGCGACCTGTCAAAATCTGTCAGAACTGTTTCACTGGTTTCACCAGTCTGGTGGAAATATATACAAATATATCATCTGATCAGGTAAGGTTAAATGACGTATTGTAACATCAGACGTGATAGTTCAGGCCTATAAATGTTCTTGTGTCGTTGAAGGTTGTTTGACAGAATTTCCACCCGCCTGGTCACATGCATCAGTGTCTCGTGATGTTGTGTTATCAGTCTATTTCAACATGTCTGGCCCACGAGACTTAACTTATATCAAAAGAAGCAACGTGTAGTTGAAAAGAAGACACTGTTGTTTCCATCTCATTGCACTTTTTAAATGTGACCTCTTTAAAATATGTTTTTTATGCTACAACACAATATGCCTCTTTATTGACAGCTGGGCCCTGGAAATGTCAGTTGCCATGACAGCCTGATACGTTCTGATAGACTTATGCTGCTCTATACTCTCTTCAGCAAATTAGATGAGATCTGGACAATAGCGGGATGTAAGCGTAAGTAAAGTGACAGCACACAGACTCAAACATTGTAGGTTAAATTGAAAATGGCATTACCCAGCAAGAGTACTTCCTTAAAGTGTTTCCTTTCATTTTCATTTTTAACAGTGCTTTTTTTTCTCCTTATAGAATGTCTAAGTGAAAATCAAGACACTTTGTCCAACGACACTCTTTACTTTATGGCCTCTCTAAATCTGTCACTTACTTGCTTTGAGAAATTTCAGGTACGTGGCTCATAAGTACAAACTCTAATAGTCTAAAACTGAGACAGTTAAGTGTGATAGTATATTATTAACATTCAGTGTTTTTCAATAGGGGAATCACTCTGAACTGTGTAAAGACTGCAAACTGTCTTACAAAAGGTTGAATGAGCTCTACGGCAAAATGGAGGAAAACCAAACACTCTGCATCGATATAGAAGATTCAGTGAGTCTGTTCTTTTTATAACACTAATAAATCAGACATAAACACGTTTTCTTTAAGTATAAGGTGACGGTATTTTACACAGGCTTCAAACATGTTCTAGTTTACTATGTTTGGAATAGACCATTTTGTAAGATGTAAACAACACAGGTCCAAAATCTGTAATTATTTACTTTACTTGTCATATCAAACCTGTATCTTTCCTCAGAACACAAAAAAAGATATTGTGAAGAATGTTGACATGGCCCCCATTCACTTTCATTGGTTTTGTGCCCATATAATAGAAGTTTATGGGGGCCAGTGTCAACTTTCTTCAAAATACCTTCTTTTGTGTTCTGTGGCAGAAAGAAAGTCATAAACCTTTGAAATGACAAGAGGGCGAGCAATGAGGACTGAATTTTCATTTTAGTGTGATGTTTGTTTAACATTTTTGATTCAGTTCTAAATGTTCTAAATGTTCTCTTGGTTGTATTTTGTTTTTAACAATTGCGTAGTGTTAAAATCTGAATCAGAAAGTGCTTCAGGACCAGTGTTGTTTACATCTGGCAAAATGGTTTTTAATACTTGTCAGATTATGCATCAACCGAAATGCTTACATACTGAATGCTGTCTGTACTTTAACTGCAAAACAGCATCCTCTATAGTCCTAGGCCTGTACAAATAGGAAGATCAACTGGAAGAAAAATATCTGAAAGTACAAAACTTTACACAGTAAAATGTGAGAGGAAGAGTTACAAAATGACAATAGAATTGTTCAACTCAATACCTCATTTTCAGATGAACATGACAAGACGGTTGTGGAGTAAAAACTTCGGCTGCTCGTTCCCTCGCGAAGAGATTGTTCCTGTCATCGCGGTGTCCTGCTTTATGCTCTTCCTGCCAATCATCTTCTACCTTAGCAGTTTCCTGCATTCAGAACAGAAGAAACGCAAGCTTATACACCGTGAGTAACTCGCAGTGCACATGCATGTCTCGGTAGATGGTTAAAGGATAAGGCCAGAGATGACATACGATGTTAATTGGCAACAATGTAAGAAGAAACTTCTAAATGTTCGGCCAGTGTTTCTTTTTTGCATCTTTAAAGACTGAAGTAATACAGTCTCTGTGTTCTAGGACAGGGGATTCCCAAACTTTCAGCTCACGACCCCCAAAATAACAGTGCGAGTGACTTGAGACCTGCACTGTCCTCGGAGGAAGTATACAAACGTTGCGCACATGCACCTATTCTACCCAAACGCGCATAATGACAACACAAAAGAGCACAGTCTAACATAATATTATTTTATAGTTATTTACTCATTACTTTACTTGTTATTATACATAAACTATGAACTATTACTACAGATTGTCGGATTTCATCAAACTGATTCGAGTGCTGATGCATGTGCCTCTTTTTGTACCTGAGGACGATGGCTCCTCTGACTGCGGCGCTTCTCCGCCTTTCTACGCTGGCCTCCCTGCGTTGTCTTAGGTCGATATTTATCAATGTTTCATTTCGACAAATAAGAATATCCCAAACTTAAAGCCTGAAAAATAATCTGCGTGCACATGGGACTGTTTAACGTGCTGCTGTAAATTGACTTCCTGCACCTAACCTAATGCGGTCGCTGATGTGACCTAATCACCTCAGGGGTCATGATCGAGGGGGAGGAAATCCAAAGGCTAATGGCTTTTTATTTGCCTCGTTTTATTTTTGACTTAATTAATATTTGTATATTTTGTTACACATTTTGATTACATGCGCTTTTTCTAATAATAAAAAAAGATTTCTGGAAATCATCTTGCGTTCCCACCCTCGCGGACTTGGGGAACCCCTGTTCTAGTACAAAGTTTCTGACTTCCAGGTTAAGCTACGCATTGAAGATTTTCTGCACTGTTACATCTCCTGCCAGTGTGGTTTAATCTGTTCCATTATCTTGATCCACAGCTAACAGAGCCAAGTCCAGCAGCAGCCTAATGAATATCCAGGACAAATTCAGCTGAGTAAAGAAGAGGCGGCTGGGGTGAATATAGGCACTGAATCACTCACCTCTCTGATCACCTCTTTCACTGAACTAAAAGTATAAGTGGGTGGGGTTCACTCCGAGCACATCCTGGATTAAAGACTTGATGGTGGTGTCCAGATGCTGTCATAATGTTCAATTATATTATTTAAGCAGGATTGCACTATGAATTTGAAGATACCTGTAACAGGTTTATTGTCCTTGACCTGTTATATAATAGGTTGTTCTACTGTCATTGATGATCGGCAGTAATTTCAATATTATGAAGAATGTTGGATGATATTATTATTGTATGTACAGTTTGAAAGAACAAGAGACCGCTAATGCTGCCTTTTTGCACAAAGAGAGAGTGTTACATATTGTATTCTTTATTTTGCTTGGTGATACTGATTTTACACATGCACGACATTGCAATGTAACACTTCAGGAAGCACTCCATTAGCATTAGAGAAAGATCATTTAACAAATATTTAATAATGAAGGTCAAAAATGTATGCAGTAAGTGAAGAAATAAGGACGAAATGTAGTCTTCCCTCTACCTCGGACTCATCATGTGCTTAGACACTGTCATTCAGTTACCATTTAAACATCACAGAAGACCAATTACTTAATACAACCATTAAGTTGTATTTGTTAAGAGTTAATGCATTAGCTAACATGAACCAACAATGACCAATCCTTCTATAGCATTTATTAATCTTAGTTCATGTTAATTTCAACATTTACTAATACATTTTCGCCCAAAAAATGTTGTACTTGTTAAAATGAGTTGATGCACATGAATGAGAATTGACATTAACACAAGGATTAATACATGCTGAAAACTGTTGCTCATTGTTAGTTCATGTGAATTAATTCATTTACTAATGTTAACAAATAAAACCTAATTGTAAAGTGTTACCCATTTTTTATAGGATCTGTTTAGTAACAACACCTTTTTGCTAGCTGTAATTGCGAAAATCCATCCAATAGCTTTCACATACCCGCTATTAAAATGTTAATTGTGCTTAACTGCTTAAGCTTTTCCATGGTACAATTGAGAGATTTGTTGTTTACGTGGACTTTCCTTGGATTGCAAAGCACCTGCTTTCCCCGTCATTAGCCGCTAATCTAAATGTAGGATAAAGTTACTTGGCTGAATATTCGCAAGAACACATTTGTTTAAGCTGCGTTGGCTTTTTAGTCTTAGGAAGCTGAGCCATTGGCATCACATATGGCGTTAAGCGCATTTTGCTTGATTTGTTCAATCATATGATTGTACAGGAAGATGTGGGAAAAAATAGGCTTTTCATAGGCTGTTCAGGATTGCAATGTCTTAACAAGAATGACCGCTTTCAACCATGCATGCAAATGCAGATCCGTTAAGTGTGGTGAAAGTCATTACTCCTGACCCCACTGGCAAATCTAGTGGCATACTTTTTTTGGGGCACGTGTTAGTGGAACTGACGTTAAAGCTGAAATAAGGCATATGACCCGAGCCTCGCTTTACCTGACAAGAACCCTAGCGAGGATGAAGGAAAAGCTGGTGGGGAATATGAGATTATCCCTCATCACGTTTTGCCCCGGCAAGAATCAGAGCAGTGACTTTGGACCTTGAGCATGAATGAACATGTTATGAAATATCCCTGATCCTGAAACTCAGCGGGGGCTTAGAATTCCACCAAACCAATGTGTTTAATAGAGGACATTTTGTTGCAATTGGGATTTTAGATGAAGTGCCATACATGAAATTAGAATTGTGTTTGTGATTGCTTTCTTTGCTTAAAAAATAAATGTATGGCCTATACTAACCAAATCTCTGATTGTTTTTTGAAGCCTTTTGAAAGGATGTGATTTTATTACAACTAATAAAATGACAAATAATTCTAAAGCTAATCAGTGTTTTGTTTATTTTATTTTAAAACATTGTGAATAGAGATGATGGGTTAGCTTTAAAAGGAATTGACTGTAGGTCTTTTTTTAGTTATAACTTCTGTCCTTCACTTTTACCTGCCTTTCGAAAACCCACTTTTACATTAAATAGGTTGAAAAAATGACATGAATGATAATAGCCTTGTTACAGTTAATGCAAATAGAGTTTGAATTTTATGATTTCAGCCTGTTTAATTCCTTATATTGAGAACAGGTGTAAAATTAAACATTGTTATGCAGTATTTAAAACCTAACATGCTCAAGTTAGCAGAGAAACAAAAAGCATTCATTTATTGTAATACATTCTTCCTTCAGCCCTTTTATTATTTCCTTTTAGCACTGCAATTTATATTGCATTTACTATTCTTATTCTGTACAGGTTAGGTAGATATGCAAACCTTTCATAACTGTCAGTTTGTTAACTAAAGCAAACCCAGCTTTCGTGTTTTTTTCTTTTTAATGAAATATAACAAAGAACTTGATATAGAGAACTCTCAGTAAAGAGCTAACGTGTGTTGCCGAATGAAAGAGGGGCATTATGACCTCATAAGGAGCGAAGTCTGAAGATCATGGGATTATGGTTTTATGATTATAGAATCACTTCATCACAGTGGCCATTTAGCACTGCAGAGGTCTTAAATGCACCCCTCCGTCCAAAGGTCGTTTGAGAGGTCAGCTGGAGGAGACATCGCAGATGCTGATGTGGGTGTCAGAAACCTAAGGTGGATGACTTCTGTTCCCTGTAGCTTCTTTTAATAAGAGAACAAGATCGCCGTCTATAAACCTCACACAGACCCAGGAGGTCTGGCAGAATGAGAGCATTTGACAAAGGGACTATGGCATAAGGGCAGAAACATCTGACCCTGTTGGGCATCCCTGCCCTCTCATTTCTATAGGTCTATGCATTGCCCATCAGCTGCAAAAGACGGATTTAAAGCCTCTTGAGGAAAATAATGGGCAAGGTTTTGGGGAGGAAATGGGTGGCCACTGTGGTTTTTAAAAATTCTTGGACATCTGAATAGGTCAGTATAACAATATCAGAATACACGGAAAACAAAAATCCATGCGTCATTAAAATATGTAAATAAAAACCAGTACTACTGCACAGCAAATAAATTACAAATGTAATGTACAATGTAACTATATAAATATATTAATACACATGACTTGTTTTAAAAGAAAATAATTGTTAAATATCTTTTGACATGACCCTAATTGTAAAAATGTTAAATATCAATCTTCACAAAGCTTACTGTAAAACGGAGTGTTAAATTTTAATATCTGGGCATGAAGCAAAACTAATGTCACTTTGTTAATTTACAGAAAACGTGTTGTAGTTGATTTTTAAACAGATTTATGCCCTCATAAAGCAAAATCTCATTGAAATCATGCAATAATGTGTAAATTAAGAAGAGGGGTTGTGACCTATACAATTACTTCCTGCATATTTAACTCTGTCTGATTGCACTGTGGTAAGAGCATCTCTCCAGTTTAAAGTAAGCAGCCTCATCACCATAGCTCTCATTTGTTATTTCGCACTGCCATCATCATTCAGGTCAATGGGATTGAAGAGGAAATGGCAAAGGTTATTAAGGAGGGTTTTTCGAGACTCAAGAGTTATCAGTCTTGTTTTACTCTTCTCATAAAGACTTATTTTTTTATGTGGAATTGATTAACAATTATTTTGAATTGGGCTGTTGTGATGGCAACATAATATTTGAAACGTCCATGGGGTTTAGTCAAACCCATTAATAATATTACTCTGGTGCCATCTATTGATGGGATTCGAAATTAAACAGCAATTTGTTATTTGTTTCATCGTTTCTAAATAGACTGAGACAAAGATGTATTTCATAGAGCACTCAAGAAGTAGCTTTCTCTAAAATAAAAAACTGCCCTAATTGTTTGTTTTTTTACAATTATTCATTAAAATATTATAAACACGCCAATAAAGGTATATTAACAATGTGAAATGCGAATATAAAACAGCCATGTTGTTATTGCCTATTTTTACTGACAAACTACATGCGGTACCTCGAGAGCAAAACGCACCGTATGCTTTCAACTAGCTCTCGCGGTATTATGATGTCATAGATCAAATGGTCTACGCCCATAACCTACTGTAAAACAAGTTTATTCTTCAACCAAAGAGTATAGATACCAAGAAGCGAAACTCTGGTGCTTTTTTAAGAAACAGTGCGGCCGCCATTTTGGGGTGAAACGGCTTTATAACTGATATGGTTTCTAGCGAGCCAAGACTTTTGTGATCACGTATTATCATAATTCAGGTTGACTTTCAGATTAAAAAAACGTTTTTCAACAAAGCAGCTGATATTGCCATCGCAATAGCAAAAGGTCGAGTCACTTTCACCCCAAAATGGCGGAAATCGCAGGGCGCTGGAGTTGCAATGAAACGCTCTATTGAGTTTCGCCTCTTGGCATTCTATACTCTTTGCTTCAACTGACCACCACCCGAGGGCGACATTTCAAAAGAAAATGGCGGTGGCAACAACAGAAAGCATGGCGTCGGAAACCTGTGTTGCTTTTTTATTAGCTGATTGTTACGATGATGAAGATTTAATTGCCGAGACAAATACAGCTATCAAACGTCAGGAAGCCAGGTAAAGAAAGATTATTAAATGCGTTTATTTAGTTGGTCAACAAACAACATTGTGTTGCACATCGCGTCTTGTTTACACACCGTCTCCACTGCGTTGTGTCTTATTCATTTGCTATCACTTTGTATTCCAATACAGAAAGAAGGAGGAAATAAAACAAACTCAAAATCTGAAAAGGTGAGGTGGTGATTCACATGGCGTGTGTAAAGTATGTTTACAATGAAACGCAGTTCTAATAAATGTCCTTTTTACAGAGCTGGGGGAGAAAGAGGGAGTTTCAATACTGTTTTAGAAATCCTGACCATCGGCGACTTTAAGAGTTATTTTCGGTTGACACCAACTCAAACAGAGGTACTTACATTAATGTTTATCCCCATGCTAAAAACTATACAAATTTGTAATGGTTTTATGAAAAATGTCTATGCTGTGTACTGTTTTACCATTATACCACTTACAAAATGTGGCGGGCTATTTGTCCGCCAGACAACATCCCACCCTATTACATTTACATGTATTCATTTGGCAGACACTTTTATCCAAAGCGATTTCCAAGTAGGAGAGCATATAACATTTTGTCAACATTCAAACAGTACTGTTAGTTTACAAGGCCATGCTACTAGGAGAATTACAGCTGGAGTAAGCAAGGTAGAGAATGAGCAGCAACAATTTTTTACTAGACACAAGACATAGACTGCTAATGGTTAGTCAAATAAATGCGGAACAGGGATGTTTTGAGTGCTTTTTATTTTTAGTTGTGAAGGATGCTCTAGTTCTGCTTCGCATTTATTTGACTAACCAATAACTGTCTGTGTCTTGTGTCTAATATTTTCTTTTTATTGTCGTTCATTCTCTCCCTTGCTATAATTTAGCCTTATTCCAATTATAACCATTAAATCCATTAGAAGGTTCCTAGGTACTGTTAGTTTCCATAGTTATTATTATTAAAAATTAGATAAACTTATTGCTCTTTCATTCCCTTGTGTGTAACATTTGTAGGAGTTGGTACGAATGATGAAATCATATAAATGGACTGCCATCAAACAGGAGGGATGGACCGTGTGCCACGCAGTTCTTTCTAGTCTGTGGACTTTGTCTACCCAGGAGTCTTACAGTGGTGTAGCAAGTCGCTTCCATGTCACCGAGTCAGTTATTTGTAACCAGCTGCATGAATTTTGCTATCTTGTTGCCAGCAACTTGGAGAACAAAATCCACTGGCCACAGGGGAAAGAAGCAGAAGTGTCCATGAAGGGTTTCTATTCTAATGTGGGCATATTGGGCACTCTCTGTGTAGTAGGAACCAGCAATATTCCTATTGACAGACCAACTGATGTTCCAGACGCAGAGATATATAAATCGGGGCAGTCCTACTCTTTAAAATTGATGGCTTTTTGCAACCACAGGGGTCGTTTTACCTATGCGACTGCAGAACACCCTGGAAGCTGGCATAACTCAAGGGTTCTGTCAGCAACAGAGGTAGGCAAGTTAATGCAGGAAGACCCAGTGGCTCTTTTGGAAGGTAAACACATCATAGGTGATTGCACTTACCCGCTTTCAGAGCACCTTCTTACCCCATTTCCCGATTATTCGACACTTGGACAGAAAAGGGAATGTTATAACCGACGAGTGCAGTCAGCACTTAAAGTGGTACAGGACTCGATCTATACTCTGAAGTCTAGCTTTCAGAGGCTTAGATGTCTGCAGAAACATTCCTATTACCAAACCAACATAGCTGTGGAGGCCTGCTGTATTCTATATAACATGTTTCTAGAAACATGTAGCATGCCAGCAAACTACAGGGAGGAGGCTGTTGCGCCAAAACCTTTCCATGAACTAACCTATGGGCACTCTGGAAGTCTCGGTGGAATATCTAAGAGACAGGACATTGCAGCATCACTCAAGCGTATAAATAAAAAAAGGAAATCCATGTACTAATGGAAATTTGTTTGATCTGTGCTTTGTCCACACGCATAGAATTTTGCTACAACAAGTAAAATGTTGAGATATAATGGGACTGTTTCTAATTCCAAAATCAGGAATGACTCCCTAATAAAAGCATTTCCTCTGTAAATATTTGATGTTTTTTTTATTTGTAGGTCACATAAAGCATGACCGGGCTTGTAAATTAGAGATTTACAATGTATTTGTAACAATGTATTTTGTTTATTTTAAATGCATACAATGACTTAATGATTGTTTTTACATAAATTGGACTTTTAAAAAAAAAGAATACAAACATTAAAATACCCTTTATATGGAAAATATCATCCTTAAAATATGTTATATAGAGCACTTTAGAAAAGTAAACAACGTTGGTCCAGAAGAACTTCCGTTTGAAGAAGATATTTCCAACAGAAAATGTAATAGCCGAAACAAAATGTTGAACGAATATCTTTAAATGTATAATGTAAAAAAAATGAAACCGCAAGTGCTCCTGGACCAGTGTTTACGTCTTGCGAAATAGTCTGCTGTAAATGAAAAAAGTATTTACCTACAAATCTAAAAGGTCATTGAATGATTTATAAAGTATCAATTGTAAGGTAATCGATTTTACTATTTTAAATGTTTTCGTTTCTCTTTGTACTTGGTAATAGTAGTAATATGCAGTAACTGATATAGTTATTTAAAATTTTATGTTGACGTTACACGATATGGCACTAAAAAAATCGAATAGATGTACTGTATATCGCGTGCTTAGAACACGTATACCGCTACCCAGCAACGGCGCACAATTTTTGCGTATTTGATTGTAACACAAGCACGTCAAAATAAAAGCCAGCATGTTGTAGAAAGGTATTTCAACTATCTCTCCACATCTGGTGACAGGATAATGAGAACAGCTTAACAAATATAATGCGTGTTTTAATTAGATTTAAAATATCGGTTGGATTTATCTCGCATCCTCGTCAGGCAGCTGTGATAATCGAATCTGAGCAAAATACGACAACCCAGCAAACCTTTATTTTGAAAGCCATCCCGATCCGTGGCAGAAAGTGCGTGGACGCTGGCTTCATTTTCCTGCATATGTGATTAGTCCTACAGTGGAGCAACTGATAGGGCGGCAAGGCGGCGAAAAAATCGGGGTTTAGTGCCGCTGCAAAATGGCCGGGCAGCAGTTTCAGTACGACGATAGTGGCAACACATTTTTTTATTTCCTCACGTCCTTTGTGGGACTTATAGTCATCCCAGCCACCTATTACCTCTGGCCTCGGGATCAGAATGCGGGTAAGGCCCCATATGCTAACACTCGACCAGCTAACCTGTTACTTGCAGCTCAGTGATCAGTCCAGATGACCAGATTGTCACGTCTGTCATGACTATTTGTTGATTGTTCACATATAACGTTATTCGTGTAATAAAATAAGACCTGTGGGTGTATGCAAGGATGATTGACACCGAGGGACTCGTCATATTGTTTATGCAGCATTAGCAGCTCAGTTAAACTATACCAGTTCAAATCTTTATAGTGGTTCAGCTGTCGTTGTGCTGATGTCAGTGTACTGTTTTAAGATGGTTGTTTTATGTAAATCACGGTAATTTCCTAGTTACTCACTAATGCACATGTGCACTCGGACTAGTGTTAACTGACGAGATAAACTCTAGTCTGTCATGCATGTTACTCAATGCAAACAATGTCATATGGGTGCGAAACATCGCGTTTGCTCCCTCTCATGAGTTACTTATGTTTATTGGGTGTCAATCTATTAAATGATTTTCAGAAACTTGGTCGTTTATTTACAACCATACGCGTTGCTTTAGTAATCATCCCGATAGTAAGTTGTTCTAGCTGGTGTGTTTTTGCTGTAAGTTAGTTTTTAAAATCCATCTATGCATTACTCTGTCTATCAAATAGATGAACCATTGGCAGATATCAGGCATGTGATAAATTGAATGTCTCAACTAGCTTCCTGAAGATGTAAAAAATGTTAAATAATGTGACAATGTCCTCGTTTGTTTATATATTGCACTTTAGCAGTTCATGTATGTTATCAATGCTCTTTATGCCTGCATGAGATTCAATGTCAGTCACTCGAATAATGTTATTAAGAATGTAAGAGCGTTTGTTGATTTAGTTGGTCATGATGGTTGCTATGGTAGAAACAGGCTTCATTCACCCAGTTTTAGTCAATAAATCAGTTTGTTATATCAGCCTATTTCGTAATACAGCTGGTCTTAAACTGGTCAAAAACCAGCATAGAAACATATCTTTCTCTGATTATATTGTTTTACAAATTGGATCAATGGTATATTGCTTTATCAGACAGGTTGCGTAATCTGCCTCTCAATGTAAGTTATGCACACAGGAACACATTTAGATAATATAGCAAAAACAGTGCAATGATTTTTGCATGTTAATATCATCACAATATTAGGGATGCTCCGATCAAAATTTTAAAGACCGAGTACTGATTTTTTTTCTGGTACTCGCCGATGCCAATACCGATGCCTGTACCTGTATTTTTTTGTGAGGTGTCAATTTTCCAAGCACAACACACTGAAACTAATAACTCTGCCTCAAAACATTATGAAAAAAGACATTTTCTTATGTTTGTCACAAACTTTCAAAGTAACATTTCAGTCAGTTCTGTGAGGTATGTCACGTGTGGTATCCGTCATTGGTATCGGTGTATCTATATGAGTACGAGTAACTGTTACATGAGCTTGGTATCGGCCCGATCGGTGCATCCCTAAAAAATATAGTAATTATTTAGAACCATAGTAAGTTATTACCATTTGACCATCAATGGGACAACCTCAGTGCTTTTTGGTAGGGGCTTTGTGTTTGTGTGGTACATGTAAATGGTCTATTTTACTTAACTGTTGTCTGTTATATAAATTGACAGAGCAATTACGGTTGAAGACTTTACGAAGAGTTCATGGAAGATGTCTGTGGTATCGCCTTCGGCTTATGAAATCACAGCAGAGCATTGTTCCAACACTTAAGTAAGTGATTGTGTTTGCATATAATTTTTTGTATGTTTGTTTAAATGCATAGATAACCCTTTGTTTTGGTGTGTAGGAATAAAGGCTGTCATGCTACATCTGAAATCCTTTAAAGCTTTTATCATATACACATTTTAATCATGCTTTTTATCAGATTTATCTTGATTTACACTATGACAAAGGAATGAAAGTTGTCATGGTTTTAAGGCGCAAACAAAAAACATCCTGGCTGTAATCTGCTTTTTAACTAATGGAGGGTCACTATTATATACGATATAAAATCATTCTTTTTTTCTCCTGTGTCATCTTAGAAAAGCAGCCCTGTTGTTTGGGTGGGCAATATTTCTTTTCCTGGCCTATAAGGTGTCTAAATTAGATCGAGAGTACCAGGAGTATAACCCCTATGAGGTCCTCAGCCTGGACGCAGTAAGAACCATATCTCCTCCCCTCTTAATGATTTCATTTTTCTTTTTAGTTTTTGTTGTTGAAGTCACAGATCTGTTGTGTTTGTTTGTCTTGTAGGGGGCATCTGTAGCAGAGATTAAGAAGCAGTACAGGGTGCTGTCTCTAAAACACCATCCTGATAAAGGAGGAGATGAAGCCACGTTCATGAAGCTCGCTAAAGCTTACTCGGCGTAAGAATGCTGTTACCACCCATTTTAGTCATTGTTGCCCTTTAGATTCAGTGCCGTGTTATTTATAGACGTCCCGGCTTATTTTTCTGCCTGACCCTTTGTTGGTTATGCACTGTGTAAATAATTGTACAGCACAATGTAATTTATTAAAGCTATAAAATGTCATCCATTGAGCCAGAATTAAATATTAAATTCATATTCTAACACTTCGCAGTTATTGTCAATATGACATAGCAAATATTTATCAAGGTCTTTGCAATATTTGTATTCATGCCCACACCCACATTTTTGCAGTTTGACTAATGAGGAATCACGGAAGAATTGGGAGACATATGGCAACCCTGATGGCCCTAGAGGTGAGGATCATAACTTAGGGTTTATTTCTTCATAACATTGTTATTATTCATTATTATCATCATTACTATTTTTATCTCTACACCCATTTTTCTTGATTAGTGACAAGTTTTGGAATCGCTCTTCCTGCATGGATTGTCGACCAGAAGAATTCCATGCTGGTAAATATTTTTTTCCAGCTGGCAGCGTTCTACATTTAAGGTGTGAACTACAAATAAGATATTGAATCTGCAAAAATAAATTTGTCTGTGTCTTTCTCAGGTGCTGCTGGTTTATGGATTAGCTTTTATGGTCATACTTCCTGTGGTTGTGGTGAGTTTTTTTAATGCCAATTAATGACTTAAACCTTTTTTTTTAATTAATAACTTGGACCTATCGTGTATTCATTTCCATTGATTAATATAACGATACACACTACAGTAATGTGTGCGCGCATGTGTGTTTAGGGTACGTGGTGGTACCGTTCCATCCGCTACAGTGGCGATCAGATCCTGATCAACACGACACAGCTTTTCATGCACTTTATGTACAAAACGCCTACAATGAACATGAAACGTAAGTAAATCAAAATAAACGTATGCTTATTTTCATACATATTTACATTAGCAGGATATATATGGTTAAACCATAGTGACCTATATTTGTTAAGTCAGTCTCCTGTTTGTTTGACAGGATTGGGGATGGTGTTGACAGCAGCATTCGAGTTTGATCCTCGTAGCAACAAAGAAGCCATTATAAGACCAACAGACAACATAGAAGTTCCTCAGGTACAAACTGCAATTTTTTCAATATACTTAAAAATTAGCCAATCTAAAATTATTGTAATTCAAATCCTGGGTATAATTAATATCTCTTTACAGTTGATTCGAGAACTGGGAAACATTAATGTTAAGAAGAAGGAGCCTCCCTTCTGCTACCCCTACAGCCTGAAGGCACGAGTTTTATTACTTACACACCTTTCAAGGATGGATGTTTCTGAGGATATAGAGGAGGGTATGAATTCACACACACACATATTAAATGTTTTATCTTTGTTTAGATGACACATTGACAGAGACTTATCTAAAGCATTTAAGCTATACAATGAGTCGAATCCAGTACGTGACTGTGATGAAGCCGTATGTGCTACAGGACTATGGTTTAGAATTTATATCGACTTAATTTAGGGTTATTAAAGTGAAGTTCTAATTTCTTATAGATCAAAGGTTTGTGGTGAAGAAGTGTCCCGCCTTACTACAGGAAATGATCAATGTTGGCTGTCAACTAACCATGATGGCAACCAGTAGAGGAGGTGATTCGAAGATACACCAATAAAACTCACGTTTTTGATCAAATATGATATGTTGCGATTAAACATATTTGTTGATGTGTGACTGCACAGGCCTTCGGGCTCCAAGACTGACATCCATAGAAAACTGCATGAAGCTCTCTCAAATGGTGGTGCAGGGTTTACAGGAGGCCAAGTCTCCTCTGTTGCAGCTGCCCCATTTTGAAGAGGAACACCTCCGATACTGCATCTCTAAAAAGGTACTGATGCATCTTTCACAGCAATCGTACGGATAAAGACCATTTACTGTGCTTTTACTATAGTTACAGTAACGATCGTAATGGCGATATTTTAAAAGAGAACAATATAATACTATTTTGACAAAATTATATTTACAGAATAATTTAATTTGATATACAAAGTTTGTAAGCTACTGTATTTAATAACAAATATCACTGTTGTTTAGTAGGTTTAACCATGTTTTTAACTATAGTCACAACAAGGAGCCATCAAGACTTATGGTTTCCAGCCTGTGAATTTTGGTTTGTGACTGTTCGCCTCACTTTCTCAGTATAAGGTGCGGACGCTGCAGGATCTGGTCTGTCTGAAGGATGCTGACAGGAGAAGCATGTTGAGATTCCTCGGGGAGGAGAAGTACGATGAGGTCATGGCAGTCCTCGGCAGCTTCCCCTACATCCACATGACAACCAAACTTCAAGGTAAGTTTGCTCGGCGGCGCTTGCACGTGAATAATAATTACAATGGTTGGTGATTTATAATCTTGAGCTGTGTGTGTGTTTCATAACTCCACAGTGCTGGATGATGAAGACAGCAATAACATCACAGCAGGTTCCATTGTTACAGTGACTGTCACATTGACAAGGAAGAGAATGTCTGTGAGTAGCACATCTACAAGAATGTCTTTGTCCATCATTATCTAATTATCCAATCATTATCATAATATCTAATGTTAAGTACAGAGTCTAAAATAAAAACATGTAGGAGGTGATTTTTTTGTGTGTAGGGTGAAAACTGATTATTGTGATGGTGCAGTAACAGCACGCAACCACAAGAGGTCCCTGCAAATCCTGTTTAGCAGTTTCGGGAACAGTCTGTATTTAAAGTCTTTGCACAAAGGCATACTCATTTGTATTTGTGTTTAGGATATGTTTGAGAAAGAGGAGAGCCCACAGCTGCCTACAGAAGAAGCTAATTCAGAGGAGGTGATCAGATATCATTTTATAACACATCAGTTGTTCTTTCTATTTGATCAATGTCATGTCAAAACATTGGTTCTAAAATATGTTTTTTATATTTTCAGCAAGGTGATGCTAAAAGCAAAGCAAAAGTTTGGCAAAACAAGAATAAAGGAGCTAAAAAAGCCACCAAATCCAAAAAAAAGAAACTGACTAAGAAGAAACCAGTCACCCAACAGCAAGTAAAGGGAGACAAAGTCAAACAGGCCAATGGCAACGTGGCAGGAAATGTAAGGAGCCAATCCAAACTCTATGACATATCTCACCGGTTGTCCATTGTATTCATTTAAAGTTTCTACACGTTTTCTCCACAGGAATCTGCCGCTGCTTCAAAAGAGGAAGAGGAGGAACTCTCTGAGAAAGGCAGCGAATCGGACGAGGCCGAGGGAAACAAGGACTCGCCCAGTGAAAGGGACGAGGAGAGCGATAAGCAGAGTGACACAGAGGTGGACGAGATCACTGGAGACGATGAGGAGGTGTGTGTTTGATTTGATCTACTGTAGAATTTAGTGCTATTGAATAGTTTTTAACCGTCACATCTTTTCTGCAGGAATGGGAGGCCCTTCAGCAGAGCATTCAGAGGCGCGAGAGGGCGCTGTTGGAGACCAAGTCAAAAGTCACACACCCCATCTACGGCCTGTACTTCCCTGAGGAGAAGCAAGAGTGGTGGTGGCTTTATATCGCTGATAGGAAAGAGCAGACGCTAGTGTCCATGCCCAATCACGTTTGCACGCTCAAAGACACAGAGGAGGTGAGAGATGACCACCCACTCGCTCTCTTCAATCCCATTTCATTTGATTTTAAATGTAGTTGTGGAAAGCAAATGTATTATTTTAATTTGGGATTGGGTAGTGCTTTCCTTTGAGCGCATGGTCCCATTTAGAATGCTGCAAGATATTCATGCTATTTATTAGTTACTATTTTATTCAGAAGGAAAAGTAATGCATTCAAAACTATCGCAAATAAAAAATCAGAATTAATTTGTAATTAATTACACTGTCACTTTAATGCAGTAAAAGGGACGGATAATAATAGAATGAGTGAATGTTTTCTTGTTGTGTGTGCGCTCGTGTGAGAGAGAGGGACGTGTTTGTGTGGCTTGCTGAGTGGTGCGAGCCGCATAGATTTCTGCGCTGCAGTTTTCCCCATTGCCTGTTGCCAGGCAACCCCCATACTGCAGTCTCTGTCTGGCTACCAGGCAGCCAGACGCCTGTCATAATTCTGTCTGACATAGCGGGTGCTTCCTCTCTATGAGAAGCTTGAGAATGTAAGGATGTAAACAAAAGGATCGTAAATCTCCCCCGTATCTCTGTATTAACTCCTCCGCATTTGCTGAGTGTGCACTGGAGAAACCAATGATTTTGTATACTTCCTGTTTGTCTTAGGTTGAGCTGAAATTCCCTGCTCCATCCAAAACTGGAAACTATCAATATTCTGTGATTCTCAGATCAGATTCATACATGGGATTAGATCAGATCAAGCCGCTTAAGGTGAGTTACATTTTAAAGGTTTTGTCACCAGCCTATTCATTTTTTGCCCCGATCAAGGCAGCTTATTTATTTTATTTACTAGATTTCTGTCAACTTAATTTTGCTTTGTTTCAGCTGGAGGTTCATGAGGCGAAGGCCATGTTGGATAACCACCCACAGTGGGACATCCCAGAAACTGAGGAAGAGGAAGATGACCAGGAAGACAGTGATGGTATTGAAGAGTCTGAGGAAGATGACGAAGACAACGACTAAACCAGTCGATTCATATAAACTTGAGCACAGCTCACACACCCATGTGCCCACTTATATACACACACACAGCCCCAGACCTTTGACGTTTGCTGGGCCGCCACACACGGGAGGATGTTGACGCCTCATGTTCCTGTTTAAAACACATGAATCACAAATCTGTCTGAACCTTTTCTCTGCATCATACGATCCGAGGAACTATTTCTAAATTTTCCGCATTCATCAGGTCGGTATTGATGGCCTGTCAGAATGGTTGTTTGTGGGGTCCAGATGTGTTTGAGTTCACGAAAAGTATCTGACCAACTAACACGTCAAAAAAAAAGATATAATAATAAAAACGGGCTACAGCTGAAAAATCACACACCTCGTGACTGTCATTTTTCAGTGTCGCAGATAATATTTTCTACCTTATCATTTTGTAGTTTAATGTAGTTTATTAGAACTCAGTTATACCAGCTGTTCCCGCTTTTTATGAGGCTGTGTGAAGTGTATTCTGGAGTGAACCACATGGACGCGGGTCGGGGGGCTACTGTGACTTGCATTTATTTATTTTTGCATTTGGCAGACTATTTTCATTCAAAGTAAGCATGCGTCTTTGGGACTCGAACTCACAACTTTTGCATTGCCAATGCAGTGCTCTACCAGTTGAGCTACAGGAACTCTGTTAAAGTGCTACACATAAATCTCACCTTTATTAACTTCTTATAGTTTCACAAATAATGACTGCGCACATTCCACAGCCAGATCTGCGGTTTAGTCCTGATTTAACTCAATATTGCTTAAGCTTGAAGTGCTCTCCCACTGTTTCGTGCATAAGCGGGTAGATATCACACTGCTTTCTCAGCATAATATAATCATGTGGCCTGAGTTCAGTCGAGCACCCCCCATTTATTTATACAACTAATTTTTTTCAACTGGAAATCCCCACTGCAACCGTTACAAAGACACATTGTCTGTAGCATGAATCCACAGACATACAGGCCTTTTCTTATCAATTAGACTAATATGTTTTGTTGGCAATAGACAATTGAATTTTACAAAAATGGGACAAATGCTTTAATACATATTTTAAATATATATATATATAGTCTTACATTCCACACCCTAATTATAGATACAATTATCTGCTTATTCACTGTTCAATTTTTAGTGGCCATAATAAGGTTCTAATATCATTTGCATTTGGTTTGTAAAAGAAAATTACCAATGCAGGTGACGGGAATAATTGAGGACCTTTTTTCAAGTTTTACATTACTTCTTTTTTTGTTGGGTAGAATTTTGCATTTTTTTGTGGATATGATTATTTTCGTCCCATTGTAATGTCTCTTTTTGCAGAGATGAAAGGTTTGACAGGTTGAACACAGAAAAATATTTGGCGCTTGTAACCAAACAGTTCTTGAACCCCATTGACTAGGAAAAATGACAATGGTAGTCAAGTGCCCCAGAACTGCTTGCTGTCCTACATTCTTCAAAATATCTTCTTTAGTGTTCAACAGAACAAAAAAATATTAAATAATTTGTTCTACTATATAAGTGTATACAGGTTTGGAACAACTAGAGTGAGCAATTCATGACAGACTTTTCATTTTTGGGTGAACTGTCCCTTTAAGCCAATCAATTTGAATATGTTTGTAGAGTGGATAACATGTATATTCATACATTGCTGATTTTTATAGTACATGAAATGAAATTTACTTGTTTACTTCTAAGGTCATCTATGTATTTTTAGTTCTGTTTGCAAAACAGCAAACCTCAAGTAGAAATCTTTACTTTCCCCCTCTGTTTTACTATTATAAATGTAATTCAATTCATGATGATAGGCGAGAAGTGTCATATTCTGGCTGCATGTAACACACTCACTCACAAGCAGTTTTTTAAATGATAAAGGTTTTACATATGAATAGAAGTTTTAGTATTATAGCTCCAAAAAAAGAATGTAGCCTTATGGTGGGTACAGAAAGCTGTGACTCCAGTGCACAGATAAAAGAAAAACCAAGTCTTTGCATACAGAGAAACTCACCGGCCAGAAAGGGTGAATTGCCTAGTAAACAGTATCTGCCATTTTTGTTTACAAGAAAACTGTCATTGTAAATGGAAAATATATATTATTTGTATTTAAATAATTTCAAATAAAATAACTTTTAAAATGATTTTTTTTGTTACATTAACACACCCTGTTCCAAATAAGAGGTGGTTTTATTTTTAGTCTGACACCGTCTGTCAATTTACGAGCAGTTCATTTCTGCAGCTTTAACTGGAGGCTCGAGATAACAGACTTAGTCTTTTTTAATGACTTTGCCCTATTCAAACTGAAATTGCAATATCTTGTAGATTGAATTAAACGACAGCCAGTTGTTTCTAAATAGTTTAAGTCTACATTTTGTTGAGAATTGTCTGAGCCCCTGATACATGAGATTTCCGAGTGTGAATACATTGTAAAAATAATAGTTATCGATAACTTTCGTCACTGGTTAATAATTATCGCCGAGAATGTAAATTAATGTATCGAATCAACTTGAGCTTTCCCAACATCAAACCTTACGACATAACACGGGTAATACAAGCTTTTATTTTAAAAGCAGTAATGTGGACAATAAGCACTCGAAATTCTGCCCACTTTTACGCGTACGGCTGATATTATCTTATACAGACAGATTTAAATCCTAAAAGCGGAACACGTCCAGCACCTGAATCGAACATGTTCGCATTGTCTTATTTATTTCCCGTCTGACTTTAAATATCTTTGTCAACAACAGGATCACAGCAAGCACACTGACAGTTCAGAATTAAAATAACAGTTGATTTGCAATCTAGGCTAAATACATTTTTATTTTGTTCAAAATACGTTATTTAGGAACAACTGGTAAAAATAAAAACAGTTTACTAAAATCAGACAAGGATTCATCTGTTGTGAGTTTCTGCGAGTTGGAAAAACATTTCAGCTAAAATCAGAGGATGACCAACACCAGCAACTGGAAGGCACCATGAGGTTTAAAACACGGACCGACCCGTATTTTGTTAAAAGGAATTGGCTTTATTTAGCATATTTGTATTTCTGGAGGGTTCACTTTTACAATTGGACGAGGCAGAAGAGGTTTATTTGGCATACTTTTAATTCAGCAATAGTGATTTATGTAATTTAATTGTAATTTGTGTTCATATTTAACGCAATAGCAAATATCTGTGTTAGGTGTTTAAAAAGCGAAACAAATATATCTGGTTTTTTTAGCTCGTTTTGTATGGGCTTGTAGAGTCGGTGATGTTTTTACAGAATAAAATGACAGCTGTTGACGTAACGATTACGACTGGTTCTCTGCATTTTCTTACATATGAGTCAAAGGACAATCGAAACACCATACAAAAAATCGATTATTATAAAAGCGCATTACTATTGAAAATAACCTGAAAGGAAATAATGTATTTAAAATAGCGTCAAATCGCACGCAATTCACAAACCATGTTCATTTGGGTTATTATTTAGGTGGTCTTGTTCCCAAACCCCCCAGTAGAACTCCACATACGCAAATATACACAGGGTTAATGAAGACAGTATTTCTGCAATAGATTTTTTTGGGAGGATACAGTCGGATATCCTGTGTGGGTGTTTTAGTCTACATCGTTTTGCATACCTAGGCATTAATACATTAACGTTTCGCCAGACGCCCCCGTGTCTTGTCATTTAATTAGATCCCCGGGGTGCGGATCAGTTTGGCACCGTGTCTAAGTGCGAGTGAAACCGGCTGTGTGTTTGCTCCGGGAACACGAGCCTCGGTCCTCGCGCGACTTCACTTCTGCACCGGCGGCGGGGGAAGAAAATCGAGTCCGCAGTCCAACTGCTACTTTTGGGGCAAATTGTTCTGCAAGACTGTGATACATCTAACAGACAAACGCAAAGGTAAATCTGCGATAACCCTTTTTTTCCAAATGGACCTTTGCTAATCTTTTTTTAAAACGCGAGGTTATTTCGGCAAAAATGATTTGGCCACAACATTGTTGTTTGGATGGGGTTTAACCGACATTATAGGCTATTATAACTGCTATAACTAACTGTTCGGTACCTGTCTTTCAGTTTATCATGCGATCAAATGGACAGCATGTTAAGCAATATCGGTCATGCCTACTTTTCTTCACGAGAATCGCACGCATGTAAATTACATGTCGGGTTAGGCTACTTAATTATGTAAAACTGAGACTGAGAAGGTGTTTATAAGAGTCATTACTAACAATGACATAATTTTAAGCGAATCGTTTCCCAAGCTACTGTGTTTTTCTGCAGACACTTTGCTAAAACACTGTTATATTTAAGAAACATCGTAAAGTGTTTACTTTTATTAATAGGGTTGTTTACCTGTAGCCTATTTGATGTTATGCTCCAGTGGGACGTTACCTGCCCCACCTTTGTCGAGCGCTTGTTTTGTCGGCGATTTCCCTAAAGACCTACAGGCCTGCAGTTCAGCCAGCATGATGGTTACAAATGTGATAAGGGAATTGTAATTGTAGTCATATATTTCATTTATTTTAGAGAAGTATGCCTCTCTTTGCACACACACACAAAGAGAGTTTACGTAATATAAAGCAATTTATTTGTGTGTTTGACGGACATTAGATTACTATTATTCGCGATTGTCTGAAACTTTAAAATCATACCTGATAGTAAGCAATGTGGGCTAATTATTAATCCAACCCAAGTAATGTTTTAGAAAGAGCAACTTCAGAGGTTAAGCACACTTAAAATGACTCATGTGAGTGAGGTCCTTTCCCCCTTCTCACTCTCTCTCTCTCTCTCTCTCTCTCCCTCTCCCTCTCTCTCTCTCTCACACACACACACACACACACACACACACACACACGCGTGCAGTGGTGTGTGTATGACCAAACCCTCAGGCAGTGTGTCAGGGTGAATAAGTGGATACACACAGTCTTTATTATTGAACAAAATAAGCCACTGGAGATGATTTGTGTGTGTGGTTAGAAAAACACGCTCTTTCAGTCACAGAGCACTTTGGGGTCATGCAAAAGCAGCCCTGCCCTTTCACAGTTTATGGTATGGTCCATGTGAGGAAATACCTCACAGATAGATAAATAAATAATTTTCTGTTGACCTTGTGTATGAGATATCAGCAGGATATTGTGGAAAGCACAGTCCTTAAAAATTCTCACTCCTCCCTGCTCTGAAAATGCACCTGAAATAAGACATGATTGTGGAATAATGGACCCAGAAGTGGCTAATCTTTTTTGAGTGCTTTTCCAAAGCCCGATGTGAGCTTGGCAATTTTCTGAAGTGATTCTTGAGGGGCGTGATTACGATTGTGATTTAGCTGGGTGAAATTTCAGATGAACCCCAAGGTCATTTAGATGGTCTTCGCCAAGAACCCTTTTATTTAAAGGTCTGTTTACAAGAGTTTCCCACCACACCTGTCTATTCAGTATTGTCATTGTTGTGTTCTTCTTCTATCATGTAAGTGGGACATTAAATTGCATCTTCACTTGCTATTTGCCCCATGGCTTGGCCTCCATTTTTAGACTGAAGTTGCTTAAATATCTCTCCTATTGTGGATGCACAAACTGTAAACCTACTGGAAGTGTATTTAAACTGAATGACATCTGCAAGGAAATTCAATCTTGTTGGTTTGCTGACTACAGCAAGCAGTGACACTGACAGTGATTCACTCTAAAAATGCTGGGTTAGCTTCAACCCATGGTTGGGTCAGATATAAACAATTATTTTTGTATATTTTAACTCAACAATTGGATTTGTCCCTTTCTTACCAAACTATGGGTGAAAATAACCAAGCATCTAGAGTGCGTTTTTATCACAGATGAAGTCAAAATAAATGTTATTCTGGGTTTTTGTTTAAGCTGTACTTTATGCAGGCTTTCACTCTCTCCATAATTCAACATTATGTCCCATTTAGATTCCTCATAAACCCTTTCTTAATTTTGGCCTCCATTTAGATATTTTTGCATTTCAAATGCCTCAGATTGCTTTGCATTTGAAAGGATTTTAATATTTCAGATTGATCCTTTTGTGTATATGTTTCTTGGTGCGTTTGTGTGTGTGTCTAAGTGTGAATCACAAGTGAATTTTAATGTTGAAATTCTAAATGTGTCTGTGTCTCCGGTTCTGTCTTTTGCAGCTTAAGTAATTTCTCAAGGGGGGCCTAAGCCTCTCCCAGCCTACAGAGCGCAAGGGCAAATATGAATAAATATGATAAAATATGGATGAATGCTAATAAAGCACCGTCCAAGTGTGGCCCTCACTAAAAGGATTATGTGGAAGGGCAAGACATAATTACAGGTCTACTGTGAAAGCAAAGCATGAAGTCACCCATAATGCCCATATACGTTGAATTTATTATACTGTAACTAAAGAGAGAGAGGGGGTGGAGGCTTCGATTGTGGCAGTAAAGAGCACAGCTCTCTTTTGGAGTGATTCATTGTTGGAACCCCTCCACTGAAGCTTGGTTTAGGAAGTATCAGATGTAATCTGGCTGACAGGGTGTGATATGATTGATCATCACTGGGTCCCTTTACTCCCATTAAACCACACAGGAATGAGTCAGTATATTTGTGAGTACTCCCACCCCTGATAGAAATGACCTTGTGGATTCCACCTGTCACTGTTTTATACATTTTCTTCAACTGTTACTTTGAACATTCTGTAAGTAATTTAGCCCCAGAGAAACACAAAGATGAACAACCACATTGATTCTGTTGTTAAATTACATTGAATAATAGAGGGGCTGAATTTCTGTTGTTAAATTACATTGAATAATAGAGGGGCTGAATTTAGAAAAAAGAAAAAAGAAACCTCAAAGTTGTACTCAAATTAATGAATAAAACATCCAACTTCTTTAGATCTGCAAGTCAGTGCAATACTTTATCACAATTCCCACCCAAGTAACTTTCCTGTGTTTCCCCCTTTAGGAAATGTGCATACATGAAAACATAATCACAACCTTATGAGTGAAATTTGGGAAAGATTCATTAAGTTAAAATCACATTGAGGATAGTTTTCATGAAATGAATGCTTGTAGAGAAACATATACGCCAACAAGGACAAAATGTGCACATTTCAGTTCCCCTTGTACTACGATAATGCTTGCTTCAGTTAAAAGAAATGCTGGACTGTTTGCAGAATCAGTTGTGGAGTCATGTGCCATGACTTAAAGTCCTCTCAATGCTTAAATTCCCTATAAAGTTTGGCTCAAAGAGGATGCTTGAGTTAGGTTATATGTTAAAAGATAGGAAGAACAAGAGGAGGGTGCTTTGTCCAGTTTACATTTTTCTTGGTAAAAAAATCTATCCTCCAGTGCATTTTCTCCTCACAATAACTGTACTGTGTGGCATAGTCGTCTAATTTGCATTTTTTGAGAAATCACTGCATTTTCATATCCACACACTCAGAATATACCCCTTTTATTGTTGTTATTCTGAGCAAGGTAGAAGTGCTTATTTATTGTTATAAAAAGTGAATGGTGAATTACATGCATAGTAGAGCTGGTCAGAGGGGTATTTTCACTTCCAAGAAAGCAAAATTTTGCTAGAGTCTGTTATTGGGTTTAAAAGATTAGGATTAGATACCTGAGGCTATGCTTTATTATAGTCTTTATAAAGTTATAGCAGTAGGTGTTGTTATGCATTTTAAGACCTGTCAGTTGTGACTATATTCTCAATATGGCCTCGAGTACCTTTATTTACAATGGTTAGCACATAATAAACGTGAAATTAATATAAATGTTATTAAAATGTTATTTTGTAAGTGTAATCATTCAATGACATTGTTCCAAGAAGATAGCACCTGACATATAATCACAAACAGAATGTTTCTATGCGAGACAAATAAAAGTAAGCGGTGATGCAGATAGCAGCTTGGTGAGAAGATTGTCACTGCTTTATTGTGAATAAATCACAGATATTTACAAAACAGCATTTAGGATTGAATATTTTATTTATTTAGACTAATACACAATGACTGCTATAGTTGAGACAACATTGAGATGATCAAGGCTAAGACAAGAAGAATACCAAGTAATTATCTAAATTGATACACAATTATTTTTATGTAAGTTGTTTTATATGCAAATATTTGCAATAGTGTATTTATACTCGCTGTGATGTTGTTTTAGAAAAGGTACATTGTGGTGGCATTGGTGAAATGTGTGGAATGCAAGTGTAATATATGTGTACTATATATATCAGATCACCCAAGCTTGTGCAAAAACCTCACGTATGTACGCAGACGCATTACAAGTAATTAAACCCCGTGCAACTTTACAGTAGTTTGTCAGCGTTTGCCTTTGACAATGCAACCAGTTGTATTAAAAAGCTGTTCACAATTGCACTTAAGGACAATCTGATTGCTCAACACATTTCCCACCATTCAGGAAAGTAATGGACAACCTTTGCTAAATACATTCTTGGCAAGAGTTGAAGGTATGGATGCAGAAAGTGCCAGAGAATGGACAATGTGGAACTCTGCCCAGATTCTCATGGCCACCATTCTCTTTATAGAGTTACCGTACATAGAAGTATTTTTGTGCCTGTGATGTTGTGCTTGAGTCAGCTTTGTTTTTTTTTCTGTGTACATTTGGATCTTTGCCATTAAAAGTCATGGGTACTTGGCCGTGAGACTCTCCTCTTCAGATGATTGCGTGGTTCGAATGTCCTTTGTATTATATTCCTGTTAACTGGCCTCTGTTGCAATTACCAGTTTTTCTGAAAGAGAAAGCACCGAACATAAAAATATAATGGGAAAGATGTGATTATGGGAGTGACTTAATTCGACTGGGCACATGGAAATTCACACACTGGGGGCAAGTCATTTATCTTAAACTTAAATGTGTGATTCGATGCAGGGTTGAAATCCACTGTTGGCTGCAATGGTGCGTGTGAGGTAGCCTAATAGTTTAGTAGTTATTATCACATTACAGACATTATCAGCTTGGCTCATGAATATTAATGAGGTAATATAATGTTTGCCAAGTAATTCGGATTTGCAAAAGGCAGGCTGTCCAGTGTTGAAGCAACCGGTTTGATAATTCTTGGTCCTAAAGTCATGTGCTTTTATGTGTATTTCTAACAGGAGAATGGCATTCAGCTGTTGTCATTAACAAATGTGTAAAAAAATGTGATAAACATAGAAAATAATGACAAATGTCGGAAGTTTTATGCTTTTACATGCTTTGTATTTGAAGAAAGAGTGTCAGCTCTGTTCCAGACACATGACCTTAAAACTCATATCTTAACCCCAAATCTTAAATAGCTTTGGAAGCTTTTGAATATTTATTCAACATGAGAATAGGCTATTGTTACCTTGAACGAAACAATAATTCCCTTTGAGATTTGGATTAGAAGATTAAGCTGTGCGGTTCGTCATTTTTAGATATTTAGCATCCTCTATGACAACAGTTTCTTTCCAATCTTTTGACATTTTGACCTTTAAATTCCTCAAATTATTTAGTCAATGTCATTCATGTTTCATGCATTCTGGTTCAAAATTCTTTCAATATCTGTGTTTGTGTCTCCAAGTGTGATGTTTTGGTCGATGTGTGAGTTGCTGTGGGAATGAGACTGCGTGGCAGGGATTTGGAGGATTCCACGGTCTCCTGGATACCGAGCGTCCTGGGTGTGCAGAGTGTTAGGCTCCGCCTTCGCCTTGATCGCAGTGACGACAGGGGGAGGGGCCTTTGGCAACTGGTTGACCTGGAGGGAGAGGAAGCGCAGAGTGGGCGGAGCTTGAGAGATAAGACACCTCCTACTTGTTCACAAAGTAAGATCTTTAATTCGCATCTATAGAACAGCTGAATTGACAAGGTGTCGCTTTGAATAATTCTTAAAACTTTGTAGGTGGCTTGTCGACTTCTCTGTTCATATTCTTGTGTACGACCTCTGTTCGTTATTCTATAAAAAGGTCAATAATTTGACATTTTACTAAATTGACCTGAAGATGTCTATGGGCCTTAGCGAAAGCATCTTTTAGGGAAAACTGTATTTATAATATTCAGGATTTTACTATCAAAAATATGAGGCATTTACACAGTTTGACAGCCTTTTAATCATCATATTAAAATGAACATCAGTGATATGAGAGAAGGATAATTGACCACAAAAGGGAAAAATAAAGTATAAGAAATGGACAGAATGAAGATGAGATCCTCAGTTCATTGTACAGGACCCTGGGCGTCTGGATTAGCTCCAACAAGATTAATGGAGATAATGTGTGTCATTTTTTTATTATTGCAGTCCCTAACCTCACGCTCTGAGAGGAAGAGAAATTCTTTATTTTTTATTATATTTCTTGCTTTTTTAGTCTATGGTGATTTGGTGAATGATAATAAAAGTGTAACACGTTACGCGTATTATACATAAACATAATCACATCTTTGTGCTATTTTTCACCTCGCTCTATCACATTGCAGTTTCAGGTTTCCCTTCTGTTGCTATGGCAACTTGCCATGTATGAAGTAAATAACTTCTTGCTGTTGTTTGTGAGGGGTAACACATCAATTTATGCTAGGCGTTGGCTGGAGGACTTCTCGCTTTAAAAAGACATCTTGCTTTCTCCTTTTGTTATTTTGGTGTTTGCTGGTGGATGTCTGTGTGTGAGCATGTGTGCATGTGTGCAATCAGTGAGAATGTTTTAGGAATAATTTGAAGCCGATAGCTAAAGGCTATTCCGGGTATGTGCCTCTGAAACCAGAGTCAAAGATTAATGATCTTTTGGTTCAGCAAAAGCTTCCAGAGGCTGTACACCATTTGTCCAAGTCAAAGCAACATTCCTTTGACATATCAAATTAGACGTTTACCACAATGTGAATTTTTGTGTGATCAGATGTGTGAAAAATCTAGCAGTTTACTGTCAGACTCAGTATTGCGTCAAACCGGAATGTATAGTTATTCAGCCCTTGTGTATTTGACTGTTCATGCAGTTAATGTAAGTAGAAAATTGTTCAGTTTACTTCAAATGATGGTCTAGTCTCACAAGGCCTAGCATTTTTTGCCTGTAAATGTAAGACATTTGTTTTGTAATTTTTTATAATTTTACATAAAAGTGTATCTAACATGCCTCTCGCTTTTGTCCAACTTACACGCACGCATGCACAGACGCACGCACGTGTGAAGTTGTCATTCATCTGCAGTGTTAATGGGTTTGAGATGATTGAGTTGCCACTAAAGATGAATCCATGACTTTAATTAACTTTTGATTTATTGGTTTCTGCATACAGCCATAATTAGAAATTAAATATAGCAATCAGCTGGATGGGTGAATGGCGGCCAGATCTGCGACAGGCTGAATGGACTGTCGAAATGCATTTCACAGAGTTCAGTGTCCACTGTCGCTGTGTGAGGACACCCAGAAAAAAATCTGTCTCTCAGAGGTAGCTCTTTGATAGCCCATGAGACACTGTTGAGATATGTTTAATTTACTGTAATATCAACTATTCAGGTATCAGTTCTGTACAAAATCTCCTTATCGACAGAAATTAGATTAAATGAATGTGGATGGCATAGCCCAGATAGTTTACATTTACATGTATTATTTTAGCACATTTAATCATATATTTATTTATTCCTCCCTTATAAAGAATGTGTTAAAATTTGTATGGAGCTTGAATGCAGACTTTGATATCTGCCAATCTGAGCATAATTTAATGCACGGTTGAGATATAACCAAAGTGAAACTTGAAAAAACATTGAAAATATCTAATTTATTATTTTCCTTTCCTTGGACAGCTGGGATTCTCGTCTTTTTTAGAAGTTTTATATTTTTCCTGGAAGGATTTGGTTTTGCAATTCTGTATGTGTCAGGCTAGCTAGGTTTCTAGCACAGTTTCCATGAGTTTGCTCATTGCCCTATTTGTGGTTTGCATCCTCTTAGTGGTCAGTCAAATGGCTCCCCATAAACCACTGTGTCTCAGCCATGGGGGCGGAAGTTACTTTTGTGAAAGCAGCTAACCCTGTGCCAGCGAAATACTTCTAATGAATCACAGTTCTTATTCATAGACTTATTCTTATTCTTTCTTTCTTTCTTTCTTTTCCCCTGGTATTAAGCATTGGCAAGCAGTGTTGTCATAGCAACTCACAGTAGATTATTGATCAGGCTGATGACCAATTTGATTTTGTGTATGTCTGTAGTAGTTTGGCGGCGCTGGCATTTCTGTGTTCTTTCTTTTTTGTTGCATCAAAGGCATGTGGTTCTTTGTGTAAATGGCGGGTACCTATATTGTTTTTGTTTTCTATTCTCTGTAAAATAGTGAACATTTCTCACGTTATATTTTTACACATACTGGCTTCTTAAAACGCACAGAAAAATTGTTTGTCATTGTGATAATGGATGTTACCATCTTAATTTTAATTGCCCTGCAAATCATAGCGTAATGATGTTGAACTTGAATTTGAGTTCAGGTTCCAGCTCTGTTTGTTGGTGTACATGTGATGACATGCATTTGAGAGGGATTGACATTTGAGAGACAATTGGCTTGACCTCCACTTGACCTGGAAGCAGTTTATCACATGTAAGTATCCATGTGGGAGGTCAGAGACAGCTCTGTTTGAAAGACAGTGTGTGGGGACTTCCAGGTGTGTGTGTATTTGTATATAACCTATTAATTGTAAATAACCTTTTCATATGTTGCTAAAATGTATACATCTTGCTTCTTGAAGTCTTGAATGCCTACATGTTCTTGAGGTTAATCCTTTGTCTGTGTATCAGTGTTATACGCTGCTTAGAGCAAGCGAGAAGATGCATGACTGTGCTGTCTGTACACTCGCCAGCATGCAGCAGTATGAGTGTGTGTGGTACACCCCCCCTCCCATCATTCCCTCGCACACTCAGGGAGTGCTGTGCATTCCCAGCGTTCCTTTGGGGTGGGTGAGTGGGGGGCGGATTTGGGGAAGGACGGATCTTCATTCACTCGGTGGTAGGATCCACGTCAGCAGACAGAGAGTAGTGGATTGGGATTATCCTCTGATCCAACCGTAGCGTATGTAGTTAAATCCATAATCAGGGCAAGGGTGGGGTGGCAGGTGGGTGGGTGTTGGCAGGGGCCTGCGCCCAACTGTGTTTCCAATCAATGGGCAAATGTGTGCATGCGCTTCAGGGTTACATTAACACGTAAAACATTAACATGTTAAAAGTCCGCCGAAAGATAGCACTGTGTGGTTGGTGTGTTAATAGGGGAGGTTAATATTTTTGCTAATTTTTTTTATTTTTACAATATTGTGTATTTACAGTATTGCCTATTGGTTTTCAGGCGCATATTATTTTTGTGTGCGATAAACCGTAATTGTGATATTTACTTGATGACAGTGGTGCTGTCTGTGTAGCTTATTTAAAAGAGTACTGACAGCATCGATCACTTGGAATTATTTTAGTTTATAAAAACTGAAACATGGTAGAAGGCTCATGTGATTTGCAATAATGCATTTTAATTTATTAAAGGAAATGTCAAATTTACACAATAACCCATTGACGACTTCAGATAGATCCTTTTAAGTGCACACACACAGTTCTCTAAGCCTTCATAAATAAATATTTTTTGTTTAATGTTTTTACATGGACGTCCTGGTGTTTAAAGCTGTGGATGTTCTTTTGGAAAATCTTATTTATGTTACACAGTTATTCATTGGGCTGAATGAGGGTTTAAGGGAAGAGGAGAAATAGGTTGCTCTTAATATTTATAAATGTAGATTTTGATCTCTGTGTGTGTTTAGATTATTAGATAAATAAATGTGGAACTTGGTATTTTACCTCCATGGAAAATTACTGTAATTTATAAATGTTCTTTTAAAATACACATTATAAGCAAGTAAATATGCGTGCTTCAGTTTTAAGATCTGTGATCAAATAAATTGATTTTTTATGAGTATTCTTTTTTAATGAGTAAAGCCAGCCCCCTGAGTCAGGAAAGCATCTAGACTACATCATTTAGACTACATTTAGGGATTTAAGGCTCGATTTTCTCAAACACTGATGATAGTTTACTTCTTATTGGTGTCTTTACAATTGTTAAACAATTATTAACATTACTGGCTCTGTATCAAAAAACGAAATCAAGCTGACATTATGTGATAAAACACATGTGTTTATTGATATTAATTGTCTATAGATATTAAATTATTGTGATAAGGTCTCAGTACTACAATAACAAAGGCTGACAGTTATATTAAACCCTTGACCGAAATCCGGCAAATTAAGTTTTACGCATCCCACGGATGAAAGTATTTTTGCAAACACACAGCTAGACTATTTTTATTTCAAAACTGCAGCTATTGAAAATTAAAGCTGTTATTTATTAATTAATCCAATTCGACTGGTTGTACCTTTGTCCTTAATGATGTTTTCATACAAAAAAAATGTAGTTTAAGACAGCTGTTTGCACCATTAATGTAGGCTATATTCCCCAAATTTCAGTCATTTGCTTTTGGCAGCGTTTTGGGAATCTGCACTAAACGCTGGTAGTGTAAATTATTCCGCAGGCTCCGCATCAGCATGACTATTTGGCAAAGGGAGGATGTTAGGAGCCCAGTTGCCATGACGACAGAAAGAGGACGATGTAGCGACTGCGGAGCGCGCGGTGGTGTCGGGAGCGCGCGGTGGAAACTCTCAGGGCTGGCGGGGCTTTCAGAAGCGCAGAATTATTGAGGCCGGTCTGTAAACCGACAGAGGCACGGAAGCGGGCGAGCGCGGACGAGTTTACGCTATTCTTGACATTGCAGACAACGAATCCCCTCCAGCGCCGATTGGTCGGTGAGTGTTCAGGCACTGAACATTTGTTTCGTTTGCCTCTGATTTTGCTGTAAGATTGCGAGAGATAAAAAGACGTCGCAATACAACACTGACTGCTCGTAAACATGAGAACACGCATGAGGAGCGGTGCTCTATTTTTGACCCTCTATTTGCAATGTTGCTGTCAGGCTATTTCTCCACGTTTTGTCGGGTTACTCTGTTTTGTGTCATCAGAATCAGTATAATATGACTTATGTAGCTGTAGAAGACGCATCACGGTGCGTGAGAAATAGATTAATGTAATTGCGCCTGGCCTGGCTGTTGCATGAGACTGAGTGAGCGCGCGCAGGTGTGTGGCAATCATTTGATGTTTAGAAAAGTGCTTAGGAATAGAATGAAAGTTGGGTCTTCCAGAAGGTCCGTAGATAAACCATAATTAAAGAAATAAACTATTTCCTAATATTTTTGAGTAATATATTACCTGGCATGTTGCTTGATTGTCTTTTGTGCAGATTACCCTTTGTGTCTCTACTACTTCTCAATGTTTATCTGTAAATACCTATAGCCTACAGAATTGTGTGCTTGTATCTTTATTATCTCTTTATGTATAACAGAGGTTCTGTCCATTGTCTGCACACTTTTCTGCAGAATACACTGCACACATGGCGTGAGGTTTATTATGCATCTTTCACTGGAAAATAACATTAAATATATATAGCCTTTTCATTATTCTGATGCATCATAATATTTGTTTTAGAAAAACATCTATAATTAGAACATGATAATACAAAATTATCAACAATTATTTTATGTTTAATCCTTTCTGTTGTGCAATTGTTTGTTATTTTTTCCACATTACAAATATTAAATTAACAAAATAAAACAATTCAAATTAAATAATATTTTATTGACATATTTATATAAGGTTCTTACATCTATCTTTGTTCATAATTATTGAAGCTTAATGATTTAATTTAACCATAAAGGCTCAGAGATGATAGAGTTGGAGGGAATACTTTAGAAAAGAGGAATAAGTCAGGAGACTGTCTGTCAGGGGCTGATCTTGAGGCCCGGCACGGCGCCACCGCTGGAGGGGGAGGGGAGAGAGTGAATGAGGGTTGGGGGAGGGGGACTGGATGAGTGAGAGAGAGAGAGAGAGAGTTGTAGAGCGGAGGATAGAGAAGATGCTTTTATGTGGCTCAGTGTCTGCTTCCTCTGCACAGTGCAGGCCACCTTACAGCTTCACTATTAGGCTTTTGTTCTTCAGATCATTCGTACCAGACCAGTTTCGGATTCACAAGTATGTTTGTCCAGGGCTTTCTAAAAAAGGAATGATGGTTAATGTGCATGTGGCTATGTTTAATGCATTTTATTTAAATATCTTTATCTAGACGGTTTACCACAGGTCTTGTCTGGGTCACTGTTAACATAGCACAACAAGTTGCTATGTTCAGGCTATGGTCTTGAGGGTTTTTTTTTTACTTCTAGGGATGTTGTGCTGCTTTCTCCACATTTTAGTGTCAGATTAGTTTGTCTACAGTCTACAGTCTCCACAAATTTGTTTGTTTGTATGTTTTGGTAAGTGGGTGTCAAAGTGTTAGAAGATGTGGTTTTGTGTCTTGTGTTGTGTTACGCAACCTACACGTTCATTCAAATGAAGCCATGTTTTCCACTTAAATGGAAATTTTATTTTATTTTATTTGCAATACAAAGTATTTAAACACAAGACAGGTGGACCAAATACCAAGCATACTCTCCATGACATAATGCACATCTAATACAACAGTCAAGATTCAACAATTTACTTCTAACATTGCAAAAGACCAAGAATGATGAAATATTCACGTGAATACACTGTTAAGCATTTCTTTTGTTGTTTTTGTCTTGTAGGTTTGATGAGTATTCTTCCAGCTGCATCGGTTCAGTCAGGGGGCGGAGAGATGCAATCACCTGGGGCCATTAGCCCCTCCTTCCTCCCGCCCCCAAGTGGAAAAGTTCCAGGCCGCAAAAGGGGTCGCCCACCCCTGAAAAGGCACCCGGAATATCAGAGTCACTACCCAGAATCCCTCCCCCCTATTAAAGTGCCTAAGAAGAGAGGAAGGAAACCTGGTTTTAAGGTCAGCAAATATGATAGTGTTTGCATGTCCATTTATATGTCAGCAATGAGCGTGTATTTGTAGGTCACCAGTCACCACAAAGGACTCCCCACTGTTCATGCTGTGTGCGTTAAGTCGGATAAAAGTTTGTGCCAAATGCACAACTGGAAATGTCATTAAGCGGTGCATACAATCTAGACTGTGGATGTATAACACTGTGTGGCTGTATATGGGCAGGTCCATGCACAGGTCTGATGTTGACTGTGCAGAGAAGGAGGGGATCGAGTGTGTTGCACTTTGACTGATGTTTCTGCATTCTGCTGCTTTTCAGTTATTTTTAGCATGTGTGCCTGAGCACAAGCCTCATAATGTTGCTCATGCTGATTTAAAGAGTAACATGCTCTTTATGAGTATGTTAGTGGATTAGCAGGAGACCGACCAAAAATACATCCTTACTATCTAAATCTAATAGTTAGAGCTTTTCTAAGAGTTTTAATAACTGTAAGAGGCAGTTCTCTATCGTATAATACAGTGGGGTCCAAAAAAGTCTCATTTTAAAGTCTCGTTTTGGATATAGAGGAAAAATTGTGCTGTGGACCATGCTAATGTAATAGTGTTTAATGTTTTATATTCTTATGATAATATATTTTGTGATTTATATTTGTAAAATTATATTTGTTAGATTAAATTTATTAAATGTAAAAAAAGATTTAAAGCATTTTCTCTACTGTTTTTCTACTGTTTATTACCCTAATTATCAAAACATATTAAAGGGACAGTTCATGCAAAAAAAACATTCTGTCATCATTTACTCTGCACTGTAAAGAAAATCCCGTAAAAAAAAGAAATTTTCTGGCAGCTGGAACACCAGAAATATTGCGTATTATAGTTTTCCCCGTTAAATTACACACGGTTATTGATCGTATTGAAAAAATACATGAAAAATCTGTTAACAAAAAAGTTACATTTTATAAAATTAAATTTTTATGGACATTATACGTGAAAAGTTATGTTTTTTTAATAGTGTGCTTGTAACCAAAGAGTTTTTGGCCATAATTGACTACCATAGTAGGAAAATTTACAATGGTGGGCAAAAGCACCCCAGAACTGTTTGCTTTCCCACATCTTTCAATATATCTTCTTTTGTTTTAAAGAGAAACAAATACATTTATTAAGCAATTTTCCTACTATGCTAATTAAAGGTGACCAAGAACTGTTTGGTTACAAGCATTCTTCCAAATATCTTTCTCTGTGTTCATCAGAACAAAGAAATGTTTACAGATTTAGTTGAACTGTTCCTTTAAACATTTTATTACATGTTTACAAAAATGTTTACAATATATCTTTTAATTACAGCTAAAGTCACGCCTGATGACACCTCTGGCCATCTCACCTCCCAGCAGCACACCTGAGCCAGACATGAGCTCAATCCCACAGGACGCTGCCACAGTCCCCCACTCAGCCACCTCACAGGTCCTCACAGGTAACACCCGAATACGTTCTGTTTCACTCCGTGCATTCTGAAACATTATCATGCGGAACCCAGAAACTATAGCAAGGACAATAAAATGTGGGAGATGGAGGAATGACTATCCTCTAAGGAGTTGCATTATGTCTCAATGGCATCTCATTCTCTTTTTTATTGTCAAGTAGGGGCTGTATTTCTACCCATATATCTGAATTATGGTAACTGTTATTATAAGATGATAAGATGGACGGTGTTTCACAGGGGGTGAGAGAGGACCACTATCTCTTTTTTTTATAACAACCACACTAGATATCAGTAATTGAAAACAACAATACCCAGAGGAAACTCTTATTTCTCAAGGGATGCTCGTTGATAACTCAGGAGACTTAAAAGGCCTGCCAGTTACATGTACAGAAATCAGAAGTGTTTTTATTTATAACATTTTAAGGAGAAGTAAAAACACAATTGTTCACAAACGGTAAGAATACAGAGTTTCAGATGCATACTGAAGATTTAATTTTACACAGCCTACACGCACAATCATCATATTTGAGGTCAGGACCCTGTCGTCTGTGTGAGCTATCCCCCGACTGGCAATAACATCCATCACCAGAAGGAGAGAGAAGAGTAGTTACATCTCTTATTTTAAAGGTTAATAGGTGTAAAAGTCTCGAGGGACATTATTGAAGACCTGACTTATCTAGCGGTGGAGACATTATCTTCTAATTTGTCTCCGTACTACTGGAGAAATCAAATCTGTCCTCCTCTTAGCCCTTCGCTGGGAAAAATCTTATTTAAACAAAATATGAATTTCAGATTGAAGTCACATCCATTTAACTGAATACATTTACAGCGTGATCTAATCAATAGTTTATGTTCTGCTGTGCAAATTTAGCGGAGACTAAATGTATTTCCATTCCTCTTGAGGCACCTGTCTGGTTCTCTGTGCTATTCCACATTAAACATGAGAAGATGTGAAGGTATGGCCGAAGTCGCCTTTAGTTCTGTAAGCTTAATCCCTTTGCTGTAGGGAGCAGTTATTGAACAAGAGCCTTTTGTCTGCCGACCAAGTTTCTGAACTTTTAAATCTTGTGTAGTGGAAAAGTCACGCTCACACTTCTATATTTTATAAGAAGGTATTACAGGGGAATTCCACCTTTATTTTAAGACCATGCTCATTTTATCAAGCTTCACCGGTTCACCCTAATGCTTCATAATGTATAAAAGCAGCATTTCTTTCTTCCAAAATACAAAAAAGATGTGCTAATGCAGTATCACTGTGTATTAAAGGGACAGTTCACCCCAAAATAAAAATTCTGTCATCATTTGCTCACCTTTAGGCTAATCCAAATCTGTATAAATGTCTTTGTTCTGATGAACACAGAGAAATATATTTGGAAGAATGCTTATAACTAAACAATTCTTGGACCCCAATGACTAGGCTACCATAGTAGATTTTTTTTCCCCCCACTATGGTAGTCAATGGGGTCCAATAACTGTTTGGTTACAAGCATTTGTCCACATATCTTTCTCTTTGTTTGACCAAACAAATAAATTTATACCAATTTGGTACAACTAGAGAGTGAGTAAATATCAGAATTTTCATTTTTGGGTGAACTATCCCTTTAACTGGATATTTTCCAAATATAAGTTAAATAAAAGCCAACCCCTCAGGCAGTGACACACACACTCTTGTGTTACAAGGCGTGTATAATTTGTAGGGGATATGTGTTTTGGGGGTCGCAAAGGGAGTTGTTTCTTCTGCTGGTGGGGGTCATGACCTTAGTGACCCGGGGTCATTATTAGCTCCTCTGCTGTGTTACGAATGATGTGTATGTGTGAGTGCACATATATCTTATATTGCCTCTCCTGGGTGTGTTGAATTTTCGCCCGTCTGCAAACATACATGTCTGGCATCTTGCTATGAATGATCTATTTTTAAGCTCACTGTGTCTTATCACCTATTTGTGGAAGCAGTTCTCCCCGCCCCCCGTTCATTGTAGACTCGATCCAGTTACACACTCTCGCACAGACACACACAGCATGCACATGCTGCTGCCGTCTATTGTTTTGCCCATGGGCGGCATGGTGAGTGTGTGTGACTCCTGGTCATAGCGCTTCTGTGTGACAGACGACGAAGGAAATCCCCCAGCATGGCGATCTGTCAGATTAAAGCATCCGCATGCCGCAGACGAGCGAGTCAAGTCAGTGGGGACAGATTGTGTGGGAGGAGGGGGGGGTGTGTGTGATTGGTGGATTCTTACTCTTCTCTGTGGCTCTTTCTTCTTATATTCCTGTGGCAATGCATGGGAAACCTAAACGGTGCTTATAAAATTAGTTTTGTATTTATTAGAAATTGAAATATATAAATTGATTATAAGGTTTATCGGATTATTTAATTCAGACTGATCTCATGGGAATATGCAACAGCAGGACTGCAGTTCATAAATTTTGAGCAGAGACCAATTTCCTGAGAGTTAAAATGTGACCTGCTGTTGCCGATTTCCCGCAAGATTGTGTTGATTTTATCGCAGGCGCAAGCGTTTTAAATGCACAGCACACGGCATTATGGATGCTTCAGAAATCTGAAACTGCCAATAGAGCTTTTTCCTTTTCTTGCACTCTTTCACTTTCAAGCGAGTCTTTCATTGCTTGTCTCTTGACTCCCATGAAATGGGTGTGGATCTGTTGGAGTATTTCTTAGAAATGAAATGCAATTCCCCCTTCATGACCTCCAGAAACGATCTATAAATGTGGCATCAAATATTTGAAGATTCCTTCACAAATATTTAAGTGACGGATTTAAAGGTGAAACCACAAGGCATTTCGAGTGTCAATATGGAAGCTGTGCATTGCGTCTCAATGTACCGTGTGTGTGTACAATTCAATGCAGACAATGTGGATAGTTTTTATATATCAGAGATTCATGTTAATGTACATGTCATAAGTGAAACACAGTAGGCTTTGTAGAAACTGAAGAAAATGCTTCTTTTTAGCATATTTTGATTGAAGATGTGAACTGGAAAATTGACAAATTTGTGAGTTTGCTTTAATAACAGCATGCACTTGAGCTGTCATGGACAAGTGCACAAGTGATTATCCATGTTATCCCAGCATGATTTGACAGTGTTCCAGAAAGCATCTAGTGTGCTTTAATTTAAGCAAAGAAATGATAGAAATAAAATAAATTAATGAGCATTTTTATGCCAGTTTGCATGGTTGGCTAAGGCTTACATTTGATTATTGACTTTGCACAATCATAAATATTTGTTTTTTTTATATTCATTTAATTGATTCTAATTAATATATTAAAATTAAATTACACTATTATATTCATAGACTCATTTTGCATATCGGGGACTAAAGATGAAAAAAACTAAACAAAAAGGATACATTGTTCATAGATACACAAAAATCTAAAACACTTTTTCTCTCTTTCCCCATTTTCCCAGTCTGTATCTATGTGAATAAGCAGGTCAACACAGGCCCTAACCTGGACCGGCAGAAGGTTATGCAGCTTCCGGATCACCTGGGTCCAGACAGGCCTTCTGTGGTGCTCCAGCAGGCTGTGCAGGGATGCATTGACAGCGCGTTCCAGCAGAAAGCTGTCTTCACCTTGCTCACTGAGGGCTACGGGGGAGAGAAGATCTCAGGTATTTTCAGACACAAACACAATGTCCACATACACATTTGGGTTTATGTGTTTTATAGGGACTTTTCCATAGACATAATGATTTTAATACTGTACATACTGTAGATGCTATCACCTAACCCTACCGCAAACCAAACCCTCACCAAAACCTTTCTGCATTTTTACAGTGTAAAATTAACATTATTTAGTTTGATTTATGTTTTTACCCTCATGGGCACCACTGCATTTTCTAAAATGAATGGAGTGTTCTGTGTATCGCTGCTGCTGTCCTTTTGAAACCTTGTATGTCCAAATTTGCTGTTTTTCAGGGAATGGGAAAAACTTTTTTCACAGAACTTTTTCAATGATTGAATACTGTCAAGCACTTTTCATACTTTTTATTGGATAGGTAAATGCAAAACCTAACAAACATAAAGAGTGATTTATGGCAAAAAATAAAAATCAAGAAATATGGAGATACAAGGTTTCAGAAGGACAGCAACGATATGCTCTTTTTATTACAGTGTTTGTATTACTATATTTACATTGTACTTTTTAATATTACGTATAAGGTATATGCTTTTTGGCAATAATTACTTGTGTAAATTTATTATGAAGCTGCTTTTAATAATGCATTTTTACTGTAATAGTAATTCATGACAGTAACACTTGACCAACAACTTTGTCAATTGAAAATGTGTTTTCATTATTTATGTGTATATTGAGAAGTTAGGTTCAACAGAATACCACTATAGACAAAATCTTATTTGCTATTAATAATTTTTTACAATGTTTGACATCAATATTTTAGGTCTCATTATCGACATCTATGAAAGTGATAGTTCACCCAAAAATTTAAATTCTGTCATGAATTACCCACTCTCTAGTTGTTCCAAATCTGTATAAATATCTTTGTTTGGTTGAGCACAGAGAAAGATAAGTGGAAGAATGCTTGTAACCAAACAGTTCTTTAACCCCATTGACTACCATAGTTGGAAAAAATACAGTGGTAGTCAAAAGTGCCCCAGAACTGTTTGTTGTCCTACATTCTTCAAAATATCTTCTTTTGTCTTCAACAGAACAAAAAACAGTAATTTTTCCTACTATGGTAGTCCGTGGGGTCCAAGAACTGTTTGGTTACAAGCATTCTTCAAAATATCTTTCTCTGTATTCATCAGAACAAAGAAATTTATACAGATTTGGAACAACTCGAGGTGAGTAAATGATGACTGAATTAAATTTTTGGGTGAACTGTTACTTTAAAACACCCATATCATTTGCACCAATCACAGTAATGAGTTCACATTTATTAGAATAAACATCTCATCTCATATTTGAGCTGAGTCCAACGTGTACATAAAATATATAACACTATAGCAACAATAAAAACAATAAAACCACCAATATATAGATTCAATTAATTTTATATTGTTTTTTATTAAATGTATATTTATATATTTTATATTCATACTTTATTGTATATTAATTGTATTAAATTAAACCTATTCAACAGTTAATGATTCTTTGTGGAGGTCTACCGCATGTTACGTTTATGCTACATAACATTTATGTTGTCGCCGCTGAAACTTAAGCTCAAACATTCTTTCTTTTCTCATCAGCCACATTTGATGGTAAGCAGCATCTGTTGAGCTTGCCAGTGGTCAACAGTGTCGGCTACGTTCTGCGCTTCCTCAAGAAGCTGTGTCGAAGCCTGCTGTGTGAGAACCTCTTCAGTGACCAGCCCATCGCCCCTTCATCATCTCCTTCCTCATCTTCCTCATTCCACACTGAGAAACACTCAGACGGACAGCCCAAGTCAAGTGCGTACTCCTCCATTTTAAACAGTAGTCTTCTACTCTACTCCAAACCTGCAATGGTCACCGTAGAGTTTTTTGCTTGATTTTTATATTTGGTTCCACGATGATCGGGTCCCTGCTGCTGTCCAATTTGCCCTTCGGAAAATGCAGAGGAGGCCTTTAGTGCTAGTTGAGCTGTTTAAGTGCCAGTGAAGGGTTGAGTGCTTTTGTGAGTGGTTTGAGTGTCCCCCCCTCTCTCTCTCTCTCTCTCTCTCTCTCACCCCCTGAATGTGGTTTGGGTGCTCTAGAGATTAGAGCATTAACATCAGTATGACACAATATTGTGCTGCTCGGCTACACAGGCAAAGCTTCTGCCGTGATTTAATCCCATGTCAATGGTTAACGTGGTTATAGGAGGACAACCCACTTCAGAGGGTGCCTTCATTTCTCATGGACACTGTGTTTATATATGCATGTAATTTGGTTTAGACCGTGCAGGCCAATCAGCACTCAAGAAACCAATGAGTAACCTGAGCCAAATTAGGCCCTTAAATGCATTATTTTCACTAAATTGCTGTTCTTTTTGTGCAACAGACTTGATGATGGATGATTACCATGGCGATTCAATGGACCCCAAGCGCTATTCTGTTGACCCCAGTGACTCTGCCTTTGGAGCAATGTCCTCGCCGTACACGGCCACCAAATCTGCATACGGTTTCCGTTCTGGCCCCACCTACTCCGGAGGCGTGTGCAGACAGGCGGCCAGTCCCAGCACATTCCAGGAAGGAAACAGAAGTGGTAAGAAAGGAAACTGCCACTTTAAAAGATATAGCAATATACTCTTTCAAAAAAAAGATGCTACAAAAGATTCTTAACAGCGATGCCATTGAAGAGACATTTTTGGTTCCCCAAGGATTTACTTATTACAAACCTATTTCGAAAATGTTGGTAACCAAACAATGGCGGTACCCATTCAATGCAACCATTGTTCGGTTACCAACATTCTTCACAATGTCTTTTGTGTTCTGCACAAGAAAGAAATGGTTGAAATGATAATAGGGTAAGTAAATCATGACAGAAATTTCATTTTGGGTAAACTATTCCTTTAATTTACTTATTTACTATAAGAAAGTTGGTGACCGAACAGCACTGGCTCCCATTCACTTGCATTGGTTTTGTGTCCATACAATAGAAGTCAATGGGGGCCAGTGCTGTTCAGTTACCAACTTTCTTCAAAATATCTTCTTTTGTGCTCTGCAAAAGAAATAAAGTTATAAAGGTTTGAAATGACAAGACGGTGAGTAAATTATGACGGAATTGTCTTTTTTGGGTGAACTATTACTGTAAGAACCTTTAAGTAAATGGTAAAAAGATTGTAGTAAATAAGAAAATGAAGTAAATTAAAGGTATAGTTTACCCAAAATGAAATTTCTGTCATAATGATGATCAGATTCTATCAGAAAATTATGACAGAACTATCCCTTTAAGAACCATTGAATTCTTACTTTTTGCAATCTAAAGAACTATTATTCAAATGTTACATTGTTACTCAGAATTTTAAAAGAGAGAAGCACAACAATGAATTCTAAATTCAGATGTTTTAACTGATGACTAACCTTTTTGTATTTTTCTTCCACGTTTATTTCTGTTTTATTCCCTATACAAATAAAAAAGGCATTCCCAGAATTAACCCAAACTATATCCTACCTCTCAACTCGATATCTCTCTACCCAGCCTACAGTCCATCTTCAGAGGGAGGGGAGGCAAAGCCCCCACCCAGTAAGGATCCCTCCAGGTGGAGCGTGGATGAGGTGGTGTGGTTTATTAAAGACGCAGACCCCCAAGCGCTGGGCCCACACGTGGATCTCTTCAGAAAACATGTGAGTTTTATTGGCACATTCATTTACAAATTCAAACAAACAAGTACCATGTGTCGAACACGCTATCATATAATAAACAGGGAGCATTTTACCCATGCAGGGTTTTATGATATTGCATTTCAAAGCAGTTACAATGTTTGCCTTTAGCGTACATGTACAGTTGCTTTATATCTTGAATATGTTGAGGGTAAAACATTGTCTCCAGTGTTCTAATGCAGGCATTGTGTGATTATTTCTCCAGGAGATCGATGGAGATGCTCTTCTTCTCCTAAAGAGCGATATGATCATGAAGTACCTTGGACTTAAACTGGGCCCTGCTCTCAAGCTCTGCTACCACATCGACAAGCTAAAACAGAACAAGTTCTGATCTGCTTCTGCAACACCATTTACCCTACACACACACAAACAGATGCACTCACAGTATTTATTCTTATGACACACCTCCATCCCAGTCCCCATTCTCTGGTCAATCTAGCTAAAATGTCATTAAATGTCACTTATGTTGTTATTATTTTAGGACCGACCAGAGCGTTTCCTTGTGCTAATATCATGCATACAAGCATTTCGTTTGCACTTGACATTGCTCTTAACACAAGTCGTCTCAGCTGCATTCTGGGATTCAAGGGATTTCTCCACAAGCGAGCGACCAGATGAAACTAAAGTGATAATGCTCACAAATCGTTATTAAAATGGATAACAGACAGGCTCAGACTCTGTGCACAGAGCCATTGACTCTGTCTAAAACCTTGTGAAATTCGGACACCTGCTGGTGAACATGAGGCATCGCAACTCCATTAAACAACAAGGAATCGTTCTGCGTTTGTTTACACAGATCTTCTTCAAAGGCTGAAGACTTGAAAGATCAGTTCTAAGCATTGTACAGTAATTTCGTTTGACTGAACAGATACGCACACCATCTTGTCAGGGTACCTCATGAACTTTGCAACCAGCAAATCACAGGCACAAGTAAAATGGACCAGACTACATCAAAGCCTTGGAATGCCTTCCTGGCAACCAAAGTCTGAACTAAACCGGATACACTACAAGGCAGTTACTTCTGACAGTAATACACAACAGGTGCTGTTTCCCAACCAGCAGGTGAAACAACTATAAACCGCAGTACTGAAGCAATGGTTTGTTTTGCAAAGTGGACCAAACACAAGAAGAACATCACGGAGAACTTTTGCATATGTCCATCTCATAGAGGCTTCATTTTAAAGAGCTGCTCTTATACCACACAAAATGTCAGCTTGTGGTTTGCTTACAAAATCCGTAGGCAGGTTTTTTTAAGTTGTGTAAATTTTAGATAAACATTTTTCACTGTGCATATTACATGTGGTTTGAATCGACTGCCTTTCATAAACTTACAATGTTTATTTGAACACACCGAGGTACTTTGGAGGTTTTTCTCCGATGTTGTTATTTTGACAGCTGTATTTCAATGTTTTAAAAAATCACTGCAACTTGCTACAAATGTGCGAAAGAATCTTTTTTTCAGAGGCATTTCATAAATTATTCTGTTCATATTCTTTTTTTTTTAAACAGAATTCAGAATGACTGTTTTCCAGACAGACAAACATATTAAGTCTGATCTGATGATGTCATTTATCTCCCAAAGTGGATTACACCCAAGTGTACAATTTTCTGTATTCGCAATCACATGTAAATATTATAATTTATGTAGTAGTCACAGATACAATTTCATATGTTAAAGAGCAAAGCAAAACAGTTTAGATCCATTTAACATTGACGTGTAATCCGCTCCCAGCAGGCTTTGCTGTGCTTGACTTCATTGTTGTACATTTTGCCTTTAAAGCAACGGTAATGCAAATTTGTGCATCTGTAGAAAATTATTGTCTATAATTCTGCACAGGGAGGCTGTCTGAATGGTCTGTTCCTGTTCTTTTAATAGTTTTTTTATGTAGCTTTCATCGGGAAGTTCCCTGTGTAATAGATCTTTGAAATTAAAAACGTGTACGTGAAGAATCAGTGAAATTTGGGGCAGAACGTAATAAAAGGAATTAATCAGTGAGCTCTTAAATCCAGTGGCACTTTAAGAAGTCAGGGTTCCCTGGAATTTTAAAGAAGGTATTCATTTTTCCTTGTATCATTTGTATCGGACAATAGTGTTCAACTGGCCCTGACAGAGGTGTAAGTTCAAGAAGTATAATAAAGAGGTTTTAGAGCTTCAGTCATTAAGTAAATTTGTCTTTAGACATTTTTTTTGTGGAGAGATGAATAGTGATGAATATCCAAGTCTAACCATAAAAGTCATGTATTAGCTTTAAAAGCAGACCGATTTTACTCATACAGTACAGTACTGTGCTTGCACGGTGCATATATATTTTTCATTTTATAAGCCCTTAAAACCTTTTAAACGTGTTTGCGAGCACTCCTTTCTATGTCTTCACTTTATTAAATCCTACTTCAAGTAGGAAACCTTGACACTTTCATAATACTCTTTAATACATTTCTGGACAGTTTGTAGTTTATGACCTCATGCAGATATTCTGCTGACATTGGCTGACTCAGATGTTCCTGGCTACAAGAGAGGTTTTTAATATACTCTTTTGTTCAGATGTTTTTTTTTGTCAGGTTTGTGTACTTGCCTCCACGCCATGTCATTCCATGTCATTTTTGATATAATGGAAAATGTAAGTGTACATTTATGAATGCTGCTCTTGATGATAGTCCCATGTGCGGTTGTTTAAAGAGACATTTGTAAACTCAAGTTTTTAATGAACGTGTGTATAGAGGGACTGCAACACGGACCATTCATGTTGGTGCTATAATATGACTGTGTATTTAAAAAATAATGATTTTATGCATACAGTTTGCTTTCTTCGGTTTGGCTTCAGTGATGTGAACCCTTGTGACTGAAGACAGACTCTGCATTGCATGTCTGTCTGTGAGGTAAAATAGAGCATTATGAAAGAGTCAGAATAAAGCATAATGGACACTACTGTATTTGTAGTTTTGTAAATGGCTTTACTGTATATAAAAGTTAGTTTTGACCTTGAATCTGATTGAACGAGAGGTGTTGTAAGAGTGCTGATATACAACCAGAGCAACCCTGGGATGTTTTATTGTTTTGTATCGCTCCACCACACAATATCTGTTGTAATGCCTTTCATTTTAATGATTTTATTCTGCTATCCTGATCCTCCAGTACATTTTTTAGAAATTTTCCAAGCCATCATCCATTTTAAGTTTTAACTTGAACTTTTACAATTATTAATGAAGGCTTGAACCATATTTGAGGTGATCGTGAATCTGTGGCATAAGAAAGTAGCTCTACAGACAATCATTTTTTTGGATACTCGCTGCTTTTTCCATATTTACATACTTTTCAGTTGTCCAGCATGTTGTTAAACTCCATGATAACGCACTTTAACCCTGTGATAGCCAGAATCCACATTCAAATGTTGCAGGATGTACTGTATAATATCCAAGTCTTCACATATTCTTTGCTGAGAGAATATACAGAATATTCAAATGCCTTTTATCTGTCATTATTTTACATAGCATTTACATGATGGGGTTATTTCCCTATAATTCAAATTAATTTGATGACATGGTCACAGATTTCAATATTATTGTCACCTTTGCTGCTACTTTTTTGTTTCTGTTTATTGTCAAAATGATCATAACGCAATCTACTAGGTAAGTGGGTAAACGGAAAATATTTGTGATAAAAATGTACTGAAAAAGGGTACTTCAGGGTTTTAAAAATCGGAATCCTACCCAATTTCATTTTTCCTGCATAGTAGTTTTGCTTCAAGAACATGTTTTAATGTATTGACTGTCATCTGCGTCTAGGTGGCACTGTTGTATCTTAAATGTGCCAAATGTTAAAACTCTCTAATTTCACTCTTAGCTTTACTGTTTAGATTTGCTTAATAGGACTAGTTGTTATACTCCCATTATTTCAGCACAGTTGAATTGCCCAATAGGACATTTCCCACGCCTTATGCAGGGGGGAAGCAGTCAAGAATATGAGGAAAGGAGGTCTGAGGTTTCACTGGTTTGTCGGGCATCCTCTGTGTTTGGTAGATAAATGATTATAGAAATACATAGCATATTTACCTTTCCTTGCCATTATCAGAGACACATCTCATGAGTTGTATGTCCCAATTTCATCACAAAAGGCATCTTTCAACATAGTGAAAGATGCCTTTTGGTGAGGTGCTGCTGATAATGCCCTTTGTATGGTTCCCATCAAAGCGACACATCGTCAGTTGTGCATCTCAGCCTCATTGGGTGTTTCGGCCCTTTATCACAAGACACCCTCAGCCAAGGGAGGCCCACAGCAGGTTGATCAGGGTGTTTGTCGCATTGTTACAAATATAGCGTCCACAAAACACCCCTTATATGTCTGATAAACCATAATAATGACCGCTGCAGTATACTAAATACTAGCAATCTAAGAAATCACATTTTGTGCTATGATTTTACAAATAAATAACCATTTATTGTACCATAGAACTATTTACATTTTTTCTAATTGCATTACTTGTAATTATTTTTGTTCTTTTTTATCATTTTATTTTTAGGCTTAATAAAATAAAGAAACAAAGAGCCCACAGACAAAGATTCCAAAAGACATTACGAAAACAAGACAGTTCTTTCACTTAACTCTTTTTGAAACGGAATTGTCCTTAGAATAAAGATGCACTGAAATGATTGAGTATTGTACAGAAGGGTAGGCACACAAAAGCTTCTCAAGGCTCAAGGAGCTCCTTGAAGAGAAAATGCAACAGTAAAGCATCACACAATGAAAGGGCATTGCCATATAAAGGACATGTGCCTCCAGTTTCTGAATCGAAAAACAAGTATAGGGCATCATTTATAAAACGTGCTTAGCACAGATTTTAGAGTGTAGCCTACATACGCAAAAATTCACGGCAACGTTCATATTTATAAAAACACTCTTTGACGTGGAAAAGTGCTTAGCCACTTAAGGGTTGAGCAGACAAACAGACTTTTGCTTAATTGTCCGAGTGCGGGACGTTTTTGGAAATATAAGGCATTCCTGCAGCTTGTAAAGGATTTGGAAGTGCTAAAGTTCTCTTTTATATGTCAACAACATTAATTAGACATCATTTACAAGAGATTCTGAAACTGTTCCAACAACCTAAAAACAGCACAACTAAAAGCTAATGGTGCTAGGGGGCGCTCATACATTCATTTTTTTTTTTGGACAATCTCCACTGTTCAGCTGCACAATTTTTTTTAAATATCTAACAAATATGATCTTCCTGGGACTAAGTATATTTCTGTGAAGGTGCTTTGATACAATACACACTGTGAAATGTGAATGGACTACAAAAAATAAAATTTAACTGAATTGGTGTAGGAAATAGTATACTATCAAAACTATATAACATAATATATAATTTAAATTTGTTGTTGAAAATGAAAGTTTAAATTGAGCAGTGTCAGGTGTAGTCATCAGGTCATGTGATCAGTCACAGCTCTGTAAGGCTAAGAATGATCAGGAGATGAGGAAAATATGTCTACAGCAGTGGTTTCTTAAGAAGAGGTAAAGTGCTGTAATGGCTTTATCTGTCCACTCTGATGAGTTCATCTCAGCGATAGCAGAATTTCAAGAGAATGAGTGAAAACATGCCTCACACCCTTAGCTTATCTCTGTAGGACTGAAAGACTTTCAGAAATCTTACTTTGGCACAAATAGATCACTTAAAGGCATCAAAGGAATAGCTCACCCATAAACGACGCTTTACTGAAGCTTGGATGTAGAGCATAGTATTAGCAATGCCAAACTCATGGGTCCCATTCTCAAGGAATACTTAAAACTTATGCATGAATTCACAGCAAGTCACTTTGGAGAAAAGCATTTACCAAATGCATTAAAGTAGCCTAAATAACAAAAAATCGAAAGCAAAAGTGGAATTTTCTGTGTCATTACATGAGTCCTAAAAGGATGAAAGGCATTCTAAAAGCAACATACAATTTGCCCATATGTGTGATGCTCCAAACAGACTGATTTTTTGTTTTTGTTGTTGTCTGTAATTTTTCAGTCATATCTCACTTTCACTCTGCAGCTCTCACATCAAATATGGCGCCTGTGGCACATGCTGGATGTCGGTAACGTCAAATGTCATAACCTAACATAACATAAGTGTCAAAAATATGTGCCATTTTTTATAGCTGCAACGGAAGGTGAAGATTGTCGGTGAAAAATGGCTTAAAGTACCCTCTATTCTTCATACTGTACAAAGCCACTGCATGGCCTCTATAGTCTTCACTGCACGAATTGCACAAAAGACTACTACAGATTTAAAAAAAATGCTTGACATTTTATAGGAAGAAAACCTTTGTGAAGATTCTTTTGAATTCTTCTTTATCGTTCCACAAAAAACAGCATGGGAGTTTAGAGTGACATAAAAAGTGAGTAAATAATGACAGAATGTTCATTTTTGGGGGGGGGGTGAGCTATTCCTTCAACACATCTGTTTGTCTCTGCGTGACTACCATAATGAGCTCTCATCTGCCTTAGTGCTACGGTTCAATCTCCTTCTACACCATTAGCTTGGAGTTCAAGTAGAATGCTTCTGGAGATGTTTTCAACAATAGCGTATCAGAAATGAGGAAGTAGCTTATTAGACTTGACAAACGGAGAGTCAAATGTGTCATGGCCTGGGTTTCCTCTAGATCTAGCTTGTCTGAGTAATCATTTTATTAGTTTGTAAGACTTTTGCATTATGGAATAAAAAAAAAAATACATTATTTTTATTGGGTTTTTCGTTATCTTTATTGTGTTTGTTTTACATTCCTTTAAAAGTGAGAGACAACCTTTATCTTCTGTGGAACACAAAAGAAGATATTTATGAAATGTCTCAATGGTTTTGTGTTGATACAATTGGAGTTAATGGCCAGTGTTGTTTCAACGTTCTTCAAAAAATACTGTTCTGCAGAATTAATAAAATTAAATAAAAGTTAAAATTAAATTAAATAAAAAATATAAAAAATAGATATTATGAAATGTATTTATATAAATATAAATTAAATTAAATTAAATTAAAAATAAAATAAAATCCAGATGAGCCCCAAATTACGCTATTTTCCAACTAAGAGGAGTCACATATTAACTAAATTATAAAAACATAAAAATAAGCTAAAGTAGTGAACATGTTTATGGTAATAAGTTCAGTTACATAGATTTGTATTAATGTACTTACATACTAACATCTTGTGCTTTCTGCACATTTGTTTGTAAAAAAAGTGCTGCTCCATTAATTCATTTTCACTCGTTTATTAATATGGTCCTTCATGATATATCTCTTCCAATGGTTGCAGGTACAGATGCATGTTTTTTTTACGAAAGCCTGGTGTTTGTTTTGTTCATTATATGCACCAACGACCAAAAGACAGAAACATAACTAAATCGAGACATGATTACAAAAAAGCTGACAGGCGAAGCAAAGCGTAAAGAGGCCGATTGGAGGAAAGGAACTTGTGTGAGTGTGTTCCTTCAGATTTGGCATAAAGCTGCGCTGTCTGTCGTGCAGTGCAGTGGTGAAATGATGATGCTAGCAGGGTTTGACTGGCAGACTGTCAGTCTAACAGTTTGCATCTCGAACATTAACATTACATTACAGCTGCTCCCACACGTTCACGTCTCATCTATTTGAGAAAAACAGCAAATCTTCTCACCAATGATACACAGGGTGAGAAATCAAAAACTGGGCTCTGCAGTAAGAATTTCATTGAATCACCTTGATAAAGTACAATGAAATGTAGATCAATGGTCTTTAACCATTACATGGCGTAAATCAGGCCATACATCTATAAGGCATTGATGGTCTATTGTTATTGTAATTTATAGTGCCCTGCCCTTTAGCAGTACAATTGACATTTAGATTTTTAACCATGATGTAAATCAGAAGTCTATGGATTTATGACTGCTTTGTCCCTCTACATCAATGTAAAACTATATACATGTTTGTATTAATGCACTGTAAAAAATGTAACCAATAACTCATTGCAACATGAACTGTATAGGTTTATACATTTAAACTTGTTTTTATATATTAAAGCAACTTGTAACTAGCCAAAATTATAAAATAGTTAGTTGAAATGACTTCATAATTTAGTTATCCTTGAATAAATGAAGGCAATAAAGAATAAAGAAAGTGTGATGACATCACAATTGTGGTATTTTAAAGCGGCCATTCCCTGTGTTTAATGCCAAGCGTGATATTGTCTTTTACAGAATTCGCTTTTCAAGGACTACAGAGAATGTCTAGAATCGGACTACAGCCCTTTACTTCCCGGGTAAATGATGTCACTATTCCGAGTTTTTGAAAAACCTCCACCCAAAGGAATACGCCAAATAAGGGGCGAGGCCTTCCTTAGACAAGAGAAAGAGCCACTGGAGTAGTGTTTGGTTATCAGAGATTGTAAACATTTGACTGAGCTGCGCAATTCATTACTTTCACTTTCATCACAGTCCTACAGCTGGTGATAAGTATTCAGCTACACACATTCTAAGATAACCACGGTCAAATAACAGCTTCCATGACTTCAACATCGGCTTTGAAAGCTGTTCTGTGAAATACACTGATATTGTGTGAGTGTGTGGACTTGGTTTTTATAAGTTAGTGGGGACCTAAACCTGAATGCACACCAACTCATGGGGACCCGTGTCACTGTGGGGACCAAAATTGAGTTATACATTTTACAGAACGATAATTTTTGAAAATCTAAAAATGCTAAAAGTTTTCTATGATCTTTAGGTTTAGGGGTTGGGTTAGGGGATAAAATATACAGTTTGTACATTATACAACTCATTACATCTATGGACTGTACCCACGGAGATAATAAAACATACATGTGTACATACAAACGTGTGTGTTTCCTCACGCATACCTCTAAAACACTTCAATGAAACGTCCTTTGAAGTCCTGCTTGCAGGACCAGGATGTCTCCTGGTCAATCTGCTTGTTTTATTATCCAATTAAGGTCCAAAATAAAAAGGCAAAACTAAAGCTTCTGTTATTAGTGTTAATTCATATAACCGGTCTGACCCAAACGGTCTGGTGTCATTTCCCTCGCCATACTAGGAAGAAAATTGCAATCTCTAACAAAGATTTTTTGCAATTGTAACCAGTGGTCTCTTTTGGGCCACACTGTGCGTAAATGATAAACAAACTACAAAACTGTTTATACCCTGCAACAATAATAATAGCAGACCATCTGCTGCTATTTTAACAGTTTTCCACATCAATCTCACCGGTTACACAGGGAACAAAGCCAAGTCTATCAGTGCAACAGGTTTTAAAATATGATGCTGCCATCATTTCATCAAACAGATATGACATTTTAATACCAACTCAACAGAGGGTAAAGATTCAGCTATGGGTTGTCATTATGTATATGATCTGACTGTAAGCCACAGAGCAGCGGTTCAATAATGAAGTCTGCTGAGAAATGTCCTACAACAGCGATGGTGCCAAGCAACGATCATACCGACAGCTTAGGTGAGATTCCTCATCTCCAGCTTAATTGAAATGCCAAAAAAGAAGTGTTCTACATGTGCGAGAATGACAGGTACAATTTCTCAGCCCCCAATTTTGCTCCTGCGCCTGGGGGAGTGCTGCTCAGTGTTGGTGGCTGAGATAGGCCTCACTTAATTCCCAACAGCCGGTCCCTGAGCTGGGAGTTTGGGATCCGTGGACGAAATAACCCCATGAATTCCAAGCTTGAGAATTAGTAATCTTGTTCCAAGAGTCTGTGAGCTACTTAGGGGAACTTTACATTTAAGCCTAAAAGTGTCTTAGCTGTCAAATTCATAACTTTCAGATTCAAATTGACATACGATTAAAGACATCATCAAAAAGGATGACGTGTGCTGCTTGAAATTGTTTTAGGAATGGTGCAGGGTTGATGTGACCCAAGTAAAGGTTGAGCCCATAAATTGTTTTTTCAGTTTTGTCATCACTGCATGATGGATGCTTTACAGTTTTGCATGTGTGCGGATATATTTCAAATACAGCCAGTGGCGGTTTTGGCTTACTTGGTGCCCTTGGCAATAGTTAAATGTGCATCTTAAGAGTTGCGTGGAAGTGAAGCAGCACTCTGTCCTGTCGCCCCAGGAAAAATTGCAAACTAGACACTTTCTTACATTACCTATGCCAGAATCCACCACTGAAACTGTAAAACTGAGACACGTTTACCAATATCAAACTGTTCTTCTGTTGTACTGCAACATTCTGTTATGTCAGGGATTGTGTCTTTTAGAAGATGAGTGCTGCTTAAATTTGTTTAAAAAATGAGGTTTGATGAAAATTTGCATCTACAAAGATCAGCATGTAGCTGACACCTCTACATTTATGTTGTAGCCTAAAAATAAATGATTGAGTAATTGAATTACCAAGTTTGTACATTATTTTTATTTATTTGGAAAAAATAAAAAATAACTTGCTTTGTCATTTGAATTTAAATTATATTAAACTGACTTAAAAAAATTATTGTATTTTGTATGACTTCATCTAAAAAAAATTAAAAAGGAAACGCATCTGCTTGTGCACGAGGTTAAAGCATGCGAGCAGACCATCTACAGGACAAGTGGATTTTTTATCTTTATTTACGCAATAATTATCTTTTACATTGTAATCCATTTATTTATAATATTAGGCATGTTTGTGTGCTACTGCATGTCCCTCTGTGTGTAATAAGCAGAAATTATGTTTTATTAACAAAGTTCGGGAGGAGCACGTGCAAATAATTACGCAGCTGCACGGCATCAGCGATCACGCAGCCACCCGGCTGCACGGCATTAGAAATCACACAGCTGCCCGGCATTAGCAATCACACAGCTGCCCGGCATTAGCAATCACACCTCCTATCCTACCAAACCAGAGCAAGCTCTATAAATAGCGAAACCGCCTTACCTCGTCCACTCAGAGAATTTCGCAGCATACAGCAGCATGCCCGAGACCGACACGCCAGAGATGGAAAACGACGACTCCTTCGCCGCCCAGGGTTCCTCCGAAAACCCAGCCACCCAAGAAAACACCAGCACCAGACAAGAAGCCGTCACGGGTAAGACGACAGAGACACCAAGAGGCCGCCACCCCTCCCGCACCGTCCGTCGCACCCCAAAACGACGCAGCAACGCGGCATCATCTCCTCTGCCATCCAGGGCTTCGACAGCCTCGTCCGCCTCCTCTTACACCTCGGCCCAGCGCTCCATCCCAGAGATGAGGAAATGGACCGTCGTATCCCTAAGGCTGGCTCTAGAAAACGCCGACATCCCTTTCTCCAAGAAGGCAACAAAAGCGGAGTTGTTTAACTTGTATTCCTCCAACCAGCCCGGAGTCCTAACAACCGCTTCCACTTCAAAACCAAAAGCAGCTGATAAGACCCGCAGCACAACCTCCCAACACAAGGAAACGACCACCCCAACCACGGCGAGGAAAAGGCGTCGTTCGCCAAGCCACAGAGGACGGCCCTCGGCCAGCCTAGGCCGCGCCCCGGACAACGCCGACACCAACCGACACTCTCGGTCTCCCCCAGGACCCTACAATCTTACCTCACAGCTTGGAAATGCTTTAAATCGTTCCACGCTAGATTCATCCTAACATTCCCAGACTTCTCAATGCTAGCCATCACCTCATTTATCTCCCACCTTAACACCTCAAAAAACCTCCAAGCTAGTTCCATTAAAGGATACCTAAGCGGATTACAATTTTTTCACAAACTCCTATTCGGATCACCTTCACCCCAAATAGCCAGCTCACAGACCTCCATGCTAATCAAAGGCATCCAAAGAGCCCACCCCTCCCGCCCTGACCCCAGAAAACCCATAACACTAGAAATACTAACTAAGTGCATAAACACTCTCCGCCAAGGCTACCACTCCACGCACACTGCCCGCACACTGGACGCCATGTTCATATTAGCTTTTTTCGGTTTTCTCAGATGTTCAGAACTCACTATCACATCCAAATTCAACCCAGACATCCACCCCACCATCTCAGATCTCTCCGTAATGGATGACGACACAATATCTTACTCCATTAAACAGAGTAAGACAGACCAAACAAAGAGAGGCCATCTAATATAAATTTTTAATCTACCATCAGCTCTCCAACCATACCAAACCCTCCAAGCCTACCTCCAGCTCAGAAGCACACAAAACCTAATCCCCTCCGACCCTCTCTTCGTAGACGATTCCAACCACCCCACCACGCGTTTCTGGTTCCAGAAACACCTCAAGTTAGTCCTGATCCAATCAGGCATCCCAGCCGATAACTTTTCCAGCCACTCCTTCAGAATCGGAGCAGCCACAACAGCGGCCCAAAAAGGACTCTCCCAGCACCAAATCCAAACACTCGGCCGCTGGTCTTCAGAAGCCTTCAAAAGCTACATTCGTTCCGATCGTTCCCACATTAAAGAAGCACACCGAACCCTCATCAACCAAAACCGTTAATCTCAGTCCACCGCCAATCCCCCACACACATCAGCAGCTCACAGCCACAGCACCACCCCAGCAGGGGTCTTTTCCTATTTTCCACACTGCCGCAGCAGTGCCACCCCAGCAGGGGTCTCTATCTATATTTCACACTGCCGCAGCAGTACCACCCCAGCAGGGGTCCTTACCTATATTTCATACTGCAGCAGCAGTATTACCCCAGCAGGGGTCTTTACCTATATTTCATACTGCCGCAGCAGTATTACCCCAGCAGGGGTCCTTACCTATATTTCACACTGCCGCAGCAGTATCACCCCAGCAGGGGTCTTTATCTATATTTCATACTGCCGCAGCAGTATTACCCCAGCAGGGGTCTTTATCTATATTTCACACTGCAGCAGCAGTGCTTCCCCAGCAGGGGCCTTCACCTGTATTTCCCACTGCAGCAGCAGTGCCACCCCAGCAGGGGTCTTTACCTATATTTCACACTGCAGCAGCAGTACCACCCCAGCAGGGGTCTTTACCTATATTTCACACTGCAGCAGCAGTGACGCCCCAGCAGGGGCCTTTATCTGTTTTCAAACTGCAGCAGCAGTGCCGCCCCAGCAGGGGCCGCCCCAGCAGGGGTCTTTACCTATATTTCCCACTGCAGCAGCAGTGCTACCCCAGCAGGGGTCTCTACCTGTATTTCCCATTGCAGCAGCAGTGCCACCCCAGCAGGGGTCTTTATCTATATTTCACACTGCAGCAGCAGTGCTTCCCCAGCAGAGGCCCTCACCTGTATTTCCCACTGCAGCAGCAGTGCCGCCCCAGCAGGGGCCTTTACCTATATTTCATACTGCCGCAGCAGTGACACCCCAGCAGGGGTCTTTACCTATATTTCACACTGCCGCAGCAGTATCACCCCAGCAGGGGTCTTTACCTATATTTCACACTGCCGCAGCAGTGTTACCCCAGCAGGGGTCTTTACCTATATTTCATACTGCCGCAGCAGTTTTACCCCAGCAGGGGTCTTTTCCTATGTTTCACACTGCCGCAGCAGTTTTACCCCAGCAGGGGTCTTTACCTATATTTCACACTGCCGCAGCAGTTTTACCCCAGCAGGGGTCTTTTCCTATGTTTCACACTGCCGCAGCAGTTTTACCCCAGCAGGGGTCTTTACCTATATTTCACACTGCCGCAGCAGTATTACCCCAGCAGGGGTCTTTACCTATATTTCACACTGCCGCAGCAGTGACACCCCAGCAGGGGTCCTTACCTATATTTTCACACTGCAGCAGCAGTGCTTCCCCAGCAGGGGCCTCTATCCGTATTTCCCACTGCAGCAGCAGTACCGCCTCAGCAGGGGCCTTTTATCTATATTTCACACTGCAGCAGCAGTGCCACCCCAGCAGGGGTCTTTACCTATATTTCACACTGCAGCAGCAGTACCACCCCAGCAGGGGTCTTTTTTCTACACGAAGGACAGCAACCCACCGCCGTAAACCTTGCTATTCTTTGGGGGGCCAATAACACTCAGCTTTGGCTGCTGTCCCGCACTAGTAGCATTTTTTGGGGGAAAGCGCTCGGGGCACGGGCAAACACAGAGACCAGAGCCCTCGCCCCGAACAAAGGGGGAGCGCTCCGGGGTCGGGAGAGAATGCCGACCCCGGAGCCCTCTCCCCGGACAGCATGCCAAATATGCATTTTAAATTTTCAGCGTAACTACGCTACCCCCCCTTCGTAATTATTGGCTAAGGTGAACTCGTGAAATGATGTTTTATTAACAAAGTTCGGGAGGAGCACGTGCAAATAATTACGCAGCTGCACGGCATCAGCGATCACGCAGCCACCCGGCTGCACGGCATTAGCAATCACACAGCTGCCCGGCATTAGCAATCACACAGCTGCCCGGCATTAGCAATCACACCTCCTATCCTACCAAACCAGAGCAAGCTCTATAAATAGCGAAACCGCCTTACCTCGTCCACTCAGAGAATTTCGCAGCATCCCACCTCCACCCCGACTCCACACCATCAATAACTCTTTCTACCCGGAAAGGGGGGGAAAGCGCTCGGGGCACGGGCAAACACAGAGACCAGAGCCCTCGCCCCGAACAAAGGGGGAGCGCTCCGGGGTCGGGAGAGAATGCCGACCCCGGAGCCCTCTCCCCGGACAGCATGCCAAATATGCATTTTAAATTTTCAGCGTAACTACGCTACCCCCCCTTCGTAATTATTGGCTAAGGTGAACTCGTGAATGTACACGTGCTGTGCACCCGCCTATTAGGCACATTAGCACATATTATATATATCAGGCTCTTTAAATAACCAAAAACAAACGAGCCAACAATGCAATGCGCCTGAATACACCTCGTTTTCAGACCAGCACGCCCATGGGCGTACAAATAGGAGCAAATGCATTTGCCATTTAAACAACGTGCCACAGTACGTCAAAATGAAAACTGCGTCAGGCTGAAACTAGCAAAAACCCTTGCATCGCACATGGCGCCGCATTGCGCCGGGTGAAAGATAGAGCCCTGGATGTCTGTTGGCATTCTGCTGGGACAACATAAAAAGATCCTGTGTTGTCCAACTCTATATTTAATATCTTCAGATTAACTTTGAATTATATCAATTAATACTAATAATATGACAGGAGCAAGATCATGTGGTTACTATAAACGGTATGAGCATTTGCCTACTTTGGACAAATGTATTGATGACATGGCGGTAACAATGGTAATAAGATGTTGCTTTTGAAAAAGGTATGAAAAAGGTCGAAATATATGCCTGCTTTAAGATTAAAATACCGCACCTTGACACAATAATGGTTTAAATTTATGTTTGTACCCAAAGATAAGCAGTCTCCTGAGTTAAGAACCATGGACTGAGATGGGAATTCAAGTGTGGTATATCACAGTGACGTTTTTCGGATGTTGAGATGCGGTTTTGTATGCGTGTACGCGTGCGCTTTCATTTGTGGCCAAATCATTGTGGCGTCTCGCTCACACCAGTGACTCCTGATTGCCTGCCAAGTGTCTCTCTGGAGCGCTGTTCCTCTTTACACATGGCCCTGTTAAAAATCTTCACCACCCTCTCACACATCTTTTATAAATATACAAGACACGATACTTCAAAAGGACACGGGCGGACCCGGTCGCGTATGGGTGTGTGCCCACTGAGAGGCTTTGAGTAATTCCATGCTACCAAATAAGCATTTGATGGGAAAATGTCTAGAGGAAGCAAGCGCTGGCATATTCGGGTGCTCGGAAACTGCGTTTCATTGTATGTTTGAGAGAGGCCATAGGGCCAATGGGGCAGTTTTAAATCTCTTTTAGCACACTGGACAGTGTCACACCGAGGTTAGAATTCAGCCTTTCTGCAGATTTGTGCTACTGGCAACAAAAAGTGCCTTGACAGCTTAAAAGGCCCTTGATACACCAGTTGTGAAAAATGTGCTAGGCTGGCATACAGCGGCTACTAATGTGTGCTGTCTAGTTTGTGCACTCACTAAGTCTAACCCTTAAGATTTAGGGGCAGTTTTCCGGACAGGAATTATCTTAAACCAGGACTAGGCTTTACTTAAATTAGGATATTTAAGTCGTTTTTAAAAACATAGTTTACGAAAAAACCTTACTGGTGTGCATCTCAAGACAAAACAATCGCACTCATTTATTTTAGATATGTCAGTGTAAATTGTTGTGATGAAGACACCTCTAACATTTAAGTTAGTCTGGGACTAGACTGAAGCCCTGTCCAGGAAACCGCCCCATAATCAGCTATAAGTGGTTCTTATTTCTCTCAGTTTCTCTCGATTTTACAAATGTGAAAGACAACAGCATTTGTAACCAGCTAGTTAGAGTGGTTTAGTTTTTTTTCTGGAATTGCAGCCTTGTAATAATTACTGTTAAAGTTTTCTGCATGTTCTGTGTGTTTAGTACATAAATCCATCAATGGTTCCTTATGATTAATAGAAATCTCTATAATTGGGTCTAAATTTAAACCAATCTACACTACTAGTAGGGTGACCACCAGTCCCGCTTTGTGTTGTACCGCACAGCATTTTCACCCCTTCTCCCGAAAGTTACATATTGAGAACATTTTCATCAGTCTATTGGTTTTTAGTTGTCACATTATGTAACACGCTCTTTAACCTGAAATGTACATGATACGCTTGTTTGCGACATTGTTTTTTTAACTATTTAACAGTGCTGTGTCAAAAGCAGCAACCCGGTGTACTCCAGTGTCCAACAAGCTCAACTATGTTTCAAAGCCTGATTTTTGAAAATCATTGAATGCATTATTTACCAATTATACGTTTTAAAAGAGAAACTATTTTTCATTATTTGTTTGTTCTTAATTCTCTTTTTGAGAAGATCTTCAAAGTTTACAAAATGATAACTCCACGTCTGTTCTGTACTCAAAATTTAAAGAGGCAGTGAACCTTAAATTAAAAATGTTATATAAAAAAAATTCTATGCCTTAATTATGTTTTAGTTGGAATGAAGTAAATAACAAATCATTTTTATAAGCTAAAAAAGTATACAAAAATGTTTTCATTCCGTTATTATATCAAAGCTTCGTGCTACCTTTCAATGGTGTCCCACATTGTCCCACACAAACGGATTACCTGTCCAACATTTGGTTTGTTAGGTGGTGGTCACCCTAACTACTATGTATTACGAAAGTTTCTTCACAGTGATCAGGTTGCCAGATCTTAAAAAACAGACAAACAAAAAAGCCCCAAATTAACAGAAACAACTAAATTCCTTAAGTGTAGGTGGAAAAGAAGACCAACCTTTTGGTTTTGTGAAACCAAAAGGTTCTTCAGATGTTAAAAGATCAGTTCATCCAAAATTCTGTCATCATTTACTCACTCTCTGGCCATCTTAAATCTGTATGACTTTCCTTCTTCTGCAGAATACAAAATAAGTTATTTTAAAGAATGTTGGTAACCCGAACAACAGTGGTACCTATTGACTTGCATTGTTTTTCTGTCCAATGTAAGTGAATGGGTACAGCCGCTGTTTGGTTACCAACATTCTTTAAAAATAATTTATTTTGTGTTCTGCAGAAGGAAGAAAGTCATGAAGGTTTAAATGACAAGAGGGTGAGTTAATGACTGTATTTTCATTTTAGGTGAACTATCACTTTAAAGGTTCTTTATAAAACCACACAGTCAAAAATGGTTCATCTATGGCATCGTGTAGAACCTTTTTACCAATCCTGTTGTATCCTCATTCTAGTCGCAATAGATTCCCAGACAGAGATATCACAATTCTGCCAGTTTCATAGATATTGCCTTTTGCATCCACCGAATGCTTGCTAGCCATATACTACAAATAACTTTGCCAGGCCCTTCTCTCCTCAAACTCTTTCTCCGTGAGTCATATCAGCCCACCCCAATCCACATTCAGCTTAAAACAACCAAGCTTCATCGCTGCAACCATCAAACATTCCCTTATCAACTGCCTAAAGCTCATCCTGCTGCAGCCACCTCTTGTAGACACTCATTCGTCAACATCTCGCATGACAGCCGCATCTTATGAACACCAGTTAGCTCTCATCACCCTTCCTAAATGGTCATTTCAGCTGTTAGACCTTCAAAACAGAGCAAACGGCTTTCTCATATCAAATCTTTCCAGCGCCATGAAATCATTTGCGCACACACACATAAGCATGAGCTGTATGTGTAATAGGCTTGAGGAAACAAACTGGGAACAGAATCAGGGTGTTTGGAGACAGAGAGAGATGACAGTTCCGAGAGAGAGAGAGAGAGAGAGAGAGAGAGAGAGAGAGAGAGAGAGAGAGAGAGAAATGGTTGTGTGAAGCGAGAGAGCAGGCAAGCGAGAAAGATTGATGAGAAATGTGGGATCCAGAAAAACAGCATGGAAATTTCAAATTAAGAGAGGGCCCACAGGAAAGACAAATCACAGACGCGATCACTTTAAAATCTCAAGTGTTTCTCCTAGACTTGAGATTAAAGGTCCAATGTGTAATTGTTTGGAGGATCTATTGACAGAAATGCAATAAAATATACATAACTGTCTTCAGAGGTGTATAAAGATCTTACATAATGAAGCGTTATGTTTTTATTACCTTAGAATGAGCGATTTCTACCGCGGGTCCCCTTTCACGGAATTCACCATGTTGTTTCAGTAGCCCTAAACTGCTGTACAGAGCGCGTTTCCTAGATACGTTATCTCCTTCGGCAAAGAAGCAAAAACGTGATAACTAAATAATAACTAAATAAATACGCTGGACCTTTAAATGGAGAGCAAATTGAGACCTTAAAAGCTAAGAGGGGTAGTTCACCCAAAATAAAATGTCTGTCATAATTTACTCACTCTGAAATTGTTTTTATCTGTTTGATTTCTCCTGTGAAATACAAAAGGAAATCATTTTTCAAAACCATATAGCTGTATATTACAAACAGTACACAGCAGTATTTTATTTCACTTAAAAAGAAAAATTGGAGAAATAAAACAAACCTGAAACTTATACAAAAAGATATACAAACAAGATGCCCAATAAGTCTCCCAGACTACGAAAGCGCCACCTCTGAGCAATAAAATATTTCCCCTGCGGCTGTAGCAGAATGCCATAAAGTTTAAAAAGTGGTGAGAATGAACAATATGGAAAATAATCAATACGATTTTGAAAAAGAGAAAGGGAGGTAAAAGCAGAAAGTGCATGACTCAAGCGGCACGTCAGCGGGATGTTTTTTTTAGATTCATTACCATGAGAAACGCAGGGCTCTCTCTGACTCCATGAAAAAGGCTGATTAAGGATAATTGGGGAGAATTCAGGGTTAACACAAAAACTAGCCCTATATTGTGCTAAACTCCTTGCTGTGTCCCCCTGGACCATTTTGCCTGGAAAGCAGACACTTGCGCAGAGGTTGCACAGTGTGCACCGAGTTAATCAGACTCATGAAGTTTCATGAGCCATGAGTGCTTAAAGGGCCGAATAAGTCTCAGTGAAAAGCGGAAACAGTGGGGGCCATTGTACTTCAACCTAAGTGCTCTCAGGCAATCAGAACTGAATCAGAAATGTACGCGCCATTCACAACATGCAAATCTAAAACGTTGGGTTTTAAAAAGCTGTTACTCTTTGGGGAGAAGCCTAATTCAAAATGGGCTCTCCACTTCAACCATTTATCAAAATAATTGCAATTTATGTATTTTTAGAGATACTATGAGGCCCTGTTTCATAGACAAGGTTTAGCCTAAGTCAGGACTATGCCTTAGTTAAATAAGGCTATTTAAGTCGCTTAAAAAACATTATCGATCTGCATCTTGAGACAAAACAATGCCACTGACATATTTTAAGATATGTGAGGGCAAGTTATTTTCAGGTAAGACAGCTCAGAATTCCTTTTAGTCTGGGACTAGCCTTAAGCCTTGTCTGTGAAACCGGGACTGAATGTTTTTTTTCTCAGAGTTATAAACTCAGGAGCATTAATTGAGATGTATGGTGGAAAAACAACACGAAGAGGTTGGGCAAAAGTACATTTGCAACCAAGCGATGGTCCAAGGAGAGGGGGAGTATGTCCTCTGTGAGGGGCAATTGATTTCAGGTCTTTATTGGAGCTTGAGCGGATACTAAATCACTGCTAATTAATATGCTAAAACTTTCCCTCTAGCACTTATCTCTCACCACAGAAGCCAGGGCTTCATCATTTCATTAGCGAAAGGAAAACCCCACTTTGATGAGCAAACTCCAAAACTAAAATAACCTTTGAAATAAGGTTAATAATCTTGTGTCTTATTTTCCACACATAAACATGATCACACGTGTAGCTTCTCTTAATAAATACAACGTGTGCTCTATTACAAACAACAAATGGTACAGTGTCATTGATATAGTACAGTACAGGGAAAGGTTTTAATTTACCTACAGTATAAGCTCCGTGACTTGTCTATCACCATCTCTGTTTAAAACTTAAAATAGCTTGTTACTTGATGTATATCTTTACATGGGTTGAATTAAAATGATATAAAGCTAAATATACATTTCTGCAACATCATAGCTGACCACTCAACATAAAGCTTAAAGAACCTTAAAGCTGATGTGTGAAATTTTTCTGACAGTAAACCAACTGTAAGAAAGCCATTCATAGGTATGATTGGGTATAGTTTGAATTTTATCAATTCCAATTCCGATTCTCCTTATCGATTCTGATTCTTATCATTTCTCAGTTTCGATATCAAAACAATAAAGTAAAACATTTAGATATCAACCTGTATGGTAATTTATCCTGCATATTGACGGGTTTGTGTGTATATATACAGTATATTTATTTTTGAACACAGAAACAGGTCAAAATAACAGAAATATGCTCTGTATTTTTCAGACCTCAAATACTGCAAAGAAAACAAGTCCTGAGGTTTGATTTTGTTTAAATTCAACAGACACTGGACTGGAATGGCCACAATACCAATTCCAGAATTGTAATTGATTTTCGATCCCCAACCCTATTCATAGGTTGATTTACCCAAAACCGTAAACACTGTGGCAGAAGTGTTATTAGCTCAACACAGCAACACTGGCTCAACCAATCATGCGAGTTTGGGGTAGGACAATTTATTTGTAAAATGAATAGAACACACAGAGTTTCAATAAAATTGCAAAAAAAGCCCACTTAACAGTAGAGGTGACAGCAAAGCCTGAAATTACATGCTTTACCTTTATCGCATATGCTAAGCATTTCCTTCTGTACGAGCGACCCGTGTTCAAAAGGATAAAAGGACTCAATCTGTCAGGGGGACCAACCTTCCGGGCACCTTTCAAAGTGCTTTTCATATTCCTCCACTGCCATGCAAATTGCCTTATCTAACAGCGCTAGTAGCCACAGAAAGCCAAATCTACAACTCGCCCTTCAACCACCTTTATCACCCCCGAACATCAGGCCCCATTCCTCAGCCCGAGTCCAAATACACAAATATAGTAAACCCAGAACACGTCTGTTCATCTGTCAATGTCATTTGCACTTCAAAGTAAGAGGAATGAAACCAGAGCGGGCGTCTCGTTGTCAAACATGTCGGGCCGAATCATTTGTTTGCCCCGCGGTTGTGTCCCTCTTGTTCGCGTCTGGCTGTGGTTAAACCTGTAGCATTGATGCTGGCTTATCTCTGCCACTCAGAGACTCCACACTCTTTCTCCAGAGATTCACCCTAGAGGAGGCACGCATGAAACAGACAGCATGCATCACTCAACAGAAAGCGAGCAAGAGAGAAATAAATTAAGTAATATCTTAGAAATATTGGAAAACAAACTTGTTAGAGGCAGGAAAAAAGATACAGAGATCTCCTGGGTAATTGTGTGTGTTTATGAGTCCATGGTTTAGACATATTTTCCAAAGACTACGCTTCTGTTTTTTAAAACTTACTCGTGGTAGAGATCAAACCACAGAATGACCATGAAATGGACAATGTGGAGACTTAAAGAGATTCACCAATACATTAAACTATCACTTATGTTTGGAATTGCCAACACAATCTCAGGACAAAAACGTAACTATTTTACGATGTGGCTAATTTTGGCTAATTCGTATGAATTTGTACAATCTTATTCGTAGATGTTAGTACGATTTGCTTCTGCACCAGTGATGTTAGGTTTAGGGGCGGAGCTTTTTTCTAGTAGCTAATCGTACATTTTTATATACGATTAACAACAATACGATTAACAACATACGAAAACATACGAATTAGCCACTTCGTAAAATAGTTATGAATTTCCATGAGGTCGCAATAATCTCAAATACTAAAGATAATTATTTTAACGTTGAAACAATGTTATTCTCAATATTGATTCAACATTAAATCAATTACCCTTGATATCTGGGATAGTATCTTCCTGACAACACCTCTTTTATATTTGTAGTGATTTCACAATAAATTTGCGTTCTTACACTTTTGCATCCCATCCCTCAATTCCAGCTGGCATTCCCTACCGACACACATCCAACTACACTGACAAACTCATTCACTCATTAGCTAAAGCCTTCGCTTTACTTAGTTTACATGTTCCCCATTATTAAAATGTTACATTGAACGTTGCTTAATTGTAAAGTTGTACTACATTTCCAATGAACGGTCTTACGTAACTCCTGCGAGTGTGCTGTGGGGATTGTTGCGTATCAGCGGACAGCTGCACTTTCTCATTACATTCAGAGTGCTGTAATCCCAGGTCAGCTCATTGTTATGCACTGATAGGTTAGTCAGTGAGCGGAGTAATGTGTCTCACTGGTCTGAGACCTTTCTTTTGTTTTAATTAGGGTGTAATGGGAGAAAGATGAGTGAAGGGATGCCAAGACTGAGAGAGATGAATAGCATAGTTTACTGTCCATTATTCTCTATTTCATGTCCTAAATGATAAATCTCATTGTAAGCACTTTGATTCGTCACTGCACTAGGATGCATACACAGATTATATATACAGCAGAAAGCAAGGTGAGACATAGATTACTAAAAGAATGCGTTTTTGTTTAAAAATAGTACATTATTAGCAATAAAGGACACTAGCTTGAAGCAAACATTGCTTGCTTTGGTCTGGTCAACATCCCACAGAGGCGATAATTTAATTTTATCTTAATTTTGCTTCCAAGTTACCTTATTTAACCCGGTTTTATAGTAGCAAGCAAATTTTACCCTTAGCAGAGACAGCAATCCCAGAATGCACTGCAACAGGCTAAGTAAAATGAATCCAAGGAGGTGGAAATTCCTTTCAGGACCACTGTCGTCAAATATTTAACAATAACATATATTTAAGGTTGGCGGAATGAAACTGTTCTGGGAAAACTCTCCGCCCATCAATATAGCCTTGCATGGACATAGCGGGAGTGCAGCGATACATGTCCCCCCACCTGGGCAACCAGAACAGTTCATGATGCATAACAGGATTAAACTAAATGATCCAACAGATACAGGCAGAAATGGAGGAGATGGGGATGGAGGTGGGTTTTGAGTGCAGCACGATTAAGCAGCTGATAATGAGTAAAGAAATGCAACTTAAATAGGACGCAGTCTAGTGTGTGTTGTATGGTTAACATATTGGTTAACGTTGATTAGCTGCACCTGATGTGATCGGCTGATGCAAGCTAGACTCACGTGACCTGCCAGAACTAACGCTACGCTTGATGTTTTGTTATACAAAATTAGCTTTTCTATTAAAACTCCGAACTCTATGGAAATCAACTTTAAGTTTGAGCTCTGGCACTCCCTGTTGCTGTGTTTCATTTAATCAATATTTAATAAACACATTGTAAAATGTGTGTGATCATACTTTATCAATCCATTGCAGTTTAGGATCCATAGGTTAATTCTTCAGAATGCCCATCTTAAAGGAGCCTGAGGGGGGAAATCTGTAAATAACTAGACGTTTTCTATCTTTCATAAAAAGCAAAAAGTTTTATTGACTTTCATCTCAGTGGAAACGTCAAACTTGAGTTACTGTAATGCATTGAAACTGGAACAAAGCAATTTTTCTCCAAGACGCCGCTGTAGGTCAGCGTTGTTTTAATTACATGAATCAAAAAATCCGTAGTGTCTCTTTTCAGAAAAACAAAGAAAATAAAGAGAAAGTGTAATACGAGAGGAAAAGAACGAGATGGCTCATTTGATCAATATCTCCCTCCCTAGAATTCAATCAACAGGATAAAAAGCAATTCTTCATATCACCCAAAATAATACATCTCCATTACTCGGTACTAGCTCTCATCATATCCGACCTTTTTTCATCCACACCTCACTCTCTTACTCTTTTTTCAAGTATTTAATCTGTGCTGTGAGGGGGAGATGAGCTGATGCACGATTGAGTCATAATATATCACTTCATTGTCCAGTCCACAATGATGTTTTTGGGTCATATCTATTTGATAACAGAGTTCAGAGTTAAAACAATTTTGACAGTAAAGTTTAAGGCAAGTTATGTGCGCCCAAACATGCACAGTGACAAACAAATATAGCTAAATTTAAGTATAAACATCGTATTGTTCCCCAAATGGAAGATGTCCATCACTCAAATGCATTAGACACCTGCAGCAATAACCGCACAACAAAAACAGCATTCCCTGCAGAGCATATCTCTGTCAAGAAATTCCCATGATTCTCATATTCTCCAAATACTGCATCATGTACCAGAGACAGGCAGAAAACAACTGCAGGACATGGAAACCCTGGGGGAAGGGTTTTGCTATCTCTGTCTGTTTATTATTCATTCCATCCCAACACACATTTGTCATGTTAGCTGTTCCTCTTGCCATTGGAGGCTTTTTGATCTTTGCACCCAGGTTTGTGTGAGTGTAACAGGTAGATTACAGTAAAAGCACAGACATTTTCATTCAAGGTATTTAGCGTCTGTTTAACATGTGACTAACAAAAAGGGCTTCAGTTGTATACATATTTTTCAATAGGGATGAAAACAATCTCAGCAGTGATCTTGTCAACATGATGTGGTATCAGTACTGCTCCCTTTCGATTCCAAAATAATTTATCTTGTATAGGTACAAAAGGCGTTGGCCCAGCGCCTCTAGATATCACATTTATCACTCACTGGCAGATGAAGCTGAGATGCTGCAAAACGTCTCCGGTTACTTTCGTAACCTCGGTTCCCTGAGAAGCGGGAACGAGACATTGCGGAGAACCGCATATGAAACTCCTCCCCTTTTTCACTTTTCCTGAAGTCTTATTGGATAACGCCAGTAAAAAAACTGGCCAATTGTCACAAGAATGCAACAGTATGCAAATACTGACGAATCCAGACAGTATAAATACAGTGCATGTGACGACAATCCTCAGAATCTACGAGAGAACGCCTGCACGGTGATGAGCGACGAACACGGCGATCTACGCAATGTCTCGTTCCCGCTTCTCAGGGAACCGAGGTTACGAAAGTAACCGGAGACGTTCCCTTTCGAGAGCGGTCACTTCGACATTGCGGAGAACCGCATATGGAACGGTAGTACAATCCCGCCGTGAGAGCTTGCAAAATCAACCAGAAAAACTGGGTTAAAACACACAAGCATGGGAAGCATACAATTTTAACCATTCGCGAGGTCGCCCTAAGCGTCAACAGCTGATTGGCTTAAATCGGCCAATGAACTGCTAAAACACTGAACAGGCCAATGAACTGCTAGATCGGGCTCCTGCCAAATTTGCATATCCAACCCAACAAATGCAGCGGGCTGCGCTGAAACAGGGCAGACACCACAACAGTAAGAGCCAGCACGGATTCCCGGGCGGATATAACAGAGATATTAAAAGTACACCAAGCACAGCGTAAACAGCAATGCGGCAACAACTGTGTAATATAAGCGATTATACGGTAGCAGATAAAGAGTGATCAGCACTCACCGAGAGGACTTGAGACGAGAAAGAGGACACGTCCAATCTGTAGAACCTGGCGAAAGTGTTCTGCGAAGTCCAGCCAGCCGCACAGCATATGTCCTGAATAGATGTGCCCTTAGACCAGGCCCACGAAGAGGCGATAGCCCTAGTCGAATGAGCTCTGATACCGAAGGGGCAGTTCTGTCCCTGACTCTCATACGCCAAGGTAATAGCGTCCACCACCCAGTGAGAGAGCCTCTGCTTTGATACAGCCCGACCTTTAGTTCCCCCACCATAACAGACGAAGAGCTGTTCAGACTCCCGAAAGCCGGCCGTGCGATCAATGTAAGCCCGTAAAACCCTTACCGGGCAGACCGCTCTCTGAGCGTTAGCATTCTGCGAGTCTGACGACTCGGAAAACAAAGCGGGCAAAGAAATGACCTGTGCTCTAAATGGGGTAGACATAGACTTTGGCACATAACCCGATTTTTCGGCCGGAGAGTGACGTTGCAGTCGCCGGTTCCAAAACGTATGAAATCAGCGCCGACTGAGAGCGCTTGTAAATCCCCTATGCGCTTTAGCCGAAGCAAGGGCGAGAAGGAGAACAGTTTTTAGAGTGAGCTCTCTTATGGAAGCCGCTTCCAAAGGCTCGAATGGGGGAGAAGAGAGAGCCTTCAACACCAGCGCTAAGTCCCAAGGCGGCACCAAAGGGGATCGCGGGGGAAAAAGTCTCCTCGCTCCTCTGAGGAATCTGACCACCAGCATGTGCCTTCCAATCGATTGCCCATCAACTGGGGAACGAAATGAGGCGATAGCAGCCACATAAACCTTCAGTGTTGACGGGAGTCCGCCGTTGTCCAGCCTGTGCTGCAGGAAGCCTAAAATATCAGACACGGGGCAGGACATCGGGTCGATATTGTTACTACTGCACCATTTAACAAACACCCCCCATTTGAGAGCGTATAAACGCCTGGTGGAAGGCGCACGACACTCCGAAATAGTGTCAAGTACACGCTGAGGAAGTGCATTTAAAACCCCCGAAGAGGCCAGGCATGAAGGCTCCACAGCTGCGGGCTGGGGTGAAATATCGTGCCTTTCGCTTGGGACAACAGGTCTCTGAGAGGAATCCGCCACGGCGGTGCCGTTAACAATTCGCTCAGGTCTGGAAACCCCGGTTGATTCGGCCAAAACGGAGCGACGAGGATCACCGTCGCGGTCTCCTCTCTGATTTTGCGCAGCACCAGGGGCAAAATCTTCACCGGAGGAAACGCGTAAAGCCGAACGTCCGGCCAATGCACCGTCAGAGCGTCGCTCCCCATGGGGGAGTGGGTCAGCGAGAAATACAGCGGGCAGTGCGCGTTCTCGCTCGTCGCGAATAGATCCACTTCCGCCTTCCCAAAGCGCTCCCAAATTGACCTCACTGAGTCGGGATGAAGCCTCCATTCCCCGTGCGGAAGACCTTCCCTCGAAAGCATGTCCGCTCCGCAGTTCAGACGACCGGGGATATGCGCGCCCCTGACAGAGAGTAGATGCCGATCTGCCCACAGTAGGAGACTCGCAGCCTGTTTGAAAAGAGTTCCTGAGTGGACTCCACCCTGGCGATTTATGTACGAAACCACGGACATGTTGTCGGTGCGAATCAGGACATGTTTCTTCTCCAGCCTCGACTGGAAAGTATGGAGAGCTAGAGACACCGCCTTCAGTTCCAAACAATTTATATGGCATTTTCTCAGTGACTGTGTCCAAAGGCCGGATGCCGGCATGCCCTCGCACACCGCGCCCCATCCGGAGGACGACGCATCCGTCGTAACGACTATGCGTCTCGTAACCAGTCCCAGGGGAACTCCCCGACTGAACATGCTCGGGTCGCGCCACGGGCTCAGGGCACTGAGGCAACTGAATGTAACCGGGACTCGCACTCGACCCGAGGACCATGCTTTCCATGGAACCCGGGCCTTCAGCCAAAACTGTAGCGGTCGCATGTGCAGAAGACCCAGGTGGCAGACCGCCGAGGCTGACGCCATGAGGCCCAAAAGCCTCTGAAACTCCCTCAGGGGAACAGACCGACCGGGCCTGATCAAATGTAGAGCTGAAGAGATGGACTCCGTCCGCTCTGGGGAGAGGCGAGCGCGCATCTCCACTGAGTCGAAACATACCCCCAGATACGTTATAGACTGACTCGGAGTGAGCTTGCTCTTCTGCATGTTCACGCGCAGCCCCAGGGATGTCAAGTGACGAAGCAGCCTCTGCGTATGACCGGAAAGCGCCTCCCGTGAGTGGGCTAAATCAACCAATCGTCCAGATAATTCAGAATACGCATACCGCTCGCTCTGAGAGGGGAGAGCGCCGCGTCCACGCACTTCGAGAATGTGCGCGGAGCTAATGCCAGTCCGAACGGGAGTACAGCGAATTGGTACGCTGAACCCGCGAAAGCGAATCGCAGGAACTTTCGGTGGCGCTTGGCTATCTGAACATGAAAATACGCATCCTTCAGATCCACGGATGCAAACCAGTCCCCGGGACGCACTTGTGCCAGGATCTGTTTTAGAGTTGTCATTCTGAACGCTCGCTTGTGAAGGGCTCGGTTGACGGGTCTCAAGTCCAGAATCGGACGCAGACCACCATCTCTCTTGGGCACTACAAAATACCGGCTGTAAATCCCGCTTTCTCGCTCGGTCGGAGGGACGCGCTCGATCGCTCCTTTCGCGAGCAGGCTGCAAATTTCCTGTCTCAACACAGGCGCATTTTGCGCTGCCGTAAGCGACGGAACCACACCGCTGAAGCGGGGAGGTCTTCGTCTGAACTGCAGGGTGTACCCGTGTTCTACCACATTTAGTAGCCAATGAGAAATGCCCGGAATGGCTTTCCACGCGTCCAGAAACAGACATAATGGCCGAATCTCTTCGGGCGTTACTGTCAGCGGACCGTTTAGGGGAGCACGCTGGTGCAGCGAGGCTAATAGCACTGGCGGGGAAATGGCTCGTGCTTGAGACTCCAGCCGTCTCGCCCACGGGAAAGACCGTGGACGAGGGAAGGCTGGTTATAGTCGGGATTAACTGCGGCTTCGCGCTGCACCGTGGCAGAGCAAGGGACGCAGCATTGGTTGGGTGAGGGGGAAAGAGCTCCTTTTGTGAACAGGTACGTTTTTTAATGCATTTACACACACATTTACAACATTGCAATGTTCGCCCGCAACCGCGGGGGAAAACTGATGCAAACATCGGCGTTTGGGGGCCACCGGAACGCTCACAACTCTCTCCTCCTCTTTAGGTCCGTCAGGACGACGGCTTGGCAGACGATGACGCTTCGCCGCCGTCGCGCGGCGGTCCTCTCTTCGGCCCGTACCTCTTCTTAGGTGGGCCCGACCATTGTTTAGGCCGGGCATCCGGCTCACGACCTCGAGAAGCCGGAGCGGAAGCAGCGTGCTGTTTGGCCGGTCTCTGCGTGGGTGCGGCGCGGATGAAGAACGGGCTCTCTGAGACGGTTGATAAGAGCGTCGCGGGAGGAGCACGTGACTCATGGCCTTGGCGCGCTTTTGCGCCTCCCCGAAGCGCTCTACCACCGACTCCACGACGTCACAAAGAGGCCGGAGGGAGTGATCGGGGCGTTGAGAAGAGACTTACGATCAGCGTCTTTTAGGTCCGCCAACGTAAGCCACAGATGACGGTGGAGGACGACCATAAATCCCATGGATCGGCCGATAGCTTGTGCGGTCCGCTTCGTAGCCATCAGAGCGAAGTCGGTCGCTGCCCTCAGATCCCTCGTGGCGTCCGCCTCCAGGCTGCCGCTATCCAGTGACTGAAGGATCTTAGCCTGGAACACCTGCAGCACCGCCATTGCGTGCAAAGCGGAAGCGGCTTCCCCGGCGGATGCGTAAGCCTTACCGGCGAGATGGGCGGTAAACCTGCACTGCTTTGACGGCAGGCCTGGGTCCGAGCCCAACGAGGTGGTGGAAGGGCACAAATGAGCGGCGAGGGTCTCCTCGACGGGTGGCATGCGCACGTAACCGTGGGCCTCCGCTCCGACCACGTGGGCGAACATGGACTGCGTAGCCGCGTGAACGCGCGCCGATTGAGGAGCAGACCACGATTTCACCACGTGCTCGTGGACATCCGGAAAAAATGGCGCGCTCCTCTTTGCTGAGGCCTGACGGCGGCCCGCCTGAAGGTACCACGAGTCGAGCTTACTTTTTGCCGGCTCCTCAGGCGAACTCCAGGTGATGTCGAGCTCGCTGACGGCCTTCTCGAGGACCCTTATGAACTCCTCGTGGAGGTCCGGGGTGCTCTCTAGGTCGGGGCGATCCCGCTCCGATCCTGCCCAGTCCTTGTCCGAAGCTGAGATGGACATGGAGTCATCATCCTCCTCAGCGCCGAAGGAAACGGCGCCCGCGATGGAAGGCGGGGGACGAAGACTCTCGTCGACGAAGAGGACTGGGGAATGGGGTGACGGCAGAGGACGGCGGCCCGGAGCCGTGTCGTCGCCGCTCCCCTTTGGAATGGGCAGACTCACCAGCGACTCGTTGGTGGCAGTGAGCCTCGACCCTGTTATTCCACGAGCGATGTTCCTGCGAGTTCTCAAGACACGCGCCGGCAGGTCCGCACAGTGCGCGCAATCGGACTCGCAGAATGCAGCCTCCGCATGAGCCAGGCCCAGGCAGGCAATGCAGTGCTCGTGCGTATCCTGCGGGTCAATGGGACCCGCGCAAAGACAACAGAAAGAAGCCATCGGATGCGGTGAAGAAGTATCCAGTTGCGTCTTCAACGATGGCAGCGTGAAAAAGAAGATTCTGAGGATTGTCGTCACATGCACTGTATTTATACTGTCTGGATTCGTCAGTATTTGCATACTGTTGCATTCTTGCGACAATTGGCCAGTTTTTTTACTGGCGTTATCCAATAAGACTTCAGGAAAAGTGAAAAAGGGGAGGAGTTACATATGCGGTTCTCCGCAATGTCGAAGTGACCGCTCTCGAAAGGGAACTGCACTTTTTCCCCTTTCTTTTGCATTTGTCATGTTTATCTCTGCAAACTTTGCAAGAAACAAAGCTGTCAGGAGCTCGGACCACCTTATATCAAACCAAAACATTGGTCTAAACGCGGTCTAACACTTATTCAACCATAAAACCCGGAAAAAGTTTTTTTTTATTTGACCATATTTTAAAAATACATACAAATCTGTAAAAACAGTAACATTCCGTAAATTTACTGGTTTTTACTTGAAGAAAAATCTGTAAAATTCAGTAAAAAAAATGTACATTGTATTTATGACATTTTTCCTCATAATCATCTGGAATATAAAGAGTTTTAAATAATATATTATGATGATGCACTTTTACTGGCGAGCATTAAAGTCAAGCAATTTTGCTGTAGCTTAACTCGTAGAGCATTTTGTTAGCGGCACAAAGGTCATGGGTTCAAGACCCTTAAATGCACTTGCCAAAAGCATAAATGTGCATTTTTTAAACAAAAATGAGTAAATGATGAAAGAACATTCCCTCTAACACCAGAGTGGTGTGACAAACCCACATCATTAGATGCCTTGCCTCAATCCTGCGCTATTTAGCCGAAGACAAGGAAAACAGACCCTAATGTGACAGCCGTCTGGAGGCAGATGGATAAATCCTGTCTTCCCTTCAGAGAGCATGTGAGATGAGGTGCATTTCCCCCTCTCTTTACACCCTATTACCTCTCCATGCCATTCCAACCTCCCTGATGAGAATGGAGAGAAACACGGGACAGAATGGGAATTGTGACTATATGCATAGTCCTGGCGTCCCACAAGCACCAAAGCAAAACCTCAGAACGCAGAGAAGTTTCTAGCTCGATGGGTGGGAAAAAGGTTGCAACATATACCACCCGTCTACCTCGCTGGGAAATGGCACATTTGGAATTCAATATAAACTCACATAACACTCACATCTATACTTATTAATAAAACATATAAATATATCTAGTTGGGTCTGGCCTGTCGGAGAAAGTTTTTAAGGTACTTTGTCTGGGGGGGATGATAGGCTGTGCTTGAGGGGTTTCCTGACATCTGGTGCTTGGGTATGTGAGCAATTGCTATAATGCACTCACTCCATTACCTTGCCACAGCGGACAAACGGGTAATGGGTTTCTTAAAGGGAAACCGCCCTTCTTTTCTTCTCACCTACAAAACAAAACCTAAAACAATTATTTTGCTATTGTTGGAACGTTTAAAATCTATCATTTCAAAATCACAATTATTGTTAATTATTGGCTTTGAGTATTCTATTTATAGCACATGATTATTTATTTAATATATTTTATTATTAAAAAAGCTGACAATTTCGCAGTTACTGCACTGTAAAAACAACTAGAGCAGGTTTTTTTTATTTGTGTGAATTTTACAAAAAAAAACTTGCACAAATTTGACATATTATTAAGTAAAATGTACTGTACGTAAAACTTGCGCAAATAAACACAATTTTTTTAAATAAAAAGTAGGGATGCACCGACAGGATTTTTTTGGGCCGATACCAATTTTAACAAACACCTATTGGCCGATTCCGATACCGTTATGGGTCAATTGCATACAGTACTATACAATACTAGCTAGTTTTTATGCATTCAATTTATTTTACTGAACATGAATTGGATCCATTTAACATTTTAAGAGAGGCACAACTGTAAATGTGCCTAAATGTCAGGGACGGACTTACCCATTAGTCAAAGGTAGGCAATCGCCTGGGGCCCCGAGCTACCAGGGGCTTCCAAAAGCAAGGGGTGGACTTAACCAATAAGCCCTGTCAGCAGCCACGTAGAGCCCCAAATAACCATCAAAATAGTCGGGATATCCTATAACGTTTTACGTTATTACATCTGTACGAAGGCACGTCCCCCCCCCACAATTATAGAATAGAGTGGACCGGCAGAATTAGTCCCAACATCGAGAGTGTGACTGTGTGGTACATTAGCTGCGAAACGAAGTTAAAGTCGCAGGGAAATAAAACGACAAAGAAACTCAACTATACCAGCGGAGAGGAAAAAAGATGATTTACAAAAGATTGTTGCCAAAGTTTCCTCACACAAACTCCACCGCTGCTCCTACAGCAGCGCCTCTCTCTCCCGCCAGACACAGCACTCGCCCGCCTACGAGCAATGCTAATGTGCCGGTGAGTATTTCTCCATGAGCACCGACAATAATGACTGACGACCAAAACAAATCTGTCAAACAAAGAGCGCTGTGCGCTTGGTAGGAGAGGGCCAGTTCAAAGGTTGAAAGGTCGTTTGATTCCGCTGCGGAGACCGATGGGCACATACAGACATAATATAATAACGTCAGTACGGTGCTAACGATTCGTACTGTACGCACTAGTACAGACATTTGGTCACATTTAAATGCACGAAAGGTCGTAACCCCAACAAAACACACGGAGAGATGGCACACTTATATATAGTAATCCAAGATCAGGGTTCTTCCTGCATAAAGTAATTGGAGGCGGCCGCCTCAATCATATTTCGTGCCGACTCAGACTCTCGTCAAAACTTGTGGAGTGTCTTCACAAAAAATACTGCGTGCATTAAACAGATTGTCATTTGTAACTGCAGTTGCAGCATTACGCCACAATGGTGTCGCTGTTTCGTTACCAGCGCAATGAGACGCTGAAGAGTTCAGTAAAAGAGCTATATTATGAGCTGTATTAGCTGTGTTTCACGGCTGTTCAGGTGTTTTACATGTTATTTTTTGAAAAGGTGTCCTAAATTAACTTGCTGTACATCTTTGTAACATTTTGGCTGTGAAGTTGGCTCGATGAATCAGCGTCTCGATTGAATCAACATTTCTGTACACTGCGAGTTCGCCAGTATAAACGCACATTGCGTTCAGAAAGACTCGCAAACAAACGACTCCTTTGAACCAATTCGTTGAACCAATTAATGTAAGAGATCAGTGAATCGTTCAAAGCTCAGTGAACTACAATGGAACGTAGGTTGTAAATGAGCTTTGCTCGTTTAGTTAGACTGGTTACTTGGGCTAAAAAGGCTCATATTATAATTTTCTACTTTTCTGTTTGATTGAATAAATGTAATGCTTTATATAACTTATTAGTTGTCATTTCATTTTTTTTTTAGAACTTAATGTAAGTGTTTCGTTCAGACACTTAAAGGGACATTAGGCCTACACGCAGGTTGCACAAAACCCTGCAGATGTATTTTCTTCCTATATTTTTCATTTGGGAATTTATCTGTGTTTTTTTAAGCTTAGTTTTCCCATCACTTTGACTGGGGGTGAAAAGTTGTGTGCTTTGAAAAAAAATAGGATATTCAGACATCCAACTCATTTTCCTCCATGCAGTTAAATAATAAACCAGGCACCTATGAAATCCGTATGATTTTTTCCTAAATTCCTTTAGATTTTTTCCCAAATTCCATTTTTGTACGTTTTTATTTTTCTGGATTCTGTATTTTCTTTTTTTTTTGTGGTGTACAACTATGTTAATATGAACCAGTATGTTACATCTTATGTTTTTTTCTTTTGCTGTTTTAAGTCTACTTATATTTAATTACTAGTTTTGTACAGCTTCACTCAAATGAAACGTTAAAATGCGGTTGAGGTAAACTCTTTTAGAGCAGAGCTGATTCACTTTATGTGTTCGCGTCCACCAGATGCCAAAAAGTCCACTACAGTAATGGCGCTTTTCCACTGCATAGTACTGCACGGTACGGTGTGGTACTGCTCACTTTTGGGAGGTTTTCCCACTGGGTACTGTACCTAGTACCTGAAACTTTTTTTAGTTCTACCTCGGTTGAGGTTCCATACCAAGTACCAGTGGCGGCTGCTGATCTTTTAAAGAGGGGAAGCTCATTTTCGGCCTAAATCATAAACAAATTCCATTTATTTATATGTAAATTCTGCCCTACGTTCCTTTTCAAGAAAATGCTCTGTAACCCTGTCGTACCAACTAGGCGTCTTTTCCAGTGACTTGACCAGTGTCCTCTCAATGGCCAGCAGAGCTAGGCTGCTTAAACGGCCTTGGCCCATTGTGTTACGGGTGACTATATGAATTAATGAACAAACGATCTAATATATATATATATATTTAACTCAACGGGAGGAAATGTGGGAATTATGTTAAACTGAAACAATGAATGTGGTGTGAAATTGTGTGAAATATACGATGAAGGTTGCAGCAGTTTGTCTTTCGACTACACATGCAAAATCCGAGTTTTTTTTTTTTAAAAGCTTTATTAAATCAATGCCATTAGAAGCGATGGGACTGAGTTGGAAATGGAGACACAGAGTGATACGCGTCATAATCTGAAGACACGCCCGCCCACACCAACCGTCTCTTTGCATTGCGAGAAGCTGCCGCCTCCTTGTCATTTATGATTTATAAAAAAAAAAAAAAAAAAATGTCTAAAAGCTGATATGTGACAATGTGTATAGAAAACAAGCTAAAAAAACAAAACAAGAAATACGTTTTTATAAGCTGTCGACCCCAAAAAACGAGCGTTTTAGGACATAAAAGTGGATTAAAAAGAGATGACAGACCCTCCAATCATCACGCAGACGCTCGGAGTCCGGGCCAGCCCACTCCTCCATTCATCCCAGAGACGCTGAGCGTCCGTGGGCGGGACATAATCGCAGCATTATCCAATGACCGTCTTGTTTCTAAGCACTGAAAAAAACTGTTTAAAGCAGCCCCATTGAAGTCAATGGACGCTGGGCTTCAACAGAGTAATGCACTGTACGCTACGGGAATGAATGAGAAGGAAATCGAGTCAGCCGACCTAAGTAGCTGATTCTGAACGAAATTGTTTTCGTTCGAGATGAACGTGTTTAACGCATTTTTAGTCAATAAAATGTTAACATAATAGTACATATATTTGACCATTCATTTTTTGACAATTATAGGGGAAGCTGAGCTTCCCTTGCAGTCTTAAAGAAATCGCGACTGCCAAGTACCGATACCCAAATGTGACGTGTTTAAACACAGATCACTGATTGGGCAGAGAGAATCATTACCAGCGTCCAGGATGAAGATAGTTTTCCTTACCCTAAAGGAAACGTAACTGGTTTTCAGGTAGATTCATTACCATTTGTATAACCACAGTTTAACTACAAACAACATAGTTAACATATATGGTTAGAGCACTACAAATACAATTTAAAACTATGGCCATGATTGTAGTTAAACTATGGTTAATTTTCATAAGGGATTAGCCACACTGATATTTTAAGAGCTATTCTGTAGGTTTAAATTTATATCATTATTCGTATCACTAATCCCAAAAATGCTAATAAAAAGTTGTTCTAAGATTTAAGGACTGTTAAAACAGAAGGTGTAGGATTATATTTACACACTCCAAGTAATGAAAAAGGCAAAGCTGTGAAAAATAGGGACAGTAATTCAATTGAGTTTAATTAAACAACAGTGTCTGGGAAACAATGACCTCTGGTGATGAATATAAAAGCTGCAGGTAGTAAAATGGTGTAGCTTTTAAAGGGATAGTTCACCCAAAAATTATCATCAATGGTGCTTCACACATCACCTTGGTTGAATAAACTGGTGGTTAAAGTTATTCCAAGATTATTATGAAGGTCACTTTACATGGATAATGTACTTGGTCATCATGATTTCCAATGTGGCCATCAACTGCTGCTCTCCGTCTGCATTAGCTAATGGTAATGGGCTACAACCTTGCTGATCCCTTAGTTGAAGCACTCGTGTAAACTGCCTTCTTTGTTAAATGATGCACCTGTTTGTTCCAGTCGAACCCAATCACCAGTTCTTTTACTTCTATCACAGACTGGTTAGGCTTGGTTCGAGCTGAACTAAGGTCCTGGGTTCGATGGGTTTTTCCTTTAATACTGTATCCCTGCAGCTCAAGTGGTAGAACATACACTAGCACCACCAAGGTCACGGTTCATAAAAAGCATATATTTAATAAACATATTGAATTGTTGCTTTAAAAAGTCTATAAAATTTAATAAATGTAAACATTACTTTGTCTATTTTTTATAAAGATCTATCAGATGAATACATGTGGATGGTCGTGTGCAGACTTACCTGTCAATGAGGTAAACAGATGAGGTCAAAGATAAGTCAATCAATAAAGATGCTAATGAAACCAAAGGTGAGATAATTGACAGGGTCAGCACAGGTCACCATTGACATAACTGATGAAATCATTACTATGATAGTCTAACAGGCCGATAAACAATTCTATATAGATAAGCCTGTTCCTAAGATTAAGATTACTAACTGAAATCCAATTTCATGGCTGGTAGTCAGAGGAGAGTGACTCTGTATGTAAAATTTGGTATGCTTTACAGCTAACCTTTTTAGAATGATGGAACCATAAAATGTTAAAAAAATCTACATTTAGGCATTTACATTTAGAAGACGCTTTTATCCAAAGCCACTTACAAAAATGAGCAAACAATGAAGCCATATACACTCAAAAGTTTAGGATCACTTGAAAAAAATGTTTCGCATGATTTTAAAAATCTATTAATCTGAGGGTGTTTCAATGTTTGAAATCACTTTTGTAGAAATTTTTTTTACCCATTATTTGGACCAAATAATAAAAAAAGCAGTCAAAAAGAGTCCAGCATAGATGGAAATTCTTTCGGCAGCCTACTGTATAAAAAGCTTCCAGGTTAAGACTTTAAAAACCTGGATGATATGCAAAGTGTATGATTCTAGACAAAGAGTGGCTACTTGGATGCTTTTATTCAAAACATAATTCCCACAGCAACATTTGTGTTATTTCATGGTTTTGATGGGTTAAATATTCTAAAAAAAATCTAAAAAAAATCTGTGGAAAAATATGAATAAAGAGTGATCCTAAACTTTTGACCGGTAGTGTATCATAGGTTGGCAATAATAGGAGAAGTGCTATTAAAGTTAGCAGGTTACACAATAATGGAACAGCTGTTTTGCAGTTAAATAAAAAAAAAGTATTCACAGAAAATACATGTTTTTAATAATTTTTTTAATGTTGTGAGAGATGTGACTAACCAGACTGAGTTATCTAGTGGAATGTTTTATTAACCTTTTATTACACGACTCGTTGGAATGCTTGATTCTGATTGGCCAGTCGCTTTTGCTCGGTTCCAGCACATTTGCTCTGTGGCTTTTGGTTGGAGTCACTGAGTGCAGCTATGACATGTCAGAGGAGATCTTGCCCTACCGGCTGAGCCTGGTTTCTCCCAAGGTTTTGTTTTCTCCATTTATTCATCATTGGAGTTTGGGTTCCTGGCCACAGCAGGGCAATGTTGGCTTGCTCACCGGGAGACTACATTTATTCATTAGATATTAGTTATTAGAATGATCTTGCTTGGTCTATAAACACCATGCACTGTGCTGTGTTTTACCTTCTGTGTTTTTCTTATTTTCTCCTGTAAAGCTGCTTTGGAACAATGCACATTGTGAAAAACGCTATATAAACAAATTTGTATTACATTTGCATACATTCGTTATTCCCAGATAACAACCTCCCAAAACTAATTACAAATGGTAACCCGGATGCAGCAAATCATTTTGTCCGGTTTTTTTTGACAAATTAAATGTAAATATGTCTTTTAATAACATATATGACATTATATTTAGGATCAAATTTAATGTCCAGTTTTGGCAAGTGGCAAGTAAGTAGTCATGTAAAAGCAGCCAGCTGTTATTGCGAAATAAGCCCCTCCACTACGCGTCGGGTCTTGATCACACTGTCGGGGCTTATTTCTGCGATAACAACCGGCTGCCCTTACATAAAACAAAGCTCTGGCACCAACATAAAGATTGAATTTTAAGAGAATATTAACAATAAACTGACACTTCATTTAAAATGCCTGAACACAATAATACAATTGTTTGCATTTAATTGCCTTTGTTTTAAGAAACAAACAGTATTTACGGAAGTGAAATACTGTTACAATACAGCTTGCCAGTGGAAAAACAGCTTAAATAACAGTAAATACACACACCTTATTCTCTTTTTCTTAAGTTCACTCCGCACTGCGAGGCCGTGGATTGAAGAGCGCGCTAAATAAAGATGAGGCGGAGCAGAAGTCTGTCGCTGTTGTCTTGTGTTTCACTGATATCATAGCGCGCGTAGCAGGAGAGAGGGCCCAGCAAAGTGGTTTGCCAAAATGTTGTTGAGCGTTTTATTTAGATGACAATTTCTGACTGTTTCAATGGTGACCCCTCGGGGCCTGCCTTGCCTGCCCAATTCCTACGCTTCTGCATGGGTGAGTAACTGAATCTTCTGTAATAACTGAACAATAAGCATGATCTAATAAATCCTAATTTTAAACATAACTATGAGCTAATCACGTCACTTACAAAATATTTCCCAAAAGACCTCAAACAACTAATCTGACTGGCAAGCTCACTGGTGAGATCATAATAAAGTAACTCTTATCAATCGGTTTACACGCATACAGCATCAGCAAGTTCCAAGATACATTCATACAAAGTGAAGTTTGCCAACACTCACAGATGGGTTAATCATCATGAGCGATTAAATACGTTGCCGAGAGAATGCTGTTAGGGTAATTGTCCAGGAGGGTTTACATTTACGATTCTAGACTCTATGAGACATAGCCTAACTAAAAGAATTTGGGATGTGTCTCACTTCACCAAGTATGACACTGTGTACGTTTACGACTAAACTATTGCTGCTGCTCTATTAATTTAATTAGCCTACACTGCTATAGTGATTAGAAAGACAGCCGTGCACAAGGAAACATGACAAAGAGTTTTTGGGTAAAGGGACCTCAATGCTAAAATGAAAAGCATACTTAACGTGATTCAGGAGTAGCACAGGATTGACAGACAAGTCTCTTAACTCGTACTGAATACATTTCTTGGGTTAAATGGCTGCTGTTAACTCCTGGTTAATGGCGTCAAAATCCAATGGGCATCATATTTCATAAGACCTACTGACTTTCCTGTGGCTCAATGGTAAGAGCATGGCGCTTGCAAGGTCATGGGTTCAATCCAAGGGATGGCACATACTTAGAAACAAATGTATAGTATAATGCAATGTAAGTCGCTTTGGATAAAAAGCGTCTGCCAAATGCATAAATGTCTGTTATAAATATAAATACTGGTAACAAAACAAATATATTTCTATACAGTATTGGAGTGTTAGATATTGTGGATGATCTAGTGGCATACAATATGGATTTTTAATAATCTTAAGAAGCTTTTCCATCTTTTATTGGGTTTGTTTATCGATTTCCTGTAGAACATGGAAACATTTTCTTTGTATGTGGATGGATGGAAAAAGATGTGATGCTGTGTATTAAACTGCACATGCCGACCTTGAAGTGTCTCCAAAGATTCACTAATAAGAATATTGTGATAATGTGTGTGTGAAATGAATTGAAAACATAGTTCAAGAACATCTTATTTTCACATCAGGTTGTTAAATTCAGGTTCAGCTAGTCCTTCACTTCATTACAGCATCTGTTATCTTGTTGATATACTCTTAATTTCTTATTTCCTGTTAGCATTATTGTAATTGTGTGTCTCATTCTGTAGTAAAGTGTGTATTACATTATCACACTTGAATGTAATTGTGTGGTTTTGGCATTCTTGAAGGACAAATAGTACATCACTATTACAAATACCACAACCCGGGTGATGTAAAATCTGCAAGGCAGTTGGACTTCTTAAAATTATACACCCGCGGAAATAAAATCCAAATGGAAAGAAACCATTCCATATTTTCATTGCAAATCAGAATTTCTTGATGTATTGTGACCATTCCAATCCAGTGTCAATTGTATTTCAATAAATTCAAACCTGTGAAAGACTAACAGCATGACAAGACACGTGCATTTTTTTTTTACTTTTCCTAAGTACAAATACATTATTACTGTTGTATTGCTTAAAAGTAAACATTAACTTTTCTTTGCAGAGCATCTTTTCTGTTATTTTGACCTGTTTATCCAGTTTTCATTTTCTGCAAAAAAAAAATGCAAATAGAAAGAATATTTTTATTTGATGTTTGGGAGAAATATTGTTAGTAGTTCACAGAATAAAACATAATAATTTTACCTGAAGACATATGTATAGTCAATTCAATAAAACTGAAATGGTCACTTATTTGTTTCCGCGGTTGTATGTTTTTTATATTTATAAATAATAATGAGTGATGAAGTGGAAATATTGGCAGTTCAAAGAGAAGGTCAGAGGTTAAGTGATATGACAAGACCCCCTGCAGAACAGATGTCTGGCAGCAAATGTATCTCTGATCTTTTTTGCTTGTTCTCCTATTCAAGCTGCTAAATCACCAAACCCAAAAATCAATTTCAGGCATTTTGCCCAGTTTTAGACATTTGGTTCAATGATCAGTAAATAATTGAAGACAACTGTCAATCCATATATCCAAAACCGAAAATCAATTTCAGGCATTTTTCCCAGTTTCAGGCATTTGCTTTAAATGATCAGCAAATAATAGAAGACAACTGTCAGAATTACAGTCAGAATATAGCGACGCTTTCAAAATACGTTCAAATAAAAAGTTTAATCGCAGGCCTATGTAGAGCATTAAAGGTGATATCTTTGATTTAAGGTGATAATCTTTTGCAGACAGACCCAGGCTCATATTATTATTATGTGATATAAATTAAACACAGATTTATTCATAACATTTACTTAACGCGGGTTCAAAGATCTAAAAGATGACATTATCCACAGCTGCTGAGAGCAGAAGTGAAAACTGTGTGAAATATTAGCTTTCTATTTGCATGTATAAAAGCAATGTGGGCTCATTACATGAAAATTACATTGCATTGCATAAAACGTTTTTATTTTAAACATCGCTGAATGGTCTGTTTATGGAAATTCCATTAAAGGTGATACATTAAAGGTGATTAACAGCTTGTTTAAATGGTTAAATTAGTTTATCTGTTTTTCTTTTATGTACATGCTTATGTATCTGCTATCAACTTTCACCTGACTAAGCCCTAGAAGCGGCTAATGAACGAATAAATGTAAATAAATAACTGCTAAATGAATAAATGTAAATGACATCTAATGATATTTTCTACTCCCCATGTAAACACTTCCAAATGCCTAAGACTGAAATTTTCTTTAAACAGCAAACACTTTCATCTTTACTTTGGTCACTGTTTAAATGCTGTAGGAGTCATTCGAGAGTCCTGTCTTATTTTTCAGTACATGTCCATTGCAAGTGAAGCAGAGAGAAAGGGCTCTTACGGTCATTGAATAACAGTACATTTTATATACATGTTTAATGACAGACCCACAAGAACATTAAATTATTTCATTTTAAAGGTTCTAGCTGTCATTTATAAACTTCGGCCTGCTTTCTTAAGAACTTTCTTATGGACTTTTGCTCAATTTTTCACTCTCACACATTGTGATGATGATTTACTCCTCTCAGTAACAGCAAGAATTTCTGGAGGATCTGTGTATACAATGATAAATAGTTACACAGTGTACTGTATGACATCACAAATTTCCCGAAAATGTCCCTGAAAAATAAACAAAAAGGATATCTTTGTCAAACTATTATGTGAGGCTGTGAGCAATGATACAGAAGAGTTTGAAAGTACAGATGCACGTATTAAAGTCTACCCCATCAGTTAAACTACCTCGGATAGTCTGTGATGTGCCGCATCAAAATATTGAATCTAGAGCCCAGTAACCAACGCCTTCCAAGTGTCTTTGGTCAGCCAGGCGCACAAACTCAATTTAGGGGTAATGATTACTTTATTGACAAGCCTGTGGCTTTCTCACTTTGGTATTGGAAAGCAAGCCTCTGCAGCTCCAGCTATGAAGAGAGAACTTAAAGAGAGACCAGATACTTGAAAATAAATCATAGCTCTCTCGAAAGAGGAGCACTATGGTATGTACATCAAAAACCATTTACGCGAGGTTTACAACCAAACAATTGTGTTTCTACAGAAAGGGAACATCCTGTTTGCATGTGTGTGTCAGAACAGCATATAAATTATGCATTGTAATCATTTTATAATAAATCATTCATGAAAGATGCTTTTAGAGCTTGTAAAAGCAATAAGCAAGGCGATTCTTTGTGTTAAAGGGATTTTAACACATCAAAATTGTACATAATTTCAATATATCACAGTTTGTGACCTGTGTAGATTTTTTATTTTTTTATTCTTTCATTATGGAAAATAACCACTTTTTCTATTTGATGCAAATTCATGTCTATAAATACGAGGTGTTTGTATTTGACATGCTTCAGTGTGCAATAGGAAGAAATAGTCACCATGCATACACACACTGTAAACGAATAAAGGCTGTCAGGATGAAGATAGTAATTCTATTTTTGGAGCATGCAGAAGTGATTGTTAAAGATTTATTATCAGCAGTTCTCTAGTGTTTATCTTTTGTATTGATTTGCCAGCCTGTCTATGTAATTGATCCTCTCATAAATAACAAAATTAAAGTGCTTATTACTGTTATGAAATACCACACGTAAGACTTTTCTTAATTCCACTGCTTTAACCCATCATCTCTTTATTCTCTCTCCCTCCTTTTCATCTTTTTTTCTGGAATAAGAGATCTAATGAAGCGTGTCAGTGAAGAGGATTACTAATTCCTCTCTAAAGCTGTCTTCCTCTTTAGAAAGCTTACTTTTTAGTTTGCTGCTTTTACTTGGTGCCTTTGCAGCTGCAAATCCCAGATTGGCTGGAGACAAAAGACAAATCCATTTACGCTACAGTTCATATCTGACTGTAGAATGTGAGAACATTGATGAGAGATTATTAAAGTGGTTTTGGACTTCTGTCGATGGTGGCTAGTTTTCACACTTTTTAGTCCAGTGAACATTTCTAATGGTAGGTTTATTTTTTAAAGACAGTCTTTGCACAAACCTTAAAGTTAAAGGCTGTAAAATAACAAAAAATTCTACTTTCAGAAATAAAATGGTTAGTTCCAGTCCTTGATTCTGATTGGTCAACAGTTATGCTTTATTCGCGATAAACACAGCTATGACCGCTGCACCTAATGATTTTGTTTCACCGCGCAGCACTCTAAACGAAATGTAAACACAACGTAAACAAAACATTCCATTGTTGTTCACAGTCTATCAAGGACAATTGTTTTTCCAGCAAAAGGAAGGCTTTAAGTGATTTAACTTCATGAAATATGCATTGAATCTCTGGAAAAATTGTCCGTAGGGTGTGAGTGCGTGAGTGAATGAGTGAGTGTGTGTGCCCTGCGATGGGTTGGCACTCCATCCAGGGTGTATCCTGCCTTGATGCCCGATGACTCCTGAGATAGGCGCAGGCTCCCCGTGACCCGAGGTAGTTCGGACAAGCGGTAGAAAATGGATGGATGGATGGAAATATGCATTGAAACATATTCCTTGATTTTAAAGCCTCAGTGAAATTCCCTGTACTTAAATTACCCAGAATACTAAAATTTGGTAATTCATTTGAGATTAAGTTAGTTCATTAACGCTATTTGACAAGTCTTTCAGTAAGCTATTACAAAACAAGCCTAAATATATAACTCGCCTTGAATTTCAAAAGATTTTAACAATAGGTGACTTATTTTTATAGCTGATTATAAACAACAGCTTTACTTATTTTGAAGGGTAACCAATTCCCGCTTAACAGCAACATTATCACAGCATGCCAAAGCACAGCCAAACATGCTAATGCTAATCAGGATAGGCAATTGGATCGATCTTGCAACAATGAACCTGAAATGAAAAGAACCACCCAAAGACAAACAGAGAGATAAGAGGTGAAAAAAACTAACGTTGCGTTGCTTCTTGAATATTCGAAAGCATCTGTTGGTTACGTTTAAGTATGCCGCAGCTATTGTTCTTGTCTAATCAGTATTGAAGGCATCACAGGAAGGTAATTGGGATTGAAGGAGTCGGAGCGGGTTTGTATCACCAGCTTGCTCAGAGCTACATGAGCTTCTCACATTTGATTTGCATAACTGTGTTTTAATCAAGTTTATAATTATAAGCTGCTTTTGGCCCCTGATCTGAAAAATAAAAGCAATCTTTTGAAGAGCAATGAAGGGAGAGGAATGGGAATTTATGAGGACGCCTGGAGAAACGGGGGGTAAAGTGCGGCATCGCATGTGCATGAATTTGTCAACATTTCATGTGCATTGTTGTGCACCACAGGAACCACAGGCAGAGCACCTGTCCAAATGGCATAATAATGATGCAAATGATTGTGTGTTAAATGCAGTTGGTTCTTTCCTCAAGGGTGGTAACAGGGAGAGAGTGATGATTGACAGCAGCCATGGTGGAGTTCTGGCTGGATTTGAGCTGTTTAAGTTAAGGATTAAAGCACTACCCAAGGGCTGCTGATACCTGATTAGGCTGGCAGGAAACAAAATAATCTTAAAATAACTGCTTAGCGAAAATGCGCAATGAGATTTTTCACTTGTGCGCCTGTTATCTCCAGCACTGGGGTAGTTTGAGAAATTATGAGTTTTGTGGTAGTTTTATTTGAAGAGATACACAGTAGATTATTCATGATTTCCAGTTGTTCATATTATCTCAGAAGACATTTTTAATTCCATCATCTGGTTTCATGGGGCTTTGCAAAGATATTTAATTCATATGAATGACAGTTCTTTGGAATACATTTTTTTAAAGAGAAAGTTCATCCAAAAAACATTCATCATCAAGTTCTGTTCTGTAGAAAATTATACTAGATTATTTGGTCCTCACACAAAGTTACTTTAATATGACTTGAAATTAAAATGGACTTTACTATATACAGTATGGACCTTAAAGTGATAGTTTACCACAAAATGAAAATTCTGTCATCATTTACTTGTTAGGTAATAATGTTGGTAAAAGAAAACCATTGGTCCCCATTGACTTCAATGGGGACCAACGGTTCACTTTCTAGAGCGGTCTCTCGACATTGCGGAGCTTCCGCATTTAGGAACCCCTTCCCTTTCCACTTTCCTGAAGCCTTATTGGATAAAGCCAGTAGAAAAACTGGCCAATTGTTGCAAGACATGCAACAGTATGCAAATACTGACGAACCCTGGCAGTATAAATGCGGTGCATAGCGACAATACATCAGAATCTATGAGTGTTGAACGCCTGCAGGGCTGATGAACGGCGAACACGGCGGTCTGCGCAATGTCTCGTTCCGGCTTCTCAGGGAACCGAGGTTACAACAGTAACCGGAGACGTTTTCTTTTATCAATATTTTTAAAAATATCTCATTTTCTGTTCTGCAAAACAGGTTTGAAATGACAAATGGGTGAGTTAATGATGACAGAAGTTTAATTTTGGGATGTACTATCCCTTTAATGCTGCTTTTTGTCAACCTCAGTCCCCATTCACTGCCACAGGAGAAAAAAGGACAGGTTAGGATCAACATTAGTTTGAGAGACAAGATTATTATAGTTTACTAAAATTAAAGAAAATGATCTAGCATGGGAACTGATATAGACATTGTGAAGGGGCTTCTGGATACGGTCAATTCCCACAAGACTTGGTGTGTTTGTGTAAGAGAGCGAGAGACTGTATGTAGATGCCGATGATAAATTTTGGGTTTCCTGAAGAATTCACTAGGTTTGCACTCTGTGATAGAATAAGAACCCCACAGTTTAAGCCCTGACCCTGATGACACAGACAATATATCTTCTTCCTCCTGTGTCTCTCTCCATTCATGTCTCCCATCGTTTGTCATTAGCTCTGTGCTTTTTCGTATCTTTCTCTCTTTCTTACTGTCTTACATGCTTGTGTACATGTTGTTTCTCCTCTTTCTCAAATGAAATCAAGGCCTTGGTCAGAACATGTGCAACAACTATTCTGTTTCTTTCCATATATAGCTCTGCTGAAATACAATTTAACAATGACATAACATTACTTTAAAAAAGAAAGTATGTAAAATCAGTTCCATTCAAGGTCACAGATCAAAATGGACTATTCACTAGATTCCCAACGAGGGGTATATGTGCGCAAGAGGGCACTTAGTAAGATTTATATTTAGCTTCTCTAAACGTATAAAACATTTGAATAAAGACCTCTATAATATTGAATAAATGATATATAATATAAATTACAATATAGATACACATTTCTTTTTTTGGTGTTAATCACGGTGTACTTAAATCTCACTGATGGTGCTTATGGGTGTTACAAAAGATAAATCTGTTTGGAAATACTGCACCATTCTGCGAAGATCGATGCCAGGCATAATGAAAACAGCATGAAATTATGTCCCAAAACATTTAAATTAACTGTCATAAATAATATATAAATAATTCAATAAATAATTCCTCCCAACACTCCCATGATATATTGTGTTCACAGTAATGAGCGAGTTCTTCTTGTATTTATTCAGGCATAGAACTTGGTGATGTTTTCATTTCGCACTACATTAATAAGAGGCAAAGTAACTAGTGAACGCTTTCTGTTCTGTCTGGGTTTCAGAGAACAGCAGCAGTGAAAACATTCCCCGTGATTAGTCAAAGCAATGCACAATTGTTTAATGTCTCTAGGCACCAGATACAGGAAAGCAGTCAAAGGAACAAAGACAGGCAGGCCATTGACATTTCAGAGCATGACAAAATACACATCGTGCCAACAGCAAAAATAACAGATGCCACGTCGTTGATTCTTTATGTGGCCAACAAATACACACAAAAGATATCTCCTTCACAATGCAGACAGAGCAAATGAGACATCCTTACAGAGCTGACATACACGACCATGAAGCCCATCTCTTTCATTTTGGTTTTGTTTTCATAAATTGCATTAGGCACAATGTTTTTCAGTACAGTGCTTTGCTCTTATTAATGACTCAAGCCAAGAGCAGGGACGCTGCCTTCTGATTCGTTGTGTCTCCTTGAGGCACTCGCCCAAAGAGCAAGGCAAAGCAAATTAATTGGATGAGCAGAAATGCAGACAGTGGAAAATTGGAGCTCTCGATCTCCTAATGCATTCATCATTTCTTTTTCTTGTTTTTGTGCTACCGCTTGGACTCTTACCGTTTCTTAAAAGTACGCTTGCTGCGGTCTGCTCACAATCGCAATTCAATTTGTCTTCATTTAGACAAAGTTGTTTATCCATTCGTAAGGTTGTCTTTAAACTATTGAGGAAGTCTCCACAGAAATAACAAAGCTATCATTAATTTTTTTGTATTAAAATAGATGTGGAAAATTCTAAAATACACAGATATGCTTTCGGGTAAAAGCTTTAGTAAAGCTGTTATTAAAGGGACAGTTCACCTCAGAAAATGTTCATTTGTTCAACATTGTTGTTTCAAACCCCTATTACTTTATTTCTCCACTGGAACACAAGAGAAGAAATGTGAATGTTGAAACGTTCAAATTCTTGACTAAAATAAATAACCTTAAAAATCTCAAGCTGCATGATTAAATGTTTGAAATTACTTTTTTAGACAGCATTGTAATTGTGCCAACAAAACAATTTCTTTCATTAGATTTCTTTAAATGATGACTTGGACCAAATAATGAGGTAAAGGCAGCCAATAAGAGCCCTGAATAAATGGAAACCCCTTCAATATTTGGGTTCAGGTTTACTGGTAAGATGCCAAAATAATAATTTAGCAAATTCTGGTCAAAGGGTGACAAAGTTGAAGATGCTAAAATATAACATTGTTTTAATTTTTTTATGCAACATGAATCCCACTTATGCTATTGCTACTCCATAGTTTTGATTAGTTTACTAATATTGTAATAAAATAAGAAAGAATAGGCCCAAGTGTTCTTAAACTCTTTTCAAACCTGGTAGCGTACATTGGGATATGGAATATTTTTACTAAACTCTGTATGCCACAAAATATAGGAGAATAATCGAATATCATAAAGATGTCCAACATCATTAAGCCATTAACTCTACATAAACTAAATATGTATGTGCATCTTTAAGTGTCTATGCAGAATGTGTCTGAATTAACTACTATAAATATCAGACAGAGCACCTGACGTGCAATTTCGTCTTCTTATTATCAGAAGACCCTCTGTTTTTTGGCAGCTGCGTACGATTATGTGCTATAACAACATAACACCTGGGTCCTAATTGGGCCACATTATGTTTTTGGTCGCTAATAATGTGCTCTGGCTTACCTTTGGCGTTTATGTAGATTTCTAGCAATTTCTGTCAGAGACACAGGGTCATCTATGTCCTGTACAAGCACATACAATATTTAAGACACTCATGTTTGACTGAGTATAATCACACTCAGACAAACGTGACCTCAGTACTCATATTTGAATAGGTCGAGCGGTGTGTTTTTTTATAGCTACTGCGATTTTTAAACACCTTTTATTTAGTCTATTGTCAAAAACACATCTAATTTTTTTACCTTTTTTCAACTTCATGTTTTACAAAACATACAGAAAAAATAGGTAACTGTGTCAAAAAGGATAGGTTTCTTTCATGGCCTTTAAAACAAATAACCAATCCTCCAAACATATCTGAAAAAATTGAAAAAGAAAACTAGCCAATTTTTTTTAAAACTGTATTACTATGGGTAAATCTCCAGAAACTGATTTCAATTCAGCCAACCGGGGAAACAGCAAGAACGTCTGTTGAAGAATCTGCATACTTAAATTCAATACAACCAAGATATAACCGCTAAAAATGAATCTGCTCTTTGACAGATAACCTAACAAGCCGGGCTTTGCTTTCACTAATGGATAACCCAGCAGGGCAAATATAGAAATGCAAAATCATAGCTCAAGACAAATAAAGGGAATCTGTTAAATGAAATCAATAAAGGCGGAGCGATACGATCATCATCAAGGGTAAATAAAGGAGATGTGAATGTGCTGTACTGGTCGTGCTTGTGAATAGTGAACAAGAGACAGATTGTGCCTCTATTTGAGTTGTTGTCAGGATAATTACTAACTTCCGAATGCCCACTGAGGCTTAGCACAAGTCACTGTCTCTCTCTGACAGAGTGAGCGCTCGCGAGTCTCATTGTAATATCATTTCATCCGCCTCCACTTTCATCAGCAGCATCAAAGTATTATCAGATGAACAAAAACAATCATCACATTACAATGCAGAACATGTAGGGGTGATTATTAAATTGATAGTTTAATATTAATGTAATCAATGCCAATTCATTGAGCGATAGAAATCAGGGGCTTTTGAGGAGAGCAGCTTAATTGTTCTTTTAATATAAAAATGTCACTCAGTGTAGATCCACATACACACAGGCAGGTTTGTTTCACTATATGAGTGAGGACATCTCATAGACCTCTGTTGTTTTCATAACAGGCTAATCATATTTTCTATTCTGCCCAAGCCTCACACAAAGCTGCTGATGTTAGATTGCAAGTAAAATACTATTTGGCTGATTTACTAGTGGGGACCACTTGAAATGTTTAAGACATTTGTGGGGATATTTTCCAAAAATGGGCAATAAACCTGTGCCACACACAATTCAGCCCAATTACATACCTGGACAACTTTGGAAAGCCAATAACTGTAGTTATTTTTGCTTGAGAAGACTCACCACCACATAATTGGCATCCGGATGGGGATTCAGCAAAACCCAAACACCACAATGTTAAAACTCAGTTTCTGAATCTTTTCTAATACACCATTTACTTCTTCCCTCTCTTGGCACCCAATAAAATATATATGGCAAGTGCAGAATATAAGTCATTATTCACCAACATGAAAGTGTTTCTTCAGTGAAAGTAAGAAGATATGATTAATAATAATTGTAGGCGGCCAAGTGACTTGTCTAAACTATATGTGCACATACAGTTCACATTAACCCACACACTCCCACAGGCACACACATGGTCCATCTGTACTGCAGAGGATAAAAAGATGGGACATTTAATGAACATTTGACACAATATTTAATTTAGATCAGCATGCCTTAAAAGGATGAGACTTGACTTTAATGCAGAGAAGTTTGGCATCGTGCTGATACAGTATCATATTGTATCTTAGATTTTGATGGACTTGGCACACTTTTTCATGGGAAAGCTGTTCATGGGATAAACTGTCAGGATTCTAATCTGAATAAGACAGCTCTCTCTCTCTCTCAAAGAAACACACATACTCAGTCTTTGCGCACCGTGACTGCTGATGGAAATCAGCATTTTCCACATAAGGGTCTATTATCAGACAACTGAGATGTTGATTCATAAAACATTAAAACATGTTTTAACAATTTTTTTTACGCAAATCTAATTGATTAAAATATAAAATGTTGTTTCTGTATTTAAACTTTTATCTGTAACAAATAAAACTGGCAATATTATGTAAACTATAAGTCCAACAGAAAAAGAAAACATTAAATGGATAGTTCTGTCATCATTTAGTCACATCCGAGTTTTTCCAAATCTGAACAAATTTCTTTGTTCTGATTAACACAGAGAAAGATATTTGGAAGAATGCTTGTAGCCAAACAGTTTAAGATCCCCTTCGACTACCATAGTAGGAAAAAGTTTGTTTAATATCTTTCAAATATCTTTCTCTTTGTTCAAGCAAACAAAGAAATGTAAACAGGTTTGGAACAACCAGAGAGAGAGTAATTAATGACAGAATTTTTATTTTTGGGTGAACTAACCCTTTAAGAGTCTGAAATTGCATATTACTTTAGATTTGCAGTACAGAAATGCAAGACAAATCTCATACCCACATTAACACATTTAAATCCAAAATAACATTTTATAAAACAAAGTACAGGGAGAACACTAATGTGCATAGCGCACACATAGCACAAGGAAAAATGATCAAGAATTGCCTTAATTAAGAATTTTTGTTGCCACCATATAAGTAAATGTTAGTTTATCACTCATTTAATCTTTGAATGAATAAACATATGTTTCCAAGAAACTGGCATTGAAATAAGGGAGCAATTTAACCAAACCGTAATCTTACATATATTTTGATAAATACCCCTAGCACTTCTATTGGCATGCTGCTGAAAGGTTGCTTATAGAAAGTTTCTTGAAGTGCAATTTACTGTGATTGCTTCAATAACCACTGCAAACAAATTCTTTCAAAAGCACAGATTAAATGTCAGCAATTTGAAAGAGACACTGAGTTGGCCATTTTAACTGCTTTGCTTTGTCTCTTTTCCAAGCCAGAATGCACCACCAGCCTGCCTTTAAAGATATGCTTATAAGTTGCGAACAAAAGAATAGAAAAAGATGAGAATAATATTGAAATGAACAGTCGTCTGCTGCTGCAACATATCCTCCAACCCATACGACTGTGTATGTCGTTTGTCCCTTTCCTTAAAATAGGACAAACACGAGCGTTTACTAAATTAGCGCATTTCCCAGCTGCAGGCAAAACTATCGCGTACCGTCAATATAAAATATACATTTTGGGTTATTATTTTGCAATAATAACATGTGTTGTGGTTTGATTTTTATTTCGAGATGTCATGATAATTGTGTTTACATTACACAAACACATATTCAGACATTGCGAGCAAGTAACGTAATGTTTTAAATGTTCCTTTAAAAGGTTTAAAAGTACAAATATTCCATGTGTAACAAGGTCAAACGATCGATTTGAATGAGGAACAGACGCGAAAGCGATCACCATCTGCCGACTTCCGGTTTCTGCTGTGTTTCCGGACATTCAAATCTGGCGCCAATCTACTTCAGCCAACTAAATAGTGAAATATCATTGGCTTTCGTCTGTCTCGTGACAGATAGCGTCATTATGTCAGATTTGAATGTGAAATGCTATTGGCCCTCGCTGGGGATTACGGCATTCTAACGTGCCGGTTTGTTTGTGTGTTGATGTCCCGTTCCTGGAGTTTCTCGTAAAAAGTTATTGTATGGCTTCAGTTCACAAGGTTGGCAACGCGACTTGTTTGTAATACTTTTATACTTTTCTTATTTCACAAGTTCGCCTTAGCAAAAAATTAAATAGGCGGCAGTTTAGTTAAGCAGAGAATATAGTATGCGTATGCGGCATTCTCTCCCGACCCCGGGGCACCCCCCCAGTGTCATTTTGATCTACACTCCATACCAGTTGGTGGCGGTAATACATTTGTCATCCGCCAATTAAACCTTAAAGAAGAAGAAGAATAAATACATGTTACTTTACGTTTACTCGTGTGTTGTGTTTTATGGTTGACAAGTGGTTAGGTTTAGGGTGAGCTGTGGGATTGGGGTTAGGTGCTCTTAAAATATCTTTGAATCAATAAACATTTATTAAACTATTAATCCTTTACAAATGCAAAAATAAATGTGTATTTTCATAACAATTGCTAGAGGGCACCCTTGTCATAATAAGCTACATGCACATACAACCTTTTGAGTCGTTTTTACTTTGAGTACAAGCTGAATGCTCCTAAGATTTTTGTGATCTTTTAGACAACAGAAGTGTTTTCCAGTCTTAAAGATGTTTAAGGGGCATATGCTATGACGTCTGGAAAATGCAGTCTTAAACCCAAATGGAATCTGATTGGCTCCATCATATTTCCTCCTTTTCTTTTGCTGTCATCTATTAGCCGATCATGCAGGTACTGAAACTTTTGTTGATGCAATCTCTAAAAGGAGTTCTAAACCAATATACTCTGATATGCTCTAAAAAAGTGCCTTAATGTTGGCAGTCCTACATGCTTGATTTCACTCTGCACGGTTCCCTTAATTAAAACTGAATGTTACTGAACTGAAGCAGCCCCTACAAGCAAAAACTCAATTACATTTTCATAAACAAACTGTGACACTCCAATTTGTGTTGCAGAGATTGTTTTGGTGATTTGGATTGTTCTCCATCACACTTTACCTTAATAAAAGGGGTGTTGAATGTTATCACACTTGGCATTCAAGTGTCAATATGTTTTTCCCCTAATTAGTTATGTTCTAAATCTGATTACAGTAATTTAATTCTTTGTAAGTGTGTCATTGTGCGTGTTAAAAAGGAAATTAAACGATTGTGGAATTATTTTACTTTAGAAATCACTGACAATGGTTTTGTTGCTTGTGTAAAATTATTTTAAGTATATGTGTGTGGTGGAACGGCCTCATACCCACTCTGTTTAGACTTGCAGACATGGGCCAGCCTTGGCGTACTTCATAGGTAATGACCCGCTCCTTTTAGAATAAAACAGCTTTTTTTCTAAGCCACAGAAAACCAAATTGAGTCATATTCGAGTTTATGTTTTAATCATAATAGATAATTTTTTAAATTATGGTAAAAACTAGGGCTGTCAAACAATTAATGTGTATATGTCTGTAATCACATACATGTGTCACATACACATACAATCACAACATTTTATTTATTTATATTTTATATATATTTTTTATTTTTCTTAAATAAAAAATATGTATGTTTTAATAAATACTTCATAGACATATATTATGTTGACACAAACATTTCTGGATGCGATTAAATAGTGATCAATCGTTTGACAGCACTAGTAAAACTACTATACCTTTAATTTTGGGTCTAAGAGCTTCTGCATGGCACGTGAGCTGATGAGAACTGGCACACTGATGTTCAACATATGCACCTTTAAGTAGAAAAAGTCAAAAAATATTTGTGGCCATCTACGGCAATTCCAGTTAGCATTTTATCAAGAACATGTTTTAACACTTTGTTTTAGGGGCGTGAGAGCAATTTGCATGAATTTAAAATTTGACTCACATTTGAACACTGCAAACGAACTCAGACTTTAAAGGAAACTGAATTTAGATCGTCTTGGCATGTGGTCTGAATATTGTGTGCCTTAAATCTACAATGCGGTGTTCACTTACAGTATAGCAAGTATTATAAAGCATTGTGTAGCTGAGACGATTTTTATGTTAAAAACGCTGTATTTTCGATATACCGTGCATTCTTTGCCCCGCCTTTCTGAAACGCATGGATTTTTTACTAAGATCATCACTCTGAATAGTGAGGTGTGCTATGATTGGCCAGTTAACCAGTGCGTAGTGATTGGTCGAATACTGCAAGCGTTTGATGGAAATGTAACGCCTCTTACCATATTTGGGACATCAGGTTCCAAAGCAATTGTACTGACAGATATGCCCACATCACTTGCGTATACATTTGAGCGGTCTTAGTCAACTCATACCACGAACTGACGTGAATTTGTGGGGGTGGTGACACGAGTCATTTCAAGCAGGTCTGGGTGAGCATTCGCTTTTAGATAGAACGCATCTTTTGTTCCGACACTTACATTTTTGCAATTTTCCATATCTAATACATGCATAGGCAACTTACAACATACCAAAGACACAGAAAAACACGTGTTTGCACCATATGACCCCTTTAAGCGTTCATATTTTATAACAATATTTTATTAACAGGTGATATTAATACTGAATATGGGTGAAATATAGGCTGTATACAAATACATCAAATTGACAGACAAAATGTATGTGAGTGAAGTTAAATTAATATATTCTCTCTGAAAGCACTGCGAACTTTAACATGCCAGGGGTGTTTTTTGTTCATTTCTCTCAGCTTCAGATGAGGCACTTAAAGTAGTGCCTCGAGAAAGTAAACTACAAAATTCTAAGACCACTAGTGAACATAACGAAATTTTGTAGTTTTTACATGTTTCATTGCAAAGAATATTATCACCATAATAATTGATTGCACTTTTGCTTTTTGTTGTACTTGCGTTGTCCGAATTGCTTCAATTGTTTACCCCATCTGTAAGTCGCTTTGGATAAAAGCGTCTGCCAAATGACTAAATGTAAATGTAAATAATCATCTTTCATCTTTAAACTTTAACAACAGCATGCACCAGCTGCCATGGACTCTTCACCAGATGCTACGGTGCCTCTTTGAAAATCTAAACTTTTAAACATAAGAGTCCTTCCATTTATTTACACAATAAAATGACATTCTATAATCCAAATGTTTTTATATTCTGAGATGTCTGAACCCCACTGTACTGTGTACTAATGTTAAGTGACTCATATTATCTTCCAAAAAGACTAAATCTAGAATAAAACCAAACTGAGACTTTCTTATCAGTATGCAATGCCATATCTGTATGCACACCAGATTTCCCCTGGTATTTTTATGTTAATACATTAGCTTAAAAGTGCTGAGCATCTAACTGTCGCGTGCTGCCAGCTGTCATGCGTGCATCTCTGGCTTTCCCTCCAACATACAAAGCGCCTCATTTCTCTCCGGCACATGTTTACTAGAAATTAAACTGTTAATTTGCCAGCTCCATGAGAGGAAAAGCTGATTTCCTTTCCCAAGCCTGAATTTATAGGATAGGGTAAGAATTAACAGCACGGCGACAAGCGGAATATGTCACGAGCCAGCTTTAATAGGGAATTTGGGGTTACGTTGCTGTGAAATTGCAGAAGCTTCCAGTTAATAAAAATGTTCTGCGACTAGTAAACCCTGCCGGAATTCAAAATAAAGTATTTGACATTAACCCATTTCTAAGACATTTTGACAGATTATCTACTTAAGTGACGATAGAAAAAAAGAAGCATTGACCCAGATCAGATGTTTAAACTCGTCTCGCAGGAGCAGGCAGCAGAATTTCCCCTCACATCTTTTCAGGGACAGCAGATAGTTTAAGATGCGAGTTTGAAACTCACACTGGAAAGCCTGGAGGTGAACTTTCAGCTCAGCTTGTCTGATCTCATTTGCTGTCACACCGGAATAACATCCAAAGCGAAACATGGGACGCAATGAATTATGGGGGAGGTTTTGCTACTGGAGCGGCTTAACAATGGAGTGTTAAGTTGCTCAGCTGGTTTGCAAGTAGCTTTCAGAGTCTGAAATTCACAGGGAAAGTTTGGACAGGGATAAATCCAGTTATGAAGATGCTGCTGTGAAAAATGCCTGCAACTGAACTTGTTTTTGTATTCATTCTGACTGTGTGTTTGCTGTTGCAGTCTTGTCTCCTTTAAAAAAAATCAAGACTTTTTTTCATGTCTGATGTGGACTGTTGAAGGGCCCATGAGGTAAACCTATAGCCGCAATGTGTTTCGCAAAGCTTCACTGCACCAATCTGCAACCCGTTTAAAGTCCTCTACTGCAAGACCACCTGAACATCAATGACTTGAAAATAATATGCCATATGCGCAAGAAATAATGCAACATACGGAAATCATAAAGTTCTTCAAAATATAATGACAGCTGCTATCAAGATTACTCAATGTAATGGCTGTGAGCCAGTGGATTTTATTTGTGTGGGTGAATTTTATTTATTCATGAAAAATCCATCACGAATCTCTGTTGCAGAACATCTCACTGTTCATATCGCTCCTTTTGTCTGTGTTTGCTTCACTGAATTTCAATGCTTGACTTTGCTATAGCAACTTTTGGAACTGTTCTCATTGAAAAGAGTAAAAATAAAATAAAAAACTAGCAAAATAGTTGTGTCTGTCTGAAAAGTATTGATTGCCATTGCCTCCGTACCCCCTTCACACTCATCAAACATGACAGCAGATTAGCAGTTTATTGATTATGCTTTAGCTATTTGCTTGCACATGGTCTTCCTGTAAATGCCCCGAGGCATTGTAAAAGGTTGCAGAGGGTCACAGGTACTGCATTTCCAGGTATTTTCAATTCAGGTTAATTTCTATAGTGCTTTTAAAGTTACACAGAGAGATTTTCACAATATAATCAACAATGCATGTGTCTGCATCTGCATGATTCAGAAGAACTCTGTTAATACACACTAGTGTATTCAATTAATACTGGCAGTCCAGACTGTTACCTTTGTGTTAAGCAGAACAAAGAAATTTATACAGATTTGGAACAATCTGAAGGTGAGTAAATGGTGACAGAATTAACATTTTTGGGTGAACTATCCCTTTAAGGCATATGACATGTCAGTAAAGGTATAAATATGAATTTAACAACATAACATTTTACAAAACATCATAATGTACGATAAAATATCATCAAATTTGAAATGTCACACAGGGAATTATCAACCTGATTTCACAGGAATTTGTAACTATTTTACGAGGTGGCTAATCCGTATGAATTTGTACCTTGTGTATCGGACAAAAACGTACGATTACTAGAAAAAAAAACAATACTGTAGACTCACCCCTAACGTCACTGGTGCGAAAGCAAATTGTACTAAAATGTACAAATGGGATTGTACGAATTCATACGAATAAACCAACTCGTAAAATAATTGCATTTTTGCAGTGAGATTGTGTTGGAATTACAGGAAGTACTTTTACTGTTTTTCACTGTACGTAAATGTTATGGTGATTGTTAACTTACAAAAAAAACAATTTTAGCAAAATTTTACTGTCATATAAATGATATAAGTACATATAATCTTGTTGAATATTACAGAGATTTTCTTCGTAAAATATATGACAATTCCTCCCCTAACTTTCATTGTACATTTTATATTATTTTACAGTGAAATTAATGTCTTGTACAGCATATGTAGTATTTTTAATGTAGCCTTTATACATTATTTTTGCATTAAATTTCAAACATTTAACATTGCAATTTGAAAGGAGCATCAGGATGGATGAACATGGTTGAATTGGAGCTACAGAAAACTACTCAGTGTTTTTCTTATGTCATATTCTGGCATATTAAATGGCTCTCCCTTGAGAGGGATTACTCTGTTTTCTTGCAATATCTTGGCAGTCATGTCCGCAAACCCATTTGAGGATTTTAAAGGTGTAGCGGCAAGCCATTAGTGACGATGCAACAACAAAATATTTAAAAACTCTCACTGCTCACATGACTGCTCGTGTTTTCAAAGCCATTTTTAACTGATAAATGATTCATTAACAAATAATAAAGCTGTTTTCAGATACTGAGGACGTCCTGCATGATGTGTGTATAAAATACTTTCTGAGATCTGAGTCTTTAATATAAGACTTAAATCATTTTCCTTCAAAACCAACATGACAAGGTTGTACAGCTACAGAAAAAACAGACAAGCGAACGATTTCAAAAAGAAATATTTTAGTCTTTATTGCTGTTCCTTCGCCAACAGAGAAGCAGAGGGCCCTGAGTGCCCTACGGCAATTTCACAGAATAATAAAAGAGTCAAATTACATGGGCGGGATTAGCCTTAAATAAATAATTGGATTCCCAATCTGCAGAAGATGATGTTCAAATTTAAATGGAAAGATTATATCCTCTTTTAGGGAAGGTATAAAACACATTTGATACTTTTTTCACTGACGGTGTCAGCAGATGGCTTTCCAATACAGTTTTAATGTGGTCAAACATCCTTGCAGGGAGTCTAAATTAAAGGCATAGTTCACCCAAAAATTCCAATTCTGTCATCATTTACTCACCCTCAAGTTGTTCCAAATGTGTATAAATGTCTTTGTTCTGCTAAACGCATGTGAAGATATTTGGAAGAATGTTAGTAACCAAACAGATCTCATCCCCCATTGACTCCCAAAGTATTTATTTTCCCTACCATGGCAGTAAATGGGGGATGAAATCTGTTTGGTTACTGACATTCTTCCAAATAGCTTCCTTTGCGTTCAGCAGAACAAAGAAATGTATAACCTGAGAGTAAGTAAATGATGACAGAATTAAAATTTTTGGGTCAACCCTCCCTTTATACCACATGCATAGTTATGTGCTCTGCAGTTTCTTCTAAACACGAAATGTAATCATCTTGATTTTAAACAGATGTATCATGAAAATAAATTCTCATTAATAAAGATGCAAACATCACCTTTTTTGAAGTGAGCATCCTTTGTTGTGTTGCAGCGATGTTTTATACACATGACCATTTCATTATGAAACATAAAAAGCAGAACCAAAGATCAGAGCAATGTGAATGCAATAAGCAGCCTGCAGTAGTGAAATATAAGCACAATTTAATGTGCTGATGGCAAGATGGCTGCTTGATACCGAGAGCTGAAAATGGTCGACATGACACTCTCTCTCATTCGGCTTTAGTCATGTGGAAAATTAAACAAAGAAAGAAGCGCCAGTCAATGCAAATGCCGCTAGGGGATATTTCTGCTTTGGAGGAGTAAGAATCAAATTATCATTTACTGCAGATTTTCGAGTTTAATAATTCCCCTACTCACTAATTTCCCTAACTCACTTTTTTTGGTTGTTATGGTTTATCATTATTCAACAATAATATTGTCCATTATAAGTGTAATGTAAAATGTATTAGCTTTTCTTTGCTATTCCTCAGCTAGAGTTAGAGATGTGTACATTATAGCTTGGCTATTTTACAAATTTATAACTCAGCAGGTTGTGTTCCTTCATAGATAATATCTTTAAGCAGATTTGCCGAGCAACAGAACATAAGAGTGTAAAAATATATAATGCTTAAACCTTGAATGAGTTATAATATGTGCTTTCCTGTAGCTCAGTGGTTAGTGTAGTATAATGCAATAAGTCGCTTTGGATAAAAGCGTCTGCCAAATGCATGAATGTAAGTAAATAAAAAATGGGTTTTACACAAAAAATAACAACACCAAGGTTATCCCAGTCTGTAAGAAACTTATATTTATATTTCATTTCAAAAAGTATCTACATATTTTAAAAGTTTCCAAAATAGCACCCATGGGTTTATTTTCTCCCACACCAAATAACATCCCCAATAAACTAAATCTATTGAGAAAGCATTGGAGCTATTTTAATTGCAGTTTTTGTCGATTCTGATATTTTTCTTTTAAATCATTCCGTCGAAGCACAAAGAGCTCGGCAGAAACGAAATGTCAGGAAATGACCTCTGCAGCTGTGAATGCAGTCATCTGCATGCATATAAATACATACACACAGGAGGTACACAACACACAGGGTAAATGGAGGATCACATCTTCATCAAAGCTCCAAAGTGTCAAGCTATTCTCTGCATCCTTTTGCCTTGAATGTGATTTCTTCCCATCTCTCTCGATTAAGTGAAGCCTATAAAGTATGGAGGCAGAGTATGAGATGATGGCTTTGTGTAATGATGCTGTATGTATTCGTGTGCGTGGGTTTGTGAGTGACTGTGTGCTGCGTATCTGTGCGCATGTTTTCAAGTCTATCTTGAAGTTGTAGTAGTTGTTTGGATGCTCACTGGTGTGCATTTCCCTGTGCGTGTGTAATGATGCTTTTCCTTAAATTGTCTTTTATGAGGCGAAGTGAAGCCTACGCTGCCCCGCTGCTTGGCATTGTGTGTAAATGAGGGGTTAAGGCCGATAATGGCGGGGACACTCAGCATGGAGGCCAGAGCTGTAATGGCAATAATCCTCCTCCAGTTTCTTAATCTCAGTTTTCTCTGTATTCGCGTCGTTCTTGGATAACTTGTTGTTGTCTGTTGCTACAAAACAGACAAACACATTTTGCACGACTTTTCATTTTATATTATTATGCATTCTACGTGTGTGTGTGGGTGTGTATACGCTTGGATGAGTAAAATCAGACAAAACCTCCCTTTGAGAATCCAATTTTCACTGTCTAGTGGAATTTCATAAGTATTCATAAATAAAGGAAATAAAGTTTGACTTTTAAGGTAAAGTTAGAGACAGTATAAAATAATTTAAATGAGCTTTATATTAAATATAATACAATAGAAGTCCATAATATTTCCCCAAACATCCGTGACAGTGTATGGGCGAGAGAGACAGCGAGCGCTGATATCAGCTTTTGTGAAATGATAAATCTAAAGCATGCAATGAGCCTCTGACTAGTTATACTGCTCAAATCCAATCACCAATACCAGCCCAATACCACTAATACACATGCACACCTCAACAAAAGCTAAAAGACAAACTCATTTCCCCGCTGAATTGGAGCTGTGGAAAGTGCTTACCCTGCAAAACACAGTGAGGTGTAGGTACAGAGGCTATAAATTAAACCTTAGGCATGGAAACGTAATTTAAAACCAAATTGCTTTTCAACACAGACGTACACACACCTAAGCATGCTATATCCAACACACAAATCTCTTCAAACTCTGTAGCGCAAAACGTAAATTCATCCAATCTCTGTTCAACAGCTTTCACGCAAGGTGCAGGCTGACATAACTCACAACACACACAATCTTTGAGTTTTTTGGGGATAAGATTTTGTGTCACAAACATAATGTCTTTTTAATTAGGATGTAAACACATTAATACATGCCTACAAAGTCTGAGGAAATAATGAAGAGATTTTAATTTTTATTATTTAATATTTTAATTTTGTCACACATTCTGATTTTGCTGAAAAGGCCATGTTCTTGGGTCTGAAACAATGTCATAGAAAAAGTTTGAACCCGATCTATTACCACAGCTGTAACTAAATATAGTGGACAAAATCAGGTTCACCATAGGTCATTGTGACTTGAACTTATACATTTTTAATACCAACTTAACTAACCCATCAACGTTTTTTGTGCTTTATCTTAAATTGAGACTAAAGGAAACTTTTGTGCCAAAAGCTTTTGCTGGTGCTCTTAAAGACTATTTAAATCTTTTATCATGCAGCCGGATTACACTGCCTTACCCCCATGTCTGCTCTCGTATTCTTTTATTCTTTTACTCAGAACCACCAGAAGAAGAAAGGCAGCAAATTATTTGACATCTAATACTTCACAAAATAATTTAAAAAGACACTTGAGGTGAATTACACCCGATACAATACACTGAAAAAACAAAATTCAGCACTCCTTTTTTAGCACTCTAAAAAAGCCATTGATTTGAAGTCTTCAATACTATTTAAAACCCATCTACAGCCATATAAAAGCATTAAATTACGTTAATTACAGTAATACAGAGCAATGAAGAAATGGGCCCCTATATCTGTAAGCCATTCCATTGACAACTGAAGTCATGGCATGCCTGACCCGAAAAGATCTGTTTTGTTCCTTCACTGCCACAGTTCTGCCATCTATCCATCCATCCATCCATCCACCCATCTTTTCTGCATCCATCATCCATCAAATGCTACCACATGTGGTTTTTGTCAGCAGACCTTTGAATAGAGACCTCTCTCTCTTTCTTTTCCCCCTGCTTTTTCCTTCTCTGTTTCTAAAACGCAAAGAGGATTTATGTCATTGAAAATGCATTGAGTAAAGTAGAATCTATTTCTGCATGTCTGCAGTCCCCTTCAGGAACGTGTGCTGCTTAGAGAGTGTGAGGAGGCACGCAAATACTTCGCAAGAAGGACATTTGAATTTGCAATTGTGTGTGTAAGAGACTCAAATACAGAGAGCTGAGGAAGATACTCTCGTATTTCTTGGAGTAAAATGGCTGGAATTGTGCGACAGATCATGGATGCATGTATTTTGTAGAGGACACAGCAATAGCATTCTATCGGTAATGATTAAGGCAAATGGTACACGTTTATTTAGGTTAGATAAAGATGGAACTGAAGCACATGGTGATTTGGTGATTTGACTGCACACATCTCATAGTAAATTGCTCATGCACTGGGAATAGCAATCAGCCTTGCTTAAGTGGCATCCAAATATCAATAAAGAATCATTTACACAAGACTGGAATACAAAAAACGAAACTTTGTTTGTTTTATATGTTGGGATATTTGCTCAGTGACTGACATTCTTCCAAATATCTTCCTTTGTGTTTAGCAGAACAAAAAAATGTATACAGGTCTGGAAATGATGAGTAAATGATGAGAGAATGTTTATTTATGGGTGACATTTCACTTTAAGTCTCCTTAATTCACAATTTTGGCATCTACTGTAAGGATCTCTTTAAATGCTTTATCTTTGCACAGCTTTCCACTAGCCCCACACACTAAATTACTAAATTTAGATCTGCCTCTCACTAGCCCCTTACACACACCACTGTATATTAAACCCATTTTCTCCCCAATGTCTTTGTTTCAGTTAACTTTTTTAGATTTACCTTGTCCATCAGTAAGTCTTGAGTTTCTAACATCCACCACTATAACTTCAATGACTATGAAGGCCCTGTAGGTTGTCAATGCCAAGATTAGTGAATAAGAACCTTACTGCATTGCATCACAGTGCATTGCATAATATAAAACATACACACACACAGTTGTCTGGTTTATTATCTCCGTGGGGACAGTCCATAGGCGTAATGTTTTTTATACTGTACAAACTGTATATTTTATCCCCTACCCCTAACCTAGTCCCGCGTAGCCAGACCTTCATACTGAAAGTCTGGAATTTATCGCCGCTTTCTTTGGCCAAGGCCCGCCCAAGAGGCTATATGACTGACAGGTAAAGCAACCAATCATGTTTCGTTTTGTGCCGCATCATATTTAGAGTCGTGGAAATGTCCCTGCAGTAACAGAATTATTATAAGTTTATGCCGTGAACCTTGCATAGTATTAAGCATTTAGTCGACTGTGAGGAATTCTTTTAGCAACCGTTGTAAACACGACGGCTTCGTGTTGTTTCCAGGTGGGCCATTTATGAACGCGACACGCACGTCTCCCGGAAATCCTGTGAAGTTCTACCAAACAGATGACGACTTTGAACGTGCTAGTGTTTCCAGAAAAGTGTGCCATATGCATCAGACGTTTAGCCAAAGGTACGTGGGCGTGACGTCTGAGGCGGAGACTACCCCTAAACCTATAAATCATAGAATACTTTAGCATTTTTGGATATTTAAATATATTGTTCTGTACGATTTATAAGATGTGTATTCAGGTTTAGGTCCCCACCGGGATATTCAGAAGAATGGTTACATGCATTTTGACTTCTTCACAATGTGAAACATGCTGTCTTCTCATGCTTAACATGGTCAACTTGTCAAAAAACGAGTTGGGCGTATTACGTAGCATTTATGTGCTCGATACACTCCCCTAGCGATCGTACAGGTTTCAGAAAGTTTTTTTTGAATATATAAAACTGTTTCGTAACAATTGTTTCTTAGTCCCTTATTGGACAATTCTCCCGGAAAAGCACGCGGCCGCAAGGTGAGCAGGAGAAGGTGCATGCGCAGACGTTACTTTCACTTGTGTGCTGGAGAGAGAGAGCATACGTTCGCTAAGTTCAGGTGCTTGTTTGTTCACTACATTTGGGGGATGAATGTTATATAAACTGTGGATATAACGCTGGATTTGGAGATCGTTTGAAACTGAAATATGGAGCCGTCCCAGCGATAAAATATGCCGGACATGAATCGCATACGGTGAGTGAAACTGATGTCTGTGTTTTGTTGACAATGGGTGCGCACGTGCTTTGGTTAAGCCAATCCCCCCCCCCCGCACGTGCCGTATGTTTTCAGAAACAAGCGTAAAGCTGTGTCTATCTTTTATAAATGTGATCAAACTAAATACTCTTCGATGATACGAAGTTTGCAATACTACTCTATAGATACTCAAGATTAATATGAGATTGGTAGAAACCATGTGTGTTAGGGCCGCTTTAAGAACCACCTGCTAAATTTGAGTGACATAAAATGCATGTCATTTTTAAGCAGCAAATTTAGTTTCTACTTTATTTGGAAATCATGTTTCTGAAGGACTAGTACAGATCAAACAATCCTGTCTTTGATTTCAAAACCCCTCTCTGAGCTGACCTCATTCATTCTGTAGATGGTGACATTGAACACTCTTTTTAGTAAAAGTCCCTTCTATTGAACTTCTATTGAATTTATTTATTCTTCTTACACCATGTTTATCTGCTGGCTGTACACTAATGTAAAATAATCAGTCCATAAACACAACACTCACACAGGGCCACATGTCTGTCTAAAACTCGACAACCCGGCCAAAAATATCCATCCATCTTTAAGCTACTAAAGTGCTACGTCTAAAAAATCCCTCCTCTTCCCTTAAGAGAGGAAGAATAGGAAGGAGAGAGAGATATTGAACAACACTAGCTCAGGGCAAATGAGATGTTGAGCCTTTTCCTGGCTAATTAAATCATTGTAATAAAATACCTCTGGACACAACACAAGAGAGGAGACTTTATTAAATCATAGCCTATGGTATCAGCATGGAGACTTAAAAAGAGCTGTCCTGCGGCTGGGATGAAGTTAGATTTAAAAAGTAACTAATATGAAATATTAATTATGACTCCAGTGCTTCTGGTATCTCCTAATAAAAAAGTAAGTGGCGGTTTGAAAAAGAGACCCTCAAAGTACTCTTATCATAGCCTGACCCTGTGATAAACATTAAAAACAATAAAAAATAGCTCTCTGTATGCCAACCGTCTCACCAATGTCACAATTAGCCACCATTCTAATCATGAAACTTCATCTTCTGTTCACGCTTTTCTGTTCCTCTGTGATTAAACTTCTTTTGTGAATGATGTTAGATAATAGAGAGATACAGTGATTCGATACATCCATATCTTTTTATATTTTCCATATGCATATATGTGAAGCTTTACAGAAAGTAGATTAGAAGTGTTCTGTGAATATGACAAACCAAGAACCCAGAGAAGAATTTGAAGTTTCTTAAGAAGTACTTTGTATCCTAATTAAACTTGTAATCATGCTTCATTTTAAAACATTCATTTTGTTTGTTTGTTTTTAATGATTACATGGTTTTGGAACATTGCTTTAACCCCATTAATCAGACCCAGACACAATCTGCAGACTTTTTGTTCATTTGGTACAATGATTTGTGGGAAATGTTGCAGAATGGATTTAAATTTTGTTAAATATAGTAATATATAGAGCTAAAATAAGTTTTCTCTTACTAATAGCTGAAAGCAGCAAATTAACCAAAATAACTTTTGCTTCTATGTCGCCATCTCTGTCTGACACAAAAAAAGCACAAGTTATTGCAGTTATGTTCGATGTATTTTCAAACTGACATTACCAGGAATTATCATGCCCAACAGGTCATATTGAAACAATAAAGCATGTTGTAAATAAGAACCTCCAAAGGTTAATTTACTATCAGCATTCATTTTTGGATTCTCTCCAAGGTCACCAAAGAATTATGTTGTTACAGAACAAAATAAATTTGTGTATATCTTTAGGAGTACATTACTGGGTGGATTCAAAGAGAAATAAAAACATGGCAAGAGTATTTTTCCAGTCGGGAGAAACCGATTTTTCACTGTAGATCGGTAAGACTTCAAGGACAACCTAGTGTTTATAATAGCTCCTTGATGGGGGTCTTAGCTTAGAATTATGTGCTCACAAAGTCCTTCTGCAGAGAATCTGTCTAGATTTTTCTCACTTATACTGCTGTGACCTCCCATCCACACACAGACAGAAAGTAATCACTATAATGACTATGTTTGATGTCCACCGTCAAAAAATACAACCTCTTGCCGAACATTGCCCTTCTCATGTCCCTGTTCTATGGAGATTTCTTTACACCCTGTTCTTGTTTCATTGCTGTCTTTAATGATTTTGTTTCTTCTTGTCAGAAGTAAATTCGGCGTGAAGTGTGACTGTACAGTGGGCAGCCTGCCTTTGAGTGTTTTTGTGTGTGTGTTTCTTTATTTACCTCACCTTTTTATTTTTCGTGTTGTCTACTCACGTACTATATACATGTAACAATGTAAAGACTAATAAATTGTCAATCATGACAATAACGCTTTATTGTCACCGAACCAGGAGAAAAAGAGTGAGAGAGAGAGACGTACGACTTTGAGTCTCGAACACATTGACAGACCCAACAAAGCGAAGGTTTGAAATGTGAAGATAAACCAAGAATAAGAAAAAGGAGACAAGAGAATTGGTGAGCGAGTAGGCAGATCTGGAAAGGCGAGCATTTGACACGAGCTGACGAAAGAGATGTTACACTTACAGAAATTCAGCCTATAGCACATATTCAGCCCTCTTCACTAACTCCAGCCCTAATGGCTTTTCGGTGTTAAAGGGGCCATATGACACGGCTAAAACTAATATTTGCTTGGGTTCAAGAAGTAATGCAATGTGTATACACGATTTTTATGTTAAAAACGCTGTATTTTCGATATACCGTGCATAGTGAGGTGTGCTATGATTGGCCAGTTAACCAGTGCGTAGTGATTGGTCGAATACTGCAAGCGTATGACGTAAATGTAACGCCTCTTACCATATTTGGAACATCAGGTTCCAAAGCAATTGTACTGACAGGTACACCCACATTACTTATGTATATATTTGGGCTGTCTTAGTATAATAAGCGATATGTCATACAGGAGCAAAAATGGTGCCAATAAAAAGTTACTGGTTTTAACAAAAGCTAGACCACTACCTGCTGAGAGAAAGATAGAGGGTAAGTTATTTTTTGTCTGTCAAGTATTCACAGAAGAGATGGGTTTTAAGTAGTTTTTTGACTGTTGTGAGAGATCTGGTTGAAGACACGCGACAACAAATGTTGCATTTTTCCCTGTAGACACACTAACATTAGCAGCTCCACTAAAATGCTGCACCCATTACAATTAGTGCAACCAAAATAACATTGGGATGCTGCTAATGGAAATCCCGTTCCATGATCCTTCATATAGTCAGACAGTAATTAAAACAGCTCTGCGTGTATAATTCCTATGAGGGGTGCTAAGATGGGTCTATATTTTATCTGGGATTAAACACGACGCATGTCTTAATGAAACACCTACGATATTGTCATCACTGCTATGATGGCTCATTAATACACTAATATCTGGTCTTCTGAGAGGTGTGAGCTTGCACAGTACTGTATGTATATGAAAGAAGGAGAGAGAGAGAGAGAGACGGAGGGAGAGAGAGAGAGAGAGAGAGAGAGTGAAAGAAGGAGAGAAAGAGAGAGCAATGCAGAGCAATAGCAAAGGACTTACACAACACTACAGACGTTTACATGGTCACAGTATACATTGGGCAAATATCAAATACTAGATTAATAACACACATGTATGGCCAGGAAGGTCAAATATGGACATACATACCATGAACACTTTATCTCTGATTTTATCACTGCATGCATCACTTCAAGTGATAGTTCACCCAAAAATTCTGTCATCATTTACTCAGCTCAAAAGAAGATATTTGGAAGAAAGTTGGTAACCAAACAATCACTTCTCACACTAAATCAATGTGAATGGGGGCCATTTAACAACCTTCTTCAAAATATCTTCTTTTGTGTTCTGCTGAAGATTTGAAATGACAAGAGAGTGTGAGAGTGTGATGACAGAATTTTTATTTTTGGGTGAACTTTAATAGTTCAGAGGGTTACAGCATTAGGTTCAAGCCAAATGTTTAAATCGTGCACTTATAAAAATGGCCACATGTATAATAGGGCAACTTTGTGTTGTATCAAAAAAAATAAGGATGCACATGACACACAAATGACTGTATTATGCATCTATTAGTATTCCGTTTTCTGTGTGCCCACATTTTTACTTCATCAAGATCATAAAAAGCAATGTTTAATGCAAGGTCTAATGCAGTCCCACAACATTTGAAACAAGGACTCCTCATTCAGGCTAAAGAATTGGCAGCGGTATCAGCATGCACACAACATCCCCATAACTGCACTAATACAACAAGATGATCAATGCTAATTGGTCTCTTTGGAAGGCGTTACATTCAAAAATGAGATGCTATTCACCACAGAGCTGTAATGAAGAATTCACGCTGCGTCTTTGTGCCAAAAGGTCAGACGCTAACGTCTGCGGCCACCCTCGCTTGCCTCCATTACCTCCGCCTGGAATGAAGCTGGATTTCCTCCGTCCCTCATAAATACTTTACCCACCCCCTCCCGGAATAGCTCAGTGGAGGACAGGGACCTTGGATGGATGATGCCCATAAAGCCAGAGGACTCGGATTTTGAATCTAAAATCGCAATAAGAAGAAAAAAGTGTATATTTTAGTGCTTATTCCCATGCTGTGTCATCCAAGGCAGCTGCGCTGTGCTACTAGCGCAAAGATAGCATTGCTAGGTCACTTAGTCACGACCCGAGCCATCTTAGACTGGAATTAACTCACTATTTGAGGCAAATGAAGCATCTTTAACGGACAGAGTACAGCACCAAAAATAGAAGAAGAAATGACTCGTGGTACATTTTTGGTAGCTATAAAATGTTTTGGTGACCAAAAAAGCACTAAAAAGAAACTAGCACAAGTGGAAGGAATAACTCATCTCTCCCCAGAGATGAATAGATTTGCATGAAAGTACTCCCTTTGGAAACGGGAATAAGAACAGCAGACCTTATGAGTTTTAGGGCCTTGAACCCAATTTTCGAAAAGCGTAAGCAACTTATCGGAAGGTTGGAGGGCCTCAAAAAGTTTTATGCAATGCATCTTGTTGCTCCCTCAGGGGTTATTCGCCTCAACAAATATTTAAATTTATTAAGTGCTAAATTGTACTTGACTGCAAAACAGGACGTTGCACATAGCATATTAAAGAAAGTGCATATCTCGCCTAAACACTTCCTGCAGAAGGAGTCTTGGACACTCAATCAAACCGACAGTATGGCAATATTATTAAGCAATGAAGATTTTACAACAAACAGCAATTTCTGTGTAATATATCAATCTCAATGAAAGCAGTGTTTCTAACAAAACATGCTGGCCACAAGCATAGGTGACGTGGTCTAGTATTCAGGAGGAATCAGATTAAAGCTGCGTGCTCACCGTTAGTCTCTTGCCTAGAAGTCGTAAGAAGTGTTCCTAGCTTTGGCTGCTTAGTTACAGTTATAATAATGGTATGTTTTGTTTATATAGCGCCTTTCCAGAGCTCAAGGACTCTTTACAATAAAGGCAAACAGTAGTACAAAGAGAACAAAAACACAGACATCAGAGCAAGAGAAAATAATAACACAGTTTATGAGAAATAACAATCTGAAACAGGAGAATTTAAAATTGTATACGACATGCCACTGGCCAGTGCAAGTCGGCTAAAATTGTGGGATATGGGCAGAACGTTTGGTGCGGGTGAGTATCTGTGCAGCAGAGTTTTGAATGTACTGCAATTTGGTAATGCAGGTGGCAGGTTAACCAATGAAATTACCATTTCAAGGCGAGAAATCAAGGCCAGATGAAACAGATGGAAACGGTTATACATGCTTTTTCTCACTAATGAATGAGAAGAGTACCAGTGATGTTACAGTCAGAAACAAACCCTGCAGTAACTGACGAGAGACAGATGATGCGAGCTCCGCTGCTATACTCCTAATGGTAGTCTCTCCCGAAAGTCGCTTATCCTTTGCATAAAGTTGAGCAATTCTCAAGAAGAACATGATTCTACAGTATAGCACACACACACATATTTGTATTCATATTGACGGTTTCATCTGACACACGGTTTTAAAGTCCACAGGTGGACTTTAAATATATTGTAAGATTCAACTGACAGGCTATGACAGGATTTAATTCATGGGGAAATGCTGTGCTTCAGAATAAAATAAGTCAGAGCTTCACAAATGATGCTTGTGCCAGAAACCTCACACTTTCATCTCAATCGTGTTAAAAAGGTCATAAGACATATGAGACAAAGTAATGTTTTGTCATATAGTGAGAATCTGAAGTACACATTGTTGTACTCAAAAGCCCTAAGTGTTCTGTGAGTGGTTAGACTCACCTATGTTTCTTCATAATTATTTGTTAAAAATGTTCAAATGAAATCAAGTTCTCTCTCCAATAAAACTACATCAGGGAATAACCTAAACAACAACAGCCTTTGGGTGCTTACACAGAGACAAAGAGTTGCTATTCATTAAATGTAATTCAATAATACAGTCAAGGGATATTTTTCTCAACGTGTAAAAAAAAAAAGAGTTCACTGAAAGCTATTTTAATTACAAAACAAAATGAAAACTTAACTTTTCAAGGCATCCAATCAAAGGACAACAAGAGAGAGGTAGAGACCAATGGAGTGAATTCCATTTCAAAGTGTGCATCACAACACATTTGAACACACTCTGAAGTGGGAGGGCATCTGCAACACTCAACACACATACATAACTGCTTATTGAAACAGAACTTTACTTTGTTAAAAGAGGAGCAAAATGTTGTAAATATAATTCTTTACAGTGAACTATATAGTCAAGCATAGCCTTACTATAGTATTATCATCACGGTGCTTTGTAAAAACGAAAAATACTAAAAATGTATTAATATGCCAAAAATATTGTTTTCCTTGGCTTTTAATAGAAAGACTGTTCTAAAAGTATTTTATCTACCAAACCTTCTGAAAAGTTTCTGGTATCTGTTAATCTCTCTCTCCCTCTTTTTCCCCTCTATCTTCCTTCAACTGCGAGTCTCTGTTTTTGCCTCTTCATCTGTGAGTAATGAGTGCACATTTGTTCACACTACACCACACTCAAAATTACTCCTAATAGTCTCTCTCCGGCCAAATAAACACTCTTTCGCCGATTAACAGATGAAAGAATGCAGAGTCCAGTCAGAGAACCGCGCCGCACTGGCGCCGTTGTTCTGTGGCTGCCGTCGCATCATCAAAGTGGATGCTGCACACTGGTGGTGGGTGAGGAGAGACCCCCCTCATATGATTGTAAAGCGCTTTGGGTGTAGAGCAATACACAATAAAGCGCTTTATAAATGCCTCATTCATTCATTCATTCATTGACACAACGTGAGGTCGTATTTATTTTTTAACGTGTGGAAATTTCGGAACGCAATGTGCAATTGCCTTTAGTGTTTGAGTAGGGTTGGGGTAAAACACTGGCCCTTCAGAGTCGAAAGTTAAACAGCGGTGCTCTACAAAATGAATAAAGTTGAATCCCAAATATAATATGATGGTCAAAGCAGAACTGACTTTATTTTGGCTTTAGCAAAAATTCTGTCTATTGTATAGAGTCGAGTCGTTAACAATGAATCAATATTGATCATTAATAATTGAATCGATTTATCTTTAACTAAACTGAAATCCATTCTGTAATCATGCAAGCAGATGGCAGAATGACTACTGTCTCTAAAATGTAAGTTACTCTTTAAAACCTTCTTGCAAGCAATATGATACTTACTCATGATTACCTGCGGCACTCTCGCTCATGTGATATTGCTCACGCCGCGGTGCACATTGGCAGAGGACAAATTTCAAATTTTCCATCTGCTTTTTTTACACTCTGCTGTTCTAAATTGTTGCTGAAGTCAGCTTACATAATGCTGACACCTACATCATACCTATAGCATCTCATGGAGACAACACTACTCAAACAAACAGATCCACTTTCATCACTTGTTCAACACTACTATAGAATATGTTTTCAGGACAGGACTCAAGAGCACTAAAAAGAACAAATGACCCTGTGGTCCCTAATTCCTGGGTATACAAGAATAAGGGATGCACTGACTGAAAGATGGAAAAAAGAGAGGATTCCTAAACAATTATGAGAAAACTATGAATATAAAGTGGGATAGTGTTCCCTTAACAACTTGACCTAGAAAAAAGGATGGCATTAGAGGTTGAGAGTCTGTTGGATACAATGTCGAAGTAAAGGACGGGAGGAGTGGAGAGATAAATCCAATTTGCAAAACACCCCTCTAGAACACACGGTAACACTGTGCAGACTCTCACATGACAAACTTCCAGTCACCACAGAACATTGGAATGAAATGGATTACTAGAAAACGTGCAAATCCCTTTTGGTCTGTACAAGAACTCCAGCCTGCAGTTCCACGAGAAGAGGCGGCTGACGGGTGGCGATGGCGGTGAGGGGAGGGGGCCTGTTTGAAGTATTTAAAGCCTGTTTTTCATCCTTGATCCCTTTATAATGCCTCTCTCCTATACATTACCACTGCCTGAATCGATTTACATTTCAAAAATGTGAGATCGACTATTGAATGTCTCTTCCGGATTGCCAACATCACCTTCTTCGTCTCGTATAAACGTCCCAAAAATCCTACGCCACCGCTGTCAATTATTTGATAGAGAAAATAAATAAATATGGCGGTACAAAGCTGCGTGTCGCAGAGCATGATTGAATAAGGCCGCTTTTGATATAAGCAAACGGATTCGTCTCGTTTGGTTCCTAAACCCCACTAACTGAAGGAGAGTTCTGAGAGACTGGCAGGAGCAGCAAGCAATATCTACACGCTCCAGACGCGACGCACGCAGACCTCGTGTGCGAGCCTTCAGACTGACGTTAAAAGCTTCAAAAACCGTTCCGAACTTTGCCTTCAGCTCCCACACGCAGACGCCAGAAGCCGATGCTGTGCGAGCCCTCTCTGTTGCTTTCACTTCAAAATAAATAAATTAAACCATTTCAGAGTCGGAGATAGACGTTTCGCCTCAGTGGATCATCTGTAATTGTCACAAATGACAGAATAATTCAGACATTTTCTTTTTTGCATGCATGAACAGCTCAAAAATGAAAACTAGAAGGGGAAATGGATACTGGTAATTGGCAGTAATTGTCTTGTTTTTGAGATGGGGAACGGTGCTTTTGCAGGTCGGATGGATTTAAATGCAAATACGCACAGTTTTTCACAGTTCAGTCTAACTTTAAACCTGCCTTACGCAGACACGGCCCATTGGTCTAGGCCGGAAAGATTATTTCTCATTTTCTCTCTCTTGGAGAAGAGAAAGTGAACCAGCAGACCGGAGGGAAAGAAAGGAAGGGAGAGAGACAGGACGAAGACTTGTGCTCAAGGAATCTATAATTCCGTTTTTGAGTATTTGGAAAGACATTTTAAATTTCAACACCCTACTCACATATGTACGCCTGAATGAACAAACAATCTCTTTCTCTCTCATGCATGCATTTCAATATTTTTGTTGCTGTTTAAAAGTCACTGTTTTAAGATAGAAGGCAAAAAGGCCAAACGTAATCCTTAAACATGTCAAACCAGACTTTACACACAGCAACTCAATACTATAACTTCTATACTTTATGTGTCTTTCCTTGCAAGAGAAGGCCTTATTTGTGTTTTCTTTGTCTTACCCTGCATCTTTAACATTCTTGGTTTCTACAGTTTTTTGTAAAAATTGTAAAAATATTTTTTAGTCCTTTAAAAATATTATAATTCAACTTGCACAAGGTATGCAACCCTTGTGCATGCATCCTATTAATAGCATGTTAGTTTTAATGTTGTTAGACATTAAATTGCACAAGAAATCGAAACTTTGTTAGCATTACAACCCCACATTAATGATGAATCAATATTTACTGACAGCATACGCGGAATCCTTCAGCATTTTCAGGTGTGGCCATGGCCAGCGTTGTGCCTTTTGTCTTTGAACAGTTTTATTTACAGTTAAACTTTTCACTTCTGCCTACAGGAACATTTCTCACCTTTTACAGCAAAGCATCTCATTATTTCACATCTCCTCCAGCACATTTCGACTAATTGAAAGGATTAGCAAGAGGAGGAGAGCATTATGAAAGTACAAGAGACGGTAAGACAGAGTCAGAGAGATGGCAAGAGCGAGACACATTAGAAAATGGATGACAGCGCTGCTTTGTGATTCAAAGCACAGGGTTATCTCCAGCTTACTGACTGCAAATGTCAAAAGGGGGAAATAGGATTTGTAAGCAGCCGAGACGCTTTGAGTGAATTACTGAGGGTTTGCATCTTGTATGTAGGTGCACTGATATTCACATGTATATAAAAGGCCTATGGAGGAGGCTGCCCCAAAGGCATCTTAAAGAGACAACATATAGACTGCTCAAAACAATTAAGGGAACACCTAAATCAAACTATATTAGATCTCAATGAATGAAATATCCAGGTTAAAACTCTTTACTTATATACTTTACATAATCCTGTGAGAACAAAATAATGTGACAATGGTCAATAAAAGCCACAATCATAAAACACATTCAGTACAGTAAAATCACTGTAAAAAAAGAAAATACTGGCTGATGCAACTTCGTCACAGTAACTCATAATGTTAGTCAGTAATGTGCATGGCCCCACGTGCCCGTATGAACTCCCAACAATGTCTGGGCATACTCCTGTTGAGATGACACATGGATCAGAACATAAGTGAGCTAACTGGACAGTCTATGGTGCTACTTGACGGCTTCGGATATGTGAGATTCCAGAGGTTCTGAACTGGATTTAAGTGTGGGGACATAAGGGCCAGTCAATAGCATCGATGCCTTTATCGTCCATAAATGCCTACAGACTCTGGTCACATGAGGTCGGGCATTATCGTGCACCAGGAGTGCTCTGCACCGCACCAGCATAAGATCAGACACTAGATCTGAGGACTTCATCCCCATTCTTCATACCTCTAAGGATGATCCTCCCAATACCATCCTTGCTGTTGCCCCTCCAGTGTACCTGTTGTCATTTTTATTTGCACCAAAACAAGTGAAAATGGTTCACAATCACTTATGCTTCCTTACCGGATTGATTGATATTCCTGAAGGTTAACTGACCTGGTGTTAAGCTGTGATGATTAAGTGTTCCCCTTCATTTTTGTTGAGCAGTGTAGATAACAGAACACTCACTGGTGCATACACACACATACAAACATCGCCGCTAAACACCTAAACTGTAATGTCACATCAAGTTCATGGCACTAATTGCATGGACATGCTACTGTATTTCCATCAACACTCACTTCAACAAACTGAATTTTGGCCATTCCACAAAATGTCACAATGTGGCCTTAATCCAAGCGTTCATGCTGCTAGTCATCTAATTCAAGAACTAAAATACAACCTAAAGACTACATGGCTTTTCTATAGACCTCGTACTCAGGGCTCCTGGCGAAGGACTTTTAGGGTGAGTGTGCACTTGTAAAGAGTGTTGCCCGGGGAAATCACTACGATTCTCATGAACTGCGAGCAGCTCTGGCATTTAAACAGAGCTCCTGAGACTGACGACAGTAACTTGGAATTTTCAATCAGCCTCTGAAATAAACTCTCTTCACCCTGGCAATGGATTCAAGGAACTCGGCCGTACCCTGCCCTGTTGACCTCACACACACATACACCTAGAACCCCCCATCCTGTTCTCCAGATGGAAGTGGTTGGCTATGGCCTATATGGAAATTCTCTACTCTTAAGTGTACAGACTAAATAAGTAAAAATTTCAAAATTCCTTTAGAGGATTTATGATCTTGAGAAAACAATGGGCAACAGTGTCAAAACAGTTGTCATATAACCTGTATGTTTGTTTACCTACGATGTACCGAATGCATAAAAATGTGAATGTAATTTAATGCATTTCGATTACTAACATTTCGATTTTCATTTCAGTATCGTGGTACTGTGTTGTACAGTATCGTACACGTTGTTGAAACTAACCCCCGCTTTGCGCAGCAAAAAACAAATAAAAAGTTGCTCTATACTCAATTTGCATACTGATTTTCGCATTCATAATTCATATGAATATATACTGAACACAGCAAATACTAATTCATAATACATCAATAATATTTTATTTCATAGAACGTAAGCAAGAAAACCCAAAATAGCCCAGCAAAATGAAAAGATTAGGTTTTCCCTTACTTTGGCATGCCTCCAAGAAACGTTTTTGACGTCATTAAAGTTCAGTTGTAACGTGTACGCATTTGTAAAGAATGAAGGTTGTTTTTTATCATTTTTTATGGTCATCATAATGTTTGTCGAACAATAATATTACAAGTTCGACATTGTTACTGGCATTAAAAATACAAATATTTCTAGTAATTATTCTACTAAAATGCACTGCAGCGCATCATCGCCCACTGCTGGTCTGGGGTCTTTGGGTGATTTCATATAGTAGTCGATGATTGATAACAGACAAAAGTTGATTGTAAAGCATTTGTATCCTTATTTAGTTTTTATCAGTTTAAACACAAATTGTTCAACAAAATTTCAGTGTAGGATTGCTAATTGCTACAAATTATTTTTGCAAGCCACTCTATGCCTTTTCTTCTGTGGTGCATTATAAACTTGCTACATGCTGAAAAGGTTGAAATATGTCTAATATCTATTAAGCTGCACACGTCAGACTTTCTTAGTAGGTTCATATTGCAAATGATCACCATCATAACCTAATATCCACCTGCTACTCCAACAGAGCTGGGAGTCTCATTCTAAATATCAATAACCTTGCTTTTCCACTTTCTGCCTTTTTTCCATCTTCCTGTCCTTATATTATTCAGTTAAATAACAGGGTAGCTCACTATGGCTCCAGCATCCCACTGCTTCTATAAAAATCCACAGTGGTACTCTGCCCTGTCCCTGACCCCTCTACATCACCTCAAGGCCCTGGCATTAGCATTTTAGAGAGCAGAGGGAGGGAACAGGAAGCAGAAAATAAAATACTTCATAGTCTCTGCATCAATGCCCTTTGTTGACACAACTACAGAGTCAGGAAAGACAACTTCAGTTCATGGCAAGACCTCGTCAGATTTGAATGTGGAATCATTTTATGTTTTGTCCTCTAACAATTTGGTTTAAACTCCTGTAATTCTGATTTGGACATTCATGGCCAACTCTCTTCTCACCATGACAGAGACAGGAGAATTTGCTGACTAGATCAGAGTCACTCACTTCAGAATGAGTCATTCAGACCACATGGTAAGAATGCAGAGACGTCACATGCGTTTCACTCTACGCTGCCCCTAATCAAGAGCCCTGTTTAGCAGATGGGTGGAGGCAGGGGGCTTCCCACGAAGAGATGAATGGAGAAGAGGATTCGCTTAAATGAGATAAGCAACAGCATGGAGGCCCTTGGCATCGCCTCCTAATGAGGGAGATTGCGTCCTGCAGGCTTTGTGTGAAAACAGCTTGAGGAAGACTGAACAGGGAGGTGGTAAAACACAGAGGCAGCATTTTCAAGACCTTTCCAGATGAGTCGAGGGACAGAATTACTAAAAGTAAATTAACTTTAGAGTAGATGTTTTATGCATCAAAAACTATAATCGAAAAGCTTTTTTTTTATATAACAAAAATGTGACAAATGGAAAAAATACAAATAACAGCATTAACAGACCGATAACAGTAATTTCCATTTTTTAGACACCTGATGGGGTGAAAAGTTAAGTGCTTATTTTAACTATAGACTTTAAACTGACAGAAACTGAAACATGATCGCTTAGTTAGGAAACTTTTAGTTGACTAGAGCTTTTAAAAGTAAAGGGAATCTGAAACGGCAAAGACCTTTTTTGAACGAAAGTGACAGCTTAATTGAAATTTGCAGACAAATGAGTTGTATCAAGAAAAAAGTGCCCTGTTTACTTAAACAGGAACACTTTCCTCTCATACAGTAATGGTATTATTTATGCCTTTAATCATATAATTCCTAATCACTTTAATTTCAAGTTACCGGCCTGTGTTTTTGCAAAGGGATGCAAAAAACCCATGAATAATTTACTTAGTGGCTTTCAGTCTCAATCTATTTCTCAATGAGTGGAGATATACATGACAGAGAAAGTTCTGGCATGAAACTCTAGATGGCGCAGTCCTAAAGTCTAAACCAATCTGACATAATAAAATTACTTACATTACTTGCTGCTCTACGTTTAAATCTTGGCTAGTGATTTAGCAGTGCAGCACGTTTTCATAAACCCTCCTCCTTCCCCAGCTCCACAGAATAGATCTGCTACAAGGTGATCATGTAAGCTATGCTGGGTTTATTCATATATGTTATATGTTCAGCAGCATTCCTTCTATGCACACTTGCTACGCCACAGCAGCAGCATAGCATAGCAGCATGACAGAATGTAAGATCAGTGAAAATGTTTTGCAGAATTAGAGGTTTTGTTTTACTTCAAAGCTGCATTCCTATCTCTTAAAATCATATAATCATTTACAAAACGCATCATTATTTATGATGTCATCAGCAAGTTTCTGCCAGCTCTAAAATTAACTAGACACTACTGTCTGTTATTTTAGCCACCGAGACACAGGCCTGTTTACAGAAAATAGCCTCCAACCTCATGCACGTATTTACTGTAAATCTAACTGAACTGATTCAGTTCACTTCTAGATTATTTTTGTCATGCTTTCCCAAGAGTATTTCTGCTATAGAGCTTCTAAGAGCAATCCTGGGGCAAGGAAAGTACTGAGAGATTTTTTTGGAGGGTAAAAATCTGGGGAACACGCTTAGTTGCAAGTTCAAGCTTCAGTTTTGTTCACAACATGAGGCAATATTTAATGCAGCAGCATGGAACTCTACGATAAAATCACATAATCTCCATGTTGTAAATATGTGGTAAAACTCAGACGACTGTATATCCTTCACAGTGTAATGAGTATGCATTTATGACAAATGTGCAATGAGTATTTTCCAAACCGCCTGTAATTAACCACCTGTCCAGGATATTTACAAAAACAAACACTTCATATAGGACTCTTAGTTATCTTGCAGAGTGATTTATCATGTACTTCAAACATATGGAACCTTTCATTGCATTCCATTGTAATTATGGTGCAGATTATTTATCATTAGACATCACTCCAACACTCTTAAATATAAAGGTGCTTTAAAGGTTCTTCACAGCGATGCCGTAGAAGAATCATTTTTGGTTCCGCAAAGAACCATTCAGTCGGAAGTTCTTTAAAGAACCATTTCTTTCTTACCTTTTCATAATCTAAAGAACCCCTTTTCACCACAAAGAACCTTTTGTAAAACACAAAGGTTCTTTGGATGTTAAAGGTTCTTTATGGAACCATTTAGATAAAAAAGGTTCTTCAATGGCATGGCGAAGCACCTTTATTTTTAAGAGTGTATCACAGATGGAATGTGCATATATTTTGCTCACCGTGAAAACAGCGTCACAAAGCTAACTGTGTTTTATTTCACCACAGATTTGGAAGAACTGTACATTATCATCATTACAAGCTGAAAAACATGTGCAAAGGTTTTAGCCATTTTTAACACCAGGAAGGTTTAAAGATTTAATTTAAGTTAAAATGTACGTTTTGGGGCTTTGTTGTCCATGTGGTGGTAATTGGCAAAAATCACTTTTAGACACATTACAATTTACCAGATTGTACCTACAACAAAACAAAAATAATTACATTTCAAAAGAGATACAGTTAGTATAGTTATACTGTATATGTATACGTATACTGTATATATATATATATATATGTGTATACAGTATGTATATGTATATATGTAACCCTCTTCGCTGGTGTGCTCCCCCAAATGTCTCTGCGTTGTGTGATACACTGGGTGTAAGAGGGGGACACCAAGACCGTTGTTGTGTCACAGCAGTGAAGCTGTCTTTTTTATATCGTACACATCAGCCACTTGTCACAAAGGTAGAGCATTGTGTTACTTACAAACTAACATCAAAAAATTATAAATCAAATTACAACAGGCAGTAAAATAGCTGTAGCTGCAACCAATTACATGGTTGCAAACTAAGTCAAAATAAACTTAAACATAGAAAAATACTGAAGACAGATGTATAGATGAAGGCAAAATGCTAATGATAAAACCACAAAATACACAAACCTTGATCAAAGGAAAAAATATACTCTACCACATGGAATTTACAACATAATAAATAATATCAGAGATAGGAAACCATCCATCGAAAATAACTGCATATACACGTTAGTAAACCTCTTTAAAAGCAAGAAAGCTAGCAAGCAAGAAAGAAAGCAAGAAGTTTGGATTCAAGGACGCAAGGAGACAAGGACTCAAGCATGCTAAGCAAGCTAGCAAGCAAGAAAAAATGCAAGAAACATGGACGAAAAAGAAGGAGGAAGGAAGGAAGGAAGGAAGGAAGGAAGGAAGGAAGGAAAGAAGGAAGGAAGGAAGGAAGAATGGACGCAAGCAAGCAAGAAAGAAAGAAGCATGGACTCAAGGACACAAGAAAGCAAGGACTAAAGGACGCAAGGACGCAAGTACTGAAAGACCCAAGGCCTCAAGGATGCAAGGACTCAAGCATGCTAAGAAAGCAAGAAAGCTAGCAAGCAACAAAAGCAAGAAGCATTGACTCAAGGACGCAAGAAGCATGGACTCAAGGACGCAAGGAAGCAAGCACAAAAGGACTCAAGCATGCTAATAATGCAAGAAAGCTAGCAAGAAGGAGAGAAGAATGGACTTAAGGATGCAAGGACGCATGGACTCAAGACTCAAGGATGCAAGGACTCAAGGACATAAGGAATCAAGCAAGCATGCTAGCAATAAAGAAAGCTAGCAAGAAAGAAAGCTAGTAAGAAAAATTGAAAGAAAGAAAGACAGGACTCAAGGACGCAAGCAAGAAAGAAAGAAGCATGGGATTCAATGACTCAAGGATGCAAGGACTCAAGCAAGCATGCTAGCAAGAAAGAAAGCTAGCAGGCAAGGAAGAAAGCATGAAGAATGGCTTTAAGGATGCAAGGACGTAAGGACTCAAGGATGCAAAGACGCATGGACTCAAGGATGCAAGGACTCAAAGATGCAAGGACTCAAAGACAAAAAGAACTCAAGCATTCTAAGAAAACAAGCATGCTAGCAAGAAAGCTAGCAAGAAAGCAAGAAAAATAAACTTACGGATGCAAGGACGTAAGAACTCAAGGATGCAAGGACTCAAGGATGCAAGGACTCAAAGACAAAACGACTCAAGCATTCTAAGAAAGCAGGCAAGCAAAGAAAGCAAGAAAAATGGACTCAAGGACTCAAAGATGCAAGGATGCAAGGACTCAAGGATGCAAGATTGCAAGGACTCAAGGATGCAAGGACTCAAAGACAAAAGACTCAAGCATTCTAAGGAGCAGGCAAGCAAAGAACAAGAAAGGACTCAAGATGAAGGATCAAGGATGCAAGGATGCAAGGACTCAAGATGCAAGGAAAGTCAAAGAAAGCAAGCAAAATGGACACAAGGACTCAAGGATGCAAGGATGCAAGGACAAAAGGACTCAAACATTCTAAGAAAGCAGGCAAGCAAAGAAAGCAAGAAAAATGGACTCAAGGATGCAAGGACTCAAGGATGCAAGGACTCAAGCATTCTAAGAAAGCAAGAAAGCTAGCAAGCAAGAAAGCAAGAAAAATGGACTTAAGCATGCAAGGACGTGAGGACTCAAGGATGCAAGGACTCAAGGATACAAGGACTCAAGCATTCTAAGAAAGCAAGAAAGCTAGCAAGCAAGAAAGCAAGAAAAATGGACTTAAGCATGCAAGGACGTGAGGACTCAAGGATGCAAGGACTCAAGGATACAAGGACTCAAGCATTCTAAGAAGCAAAAGCTAGCAAGCAAGAAAGCAAGAAAAATGGACTTAAGCATGCAAGGACGTGAGGACTCAAGGATGCAAGGACTCAAGGATACAAGGACTCAAAGACAAAAGGACTCAAACATTCTAAGAAAGCAAGAAAGCTAGCAAGCAAGAAAGCAAGAAAAATGGACTTAAGCATGCAAGGACGTGAGGACTCAAGGATGCAAGGACTCAAGGATACAAGGACTCAAGCATTCTAAGAAAGCAAGAAAGCTAGCAAGCAAGAAAGCAAGAAAAATGGACTCAAGGATGCAAGGACTCAAGGATGCAAGGACTCAAGGATGCAAGGATGCAAGGACGCAAGGATGCAAGGATGCAAGGATGCAAGGACTCAAGGATGCAAGGACTCAAGGACTCAAGGATGCAAGGGATGCAAGGGCAAAGGATGCAAGATCAAGGATGCAAGGATGCAAGGACCAAGGATCAACTCAAGGATCAAGGACTCAAGGACTCTGACTCAAGGATGCAAGGATGCAAGGACTCAAGGGACGCAAGGCTCAAGGATGCAAGGATGCAAGGACGTGAGGACTCAAGGACTCAAGGACTCAAAGACAAAAGGACTCAAGCATTCTAAGAAAGCTAGCAAGCAAGAAAGCAAGAAAAATAAACTTACGGATGCAAGGACGTAAGAACTCAAAGACAAAAGGACTCAGGACTCAAGGACTCAAGGACTCAAGGATGCAAGGACTTAAGGACTCAAGGACGCAAGGACTCAAGGATGCAAGGTCTCAAGCATGCAAGGACTCAAGGACACAAGGACTCAACTATGCTAAGAATGCTAGCAAGCAAGAAAGCAAGAAGAATGGACCTAAGGATGCAAGGACGTAAGGACGCAAGGATGCAAGGACTCAAGGACAAAAGGACTCAAGCAAGCATGCTAGCAAGAAAGAAAGAAAGAAAGAAAGAAAGAAAGAAAGAATGTTGCAATTATTTAAACACAGAAAGCATGAATCTTGAATGTAAAGCATGGGGTATTTCTGTTTGTAAGCATTACTATATGCGTCAAACCAAGGACTTAAGAGAACCAAATTAAACAAAATAACACAGTTAGTTAAAATCAAGGTAAGGAAGAGGTTCTAGACAGCCCATCTGCCACAACGTTGTCAGTTCCTTTCATATAGTGGATGTCAAGGGCATATGACTGAAGAAATAAACACCAACGAGGCAATCTTTCATTAGGGGACCGATTATAATCGGTGTACACAACCAATGGAGCCAACACCGAACCAATGTACACCTAAATGATGTAAAGCCCATATCAGGGCTAAAGCCTCTTTCTCCACTACGGAGTAATTCAACTGATATGAAGAGAACTTCTTTGAGAAGTAGCTAACAGAGCGATTAATACCCTCATCATCAGGCTGAAGCAAAACAGCACCAGCTCCCACATTACTAGCATCTATTCTTTACATTTATGGCCACCGTTTTACTTGTATGCATTGATTGACAATGTCAGATTACAGCTAATATCCAATCAGTACAGTACTATAAATTAATAACCGAAAACTTCCAAAATCATGCCAAATCCACTGAATTTCTCGAAAGTTAAAGGACGAGCCCCCATTTGTCACAGCTGGGTTTAAGCCGTGACAAAGAAGGAAACTACACGCTGGATAATAGTCAAAATAATAATGAATTTAAGGACTCAAGGATGCAAGGACTCAAGGAAGCAGGGCCTCAAGCATGCTAAGAAAGCTAGCAAGCAAGAAAAAAGCAAGAAGGATGGACTAAAGGACTCAAGAACTCAAGGATGCAAGGACTCAAGGACGCAAGGACTCTAGGACGCAAGAACGCAAGGACTCAAGCAAGGAATCAAGCAAGCATGCTAGCAAGCAAGAAAGCAAGAAGGAAAGCAAGAAAGAAAGAAGGAAGAACGCAAGGACGCAAGGACTCAAGGACCCAAGTACGCAAGGACTCAAGCAAGCAAGACTTTATAACATAAGAACAACAAGTAAATGAATCAACAGGGAAAATAACTAAGAACAAAGGAACCAAACAAGCATGAAGCCAATGGCACCCCGGATGCATGGTAACTCCGGAAGTACCCAGAGCGGCAAATGGAGGCTGCTTAAGAGAGCGCCGGCCTCAGCCTCATCCAGGTGTATCAACTCTTGACAATTATGTCATCAGTAAAGGCTTCCTGCAAAACAAAACAAAACAAAACAAACCAGACCAAAGACAAACCAAAACAAATACGGTGCATTATCATCAGTCAATATCTCATACCAATTACTTACCTATTGTTCTCCTGTGTGTTCAGTAAACAATGTTGAAGTCTCACCTCTTGCCGTCTTAGTGGTCCTGTTACAATATGTCAAAAGCTATGATGTTATGACTTTGTTACAACAAAACAGCACTGTTCACTGCTGGGACATTTTTGTCCCCACATTATAAATATGTGGAGGATTTCTGTCCCTTTTAATATTATTTTGCCACAAGACCCAGCTAATTTCCGACCCTGGTGAGCAGTATTCGTTTTGTCATGTGGCAACATGTCATTCCCCATAAAGCAACCCACTCGATGTAAAATAAAACTGCTTTTATTAGACGACCACTAATATAATTGAAGCCTTCATCTCATATGGTAGAACATAATTTTTATTTATTTACATATTTATTTTCTTTTTAATGCAGTGAAAGACTGAGTGCACTTTTAAATCCACTTCTGCCCAGTGAAATTCCAAGAAACCATTGATGAGCCATAGCTTTTTCTGGGGTTTTATGGCTGCAGCAAATGCTAGCTGCTGTGAATTCAGTCACAGCAAGATACATATTGTACTGTTTAAAGTTTGAGCCAATGTTTTGTTTGTGTAAGAGCAAAAGTCTTCTGGCTGCATGACTGACATCCACATGACCATTGTTTCTTTTCCTTCTCTGAATTATTTCTCTTCTCTTCTGATAACCAGATTTGGTCCAATGCTAGTGTCAGTGACCACAAAGAAGGAAAGGGCCTGAGTGTGTATGACAAACTTATTTATGAAGAAGGACATTGATCTAGACCTCTTTTTCCATTTTTCATAAACAGGCACACATGATAGCATGTTTAGAAAGGACAGACTTGATATGTTTTGTTACATTTATGAACAACAATCACATGCTGTACAAAATATTTTAGTGAAAAGGAGGAAGCAGTGAGGAATATAAGAGAGCAGTAAAAAGCAAATCTGTAAAGGACGTTCTGTAAACAGAGTGATAATGTCAGTCTTCTCCCCTTATGCTGTGAATCACTGGTGATCTTATTTTAGGGGTCAAATTGTAAAAATATAACACATAAGGTAACTGTAACAAAGTTAGAAGTAAACGGGAAGAAGGAGGCGGGAACCGGTGAACGTTAACCAAGTTATAATAACATAAATGAACAACAAAACGAAAGTAAAATTCCGACAGCTCCCTCACGGTCAACTGCCGGCGGCCACACGAACATAATAAAACATAACATAAAATCCAGGCCTGGTTCTCTCTCGTCCTTCACTGCTGTCGCTCCTCCTTTTATGCTTCTGGAGCTCCTCCATGAGAGATGCGAGACCGGTGCAACGCGGAGCTGACGCTCATTATTACTCACGTCACCGGCCTTGCGCCGTTCCCTCACGCCCCTCGTCCTGCTTTGCTTGTCACAGTAACAAAACATGGATCTTAATTTTCATTTTTTTTAACATTTTACTGATATTTCTTTAAGGATTACATTTAGTCATTTAGCAAACTCTTTTTTTAACCTAAGAGAGAGTTCAGGGAGCAATAAGCGATATGTCATACAGGAGCAATAATACAATAGGTGCTAATACAAAGTTACTAGTTTCAACAAAAGATAGACCACTACCTGTTGAGAGAAAGAGAGGGTTTGTGTGGGTTTTTTTTTTTTTTTCATTTTTCTGTGAAGTATACACATTAAACAAGCAATGATATGTCTTGCTGTATTCTATCTTGGACTTTGTTCGTTCTACCTCTAAACAAATGGAATCATATCATAATAACATCAACCTGTTGTGTGGCTGTTTGTCATGAAACAGCAAAGCCATAAAACAAACCTCACAGGTGCTGATGTTATACTAAACGTTAAACACGGGTAGCTTTTTGTTTAACCTGCCACAAGTTAAGCATTAACTCATTCTGGAATGCGAGAGTGTGCTACAAATGAACTCGGAATTACAAAGAACCCCACACAGCGGCATTTAATTGTTAACTTTGTTTGTCTTCGAGCCTGTCACGAAGCTGACACTTCAACCCACACGCTAACTGCTTCCCCCCCAGAGAGAGTAGCATTGAGGCTCTCTGATCTGAGAAGAGGGATCAGTGCGTCTGTCAGGGGCCATGGAAGAATAAACAACACAAGCAAACTGGTTTTGAAGGATGTGATGGGGGGGAGACGAGGGCTGTTATGTTGTCAGAGGAAATGGAATGTGCCGATCTACCCATGTTTCCTCCCGTGTGTTAGGATGACAACAAAATTTCACCCTTGTCTAGAAAAAGTCTGTGCTGTTCATTTTAACATACAGATGGGCAAAAACGTTCGGGAAAACATGGGCCTTTGGTGATATGAGGTACTCTTGAATAATAACTAAGGTCAAGCTTTATGGAAGAAACCGGTCTTTCGTCAGTCTAAAATGGAAATGTCTTCCCAGAGCTTGTACTGTGCCATGTTAAAACGTCCAGGCAGGTGTCAGCGTGGTCCTGTGAACCAAGGTAAACAAGTGCATTGACCGACAACTGGCATTATAATTATTCCTGAAAACCCAAACCAGAAAACAACGAATTCTCAGGATCTTGTCAGTGATTATTCAAACTTGTTCAGTTCCTGACAAGAAAAAAGCCACAGCTCAGCTGGATCGGTTAAAATGCCGTCTTGCTATTTTTCCCTAGACAGTTTCCATTTGGTGGATGACACGCAAATGTATTTAATCATTAGACAGGCCTCAAAACCAAAGCTTATAATTTAACAGCCTCTATTAATTTTCTGACAGACTTTAAGAGTCTCGGAAGAAAAATGGCTGTCTGCTAAACCTGCTACACACCACCTCACCTTCTGCATTAACCCTTGTGTCTGACAGCTAGTTATTAGCTCATTTTCTGCGATTCACCAGTCATTTCAAACTCTCTTTTTCATTAGCTTCTCCCCAGGCTTTCTAATGGGCCCAGTGGCAGATAAGAACACAACTCTGGATAACACGCACAGCAGGACAGGATATGACTGTGTGAGGCCAGGTGCCCCTATAAGGTTTGAGTAATGTTAAGAGAAATCTCATATGAAATGCTACAACAGTCCGGCCATAACAGGAAACTGTCCCCGATAATAATTATTTGTGCAGTGAAGGTCTACAACAAAATGGAAAGGCCTTTTGGATGGGTGTTAGGGCTCAGAGTGCACTCATCTCAGATAAAGACTCAGGGAGCCGGACCTAACCTAATAGGATACTAATACTGTAGTATCGAGGTGCCAAAAAAAAAGAAGGGGGTGAATAAGGATAACAGCGCTGAAAGGGGTGGAGAAGGGGCATGAACTGTCACTGAGCTGTTCCATCAACAGCTCTGTGTTGTGGGAGCTCTACAAAAGGGCCATGAGGGAAATGTGGGAAAGAATTGTCAATACTCCCTCTCTCTCTCTGATGAGGGAACACAATCTATAATGCTATCTTAGAAGTACAACTATTTCTTGGGGGTCTAAAAAAGTATCTGTGGTGCCCCGTGAGAATAAGGATTAAATTGTCACTTTGACATGGAAGCTGAACTCGCTCTGAGCTCTAAAACAGGGTCAGTGCCCTTAAACCACAGACATGGTTTGGAACCCTCACCCTCGGCACTCCTTGCTTATGACTCACTCTGAAAGACTAGAGAGCATTATTGGTGAGAGATAGAGGTGGAGAGAGAGAGACACATTTTAAGACTAGGGGATATTTTTAGGTCAGGGCAGATAAATCAGATACATCCCGTCTTAGATGTCTGAAGTTGACATTTTCTTGGCATAAGAGATAGCAGCGGCATTCCTAGTTGTATCCTAATTAATATTCCTAGAAAGCTTTTGAGAAACCACATGGATTTAAACAAATTTGGTATAGCGGTTGAACTAAAGACAGGTTGATGTATGAAAGCATCACAGTGTGCTGTTACCATGTGTGTGCACAGAAATAAAGCTCCCTGGTGCTATTGTGTGTTGAAGGCCACTGGCAGGACTGAATATGCTGTTTGACATTTACATACTGTGTCACCAAAATCCTCCGCAGCCATATTGATGCTATTTGCATCTCTTTCAGTAATAACTGTGGGATCCAAAATCTGATACCACTATAGCAAAAATACTGCATTTGTTTTATTTTATTTTTCCACTACAAATGTCATTATCAACATAAATATTGAAGTAAAATAGTTGAATGGCAAAATTAAACATAATTAGTATGTTTACTTGTCTGCTTTTATTGAAAGCATCCACTCGAGTTGCCATGGATTTAATGATCTCTGTTATCCAAGCATGATTAACCAGTGAAAATGTTGTGTACTTGTGTACTTTCTGAAGCATACAAATTGGACCCATTGTACAAATGTTAGTAGAGTTAGAGTTTGCTTGGTCAATGTCACAAATTTTCTTACAATGAATTGGTGACCTACCAATGATGCAGAATGCAAAATAAGTTATCCTAATTCTTCATAATAGTAAGTTTTACATTTCAAATCTGAAGCATCTTCTAATACACTCTGCTTATTTCCAGGTTTAAACAGAGAAAGGCCTTACATTTTGGCCCCCAATAGGCTAAATATAAAAAAAAAATTCATCCAGTGATCTAGAATAATGACAATATATATATATTTTATATTAACTGCAAGTATTAACATTTACATTTAGTCGTTTAGCAGACGCTTTTATCCAAAGCGACTTACAAAGAGTTTAGGGAGCAATTTAATGCTAAAGACTTACTATCTGCCACAGAAGAACACCGATTTATCTGTGTTGTTGGCTGACAAGTAGTCACACATACATGCAATATTCAAACTCATAACATTAAATGTAAGTTTTATTTTATATGAAACCCATGGAAATTCTGTTTCTAAGCCTCAAGTAAAGGTAATGTTAGTGAATGTAAATCTGTCACATGGTCATTGTTACAACAAGCCATTTTCTCCTGGTTTTCTCCCAATTTCCTCGTTTTCCTTCACTCGTCTCATTCCTCTTTCCTCATTTCCTTTGTTTGCACTTGACTTGTTTTCCCTCGTGTTCTTATATGATTACAAAGTGCATGTTTGCAAATATGTCTCCGTGTATTTCAGAAAGAAGAATTCCGATGGATATGGTGGATTGTCCCTTTTGTTTTCCTCACATCCCTCTAATCCGTTTCATTCTGATTCTTTATGCACATGCACTGACAGCATACATACACTTGACACCTGGCTAAGTCTCATGACACGAGTGTGTATATATATAGGCTATGTATAAGTTTATGTATTTGCGTGCGCCAAAGCATCAGGATTTTTAAGGGTATTCTACTCTACATCTGCCTTTCAAACTGACTATTTCTCTCTCTCCATCACACATACGCAGAGCATCTATACATATTACTGTAAACACGCGGCCAGACATAACCACAAATGGGTGTATTACAGAGACACGAGGGCAATCCATTTCATAGGAGGATAATTGGATCTGTCTTGGCCGAATAATTATAAACTAAATCATTCCAACTTCAAGCCTGCCACACACACTGGAGTGCACTATTTGTGTGGGAATATGCACGCCCATGTGTGGCATTTGGCATATTAGGGTTGCACAAGAACATCTTTCTCATATAATGTCAATATTTTGCGTGTGTGCTGGAATTTCATTTCAGCTCTCTTGATTATGAGTGGCTGGGCGATGCCGCAAGGAATTACTAAGTCACTTGAGTGTCTGAGCCTCATGACGGCTAGTAAAATAAAAAAAGGATTATGACCTCCACTCTATGAAAGAAGGAAAACAGACATCTATATATTTAAATCAAAACATATCTCCCTACAGTTTGCTCAAACTGATACATCATAAAAACGTATAATTTTAAACACTAATGAAATACTATTCTTTATAAATACTATTTTGGTTATAAATCCATTAGTGCATATTTCTATTTACAGCCTAGTTATTTACTATATTTTATGGATGTTTCGCACCTTTTGGGTCTCGTACGCTGTGAACAACACAAACAGCTGTAACATTATAAGCAAAGGTCTAAGTTTTTCATGAGGGTTCTGGACCAATCGCCGTCAGGAGGGGAGGTTTTGCCGATCGGGGCGGAGTTTTCTTGACTATTTAAAGTGAGGCGGTGCGTAATGTAAGAGAATTCAGTGTACCTTGGAGGAGACGCATTGGGGAGGTCGTGCGCGAGGGGTAACGCGTTTGTGTGGAGACCTTGCGGGATACACACAGCACGAGCACCGATGGAGCGAAAGGACCATTAGCTATAGTCCTGGGGAAATACGCAGGTACTCATCTGTAGTGGTGTTATGAACTTAAAGGATATTTTGTTGGTGTGTATAGGCAATCACAGATGAAGATCTTATTTTTCTTTCACAGCCCATTTGTTTTATCAGCACTGTAAGCTGTGTGACTATTTGATAAAATATGATAAACTGGGTAGCGCAATGTTCTTGAGCTGTTAAACATTGACTCGCCCTTTCGGCTCTTTGTGCTGCGCTCAGAAGATCACAGTTGTTTACGCATGCATGTGCGCATGGCTTCAGTTAATGTTTATTTTTTGAGTTGACTAATACGACTGTGTTTTAAAATCTAGTGAGCTGCCTACATAACCAGCATGTTATTTTATATAAGATCGTGCATCTTTGCTGGCTGCATATGCTATCTAGGTAGGCAGCTCGTCTGGTTTCCAGGCAGCCTATAAGTCTCACGCAACCCTTATTATATTTCAGAAGCAGTATTCCATGTCTCTCCTTTGCCCTGTTATTGATGGGAAACCAACTGGACCGGATCACACACCTGAACTACAGCGAGCTACCCACCGGGGATCCATCCGGAATCGAGAAGGACGAGTTGCGTGTTGGCGTGGCATATTTCTTTTCAGATGAGGAGGAAGAACTGGACGATAGATCCCAGACGGATAGCTTTAAAGACAACAACAGTCCGAGCAAAGACGGTCCGGTAGTGCTCAATGAGATCGAGTACTCGGCGTTCTGCTGCCAGGAATGTATCTACTCCAAACTGCGAGAGAACGAGGACCTGAATGTTTATTCGGTGAAAACTTTATTAACCATGTGCAAACCCGGAGATCTATTGGAGTTAGTGGCCAACGCGCAAGCCCCCCACTGGGCGATATTTGAAGGGGAGGACCAGGTCATACACCTGTACAAGGGGGAGATCCGCAAAGACAGCTTGTTTGAGATCAGCTGCGGTCGGCAGGTTAGGATAGTAAACAATCGGTACCGGTACCGGCCGCTGCCCGCCGATTTGGTGATGCAGAACGCGAGTGGGCACCTGGGGCTCAGCAGCGGCGAGATTTGCTGGACGAACTCGGAAAGTTTCGCTGCCTGGTGCCGTTTCGGCAAAAGGGAGCTCAAAGCGGGCGGGGAGGCGCACTCGGTCGAGCAGCGTTACTTTCTGAAGGTGCACCTGTCCGAGAGCACCGTGCACACGCTCGTGTTCCGCAGCCTCGAGGAGATGATACGAGAGAGACGGCGGGTGGACGCCAGTGGGATTCTGACGGAGCTGTCGTTGGTGAACGGAAAGGAATGAGTGGGATTTCGTGGTCTCGTCGTGGACCGAATGGGACTCTGCATGCCTTATACAAGGGCATCGTACCTTTATGTCAAGACTTTAAGAGGGCTGTGCGTATTTGTGTGAAAATGTGGAACATTTTGGCAAAGACAACGCCCCGTCTGGGTATGGCGTGAGAACCGATCGTCCCACTTAAGTCATCCTGTACCTTTTAAAGGAAAACGATTAAAAAGGACAATAAGGTGAGCCCTCACCACAGATCGCCCGTGACCGCTCCCCTGAGTTCGCACCCGAGCCCTATAGACTTTGGTGCGCGCTGCGGCAGATGGTGCATAAGGAGCCAGGATGCATTAAATGTATTGTATTTTACTGAACTCCAGAGCTTTAATAATACACGCGAGCCGTGTGGCTCCGTTATTGAGCATCTGTCCAGCTGAATTAGTTGAAAACCGATCCAAACACTCTCCAAACCTCTACTGGCGGCAACACGCGAGCCATTGTTTTCATTCTGTTACCAACAAACGCGGCAAACATGCTTTTGTTTTTTAAATCCATATTTTTGTATTTCAGTTAGTACCTTCAAAAAATTGTTTTTATTGAAATAAACGTAGATTGCCCTATGAAAATCTTTGTTTTGGTCTCTAGCTCTTTATATTTTTTTTTGCCTGCGTAAAATACCAGAAGTGAGCACGTGCTTGGAAAGCCAGTCTCATGCAAGTTCCTAAATGATGCATTATGATTCACGTATTAACTTACTGTGCTGTCCACAGTATCGACCATTCCCTTTTTTTCATTCGGGGGGATTTATTTATGCTGGCAGGGAGGTCATTTGTTAACATTGGTGCATTAGTATGCCCTATGGGGAGTTGTTGATGCATGGAGACACTGCTTTTGTCCCTGGCTATTGTTGATGGTCATTGGTGCTTTCTAACCTTGATTGTTTGGAGACATTTGGTGTGAAAGTCGTAATGGTTGAAAAACCTGCTGTGTCAGAGACATTTCATGTCATTTTATATATATATATATATTAGCACATATCCAATTTGTATCTGCACTGCTTGTGGTCCAAAAATCATACATCCAAATTAACTGCAGTCTAAATATTTTTTTTTGTTTTTTGGCTGCAAGGTTTGCATTAGGTAATGGGAGAGCTGTGCATGTCTGTGCGCATAGACACTCTCCGGCACCAGTAAATATGGTCATGCTCTGTTTGTATTCCTATTAGGGGCAGTAGACTGCAGCTGGGATCAGTTATGCTTCATGTTCAATGGGGCTTGATTGGCCCGCAGGTCCGTGTGGCTGGACCCCTTACAGAGCTCCTGCTTGCCAACAATAACAAGTAATTCTGAAAATCACTGTACACCTAAAGAAAGGCTGTTCATGTTTACGTTTGTGCTTTATTAGAACTGCAGGTTAAATGTGTGTTGTAAAGCACAGTGTAATTACCAGCTGTGTGGTTCTGTACATTGAAGCTCATTTTTAATATTCTGCCTAAACTGGTGAAATTGAACAAAATGTGACTTATTTTTGAGATTCTGCAAAAGAACCTAATTTTGTAATTGGTGCAGTTTGTATTCATTTCATATACATCCTCATACACATCTCTTTTTCTTTGGTGTGTGTGTCGGGACCCCCCCCCATTGGGGATCAATTCAACAAAATTGTCCTTTGTGGACATCTGGCATGTCATTTTGTTTTTTAAATAAATTTGATTATACATTTTTTTGATTTGATTATAAAAATGCAAAGAGTATTGTTAGCATTCATCTTTATTAATTATAATTAGATGCATGCAATAACGTTTGATGGTATGTCACCATTTAGTTTGTACATTTCTAGTATGTGTGTGTGTTTCTATGAGTCCTCATCATACACATGTTGTGTCAGGTGTGCCAGTCTGAGCCGTTAATATGAAAAGTGGATGAAAGCAAACAAGTGGATCAGGTTTCTAAAGGCATGGGAAAGATTGCACACCAACTGTCAGATGTGTTCCATTGAAGTTACGGGTTTGGTCTTGTTAGTGTGCGCTTTGACACAGTACTGACAAGTGCTGTTGAGAAATACCAGACTTTCACAAAAATATATTGTCCTGGTTCGTAATCTCATAACCTGGTAACCTGGTTCATACGTCATCACCATTCCATCTCCGCCACGTTGTATCTCTAACTTCATCGAAACATTTTTGGTACCCTCTTCCTGGACGTTTCTCTCATTTGTAAAGAATTGCATAGTTACCACTAGCACTACCATGCATTTGTGAAAATTCAATCTGTCACCTGTACTGATTTCTACTTGCAATGAGATTTTAGGATATTAGGCCAGCAGGCTATATGTGGAGAATGAGGCCAAAAAGGAAAGCGCAATGGGAGTAGATGTTGCCATCACAAGATGAGGAAAATATCTTTAGCCTGAACAAAGTCTGTCTCTCACTGGTATGTCATATGTGTACCTCCCGTGTCTCTGTGTATGTGTTTTTGTCACACTTCGTAACCTGTTACTGGGGAAACCTAAGCCAGTCATTTAGATGTGCCTACTGAATATTGTTTTACTCGAAGCCTGGGGAGAGAATGAATGGATATCCAACCTCTTTAACGGAGAGCTTGTTGTTTTTTGTGTTGATTAAACCACCAAGAATAACACATTTGCTGCTGCTGCTGCTGTGGAAGAATTATGCGCAGCATCTGTGCTCCACAGAAATCCTGCCTCCCTTTCGGCTTCAGTCGGGTACTCATTTAAACCAGCGGGCTAGCTGGTATTGTGGTCTGAGGAAGAGAGGAGGAATTTAGCAGACGAGGCTCCTTTGTGCTTATTTTCATTTTGTCAATTACATTTCGCAGCAGTGTAAAAGAATGTAAAATGATATGGTTATATTGTTTAGAGGAAGGTGTTTAGGTGCATATCTACCACTAACAAAAAAGAACCATTGTAATGTCATGGCATCATTTTATAATAATAATTCATGCAAAGCATGTAACACCATGGTGTGTAAATATTGGAATCATTCAGGGGTTGTTTCCCGGACAGAATTTAAGACTAGTCACAGACTAACTTAAATGTTAAAGGTGTCTTGATCAAAAACAACTTGCACTGACATATCTTAAAAAAGATAATTGCCATCGTTTCGTCTCGAGATGCACACCGGTAATGTTTTTTGTTAGGTATGTTTTTTAAAACGACTTAAATATCCCAATTTAACTGAGGCCTAGTCCTGGTTTAAGCTAATCTCTGTCCGGGAAACTGCCCCTCAGTGTCACCAACTGATACTCAGAACAGAATACAGTGAATTGGTCAGAACATGGCGTAACGGATCATAAAAATTCACCCAAATATGAAAAATTCTGTCAACATTTTTTCACCCTCGTGTCTGTATGTGACTTTCTTCTGTAAAACACAAAAGAAGATATTTTGAGAAATGTCTCGGTGGTTTTGTGTTAAAACAATGGAATTCAATGAGATCGATGTTGTTTGGTCACATCATTCTTCAAAATGTCTTCTTTCGTGTACTGCAAATAAATGAAAGTCACACAGGATTGGAATGACATGACGATGAGTAAAGGATGAATGATTTGGGAGAATATTCGTTTAAAGAGTAAATTAGCACATATCTTATAATGCAACTAACACAGTCCATCACATTGCAGAATTCCGCAACTAACACTTCACAGTTTTGAGTGAGACACAGCTGCAGGCTCTAAAACAGGTCTGTCTGATGAAAATTCAAACTGAGTTCTTGAAACCATCTACAATGACTCAACAAAGTCAACATGTAGTGTGTAAGGCGAGCAGCCGGCTAAGACTTGCACTTTAAATGCAGAAAACGTTATTTTGTCCTATCGATCATGGCGTCAGTGTGCGCACAGACCTGTTCAGAATGAATAGAGGCTCTTAGACCGTGGAGTCGGCCGCTGTAAGCTAGACACACTTGGAGATGTTGTGGCACCTGTAGAACAATGAGCTAGCTAGACTGTTTACACAACCCATGACAGCCTCATTATGCTAATGCTTTGTGTTTTTTAAGGTTCTCGTCTGATCCCCGCATGCACTCTTCAGGTCTCCCCTGTTAGCAGTAGACCTACATCTATATTTGCTCAACTACTACCCGATAACACTGGGCCACGGCAAGGTTTTCGCTGTGTACCCAATTACAGAAGAAGCGTTTGCTCTTCTTGTCTCCCTCTGAACCATGTGGTGAACATGGGCAGTGATGGCAGGGGAAAAACAACCTGCCTCATGAAAAATGACCGGTCTCCTTAGAAAAGTGGAGCAATCTCTCAGAAATCTCTCTAAGGTTTGGATCAGAGGAAGCCTGTTTTTTATGATGTAAGCTCAGAGTGCTCGGTGTAGTTGCAGAGAAGAAGCGACATTGAGGTGGAGATTTCACAGGTGCTGGTGAGGTTTGGGAATGATGGAAAGGTTCTTTTAGCAGAGAGAGGATGGGGATGTTGACCTAGGAAAGACAATTCATAAATATTATTTCTGTTATCTCAATTGTTTTTCTAGACTGGAGACATTGAGTAGAAAGCAGGAAGCAATCTCATATCACTGCTGTCCTTCTGAAACCCTGTATTTCCATATTTTGTGATTTATATTTTTTGCTATGAATTATTATTATTAGTCACAAATAGACAATTCACCCAAAAATAAAAAATCTGTCATTATTTTATCACCCTGGAGGTGTTCCAAATCTGTATAAGTGTCTTTGTTTTGAAGAATACAGAGAAAGATATTTGGAAGAATGCTTATAACCAAACAGTTCTTGGCCACCATTGACAACCATAGTAGGAAAAATTACAATGTTCAAAAGTGCCTCAGATCGGTTTGCTTTCCTACATTCTTCAAAATATCTTCTTTTGTGTTCAACAGAACAAAGAAATTTATAAATGAACTGTAATGTATGGCCAAGAACTGTTTGGTTATAAGCATTACATATCTTTATATATCAAATATCTTTTTCTGTGTTCATCAGAACAAAGACATTTGCACAGATTTGGAACAACTTGAGTACAACTTGGGCGAACTGTTCCTTTAAAAAGTGATGTTAACTCTAATGTCTAAACAGCTAATTTGGACATCCAAGGTTTTGGAAGGACAGCAACGTTATTCTTAAGAGATTAAAGATCTCAGGTCTCTCAGATTTCTAAATATATTATCAGAGACATTTACATTAATTGGTTTCATTTATTTTCATTTGCATGTACCCTATAGAAGATTTGAGAGACAGTTGATGCCTAAATTTAAGAATACTGAGTACAAAGGATGTTTTAATGATTGACTAGTCGTCTAGCTTGCCAACAGCTATTATTTTTTTATCTGTATCTTTCAGACATTTTAATAACAGCAGAACTCTCTCAGAAAAGTTATCTTTAATTTCATTACATTTAAAGCACTTACCTTTCCATAATACACAATCAGATTGTGTCACATCTTCACTGTTTGTTGTCAGTTTGGGTCTTGAGACAAACATTTTTTAAATGCTGTTGTTAAGATATAAGATGCTGTGGGTTCCTATGAGACATTGATAAGTTAAAAATATTTTTTACAGTTTTTCTTTGTTATGTATAACACAAAAGAAAATATTTTAAAGAATGTGGGATATAAACAGTTCTGGGGCACTATTGACTTCCATTGTAGATTTTTTTCCTACTATAGTAGTCAATAGTGCCCCAGAACTGTTTTGTTACAAACATTCTTCCAAATATGGTGTACGTGTTCAGCAGAACAACAAAATGTATGCAGGCTTATAACAACTTGAGCATCAGTAAATGATGACAGAATTTTTATTTTTGGGTAAACTATTCCTTTAAGAAACTTGGCCTATAACCAGCCCAATTCTACTGGATTGCTTAGTTGACTAGTTATTTAGGCACCCCACCAACATGCAGTTTAACATAGGCTATCCCTACTGAGTTATGAGCTACGAAAGAGCAATGTTTGAGCATTCGGATAGGTAGCATTCCTGTTTATATCAACATATTTGGCATAACACCTCTGCTAATATTACACAGCTTTAATTGGTGTTGTCGCTCTGAAATGTGGGCACAACAAATCAAGAGGAAACTTAATTTAGCAGGTTGGGCACTAGCACACAGATACACACAGTTGTGCCCAGAACTTTCCATCGCTTCTCTCATATTTCACCTGCTCTTTCTGTCTCCGAGCTAATGAGAGTCTGAGGTACAGGATTAGATGCACTGCTTCAGGTACAAATACAATCTCACCGTTGAGCTGCATTACACACCATGCCATATTATCACACATTTCTTACCAGGGTTATGTTTCACTCGTTGGATTTTGCCATTTATTAGCAACAATTTCAGTTGTTAGTGTTTCATTGCTCAGAACTGGCTCGTTTAATGGTTAATATGCTAAATGCACTTAATTCTTAATCATGTATTTAAAGCAATAGTTCACCCATAAATTGACCATTCTGTCAGCATTCGTTTGACATTTAAAACCTTTCAGACTTTCTTTCTTCTGCACAACACAAAAGAAGATATTTTGAAGAATGTTTGTAACCAAACAACTTTGGTACCCATTCACATCCATTGTATGGAGACAAAGCCAACGCAAGTCAATGGCTACCACTGTTGTTCAGTTACCAATAGTCTTTAAAATATCATGTGTTCTGCAGAAGAAAGAAAGTCATACCGGTTTGAAATGACAAGAGGATGAGTAAATGTTGACATTTTTATGGGAACTATCCCTTTCAATCTCCACTTTGCTTCAGATTTACTACTAGATGTCTTTAAGAGGAATAAAATAGAAACATTTAAGATATCTGATATTCAATACAGAAAGATCATGAAGTTATAAAATGTACATTATTTGGAAAGCATAGCTCTCGGAAGAACTTAAGGTGGATTGTTTAAGTTTAATATTGAAATATGATATTTTTGATTGAGCACTTATCTTGGTAACTGTGAACCATTTGAAACATTGTTGAGATCTTGAAACTTTATATATGTCAGGAAAAAAACAACAGCCTGTTTGTACTCTATTTAACCCCATTGGCTTCTAAGAGAAACGATTGCCTTATTAAATTCTTTCTGATGGGTATAAACACATAAACATTATTTGGCCCTGCCCCCTGTGTTTGGTTTTCTCTCCCCTCTCTGCATTTTTTATTTCTCCATGCACACACCCTCGGGCTCTTTGTTCTTCCTGCTAAAGCCAATCACACTCAGCACTGTGATTTAACACAAATCTCATGTCTGCCGTCTAATGCTTGCGCAAACATCTTCTCACACAGCGCATTTGTCTGCTTTGCTCTTGCTCTCATTCTCCCTGTTTTTCTCTCCCCTGGTTGGTTTCTCACACCTCATCACACGCTCAACCTTTCAGTCCTTCTTTACCTCTCTTACCCCATTCTCTCTCTTCTCCTCAGTCAAGCGCTGTATTTATTTCTCAGCTTGACCCTCATCTGACCACAATAACTTTCTTCCCAGCATTTTATCAGTTGTTCCTCTGTAACAGCGATAACACACCCCCAAAGGTGGCACCCCCTCAAATGTCCTTGCTGGTCCTGAAACAACAGTCCTGATAGCCAATCAGATTTAAGGCTTAGCAGTGATGTCATGGTTTGGCTTTAGGTGCTTATAGACGGTTCTTTGCCACCTATGATTTTGCTCTTGTTGGTAATGGTTTTGTTAGGGGTTGTGAGTGGATTCAAACTTAACTTCTTTATTACGATTGTTGCTCCAAGAAAGTTGATACGTGTTTTCATTTTTGTTTTTTAACATTAACCTTACCCTCCTGTCTGCAACCCTATCAGAACAAACCGACAACCCATTTTTGGTTCACGTCTCATCAGTTGATTCACTGCTGTAAGCAATAGGAATGATTGAAAGTAAATTCCCATTTTACAAAGTGAACAAAAGAGGTGTAACATCAGTGAAAGTCTTCAGGTGCCCTATTGTGTGCTGAGGTTCTTTGTCAAATTGCCTCCATTATGGCAGTGTTCTAGATTGCCATGAGCTTGACGGTGGGGCGCCTTCCACTTTAAGCAAGAGGTGATTTCATAATATTAGGTTTGGCATTAAGTGTATATGGGCTACTTTATGGTTTGTTTTCAAAGGAAGCACCAGGGAGTCTGATTGCAGAGCTGCTGGAGGAATTCATGTAACCAAGAGCCTTTCTTTAAATTATACATGATTGTAAGAATGAAAGAAGCTGAATGTACATAGTCACATAAGCAGTCCCATGCACACGCTCTTAAATGTATGCACAAACTGTACTGTATGTATGGCAAGCCATGATATTTACATTAAGTTGTAAATGGGTAACTATGGGTACAGTACACTTTTGCATAGAAAAAAAAGGGTAATTGGCTTACATGTAAGAAACAGACTGTTGCCACAAGTGAGGATTTACAATTGTGTCAACTGAAAAATGTAGATGCAACGTAGATGTTTTTGTGAACTAATACTACCGGTATCAAATAAACAAACTATTATTTTTGAGGTACAAATAATAACTGAAACACAAAAAGAAAAATATCAGAGAGCACTCCAGGCCTGGTCGACAGTGTTTCTACAGGAGACTCAGCACAACAGTTTTCTTCAGAATGAAGAGTGACTCGCAGCATGTTTTGTTACAAAGTCCAGAAAGAAAGACATGTGAGAGAAATATTAATGTACCACAAGATGAATCTAAAACAGAGCCCTCATATATTCTATAAGCAATGGGCCATATGGAGAAACAACACAGCTGAATCAAAATAATGCCTTGTTGGCCCTCTTGTGGTTATGTCTCCTGTATATTAACATTCTGCTTCTGAATATGGTGATAGAGTTGTTTAATATATATTCAAACATTTATGAACATCATTTTAAACCATATGACTTCAAATTGTTTACTGTATAAACTGTGAAAGGTTATTTAACATTTTTAATACAAAGATAACATCTACATCATCTATTATTGTGAATGGCAGTGTTGTTTAGTTTCAGAGCGAAGAGAAAAACTCAAATCATTCACTTTGAGCTTGTACGTACCTTTCATCACTACCTTAGACATACACACAAGCTCTCCCTATACACAAACACAAACCACACTCGTGGTCTCTCTCACACATGCACACAACCAGCGCGTCGACACATTACACCAAGCGTATTGAATTTCCTATGATAAGGACAAGAGGATCACCATAGCAACGTCACAGTACCTCTCCGTTCCATGCTGCCTGTAAGATGAGAGGATGAAAGACAACACAAGGAATAAATGGAATTTAAAAGCGTGAAGAGTGGTCAGGACATTATTTCACTGACAACTGTTGCATTAAGAGTGGATCAGGACTGAGGTTACATGTATCTCATGCACACAAAATCTACTAAATCTAATGAATTACCAGCCTTTAAGGATTGTGCATGTATGCACATGTGACTTTAAATATGTAATTATAAAGATGTTTTGTATTTGTTTGAGGTCATGACTTCAGACATCATCCTACCTTAACGGTTGCCATCCTTCATGTAAACAGACAAGCAATTGCTTTGTAAAATTTAAGAAAGTCCTACATAATTTCGCACAAAATGTGAAACCATTACAAATTGTCCTAAGAGGATATCTACAGCGTTTGTTTTCTTTTCCTAATCTTAAAATGCATATTTTATATTTCAGTCAAGATTCCCACATGAACAAGTAGCTATTACATCACTAATGTACCCACATTTAAATGAACGTTTGCAACTTAATGTTACATTTATGGATCAATTCAGGTCATTGTACAGGCGAATGTAATTATAGTGCTCCCAGTACCATAGTAAATGTGCTCAATAAATGTTAAGAACAGTTCTGTTAATTTTAATCGCTCTTTATGAGGCTTTTCTCTTTCTAGTCGACTGTGATTTAGTCATGTTACTGCGTAATTTAACGATTTTCTTTAAAAGAAAAAAATGCTTTGCGATTTCACACTTCGTTCCAATCCACTATAGCCATTTGAAACAGTCATTTTTATAAGCAAAGTTTACCGAATCACCATTCAGTTCTGTAAATCTTGTCTAAGAGAGCAACGGTAACCACGGGAGGCAGAGCTTAACAAAGGGTACATTAAAATCAAACCCTCATCTCACACAGGTTCTATTATGATGGGATGCTGGCAGGAGGGCAGTAGACAGTGTAATCGTCTGCAGGCAGCTGAATTTTTTTGTCATGGCCCATCATAAAATATCTTCCACACACACGGCAAACATCATAAACACCAGGACATAATACAAACACACAGCTCAGCTTATGACTGTCAATGCTTTGTCTTATCAAACCGGACATAAAGGGGGTGAAGACTGACCACATCCATACTTCTTGTGTGAAACTCTAATATTGTTTTATGTCTTTCAAACATTACCACTGATAAAGATGAGCAGCACAAGCAGGAGGAAAAGAAATGGAAGTATTTGTGTCTGTTTGCGAGAGGACAATATTTCATTTACAGGTAGCATGGCCGCCCGGAGACCCGTGTAAAATCTTTTTGTTTTGCATACAGCACCTTCTGTCTCTGTCTCTGCACACAAACAGCTCACTTAAGCATTGATTACATCTCATTCTGTCTCTTTAAAGCAGCTCATTTACAACAATAATTAACACTCTCAAAGGGGACACTAAGATAAAACATCTGCTGTATACACGGCCAGACGAGTAAAGGATCAATTCATCTCCTCTAAGCTGTCAGTCTGTCAGTAACATCCTCTGAACCCAGCCGCTCTATAGCTGCAACAATAACCCAGAGGCTGATCTCTGTCTGTTGATTTTACGACACGCATCTCAAGAATGAATTATTACCCCAATATCTCTGTGCACATGCCTGTTGCAACTACAGTGTAAATACTTTTTGAAATTGCAGGCCGAGTGCACTTGCTTTAAATTGTTGCTTTAGAAATAGCCAGTCATTAGGGCATGGTACAGTGAACTAACTATAATAGGAGGTGTAATGAAGGAGAGAAATAAGTACACTCGATTTAAGAGTGTGTATACATACAGTGGCTCTTCAGGGATCTGAACACTTAAGGGCATAGTTCAGTTAAATATAGATTAATTTCTTTGCATTATATAACAACATTTCATGCCATTAGTTAGAAAAAACATGCCGTGCGAACTGCTGACGGAACAAACTTGACATATCCACCTGTTAGTTTGCAAATGTATCTATTTATTTTGTTGGGGGAAAAGCAGCATTTGACTGCACATGACACTTAATATGTTTTTTTTCTAGAGGAAATGCTCAGAGGTTGCATAGGAGAAATAAATAAACAAATCGTCTCCTTGAAATTACAAGGTTCTATCTGCATTCTGAGATAACAAGTTTCAAACCTTTCGACTTAAAAAAAACTCCCAAAATGTATACAACATAAAAAATATCATACAATGTAAATAAAGATTTTTTTTTAAATGACTAAACCTTATATTTCCAAGTCGGCAATAAGGCGACAAATTGTTAAAATAGCCTATATTAAGAATATAGAGTTGTAAAATGTATGTAAAACAGAGCTGTACAATTCAAGTAAAACAGCCTGGATTTGGATACATTTGAAGATACATTTTTAAGTTCATACATATTGACTTCTGCTCATTTTGTGGCATTGAGATCTCTTCTGAAATTTTAATGGAGACATCTGTTAGGGGTTTTTCAGGACAACTATTTGAGATACAGGAGAGTTCAACAAAAGTTTCCATTTGCTCTCAACTAATTATTTTGGGGTCACAGTATTTATACTCTCTCCATCTGTTTGTCTTCCTTCCATCGCAATTGACCAATCGCTAAGCCCCGCCCCAGTTAGATACTGTCACTAGCTTGGACAAACACACTGAGTTCGGTAATGTCTTACAATGAGAGCCGTCAGTGTGAAAGCCTTGTCCCAAGAGCTTGTTCACACTTTTTCCGTTGAGGAGCATTCTAGTGGGACTTAAATATATAATGTAAAAGATTTTACTATAAATATGATAGATAACCAGATTCATTTGAAAGCGAGAGTTTACAGCTCACAATGCGAGTAGGAGAAGCCGGTCGTCATGAACGCAAATGACAATACTGCTCATGTTCCACAGATTAAATTATTTACATATAAACAGTTTAATATGTAGAGGCACTGACATGTAGACCTTCGTCCAACTTTACCGTTTTTGGCCAGTGATACCTTGCAGAAGCACATCATGACATTAACGTTCTGCTTGAGCACATGAAAATAAAAATTGTAATGATGAGAGTAATGACAACCGCTTTCTTTGGGATTGGGGTTAAACCAGGTTACTGCACCCACATTTTGCTCTGTCTTGTTTAGGTTTATCAAATGTAATAAGGTCAATTACATTCCCCATCCTATCAGGATACATGGAATTAGTGGCACAAGTACCCCAGGCACATCAAGCGAAAACCTGACGACATCTTAGATCTGTGTCAGTCACCATAGTCCTTTGAAAGGGAGGGTGGAGTGAGCCATTGACGCAGTTCTCAACCTCACCGTTAGAAGTCGTTAAATTTATACATTCATACAATGGACCTTTAAAAGAATGAAGACACACACACAGAGAAAACATTTAAAAACTGGAAATGTAAAGATATTGTGAACAGTGTCAGTCTCATTAAATGGCAAATGTCTTATTCAGCACTGAAAAAAATAACACTTTTTTTGATACAGGTGCCAGGAAAAGAGAAAGCTCATCTGACCTGACCTTGAGTAATTGTGTGCTTGAGTAAATAAACCATCCGAGACTAATCAGTGTGCAATTGTATTTGTGTTTGTGTGTATAAGCATGCCCGGAAGGTGCCATGAGCTCAAACAACCTCGCTGACCATGTCACTGTTTCCATTAGCAACCTGTCACTGAGGGTGCCTTTTTGTGTGATGCTGCTTCCGATGGGAAAGATGTAGAGGTGTCTAGGTCGCCATGACTACAACCGGCTGCCGCTGAATCATCAATCTCTCCCCTGCTGTAATAAATTTGCATACAGAACTGCAAACCTTCACATTTTCGACAGCAATAAAAAGTTCATGAGGGCAACAATATCATAATGCACCATCATTTTTACAGGTCCCACTATCAAACAACACATTGTGCTCCGATGGGACAATTTGGTCAAAGAAAGAGTGTAAAGACTGCTCAGTCTTATATTTTTATTTTTAACACACATTGCTATAAAATTGCAATTAGAAGCATTACAGATTTTACAGCCTCATAGGGGAAACATCACAGTGAACTTCCTGATCTCTAGTTCTGTGGAATTTAAATGGTCGTTCAGAAACATATTTAATGGCGCACTAAGCATAAACAACTTTATATATAAATATGAACATATAGCCAATAAAAGTACTGTATACAAAAAACTTTCATTGATAAATAATTTCTTTCTTCTGAAACTTAAAACCATTGCAGAACCTCATTATGCTGACAAAACAAACAACACTTCTCTCAACACAGCAGGAGGGACTCATGAACCTTACAAGACCAATTAATTCATTAAAAACTTTAATTAGCTCGGCCTTTGCCCTCACTGACAGGCCGAGAGAGAGAGAGAGAGATAGACAGAATGAAAGTGGAACAGTTAGAAACCAACAAGGACATGGATGTTTTTCCAAAATATATTTTGTCATGACTTGTCTGTTTGAGAAGAGATTGTTTGTGTACATGCATGTCTTGAATGTGTTGTGTTGATGTGACCTGATGCACCTCAGTTTTCAGGTTCTTTGAAAATATTCTTTGTCACACAGAAATAATGATGTTGAAATAAGCTTATTTTAAATAAAGGTCAAGTGTATGAAATATAGTGGCATCTAATGGTGAGATTGTGAATTGTAACCAACTGCTCACTCCACCCCTACTTTTCGAAGGACTATGTTGGCTGACACAGGACTAAGATGTTGTCACGTCTATGCTTCTTTGCCAAAGGAGATAACATATTTACGAAACACGTTCTAGAGCAGTTTGTCCGTTTAGGGCTTCTGTAGAAACAACATGGCGAATTCCATGTAAGGGGACCGGTGGTGTATGTAGATAGAAATAACTCATTCCATGGTAATAAAAAAGGAACGCTTCATTATGTAAGGTCTTTAAACACCTCTGAAGACATAGTTATGTATATCATATTGCATTTCGATCAATAGATACTACAAAATATTCAACATTGGACCTTTAAGATTTAGGATAAACTTTGTGTATGTCTTTTAAAAGCATTCAAATTACGTTTGGAAGAAGTGATGAATGCAGGGTTTTGGTGCATACTATGCAAATGAACTGCGGGTAAACAATTTCCTATTCAGAACAATCCATAGTTAGTAAATGAGACCCACAGAATGCACGCATAAGCACAACCTGTCACGCAACACACAAACCGACTATAGGAAGATCGTATACCATAATTATTTACCTCTCTCAGGTGACATTTCAAGGTGAAATATCTCTTGAGTTTTTATATTAAACCCTGCAAGCAGGGCTGATGCCATTTATCAAGTTTCCCATCACTACAGCATGCACACACACCTGGAGAGAAGCCAAGTGTGAAGTGTGTGAACTAGGCTACATACTGATACTGGGCAAGGGTTCAATTATCCACTTGAAGCAAGGATTCAATTGGGCCCTTGAAAAAGGGAAACAATCCAACCCTCAAATCTTCCTCTTTGCTCTCCCCCGAGTCCAATCCGTTGGCATGGATTAAAAACCCCTTGCTACATCTGAGGAGATTCTTTCCAGGATGTGACTGAATGTTAATCTACAGAGATGTCTTTCACAGCATGTTTGAGGTGCTTTGTGGGGACTTGGCCATCGTGTACGACCAGCTTGCAGAAGTGGCTATAAACAAGGGTTACAGGGTTTAACCCCGGGAATAATTTCACTACATTAGCTCTGCAAGTGCTTTCAGTGGCACATCTCTAACAATAGTGAGAGACCGAGGTCTGGCGTTTGTGCACTGCAAGGCATTTAAAGACAGCTGGATGCTTCCTCTCGACAATTTCTTGAGTAGATTCGCTAATTAAAAGTAAACATGCAATCGCATTAGCTAAAGTTAATCGCCACATCTAATTAGTGACACGCTCCTAAATGCGGCAACACGTTAAAAGCAGCATCGCAAAAGGAGAAATGTCACAACTTTTCCATCACCTCGGCCCTTTCCTCAATATAATGACAGTTTTTCCACTTACCACCGCTGAACAATTACTAAACGTGAAATAAGACAGAAATGTCACGGGTCCCCATTGCCTTTGTGTCATTATGTGTCTAATGCATGCTTTGATTAGATGCTACCAGGCATGATTTTCCACAAGCATCAACAGGTCTTCACAAGAAGGTCAACTGACAGCCAGTGTTGGCATCCTCGCGGCGCTTTACATTTAAGGCATTCAAATGTTCGTACGGCATTCCATATTAAGGGCTACAGTTTAATCTGCACGTTTCCCTTCTTTGAAATAAACGTTTAAGCCTTTATTCCACGCACAACTTTCAGTAACCTTTTCGCTGCTTTACATTTCAGACGCGGATAATTATCTGCTCAGAGATTTTTCCTGCTGCAATTTATTAAAAAGCCAATTTGGCCCAGAACACAGGCAGTCTGCGTGAAATCTCGACCGGGAGTGAGAAATAGCTTTTATATTAGTCAGTCAGTTTCCATACCGGCGGAATTCCCTCAGCCAATCGCCACCTAATTCTGAGGTAAATATTGTCTCACATGACATTAACGGAAGCAAACATGCCGAAAACTGTTTTTCTCCCAAACAAACACACATAAAGCGGCCGTCAGCACATATCTAGTGGCAGCGGAGTGCTTTTACTTCATCAAGTGAGAAGAAGAGGCTGCTCTCTGACTGATAAGAATTTAATTAATTCAATCTGTGAGGCCACTCTGAGTCAGCGGAAATCTCTCGGTAACTTTTGAGTGACAATAAAAATGAGTGAATGGTGAACGAACGGCGTTAATTTGTTTGTGTTTATGAATGCTTTCAATGCGAAAGGGGGAGCGCAACATCTCTAGGGCTTCCTTCTTGAATCATCAATTTTGGATTCACTTTTTACAGTATTACAAATGCTAATTATCTTGCATAATATCATTTATTCGACGTAAACAATACATAGGCTAGTTAAAATGTTGACACTGAAAATGGATTAGAACAAATTAAAGGTATAGTTTGCACCCAAAATGAAACTCCTGTCATCATTTACTCTTCCTCTTGTCATTTCAAACCTGTGTGACTTTCTTTCTAAATGACTAATTATTGTTTCCAATTCATCGTTTCAATAATAAAGGGTTCTTATGGCGCGGGCACGTGTTTTTCTGTGTCTTTGGTGTGTTATAAGTTGCCCATGCATGTATTAGACACGTAAAATTGCAAAAAATGTAAGAGTCGGAACAAAAGATGCATTCTATCTACAAGCGAATGCTCACCCAGACCTGCCTGAAACGCCTCGTGTAACCACACCCCCACAAATCCACATCAGTTCGTGGTATGAGTTGACTAGAACCGCCCAAATGTATACGCAAGTCAGCACTCTCAGTACAATTGCTTTGGAACCTGATGTTCCAAACATGGTAAGAGGCGTTACATTTTCGTCACACGCTTGGAGTATAAGCACTTTTCACATGACGTCACGCATCTTCCGTTCTGTCGCGAAGCAGTGTATCGTTACTTCCGCTAGCGCCCCAGAATGGAGTTTACCAAGTTCCTTGCACAGCTGCCACAAATACGGCTAGATGATGTACAACATTTTTCAGACAAGTTTTCGCTTACGACAAGATCAAAGCTAGATAAAGGATACAAATTCAGTACCTGTTTGATTATGAAGGCAAGTGTTTTGATTTCTTTTTGTGTTAGCGATGGTGCTAGAATAAGTCAGTTTTTTTTTCACTGTTAAATTCCTGCGCGACGGCAAAATGGAAGTTCTTCTTTTTCTTCTTCTTCTTCTTCTTGTTTGTTGCAAGACGGACGCTTTTTTGACACTCACAAAATGCACACTCACACCGACCACCCTGGGCTCATTACTCTCGGCCATCAACATTTCTCTGCACGGGTGGCAAAAACATGTGTGAAAAATACAAAACCTTAAATCGTGTATACACATTGCATAACATCTAAAACAAACGATAATATTTGTTTTAGCCGTGTCATATGACTCTTTTAACCTTTTTTATTGGGTTATTCAAGAGAGTACACTTACATGGCCTTTGACAGCAAATATATCGTATTGCATATCTGCATGTCTTTACAACATATAGGCGGTAATATACATACTCTTTTACATTTAAAGTATACTCTGGACTTAATATTAACCATTTCATTGCCATTCTATATGCATAATGTGCTTAAAATGGAAAGTGATGGAAATGGGTCTGTTACCCTGAGGCAATAGAGTGCTTATTTTCAAATCTGCAATTTAAGTGCCTCGGTTAACTAAGCAACATAACACGAGTAAGATTGCCCTTGTACTAAACATCATCACAAATATGATTCATCTGAATGCAAGTAAATGGTTATAACACCTTCTGAGGCTGCTTTTAAGATGTTTTGTAATATAACTGTACAGGTGCCTTAGGATAAAGCCATTCGTGCGCACTGTTTATATCTGATTTACAGATGAGAAAAGAGGCACACTAGTGTGTGTGTGTGTGTGTGAGAGTGGGTGTAAGGGAGGGTTGACTGGAGTGTGAAATCTTCTTCTCACTGTTTTAAGAGTCAATGGTTTTAGCAGGTAATCGGTGCAAGAACACAAACACACATGCACGGACTCACAATGCCACACATCTCCTATACAGCAATTCCATAATGTTTTTCAATCTCTCATTCACACACACATTAAACAAGTGCAAGTAATTGCTTCTATATATGTCTAGCAAAAAAAACTGTAGTTCTCATAATTGTGAAACTGTACTTGTCTCCTTATGATTAATTGTCTGTGTTTGTATCGTTCTTATTTGGATAACCGCATTTGGAAAATGACTCGGTTGTCATGGACAAGCAAATCTTTTTCTAGGTTTCAATTTATTATCGTTCAGACATTACAAGACAAACCAATGTACATCAGCGGGTGCGAGGTTGTGAACTCATCTAGATACCCTGACAACAGACTGAAAGAAATAGACTAACAACGCCAAACCTTTCTACATAAAAGAGCTTGCTTCTGTCTGCGAGTGTCACCAGTAGTAGGACAGAAGTTAACTAAATAAGCTCACCCCAGGGTCACTTACTTACACATTCAGAGATCCTATCGCACTCTTTCATCTCTCCCGACAGCTTTAATTACCCTACGCTCTCACGCTCCATTTCAAAACTTTGCATTAAAGCCAGAAGCTCAAACTCTAGCAACATCTCACTTAAATTGACATACATCTACTCTCTTGCTGTTACAAAGCTTTTCCTCATTTGCGCCATTTTCCTCCTCTCCCTCGCATGCTGTTTGTTGTGCATATGGCTACAACTTGAGAAGACGGACACTTTTGTCTATTTCGACAAGTAGATTTCGATACCTTGCTGTTTCTCGCAGCCTCCAGGTCATCAGGGATACAGTTGAGCTGTGATAACAAGATAACAAGATGACACCTGCTTTTGCTGCCATAGAAACCTGGTACGCGCGGACACAAACCAGCATGCATAAAAACATGCTCGCACATACCGCAACTCCAACTGGTCACTCTAATGGCAGCACTGGGAATCACTTCACATCTCTCGAACTGGCACTTGCAGTAAAAAAAAATTGTGTAGCCATGGCAACTGATCAGAGATTCAGCTGTAGCTGTAAGTAATGTACCTGGCCAGCTTGAAAAGCAGTACTCGTAAAAAAGTTACACTAAACATGCCTGTCTCATGTAGACACAAAGACACACATTGGAGGAGAGAACCAGGTCATGAGCTATTTGACATAACAAGCATTTCTGGGTCACTGGCGATAGGACCCAATATAAAATACACATCCTTATATCTCTTATAGGACTGAAAGCACGGTTTAGTCATGGCTTTACAAGTCTGTTAGTACATTATCCCGCTTATTACACGGCTACTTGCAAGACATGAAATGTGAATTTGAAATATTTTGTTACCTTCCGCGAGAAAAAGCAGTTTACTTTTGGTTTTGAGGTCAGAAACGACATTCAAATGTCACGTACAGGCAATTTGGTTTAACTGATTGTAAATATGATGTAAAAAAAACCTGTCAAAATGATTTGCTGCGTCCGGGTTACCGTGTGTTATTAGTTTTGAGAGGTCGTTATCTGGGAATAACGAACCTACAAATGCCGCAACTGGCCAATCATAATCAAGCATTCCAACGAGCCGTGTAATAACGATGCATATAGCCAAAGCACAATATGTTGTACGCGGCCGCAGCTTAAACACCCAAACAACAATCTATAATAAACCATGAGCATCACGCGATTAAACACAACTGCACGGCGACAGCACATAGAAATCAACCCGTACACATTCTGACTGCAGACCTATCAGCTACAATCTCAAATAAAGAAATAACTGTCTTACATAACTGCTGGTCTGCATGGAAAACTCCAAAAAGTGGCCTTTCTGGGTTGACCGTGAGGAAGTCCCGCAAGACGGCATTAATGACCAAACAGTCCAGTAAGTCTGAAATTCATTTTTGCGCCAGGCATTCGGACAACAAGACCGCTCGTGACACTTGACCTTCACTTACGAATGCGTCATGAGACAGTTGTGTTGTCATTGTAACAGTAACGTTTTGATGTTTTCAATCGATATTCGTGAGACACATTAATAAAATGTATTATATTTATTTTTGATAAAACATTTTTATATTTTTATGTATTCAAGACTATCTTCTAAAAGAAAAGAAAACGTCTGCTGCGAGTATTTCTTTGTCAAGAAAGCCTTCTGAATGCCACAAGCAAAGGTATCTCACCGAGCGGCGCTTGTGTAAAGTTCTGTATGTATGTGTGTGTATAGCTTTTGAAGACCTGCTGTGCTCTGTCTCTCAGCCTCTCTAATCTCCACTGTTTCATGTCTTGTCAAGTGGTTTCCCTCTCATCCCCCCATCCCCGAGTCCTTTCTCGCTCTCTCGCGCTCACCCTTATCTTGGTCTCTCTCATCTCTCTTCCCTGTTCTCTAGTGCAACAACATTCAATCTTTTATTTCACTCTTCTTTCTCTCTGGAGGGGGTCAACAGTCTGATAGCGAATGTGTGTAGAAAGGGATGTAGACACGCATCTTCGTAGGTAAGACTTACCCCTGCGGAGATACGCGGGGAGCATCGGGGTAAACTAACATGGTTGGCTAGGATTTAAAGGTTTTCAAGCATTCTTCTTTTAATACGTGTTGTCCCTTTCTCTTTAATTGCCGTCACATTTTTTTCTTGTTAAACGCACAGCGGGCCTGTAGTGAAAGTGTTAAATGTCTTGTTTGAGAAAGAGAGATAACCTTTCCACTGTACCGGAACATTCTTGGCTTCTCTCTCTTTCCGAAAACCTCCATTTAATCTTCCTGCTCATCTCGGACGTGACTACCCTGATAGCACACAAACATCTGCATCCGCAAGCCATAATTTGCTCATCTGCGATAGGTCTCGGAGACGTCTGCTGTCATCATATAGACATCTATAAGATGTCTTTGAGATGTTATGATTAAGAAGGGATGTAAAACTGCTCTTTCTAAGATGCTTAGCATGTTCTTCCACGGGAGATGTTTTCCAGATTTCCAGATCTTTAACAGTCATCTTACAGACGTACCTGTGGTAACTGGGTATTAAAGCGCCGTGCACGTTCTTTGAATTCAAACGTTCGCTTTTGAGCGAATAAGTTGATGAAGAAAGCAATTGTGGAGTAATTTTTGCATTCTGAAGATAAACTAATCTTTCTGCCCACAACACTATAAGCCTACATGAACATATCCCTGTTTGAAGCTGGTATAACATAAGCGGAAAAAAACGCACCTGAAGACAGTTTGTTCCTCAAAAGTCTGAAGCATCAAAGAGTGAATTTGACACATTTTAACATCAAGAGAATAAAGCATGTCAAGTTAAAACGTTAAACTTTATCTACATGAGTCCATGACGTGCTGATAGTCAGGAGACACTTTGTAATTTCATATCATCTCTCAGTTTGTAAAAACAACGGTGTAGCTATATACTGTCATCAGATTTAAATTTTGTTTTATTTAATCGCAAATAATCCTCATACCAGATGAAACAATTTGTACCTCATGTACCCACCTCACTTAATGCGGACAGAAAAACACAGATTTGGTCATGTATTAGAAGTTAGTATTTATTACATCACAAATCAATGGCAGATACTTAAGCACCAAAAACTTTCAAAAACTGCTGTCACGATTCTGACCGTGTTTCCCTGTTTATTGTGGACTTTTGTTTGTATTCCTTAGTTCCTGTTTCCTGTCCAGTGTTGTAGTTCTTTTGTTCATTGGTTTGTCATGATCAGTTTTAGGTGTGTCTTGTTAGCCTCTCATTACTAGGGATGGGAATTGATAAGAATTTAACGATTCCGATTCCATTATCGATATTGCTTATCGATCCGATTCCTTATCGATTCTCTTATCGATTCTCATTGGGTGAGGGAATAAGTACAAATTTGTTTGTTTGTATTAACTCGCTTTAATATCTGACATAGCACATACTCAGAGTATACACAAATTATGTGTAGCAACCTCAGAACAAACCTAAAAGTAGGCTACAAAGTAAAGTCCAGGGACCTATAGAATTTTTCACATTCATCATTGGTCCAGACAAAAAAATTAAATAAAACTGCCATTTAAGTGCCATAAAAACTAAAAACACAGACTAAACAGTCAAGGTCATCATCATCTAAATTTGATTGACAATGACAATGGAGATTATTATTCATATAGTAAAAGTTTACACAATGAAATGGCGCTCACATTAACTAAATAGAGAAGTTACCTTCGGCATTGTAGTGGAGTAGGCGGGGCGAGACCGTGAGTCGAGGCCGGTGAGTGAGTGTTAATGAGCGTCAGCTTTGCACGCACCGGTCTCGTATCACGAAGGATAGCGGGAGCATAAGAGAACGAGCGACCGGACCGTCACTGAGAGAGGACCGGGCCCGGACATATGTTAAGTTGATTTATGTTTATGTTTATGTTTATGTTTATGTTTATGTTTATGTTTATGTTTATGTTTGTGTTGACGGCAGTCGTCCGTGAGGGGCTGCCGGCTGTTTACTTACTTTGTTATTATTTTATTAAATGTTTAAATATCTGCCGGTTCCCGCCTCCTTCCTTCCTTTTAATGAACCTTGCTACAGGCATTAATAGCAGATGACGTCTCGTTAGCTCCGCTGCTGCTTGACTCACTTGTTGTTGCTGTGTCGCTAAGTAGTAGTGTATCAAACACGCGACAGTCCTGCAAATGAATTGCGTGCTGTGTGCCCAAATGTTTCTGCATATTGGCGGTAGTTCCCCCCCTTTGCCGAAATTAAACTTTTACAGTTGTTGCAAATGACCGCATTGGCGTCTTTTCTAGTGAAATATAACCACACTTTAGATCGCTTCTGCCTCGATGACATGTTTGCTGCGTAACCAAAACAACGCAGCGCGTTGACACATTTGCAACGAGCGGAACCGATAAGCGGAATCGTTAAGCAGGTACGCTAACGGTTCCAAGGAATCGATTCACTTGGCACCGGTTCTAAAGAAGAACCGGTTCTCGGTTCCCATCCCTACTCATTACCCTGTGTGTATATATATCACTAGTGTTTCAGTTGTCATTTGTCAGTCACTGCTTCAGAGTTCCTGTGTCTTTTGGTTTTATTTGTTACTTTGTTACTTGTATTATTATTATTAAATGTACTGCACGTGGATCCCCTTCCCGCCTGGATTACTCTCAGCGTGACACTAGCACTCATACACAAAAAAGTGAGCGAACACTTTCAATTGTAGCTTATTATTCAATCACTTCTGTTGGGACTCGGTCACGCGCAATCTCATATTTATGCAAAACATGGCTGTCAGCTTCATCGGCTGTTATTATCATTACGCGCCGCATAAGTGTGCCAGATTAATGAACGCTGCCTCTCGCTGTCGAGAACGTTGACAGCCACCTAATGATGAGGTACAGTCTACCTGTAAGCTATGGTGTAATTATTATCTCCAAAAGAAAACACACTCATACGCCGCAGAGAACCATGACGTCAAAATCTATTCTGAAGAATACAATCACCGCCTCGGTTCTCCCTCCATGGTTTTTATTTGCTGATGCGTAATAGGGTCCACAGGGCAGCGTGTGTGGATCTGCTGTAGATGTTCTGAAGATAGGATTATGCAGAGGAGTTCAAGGGTTCAGTGAAACTGAGGCCTTTTCCGAATGAGCTTTGCAGATAGTGTACCTAAAAATCCTCAAGAAGGATTTAGTGTATTGTAAGCCTCAAGCTGTTTCTTGAAGAAAAACAGCATAGCAGTGGATTGGTACTTGAACATGACTCACAAAAACGTGAGGTCTATCAAACACAGAAAAGAGTGCTTGCTATAAATAAAAGGTTCCTAATATAGTGGTCATTGTGGAACCGCAGGCGTGCGTTTATTGACATGACTGTTCTTTATGTTTTAAATATATACCTGTAAAAGACCACCCATTGGCCCAACGACGGAATCCAATGTCGTGGTTGAAGGGATCTCGTGTTCTACTTCTCCTCAGTGATTTCTACATGAAGTTATTTAAGAACTGTTACAATTTAGTTCAATTTATATGACTCTGTGGTTAAGACCGATCTGACTCCAATTTCAATATAATATAAAATAACTTATATAACGTTTCAAATGTATCTGTTGATTGTAGTTAATTTATCTATAAATCTCCATACTTAAATATTTATTATTTAGAGTTATTCTTTCGATTGGGACCTGCAGTCGCTCAGAGTCTCACGCCGGCCGGGCTCATGGATCTCACGGACACAAAACGGTCAGTTCCGATCTCTAGTCAGAGGTTGCCGGGTAAACTAATATCATTAAGTTTGGCCGCGATATGCTTGCTCATGCAACTTGCTAGGCCAGATGATAGGTGGAAATCTTGTGAGCTTTAGCAATGCTCCTTTTATAATAATAATAAAAATCTAGTATAAACTAGCCCTACCTATCCTGACACATCGATTTTGCGGTAACAGAACAGGTTCCTTTCAATCTACTTGTAATAACAGACTTTGAAGAATTCAGATAATATTAACAATAACAATTTATTATACCAGGCAGGCACAACATTAATTAAAATCATAGAATGCATATACAAAGAAATTCCTAATTTACTAAGCAACGATTATCAACATAGTATAAGAATAAAATAAAACCACAAAGCTTATCATACCTGGTAAAATCGAGACACACAGTTGCAGTGTGGGAAGTTCTGGTTACAGATGCTTCCAAATCGAGACACACAGCTACAATGTGGGAAGTTCTGGTTACAGAAGCTTCCAAATCGAGACACAATCTCAGTGTCGGAAGTTCTGGTTACAGATACTTCCCTGAGTCCTTTGCCAATGCACCTTATATACCCAGATGTAACAAAGCCAATGGTCAGCGAGAAACTTGGTTTGATTGTTTTCTCGTCACTGAAGAGAACATCAAATGAGATCTCAATCTACATGTAAACAGGATTCCCTGAGAAAGTCACACCTCTTTGAGGAGTGCAGGTGATGGATTAGAGTTAAACAGTTTTAATATACTCTCTGTTAGATTTGAAAGAACAAGACCTTTTTACCCATCGCACCATGACCTTTAAAACAATACCATCATCAAAACTTCATACTATGACAATAAATGATATACACAGTATAAAGCGTAAGCATTTTCCCAGTGATCAGGGCCTGAAGAGATGAAGGGGAGGGGTGTGATGAGAAGAGGGGGTTCAATTCCTGGGCATCAACAACCCCTGAGGGGAGGGCAGGATATCATTCCTCAGGATCTAACAACAAATGGGGTTTCATTGTTGTGTGTCCCAGCATCAAAAACAACCTTAGTTCTTAGGACTTTTCCAGCTGCCTTACATACCCTTGGCAAATGTTTCCGGCTTCAACCTCCCCACGGCACAGCTGCCAACACATTGCGCCAATGTCGTCCCGGCACATTTGGTACAGGCAATTACTCTGAGCTATAACTCAAAGACGGCGTCATTACAGAAACAATATCAGTTATAATTACGAGTCACAATAAGAAGAGATAATGACTTTGCTGATGTTTGTGCTATTATGCATTTGCTAATCAGGACATGTGTTGCATCTTTCTCCCTTGACAGAGAATCTCTTGAGAGGTGAGACTTTAATTTACAGCTTGCAAAGAAAGCAAACCACACAGAAGTTCTTTTTAAGAAATTCAGCAGTAGGAGCTTTGACTACATTTTAATAAGAAAAGTGAATGCAGCTTGTCGGCGCTGTTGTTGCTAGGAAGTCAATATATAGATATGTTATGATAGCTATGGCGCGATTTGAAGCACCATTCATACCTTTACTTTTTATATTTGAAATGCCTTTTTAATAAATGTAAGTCGTTTTTCAATTTTAGCACGATATTTTCTTTGTCCCGTATAGAGTGTTTGAGGTGAGGTATTACAGGAAAGTTCAGGAAAATATTAAAAACAGCCACTGGGTGATTAAAGCAAGACACGTATCCACACGTTTTAAATGTGATCCATTTATTGAATACTGATGACAAATTCACCTAAAATGCACAGATAAGTCACATTACTGCTGAATTACCCCACTCAGTTTGTAGTGCATCCGTACGCGTGTGTTTAAAGAATCATGTGCGTGAGTCCGCCCGAAGGCCTAATCTGTTTTCTTCCAAAAATAATGAATAGCCTTACAAAAGAAAAAGAGCAAAAGCTGCGCACGAAACGATCAGGCGTGAAGTCGCACATACAAGCGCGAACCCACCGTCAGCACACATGCTGCGTTTTCAATTCCGACTCTGGCCTATAATGATTATTAGCGCAGGCTAGCGTGACCAAACCGCCGAAGTAATGTAATTACACCCGTGTCACCAGGCTTCATTCAAGAGAAATGGCAGGAGAGAGAGAGGAAAAAAGGAAAGCGATTTGAATCCTTTGCCAACAGGAAGTCCAGTACAAAGTCCGTTGAAGCTCAGGTTAATTGTGACTGACTTTTGCGCTTTGGCATTTCGTGCCAACGTCCCATTCATATGTAGATTTTATTTAGACTAGCATCCTTCCTTCATTAACTAAATCCTATTCACACAGAATGACACTCTCAAAGTCACACATAATCCCTCTGTATCATCGTGTACCCACATGCTTCCCTCAGAGCCATTTTCGAACGACGGCGAGGGCGCTGTTGAAGGTGAACAGCCCTGGGTGAGATCCGCGGTGGGACAGGAGCAAGGAGCCGGCCTGAGTGCTGTGGCCGGCCTGGTGGAGCTCTCGGGCGGCCTTCTCCACATCCCAATCCCCCTGAGCTAGCATGTGAGAGATCAGAGGAGAATACAGAGCTGTGTCCACACAACAGATCAACATCCCGGCATTCAACAGCAGAGACAGAAGCTCAGGGTCACACACATCTTCAGTCACCTACACAGAGAGAAAAAAATCTATTTCAATGAATGCTCTAGTAAATGTTTAAACAAGCCTTCACATTTAAACAGAATTTCTCCTATTCAAGTATTTTTTATGAATTGGTTACATGTAGACCTATATACATGTGATGTTAACATCAGTTTCAGGTGATCTGAGTATAAATGGTGAGCCTGGATTTCATCGTGTTCACATTTCACAGCCACATACTGTACAGTACATTCAAATGTATGCATTTGGCAGATGCTTTTATCCAAAGCGACTTACAGTGCATTTACGATATACATTTCTTATAAGCATGTGTGTTCCCCGAGGATCGAACCCAAGAGGCCAGTGCTATACTCGACCAGATGAGCTACAGAAACATTACGTATATCTACATCAAATTTGATTGACAGCTAAGAAATTGATAGACCAGGATGCATCAGGCGCATCTGTTTACACTCCCAGTGTGATCACGAAGCCTTCTGAACCCCACTCACACTTGTATTTAGCTCCGTGCGATCACGACTGTATCACACCTGGTGTAAACAGGTCCTATAAACCAATAAGCCTGCACTATTACACTAATAAACAAACTGAATCTCATCGCCTCCGCCACAACATGGCTGCTTTCCCCCTGGGCCCTCTGTATTCCGTTCATCTGTTTATCAGTGTGTGTTTTATTTAGTGGCCGTGTTGCACTTGCATGTCTGAAAGGGGTCACGTACAATATAAATGAGCCCGTACACAGAACTGTCCCACCCTTCTGTGACCCCCGGCCTGCTCGGAGGGACCGGGAGCACCTTGTCTCCCCGGCAACGCTCTCTTCTTTTTGCAATAAATTATTCATCTGCTGGCTTTAGAGGTGAAGAACACAGATGCGAGGTACTGTAGCAGTCAGCACACTGTAAAATCAATTATGTGCTCAATTTGATTAAAAGCGAGCCCAGGACAGGTGATATGATGCCCTTCGACTGTGCGTGCGCGCGTGTTCTTGTATTAAATGTGACGCGAAGTTAATAGCTGATATAAAACACCCAAACTGAGTTTATATGTTTGTATTGACCGTCCCACTTGCTTCTTCCGCCAGTTGGAAAAAAATTCTGTTATGTTTGTGTCGTACACAGCACACGCAATAAAGATACATGATGGTTATGGCCTTGACACAAACACATCTGATACTAATTGCTTCTAATGTTTCCAACAATTTATTCATCTATGAAGCTATTCTATAGAAGCCGATAAGTGTCGCCGCGCCGCAACGGAAGAAAACGCATGCAAACAGAAAAACATCAGCAAATTCACAAAGCCTCTTCATTAGTTTGGTGACACATGCGCTGCAAATACTCGCAACACAAACAAACACAAAAACGCGCTGCAAATCCTCGCAATACAAACAAATACAGTAATGCGCTGCAAATACTCGCAACACAATCAAACACAAAAATGTAGCGCGTTTTTGTGTTTGTTTGTGATGGGAGTATTTGTAAGGCATGTTTCGCATTATACCTTTATAATTGAAGGTATAATGAGTGTACGATTATGTATATCAATGATCTGAAGACTTCATGACTTATGATTTGTCACATGACACATTCTGCGAGAAAACAGTCAACCTTGGTCATTACCCTTTGAAACATGATGTCAACTACAGTGGACAGATCTTTGAAAGTCTAATGAGTTCTCTAAATCAACATGGATAATTCATTTTTTATCCCTTTTCATAACTCTATGACAGTTATGTGGACTCTCACATAAAAACAACTGTAGTATATGTAGTATTTACCAGTATAGTATACAGTATTTACTATAGTAAACTGTGGTAAAATTACTATATACTATAGTGCTTTTGAACTTGACTATAAGTGAATATAACAAATATCAGGGTTTATCAAATGACTACGGTATTAATACTTTACCATAGTATATATAGAATTTACTGTAGTATAGTATACTATAGCATTTACTGTAGTAAACTGTAGTCAGGTTCAAAAACACTCTAGTAATTTTACCAGTATATATTAAAATATAGTAAGGTTTAATAATACAATTTGTATACTACAGTTTACCATAGTACTATACTATACTACAGTATTTTTCATATGGTCTCCTATAAAATTTGCTTATCATACTCTGGTGAAGGCAAGACCGCAATGCATGTACTAAATCTTTCAACTATAAAACTGCACACTATTTACATACTGTCTTTACTGTATTTTACTGCATTGAAGCCACATAATCAAATCACCACGTTTTAAATACAAACAATTGAATATTTCTGTAAAATTGTTTAAATTCTTATTTTACAGTATGCTTTCTGTTTAATAAAGTATGCATGACATGGTTCATGGAAACTAGGTCTGAAAAAAAAGAGGGTCATACTTGAGATATTATTAGTGCCCATTTTAATGGCTTCATCTCAAGAAAGAGTCAAAACACTTCTCTCGATGTAAAATTAACAGCATCTGATGGAACTCAAATACACTGACACTGTTAATACTGCCAAGCAAAGTTTCTCTCCGGACACGTTCCAAACAATCCAAAAACTCTATGTGACTTCCCACACAAATAATCCCTAGATGATTTATCAACTATCCATGCTGGCTGTTCCCTCCATCTAACAACACTCAAGCTTTAACATCATACAAAAGAGCTGCGAGACATCTTGTCTACACCTGCACACCACAACCACGGCTCATTCAGACTCAAAGCTGCACTTTACCCAGCATGCAGCTGTGCCAAAAACATTAATCATCTACGTCTCAGTTATTGATGTCACAAAAATAAAAACCACGCTTCTTTATTTAAATTGTAACGTTAGAGTTACTTTCCTGCCCAAATGTTGTTCTCTCTTATGTTTTAAGGAGAGTCATTTAAAAGTCCAGGCGGAGCGAAAAGGTAGAGGAAAAGCAAGTGTGATGTGAGAAAGAGAGTGTGTAAAATGAAAGAAAAAGAGCGTGTGAGAGAAATCGACAGAGGAGGATGGAGAGAGGGAGGGAAAATAACCGAAGATGAAGGAGAAATGGAGAAGAATGAAGACAGTCGGAGCTAAAATGTCGAGCGCTGAACTGTGAAGAAAGATCGGCCAACTGTAGAAACCACTTCATAAGGAGAAAGAAAAACAAAGAGAAAGAAAAACAGCATGGAGGGGGAGGGAGAGAGAGAGAGAGAGAGAGAGAGCAGGCTTTAGAAATAAATGCACAACTGTTTGTCATCCCAAAAAAGCACCTTTAAACTGAAACAAAGTGAAAGACAGAGACAGAGGGTTGGCACAGGTCTTGTAATGGCTCAACGCACGCCGATGCTAAAAAACGACATGTCTCATGAACAATTGCTTCATTTTTTCTTCATTTCACTGGATAAAGATGTGAATATGAAAGAGCAATAAGATGCTGTTAAGATATACGGCTCATCACCTCCATTCACCAGAAAGCTGAGAGCCTTCATTCTCCTGATTGAAACTCCATTTCTGATCATTCCAGAGAGAAAGATTTAAATGAGAGAGATAGAGAATAGATGCAAATGGAATTCACTTATATCGCACCGTATACGTACTGTATAAGAAACTCACTGACATTTTCACAAATATACTCGAAAACACTCTTGAGTTAGCTCTCATCACCTCTTTGATGACTACTTGTTCAGGTCTGTGCACCCTAAAGAAAGAAGAGAGAGAAAGGCAATGGATGCTTTATGGAATAAAGGCCAGCCATGAGTTCTCTCGGCATAACAATGAGTGTGTGTGTCAGACTGAGAGCAGATCTATGAAATTCCTCTTGGCTGATGGACAGCATAGCAAAGAGAGATAAAAGAGAGAGAGAGAGAAAGAAATTAAAAGAATGAAGAATAAAAACGCATACAGATGGAATCAAACCCCTGAAGTTCAGCGATATTCAGCTACAGGTGTGTGTGTAAAGAGAGATGACAGGTGATATATATGAACCCTCTTTGATGGTAATTTTTCAAATACTTGGTGTTCTATTCCTGAAAGCACTATATCAGAATCATTATCAAGTCGAGAACAGTGAAGGTCCTGGTGATGCTTCATGACATGTTCTTCTTAACTGCTGCCAATTTGGAGAAGGTTGCAGTGAATGACATTATGGCAGTGGAGTTTAGTCATTGGCCATGCCGAGCTACAGTCCAACAAACATAGGAACTGCCATACATATTAAATATTACATAAGCATAAATACAAATATAACTTTCACATAAAACACTTTGTAAAGACATTTTAAACGGAGATATAAACAACTAAAGCCTTTCTTGTTATATACACTACCAGTCAAAAATTTTGGAACATGTGAGTAAAATGTTTCGCCTTATCGTAAAAAACTTTGATCTGAAGGTGTATGCTTAAATGTCTAAAAGTTAGTTTTGTATAAAAAATATAATTTTGCATATATGTTTTAAATGGATGACTTCGACTAAATAATGAAGAACGAACAGCCAATACGAACTCAGTGATCTCAATATGAGAACAGATGGATGAGAGAACTCTGTTAATCTTGTTTAAAAAGCATTTTAGGATGAGACCTCAAGAAGCTACGAGACAAAATGACCCAAGCCGTCTAACATATGCCATCTAATATGGATAGTCATTGCAGAAAGTGGATTTTCAGATTTTAATTTAAGATTATGAGGGCACACGGATTTTAAAAAGACAATGAACCACATTGATCAACTATTTACCATTAATGCTACAATATCTCATGAAAAAATAGGCATTGTAATTTTTTATTTCACTGGAACTTTAAACTTTGGTTTAATTTAACACTGCATTTTTGTTTAATAGATATTTTTCCTTCCTAAATTAAAATAATAATTGGTGGACCCCCTGGAGTACCTCTGCAGACCACCTGTTGAGAACCCCTGAATGACAGCACAATACCCCACTGAACACTTTTTTAAATATAAAATAAACAAACTCCACTTTGACAACCACACCAAGTGTATCTGTCTCCGCTCATCCTGCAACATATCCACATACGATAAAGATAGTAACTTCCACTGTCTATACTGTATGTGTGCGCATGACAGAGACAGAAACAGGAAGGGAGAAAGAGAGACGGAGAACGATCAAGAGATAGAGAGAAAATGCCAGAAACGAAATTGCTAAGTTGAAAAAATATATATTTTATTGTGGCTGAATATATTGCTCACAACAACCTGTCGTCCAAGGGATCAATGCCTGGCAACAACTGAAACTAAAAAATTTTTTTTTAATGGAGAAATATCCTTTAAAGAGCCCAGCGGTGAGGTTAATGAAGCACCTTTGATCACACTGCAACTCTGAAACATGCACACAGACACACATAAATATTTCATATCATAATCGTATAAAATTCAGAATAAAAGTAAACGCATCGATCCAGAATAAAATGCCCCCTGCTCTCCAGGGGTGTTGTGGTCTTTCATCCAAGCTTGTGTGTGTATTACTAAATACAAGCATAAATGTGTGCATAAACACACACGTTTACTTTTACATACAGTATAATGATCGCAACTTTCCATTGACTTCAATTGCTTTTACATTGAGCTATAACAGTTTCTACCTCCATTTTTAAATTTCCATTAAGATGAGAATTTTTCCCCGTGGGAACCATTGGCCAGGCACTACATTGTAGCTGATTCAGGCTTTACTAGCCTTGTGGGGACATTTGCTAAACCGTCCAACCCTCCCAAACACCCACACACAAATATAACAGCAATCCGCACTAACACAGTCTATTTACAAATCCACATAATGTTTACTAATCTCTGCTGGTGCACACGTGGAATGCAGGAACAGCTCATTAAAAATGTATGTTTTTTTTTACTTAATCTCCTTCAGTTTTTTGGGTTCTCGGTTGCGGCGTGGGTTTAATTGGAATGACTGAGGGTGTTTTCCGTCTCATAAATGATGCATGCATGGCTTTTCTTTTATCATTTAAATCATAAATCTGATTTGGAGAGAGGGAAAGCGGGACGGAGAACGAGTCCACTACCGGGTCTCTGCAGTCTTGGTTTCAGAGCGGCCTGGTCTGCCAACGGTTAACAACAGAGAGAGAGTTGGGGATAAGTAAATAACCACATGTTATTGTATATATCAGCACGCCCACATGTTGGAGTTCAACAACAATCTCATTAAATGCAAATCGGAAAAGGTGGGAAAAGACAAAAGGGTTGAGAGAACAGAGGAATTAAATAGAGCCATGTGAAGACAAGCTGATTTGCTGTTGAGTGTATAAGATTACATTTCTTGAACCTGGACCATCAGCTTATTTGGTAAGTTCAACAGGCATTTATCACCGCCGTAATTTCAAGCGCTATTATTCATGTTAACGTTGATGTCTTACTTTAGTGTTGTTTGGTACACCATCACTAAAACAACATTGTGGTTCTGTACCCGCCAATCAGCAAAGCTCAGGTGGTGTGATGTGAAACGAAAATGGGTGAGAATAATTGAATGTTTATACAACGTGACATTATAACATTTCGTTCTGTAATTTATCTATTAATCAAATTCAAATTGAAAGGTTAACAAAAGTATTAATTTACATTGTGTTGTATGGCAGAATTAAATTACCATCAAAGCTGAATGCATAAAAAGTCATATTTTTGTACAGAAATGTACCGTACAAGCCAGCAGCAAAAATGTAATCTGTTAAATATAAAAGTGTGGGGTAACATAGGTTATTATTTATATATTTTACATATATTCAGATATCAATCCAACTCTCCTCCCCTCACTGAAAAGCAGATTTTTATTTTCTGCCGTGGCCAATGAAAATGTTAGCCAGGCGAATAAAAATCTGCAATAAAATTTTATTTTTTAGCTCTGCAATCTATAAGGTAATTCATGTGCGGGCATGAAACGGCACGACCCTCCACCCAATCAATAGAGCTCTGGAAGAGCAGAGAGGGCGCAAATAAAAGACTGAATCATTTGACAAACTGCTAAAAGGAAACAGTCGGGAAAAAACTATCCAGAACAATGCGTTAATGCACGCTGAAAAAAAAAGATGAAAGCTACCTATGAAAACCCACCCTGAGTCGACAAATTTTCCTCAAATCAATAGCACCAAAAGCATTGTTTCTCAAAAAAAAGGAATTGCTTGAAACTAAAGGTAATATACTGAGAATTTGAAGTTACATGAAGGCACAAGTGCTCTGCAGCATTCTATTCCTTGCAATCGAAATTGCTGAAAGTTGTCATGCGTGGAGGTGGAAAAAGTGAAAAGCTGACTTTAAAAATGGTCTATATATCAAAAATGGGACAAAAATGGCCATCTGCTGTTTTTTTCTTTCACTTGGGGTTTCTTAACATTACAGGCCCATTTATCCCCATTTCTAGTCATTTGTCTTCAAGACCCTAAACACAAAATACAGCAAGGTAACAGACTGAGAAGAAAATGGGAGGTTGATTGTTTATTGCTGTTGTGTCAAATCTTCATCGTCGGACAAGTTCTGACATCCGCACTACATACCGCCGCAACCGTGCAAATCTACAGTACACACATTCTGATATCTTCACATGTGATCCAATTTACTCTGAATGCTGTAATTGAAGCATTTCTGCATCGCCTGTACCAATGCTTTAGAAGATTGACAATGCCGTCATGAACAAATATAGGCCACCCAATACTGAAAAAACTAAGCAAATAAAGAACACAATAACCTTCACAGTCGCTCTAATAATTCTCCCCATTTTTTTTATTGTTGTCCCTAATTAAACATCCTAATCTCAAACAAAAACAACCTCATCACAAAAGAATAAAGACGCATGCTAATTCAACACATTCACATTCCGTGGCAATAATTCCATTATAAAACATAAGCTTATTATAAGCAGGTACAATGCAAATCAGATCATCCAATAAAATCAGAGATGGAACGAGCGAAGCATAATTGCTCTCGCCATCCGGTACGACAGGCCAATTGAACGACGCTGATGAGCCTATTCAGAGATAATCGTCAAGAAAACAGATGCGAAACAAGAACTGGAGGTGAGATCTGACCGAAAACGCTTACAGAAGACAAGAGTCAAAGATGAATGATACTTGATTACTTTTGACGAGATGACGCATGCATCTCATTCCAAACCTGTGATGGAATGACATCACGGTTTCGAACACGATTACCCCACAAGAATGCCGAGTGGGACGGCGGGGTCGAAGAGAATTGTGATGTTTGGAATGAATTATTCAGTGACGGTAACGTGGTTCAACGGTAAATATCCTGGTGGCGTTTTAAGCTTGTCAGAGCAGCGTTGCGTAAGGCCCCTTGCGTGAACTACTGTAAAGAAAAAATCCTTCAAACATAATGACAGCTGGAACAGCTCTTCCGAGAATGCCGCAAAATGTCAAGCTTTCGGTAAGCAACAGTTTGGAAGGGGAAATGAGGACACGAGCAGAAGAACTATATCTGTGTCTGTCTGGAGTACGGTGGGGAGGTTACTAAATAAATCAATGTCTTATGCATTCAGAGGGGAGCGCCCTTGCGAAGCAAACTCCCTTTACAACTAAAGTCAGATTGAGCTGATAGATTACAACATGATACACTTACTAGAAAACCGAGTAGCGTTCAGATGCAAGAAATACAAAACAAACACCACTGACAAAACAACACATCCTCAAAATCGTGCCGATTTCAGAATCTTGCCCCACAACAAATCACAGCATCACGCTCTCCGCTTTATCTCCAGCCCTCCATCACGTTGGAGATGAAAGCACATCCCCCTTGTCCCGGGAGAAGATTACTCTCATTTTAAGTGAGCTCTTTTTCAGCTTCATGACTTTATCTGATCTAGAATCAGGGAGACTGTGGCCTCTAATTGATCCTTCTGAGACGCTGCTTATCCAGTCAGTTCCCAAGTCAGTTTCGTCTATAATGAATTTTCAGTCAACCCTAACCGGTATTAAGGCGAGCGGTCGAGGTAGTGCAGTGGTTTAGGCTGTGAACTGCTGCTTGAAGATTGCAGATTTAAGCTCTGTTAAAGTGATAGTTCACCCAAAAATCTAAATTCAGTCATCATTTACTCATCCTCCTGTCATTTCGAACCGGCATGACCTTCTTTATTCTGCAGAACACAAAAGAGGATATTTTGAAGAATGTTGGTAACCGAACAACGTTGGTACAAATTCACTTCTATAGTATGGACACAAAAGTGTAAGTCAATGGGAGTGTCGCTGTTTGGTTACCAACATTCTTTAAAATCTTTTTTTGTGTGTTTTGTGGAAGAAAGAAAGTCATACAGGTTTGAAATGACAAGTGGGTGAGTAAATGATGACATCATTTTCATCTTTGGGTGAACTATCCTTTTAAAGGGGTCATATGACACGGCTAAAATTAATATTATTGTTTTTTTAGATGTGGTGCAATGTGTATACACGATTTAAGGTTAAAAAACTGTGTATTTTCGTCCAGAATTGAATATTTAATTGTATCATGCTATACATGCATCACTACGAGTGCAGTACCCTTGCTTAACTCAACACATTGTAATACATTCAAACCCAAATGTGTCCCACAGTAATCGCAAAATATGAAATTAAGCGAAAACGTGCCGATTCGTTTTGAGTCTACCCATGACCTAGTGAGATACAGAGCATCTAACCCCTTGCTGCTCACAGGGAATTACCTCGGCAATTAATGTGCGTTAGTTGCTTTCCATTAAAAGCACGTCCAAAATGGAAATGAATCGTATCATGTTTCCGCAAGGCTCTGGAAAGAGTCTACCTGTTTGGTTTTAATGCACGGACATTCCCACAACATCCATCTGGCCCTCTAGCAGTCCTGAGAGGATAAATTAAGTGATGGCTTGGCTTTTATCTGACCTGCAGTCAGTGTGAGATAGAGGTTACAGTCAGTGGCACGCTTGCTCTGATAGCTCCTATCTGATTCCCAGTCACTTCTGGTGTCAACAGTCAGTTTAGTTTAATTGAATCCACATTACTGCTGACAGCGGTGGCTAGCTGACAAGAAAGTACCCTTGTACCCTTGACCAATAGATTTGAGTCGCGGATGAAGTCCCAGTGAAATTAAAATTACAATTCTTATTTTTTCATGAAATATTGCAGGGTTTATAGTAAATACATTATCAATATGGGCCACTTTCTTTTTAAAATTCATGTACCCTCATAATCTTCAGTTAAAATCTGAAAATGCACTTCCGCCCTGAAATGAATATTCATCTCAAATGACTAGATGGCTTGGGCGGAGCATCCGTTAACTCCTCCCCTTCAACTGTCAGTCTGCTGCCAGTTTCATTTAAAAATGGAACAGCTGTTTTTATACATCCAATCAATTCACAGTGAAAAACGCAAGCCACGCCCACTTATTGTCTCCTTTGAAATTCCTTTTCACTCGGAAATGTGTCAGAATAGGGTAAAGTAAAAACGATCGCAACTTTAATACATGCTCAAATTGCTTCAGTGCCACTGAATAAAATATACATTTATGCATTTGGCAGACGCTTTTATCCAAAGCGACTTGCATTGCATTATACTATACATCTGTTTCTCAGTGTGTGCAATCCCTGGGATCGGACCCATGACCTTGGCGTTGCTAGTGCCATGCACCAACCACTGAACTACAGGGAAAGCGTACATAAAATGACCAAGTAAAAGTCATATTCATTTGTTTTTGAAACACACAACTATCAATTCTAGACCATCCTCATTTTAAAGCCCAATGAGTATTCTTCCCTGGTTTTCACTGAACTGGGATCAGAGGTAGAAAACAGGTCAGAGGAATCTTACATCTGTGATGTCTTTGATCTGGTCCAGGGTCAGTTTGTGCAGATGCTCATCACCGTTCTCGGTCATCAACTTCAGAGCGGGTAGCTTCAACCCGGCGTTCAGCAGCAGGGAGGAAATGTGCCCAATGCACTACAAGAGACAGAGAAAAAAAAGTTAATTGCGGATGTCACACTACAATCAACACAGCACTCATACATTACCCACCTATAGGGCGCAATAACAGGTTACAGAAAAGCGCAAAGACATATTACATAAGCAGTGACATTTCAAGCATCTTTGCACATTTCTGTTTCCGCCCTTATCGTTCGGTGATAATGACACACGCTCAGGCTCTTACCTGTGGAATGAGTTTGTGTTTGGTTGGGTAGAGCGAGCGGCACATAGTAAGAATCTCATTCCCAACGTTGATTTCCGAGAAGCTGGAGGAGTGTGAGAGCAGCGCTGATGCGAGACACACCCAGGGGTTCAGTTCTGTCTGAAGCCTGTGTAAGAAAAGACAAAAAGGCATTTGAGCGTGCGCGTACACACACGCAGTCGGTGCTAATGATAAACTAAGATGAAACCAAAATCTGGAAACTTTGCGTGGCGGCTGAAACTTTTAATGAAACCGCTTCTGTATAATGAAAAAGAAATCCAATCACAATTATCATGGTATATTACACGCGTGCAGCAATAAAAGAGCGCATATGCTTATCTCTTCACTTCTTATGGGAGATGAGAGGAGCTTTCTAACAAAACGCCACCGCTGACAGAGATAACAAACACAGACTCATAAACATATGAAATTGCACACACACTTTTTGTAACCAATGTTGGGCTAATGTTCCACACTTATAGTAGACACAACACACTTGACACTTGGTAAGCCTGAAAAATAAAATGTTACGGTTGTTAATAAATATATAGAACGGCTATAATAACTTTATAAAAAGTAAAAAAAAAGTTAAAGAAATCAAGTGCAACCTTTATTTTAAAGGTCAAAATTAGACTTCTCACAATGAGATCTTTCACAATTTTAGGCTGATCACAGTGTGTCACAAAGCGTGAGCTGCGCCCAGAGCTCTGCAGTGTGCCGATTCAAACTGATTTCCATCCAGACTGCTTTTTCTGCGACTTACCAACGCAATACAGAAAGAAGACAGACATGACAGCTGTTCAGGAGCTAGCAAACGTGCCAAGTGAATTTTAAGTGCAGATACACGTACATTTTGGGATCACAACCAGCGCAAATGGCCACATGTGAACATCATATAAATATATGTATGACCATCTCTGTACTTTTAACTCCTTCTCAAACCTTTTGTTTTACGGCAAAGAGACATTAGCATACGCAAACCTTCTGTCTTTTTCAGAGTGAATGTTAATTTAAACTCTTCATGAAAACAAAAAAGCCTTGAGCTATTCCAAAGCGTGGCACAATGCATAATCAGCCAGCTTATATTCTGTTTCTGTGTACTCTTCTGGATATGAAACTCTCCAATAATCAGCATGTATTCCACCAGCCTGAAAAACTCATTCAGCTATATAATACACAACAATTTACCTCATCAAACCTCCAATCGCACTTAATGGTCTAATACCACTTCAATTCAAGACATCCGATGAGAAAACTGTTTGGTTTATATATTTATATAGGCTATATATTGGAAAAAACAGTGCTGAATAAAAAAAAGAGTAGAGAAAAAGAAAAACAAGAGATTTATAAAAATAATTATTTGATTTTGTGTTCATCTATAGACATATCAATTATGCATGTTTGTTTTGGTTTAATTTTGCAATGACCGGCATCATCCCCTACATAATCGAATACAAGAGAAATTGTATATTTAGGAATTTAGTTTTTTAGGGTGAAGAACACATTCTCACCTGCACTTGTCAGTCATTGTTGGCCACGCCTGCAGGAGGATCATGAGGTGTTGAAACTCCTCCCATTTACTGCTACACTCCAACAGTTCCAGAAACAAGGAGTTTCGTCTCTCTTCGTTCTCGACGTCTTTCATCTCACACTAAAAGACAGAAAGAAAGAAGAAAGAAGAAAGAAGAAAGAGAGTTTTATCTCTACGACTTGAAACTTGTGGAAGAAATGCCAAATTCCACAATTAAAACATAGATTAAGTTCTTAAACTCAAACACTGAGTACACATTACAAGATTGAAATGCATGAAGAGTAAATCTGCATATTTAGCATATTAACCAATCATAAGCCGGGATTGAACCTGCGCGTCTCGCAGGCAACAGTACTAGACGGAAAGACGGGTTTACAGATGGAGGAGTTGGCAGGAGAACTCTTGTACAGCAGAAGCGCTGAACGTGAAAAGACAAAGAAAGCGAGATGGAGGAGAAAGGGAGAGAAAGGACTTGAAATAGCCAGACTGCCAAGCACACACCAAATGGAATGACTTCTATGGAGACGTATGGAGAAAGAAGTCTCCCCTGTGGTGAGTCTTATTCTTGTTCTCCACCAAAAAAGGGAGGCGGAGAGAGAAAGTAATTAATTTCCCTTCAGTGCAACTGGAGCGCAATTTAACAGGCGAGAAAATGTCTGATTTCAGAGGGGAAAAACACACAAAAAGTCAAAGAGCCATTCTGTGCCACAGTGCCAGTATGCTCCAAGAAATGACAGAAAATAGCTGAAAACTCGGAGGGGAGAACCAGTTAAAAATGAGAAAGAGGAAAACACTTTAATATGAGTTACAGAAAATGGCAATTGATTTGGTCTGCCATTTTGGTGGCACTTTATTTTCCGTCATAAAACACACACACACACTTTTAAAGACTTCCAATGTTTCTTTTAATATTGAGTTTATATTATTTTGTCCGCTAACTCTACATCCAAACCCAACCCAGACAGAAACATTTTGGCATTCATGCATTTCAATTTAGACATGAGTGGAAAAATGTTAAAATTTACGCAGTAAAAAACAACTACTGGTTCCACTTAATTTCTTGTGGTTCAAGTTTTGCACACAGTTTTTATTTTACACTGAGTTTTCCTTAATTTACTTAAAGGTCCAGTCAGTGAAAGCTAGCGGCAAGGTTGAGAATTGCAACCAACCGCTCACTCCACCCCTCCCTTTTGAAACACTTCAAGTGTTTGTTCCCCGGATGCAGAGTTCGGACGTGCTCACGGCGGAGTCTGTGAGCGGTCACGGGCAGGCATAAACAATGTGACATCAGATTGTTAGGGTTTCCCCAACAGCCTGTTTTGTGTCACTGTTGTGGTTTAAAGGAGATTACAAAAAGAAGAACAGATGGATTTGTATAATTACAATGTGTTTCTGTACACACGCTGGCGACTAAATTTCTGGTAGATAAACATTTAAAAGTGCATTTTCTGGGATTGCGGCCCTTTAATAGTTTTGTGCCATACAATGGAATTCAATGGGGGCCGATTTTGTTTGATTACCAACGTTCTTCAAAATATTTGTAATCGTGGTTTGCAGAAGGGTCTGGGATGACATGCGGGTGAGTAAATGAGGATTTTACTTTATTTTGGGGTGATCTATGCCTTTAAAGGGATAGTTCACTTAAAAATGAAAATTCTGTCATGAATTACTCACCCTCGAGTTGTTCCAAACCAATATAAATTTCTTTGTTCAGTTGAACACAAAGAAAGATATTTGGAAGAATGCAAGCAATCGGCAGTTAAAAATCACCATTGACAAATTGAAATTATTGTCAAAGGTGCATCTGAACTGTTTTCCTAAATTCCTCAAAATATCTTCTTTTGTGTTCAACTTTTTCTACTGTGGTATTCAATGGTGCCTCAGAACAGTTTTTGCAACTAAATTGCAACTGTAAATACAGTGGTTGCTACATACTGTAAACACTGTACATAAGCACCTGTGAATAAAAAAAAGTGGTAAAATGTAAAATTATTGAGACACATCCATAGCTAATGTGAACTACACATGTGGTTACTCTGACAGGACACCAGTCTGAACCTGAGCAAAAGTGACTTCATAAATTCACATATATATCGAACAAATGAACAGATTGCAAGAATTTCATCATTGTGCCAAGAGCATCTTGAATTCCCACACTTCCTCTCCCTGTTCATTCTCCTCATCTCCACTCTCATTGTTATTCACCCATGTGAGAATCAATTAGGCTGACACCTTTGCCCGGGTTGTTTTAAGACCTTCATTCCATTCAACCACCATCTTGCACATTCAGACGATTAATAACCTTCCTATTACAGCCATTACAGCATTCATGTTTGACCTACATTTATTATGATACAACAATAACCACCGCGACAACACCTAAACGCAGCCAGCAATCCCTAGACCTATCAGTCTCCTTCTCAATTAGTTAAAAATGAGTTGGCAAGCGGAACTTGGCGCATCAGTTCACGGCCCTCTGAGACTATACTGTTGCCTGTTGGAGTGTTTTGGTTGGCAATAAAAAAAAACACACATTTTTTTTGCCAAATGATTTTTTTTTGTTTCGCAAAATACTGACAGCATGATGTTTCAGTCCACAGTGAAAAAACGAGACGGCAGGGGTTATAGCCGAGAAGACTGTGCCTATCAGCGGTGCTGCTTTAACTGGCTGATCGCCTGCCAAGATCGCAACAAAGTCCTTGACAAAAATCTCCGTATTTTTTGGGTTAACAAACTTGTAAGCTAATCAGTGACAAAGTACAATGGGAGGTTGAAGGGTTTTGGTGGCCTTCTTCACCATGTTGGCCCCTAGGGACTCTATTAAATGTGCAGTAAACAGAAGATATGCCTAAACTAGAAGCAACCCCACATTGGTGACTAAGTGTGCGTGCTAAAAGCACAGCCAGACAGATCCACGCCGTAATCACCCACACACGCTTCTAAGTGAAATACGAGTGAGACAGGCAGGTTAGAAAAGGACAAAATGTGGAAAAAAATCGAGTGAACTCCGTCTACGCACATCAACGCGAGGGCAGGAGGAAAAAGATGAGAATAAAATAATATGACACATCCTCCGCCCTCCAATATCCCATCAGCTTGTAAAAGAGACCCCAAGGGAGAAAAAGAGAGACTCCAATAGTGCAACCATTCTCTCTGCTTTAGAGCGTCAGCCCACGCCACCAAAAGACAATCTGTGTGCGTATGCGTGGAGGGGAACCTTAGACAAATTGAACGAGTTTACGACGTTGCCATCAAGTGCAACCACGGCGCAGTTCAAGGCATCCGCCCACTCCGACGCTTCCCCACCTGCAGGAAATCTACCACCACCCCATCAGCCGCATCGAGACGCACAAAAATTGCTCCTTTAAGGGTTAGTTTAGTTTGGCATACGTGTCCATCAGTGTGCAAATTCTCATAAACACAAATCTGCAGCACTGGAGAAAGTTGCTTTCTTTTAACTCGGCTGGGCTTCATCTCACACCCGTGACAGCTAATGGTTGCTTACCCAAACGCACAAGCATGCCACTGCAGCTGCGAAGGGCTTTTAGTTAAATAGCACAAAATAGGAAAAGGCTACCTGTTAGAAACATCTTTAAGGAAATACAAATGGGTCCTTGAGTAAAAGCAGCTTCATCTATCTAACCACAGAAAGCAGCCGGGTTGAAGACAGGCATTGATGGTTGTGGCTCTTGTAAACTTCAGGAATGCTGATTTACACACCTTTAACTGGACAGTCCAAAAGCGGGTACCTTTGTTTTATGGCACACTTGGACTTTAATGGTTTCAATGCATCGAATTTGTCAAGTACCGGGAAGAGGAAGTAGCTTTCCCCGCTGAAAAAAAACCAATAGAAACCATCACAGAAATTCTAATGGTTTCCATTAAAATACCATTATGAACCGTTAGGTTTTTGTTTCCATTAAAAATGTTTGTAGTGAGTTTTGAACATTATTCCAATAGGGTTAAATGGTGTTCTACTGGTTCCCATCTGCTTGTTAACATCCTACCAGTTGAATTCATATACCACACCATTATAGTTTCCATTAAAACCAATACAATTCCTATTATAACCTTTAAATCCATTAAATGTTCTATTTTCTGTTTTAAGCAGGGTTCTACTGTTTTTTTCAGCATGGTTGTGAAGGAAAATATAGATCCTTTGTTCAAAATACAGGCATTGTGGTTGCACTTACTATGTACTATATAAAATACAATACTATATAATGAAACTGTCTATATAGGACAGCAGTAAGGGAATACAGCCCAAACGATCAAAACGGCCATAATTGAATCAGCATCTCTCATAGCTTCAGTTCCATTTGGATAGACTCGGGTTTAAACAACATCTCTGATTCAAGAAGTCATCTCACCCATGGTTTTCTAAATAAAAAAATGACAGAAATGAAACGCATCCAACCTAGCTCACACGGGACATTTACAACATTCAGTCAATAAACCATATTACCAGTTCAGAAAACACTGTGTTACCGGCACGTTGCCAATAAAACAAGACAAACAAGCACATCGAGATAAAACATTGATTGTATTTATATTTATACAGTACATGCTATAGCTACTGTAGTGGAAATGTTCATGCAGATGCATGAATAGCTTTACAAATCGATGCATAAGCACAGAAAAGTGGACACGCACACACAAAACGTCTTAATATCCCAAGCTGCTGACGGGCAAATTGATCTTGCTTGAGAAGCAAGAGACAGCCATTCATCGAGGCAAGAGAGAAAAGAGATGGAAAAAGGTGGGCGAAAACGAAAATAACTCCCCGGGCATAAACACTGCCTCTCTTCTTCTAAAAGTAAAAGCGTAGAAGCAGCGGAGTGGATCTCTCTATCAGCTATCAGAGATGCTACAGCTGAAGGAGATGGGCCCAGATGAGGCTGTTCTGCTACTGAGAGAGAAATTAAGACCCTCGCACACGACTCCCAAGTTACGCTGCTATCGCTAGACTCCATTTATTTCCATTCAAACGCATACGAGAAAAAGTTTCTTGGTAAACTCTGACCTGCGAATCTGCATAACAAAATGATGCATCACCAGTGCAGGATTTAAACATCAAGGATTGACCTGTGGACTCTTTGCAAAGAAAACAAACTTCAAAGCTGCATGGCAGGCAGTGTTGTGGAAGGGATATTTCATCATCAGAGGCCCTAGGATAATAATTATTATCCTGTTGCTGATATTTGTTGTGAAGTTTAAAGTAATTTGTTTGTGTCCACACCTTTAGCTTATGCTGGATATTTCTAAACGTAGGTTCTGATCGGTGAATACAGCATTCCAGTGGATACAATAAGAAACACTTGTTCTTCGACTACAGTGCATGTCATTTTGCATTGTAAGACGCTTAGGATAAAAGCGTCTGCTAAATTACTAAATGTAAATTGCTGCTGTTCTTCTAAAACCTTGTATCTTCGTATTATGTGATTTAAATTTTTTGCCAAACAGTATCTCACAGAAGTGAGTATATTATTTATTAAATATATCATTATATCTTTTCATGTGACAACACTAAAGAAATTACACTTTGCTACAATGTAAAGTATTGAGTGTACAGCTTGTATGACAGTGAAAATTTACTGTCCCCTCAAAATAACTCAACACACAGCCATTAATGTCTAAACCTATGGCAACAAAAGTGAGTTCACTCCTAAATGAAAATGTCCAAATTGGGCCCAATTAGCCATTTTCCCTCCCCGGTGTCATGTGATTCGTTAGTGTTACAAGTTCTCAGGTGTGAATGGGGAGCAGGTGTGTTAAATATGGTGTTATCGCTCTCACTGTTTCGTACTGGTCACTGGAAGTTCAACATGGCACCTCTTGGCAAAGAACTGTCTGAGGATCTGAAAAATAAGAATTGTTTCTCTACATAAAGATGGCCTAGGCTAAAAGAAGATTGCAAAGACCCTGAAACTGAGCAGCAGCACAGTGGCCAAGACAATACAGCTGTTTAACAGGACAGGTTTCATTCAGAACAGGCCTCGCCATGGTCGACCAAAGAAGTTGAGTGCACGTGCTCAGCGTCATACACAGAGGTTGTCTTTGGGAAATGGACGTATGAGTGCTGCCAGCATTGCTGCAGAGGTTGAAGGGGTGAGGGGTCAGCCTGTCAGTGCTCAGACTATATGCCGCACACTGCATCAAATTGGTCTGCATGCCTGTCGTCCCAGAAGGAAGCCTCTTCTAAAGATGATGCACAAGAACGCACGCAAACATGGATTACTGGAACCATTTCCTGTGGTCTGATGAGACCAAGATAAACGTATTTGGTTCAGATGGTGTCAAGCGTGTGTGGCGGCAACCAGGTGAGGAGTGCAAAGACAAGTGTGTCTTGCCTACAGTCAAGCATGGTGGTGGGAGTGTGATGGTTTGGGGCTGCATGAGTGGTGTACAAAATCTGAGTGGTGTACTCACTTCTGTGAGATTCTGTTTATCATTATTGTTTGTCACCCTTTATGTGTGTCACTGGGTTTTGCAAATTTATAACCAATAAAAAGTATTAAAAAGTACTTTGACAACATAGTATTCAATTATGTAAAAAGCACCGTGTTTTTTCCATTTCCTGAATAATAGCAAATTTGGACATCCAAGGTTTTGGAAGAACACTTTCGGACAGAAACTGTTTCTTTTCAGGAAATGGAAAAAAGTGGAAAAAATAGCAGTCGGGTAAAAAAAACAGAAAGTACGGCTCAAATAAAAATTTCAAAACATTGATATGTATAAACAATCTGAGGAAGATGAAGAGTTTGTCCAGACAGAATGGACCAAAATGAATAATACATTTTAAATGAAGACCATCATGAGCTCAGTGCAGGGAGGAGACGAGACCTTAAAGGAGATTAATTCATAATTAACATCTTGTTTTCTATTTATCAAACGGAGGGAGTCTGTAGATCTAGTCTCCTCTGGTGGGTCATGGACTTGGGTGAAACAGTCAGGAAGAGGATGGACACAGTTAGGCGTGAATTTCAGAGAAAGGCAGCACCATGTGATGACTGTGGGGTCATCATGGGTCACAACAGCTCTTATTCCTAAAGTTGTTCATCCAGCAGGTCTATGAATAACCTGCTGAACGATTCTTACACTAGCATGAATTTGCATGCTAGCCTGTTTTACATTTACAGTACATTTATGCATTTGGCAGATGCTTTTATTCAAAGCAACTTAAAGTGCATTCAAGGTTTAAATTAATTTTTTTCCTCAGCTTTTTTATTTTATTTTACAGTATAGTAGAAATCCATTTCTGTATTTTACACTGTCATGCATTAAAACCCCGAGCTTTTATTAGGGCAGAAAACTGAAGGAACACCTTTAATGTTCTCCTTTTAAATATGGTAAAATGCTCTACACCTCTATCCTTAATTTTTTTTTAATTATGCAAATGTAAAATGGGGGAACCGGGCATGCTACGTGTTCTCAATTCACATTATAAGTGACCCACACTCAGAGCACTGCTGAACAATGTGAAACAGCATTTACTATGATTAATTTTGCACTTTTTAATTATTTAATAAATTTGGAGTCTTTTGCTATTTAATAACCGTGCTAAGCCATATCGGGATTTAGGTATAATTTAAATTAAAATGACTCAAAGTCAACTTGCCAAGTTGTATCCGCCTCTGAGTATGTGCACATCTTTGACAGAAAAGTGGCATTTCAAAACACTGCTATTAGGCAAATCTCTCAGTTCTGTGGGCTCAAGAGGTATATAAGGTCAGTGTGAGGTGAGTGGAACTCATTCTTTTCTTTCATCATTTTTGATGGAGTGATATCGCAAGAGAGAATGAAAAGCCGTGTGGAAAAGGTAAGCGATAGTTAGAAGAGAGAAGGAGGACTGGGAAAGTGAAGAAGTGTCGTGCCTGGCCTTTGAAAAGAGTGTAAAAATGTCTTATTAATATTCATTGACCTACTGCCTAACTTCCCCAGCTTCCCCTGTGTCCGGTCTATGAAGCGATAGAGGTCGTTCTGTTTAAAAAGACAGCAGAGGAGACCATGGGGAGGAGAACACAGAGAAACAAAAGAGTCAGAGCCAATTTAAGAAAACTGCATAAGAACAGGTCAACCTCTGTAACATAGGTAAGACCAGTAGTCCCGCACACACAAATCCCTTTGTCTCCCCACAAAGACTGCAGCTCATGGATGAAGGGCCCTTGAGTTTCCCAAGAATGATACTTCAGGGCATAATCTGAGTACCTCTTCAGCAGACCGGGATGGGTGCTCTTACATGGCATTGCATGCTTGTGTTAGTGAATGCGGGAGTGTGTGTTGGTGCAGAGGTGTGTGACCGCATGTAAAATCCAGAGGGATTTTATGTCTTTGACTCAGTTTTGGCTTTGATTCTGAAACTTTAACGAGTGGCTAGAACAGCAGCTGCTATCTGTCTGGCTGATCTGGGTATGTGTTAGATTGAGGCACTTGACATTTTCTAAAAAAAAAAAACAGGAGCTTTGGCATGAAAACTGTTTGGCATTGAAACATTTAAACCACCCAAAATAAATACGCATTTTAGGCACAATACATGCTTTACTAATTAATAAATTCTTTAACTGTATAATTTTCTTTAGTGTGTAAGGAAAAAAAAGTCAATATATTAAAGTAATATCAGTCTATAGCAATATGTCCTATTGACACACTAAAGCAAAAGCTATAAATAAGCATTTTAGAATTTTGGTTCAGCATCTACTGTGCATTTGCATAGTACTATAAACTATTTTTATATAAAAACTTTGAGAAAATGTATACATATACAGCCGCGGAAAAAAATAAGATACCATTTCAAAATAACATCTATGTGTTTAGGTAAAATGACATTTTGTTTCATTCTGTAAACTACTAACAATATTTCTACAAAATTTTGAATAAAACATATTTTTTCTATTTGCAGAAAATGAATAGAAACAGGTCAAAATAACAGAAAAGATGCTCTGTATTTTTTCAGACAACTTCATATTCACTTTTAAGCAATACAACAGTAATATTTAAACATGTATTTAAGAAAAGTTTAAAAATGCTTGTTTTAAACATGGAGTTGCATACCTATAAGTTAGATTTTTTTTGCATTTAAATTCCTATATATACATATTTATAAGTATAGGTTTTTTTAGTCAGCATTAATTTCATAGCTACATTTCATTCCATTTTTTAATGAGCCTACTATTATTAAAATGTGGAAGAAAATATAAATAAAGACTAAACTGACCCTAAACTTTTGAATGTTACTGTACAGTATGCCACATCTATGGACAAGACTCTTATCAATCATATCTCAAGGTCCATGTCACCTGTGTGATATATCGTTGTGTATATTTGTATGTACACTTTGAAACTACAAATTTTTTCAACTATGAGTTTTAAGACTCTACTTTTACCACATTACTACACTCCAGAGTATTTATGACATGCTGCCACCTGGAAAACATGCAAAATGTAATTTAATATTTCAATATTTGAATAATAAAAGCCATTTGTGTTGAGATTTCCATCTCTTCCACATATTTAGTTAATTACACATGCATAAGGGAGGAGCTCATGAATATTCAGAGAGAGAGACAGAGGAAGTGACTGCACTACAAGGTTGAGAGTTTTTGTGAAAATGCATTTGCGGGTGTTCTGCTCTGCATACTGACAGTAATTAAATTGCCAATGAACACAGTAGGGGGATCATCACAACCTCAGTGGTTTAACGCTACAGAGAAAATAAATATGTTCCCTCACTGGCCACTTTATAAGGTGCCTTTCTGGGTAAGAGCCCCACCCACTGCCTTCATCTGACAGAGTATCCCCGCCCACCATAAAAGCTAATTGGTCCAAAATTCTGCTTTTGTTTTGAAGCATTGTTCCATGTTGACATAACAGCATCATGCAGACGTGGCAGATTTGTCGGCTGCACATTCATGCTGTTCTATCGCATCCCAATGGTGCTCTTTTTCGACTGAAGAACCTGGCAGTAGTTTTGCCCATAAAGAGCACATGGATCTGCAGCAACACTCAGGTAGGCTGTGACATTAAATGATGCTCAATTTATATTAAACGATCACAAATATTCCCCACATCATTACACTACCATCACCATCATCATTAACACAAAGCAGGATGGATCCATGGATTCATGCTGTTTATGCCAAATTCTGACCCTACCATCTGTATATCACAGCTGAACACAGTGGAATCCGCTGTGGTGTATTATCTCTTTCCCGTAGCTCAACTGCTAGAGCAATGCAAAGGTCATGAGTTCGATTTCTGTGGAATGCACATAATCATAAAATGTTCTATGATGCGTGATGAGTACTCTGGAGTCTGCCAAACGCAAATGTAAATCTCATCCACTTCAAGTAAAGACTTATTGATCACACTGTTGAAACGGGTGGCTATTTTCAGTTGCCACAGATCTGACAATGATTTTTGTTTTTCGCAACATTCTCAGTAAACTTCACTGTGCGAGAAAATCTCGGGAGATTATCAGTTTCTGAGCACCAAAACCACCACGGGGGAAAAGAGATGGAAATGGAATCCGGAGACTCAAACTGGCATTGCCTGCATGTCTACCTCTACCTCAGACTGATACCTTGATGGCAAAATATATTACTGTGGACAAAAGTCCAATGACAGACTTTATATAAAGTAAAGCAACATACTGACCTTTAAAGGGATAGTTCAGCCAAAAATGGCAATTCTGTCATCATTTACTCATCCTTTTGTCATTTCAAACCTGTATGACTTTCTTTCTTCTGCAAAACACAAAAGAAGATATTTGGAGGGATGTTGGTAACCAAACTACGGCGGTACCAATTCACTTCTATTGCTTGGACACAAAACCAGTGCAAGTCAATGGGTACTGCTGTTGTTTGGTCTACTATCCCTTTAAAGTCTCTCTTTATAATGTCTATTGAATGTAACAGTCCTTTGTCATGTTTTTCCCGAATCTTTCTCAGCCACTATTTACATGTGTGACCCGCATATCATTAATTCAGTAAAAATGTGATCGATTGACAGCTCCTAGTGTTAATGTAACATTTAAAGAACTTAAAATGAGTCACGATTCGACTCAAGGTGATTTGTGAAAGGTAATGGAAAATGCCACTACTCTCCAATTCTTCCTCTGTATCTCTCAAGAACGCCCGCGTTTCAGCTCAATGAAGTATATTATGGCAATTATGCAATGACTACAATAATTCAAATGCTCTTCAGGGCTGGTGAGGAACGTATCACCGCTTGAACATCCATTTAACCTTCATATTTTCCTTTCAACGCGCAACAACAGAGAAAGGCCATTTGCGTCGATTTACCTGAGGATTCCGAAAACATGTGTTGGAGTACTCGCTTCAATTTCTGTAGGTTTCAGCTCATGTCCAATTTGGGACTAATGCACTGCACGGCTCAGTGGAGTGAGAAACTATTCTGCGATGTTGTTAAGAACCATCCTCAAATGTTATTAAGAGCAGTCAAACAGTCATTCACCCGCTGCCGGAACGTATTGACGGCAAACTCATTGCGCTAACCCTTGAGGCGGCAAAGGTCGTAGATAGCGTGGCAGTGCGTTGGAAAGGTTGAAAAGCACCTTGATCACAAACCAGGAACATAATATGCCATACGGACATGATGCAGAGCTTTCAAATCAACACGCACGCACGCACAAACGCTCACACACTATAATCATTTCCCAATGGCCTGAACGGATCAATGCTTTAAACTGTCAACAGTGTTTCTTCATCAGCAGAAATGCTGCAAGATTTTAAGACAGAGAGTCAATGCTGGGGAAAAAAGCCAAATTAAAAGCCAACAGCTTGATTTAGACCCCGAGAACACCAGCAATCTCTCTCCATTTCTTTTTATTTCTTTCTGAGATAGATCAGCCTCTTGACCCTTATTTGCTATGCACCACTTAACTAGAAAATTATACAATCACAATTCCATGACACTACTGTATATAAAAGAGAGAGAGAGAGAGAGATCTAAACAGAGTAAGCACAACTTCATTTACATATGTTCTACATAAAATTGACTTAAAGGTTTGAAAAGACAAGAGGGTAAGTAAATGATGACAGAATTTTTATTTTTTGGAGATCACTTTATGACCTTCTTTCTTCTGCAGAGCACAATAGAAGATATTTCGAAAAAAGGTGGTAACCGAACAGCATTGACCCCCATTCAATTCTATTGTATGGACACAAAACCAATGCAAGTGAATGGGTGCCAGTTAACAACATTCTTCAAAATATCTTCTTTTGTGCTCTGCAGAAGAAACTCGTACAGGTTTTACATGATAATAGGGTGAGTAAACGATGACATAATTATTATTTTGGGCTTTAAAACAACAGCTGTGCACTTTTTTTATCCGTCCTGAATGGTCACACATGACAATGCTACAGGTCATGCGACTAGTGATCCGGGCAACACACCTGCGTCACCTGGGCGTGCACCACGGCTGCAACACATCCAGAGGTCAAGTGCCCCCTGCTGCCCAAGCCTGTTAACTCTTGTTTGACAAAACCAAGGATTCATTCATTGCTGGTTGACTAAACCAGAACCGTAAATGTTATGTGATTAATTGCAATGGAGCAAGAAAGTGACGGCATTAAAGTCAGCAGTCAGCAAAACACAGCAAAGTCAATTTCACACTGTCAAGAAGAAAATCTGTTAGTGGAAAACCATAAACATTAACATAATTATATTTCTATACGCGCTTGCGAAAAACTGTACTTCCCTAGAATACGTGGCTATTTTCGACTGGACAGTACAGATGTTTTTACAGCCAGATTATGTATTGTAGTTACAACTACCATCTACCAGCAGGGGCCGAGTGGGCCACGCTATCCAGCCAAACCTTGACGCCTTAGATGAAACACCGCACTCAACTCCTTAAAGCGGTGAGACCTCCCTGCTGTTTGAATGATTGTATGTGATTAGAAGTTCAGGCAGAGCCTTACTAAGCCAGACTCAGCGTCTACTCAGAAGAAGTGATAGAAAGAGAGAGCAATGAAGAACACAGACAGATATACCTGGAGCCCAATTAAATATTAAGTCAGCTCTGCGATTTATGCAGGGCCAAAAGCCAGAGATTATCCTGCACTCTGAATATACAGCTGCTTCAAATCCCAGCCCTGGCCAGTGCTGAATGTTGGTATTCCGATCATGTGCCGAAAAGACCGATATTAAGAAAACTGCAGAGACGGATACAGACTCACAGCTACAGCATGGATGGGAAAAGGAGGTCTACGTTAATGAAAGAAGGTAAAACTGAACTAAATTGTAAATGAAGAGTGTCGAATCTTAAAGAGACAGGTCATCCAAAAATAAAAAGTCTTAATTTATTCACCCTCGAATCCAAATCTTACCAAATGTGGCAGAGAAAGATATTTGGACGAATGCTTGTAATCAAACAGTTCTTGGACCCCATTGACAACCATAGTAGGAAAATTACAATGGTAGTCATAAGTGCCCCAGAATTGTTTGGTTTTCTTACGTTCTTCAAAATATCTTATTTTGTGATCAACAGAACAAAGACATTTATAAAGAAATCTTCCCTACTATGGTAGTCAATGGTAGCCTAACATTCTACTTAACATCTTTCTCTGTGTTCATCTTAAAAAAGATACTTATACAGATTTGCAACAAGTCGAGGGTGAGTAAACGATGACAGAATTTTCATTATTGGGTGAACTGTCCCTTTAAGGCCCACACCCATGTGGAGTTTAGCTCCAAACCATATTCCACTGATTATTATCATTTCATTTAAGTAAACAAGTGTAATCTTTCCATTCATGTCGATGGAGAACATTTCTCTCATTGAACATTTTGTCTTTGGCTTTACTCGCGGCCACACATGACCCTGTGTTAATGGACCTCTAGGGCAAGGACGGAGGTCTCTGATGGATCATGGCCGTCTATGTGTCCCACATGAAGCCAGCTGTATATTCGCAGCTATGGCATAAATCTGTCACAGGTCCTTAAAGGTAAAACCGCTTCCATATATAGCACACATTGTGTGCGTTCTTGATGGCTGAGAACACTATGTCAAAGCTGAGTAACTAATAAAACTGACCACCAGATATCAAACCTCTAGATACCTGAACTCAGACCTGCTTCAAAACCATTTATTAGTCCTGGAACAACATTATTTTCTATAAATGAACACTTTATCATTTTAGGCCTACATGTTCACCAAAAACGGCTATACTCTTACTGTAAAAAGATTATTGGGCTACATCCACTATTTACTGATAATCTAAAAACGTTCATTTTAATTTTGTGTGCATTATCCCTTTAAGGCCCTTTAAGGTCTAAACAAAATTCCTATCCACTAATCAAATCCATTTGAGGCTTTACGTGCAAAGATTATAATAGGTCAGAAATAACTTTCATATTGACCAATGATTTTCTTCTTTTTTTCTAGAACAACCATTCTCAGTCCCAAATGTTGCCCTCCGCCCTTTTTTGTTCACATGTTGATTATATAATGCTGAATAGACTGTCTGGTAAGCTAGATGTCCGCTCAGTGTATAGGAGCTGCAGTAAGAAATCACAAATGACACACTCTATAATAGCACGCAAAAGTCATAAGTCACCAGGACAGCGGGACTGCGGAATTACAGCTATGACTGAGCAGGAATAAATCACATTGTACATTGTGCAGAGTCCATTCATCCCTTGGACCCTTATACTTATACCCCAATTGCACTTTCCTATTATGCAGCCTTTCATATGATAAAAATAAAATTTAGAGCCACAACACTGTGTCTGTCTAGTGTCTACAGTCCAACACAATGTCATCCAAAAAGGAAAAAGAGCACTAGGAACAAGTCAACGACTCCATTCAAATTTTTGAGAATTTAGGGTTTGTCTCTTTGTACTGACACTTAGAGAAGGATGGAGCTCAGTAAGTCCTTAGAAAGTTAATGCAGTAGAGTACCGCAAGTGAAACTTACTGAAACTTGAATTGTGTGACAGGGGCTGATGATGTTAGCAATGCCCGAGGCTCTGTCGGGGAGGCGGGGCTAAAGAAAGATACCGTGACACATGTGAAAGACAAAAGTGCTCGTGACAGTCCAGTCCTGACATAATGCCAGTAGGTCTGATGTTACATCACGGTGACATTTTGAAGACACTCAAGTGTGTGTGTGTGTGTGCGCAGGAGTCATTATTCTGTGTCTAGCTTTTGAGCTTCTTTAAGTACAGTTTGCAGAAAGAAGACACAAACTGGTACCATCAAACACTGGTCCAGATGTTAACATCCAGGTACAATTCCAACAGGGGCACCAATGCCAGCCATGAGGAGTATTTAGCCTTTCCTTTGTAATCAACAAGCAGCCAAGTATACACACACAAACCGAATGAAGACATTAAAACAGCACTGCTAAGCACGGGCATATTAAAGCATCCACTCCAAGGGGAATGGAGACCTTGTTTTAATGACCACATTAACCCCAAGTCATTAAGCTTGTCTGCGGTTTAACACGCACACAAACACACACCCTACTGTTTAATCTAAACACTGACAGCTTCATATCATGACAAATGAGCCCAGATTATCAAGTCAAGAGACCATGGCAACGGTAATACCCTCATGTCTGATCCCAAAAAAACACTTGTGCGTGCACACACACGCACGCACACACACACGCATGCACCACTTAGTCCTCATATTCATTTCGAGTCATTACATCAATAACTACTTCAGGGTACAAGTAAACAAGGGACACTGGGACACAAACAGCTGCCAAATGAAGATTCTCAATTCAGTCCGACAAAGCCGCTGTCCTTTGCCAAACGAAGAGTCAACGCTCAAAGGAACCGTGACATTTTGTCAGAGTTAGGCTACGATAGATGGCCAAAATTGAGTCGCAGAAATCCATGCCCCGATGCCATCGGGAAAAGGATCTCAACGAAATTCAATGCGATGCCAGAAGGAAAAACAATATGTGCTGAAAAATTTAAATGAAGCTAACCAATCAAAACAGTACATTTGTGGCCCTTGAACAACAAGGAGGCAACCACCAATTCTGGCAGAGATTGGAACTGCGTTTATTAAAATTAAATAACAAATAAAAAATTAAGTAACAAATACTCATGGTAAGAGCATTGCGTTATCAACGCAAGGTTGTGGGTTCGATCCCAGGGGATTGCAAATACCTATGTATAAATGTATAGGATAATGCAATGTAAGTCGCTTTGGATAAAAGCGTCTGCCAAATGCATAAATGTAAATGTTATAATTTAAGTTATATATAAATGTTTAATAATTTGTATATTTTTCTTAAATAGGTGCATGTATGTGTATGTTTTCATAACTACAAAATTAATGAGCAGAGTACACAGACATACACACTGCCCATCAAAAAAAAAGTCACACACTCTCATATTTCGTTGGACCTCCTTTAGCTTTGATTACGGCACGCATTCGCTGTGGCCTTTTCTTCTCGTCCAGAGTTGCATACATTTTTCGCCAAGAACTCGTATCGATGATGGGAAGATCCGACTGCTGCTCAAAGTCATTCAGTCCCTGAACCACTCTTTCACAATTTGAACCTAATGAATTCTGGCATTGTCATTGTGGAATATGTCTGTGCCATCAGGGAAGAAAGAACCCATTGATGAAATAACCTGGTCATTCAGTATATTCAGGTAGTCAGCTGACCTCATTCTTTGGGCACATAACAGCTTTCCTGTAGCTCAGTGGTTAGAGAATGGCGCTAGCAATGCCAAGGGCATGAGTTCGATCCCAAGGATTGCACGTACTCGGAGACAAATGTATAATATAATGCAATGTAAGTCTGCCAAATGCATATATGTAAATGTAAATAACGTTGCTGAACCTAGACCTCCAATCCAATGGGAGGCTCTTACCTATTTGCTTTGTTAAATCCAGGTGGTGACATTTTATTGCACGGACAGTGCATTATGTAAACACAATCTTATATTCTGGTTGCGATAAATTGCGAATTTTAATTTCTATGTTATCAATTACTATATAACATACTGTTTTCATTTAGTTCATCAATACTTTTATTGACTATAAAACTTTTCTAACAGTGGATTATTTCATTTGTTGATGCGCGTTCCATCAGCATTCTGAGCCGATTTGAGATGAGCTCCGTTGTAGATAAAACCTTTTGTTTTCTAAAAAAAATCCCAAAATGTACACAATTAAAGAAAAAACATTACCTAATGTACATAAATTGTCACGGAATAAGAATATGCGAATAACTCAATTTTGACAAAAACGTCAAATACAAATTTATAATTCCAAGGTGTCAATTTTCCAACTGGATTTCATTGACTGTTTGTCTGTAGGTTCTTGTGATTTACAAAATTGACAGTCAATGGATTTATTTATTCCTTAAATAAAGACATGTACACCGGCGGACTGCTCCAGGCGGAGAACGAGCCTTTGAGTCGACTGTCAGGGCAATTTGTGATAACCAGAGAAAAAGTGCAAGCTCAACACAGCAGCAAGAACACGCTGCCCTACAGAATAGCTTTCCAGCTAGGCTGATTTGTGCTGAGGGTAAGTGTGTGGGATTTTAGAGTGAAAGCAGTCAGCATTCACACCCGATGAATGTAATTGTAAGAGAAATTTATCACATTGCGCTGACAGTTAGTAAAAGAGACGTTCAAAAACTCTCTCATCCTCTCCGAGTCTCTCTATTTCTCATACTTCTGCACTATTCCGTGCTGTTTTGTAAAACAAGTAGCATGAGTACTATGTTTAAAAAATGTGATTACAGCTAGTGCACTAAAAGAAACGGACTGATGTACTTTTCACAGAAACGTGTGCAGTTGAAAATAAACCAACTCTCAAAGGTGGCAGACTTCACTGCGTTGAGGAAAGGGAGGAAATGCTTGCCCAAAATGATGCTGCATGTGTCAACTTTGGAATTTTCAGTGGAGAAGACCTTACAAATGTGAATTAAATGATTTACCTTCAAGACACTCCTTGAAAATTCAATTGAAAAGTTTGCATTTCATTTGAGAAAAAGGTATACTCTAGACAGCCTTTAATGTATAGAGAAATAAAAGAGGGTGCATTATATCATAAGCGATGCACATTCTGTGATCTAAGTCATTTGTCTCAATAAGACAACTGTGCAAAAATCAGGCTTACGCTTTCAATTGCACACACACTGATCTTTTTCTTCACGTACGCAGACATGTTTCCTTTTATAGATTTTAAAAGACGGCCTCTACTCAGCTTTGATAAACCTCAGCGACAATTTTTCATCAACTACACAAGAGCTGAAGTAAACAACAACAGTAAACACACAGCAACAGAAGATGCAAACAAACAAACAAACACAAGATCTGAAGCATAGCTCTTGGCAACAGTGAAGTCGAGGTTGTTATAGCAGTGAGCACCAGAATGGTCCAGCGTGTGATTGTCGATTAGTTTGGGCTATGGGGTAGAAGTGTTAAAGGGACAGTTCACCCAAAAACACAAATTTTGTCATCATTTACTCACACTCGAGTTCCAAATCTGTATAAATGTCTTCGTTCCGATGAACACAGAGAAAAATAGTTGTAGGAGAAATGACAATGGTTGTCAAAAGTGCCCCCAGAACGCTTTGCTTTCTCACATTCTTAAAAATATCTTATTTTGTGTTCAACAAAACAAAAATATAGTCGTTTTTTGGATTTGGAAAAATGTGAGGGTGAGTAAACGAAGACATCATTTTTATTTTTGGGTGAACTGTTTCTTTAAATTAAGACACACAGACCATCCTGTGAGCACGAGCAAGCACAATGAAAGACAAAAATAAAGACACACACACATACTTGAGGCTATCAGTCGATAACCAGAAGCCGTTGACATAGACCAGTGCCTGCTATTCTGCAGGCAGACACACTGCGCCAACGTTTCAATGCCCACTGCGCATGGTGAACAGGCCCGGCTCAGCGCTCCCAATCAGGATTTAGGCATCGGAGTACGTGGCCATCCGTTCAAGGACGAAGCGGCTTGGTGACAAGAAGCCAAAACCCTTCCTCTCCATCAATATGTCCATTTTAATTACTCCTCCTCCTTTAGGGCATGACTTCTCATTATAACTCCCTTCATTTCTCGAATCGCAGAATAATTCATTTCATCAGGGAAAACAAATCAACTGGCAACACCGGGGACACAATGTAGTACGCGACGTAGAGAAAATTGATACGGCGACAGCCAGTAGGATTAAAAGTTCAGACTTCATAATAAATGTTCGGCTTGTTCTAAAGTGTTCAAAATCAACCATGACGTGCTATAAATAAGAGTTTTTTACAGTTTACTCTCAATTGCCCCGAACCCATTACCAGTTTGATATGTTGTTGTTTACCACAAAACAATGCTAATCAAGGTTTGATGGAAAACTGAATCTGCTGAGGGAAATCTTGAGGGCTGTTGTTTTAAACCCACAAAGATTGAACGTTGCATTTAATTATTCTATTAAACAATTGGTTGAATAATCCTCTTAATGTGAAACCAAACATCTGATAGGGTTTGCTTACATAAATACTCATTTGCATGATTAAAGTTTAGCGAAAAATGGATTATGCGATTCGCCGGAAAATGGATTAACGGCACGAGTTTTCATCATGTGAATTGAGATATAGTTTTTTTATGTCAGAGAATTCCCAAACTAATGAATAGTAGGCTAAATAATTATGCTTTTGTAATGCTTAAAGGGATAGTTCACCCAAAAAATAAAATGTATCCTTCTTGTCATTTCAAACCTATATGACTTCTGCAGAACACAAAAGAAGATATTTTAAAGAATGTTGGTAACCAAACATTGGTGCTACCCATTGACTTGCATTGGTTTTGTGTCCATACTGTACAATTAAATCGAATGGATACTTCTGTTGTTTTGGTTACCAACATTGTTCAAAATATCATCTTTTGTGTTCTGCAGAAGAAAGTCATACAGGTTTGACATGACAAGAGGGTGAGTAAATGATGACAGAATTTTCATTTTCATCCCTTTAATGATGGCAATGCAGTCATTCATCTACCCATCTTGTAACTCAACTGAATGTCTTGTAGTTCAGCTGGTAGAGCATAAAGCAGTCTGATCTCCCCCTCTTTCATTTCTACATTCAGAGGGTCATTCTCCTGAGGAAAGCCCAGACAGTTATGAAAACTTTCATAGTTGTTCTATATATTAATTCTCTCTGGTTCCTGCGTCAACTCCAGCCGCAACCATACATGCAGACGGACAGAGAACAACAGAGAACATGGCAGCACGACACGCTCACGTCCCCAAAGCAGCGCGAGGTGGGGGCAAAAGCATGGCCGAGCAGGCAGTTGCGAATCCCTGGACAAAATAAATCTCACTCCTTCACACACACACAGTACAGGTGAGAACAGTTAAGCAGTTGCTTTAAGCAAATAGTAACTCACAAGGGCTGCGCTGTAAAATGAGATTACATTCACAGTACCATACAGAATAAATAGGCCAGTACTGAGTCAGAGATGAGGAAACACCATAATATTGACTTGTGAAATGAAAATCGTGTGTGGGTGCATGGTGGGTTATTTACCTCTCTGCTTGGCCAGCAGGCTTTAAGAATCGCTTGGCTCCTGAAGAACACCAGTAGATGGATGTCCTGATCACTGAGGTTGAAAGAATGTTCAAGAATCTGCAGAACCTCAATTCGGGGTCGCACCGGTTTGGAGTCGTCTCCGCAAAACGGCCGTAACCACTCCAGCATGTCCTCGGATGTGACCATATTCCCACTGTACAAGCACATTATCATAAAATAGCATTAAAGTCACATTTTTTAAGTAGGTTTGTATGTTGGTTCTTTTATACAATTATGTACAGTAATATTACAATCGTATGTTATTTTGGTTGGATTTTTCAATTTTTTCAAAAACAATTCTGCATTTAAAGGGGTAGTGCACCCAAAAATGAAAATTCTGTCATTATATGCACGACCTCTTGACATCTTAAAACTTGTATGACTTTCTTTCTTCTGCAGAACACAAAAGAAGATATTTTGAACAGTGTTGGTAACAGGAAACAGTCAGTCCCCATTGGCATTGGTTTTGTGTCCATACAATACAAGTCAATGGGGACCAATGGTTTTTGGTAACCAACATTCTTCAAAATATCTTATTTTGTGTTTTGCCGCAGAAAGAAAGTCACACAGGTTTAAAATGACAAGAGAGTGATTAAATGATGCCAGAATTTTCATTTTTAGGTGAACTACCCCTTTAATTTGGGTTTTCATATACATGTAAAACAGGACAGTAAAATAAAACTACTACCCTTATTTTTATTCATATCTAGACACTGATTATGCATTAAAACCATCTGTTAACCTTTTCTGAGGTCAAACACAAAGTATTTTGCTTCAGTAGCTTCATAAACGGGGACACGGGAACAAAGGAAACACTCACCCGCTCAGTACATTAGTGTGCACCGCTTCCACAATTCCTTCCAATACCTTCAAGGGGTCTGCATAATCTTTCAGAGCGTCCTTGTCACCGCTAAAACACACACAGACACACACAAACGCAGAGCTTGAGTTTTGATTCAATGTCTCGAGGCTCCTGAGCAGCTTTATGGCTGTGAACTTTGTGTTTAGCACACACCAAAGGAATGGATTTTCACTCTGAGCAATCTTAATGTCCTCTGCTGATGTTGTCGCTGCAGGGCGCCTCTCGTCTCTTCTGGCCATGCCCGTCTGCCTCCATTAAAGGTACGCTTATGCTATGCTTTTACACAGGCTGCGCCACATAATTATCTTTTTGTTAATAATTACTTTGCATTTCTATGCTAACGTCCTCTTGTTTGTTGGTTTTTGCTGCAGAAAATAGTTTGTCTATCTGCTGTTAAACAATTTGATGCCTCCAGAAATCTTTGTACGTGTGCTTTGCTATTTCTTATGATATCAACAAAACCCTGGTGTTGTTTGCTTGTTCTTGTGTTATACTTTCCCTTCACGCTTTGTTTTGGAGGTATCGCAGGTAATGCGATACAAGCGATGCTTCAGTGAGGATGAAAGCCTTCTTTAGGTTGCTTTCAAAACATTCATGTTTCTGTATATTACAAAAGACAGAACAGAACTAGTTTCCACACTTTTTACGTTATATTTTGAACTGTTCACAGTTCAACCTTCCGATGAAGGGTCTACTGAAGTACTGCTATTTAGTGAACACCATATAAAATCACTCCTAGAGAAATCAAACCATTGTGTACCTGGACTTTACATTCAACACCTTATATTTATTGAGGTACCTGACAAATAGCTGTGTCAAAGATATTAACAAGATGCACCACTGACATTATTATGAATTGGGAGGGAATGAAACGCTCTATATGGCCGCTCTAGCGAAGGAAGTCCAGCCTTCCAGTGAAAAAGAGCCAATCGTCAATCGATAAAGCCTGACAATTCTACACAGAGACTCGTGAAGCGCTTGCCAGTGTGCCAGAATTTAAGTGTAGAAAACAAAAGTTATGGTACAAATGTTGTTAGTTTTAATTGGTGGTCGGAAACCAAATATCTGTTTTATATATTCACAAATATCTGTCTTCTATGGAGAATGTGAAGCTGACGTCACGCCCTATGTTGCAATGGCGCAGCCATCTTGGGAGGATAATACTCCACTGCTATTATTGTTTTGATATGTACCGTTACTTGTTTTGTTTAATATATGGAAAAATTGAAATTACCATGGGCTTTTCCTGAACGACTTTTAACACAGCATGACCGAACTACCATGGTTATATTTCCTTATCAAACAAGAAAAACGAAACACTGCATTGACACACTAGCAGCCTTCCTCCCGCAACATCCGACGTGGCGTGACGTCGATTAACAAGCTCTATTCAAGTAAATAGGACTGTGGTCTTGCTATGCCTGAAATAGCTATGCAAACATGGCCGCCAAGAGGCACAACTTCCGTAAACGGACTTTGGATGTGTCCCCTAAAACTATATACTGTATGTTCTGTTAAAAAAAAAAAAATCTCGATTGCAGTAAATCCTGTAGCACTTATTAACATAACGCTAGTCTGGCCTCTGTCGAATCGAATATTCACGTATTATTATCGATTTTAAACCGGCATACAATGAATCGTTACAATCACTAGCCATTACGCTTTTATGGTAAAGTTTGTAGGCTTTAAGATGTTTTATGAACTACAAAAGAACTGGGTCTCCACAAGTACACATTCACTGTAATGTAAACACTGTAGTCTCCTACAACAAAAAAGCCTAGTGTGAAGGTGATACAAAATATCAAGTGTCGAGTTAGGAAGCCGAGTAAAACCAGCATCTCTTCAGTTGATGTTTAGCAATCTTCCAAGTTAAAGTCTGAACTGCTGCAAAGGCACTTTACCACGGTTTGAGCAGAATCAATGGACTTGAATCAATTGGCGAGCTTTAATTGTTTTCTTTTTTTAGTGTGAGTCTAAATGTTACTACAAGTCACTTCCTCTTGAAACCGATTGTAGGAACAATAAAGCAAATGTAACCTGCAAGCCATGATTCATAAAAGACATCTTGCCCATATTTCAGCATTCCTTCAATAATCCTTTGATAATCATCGATATTATGAGGCAAAAGGCAAACTCTTAAAAATCTTGCTTTGGATTTACACCCGCACTCCCTTTTCATTTCCAATTCAGTCCACTGCGCCACAAAATGCAACACACACACACATACACAGTACCCTTCGACTGACACACGACATGGTGATAAAGGATTATTTATACATTCACTGTAACAATCATCTTCTACTATAAATATAAATCATTAGCAGCTTGGTAGACAGCAGCTTTCACATGTCCTTAAAAAAACGACAAGAAAGTTGGGAAAGTTTTAAAAGGAACAAAGCTCAAGTCATTTCATGTAAATGTTTCATTTGCACACCTCTTTGAATCAGTCATTAGCAGCAGCATTCAGGAACATGTTTTAGTTTTTCATCCGTTGAACAGAATATAAATCACTTCTGCAGAGGGACAGAGGGTCGGCCGAGGTGGAGGATGTGTTTAAATGAAAGCATATGTTTTTAAATGTGTAATCAATCTTCATTTTTCTGACCATGGTTTTCTCTGATTCACGAGACCTTCACTAATCCTGCTTGATTACAGATTGAATTTAAATGTCTGATCAGCGGAGACGGCTGATTCTTCAGGAGGTGCAGATAAAGGGGTTCTGCTAACTAAAGCTGTACCTAACATGACTCGATGCTTGAAATGTGATAAACTATATGCAGTTCAAATTAAAATCAAGTAAAAAAAAATTACAACCATCTTCCTTTAAAATCCTTTGAAGACAGACTCACAAAAAAAGTGTATTTAATATATTAATATATTAAAGTCTCTCATCTACCATTGGTCTATGGAACAGATAGCCCTGTCCAAAACAATTGCAACTGGTTCTATAAATTAAAATACAGTGATACAAATAGATGTGAGGTGAAATAATAGGTCTCATGGCGAAATTATTGTCTTCTCAACCATATTATCTGAGAACCAATACCACAAGAAGTTATGTGCCACCATATTTGAATTAAGCACTTGTTTTGGTTCAAAATATTAATCGTTTTCTCATACACACCTATGATTTTGCTTCAAAAAACAATTATTAATTCAGAAATACTTTGGATTACTTTTATGATGGATATATAGTATGCGCATTTTAGAGCTTCAGCTTTGTGTTCAACTGAAAAAAGGCACTCATATACATGGCATTAGGAAATTATGAGGGTTTTTTGGTGAACTAATCCTGTTAAGCCAGGATAGGAGAAATCACAGACGTAACCTTTAAAGTGACAATAAAGTGAAAATATGCCATAGTTTATTCACCCTGATGTCATTCAAAACCTGAAGAAAACTCTTTTTCGTGTGTAAATAAAAAAAGAAGATATTTTGAGAAATGTTTTAGTGGTTTTGCGTCCATACAGTGAAAGGCAATGAGGGCTAATGTTGTTTGGTTACCAACATTCTTCAAAATATCTTATTTTGTGTTCTGCAGAAGAAAGACAGTCATTCAGGTTTGGAATGAAATGAGGATTAATAAATAATGAAAAAAAATAATTTGGGGTAAACAAGCCCTTTAAAGAACTTCAATAGTTAGTAGACATGTATTGCAAAATCTGAAATTCAAACATCTACTGTGGCTTTATTCTGTATATCTCAATTGCTGCCTACCATTATCAGCAACAATGTTTTTAAGAGTCAGCCAGGGAAGTGGAGTGACCTCTTAAAAGCAGGAAATTATAGGTAAAAAAGGTCTGAAAGTTTGATGTGAAGGAGAGAGACCAGAGGTCAAAGCGCAGGCCAGCACTGTGTTTAACTCAATCAAGCAAAAACACATCCAACCTGACACAGGTTAATAGAGGAATAGGCCATAAAGACAACGAGGAAGAGAGAGACAAAGGATAAGAGGATTGCATTAAAGCAAACGAGCTGGGGGATAAAATAGACTGAGGGAAAATGAGGGTGACATTAAGAAAAGACATTGGCAACGTGAAAGAGGCCGAACCGCAGCTCAGTCATACCTGAGAGCCGTTATGATTCGCTCCACTGCGTCCTGCACGACCCTCTTCGGTGACAGGTTGCTCGTTCCCACGGCGACCGCAAGCAGCTGCTCGATTCGTTCGAGAGGCTGTCCATCCATGGCCATTATGATGGCCAGATGATGCACTTTGGATGACTCGGAGCGGGACAGGTCATAAATGCGACTGTACTCCTGTAAGAGCTCCTGGAAGGTGGAGAGAAAAATGAGGTGAAAACAAGTTGAAAAAGAGAGATACGGCCCCAAAAACAATAAAGTGACCAATTCAAAGAATTTACTATTCATAGGTATGTGTTTGGGTAAAATGCTTCCTTCTGTGAACAAATAACAATATTTCACCCACATTCCAAAGAAAAATATTCTTTCTATTTGAATTTATTTGCAGAAAATGAAAACTGGAGAAACAGGTCAAAGAACAGAACAGATGCTCTGTATTTTTTCAGACCTCAAATACTGAAAAGTAAACAAGCTCATATTGAGTTTTAAGCAATACAACGTCTTTCACGTGACTTTATGTCACTCCTAAGGTTTGGTTTTGTTGAAATTCAACAGACACTGGACTGGAATGACCACAACACATCTAGAAATGCTGACTGAATGAAAATTTGGAATGGTCTCTTTCCCCGTGCCTGTACACTAACACAGAATCCTTCCCTTCATCTGGCAATAATTGATGAGTAATATGTGGTGAGACGAAAGCAAACAGTTGTTTGAAGCTCTAAATAACTTGAGACATTTACGTAGCATAGTATACCTGCAGACATCTAAGAAATAAAAAAGATTTTGAAAAATCAGAACCACTGCAAACAGACACCGACTTAATGTATACATATATCTCAAAAAGTCCCTAATTTTGCAGTAATACCTCTAAAGTATGCATCGCATTAATTCTTTATAGAAAGAAATCCAAGAATGCAATGCAAGTTAAAAATCATACATAATGTGAAAGTCTAAATGTTTATTCTCAACACATTTGTATTTCACGCACTAGTGAAAAATATTAATAAAAAGTAGTCTTTGCAATGCTGACACAAAACCTGTGCAGTGTGCTGCTGACCATGTACAGTAGTGCCTTCCAAATCAGTCCCATAAAGGTTAGTATGCGGTCTCAGACAGCAGCTGCCCATCTAGTCAGTGAGGCAGCTCATTTGGGTTACCCAGATTGTGTGCGTCCCAATGGGAGTATGTAGTGTGACACGGTGAAGGTCTGCTGGTATTGAAATAGAGCAGTATCTGTTCCCTAAGTATGTGCTGCAATAAATGAATCCATATATTTACATATACAAATGGCGCGATGTGCACGTGTTTAAGAAACCACAGGTTGACATGAGCTGCCTGCTGCTATCCTGCAGACAAGACAGGGGCTACAAACCTGTCAATCAATCAGAACCAATGTCACACAGGGGAGGAAAGTGAAAATATGGAAAGGAGTGGAAAGGAGGAAATGAGCGAGAATGAGAGAGAAAGTAATAGACGATATGAAGGAGTTAGTGTTCCTTCAGCTCAACTGGTAAGGACGGTGGGTTCAAAGAACACATTTACTGATACAAAATGTCTACCTTGAATGCATTTAAAAGAGACACTTCACCCAATAATGAAAATTCAGTCATCGTTTACTCACCCGCTTGTCATTTCAAACCTGTATGACTTTCTTATTGCGGACACAAAAGAAGATATTTTGAAGAATGTTGGTAACCGAACAACAGTGTTATCCATTCACTCGTATTGTAAAGACCCAAAACTAGTGCAATTCAAGTCCCGGCGTTGTCCGGTTACCAACATTCTTCAAATTATCTTCTTTTGTCTTTAGAAGAAAATAAGTCATACAGGTTGGAAAAGACAAGAGGGTGAGTAAACAATGACAGAATTTTCCTTTTTGGGTGAACTATCCCTTTAAATGGCTAAATTTGTATACTTGCATATTAATATGTCAAGTTCTGTATACACAAACAAAACTTCCAAGAGGCATGTGACCACATCTGATAATAAATTACAACATTTCTTTAAAAAAAGTGTTTGTGTGTATGTTCGTGATCACTGTACCTCTTGGCTTGCTTGGAGTGACAGGAAGAAGGCGTGGCTTAAAGTTTCCAGATGTGCTAGAGACTGCTCCAGATGAGTGAGGGCGGAGTCAAAGTTGGAGGTGGGGTTTTCACCTTGGTCATTATTTCCCTTTTTCTTAGCCTTGTCGCTAATGCCTTTCAAAGTCTTCTGTGCACGCTTGGTGATCTCCAGCCTAACCCCTACAGACAGCTAAACAAACACACAAAGCATTAACAACAAACAAACTCACTAATTTGTTTGCCAAACAAACTCATGATTCGACTAATGTCTGATTCATTTTTGCAGTAATGAACTTCTTGCAGATTACCACACAAGTAACACAGGAATAGGAGCACACATAGGAATAGGAGTACTGTCCCGGTGTTTTGCTTCACACAGATGGCTTCATTTCTGTTCAATCTGCCAGAACATCAACCAAACACGCTAACCCGCTTTGGCTAAAAGCGTCTGCTACAAATGAATACATTTCAAAATACACAAATGAAGAAACACACACTCCAGTGTTAATGCCCGATGGCGTACAACCTTAATGAGCTCCTGTAATCAAAAGGCCAAATGTTAATGCTCGCCGGCCCCCGGAGGGTTCCAATGATGTTATTGTAATGATTGTTATGTTGATATAATGTTATAATGATTAGAGCCGGTGCAAAGCAAGTTACTAACACTCGTTCCCATAAACCCACACCCACTCTCACCATTAAAGTAAGAGCTGCATTGATCTGGGACTCAAGAATACCACAGGGAGAGGAAACCAATGTCATCTGCCATTGCACTGCTATAGATTATATGTGAATAAATACAGTTAGCGTTCGCCTGTGCACGCCTGGAAGTGACAGCGGGCGTGGGTGGAGAGCATTTGAGGTAAACAGTGTAAAATGTATCCAGGGATGTGGAGCATAAAGTGTTCGCACTGAGATGAATGTAGATGAAACCAAATGATGTGACATCAGACGACTGGGGATTATAAGACTTAGAGGCTCTGGAAATGTGGTTTGAAAACAAAGCATTACCATTGCAGATTTAAATCTAAGTTCACGCAAGAATGAGCTTTAGTTATGGGTATCTTTCTATGAGGTTACCTATAGGTGACTATATAGAGCCAATAATGTTGAATTGATAGAAAATGTTATAGTATTTACAACTGTAATGATGATAGTTGATTTGTATAGGAATGCATGTGCTTCTTACTGGGCCGGACTTTACAATAAGAGGCTAGTTACTTCATTATTTACATTTAGTAATTTCATGGTTTAGCGTTATAAAAAATAAACAAACAATATATATATATAATTTGATGAGTGGCATCTGTCCCTGAATCACCCACCAGCCAGTATTGGACGCAGACCTAGACCCACATCCACCTGCATTACGCTCACCTTATTGGCTGCTGCAGTGGAAAAGGTGATGGCATCCAGAAAGCTAACAGCATCTGAGGACAGCAGTCGGTCAAAGTATTTGGCACAGGTGTCATAGGCATTAATGAAGTCTTGATCACTCTGAGGAGCTTTTTTCAGCACATGCTGATCCCCCTCCCAGAAGAGTTTATGTAGCCAGGTAGCGTGGACGGCGCTGGAGGTGAGCGCGTCACCTCCCTGCTGCGGGATTCGGGGGGCCAGTTTGGAGATCGACAGGACGTTATGACTGGTCAAAACAGGCTCCAAAGCTTTCAGAGGATCTGATTCCTCATCTATCAGCTTCTTATAGTCCAGTCCTATAAAAGACACACAGTTTGCTGAATAAACACAAAACTAACAGGGGCATGTTGTCACACTAACGGGTAAGTTGTCACAATGGAACCTGGGTGTTATATAAACAGTTCTTAGACAAAAACTCTCTAAATCTCTAAAACAAAATCCTCTGTTAGAACAGAGTTGAACTTTCTGGGTAAAATCTATTTTAATTACTTTAATGACTCCCAGTGTGTTTGTCACGTTTACTCATTTATCCAACAGCTACAGCAAAATGATCAGAATTTTGGTTTAAAGAATAGAGTTCACCCATTATTTGAGAGGAATCCAAGACACAAATTAATCTACTGTAAACTCAAACCTTCAGGGATAGTTTACCAAAAATTTAAATTTTGTCAAAATGTATTCACCCTCATGCCATTGAAAATCTATATATGATTATCTATTCCGTTAAACACAAAAGAAGATATTTTGAGAAATGTCTCAGTAGTTTTGTGTTCTTACAATGGGAGTCAGTGTTGTTAGAGCACAAATGTTCACCAGAATATCATTGTATTGCGTAGAAGAAAGTCAGACACACAGGTTTAAAATGACATGAGGATGAGTAAATGATGAAATCATTTTCTTTTTGGGGTGAACTATCCCTTTAAGCCACTAAGAAACAGCCATTGTGACGACTAGCCCCAGTCACCTCGATATTAAACATCCCCCTGCAATGTGAATAAGTGTAGACTCGGTATGCCTCCAAAACATATCAAGTCGGACAGACACATTACACTGACACACAAAGCCTCATCAGAACATTAAATATTTATAAACCTGCCTCTGAGAACAACCCTGTCTCACGACAGAGGCCAGTAGGGCATCCGACAAACAAACACACCAACAGACAAAGGTGTGGACAAAATGGTGCTGTCTCTGTCCCTTGGGCTGTGGCAGATGCTTGGAACACTGAGTGCTGTGTTAGGGGTGGGGGGGAACTCAGCGTGCAAGAGTGTTTTCAGTTCCTACTAAGTGTGAAGGTTTAAGTATCAGTCGAGACAGCGTGAAAACTCTATGACACACTTCCTCTGACCTCTCAAGCACTCAAAAAACTGTGACACGTCGGTGTGAGTGTTTCATATAAATGTGGGTACTAGCTTCATTAATTCGGCTTTGTAACCAGGCTTTGTTTGAAACTACAGCGGGTCAAAAGTCAGCCTGGTGCAATTTATACCCTTAATATATTTCGATAGGTTGTGGCATAGGGCAACTCATAATATTTTAGTCTAAGGTTATGCATAATAGATGAAAGATGGATGATGCATATTAAAGTTAATTCATTCCAGTAGTCAGCACGTGAATATCTTGTGTACATGGTGTATATTTGTAAAATTAAAAGAACATTGGTGTGAACAATAATTCTTGATACACTAAAGTTATAGCCTCGTGGTCCCATTTACGAATTGTATGCACACAAATATATGGGTCAATGACATATAAGTTAACTTAATTTAGGAAGACATAATTACTGAAAAAAAATGAGATGACTACTTACCAAAACTCAAAGAAATGCAAATGTTTTGTTTCTAAACACTTTTAATACTACATATTAACACTAATATGTACAAAAAATGTTCAAAGAAGTTAATTAATTTTAAGATAAATCATGGTTGCACCACATACATTTTTTAAGGCAATGACCAATTTATACTGCTAAAATCACTTAATTTAACATATTACTCTGCATTTATATGCACAACAGATTCTTTATGGTTGAACAACTGCAATATATATTAGGGATGCACTATAAATTATTGGCCATATCGGTATCGGCCGATAAATGGTCATTTTTAATGTTATCGGCCGATACATTTAGGTCGATAAATTATAGCTGGTAAATTTTGAATCGTTTTCTCTGGTTGAACCACTTCAGCTGCACGCTGCTCACAGTTAAAACCCAGTACAGCACTGTCTTTCTGTCATGATCATTCACTTACTGTTATTAGCAAAACATTGTTGATGTAGGTAGGTACAGTATGTAGATTGTGAATGTAGTATTTAATAGTTTAAGTATATAGTTTAAAGCTGAAAGCAGTTGTCCACTTTTTGCCTTTTGTTTCAGTCTCGGAAAATGTTATATTAATATTTAGATAATGTTTATGGGCCAATATACAGATTATCAGCTTCCAGTGTTAAATAATTATCTGTTATCGGCCAAAATGTAAATATCGGTTCATCCCTAATATATATAATTTATTTGCATGTCAACATTTCTTATACGTCATTGATCCATATATGTAAAACCTGTGTGTGAACTTTATACACAAAAAATAATCAACAGATTTGGGATAGGTTGTGTAAATAAATCTATTTAAATGTAATTTAAGGGTTTAAACTAGTTCTGACAATGACACATGATCTGTGGCGAGTCTGTTAGGATACGTTTGCAGATGGAACAGGCTAAACAGAAAACCCTTTCATGGATGTGGTTTGGGGGTCTATTATGATGAAAACAAACATTTAGAGTAACACACTCGTTTTAGAGTAATACCAATGTATGAACTGAACCTATTGTAAAATTGCTGTAAGGACTCTTTCTGCACACAACAAAAATCTGTGAATAGTTAAGGAGACGCATTGAGTTTGGAATTATGACATACAGTAAGCATACATTTTCCCATTAATATAGAAACAAAGAAGACAGAGAGAAAGAAAGAAAATTATCTTATGTACTCATTCAAACCCCTCTCTATCTCCACTGTGTCCTTTACCCAAATCTCTCTCAACTTATCAGAAAAGAACAATAATGTATTGTGTGCAGGCAAATTAACATTCATCTATTACGTTCATGCGCGCCCTCATCGCTCAGTGACCCAATTCCTGTCTCAGCTGGAGTGAGATGCGTGCGATTACATGGGACATTTTTGGTTATGGTGTTGATTGACATTCTTGCAAGCACAAGCGGATTTACTGCTTCATTTGCGTCACCGTGCAGCCATCGATTAAATCCTACATTTTCCCTAAATGATTTTACAGCTGTTTTACCCCACGCTACCACCAAAGCTTGGTCAATGCTGGCGGCACAGGCTGCCACTCACCGACTGCGACGGCTTTGAGTTTCTTCAGCAGTTTGAGATGCGTGTCGGGCTTCATTGCAGACGGAGGGAAGCAGTCCGCGCAGCTGCAGTTTTCCAGGAGGGTGAAGTAGAAGAGGAGTCTCAGCTGATCGGTTCCGGCTATGCTGCGGTAAACATATTTAGTCATGTGCGTGTAGAACGCCTCTGGGTCGGCCTTCAGAGTCTGCAGAAGGCCCAGGGTCTCGGTTCGGCTCTCGATGTCTTTAGTGGAGAGGCTGAGGAGAGAAACGAGACGGGAGATTGAAAGATGAAGAAATGCGACAACGAGAAGTCGTAAACAAGGTCCCGTGAAGCATTGATCAATCAATCTTTGTAAATTGCTTTTAGAAGGTCAATTAAGGAAATGCAACGCCATTTCTATCCCCATTTGTCCCCCAAATCAGATGAAGTACATTAAGGTTGAGTTAATATGCCGTGACTGTCCACTAGCGCTATTGAATTGATCTGTTTAATCTAAAAGTAGTTCTTTAAACTACTTAAAGTCCATTAAACCTAATTCACTGTAATTTGACCACTTCACACCGTCCCGAGACAAACTTAAAATTAAAATTTTAAGCGGTGAATTAAAGCCCATGGCAAGCGTTTACCGAACTACCATAAATCTGATGTTAGGTTGGGATTCTATGGGTGTCATGTTATATGTTTAAACTGCCCTGATTTCCATAATTTATCTCCGCACAGACTTCATAAGCAGGAGCGTGGGCTGGCCCTCCACCTCGCTTTAATTGAATGGCTTTTCAGTAAAGATAAACAGCTTTCCTGCACCGCAGAAATATCCCATAGCAATTCTGATGTATGGAAATGTTTTATAGAGTTGGGTTATCAATAAATTACATTGTGAACCTTCGATGACTGCCAAGTCCATTTATCCTGCAGGTCTGCTGATTCTGTACTTGAGAATCGGGAATGTGTGTGAGATAGAAGGAAAATGGACAGAAGAAGAAAGAGATAAAACAAGGAAGCATGCTGACTTGCCAACGGTTTGCGTGAACTTTGAGATATACATAAAAATGATTATGTATCAGGCCCTTTTAAAAAGAATCAAACTTAGGTGCTTGGAGTATAATTTGCATCAAAGCGATTCGCTTGTAAAATGCATGGTGAATTCTAAAATGTACGTAATGCCAAAATAAATTCTGTGGTTACAGGTGATGGCACAAAGATAAATAAAAAATGATGACACGCAGAGGAAGAAATTATCCACTTATATTTCTAATAAGATTATAGAATACGAAACCCATTTAAAAGGCAAGGGACAATACTATTTTTTATTGGTCCACTTAAATGATCCGGAGAATATTTATAAAAAATAAATAAAAATAAATATGAATTAAACATTTAAAGCACTCTGTGCCACACAATTTGTGTCTGTAAACATGGTTACTGCATTGTGCTACAGATAATCGTATTCACATTTAATCCGACATTACTGTTAAATAAGGAAGCTACAAACTGCATGGGCCCATTTGGACAAAACCTATCCATTGTCTTGAGAATGTAACCCCTGTGGACCTCAACCTCATGTTTAATGGATACAACTTTACTGGCTGGAGGCATAATGTCCCCAGGCCAGAAAGAGAGACGGGGAGAGACACAGAACAGGGTAGAAAATAACAACAGGGAAGAACAAGAAAGGAAAAGAGAGAGATGACAGAGACAAAACAGGTAAGAAATAAAGTACAGGAAGGAAACGCGGCAGGGGAGAGATAAGGAGAAGGAAAGGGGAGCCACTGACTGCAGTCTGCTTATTAACACAGAATAACTGCTTTTAACAGGATCAATACTTCACTAAACACAGCAGCCATTAATCCTGCACGCTGCCGCAATTACAAACCCATGAACAGAGGGTGTGTGTGTGCTCGAGAGAGAGAGATGGAGAGGCACAGGCAGGGCTCCAGACTAAAACAATGACTGGGGAGCCATTGGCTCCTGGAAGAAACCATTTGAGGAGCCAAATGACTTTTAGTTTCCAAATGACAGAGTCGCTCGATATACATAGTTGTATATCTCCGCCTGTTCGAAACTCCAAATTAAATGCATTGTATGACTCAACAATAGTTTATTTTCTACCATCCAACAGAAAAGCAAAACCTACAGTCAAATCTTTTGCAAAATGGCCTGGGTTGTGACTATTAACTATGATAAGAGATAAGAAAATTCTGAATTTTAGGGATGTTATGGAAGGAGATCCAATTTCACCCTTGGCATGATCAAAATTGAACATGCAACACACTTTACATATCAAGAGTTGAAATCGGTGCAAACCTCACCTTGGCCATGAATAAACTGCACGAGAAAGCAAAAAGGGCCTTCTGTGGCATTAAAAAATGTATACAATTTGGAGCAACTAAAACTTGGCTCAAAATATTCCATATTTAGATTAAACAACCTAGACCACAAAACCAGTCATAAAGGTCAATTTTTTCAAATTGAGACTAATACATCACCTGAAAGCTGAATAAACTAGCTTGCCATTGACATATGATTTGTTAGGATATGACCATATTTACACACACTTATTTATAAAAATATTTGAAAATGTAGAATCTGAAAATCGTCTTTAAAGTTGTCGATCAGAGACGCTGTAGCAGGCCGTTGCTAAGAAGAAATGGGTTTGTTTTAATGCATACTATTGGCTTATGGCTGTAATGATGCTGTGGAGAGTAGATTAACCCAAAAGCGGCAATTCTAAATTTGATATAGATTTCAAACTTGAGTGGGTAATTCCCAAAGAGTGGACAGTAGCGAGCAAAATTTGTAGGTGTGTTTCCCGCCATTTTTATTCGCAATTTTTCTATATCCACCCACAAAAAAAGTTTTGATACATTTCAGGTAGGAGATTTATAATATATCTTTATGGAACATGATCTTTCCTTAAAATCCTAATGATATTTGACATAAAAGAAAATCAATAAATGATTGAACCATACAATGTATTGTTGGCTTTTGCTACAAATATACATGTGCTACTTATTACTGGTTTTATGGTCCAGTGTCACGTATCATTGTTATAAAGAAGGGATCCCTAAATCATAAATTTGAAAATGGGATAGAACCTGACTGAAGCCTTGGATACTGAGTTTTTAAGTATCCATTTCTGCTAACAAGATTAGAATTTTCATTTCCTTAAACCCATGAAATGATGAATTCTTCATTCGGCTGGTCCCGAGGCTCCAAAAACAGACAAGTATGACTAATATGACTGATACAACTATCAGCCCTAATCGAATCATCCATGCACGGAAACTGAAACAAAGCAAAAACCAAATGACCTACAAAGTTATTTAGACCTGAACAGAACAGATATGACAGCGGAATACCTGACCACAGTGAAAGTAAACACTGAGTTAAAATAAACACGGATGCGCTACAGGCTGAGCAATCACAGCCAGGCCTGGCAGATATAGGCCAAGCCTGTTGCCCAGAGAGAGAGAAAGGGAGAGCCAAAGAGAGAGACAGAGAGTTGTGCTTGCACTGTAGCCACGGAGATATAGAGACAGAGCTGTACTTCCAATCCATCCAATGTGACTTTTGGAGAAATTCTATTGCAAATTTGAAACAAATTGTATCTCAAAATAATACATTATTTTAGTATCTCTGAGAAAAAATGCATGCATATTAATAGCAGCATGCTACATGTCACAAATGCCTTCTGTTTTACATGCTTTGTTGTCTTTTGCTGGCTTTCCTGTAGCTCAGTGGTTAGAGCATGGCGCCAGCAAGGTCAAGGTCATGGGTTCAATCCCAGGGATTCCACATACTCAGATTTTTTTTATATTATAATGCAATGTAAGTGGCTTTGGATAAAAGCGTCTGCCAAATGCATAAATGTAAATGTCTTTGCAAATGCTTCTATAGTCCTTACTTTCTATCAAGTCAATAAAGCACATTTTGATCAATTGGAGCAGAATGGAACGGATTGATTGAACTGAAATGGAGTTGGACTAAATTAAAGCTGAGGCAAAGCCTAATTGAGTTATTTCACTAATGGAAATTGCAATCATGCCAAAATGAGCAAATACTTCCATGCAGCCCAATTAAAGTTATTCATGATCATACTTATTTCAGACGCTAGACGTGCTCTAAAGTGACACAAGAGTCCAATTTCACCAGTCTATGCTTTACCAATAAATCTGCCCCAAAACCGGCCAGATGTTCAATAGGTCGAATTACTGCTCGCAATAAAAATTTGTCAAATTAAAATCCAATCACTCTACATAACGCCTAGATGCATAATAAACTAAACAAACCAACAGGAAAACACAGAACCGGTCCAATCTATGCTTTTAAAAATGCATTATGTAGACGGTTTAATCGGACGCACGCGTCTGGCCCGAAGTTAACTTTTGGTCTGTGTTTATTTATCGGTCTGGCTAATGGCTAATAATATAACTATCTATATTTTATTTATTTTAATTAATATTGTGTAATAATTAATAAAAAAAAGTAAAAAATTTATATACAAAAAAATGCAACAAATTGTTTATTTTATTTTTTTAATTGTTGAATGGGTCATGTAACTGTCGCATTTAAGTTTAGCCAAATCTTCTACTGGTATCCCAACTGTATCCCTACTGGTGTAATTTATCTGTTATTACCTTTGCTTGTTTTTAGAAATAATCTCCATGGACTTTATTCCTTGCGGATGTGTACCGGAAGTCCAGGCCACAAAAGCGTGCATGCACAGAAACATTTGTTTATGTAGTTGCTTTAAAACTGTCTACAGGCACATCTTCTTATGCAACTCTCGTAAACTGAGTAAATAACATAAACGATGCAAAATATTTGTGTTTACAAGTCGTCATAAATCTGACAAATTAGCAAACTGCAACACAACAAAACTTTTGAGTAATTGCCAAAGTTGCTCAAACTCCCTTTGGTGCCTGTTTCTCTTTTGATAACATCTTTGAAGGTGGGTTTAGATACTTCATGTTCTACAGAGAGCTAGAATAAAAAAGCCAAAATAACTACGTAAAAAAGCCTTGGGGATGCTAATGAGCACGGAAGGATCCTCAGTGGGAAAAATCACATTTGCATCAGATTTGAAAAGGAAAAATCACATTTTCACTATATCAGTTTTACCAAAGCAATCTGTGCTAAATAAGCCAAGTCAAACGAGTGCATGCTTGTGTGGAGTGTAAGAGGGAGTAAAAGAGAGAGAGAGATTCAGGGTGATTAAATCCAGTGAGAGATGGAGAGCGCGTTGATTAGACCAAGCTTTGAACAATGATTCAGAGACAAATTTACCACGCGGTGAGGATCAGATGGGGTGGCGGTTTGTTTGTGGATTATCAAAGCCCCATAAAGGCAAGTATTTTAAAACATAGAGATTGCTTTTCTACTAGGCTGTGAGTCCGGCAAATCAAACAGACCGATCTGTCATCGATCCGTGCAGTCTTTGTTCGCTGTGCGTGCAGGTTTATGACCTGCTGTGTTTCCTCACACTGAGAAGATAAAATTACATGTGGAAGCCTCAAACCATTTTTCGGAAGGTGAAGAGTGAGCAAAGGAATCTGCAGTGTGAGAACTGGTGTGTTTGATGTGTGTGTTTGTGTGACTTACCCGCTATCAGTAAAGAGAAACTCAAGGTGGGTCATGTGCACTTCCCAAAGAGGAATGCTGTACCGCTGAGCCAAAGAGCAAGAGATTCCATACACACTTTCATCCAATGTCCTGGACAGACGGGGGAGAGAAATGGTAAAAACAATGAATGTGTTTATGCCTCTAGCACCCTAAAAATCACAAAAATGTTGGTTTGTATAGTGAAAAAAAAAATCGAACATTCACAGTGTAAGACTCAAATTCGACATTTTTGCTTAGTCAAAATCTATGTCTCGGTTCTAGGTTAAATTCGCAGCTTTTAAAGGATCAGTTCACCCAAAATGAAAATTCTCTCTGGGCTTGATTAAGATATTTTGAAGAATGTACCCATTGAATTGCATTGGTTTTGTGTCCGTACAATAGAGGTGAATAGGTACCGCTGTTGTTTGGGTATGACATTCTTCAAAATATCTTCTATTGTGTTCTGCACAAGAAAGAAAGTCAAACAGGTTTGAAATGACAAGAGAGTGACTATGACGACTGAATTTTCAATCTTGAGTGAACTGTCATTTTATAGGCCAGGGGCCAGTTGCATAAACTTAGCCGCTAAGTTAATACTGCGTCTTAACAACTAGTCTCACTGACTAGCAGTCTTACTTTTCAGATTTCAATTAGACCAATGTACCTTTTTATGTAACTGACTTTAAGATGTAATGGCCGGTCTTGAATAAAACAAATTAGACCAGTAAGACCAGTCCAAGTAGTTTATGCAACCGGCCCCAGCTGTAACACTTCAGTAAAATTCTAGAGTGGTTTTGCTCTAAAAAATGATAATCCTTTTTCTGGGTGGTCTTCCAAATCGGTAAAACTTAATTTAGCCTCTACAGCCTCAACAGTAAGTACTCCAAGTCAATCTTTAAATCTTCCCAGACCTCGGTCACCCCAATCATGTGAGTCTTATCCTTAAAACTATGTCTCATGTTCCTTAAAGCCAGAGGTCTGGCTTTGATCAAAGGGTCAATCCTGAAACATGACTAAAGATTAAAAGGTGGAATAGACCGGTCTCTTTTCTCTCAACTTCGGACACATTCTCTTCCAAGGGCAAAGTAACATGACACAACCATGATAAGAAAACACAAGTGATGAAAATGCATTCCAAGACTGATGAATCAGAACTAATTCTCCCTCTAAACTGCATATGCTGACCAACTTTCCCGTCGCCCCTTGTGCAGATATAAAAAACTCACACAGCAGGCAGACTCTAAAGATATCTGTGTGGGAAATAATAAATGAATACACTGTTTTAATCACCGATTTGTCCATCCACTAATTTCCAGAGTGGAAATACACAGCGCTGTTTTCACATCAGCTGATAAGAACCGCATCCCAGAACACTACAGACATTCCGAGTACAACACAACGTGACCGCGAATTGAACTTCGAAAATAATGAACGTTCGAAAACGACGAAGAAGAACTCTTAAATATTTTACCCCATATTCTAGAGAGATGGAAAGTTATTAAAGATAAGAATCGGTCAGAGATAAGGCCTAAAAAGTAGTGTATGTGTGGGTTTGAAAACTTTGAATCCATCTTGCATCATTTTGCAGATTTCATCTTCCCTTCATATCCACATTGCTTTGACTCGATAAAAATCGCCAAAATTCCTACAACAAAAAATAATAAAAAATAAATTGAATTTGTACCAGTACTCAGTACTTACTCAGCCAGGCCAAGGATGGTCTCTTTCTTATACTGGTTGTCATTGCTAAATCTCTTGACATCGACCCCACGGCCAAGACCCTGCAGCACCTGAGCTTGAGTGAAGTCTGTCAATCTCTCACTGTAAAGTCGCAACTGACCAATCAAAGCCTCCAGTTCCTCATTCACCCAATCACGTCCAGCATGGTCGGTCACATGTTTGGTCACAAGACGAATCAGCTCTCTGGGATCGGCCTGCATGGAAACAAGATATCACTGAAGTAATCATTTCAAAAACATTTACAATAAGACAACAACAATATTCTAGCATGCAATATTATTTTTTGCAGATTTAAATTTGATTTTAAAACCCAGAATGTTTGGACCAAACTGCATTGTCTCTGCTCTCGGTATAGCCAAACTTCACGTTGAAATCATTATGCTAAACTTACAAAAAAAAAATGAATTCAGAGCAATTCGGTTCCCAGCAAAAGAACAGGTTAAGAGCCTTGACAGAGGAAGAGAATATGAAATGATTATACACTAATCTATATGGAAATTATTACAACGGCATGTTATGAGTGTGGTAGCAGATTATGATAATGGAAGGCTGTGTGGGATTGTGTATTGCTGAACTCTGACCATTACGAGGTACATCTTCTGACAATGTGACAAGAAAAAAAATAAAAGTAAAAAATGAGTTAAAGGAATATTTCATACAAAAATGAAAATCCTGTCACAAAACTTACATTTCTGACAAAGTGTCAAGTAAAAAATGAGTTCTCAAAAATGAAAAACCTGTCATTAATCATTCATTTCAAATAGCTTTTCAGAAAACTTGAATCATAGCATACAAGTCATCTAGACTACTTTTATAACACTTTTATAATGTTTTCTCTAATTTGGAGCTTGTCAGTCCCATTCACTTTCATATAAAAGATTGACTTGAGATGTACTTGAAAAAATTCAGGTTTTACAATGACATGGGGACGAGAAAATGACAAATTTTCATTCTTGAATGGAATCAAAAACAAGGCACAAGAAAATAAAACATTAAATGAAATGAAGCACGGCAACGGAGAGTCGTGTTAAGGAAGATAAAGCACGATGTGGAGCAGAAGGATGGGAGAGAGAGAAAAACAGTGGAGTGGTAAAAGGACACAAGCTGCATCTCTGAAATGTGTGCAGAGGAGACATGATGGATAGATGTGGCGTGCGTTTGAACACCATCTCTAAGACGAGCTCTATCATGATGAAACATCTTCATCCAGCTATTCTCTTTGTCTCTCTCACCTATTTTGTCTTTAGCGAGTGACAGTCCAACCTCAAGCAAGACTCACCCTGTAGCTTATCTGTCAATTTCCATCAATCCGTCACTCTCTCCAGACCCCTTTAGCTGTTCGCACCTGCCCTCGGCTCCACATGCACACAGCTGCGATAACTAAAGCTGCGGATGAGACGCTCGGGGATTCAGACGGGTTTTGGATGGTAATTAACGCTAATGATGTTAAAAGACCTTTTTCAGCAGGTTAATGCACACGGCTCGCCGCATATTTACATGCGTTCATGCCGATAAATTACAGGGTAAGTGTGCACGTCCCTCTGTGTGCGCTTTATTCCGCAGGTGTGCGGTCAAGAGTGCAAAGGTGGCCACCCTGCGGCACGGTTAACGCATCTTTCAGAATTCAGACTCGAAAATTAACCCTTTGTGAAATTGCGAATCAAAACTGTCATCTGAAAACTGTCAGTATTGTCCTCACAAACACCTATGTAAATGATGCGTGGGTGGGTTGAATGCGTCCTTCAGATGTGTGTGTATTTTCTGTGTAGGCTATCATGAATGGTTGGGTGCAATTCTCAATCTGTGCACCCAGCGGTTTGTTCGCTGTCAGCACGACAATTATGCAAAACAGCGTTTTGCTTCCACTCCTATAATGCAACGTGCAGAGCATACTGCCAAAAACCTGCTCCGGCATCGCCGCAGCCAATGGAGAGTGGAGGGTTAACTACAAAACAAGAAATCTGTTTAAAAGGATTAAAAAAATCGCCCACTGATCACTAATGCACGGAAAGAAAACAACAAACGCACGCACGGTTTGTTAAAAGGAACATCTATCAACATCAAATAAAAGGCGGATGACTAATCACCGCATCCTTGCTGTTACGCAGAATGCAATATTAAATTACAAGCTCACTTTGTGTATGACTGACACTGCACGCGGTATAAATACATCAATAGTTATTAATGTACCTATAAAAGCAACAATGTCTTTGTAGGTGGAAGTCGGAAGACAGTCTTTTAGCTGTCACGTCTTTTTATAATCAACACGTTGGAGTGCTGTCAGTCATTTTCCACAAGCGAACCAATGAGCCCTGTGGTCAAAACATCGTCTGGTAAAAGGAGGTTGAATGTTCAGACCTTGCAACACATTTGCAATGATTTCCATATCAACAGAATAAAAACCGGCGCTGGTTGTAGGAGAAACGCTTGCTCGCTGTTTGTCGGGCGTCACAGTACAACAGGATCATGGTCTCATTCCTACACCAAAAACATAATTATGCACTTAGATTTGAAAGAAACATCTTGTTGGGCTTAATTTGCAATGCAAAGGCGGCGTGCTGTTTAAGATGAGGCGTAATTCATCCACGGCCCTAGCTACATGTTCTTACAGGCCTACTTACTTTCAATAACAACACGTACATATGCCGTGTGTGATAGTGTAATGTCTGAGGGGGATCGGCACAGAATAAAGCCGGAGAGAGGGATGACAGGCGAGAGAGAGAGAGATGTCTTCACAGAAAGATTATGCGTTATGACACCGAGAGAGGGTTTAAATGAAGAGAAATAAGGATAAATGGATTACCGTGAAAGAGGTGAGTTATGAACTGAAGAGAGAAAGGAGAGAAATAAGCAAATGAAAAGAGACGGATGGATAAAAAGATCAGAATTTAAAGAGGTACAAATAATGGAGGTGTTTGAAGCTCGCTTTACAGCTCGTCCAAATGTTTTCCGACCTAAAGCAAAATGTCAGAAAACAGAGGACACACAAACACAGAAGAAAGGGACGCAATATTTGTTTTCTTTCTATCGGAGGTAATGGATTTTCCAAACATTTAACCAAAGCCACATAACGGTACATTGCAAGCCATTAAGGGAAGTGAGTTTGTGTGGACCAGAGAATGACTATGTGGTTTACAGTAAACACTGGCCGTTTTTTACCTCAGGGTTCCTTGAAAAAGCACTGTGAGTGCAGCTGTGAGCAGCATGTGGCCGGTGTACTGTAACCTTCAAACCATCAACAAAACAATCATTCCCTTCCATGACCTTTCTATTGCTCTTTATGGACCCGGCCATTCAAAGTTTCAGCGAGGAAATGGATGTGAAAGGTATTAAAAAAAGGAAATGTTCCAAGAGCAAGTTGTTAACTTGAAGGGCTTTCATTATTGTATTTCCTGTCAAGTCAAATTCGGAGCATTGCTAAAAGCACATCAAATGAAAAAATAAAAGCTGGCCTTTTGTGTTCGCTCGCCGAAAGGAGCGTTCTTTGAAAATGGTACACATTAGTTTTTAAACAACCCATTATTTTCAATGTACCTGATTTGAAACACAGCAAATGTTTTCTATGATAAGAGACTGGATTTAAAATAAACGTCACTTTTGCAACATTTGACGTTTCTGGAAACTGGCACACGAGTTTCTGTTTCTGTGATTTTTGCGAAGGCGTTACAAAGTCACAGTGCTGCTTTACATTCTTCACACTGCAATATAATTACAAGAACATTTCCTTGCGTTTCTTTTTTTTTCTTTTGGTCTTTCAAACTGCTCCGCCTGTGGCTAAGCAGAGAGCTGATAACTAAGTGACAGCTCTCAGACATAAGAACTGTGAACGTTCTGTCTCTCGGTACTGAAACAAACACAGACGCTCACAAGAGAACGAAGTTTAATGACTTCTGTTCACAGAATTAGCTCACAGATCTAGTTCATTAAAACGAAATATCTTCAAACTGCCAAAGTCGTGTCAGCGGCAGCAAAACTCTTCGCTAAACATTTGCCTGATTAATGAGCTTATTTCTTTCTTTAAATATATATAACTTCAGAAAATAGGTGTCCATGCTTTTTATTCAAATAAATGATTAAAGATGTATAATACATTTTGTTTGTGTGTTGTCAAATCGTGCTTACAGCGTGAACTGAAGCTCAGCTTTGAGAGGAATTAAAGGAGGCTTGGGGAAAAATAACAACAACACACGTGCAAAGCTTATGAGGGAAGACCCTGGAGAATGACATAATCAAACATAAGATAGGATTAACAAAATATTAAATGATTAAATCAACTGTAGTCTCACTTTATTTCCTGTAAACTTTTTGTTTTACTATGAAAAAATTATATACGGTATTACAATTAGTGCTGTCAAATTAACATAAAATTCCAAAATAAATGTTTGTGTTTAAATAATATACATGTGTGATTTGTATATTTTTGTATGCATATATATAAACATACATATAAGTGGTGTATTTTTTTTTACATAATGTAAATTATATTTAATTAGATCTAAATATAAAGTAATATATATTTAAGTAAATATTGTTATATACAAGCCACACATACACTCAAACATTCATTTTGTAACCGATTAATCGGTTTGACGGCATTAATTCAATAAAATCCATATTCCTTGATATACTGTACTGTAGTTTGTCTTTTTTAAATATTTGTTTCAAATGAATACCTAAACCAAGTTGTATTTTGTCCATTTTGTATCATGCGTCTCATATTTGTATGGTTTCATCTAAGCTGAGGGGTCATTAAAAGCAAATCTTATTTAAACAATGCCCTTCGGACATCAATTTTGTCCACTACCGTATACACACACAATAAATTACAATGTCTAAATATAAACGCATTGGATGTAAACAGTGAATATGCAAACAAATGATGCTTAACCTTTCATGAGAACTTTTTCCCTCAAGGTTTTCACATATATTTTGAATGTCAATACAAAGTCAGTTCCCCTTCTTGGTCACCCAGATTTTTAGCAGAGAAGAGCCAGATTTATCACATTATCTAATGAAAACTCATCTTTTCCATTAACAGCTTTAACATTAGTTTGTCGATGATTTCACAATTATTTAAATGACTTCTGGATACATTTAATATTCACAACATTTAAGCTTTATAAATCTCAAATTAGATTCTCTTAACCTTTAGTCGTGAGGCCTGACGTTACGATAAACCAAGGACTCACATCGTGAACCTGCGTGGAAAGTTCAAGACCTGTTATTTGCTTACCACCATTTATACGTTTTATCAAGCGTAAGCTTGATAAGCTTGATAAACACGTAAACGTCGAGCTTCGCGCTGAGGACCGATAATGAGGTGTATTTGTGAGGCCGGTGGTCAGGATGAACTCGGCGTGAGGTGAAGAGACAAGAGACAGCAACTCTGTAAGGGACCTTCCACCCCATTAACCATCAGCTCTCAAAGTGAACTGAGAGGAGCATGCATCATTATACGAGAGAGAGAGCGATAGAGACCCGTGCGAGAGGAACTGCAGAAAGAGATGCTGTGGTGCAACAGAGGGTGAAAATGAAAGATGGAATTATGATAATGGAACAGAGGCAGAGAGGGAGGGAAAAATGAGAAAAGAGGCGCTCGGAGAGAAGATGCAAAATTTGCGGGCAAGCGGTGAAGCTCTGTCATGTGTAATGCAGATAAACCTGAAATATTACAAGAAAAGGGGAATGGAATAACGCCGCAGGAGAGACGCGAAAGAGACGGGGGTAGAACACGGCAGTGAAAAAGCTACGATAACTTTTATCGGCCCTTTTCAAGGTGAGAACTTGTATTGTGTCGCTAATGAAACTCGTGTAAGTGTTTGCAAAGTTGCAAAAAAGCAAGATAAAGATGAAGGACTGCACAATGGAAGGTGACACCGAAATTTGTAATTCTCATAAAACCCGAGAAAACGGTTGGCATTTCAATTTATCTCAAAGTCCGTTTCATTCTTTTACAATCCCTCAGAAACTGCAATAACGAAATATTGCATACTGTTGATATCCACAGCTATTTTTGAATGGAGTTTGTTGGTGTAGTTTAAACATCAACCACCAGGTCTAAACTGACTCACGCTGTGTTTTCTTACCCGGTAAAGTGGGCTGCACTTGTCTTTAAAACAGGGTGCGAGGCGGGAGTAGATCTGAAGAGAGTAGTAATACGCCGCTAACTGGAGAGACAGGGCGGAGGGGGGCTGCTTCTCAAAACAAGTGTTAGCATCCAACACCTGAAACAGAAAAACAAAAGACGTGAGATTTCATGGATTTCACATTTACACAGAAAATGATTTGCAACAACAAAGGCAACTCAAAGTCATTTATTTTCATGACAATTGGACATTTTTGGCGACATGCGTAACTGTAAACATTGGCCATGTCCAGCGATATGCAATTCAAGTGTTGATGATGTGATGTACACTGTTGCTATGTATATATTTATACACTGATTCTTTGCCAAAAAAGAATGCCATTTTATTGTCATCAGCAATACGTCAACACTTGTGATCAGATTTTCAGTAGCTACGGCCAATAACATCAGGACATCTAGCCACTCCAAGAACAAAATCTCTGCATGCAGGAATGGCACATTAGCCATACAATGACGAAAAGAAACTGGACACAAGGACGTTTGAAACTCGCGGCTAATGTCCCTCATGAGCCGGATGAGTGCTTTGAGTGACTGAATGTCTCATAAACTTGACCCGTGAGGATAATCGAGGCAAACTTATTATGAGGACGACAACAGTAGCCACATCAATTTCGACCAAACCAATCTTGATAATGAACGGAGAGGCATCGCGTGGGACATTCTATCAATTGCAAGCCCATCAAGATCATTTTCAGATGATTTCATTATGGTAGGAAACCAATCTTGATCAGATAAACGTAACAAAACTACATATGGAAGCTTGTACCGTAGCACTGAACCTGGACTAGTGAACAGATAGTATATTAGATTTTTAAATATAGTTTTAAATATATCTTTCAATACTGTGGAGACAGAGAGAAACAGGTAAAAGAAAACCATAATGGAAAGCACAAGTGCATAAGGATGCCCACACACACACACACAGAGCTCTGCAAATAGAGCAGTCAGACTCACCTGAGGTAAAGCCAGTAAATAGGCCAGGGCAAGTGTCATATCTTTGGGAAAGGCATCACTGGCCAGCTGAAGAAGCACTGTGAAATGACAGCGGAGATGGAGAGAAAAAAGATGAATGAATATTTCAGAGTTATTACTGCAGAGAAGAACATCCTTGCTGAACTCTAACATGACGGGCCAGGGAGAGAAAGAGAGAGCTGGATAGGTAAGTGAGGAAAATGAACCAGTACAGATCTCGATGTCACTGCCTAAACTTAAAATGTGAGTGTGACAGAAATACAGAGTACGATTCAGATACCACATCAGAACTTTCTCAACCTTCAACCAATCACCAAAACTACCTTCAACAGCGACGTTACAGCGCGTTACATCGTGTATGTTCTTACCGGGGCACGATGCAATAAAACGACAAGCGTTTATTTCACTTCCCTATACGTTGATTGAAGCACTTGACGTCAAACCAAGTTTTCTGTGAAATTTTACCCGGCAGCTCAATCATTATTATAAGCTTACGGTTACAAGTCAGGGTAAGGTAAGGAGATGGTTTTGAACAAATTTTTATGTTCAGTACTTGCTCAATAACTTTCTGGTCTGCGTTTGGTTATCGGTCTGGCTAGTAATATAACAATGTATTAAATATTTAATTAATATTAATAATTTTTATATAACAACATATTTTACAACATATTTTATTGTGTTGTATATTAACTTTATTAAATTAAATTAAAACTACTCAACAGTTATTGATTATGTGTGGAGGTCTACCAGAAGTAAATTTTGGCCACATAACGTTTGTTTATGTTGTTGTCGCTGAAACCGTCCAGATCAATATCAGATTATATTTTTAAAGCTGATGCTTGATACAATACTAACACCCAATGAAAATTCATTAAATTTAAAATGTGAAACCACAGTGTGTAAACTCTGTTGTACTTTGGTGTAGACAAAAAAAATGAACTGTCGCTGTTGTTAAGTTTTACTAAACCCATCCTTGTTCACAGTACATAAAGAACGCAAGTAACTACATTAACATAAGTTAACTATGTTATTTATACAAAAAATGTAGTAATGTCGGCTTTACTTAACAAGTGTGTAACTGGTCAACTTAACATTGTTAAGTAAACCGCAAAACCCTATAATATTGGACGCTGAGGGGGATTTTCAGTTCGCAGCATGTTTTGCGTAAGACTGCATTTAGGCAGAAGTGTTTTTCAGTAAAGATAAAGACTTGTTTGTGCTGTTCACTTAACTTTGAGGTTTTAAAGAGTTTGTTGTATTTTTGAGTTTTAGGGTTACCATTGTTTAGAAGAATGGAACATGTGCTTAGGCTGTGAGAGGTTAAAGCGCCCATGATGTCTATTGCATCATTCAATGAGCATTACCTGTGCTAATGCCAGTACTAAGAATCCTCTCACCTGATTTGCGAATTTTGTTTTGACTTACATGCATTAAGTCTGTATATAATTTATGTAAATCCAACAAATAATTTGTGTAGTATAGTTATTGTTATATTATTAATAAAGGGATGTTCACACTATGGTCAGTACCGACTGCTTACTATAACTATAAGTTTTAACGATCATTATAAATTTAAAGGAATTAGGTTTTAATGTGTGATCCGTGCTTTTCTTTTAAATTTAGAATAATTTTTATAGTATAGTTACTGTCCATACTATGAATGGAACTTTCTGAACAGATTTTATGGAAGTAAAAAAGCATTCTGTTTCATCATTGATGTAGTCAGTAGTAAAACAGGTAAAAACAAGGTGATTTTATGAGAGTTCACCATTGACAAAAAGCAGAAATTAACTAACTAATTTTACAAATGCAAATTGCATGACTACTAAGAGTAAGCTATACAGCAATAACTCTATACTGAACACAACACTACAACATCCTTCAGAATCATTTCGAATTCCCATAATCGACATACTTGATGTTTATGAACTTGAGAGCAAAAGTTTGACCTCATTTAGCCGTGAACAAAATCCTTACTGTACATAGCTTGTGACTAAATCTGATCAATTACAATTGAACCACAAACATCCTGTGGGATAAATCTAAACGTTCAGAGAGAAATTCTACTCTTAGAAACCGAGGCAGACTGCAGCGCAGACGTACACACCGCCAGACGCTCGAGGTAGAGTGGCTTCATCACTTCGCATTTCCTGCAGACCTGCAATACGGTACGTGCTTTTTTTTGCTATTCCGGCCCCGTGCCGGTATCAAACGGATTTTGTGTGTCAAAGAATTCTTGTCGAGACAATCTAATCGAAACCAGCTGAAGCGGAGGGAGTCTTGCGTGTGCTGAAATGACAAAAGCAATGGCAAGTGTTTTACCGTTCTCAGCTGTGTAACGGCTTCTTATGACACATTTTTCCCCGAAATCCCTTTAAAATTGTATCCCTTGAAATCTAGGGAGGTGTGGCTTTGTGTAGCGACAAGGTGTGCTGATCAAAGATGGAGGCTGTCATTTATTAAAAAAAAACTTGTTTTCTAATGTATTCTATTGTACTGTGTGCAATAAAAGCATGTGAGACAGATAAAAAGCATTAATTTGATTTTAATGCCCAGTATGCATTAAAGGAGAGAGCGCGTAAGGGATATTATGACTAGACACAAAATTATATCATCTTGTAAAAAGTTACCCCTTAAGCCTTTCACACAGAGATTAGAGAGGACACTTGTGCAATATCGAAAAAACAGCAAAGCCCCAAGACTGTTCCTAAGTCAGCATACATTTTAACGCACAGGTCATTAATTTAGCGTTATCAGCCCGACGCAAACACTTGTCTTTCATCTCACGTTCTCCCAGGTGAAGGTGACTTTATGCTCGCTGTGCGTACCTGAATAAGGTGACAACGCTTAAAAGAGAGGATAAAACGAAATAAAAAGGTAAAAGAATCGCAATTTGCATTTTTCCACCAAAGTTCCCGGACCCCTCCCATCATCCAGCATTGATTTTCCCATTCGGCTCATCCATCTTGAAGAAAGAGGCCTTGATATTTTGACTAGCCGCTATCTTTCTTGTATCGAGAGGGTGCGCGTTATTTACTGCTGTCTGCTTGCGGTGAGTACACATTAATTAATCAATATGACGCTATTCTTCCGGACATGTAGCCAGCTAGTGGCAATACATCAGGGAGAGATGATACGAGGCAGAGGGAGAGGACGGTACCTGAGGAGCTGCCCCCGGGCCGTGAGATTACAGCGTTCCTAACAAGGACACTGCAGTTAACAAGAGGCTGATGAAAGACGATTGATGACGGAATTTTGAACGGATGGTTAACTGGGACAGAGGCGTCATGGCCATTCAAACAGAGGGTGCACGTGCCCCCTCCGATTTCGAAAATTCAGTTTTGTATGAAACCTCCAAATGACGAGTTAGGCATCTATTAATCAGTTGCACGATTCTATAGGAAGACACTATATCAGTTATGAGCTGAACCTCGTCCTCTTTGGAGATTTTCGCCGTTTTGGTCACGTACAGGAGATAACATTTATCAATCCGGCGACAGAAGCAACAGCGCTGGCTAATGATGTAATCAGCATCTGCGCGGCTCGGCTCACGGAAACACCCGCGTCCCCAAACAAGACTTTCAGTCTCTTCTATGCTAGTATGCGCAGTTGTTTATGCAAAGAATTTGTCACCCACTTTCAATTAGACCCCGCGACCAAACGGGGTGCGAGAACTGGACCCATGAACTGAGTTTTTGACTTAAAAGCGGCGCTGCCCAGACCAATCCATGTATGTCACAAACTACTGTGAGAACAGACTGCTCCATGTGCTTTCAAATGACTCTTGCGATACGTTGGTGTAGTCTGCGCAGTCGAACACCTCTTGCCAGTTGGCATACAGGTAGCATCGTTTAAGGTGAATAACTTTTATGGTTAAGTTTCAGGGTGCAAAGACTGACAATACTCTAGAAAATCTAAATGAACTATCAATAATATATTAAATAATTTAATATAGATTTGGAAATGCATAGAGTGATATATTAGTTACAATAATAAATACAATATATTAAATAATAAATAAGGAATTGACACTTTTCATATATTAAAAAATAGATGCACTTAATTATTATATTATGTATTATATTGCGTCATATATTTTTTTCATAATGGAAGGAATTTTGTAATTGATAATGAATCTGTAATAAAGGCAGTTTAACAAAGGGTAACCACTTTGCTTCAAACAATGACTCTTTTACTACTATAGCACAAAACTGTATACAAGATATTTGTTCTCAAAATACACCAGCCTGATGTATTTACCTTAAAAATGTACATATTTTCTTTTACTGGGAAGAAGATTCAGTCAGATAGTGTTGAAATTTAATTCTCGCAAATGATTTCTGATTTCTCTATATGTTTTGAATACACTTAAGATATATTCTCTATTATATTGCTTTATATTTTGATTTATGTATTTGTATGTACACTACATGTTTCTGTGTGTTGTGCACATTGTGCCCCCTTAAAAAAAATGGGTGCATGACGTCACTAAACTGGGACACTGATGAGAACAGTCGGCATGTCCCACAAATAAAGGACACTTTGGTGCCTTGTGAATTTACTGTATTTAAAAGAACTAGAGGAACAAATCCCGGAGTGTGTTTTTTGTGAGAATTGTAAGATATTAGATAAGCCATTAAGTCAGATAAGAAAGAGTCAAACATATATAATTTGGGGATTAAGTAGCAGTAGTCAGAAAAGTTTATGGATTTGTTTATATAATAGCATTACCCTCTGTTGCAGGCAAGAGATTCTGTCCCTCGCTGTTGGTTTCGGCCAGTTTGCCCGTCCGCAGTAAAACTTCGGCAAAGTCTTCGTGAGGGTTGTAGCTGTAAGATGTATACACATCTTTGGTCTGAAATATAAATTTTAGAGGAGGGAATGTTGCAACACTTTATGGTTTTATATTGCATTTTAAGTCAAATTCAGGAACAAATTCAGTCTAATTTGTTCACAAATTATTGAGATAAATTTTGGGAATTGGACAAACTCATTGAAAAGTTAAAATAAATTGAAATAAAATATTAATCTTAATATTACTTGTTACTTTTCACATGAAATCCCAGAAAAACGACAGCTTTGTGAACAACTTACAAGTGCCTTTCGGGTCTGCTTCAAACATACAGATACTTTATGATTTCAAATGTCTTACAGATGTATTTTGTAGTGCTTTTTTGTCAAATCTTTAATTACTTCTATTACAAAGACAAGACTGGCAAGGTTATACTGTAAACATCTTTGTTTTTAACTAAAGAGAAAAAGTTTTAGAGGTTGTGAACTATTTTAAAACAAATGACTGCTTAACTGGGACAATAAGCAATAAATGTGCACGAAAATATTGAAGAGAAACAAAGAAAAAGAAAAGCGCAATCACATAAGATCTTGGGGCAAGGTGATGCAGCGAAACTTACCGTATTGACGTATGGATCATCAAACAGCTCCGCGTAGAAAGGATTGCATCCTTGCCTTTCCATATCTGCGTTCTCATTGGCCACTGCGGAGCGGCTTCTATCCAAGCCCTGTCCCTGAAAAGAGATAAACGTTCATTAAACTTTCATCGAATATTCATAAAACATTCACAGACATGCATGCAGGAGCCATTAATGTTTCAGCTGTGCTCATAAACGCTCGTAGGGCGCCAGAGAATTCTGCCAAGGACGGAGAGCTTTTTGACTCTGGCCTTGAGAGATAGTCACTATGGAAGGCCATTAGAAATGCAGAGCCTCTGTTTGTCATCGACCATTTCGCAGGAAGGATTCGGGCAGGAATCTCGCAGATGGGGATGCGGCAACGGGAAGTCGAAAACAAACCGCTTGACAAAGAGACGCAGCCAGGGAGAGTTCGTTTAACCATGCCAGGTTTTAATGGCCTCACGGATTCAGCCAAAAAAAAGCTGTTGAGCTCCGTCCAACCTGTTTCTGGCATCTGTGTGTGTGCCTGAATGCATGAACCATTCGAGTGTTTTAAAGGGGTGTAATGCATAATGGAGTGAGGTGCGTGATTACACTTGTGAGAATGATGAAAACTAGAATTTAAATAAACAGAGTGTGGGAGTGGCTTACGTGCAGAGGGCGGAGCAAACTGAGGGACTCCTTCCACCAATGGGAGTCACTGACAGCGGTCAGCACAGCTCTGGTGGTCGAGGTGGTGTTGGTCAGGACCTCTATGGTGCGGGCCGTGGTTCTGTGCAACAGGTTGGTGGGGTTAATCGAGCCAGAGGCTGATCCTGAAACAGCGGCTCCTGTCTGCTACGGGAAGTCAAGAAAGGTTACACATAAGCCATAGTAGTTTTTAGCTATACTGCAGCCAGCAGCTACTGGCTCGCTCACTGGGGGTATTGAAGCAGTATTTTCTGTAAAGCTTCTTTGAAACTATATATTGTGTGGAAAGTGCTTTATAAATAAAGTAGCCTTGACATATCAAGACCATAAGACTGTTATTTAATGCGCAATAATATCAAAAGCACATGATTGGCTGGAATATTTCACTGCATGCGTTTATAATGATGGAACGCATACCACATGACAGATCAAGTTCAGATGTCAGTAAATAAACTGCGACTGTAAACTATGGTCTATAAATGGGGCTCTATAAAGCCAAGATGAAATGCTGTTTGGAACCTATTGCGCTTTCAAAATCGGACATATTCGGTCATAAAACGGGACATTCAATGAGAATGAAGTAGTTAAAAAAAGGGATTTGTAAACGGTTAATGCGATAGTTCGTCCAAAACAAAAAATTCTGCTTAACTCACCCCGACGTTGTTCAAAACCGGCATTCATTTCTCTGATGTGTTGAAAACATATGAAGAAATTTCGAAGAATGTGGGAAACCAAACCGTCCATTGACTACTACAGTATATCTTCCTACTATGGTAGTCAATGGTGGCCAAGAACTGTTTAGTTACAAACATTCTTCCAAATATCTTTCCTTGTGTTCAGCAGAACAAATACATTTTCAAAGATTTGGAATAACATGAGGGTAAATAAATGGCAGAATTTTCCTTTTGGGGTGAACTTTACCTTTAAAACAATATAAAAAAATATTGCACTTATAAATGTTTACCATTTTTTATTTTATTTATTTTTGGAATAATATGCACCAATGCACACATTAAGACTAGAACTTTTCTGAGGAAAAAACGTATTGGGAACTTAAAATGTTCGCCCAAAATGTGCATTATTTCCAATGTGAGAAAATGATACAGGAATTTTCATTTTAGGGTGAACAATCACTTTAAGAACACTCTAAAGGTCTGACTTGCACATCGAAACCTGACAATGCTTTTTACAATAGAGATGTTATGGCTACGTGAATTTATTCATGCGTGTCTGAAGCAGATTCAAAGCCATGCCAAATCAAACCAGGAAGCCCCCTAATGTAAATTTAGTCATGCTTTAATTAACAATAAAACATAAGTAGCTTTGGCAACAACATGTTTATATATAACCAAACACATTCAGTAAATGTGATTAATCATTCATCAAAGGCTATAAAAAGCTATCATGCTTTTTAGGTGGAAAATATGCTAATTTAACCAAGGCTTATGGCGAGTACTACCAACCAGGGAAAATAAAGATACAAAGACAACAGACAGAGGAGATCCCAGCAGGGACTGAGATTTCCATTTAATCCTATGAAACCGAACAAAACCGCTACTATAGTCATTCCATAGTGCTAAACTCGACATGCATTATAAATGAACGTACGGGCACAGAGACGTAAATCGACTGCTGAGCGGGAACCCCGAGCACAGCCCCATTAGCTCTCTGTATCAACATGACAAAAACTGAACCACGTTATTGCAATGTTAGGTGAACTTTTCAAAAATGTCAGACTCAAAGGAGTTGAATGCAATACGCTCCTCTGGTCTACTGTGAATACAGAGCCAATTCTAGCATTTGACCTCATTAATACTTCATTCTGTTTAAAAATCTTTAGCTGACAAACAAAATGGTCAGCTGCACACATACACATTTGTACAAATGTATTTTTGTGTGCACATGAATTTTTAAACACCTCTATGGTCTCATGATGAGGTCAAGTCAGTTCTTTCTTACTACATTATGAGCCAAGTAAATGGACCTTTCAGCAACATATAACATGAAAAATGCGATGTTTTGGTGGTATTGTACTCCGTTTAGTCATAATGTAATGAGCTGGCACATGTTACAACTGAATTGTTCGAACGAATTGTCACCAGTAATACTTAAATGAATAGTATTAAAATACTGTCTTCATTTACTCACCATATCAATCAAAACCTGTCTACGACTCGTACTTCTGTAAAAAACTAAAGATATTTTGTGTCCATAATGAAAGTCAATTGGAGCCAATGTTGTTTGGTTACCAACGTTTTTCAAAATATCTTATTTTGTGTTTTTCAGAAACAAGAAAAAGTCATAGAGGTTTGGAATGACATAAATGTGAGTATATGATGACAGAATTTGTATTTGTGGTTGAACTATACCTTTAGCGTAAAAGTTAGATCAGGCAGAAATAGTTCCTTAAGTTAACACCTTTAATAGCACAGCACGGCCAAATGATTGAATTTGATTGGCTAACACTTCGAATGCTGTTGATTAGTTTACCTTAGGTCTTAGACTGCTGTCATCACCACTTTTACATGTTCTCCTACACACTAGTTAACAGGTATTAAACTGTTTCTAAACAGGAAGTAGTTCTATAAATAGCTACGGAAACCTAAAAGACTGTAGTATCATACTTTTCAACATTGTTTTATATCTATGATGTAACTGTTGAACTATTTTACTATACTGAGCTCCATGGCTACATTATACACTTTAATATTTATCTGTATTGTATTAATACAATTCTTACAATAATATGTGAGAACATACAATTGACCCAAGAATACAATAAAGCTTTATAAAGCATTTCAAAAAACAAGTTTTGTATAAAAAAGACAAACAAATGTGACCCTGGCTTTGAAACCCAGGCTAAAGTCTCAAAGAGTTAACAAGCATCAAAGTTTGAATTCAAATTTTAATTTCACTATGATTTCAATCTTTCACATGGTCTTACTAAGTCAATATTAAAGTTATTAAGGTTATATTTTCACAGATTGTTTTATTTATTATGTAGGATGATTTTATGTCGAAAACAGTAAATCACAAAAATGATGTTTTCACAGGCAGGGTGACGATTCATCACACAAACATAAAATGATATTGACACTGTAGGGTTACAATACAGCAACACCTCTGATGTGATGAGTATGTAAAAGATATGTTCTTTACCTCCGATATCTCACTGCCTACTCTCCGGCCATGAGAGGGATCAATCTTATAATTCACAGCCTGGTACAGAACCTGAGACAAGAGAAGACAGCAAAGCATTTACTTTTTCATTCCTAGCCCTTAGCGTAATACTTCTCTTTTTATTCTTCTTTGCTTTTAAATGTTTAATCGTTCTGGCAGTATTTACACTTGGCACAGCAGTAAAACTTGTTTAAATTACTGTTTCATTCCTCAATACATTTTCTTAGGGGCGTTTCAATGAGGAGTCTTGGCATAAATCTTCTTTGCGTCTTTCCTGAAAACAGCCTGATACCAAAGCAGTCAACACAGGGGGAGAATAATAACCTGAGCAGGAGAAATAATGCCTCTGCAGGTCATACTATAATGTGTGTGCTTTAAATGTCAAAAGCTAGAGTTTGTCAAACAGTTTTTGAGTTTTGGACACACAAAGCTACATTAAATGTGTAAATAAATTAGTGCTGTCAATCGATAAAAAAAAAAAATCGGATTAATCGCACATTTTTTCTGTAATTGATCACAATTAATCACACATAACATAAATGTTTTTAAATATACTTTAACATTCTAGTTTTCACACTTAAACTCCAAATGAATGTAGAAACGACAGATTTAGTTAACAACATCATTTTATGAATAAAAGGCAACATTTTGATATTAGTACTGTAACTGATGCTTATTTTCATTATTTTAACATTAATTATAGCCATTTAACAATGAAGTACGGTATAACTGAGAGCTCTCATGTCTAACAGGTAGGAAATATACAGAAATTGTATTAAATACTCAAACACTTTACAGTCTTTAATGCTAAATTCTAAATTCAATACAGAATTAAAGCTACAAAACACATTGAATTCCTCTTTTCTTTAGTTTTTGATTAACATTAATGACAGGATTCACAGCAGCAGGTTTAAGAATGCTGCCCATTTAAGATCTGCCGCTCTGTGCAGATCTGACGCCCATTTTCACATCTCTTTGCATTCATTTAGGATTTTATTTAACACGAAATCTGTGCTTACAACAATGCTAGACATAACAGGCTTTCTGACATAATCTTGTGTGGTTTTGTTCATTCAAGCTCGCAAGAGGACTTAATAGCGATGCGCTGTCTTGGCAGAGTAGAATGACGCAGCCTATAGCCTGTGACTGTGTACATCAGAAATAAAAAATGAGGAAACACAATACTTTTAATCTGTGAAAAATCTGATAGACAGTGCGCTCTCCATCAACAGCTGCCTTTGTGATAAATCGAAACAACCACTGTCAAATTGCAAAAATCCTCTAAAAGATTTCTTTGTTTTCTACCTCTTTGTTCTTTGTTTTCGCAAAGCTTTTTACGTGGAGGTCAAAGACGATTGTGACAAAGCCCTGACACGAGTCATGTACAACTTCCAGTAGCAGGAGAATAGGCATGCAGATGCACCTGTGTCTGAAGGGAACTGGATGCTGCTAGAAGGTTCTGGATGCTGGCCGGAGGGCAGTGTGTAAGGGAGAAGGCCATCAGATCGTGACGGGCAGAGAGCTGTGAGTACATCTCACACTGGCCCAGCTGAGCACAAACCGCCCAGCCCTCTCTATAGCCTAGACAAAGAAAAGACGACATTTTTATTTCGATTTTAGACATTTCAGTGTCTTATTATTTCATTACTTACTCTTCTTTGTAAACACAAAGAACAGATTATGTGCCAATGCTCTGGCAGTAAAAAGGTACAGGCTTTGTTTTGTTACTAAAGCACAATTAAAATGAAATTGAAAATGATTATGAGAGAGAGAGAGAGAGAGAGAGAGAGAGAGAATAGAGAGAGACAGAGAAAGAGAAAGAGAGACAGGAGATATACATGCTAGGCTTATATATCTCTTCTCTGGGTCTCTACTCTCTCTCAAATAAATTGTCAACATTCAGCAATGATTACGACACACATGAAAACTGTTAAAAATTAATTTGAGAACTAATTCATTTTAACTTTATTCTAAATACATGTACAAATACTACTGTTGTATTCAAAAGTGAATATGAACTTGATTTTTTTTTAGTATTTGAGGTCTGAAAAAATACAGAGCATCTTTTCTATTATTTCGACCTGTTACTCCAGTTTTCATTTTCTGCAAATATTTTTGTTTAAAATTTGGGAGAAATATTGTTAGTAGTTTACAGAAAAATAAATATATAATCATTTTACTTAAACACAAAGCTATAAATAGTAAATTCAGAAAAACTGAAAAAGGTCTTTGAAATGGTCTCTCATTTGTTCTACGGCTGTTTATTTCACTACAGTACATTAAATAAATCAAATTAAATAATTTACTAAAATCAATAAAATGATTAAACAAAAATGTTGCTGCAAAGCTTCTTTAATCCTCTTTTTTTCCCATGTACAATACTACTGTTGTATTCAAAAGTGAATATGAACTTGATTTTTTTTTAGTATTTGAGGTCTGAAAAAATACAGAGCATCTTTTCTATTATTTCGACCTGTTACTCCAGTTTTCATTTTCCATTTTTTTTAAAATTTGGGAGAAATATTGTTAGTAGTTTACAGAAAAATAAATATATAATCATTTTACTTAAACACAAAGCTATAAATAGTAAATTCAGAAAAACTGAAAAAGGTCTTTGAAATGGTCTCTCATTTGTTCTACGGCTTTTTATTTCACTACAGTACAGCAAAAATGTTGCTGCAAAGCTTCTTTAATCCCATGTATTACATCTGCCTAGCAACAACAGGAAAGAAAGTCCCACAATCCCCTGCTCCAGCAATAGCCCTTATATAGAAGGCTGTGTTACCATAGTTATAAGATTCTCTGTTTTCTTTATCCACAGCTCTCATTGCCTCATGTACTTAATCTCAAACCCCTCATTCACCCCGAATAACTACTCACTCAAGCAGGAGAAAGCCTGTAACCTGTTTTCCACACCGATGTTAGCGCGAGACTGCTGGCGATAGCCATCAGAGATTAGCACATCCTCTGTTCTCAAGCCTGCATTAATCTACCCCAGCCTGAAGCAAGCACACACATTCCCAACACTATTCTCTCTCCAATATCTGATACTGCGTTTACTGAACACCACCACACACACACACACACACACACACACACAACACCTATCAGCTTTGAATAAAGATGTATCTGACTAGAATGATAAAGATGTTGCTGTTGAACACATTGCTACTTAAACCTGAGCAACTTTCTGCGAACAAAGTGTGATGCTGTAGCAGTCCCAGGGTTCCTATTCTTCTTCCCTTAATAAAATGTAATGTTTCCAGTCAGTCGTGATTACAGCATTATGGAGAGAGATTGCACACACAAAGAGAAATTTCTGGCCAATTAAATATTGTACAGCTGAGCATAACTAGAACAAATTTATTCAGTATAAAAATTCTTTTTTTTGCGGTTTCAAGAGCCTTGTTTTACAAGCATGGACATTCCTTAGCCTTTGCTGTATTTTGTTTATATCGTATAATAATATAGTTTACTGCATAATGTTTACTTTAGTAATTCCAGGTGTGAGTGTTTGGGAAATGTTATGAAATTTGGAGTATATACTTTGAAATATGAGGTTATGTAGCTAATCCTTTCTTAAAAACTTCTCGCCTGTCTAGAAGCATTTGCACATTTTTTGACATTATTGTTAATTATTGATATTTATATTGCATACTGTATACTGTTTACAACACTAACTCTAAGTGAATGTTAGATATATTGGAACAATTGTCTTAAAATCTTAACATTCTGAAATTGTAATATATTTTATGTAACAAATTTAACAAATAACAAACATTTCCAAGAAACCAAAGTCACAATAATCTATAATAAAACAAATTTCAGATCCTTGAAAATACAAGATAAACGAACCACAGAGATAAATGAAATATGACATACAAAAAATACAAAAAAGAAATGCGCTATAATGTTCATTTGGATCAATACCACAGAACAACCGATTTCGAATCAACCTGCGTTGTCTTACCTGCAGCCATCAGATCCTGGCAGTGAATATACGCGGCCTTGAAATCCTGACAGTGCAGAGCCTGTTCTGCCAACAGAGTGAGAACCTGACCCTTCCTCCTGGCCTCATCATCACCTTCAGTACAAGAATAACACACAACACTTACATCAGACAACTTCTGGCAATGAAAATTTCTTTAGGAGTTAACTGATCTAAGGTTTGGGCACTAACCCAACAGTACGTCCACAGGAGGATTTATATCATATTTTATTTATACATGGTTTCAATTGCATACACAACCATATCTAAGATTTCCTATAATCTAGCATTTAAAGTATGGTAATGAGAACCAAATAAAATAAAAAACGACTTAACAAAATGCTACATTATCTAGCTATTATTCTTATCATCAGGAAATGTATATTCAGTTTAGATGAATTAGAATCAATCCCATCTATGTGTGGGTTCAGAGTTCAGTAATAAACCTTTCAACTTCTGTCAGGCTCTGATCATTATCATGTATTAATAAAGTGCCATAAAACATCACCGTAGCTTTCAAATATTTTTGATCGGAAGGAAGAGCAAAGGTCCGGAATGTGAAGTAGCAGTAAATCCATTTTCTCTGATATGTTTTTTCTGATAAATTCTTGGATGGCCGCTTAGATGTGGAACAAATATCACAATCGCATATCAGCACCGGCCTCTTGTGTAGCTCATATCTCTGTCCCGAGTAAAACAAATGAAGATGACCATGAAGCCTGATCAAAGCAGTGATATGGGATGCCTTTTTTATTAAAGTGAGTGTCGAACATTAAAGGCCAGGTAAGGCAATAACACTGCATGGTGCAAGCAGAAGAGTGAGTTTATGTGTGCACACTTGTGAGTGCATTCATGTGATTATTTGGCAAGGACGTATAATCAGTCAAACCAAACCAAACAAGCAACCAACCTACCAACCTACCTACCTACCTACCAACCAACCAACCAACCAACCATCTTACCTACCAACCAAACAACCAACCAACCTACCTACCAAGCAACCAACAGACCTCCCTACCTACCTTCCTACCTACCTACCTACCTACCTACCTATCTAATGTAAATTTAGAGTAAACACAGGTACAGGCGCAGGTGTAATTACACACTTACAATGAAAACAGCCCAACAGACATTATTCGAGGGTAAGCCAAGGTGAAAACATCAAACACCAGCACAGCATCCACAGAGTCACTTCACAGAGCTAATCAATTCCACTATATAAGACAGGAAAAGAGCTTCTGATGTCCTGCATACTGATCCGGCTGACATCTAAAGAAACAACACAGTGTGCAAATACATTCAGAGGTCTGCTATCACCCATTTACCCCTGAACACAGCTTTATCTAAAAGAAGACAAGCGGCACCCACGCTGACTTACAAAATAAGGGTCGGAACGAGTCGCAGATGAAAGTTTAACCAATTTTAACTTCCTGTAGACTGAAGACTAAGACTAAATGGATGCTTTTTGTGATCATTTATTATGTTAATATTAAATATTTCGGTTTCATTAAAACAGTACGATACTACATTTCTGTATGATACGGTTTTATATCATATTAATATATTTAATATATTTGTTTATATTTATTATATTCTATGATTACATTTTTAAGTTACATCTAATGATTCATCATAGTCGCATCTAATGATTTTAATGAGAAGCAATGCACGGTTTTATCTGTGGTTGCCAAAGTTTGACTACTAAAACCGCAGCTAAACTATGCTATGCAAAATGTTGTACTTTTTTAAAGGGTACAAAGTAAAAACAAAGGCTTCCATGAATAAATCCGCGGTCACACTTGACTTTTCCCTCCATTGACTTCCATTCATATGCATACGCATGCGACAGACCGGAAACGCAAGCCTGTCCAACGATATTCCGCATTTCGCTGCGTAATATAATGTTCGAGTTTGGTGAACCCTGACCTGTGAATTTGCTTCACGTGAGTGTGTGAGACCAATAGAAAATCAAAAGGTCACAGCGTGACCTCTCGGTACAGAAATGCAAGAAATTTTTCGTACCACCGTCCTAACGATCTTCGCATGCTCAAAGTCCAGTCTGACAGCGGCTTCATAGACCAAGCTATCGGGTTCCCTCCTGTGTAAAATAGGGTCTGTTCTAATATACTTGAACTGTAATAAAACAGTTTGCTGACCTTCAAAATTTGTGACAAATCACGATCTAGATAAATTACTGAGATGGTTTCTGTTGGACAAAATACAGCATGCGCAAAAAGAAAGAATGCAACACTACCGATCTTATTTAATCTGTTCACTAATTCAGCAATTCATGCTGATTCATGATACTAACTGATTGCTGATTCATGAGGTCACGTCCTGATGCGCATTTTTGGGGCTGTCTGATACAATATGAATCACTAACCTCTGAGCAAAGCTTCCTTCAAAGAAATGACTGCTTATTCATTCAATCCCTCACCCGTGCGTATTCATCTATTTATTCACCTGTAGACAGAACGGCGCTGACTCGGCAGATCAAGATGAAATGCATACTAGCTAAAAGATTAGCAACGTTTAATCTATAAGAAAGTTGCTTTAAGCATGCGCTGCATTTTTTCTCTAACAACGCTGTAACCAAACGTTTGTTTTGTGTCTAGTCACACTGGAACGCTATGAAAATATGTATGTTATAAAATACAAGGCTGCATAGCCTAAGGACCTTGTTGAAGCCAAGAACTGATTGTGACTGCTGTGACAGCACTGATGAATCTTTAAAGATTTGTTTTATTTGACAGACAAACGTAAATGGAACATCAGTCTGACGTTCAAGAATAAGTTCTCGTGTTTACCTGCAACCCGCAGCAGTTTGGCCAGGCTGAGCAGAAGTGTGGACTGCTTGTATGCAGTAGGGCACTGGGAGATGCATTCCTTTACCAATGATAGACGATCTGCCCGCAAACGCACTGCAGAGAGAGAGGGAGCGAGAGAGACAAAATAAAGACATATCCATGCAGATAAAACACAATGGATCTCTTTAGAATAGCATTCGACTAACGTAATAGACTATGCAGTGTGTAGTGCATAGCTTGATCATTTTCTATATGTAAAATAAATTGTTTCAAAACACATTGTGTGGAAAACCATATACTGTATATGCTTTCAAGGGTTAAATTTGTTTGAAACAGCCTGGAACATTCTGGCACCTTGAATTGAATAAAGAAACAGAAACGGCATATTTTTTGTGAACCCATTTCATTTTCTTTTTGCTTCAACCCAGCGTTTGTTTGATCTTATACACACATTCCATCACTACTTTGCGAATGTCAAAACATGACCCGACTGCTTTGAAAATTCAATCATTGTGAAGCAGACATGTTCACAAGTCTCAGAGGTCCAAGTCCAAGACAAGTCTCAAGTCTTTGAGATCGAGCCTAAGTCAAGTCTCAAGTCTTTAAAGTGGAGTCCAAGCCAAGTCTTATGTCTCTGAGGTGGAGTCCAAGTCACATCTCACGTCTCTGTTCTATTTTTAGCAATAGTTCTTTCAGATAGTTATTGTAATTCAGTGTATGGAGCTTCAGCTATTCACTAATTCCTGCAGACTTGTTCATTTATTTAAAACCGACTAATAAAGCAAACAAACTTTTACTGAAATAATTAATTTAATTTGATACAGAATCATTCAATCTATTACATTACAGTAGATCCAAAACATCACCCTTTAAATAAAAGAAAACACTTATAGAAAAGCCAGGACATAACATGTTTGTCACTTAGTTCCATCGTCAGTGCATAGATCTAAATGAATCAATTTACACTAAAATTCCTCTACATATTAATGAGAAATATAGTATGCAATGAGTATTTTTCATTTAAAATTGTCATAGAATTGTCATTCAAAAGCTAAAGAACATTACAGAACATATAACATAACTGATAATAATAACATTTACGTTTTCAAAAAAGATCATATAATATTATACAAAAACCCACCCTAATTTAATGTAATTCTTTATTTTGGTTAAGATATTATTTAGGCTATTTATTATCTTTTTAAACATTTAATTTTATTTGTAGCCTACAGATACTTTTTTGGAATTTATATTATATCATAATTTAATATCTTTTTTCTTTTGTATTAATTACTATTATAGTATATCTGAGGGATGCCACCTGGTTAATTTTATTTGCATCCAGAGCTGCAACAAAGCTAAATGTATTCAGGGATGTAAACTATTTAAAGTGAGTCATCCTTATCTGATCCATTTAAATGGACAGGAACTACCAAGGTAAGACTTGGCTACATTTTGTTAGTTTATATAAATATACTCTTTGATGATGAACACTCGTCATCCAGATGCGTCACGCGTGTAAATAATAATGCTGACTTTGTGTGTTAGAGATGAATTGTTGTGACATTTGCTGCAGAGCATAATGGATTTGGAATTAATAGAAAAATGTGCTGTATGATGCAGTCATGTGGGGGTAGTAAAGGAATGTTATACCAAAATGACAAGTGTCATCAGTCAAGAGTCCAAGTCAAGTCTCGAGTCAGCTGTTCACGAGTCAGGTTGCAAGTCTCTGTCTTTGCAACTCAAGTTTCCATCTCTGACGCGTACCGCTCACTGCTTCACATACTTCCATATACAGTAAATGTTTTAGGGCAGAATTTTTTATAATTTTTATAGTATTTTTTTGTCTTATTTAGCCTAGCTCTATTTTTCGAGTTATTACTACTTAATCTAAACAACCCAGCTGCACTTTGATTAATTGGAATGCACAATAAAAAAACATGATCTTTGAAAAAAATTTGTAACAGAGTTTCTGTTTTTGCTAACAAATTTTTTAATATACTGTGCACTGTGCAGCAAGCAGAATATTAATATTACATGCAGAACACCGAAATACGCTGGTCCCCACTGACTTCTATTGTATGGACACTAAACCAATGCAAGTCAATGGGGACCAATGGTTTTCCGTTTCTACAAAATATCTTCTTTTGTGTTCTGCAGAAGAAAGAAAGTAATACCGGTTTGAAATGAAAAGCGGGTGAGTAAATGATGACAGAAATTAAATTTTTGGGTGAACTATCCCTTTCAGAATCACAATGTTTTCTAGGCACTTCTGTTTTGTTATATTAATTTTGTCCCAGTGCGTGCATACTTTTTCGCAACGCACTAAAATGTAAATACTCTTCCATAACAAAAAACAGTACACACTTTTAGGGCATTTTATATTTAGGCGAATTGGGACGCACCAACAGATTTCACACCTTTCTTTCTGTCATAACAGGGATCTACTGTATTTATGATGCGTGATAATTGGATGGACACAAAGCATGTCTCAGCTGTCTGACTGAGCACAGATTAAAATATTGAGCTGGATGAGGTCTGTGCTAGAGGTCACGCTGGTCTGGAGCAGGCAGGGGGCAGTGAGTTACAGGCCTGCGGGGGGGAAACAGCTCCATCTTCCACAGATGCACCACGGGGGCAGCACCTGAACCACACACAGACCGGCCAGCCATCAGAAGCACCTGCCAAAACCATTAACCTGCTTCCAATAACATCCGCTGCTCTGTGAGTGTATGTATGTGTGTGTGTGTGAGTGGCACTAAGTAATTTGTATTTGCCTGAACATGAGAACCATCACTTGCAGTTCTTCAGAGCCTTTTATCCCTTACTCTTTTATTAATAAAGATGGCAAAGTTAAAGAGACAAAAGATGTAAATGTTAGAGAGAAGGGAGAAGAGGACAGAAAATATGCAGATAAATTAAGCGGAGGAGCGCGGAACTCTGGCTTTGACACAGGCCATAGCTCCCTGCTGGCTGACAGCAGCGTGTGTAGCTTCGCCTGCTGGGAAAAAGACACGAGGACAGCCGCAGGGTCACTTGGTTAGAAAAGGCGAATAAGCTCAGGGAGAGTTTCCACTTGATGTATTCCGACTTCTTTTATAAGTTTGGGAGAGAAAGTAGCTCCTGGCTTCGCCTCGACTTGATAAAACGCTTCTATTCACTTCCTACCAAGAGGGCAATGAGAGCAACACACCAGCAAAAAATCTTTTCTGCCCTTCTCATAAATATGACTACTTTTACTTTACTTTTTACTTCTGTTTAATTTTAAAAGACACCTGGAATTTGTATCCACCTGTTCAGAACAAAAGTGTGCCACTAGCTTAAACATTTATACAGACTGCTACAAGTTTCCAACTTTAGATCACTTTTTTGTTGTTTTGTTAACTTTGTTATCAATTACAAATGTCTTTCAGTCTTGATTTCTGAATTATGGGCCCCTTACATGGGAATTGAAAAATATCTACAGTATAGACCACTTCCAAGATCTAACTGGCCCAGAAGCCCTTCCGGTTTCAGTTTTTATTTATTTAATAATGTTATTTTTAATGGTACATATAATAAATCTTAAAGATATTCGTCAAACATTTTCATATGGTTTTACATGTTCTGTTGGTTGTATTTAATTCAAGCGGTTTTGTGTTTGAAAATCATAAGAGGATGTTATTCTGGACCTGTGTTGTTTGTGTCTTCTGAAGAGGTCTATAGACCACTTAGCAAGAAGTAAGCAACGCTGGCCCAGTAGCTTTTCCAGTTTCAGCTAATAAACCCGACACAAAAGCTGGAACAAAATACAACCAACAAAACATTTAGAACTGAACTGAAATGTGGAACAAACATATTATATGATATGTTTAAAAAAAAAACTAAAAAAAAAACTAAAAACTGAAACAGGAAGTGCTTAAGAATTGTCTTTCCAAAAGGGTCCATGGGTGTGTGAAAATGAAAATATAGACCAGAACAAAATGGCTTGAAATCATAAAAGCAGCCAATGTCACTGCTATTTAAGAGCAGACAGCTAAATCAAAAGCTATATATCGAATTTAGTCAAAGGGCTATAAAATACTGAAATATTTCCCAGCCCATTTTTGCCTATTTCCCTCAGATTCTTTTCCACCAAACCAAACAATAACACAGGCTCAAACACAAACGGGTGCATCAGAGGCTTATTTCCCAGTGCTCGATTTGGTGATTTAGCCAGCTTGAGCACCAATCTGCTGAAGGAAATGAAAGGAGTAATGGGTTAGTGTTGCCTCACCTTGTAAGGGCAGAACCTTTACGCTGAATTCCTCCAGCTTAGAGAGGGCGCTAATGAGGTCCAATTCCTCCTGAATAAGAGGAGGACGGTCCGTGATCAACAGCAGACATGACCTGACAGTGGACACACAATTATTACACTAAATATTGACATTTAAAATACTCATCCTAGTTTACCAGTGTAAAGAATAACCAACCATCCTGACAAAGCTTAACTAATGCTGTGCTCACACCAAACGCGAACGGTCGCGTTCCACTGTCTTTATTACTCGCAGGAAAAGTTTGTTATTTTTGCGTGAGTGACGTGATCTGACAAATATTTTATACATTAGCGGAAGACGAGATTGATGGGCGTTCGCGGTAATCCCGGCCCCCGATTCGCTTCATTCGCACAGCCTGCCGCAGGTTCACCTCTATACACATCTTTGCACTGACTTTGTTTGTAATTCACTTGCGCAAAACACTTAAAGGAGTCATATGGCGCGAATACATGTTTTTCTGTGTCTTTGGTGTGTTATAAGTTGCACATGCTTTTATTAGACACGTAAAATTGGAAAAGATCTTTAGATAGATGCATTCAATCTAAAAGCGAATGCTCACCCAGACCTGCCTGAAACGCCTCGTGTCCACACCCCACAAATCTACGTCAGTTCGTGGTGTGATTAAACTAAGACCGCCCAAATGTATACGCAAGAAAGGTGGGCGTACCTGTCAGTACAATTGATTTGGGACCTGGTGTTCCAAATATGGTAAGAAGCGTTACCTTTCCATCACACGCTTGCAGTATTCGACCAATCACTACGCACTGGTTAACTGGCCAATCATAGCACACCTCGCTTTTCAGAGTGGTGAGCTTGGTAAAAATCCACGTGTTTCAGAGAGGCGGGGCAAACAGGAGACACAAACATGCACAGTATGTCTCAAAATACAGCGTTTTTTAACCTTAAAATGTGTATACACATTGCATTAAATCTAAAACAAATGATAATATTCGTTTAAGTCATATCATATGACCCCTTTAATTCGCATTTGGTGCGAACCCAGTGTAAGAGTGTGATGTTGTCCACAATGGTGGACGGGACAGTTTTCGTGATACCTGTCTGAAAGCTATCACTAATATGCAATTTTGTTTGATGACACATTTTCAAAATACACAGATTGAAAACAAATGCAGAAAAAGAGGCAGCCCTCGCTTCAACTGAGATTTGATTCCTCATAATGCCTTATTACAGACTGGGACACTGAAATCACATTGCTTTCATACTGTTATCAGAGCCTTGCAGAGGTCTGTTTCAGCTCCACATCTGTGACGCTATAAATGTGCTTCATAGGAGAACAGGGAGAGAGCGAAAAACAAATAAAAGCACTGATCCCAGGCCAGCTACGTTGTCAGTTTCCAATATAGTTTGGCCGAGAGAGCTGGACATAGAAAAGCTAGCTGTGAACCACTGAGCCAAGTCAGTATTCATAGAGAGCCGGGCACAAATAATAATTCGCTTTAAAAGCCTGAGAAAAAAAGACGAAAAAGCAACAACAAACTCAGCAATATTTTTTAAGTAGTCTCCTCTACAGTCTGTGTGTTTTACATGGCGGTTATTCTCTACCACACTGAAAGCGGACCAAGAAGACACATTTCCAACTCTGCTTTGCATAAGATTTACTGGATGTCATGCTACAGGCCAATATATAAAAAAATTATGCTACCTTTCAAACAGCTCAAAGAGCTTATGCTGCAGTTTCTCGTGAATACAGCGCAAAATAGATTAATCAGAGTGGCGTGGCTCAGGGGTTCAAGTTATGGATGAGTGACCAAAAGGTTGCATTTCAAACTATCACCACTTTACCATTAAGTAAAATACTTACTATAACTCAAGGCCGCTTCAAGTGTGTTGTCTATAAATAGGCATACTGTAAGTGGATTTGATTTAAAATGTCTGCTATATAACTACATATTTATTAATCAAACAGTAGTTATACAGTCTATGTGTCTCCAGGGCAAAATAGTTATTAATATGCACACACAGAAGTTTGGATATATCAATCTCTGACTAGTTACTGAACTGCCCCAAAAAAGTACAAAAGCCACACAGAATAAAAATACTACAGTATTACATAGATAGCAAATTTTAAAACCAAATGGTACCAAAAGATTACTCGCACAGGTGTTATTATTAATAGTTATTTGTATTATCTGAACAGAAAAATGAAACAATTATACATGCAATGAACTTTGATTATATATCTGGCCCAACCAAAATATGTAATTACCCCCATAGTCGAGCCAGTCTACCATCGGGCCTGCAGTATATGCAGAAGTTATTGAGCGATTAATCTCAATAACTCAATATGATTCTAATTAAAAGCACAATAACTCAATGTGATGATCATCATTAACTCTAGGAGCAGTTTCCCAGACAGGGTTTAAGACTAGTCCCAGACAAATGTAAATGTCAGAGGTGTCTCGATCACAAACAACTTTGGACTGGCAAATCTTAAAATATATCAGTGCGATTGTTTTGTCTCAAGATGCACACCAGCAATGTTTTTGGTAAAGTACTTTTGAAATATGCTAATTTAATTTAGGCCTAGTTCTGCCTTGAAATAATCCCTGTTGAGGAAACCGCCCCAATAAAACCAGGAAATGATTGAAACCTTGTGGAACCAATGCAAAATCCAAGGAAAAAAAATGAATTCTAGAGCTCTGGAGAAACTTCACCACAACCACAACATAAGCTCACCATATCTGTGAAGCTCAGATAGACGAAAACCCTCATGTTTTTTTAACCACAAGATTACGCCGCCTCTCTGCCGAGCACTTTAAAAACACTTACCAGGCTTGTCAGAACGCACCAAACAGTTTCAAGCAGTTTCCAAGACAACTGCTTAAATATTAAACTTACGTCAAAGTACCAGCTATCATCAAAATCCCTCGAAAACCCATTCAACAACAAAAAACAGCTTGTGAACCCCCTTCTTGCTGTGGTCTTTGTATGGCAGGCCTTTGATTAGCTTCAATAAGCTAATGATTATGAGCACTTGTTTGGCAAGGCAGAAAATATCCTAGTCACTCGCTCTCTCAGGACTTCGCACAAACACTGGTATCACGGCCGAGACACAGAGCTTTGCCGTGACATTTGAAAAATGTCCCTTTAGAACACGGCCCACAGACACATTTACCACTTCTAACACCAGCAGACGTTTGGTATTTTCTAAAGTGTATTTTAGGTTATTGTAGACGTTTAAAATTTTTTATAAGATTTAATTTATTTTTGAAAAGTATGTGGATTCGGAAAAAATGAGAAATTATTTTTCCAATAACCCATTTAGTTTGGATTATCTTCCCCACATACAGTACAGTAGTAATTTACTGCAAAAGGACTGTCAGACCGGGACAGTTTAACAGGAACAGAAGAGAGATTATTTTAACGATCCAGGGCATCTGTATGATTTAGTCTGTTCCTAAAAACTATTTTTTGCACTTTATAATGCAATTCACAACAGATGTTTATTTTCTAAACCTCTTTAAAGAGTTGGCACGTCAACGTCCAAACTCAGAGTTAAAGGGGTGGTTGATAAAATAGAAAATTCTGTCATCATTTACTCACCCTCAGACCTGTATGACTTTCTTTCTCCTACAGAACACCAAAGAAGATATTTCGAAGACTTCCATTGACTTCCATTGCATAGGGACAAAACCACTGAGACATTTCTCAAAACCTCTTCTTTTGTGGAAGAATAAATGATGACGGTATGTTTATTTTTAACACATAAACAAAAAAAACCTCAACAAACAACATCTCCAAACAGAAGTAACAAGCGTAAAATCAGTCACTCATTAGAGTGCCAGTTTCTCTTTCTTACCCAGAATCCCTCACCGACACATTCTCACTCCATTTTGTTTTCAGTCACTCACAGCTTCTCTCAGCAATGTCCAGAAAGCTTTATAATTTAAACATTAGCCTTGTAATTACCTTCCATCTAACTTTCCTGTCTGTCTGCCTGTGGCATATGTGTGCGAGAAAGCGACACTGACGTGAGATGGGTGTGAACTTGTACGGAGTGGCGGCCTCTCCGGCTTTAACCCCGTGAACAGACGACGGCCTAATTACTGACCCACTTTACAGCACGGCCCATCGCTCAGGGGCCGCAGGCTGTCACCCCACCAGCTTCATCCCAACACAACAAAAATAGACAGGAAGACAGTGGAGACTAAAAACACATTAACCTAAAGCTGCAGGGTGGAAGTCAAAAGTGACGTCCGGCCGTCTGCCTCGGATGGAGTCGATGGAGTTGATGTCTCATTACAGCAGCTAATTACGATAATAATAACAGAGATTGTATGGGGCCGGGCTCAAGAGGGACGAGAGTGACGTCAGACGGTTCCTGCAATGTTTCTTCTTCTTTCATCATGAATTCATCACACAACTTTGGTGTTTGAAGAGGCTGGTGTAGTTTTAGGCCATTTTCTTACAATGATTGGCTGGTCGGAACAAACATTCAAATTCACCTCCTTGATTTCTTTTACATTGTATTAGTTGACTTGGAGAACGTAGGAATTCAATTGTTTTGGTCTACTCTTGCTACGGTTTAGTATTAATTTCCAACCAGAGTAAACCATTTCCGCCAATTTCGTCGGATTGCTTTCATACTAATAACAAACTTGACTGAAGTCAAGTACACTACAAAATTGATTTCACGCCAACCAAGCAAACCCTGACATTACACTCTGCATAAAAAGCTCTATTTTAATAAGTTATCAAATTCGAAAATATAAGTATGCTAAACACATAACGTTTGACGGTTGAAGTGGTGCGATCTAAACTATCCACACGAAAGGACAAGAAGATAACTGGGCATCATACCGTGCTAGGTTCATGCAAGGGTCACTGAGAGTGGCTGAGGAGTTGAAGTATTCACGACCAGCATCCAGCACCAGCTCCACGCTGCGGTTATAAGCTACATGGGTGTGAGCTTTTCCACGGAATGCCACGCTCACTGGAGTGTCCTCTGACACGGCACTGCAGTGCACGAGCTGACCGGCAAGACGAATATTCTCCTCTCGCCCTGAACATAACAAACTCTCCACAAACACCTGGGGGAGAGAGAGAGAGATGGACAGAAAAACAGAGAGAAAGAGATTAGTTTTGTGTAGCACTGACCCGCAGGGGAGACCGTGACCAGGTGTGGCAATTAATCACCTGTCTTTAGTCAATCGCTGGCGAGAGACGAATCACTACAGGAGAAATATCAAAAACTGCTCTGTCAACGACAGCACGCTCTCATGAGCATCTCCGCGGAACAGCTGTGGTGTCCTGGGTAATTTCAATGCTGCCGTCAGGAAAATATTTAGGAGGAGTAAGATATCAAATGTTGTGCGGTTACGTGGGTGTGTGTGTGTGTTTTAGAGGGTTGCGACTGTTTAAAGTTACATGATTAAGATATCATTAAACGCAAAAGACAAAGATTAAAGGGATTTTTACATTTATTAAGGAAAATGTGCGAGGTCCTTTGATGCTAATGTGTTAATCAGGACATTGATATGCAGTTCGTTAGATGGTTGCTAGATTATTGATATGCATGTGCTAAGGTGATGCTGGTTGCTAAGGTGATCTTTGCGGTTGCTATGGGGTTGCTTAATAGCCCAAGTCAAAATAACCCACACCTCAAATCTAATGATATTCTGGTCCATACATTCCAGATTCGTTGCAGGAGAAATGTGAGGTGCTATATTAACCAAGACCATATACATAACAGACAAATCTAACATCCACAATTTCTACACACACAGTCACTTTAAAGGCCCAGTTTGCAATTTTTTAGAGGATCTATTGACTGAAATCCAATATGATACACTTAACTATGTCTTCCGAGGTGTATAAAGACCTTACATAATGAAGCGTTATGTTTTTATTACCTTATGCTGTGTTCACACCAAACACGAGCAATCGCATTCCACGCTCTTTATTACTGGCGGGAAAAGCTCGTTATTTTCATGTAAATAACACGAAAAACATCACGCGACGAGGTGATCCCTTCATGTGACCCGACCCGTCAAACAGTAGGTGTCAATGAGCTCTTTGCGCAAATTTCTATTTTGACGCCTGATTGGCCTCATTCGCATCGTCTGCCGCAAGTTCTCGTCTATTCGCATCTTTGCATTGACTTTGTATGTAATTTACTCAAATCGCTTATTTCGCGTTTGGTGTGAACCCAGCATTAGAATAAGCTTTAACTATCTACATACACGGCGGGTCCCCTTATATGGAATTCGGCAGTGGGAACCCAAAGCGAATCAGACTTTCGGGTTGGCTTACGAATTGACGGCATTACGCTAAAGTTCTATTTTGAATTATGTTGGAGTCCACATCAAGTGACCGCCATGTTAAGTAGACTTTAATTTGCTTGAATTTGGCAAAAAGCTTCACGCTAACAATAGAATCAAAAGAAGTCAACACTTTAATCTCTTGCAGTTCAAATAAGATTTCCATAAAATCTATGAATCCGAAGCTAACAGGAAAAGAACAGACCAAAGCCAATGTCAACAAATCACTTAACACACCATAACACTGTTAGCATAATTGCACAATAAAAGCAGATGTTTATTTGCCTGTGTTGCTAAACGTGAATTTCATTAACCGGAGACCTTGGAGTTTCGCAGGGCGTTTGAAAACATAATCTTACTCCGTCTGCATCACAGAACCCAATATCTGCAGCGCACATTTCGCCTAACACGGTTAACTCCCAAACACCGCACAAATGAAATATCCACCTCTGCTCGGTCTGCCAGCAAATGAGCCATTCTTAATGCAAAGCCCACAAAGGTAAAGCAGAGTTTACAGCTGGTTGCTGAGGTTTGTGTAAGTTCATTAGCTGTTTGGCTATTGAAGAGATTTCAATGCAATTCTCCTGTACGCTGTCAAATGAACCTAGAACAAAAAAGAAAATAGCGAGAATGCCAATTCCATAAAACACATCTAAGTTCTTTCATTTTCCTCGCAGAACTTTCAATTTACTGTTCGTCTGGGATGTCTTTCGGTGGCGTGGACTAAAATATAGTGCCGGCGCCCTTACTGACAGGAACAGAGTACAAATGATTCGAAAAAGTAATGTCTGATGGATAATTCTCCTTTGTTGCTTTTTCTCTCTAGTCAGAGGGTGAGTGGTGGGAAGTTGGAGATGAACTTCAGAGAGCGAGTTCAACACGGCTGTTCTGGTCTTGATTGTGATGAATAAATCGATAGTGAAGGGAACGCGGCCTCGTTAGAGAAAAGCGCTAAATTACACACCATCAGCCATACAAAACCAACCATTGCCACTGGACTAATGCTCGGTCTGAAACCTTCACACGTGCATACAAATGTACAATATTCAGTAACAGATGAAAAACAGAGACTAATTCAAAGAAGAAGGCGATGAGAGGTACGATCATGTATGAGTTTGGAGACAGGACGAAAAGTAAGAGAAGAGCAGGAAGGTTGGTGAACACTAAAATGCTGGAGTAAGATACTTTTTTTATATTTTAAAGAGACATCGTGTAGTGCAGAACTGAATAGTAAAATACACCACAGTGTAGCATTGTATATAGAATGTAGAATAGTACACTGCAGCATAGCATATGAATTAAAATAGTATAGTTTACTGTATAGTGTAGTATAAGATAGTAAATGGCACGGTATTGTACAGTACAGTACAGGGTTGTATATAATTTAGGATTGTATAGTGCGTGCACTGGGCAGTTGACAAATATACCGTTCATGTGTAGAAAACAAACTTTTAAAAATATTGTTAGGGGATTATTAATATATGTGCATATATTTAAAAGAACATAAAATAAAAGAATGAACAAACATTGATATATAATTTAAACTATTGGTAAATATAAATAAATACATAAAAAATGTCCTAAATATGAATACATGTATGTGTATGTTTTTGGGTTTATAAAAAAAAATTAATATGCACATTACACAGACATATATTATTTAACATAAACTTTTACTCTGGATGTGATTAATCACGATTAAGTGAAGTGAAAGTCAGGCTTTTTTGTCAGGTATGGTGAAATGTGACCTCTGCATTAACCCATCCAGAAAGTAGTGAACACACGCACATCAAGTGGTGAACACACGTACACCCGGAGCAGTGGGCAGCTATCACTGCAGCGCCCGGGGAGCAAGTAGGGGTAATGTGCCTTGCTCAAAGGCACCTCAGTCATTACCCGCCATCCCTGAGGATCGAACCGGCGACCTTCGGGTCACGAGTCTGACTCTCATTTGACCCCATAATCATTCGACAGCCCTAATTACACTTATATTTATATTATAAAACAGCATAAGGTAGATTTATAAATTAGTATATATTTAGTATATACCAATTATTGTATACAGAATACAGATTTTTATTGTTGTAATCTGATATAAACTGATAAATGGAATGTTCGGGTATCCATTACATCCACTGTTTATATCTAGTTTTGCACATTCAACAGAAAAAAATATATATATTCTTGAGGAATAATGTATATGTACCTGATGGCATGTCTCTGGCTCTAGACATGTATACACATTCTGCTGCATGTCCAGGAGATCTTGAAGTAAACCTCTCCAAACTGTCTCACTCGCAGGAGGGTTTCTAAACAAAATCGCAGACAGTCAGACAAGCGTACACGAGGGCTCTGGAAAACAATAAGAGTGCGCGTGCGTATCATACTTGCGTCCTGTGTGACGGGTGAGTCGGACCATCAGCTGGTGAGCTTCCTCTTTGCTGTTCTGACTGTTCCTCACAAATGAAATGGGCTTCTGAAGGCCCTGCTTCTCCAACACCTCAGCAACACTGGAGACAGAAAAGTATGATTGATTTTGATATGTGGTGTTGTTTGTTCTTTCTGGTCACATGAATTGTTGTTGTATAGCAATAACCATGCAAAGACTCCTCAAAAGATTCTCCATCTGTGCTCCTTTTCAGATGAAGTACTTCCTTACTGTCACGCAAACACACAATACAAATGACACAGCACATCATGACACATTTCTGACCAGATCTTTATGTTCAACAGCTGTTCTGAGAAGCCCTGAACAGACAGAGGTGTCTGGAACAACCTCGGTGAGCCGAACTGCTGCCGCGTCTCTATGATATGCCCTCAATAAATGAGGATGTACAGTCTCTCGGGAGCATCGAGCACAGATGTTTTCTGTTTCCTTTCTTTCTTTCTTTCTTTCTTTTCATCTTACATTCTCATGTCTCTTTCTTTCCCTACATTCTCCTGTGGACAGAATCTGTCTGTCTTTCAGTCATCATGATCTGCACCTGAAAAGGCTGTACTGGTTGAAAATGCAAAATGCAAATGGCATTTTGTTATTCATTTTCCTATTTTCACATTGCAGGAATTTTGTACAACCTGTCAGTATAATGATCTTCTACTTAAAGGGATAGTTCAGACAAAAATGAAATTCTTGCATCATTTTACGTTCAATGCATTGCAAAAGAAGATATTTTGAGAAATGTCTCATTGGTTTCTGTGTATGCAACCGTAGTCAATAGAGTCCAGTGTTGTGTGTTTAGAATGACATGAGGGTGGGTAAATGATGACAAATTTTAAGTTTTTGGATGAACCGATCTTTAAAGGAGCCACAGTGCCCACTTATATATCTCTATTTTTTGGCAACTGAAGCCCACAAGCTCCTCTGCTACTAAAATTCAACTCAACCATTCTCTATCCTTTATATACATTTTTTTTTTCAAAAGAGTAATGAAAATCCTGTTTTCCATGATATGCCCCCTCTGACATTCAAGCACAGTACAGTGTTTCACATTTCAGACACAAACAGAAAAAAAGCAGCTAAATCTTGAGAGAGAAAGGTTACAGAATGACAGCAAACAAGAGAAAAATAAAGAAATTAATGCTGGAATGACTGCGCCCTCCCAGGCCGGTCATAAATATCTAAAAGAGCGACTTTCATCATCCTTTCCTCAGAAGGAATTCTAATGGATCTGAAGGTATGTGTCTCGGCGGAGTCATAACAGACTGATCACATCACCTGAGCGGAGACCGACACAAACAAAGACACGCACAAACAACACGAAGCCTGCAACGTACATAAGAGATGGTCGTCCCGTCATCCAAACACATCTTCAAGTAGTCAAGATTAAGTAGTTCATCTATTGTAGACTTCTCTAGAAAAGTCTTTTTTGTAACACACCTTACAAACACAACAGACCATCATGACACAACCCATAATGCGATCAAGCAGCTGATCATACAGTAGGTGTGAATAAACAGCATCATATGTTTCAGACCCTCATGAACATCAGAGTGTAGACGAAAACTGAAGAAACAGTTTCTTGTTATCTAATTCCGTCTCTTCTCACCTCAAGTGTTTCTCTAGAGTGTCCACTTGGTCATGCAAGGCTTTTGTGGCATCTGTCTCTGCTCCCCTTAGGAACAGAAAAACATATAAGATTAGAGCTTTTGAACATATATTTTATATAGTGTGCATTAACCAACATAAAGTCCCTTCAATGCCATACGTTTCCATTATCTGATAACGGCACCAATGTCCTGATATTCCCAAGCAAGTATACATTGTGGATATTTTATTACGTATATATCAAGTAGTAATTTAAAAATATTTTAATTAGTGTATAGCGCATAATATATGTCTGTGTGTACTGTGCATATAAATTTTGTATTCATAAACACATACAGATACATGTATACATATTTAGGAAATATTTATTATTGTACATTATTTTAGTGCAGATTAATCACGATTAATCGCTCATAACATTCATGTACGAGCGATTATACATTATAATCGCTCATGTACTTTTACATTCCAATCATTTCACATTTAATCTTCAAATTAAGGTAGAAACAACAGCACCATTTTATGAAAGCCAACATTCTGATATTAGTACTGTAACTGATGTCTCTATTAAATGTATTATTTTTATTTTAACATTAATAATAGCCATTCAAAAGTATAATTGAGAGCTATCATGTCTAACATATAGGATATATACAGAAATTGAATAGAAGTTCTCAAACACTTTAACAGTCTTTAATGCTAAATTGTAAATTAAATACAGAAGAATTCTCATTAAAGCTACAAAACACATTGAATTCCTCTTTTCTTTTGTTCTTTGCTTAACATTAGTGACAGGAGACACGCCAGTAGGTTTAAGAATGCGGCCCCTTTAAGCGCTGTATCTTTACGCAGATGACGCCACTCCCATTTTCAAAACTCTTTGCGTTCATTCAAGATTTTATTTAACACGTTGAAATCTGTGCTTCCGAAAATGCTAGACAAAACGGGCTTTCTGTCATAATCTTGTGTGGTTTTATTCAGTCAAGCACGAAAGAGAACTTAATACTGGTGCGCTGTCTGACAGATTCTGACAGAGATTCACTGACGCAGCCTTTAGCCCGTGACTGTATACACCAGACTGGACCTCAGCATTGCGTTTTGCCGTGTCCCACAGCTAGAAGCTGTCTATCTTCACTGAACGCGTTTCAAATCGCTCTTAAGTGGTTTAAAAGCCTGTACACGACTTGGAGCGTGATTACATTATGTAACCTAGACAAAGGATGACATGGACGGTGCGTTAATTGTGTTAAATATTTTTAACAAGTTAATCGGGGTTAACGTTGACAGCCCTAATATATTTCTATTTATCAATAATAATTGAATGTTTATTCATTTGTATATTTTATAAGTTTTCATAGATATATGCACTCTAGTCCCTGACTGAAATGTTTAGGAGCGCAAGCAAACCGGCATTTTTTTTTTACTGTGTACCTACATATAGGGCTGTGCAATTAATAAAAATAATCGAAATCGTCAATTTTGGCCTTCAACAATTACAAAAACAAAATAATCGAGGTAAAACGATTATTGTGGCACATTCCATTTTGCAAGGACCCTCTCTTTTCTTGTGGTATAAATCCACAGTGCATCCCCTTCCTTTACAGTGGTTTAGCTGTGCTATTTCTTTACATTTATTTTCAGTTGAATTCACAGTTTAAAAGCAAAGTTTTTTTTATTTCTATGTTGTTCACGAGTAATCGTGTTGAATAATCGGGATCTCAATATTGGCCAAAATAACCGTGATTAAGATTTTTGTCATAATCGAGCAGCCCTACCTACATATTCCTAAACTATTTTTGTATTTTTGTTTTGGCCCCCAGAAATCTAATTCAGGTCTCAATCTCATATCTTTACAGCTCACATACAAACTCTCACACACACTCTCTCTCTTTTAGTAGCAGCCAGAGATAATAGCTACAGCTCTGAAACAGCCCTAAAGCATTGATCCCTGGACAAAAATAGAAGTGTAAAAACACGTAAGGGTCTTGCAAAGGTACAGCGCGATATTCTATCAACAGAGGAGTCAGTGATGGTAAGAATGGAAACACGACACACAGCATTTGTAGTTCGTACAACGTATCAATATTGCATTTATTATAATAATGCTGAACCCTCTGGATACACTGACACCAAATATCCCATAGCTAGGAACATTTCATCTTTGTTATGCCCCAAGAGAGAATAAATTGCAAAAAAAAAAAAATCCTATACACGTACTGAAGCAGTTCACCTGCATTCCGAAGCCGGCGGGAATATGCATTTAATATCAATATATACCGTCTGGACAGGAGAGTGACAGACCTCTCAGTCTCTCAGACGTCTTAAGACACCTGGAGTATAATAAGGAACGCTGAGAGAATTTCAGGGTTCACACTTTGAAGGCGGTAAGACACACGCTGTGTTATAATAGGCTGATCAGGGGCTTACGGAAAACTGCACACATATGTTAATTGTGTGTGCGCTGGACAGGAATTGTGTCATAAGGTTTGAAGTGGGAGAGGGGGCTGCAGTGGCTAGCTGTGACACCATAACATTGACTCAGTTCATGAATATTTATGATCGGATCGGCCTTAAGCTTGATTGAATATTTTTTTCGTGACTGATCATTCTGTTTTTAATACATTTCGCAATGGCAAACATCTCAGCCGACTACCGAAAGTATCAGTTTTGTATTTTTCGATTTGAATGCTAATTTGTTTATTAATTGAAATATAAATATAAATAAACTGAATAAGCTGCTCATCTGCTTGATTGACAGCATTCTTTTCACCGCCGTCAAGATACAAGATAAAAGCTGAACTACAATTAGATGTCGATTAAAAAGTGTGGGGGAGGGGGGCCGCCAGTTCTGTTGTGAATGGTGTATGTGTAAGTGAGGAAGGGACTTACCCGTATCCTCTCTGAGGAAGACATTCAAGTATATCATAGCAGAGCGCCAGCTGATCGTCCCTCTCACAGCTGTAGATACACTCTAATGCCACAGACATGAGCTGATCAGAGTTTCCCATCACCTTTGGATGACACTTAAGGTAAACACAAACAAAGAATTACAAATAAAGCGCAATAAAGAAACAATAAACTGTTAACATTCTGTTCTTTAAACCCTTGTTAGGTGTTCAGTTCTGTGGGACCCATTTTCAATGCTAACACAAAATGATGTGATTGTTTTTAAACTCGAAATAAACACCCCACATCATCAATATTTCTTTAATATTGTTTACAAAACACAAATAGTACCATAAATGTGATTTAACTGAGATAAATGGCAAATATTAACCGTATATGCTGTCTTTGCTGCTTGTAATTGAGATAAAGTAAACACATGTACATTTCTATGGCTACTTATTTAAAAAACAGATGATGCTGTAGGTTCACTAGACCGGCAAACATTGGCTGAGAAACATAAACAAACACCAGGGTCAACCAAAAAAAATTATTTGCTATTGTTTTCTGTTCATGTTATTTGGATAATGTTAACCAATGGTCTAATAGTTCTGTAAGCTTTGTTTCTAACATCTTTTCAGCTCCATTGTGGTGTGTAACGCTGACTTTTTACCATCAAGCCAATTCCTGATGGATAAAGTCAAACCCCGCCCAATCTTTTTTCTTGTCAAATGTCACTTCACTTAGAAAATGCCCCAAGTGCAAAAATCAAATGCATTGACTTTAATTCCACCTAAACAGCATTTTTGTGCATCATTGGCACGTTCAAAAGTCTCACTATTGACGCTCAGAAATGCTGTATAGTCCAGTTTTGAGCACAGCCAACAACTATAAGAATAAATAATGATGTATAACTTTGTATAAACGACCTTCATGCGTGTTAATACAGGGCTATTTTATTCCCTCTCCCATCTTACAAACAACACAGCCGCAGACAAAAGCTCACTGAAATCATGTAAGTGTGGATTACACTGGCTTTAATTTCACACAACATTAAATGTGCAAGGTTGATTCAACGACACAAACGCGAAATGAAACACAAACAGACATGAATAATCTCATAGACCTGATTTCTCTCCAACCGCTTTTTTAAATTTCCTGTGAGGGAAATTGATTCCTCAGACGTGCAAGTAGGCTATAAATGTTTATCATGGCCGCATGAAACCGTGTGTGTGTGTCTGAAGGTCTTCAGGCATTGCTGCGTGATAACACACAGGGAGAATCGAAACAGAACTTACTCTGACATTTCAACACGTCCATCTTTTGGGTGTCCACACATATGTGGGCATGTGACATGACACTGCAGTCACTGCAAATCATTTAGCAGCTGCTTTTACCCAAAGCGAATTACAAATGAGGGAAAACACAATTTATTATAAAGGAGCCAATATTATTAGCAGTGACCCAATACTCAGTGAATCAGATAAGAGCAGAACAACAATATTACATCGTGATGTTTTATTTCACCACATTGTATTGATAATCTTAGGCAAAGTTAAGGTTTGTTATATTTGTTTTATATTTTTTCAAGTGTGTGTTTTGTATATGGTTGACTTACGTCTGGCTTTGAGTTCTGGAAGATCTTGAGAGGAAGTCTGAGATCGTCTTTGGCGAGGGTGACCAGGTACTCTCTGAGCAGGCTGGAGGGACGAGCCCACCCGCTGTCCCTCACAGCGGTGCAGAAGCGGGAATATCCACTGGAATAAGTTCCTAATGTATCGATCCTCACTAGACTAAAACAGAGACAAAGATGTCTATTATATGTCTATTTATATCATATAAATGTTTTACTTAGAAAAATCTCACAGCAATTTTCAAGCAGCAAAGTGCAAAATATCCAATGTAATACCGGGGAACCACATGCTAAGCATTTCCTTTTATATAAGCAAATGAGTATTAAATCATTTTAATGAAAGCATTAAATTCAAACATGCCCACTGGATATGCTAACAGCAGTCTTAATAAAACCAACCCTGTCGAAATGAATCTGCACACAAGCTCACAGAGATCCTCAATGTAAGGAACTGACTGACTAAATGTTTGGCTATTGAAAGCGCAATAGATGATTAAAACTATATAAGTTGTTTACATTGTAGATACGTGTCCACTAGACAACAATGAACCTACTGAATAAAACACTGTCCTACGTCTGAACACAGACTGCAGTGATGAAAGTGAACATGACAATAAAAAGCTTTAAAGAAACTATCAACAGGGAGAGGACAGACTCAGAACATACATTTTTCATGAGGAGGCGGAGCTTGTCAATGTCCCTGAGCTGCTGGAGCTCCTTTAGCGTGAGACTCAGGTCACATGATGTCTCGTACACCAGTGTCTCCATGGTAACCAGGTCGTCACACAGTACCTCCAGCCCAGGAATGTTCTGCTCTTTTCCCAGACGCACCAGGGACAGGGAACAATCAACCTGTGCAGACAAATCAGAAAACATGGACAAGCTATTAGAGGTAAAGTGTTACTGAATGGATTTAAGTGGAAATTTAAATAAATGACAATTAGTCTTGAAGTTTCCATATTACAGGTTTTCCAAATACTCCTCTATTTGCCATTGGCTGCACAAAACATACAGCCCCACCCTAAAACGCCAGCCAATGGTTAAGACTGGTCAGATTTCTTAAAGTGAATTTTTGCAAAATGAAAATTCTGTCATGAATTACTCACTCTCTAGTTGTTCCAAATCTGTATTTCTTTGTTTGGTTAAACACAGAGAAAGAAATTTAGACGAATGCTTGTAACCAAACCGTTATAATCCCCCATTGACTCCCATAGTATTTGTTCCCTACTGTGGCAGCAAATGGGGGATGAGATCTGTTTGGTCACTGACATTCTTCCAAATATGTTCCTCTGTGTTCAACAGAACAAAGACATTTATACAGGTTTGGGACAATATGAGGGTGAGTAAAGATGACAGAATTTTCTTTTTTGGGTGAACTGTCCCTTTAATCTGTAACTTTTACCTCCGTGTCACCATTTCTGTCAGAACATCACATTGCGGGTTACTTTAAATACTTTTCTTTACGTGGTATAAAGTGAAATATTACCTATTAATAGCCTTTCCAAATCATGATAAAGAGATTAAAAATAATGTTCTGACAGCACCGAATAGCCACTATGTTTACACTTTTCAAGAGAAATCAACCTTGTTTATTACCTACTTCAATAAATCTCACATCTAATAAAAATGCTAAAATACAAAAGAGAGAAAATATACACCAAAGAATGCAAGCATCCCGCAGCAAAGGGGATGTGTAAAAAGTAGAACAAAGTCGATACAATCCCACCCGCCTCAGCACTTCATCAATACAGTTCACATCATGAACTTGCAACTGGTATCCGTCTGCCAGCTGACTGGCAGCACATGGAGCCAATCGATTGCGGATGCTTGTGTAAAGAAAATGATTGCTGCTGCTTCCCCACCTGGTAAGAACCAAAACCTTTGACATCGGCGTTAACAAGAGCCAAACACATCTAAAGCATGCTGCCTATACAACACAGCACCCCATTACAACCAACGCTCTTTAACACACTGTGTCCTAAATTGGAGTTACACAGAAACTAAATTAAGAACAAAAGAATTAGCCTTCCAAACAAAGGATCCATACAGCACAAACTACTACATGCACGCCTGCCTTTGGTTAGTGTATTGATCTTCAACCCACACTAAGACTGCTTCATTGTTCCCTGCCGTCCCTCCTCTCTCATCAAGGTCCAAATCGGCAAGCAACCCTCAGACAAACAGATCTCACACCCTTCTATTACATCTGATTTCTTTTTTTTACTTTCGTTCTGCACACCGCCCACCTTCTTTCCTTGCTTCACATATCAAGCTGTCTCAGACCAGCCCATTCTCCTTCCTCTAACCTTTCTGGAGGTTGGTGTGATCCGTTTCCTGCTCTGCAGCAGCTCCTAAAACAGCCTGTTCCTACATTTCAGTGTTATTGTTGTCATATGCTAGACATGTGCAGTGAGATACAAAAATCGGAGTTTTAAATCTAATTTCACTTTGGAAACAAAAGGACCGTCTAAGGACCGTGTCCTTAGACTTTGCAATTTAATTTCTTTGTGTGTATCTGAGTTGTTTGTTCTACACGCTGGAAATGTGTCAGTCAAGTAAAGGTATTAAAAAAAAGAGAACTGCATGTTTTGATACGGCTTCTGCCAGTACATGTTCTCCTGTTCATTCACCTGGTGAGAATTGCTCTCTATCTCCTGCGCTCTGGTCAGGTACCACTCTGTCAACAGCGTGATGGGGGGTTCAGCGCTACGGAATTTCTCCAATTCTGGCTGTTCTTCGTACAAGAAGTGGCAGTCGTCCACTGGGTTGGGCTCCACCACTCCTCTAAATGCAAGTACAAAGATGGTTATCAGTAATACGGTTTTATTTCAATAGCAGATCAAGCACCGTAAGCATTAGTGTGCTCTTACCTGCACTCAGGAAGCTCACACCAATCCAGTTCTCTGTGCCTACTTTCCTCCCAGGGAATCAAAGCCAAATGACTCTTCTTATCCACACTAAAAAGAAAGAGCGGGAGAGATGACTTTATAACATTTAAACACACTTACAAAAAACATCCTGTAAAACACACTGTTAGACTCCAAACCTACCACGTCAAAATATGATTAAAAAGGAAAGGAATCCTATGAATAATCTTATTAAAATAACGTTAAATAGAGATAAAAACAGAAAGAAAGAAAGAAAGAAAGAAAGATTTAAACGTGTAACATGTAACTAAGCAACAATCAAGCTATTAGCAATTTCATGTTCAGAAAGCAAATAAAACTTTTCCACATTTCTTAGTGCCCTGCCAAAATACTTTTTGAACTTCGAAGAGATAAAAAGCCAGTAGAGGAAATACCAGAGAGACCAATTCTAACAAAACAAATTCAACATGGCACAAGAAAATATTTCAAAGAAATAACCTACTGAGTCATCCAGAAGTTACAACTGCAGAATATAAAGCCCTAAACTGGCTTAATAAAACTTCAAAACTGTTTTTGTGTTATCAGCCTATTCCGATTGTGTTTGTGTTTAACATTTTAACCCAAAAACCTAATGGTTCAGACACTGTAGTCAGCCTAACAGCCTGGTGAGCTTGCTGGTTTGACAGCTTTCAGGGGTTTACTTTCAGGTCAGGCTGAGAGATGGAAGACCATCTTAAAGTAGCTTCATTCAGCTTAATCAGACTGGGAGACAAGCCCGACCAACCTAAAGCTATGACCAGCAAACCAGAAAACACATTTTCTGAGGAAGAAACACATTTTCAACACTAAAATGGTTTTAGTTGTAAGGTGTGTGCCAAGATGTCCTGACCAGGGACATTATTATTCTCCAGAGAAACAAAGAACGTTTCTACGCACAGTGGGGAGCCCAGGCCAAAATGGTGCCCCTTCCTAAAAAAACAACGTACTAACTCTTAATCAAAGATCATCTTCTCAGGAAAGAACAGAGAACATCTCTCAGTACAGTGGGAGACCTGAACCAATAGGACACCATCTTTTGAGAAATGACGGACTTATTCCAGTACAGCAAACTGCCTACTGAGAGAAAGCATCTACATCTCAAACGACGCATATCAGTGAATCACAAATTCACACCTCACTCTGCACCCCACTTGCTCCTTACTTTCCCCTCTCACTCAACGCAGGACACCCAAAGGACCATACACAAGAAAATAACTCATCACATATACACAAAACATACACATGTTTGGTATCATCCAAAAGGTCTCATTATTTTTCCATAATGATTTGACCTGTCTTGGTACTGAAGGAAAGTTGGCAAAAATATCAAGGAATCTGTAGTAAGATCTCCCGCACAAATTTCTTTGTGTCGTCTCTTGCCAGGTAAGCAATATTGAATTTCCCTTTACTCAATTTCTTAAGATTTACTATTATTTGTTATTGAATTAAATGAATTGACTTTTGATTATTTCATTGAATCTTGAATTGGATTTTGAATTATGTTTTCTTTTCCTGGCTAATAATTTGTTATGTTTGAAATTGTTCTTCATTATTCTGAATCTATAAACAAATTCTAATATTATGGAATATAAGTAGTTCCTGTTACATCCATGTTACCGCAAATCCCCATTCAGGATCCATCTAAGACGCTGTTAAAGTGACCTCTGGCAGTGACCAAGACTGGCGAGTTTGTGACAGTGAGATCCGCATATAGACGGCCGGTGCGAGACTCTAAGCGACACGAGAATCGGATGAGTGAATATAGTTTAGAATAAAGCAGTAGAATCAAACATGTATGCAAATTTCACAATTGCTAACGATAAAAATTAATTTAAACCAGAAATAAAAATATTATTACATTAGAGTCAGATAAAATAGAGGCAATTAAATAAAATATGTTTTTCATTCAAATATTGTTTATCTAAACAAAGAAAAGACGTGTGAAGACTTCACCACGCCTCTGGATACAGTCATTGGATCAATGGGTGGTCCCTTAGTCTAAGGTGACCAAAAAGGTACGTTTCAGCAATGAGTTCACAGTGATCATGGATAATGTCTGCCTCAGTAGCTGACAGGCCGCTGTTAGACTGGCAGAAAATACTCAGAAACTGGAGAGAAAATACAGCAATTTCAAGGTGAAAATATGACAAACAACAACCTGAAAAACATGTTAACAACCAAATTAAATATGTCCTTTCAGTCATTTTAAAAGCTGAAAGCAGTCAAGAGTAAAAAAGCTGAAGAAAATGTAGCCATGACGTTACAGTAGGCTGGGGATCTTGGTTTTTTACTTAGTAAGGAAAAATGCCACCTGTAACATTTGGCTTTATATCGCCATCTCTGTTTGAACATAAAATTGCAGGTAACTTTACATATTTTTACATGGGTCCAGTGAAATGTCAATCCAAATTTATGTTATTACAAGTTGACCATTGTAAAACCCCAAGCAAAAGTAAATGTGATGCTGAAGAATTTGGTTCCAAATTGAGATAAGTATTTTTTTATTATTATGTTATCATGTTTTTATTCTGTTTTATTGTGTATGTTACCTGTATTTTTTTAGTTATTATTTATGGCTTAAATTAAAACAAACCAACAGCAGTTTGATTGATATTAATTGGAATGCACTATAAAAAAAACATGATTTTTGAAAGAAATCTCATTTTTTTACCGATCTCTTCATATACAGTACGTACAGTATAAATATACCATAAAGTGTAAAAAACCACACACAATTCTCAGCCACACCCATAGACACACACGCCCTCCTAATTTCCACACTCAGATTGGACAGAAAAAAGCAAGGTCAAGATCGCACACAAAATAAATTATTACTGTCCAAAGCACAACCCACAAGGCCAAAAGTCAGGGCACATGACTCCTAGATTTATCCGCAACTAATAAGGACTTACAAACCTCTTACAAACTTTACAAACCCCAGATGTAACTTATTGCAAACAAATGTGTCTGTGTGTGAGCATGAAACTAAAATGCTTTTCCCCATACACAAACAAAGGTTTGAATTATGCTTATGCTTCATGCAATCTTGCATATCTTGGTTTGCTCCAGAGAGGATGTGACAAGACTTTAAACATCCATGCAACCAACTCTGGGCACATAGTCCAAAATAAACACACTGAAGCGCTGATAGTTAACCAGCGGTGAATAAACACAAGGTCATTTTTTCCTCTATTACAGGTGTAAATCAGAAACTAGTAACAAGGTAAAGAAAAAGCTGTCAATATTCTTCCATTTCTGCTCGAAGTCAAACAGGTTTGAAACAACACAAGGGTGAAAAAAGGAGTACATTTTCATTTTGGGCTAAATCAAAAAGCTCTTTCTCAAATTTCCCCATGATTGCATCATTGCAATAATGGCCATCTTAATAACATTTACGATATTGCTAAATGATACCAGAAAGAACACATATCTGGTATGGTGTCGATGAAGATAGCCTGATGGGCTATGAGGGTACATAAACCTGGCAGACGTATGGTACAAACCCATCATTATTTCTCGCGCATAAAAACAACTCTACATCCTCTATATTGGAGTCAGTATGAAGAAAAATACCAAAAGAAAACTTCATTCAGAGGCGGCAGATGGCGAGAGACCGGCGGATCGCAGAGAGTCCTGCAGCAGAGCTGTTAGCGCTGGTGAACTGGGGAGAGCTGGAAACTGGCCTCCAGCTGCTGAGCTGTGATGGATGTGCACTGCAGAGGCAGCTGACCTCCATAACAGAGAATGGGCGGAAGGCGGGTGACCGAATCCAATACACTAAATATATTCTGTCACCCCCATTACTGGAACATTATGGGGGGGGTTGAAAATGCCCCTACTCGCTCTCACAGCACACCAAAACCTGTCTAGTAAATCAGCATTCACCTGCACACACACACGCTCAAGTGTGTATAATGTAGCCTTAGTTTAACCATCAGAGGTTTTCCACAGAATTTATGTCAGACAAAGCAAGCAGAAAGCGAAAAGGTACATAGGTGTGGAAGCCATTGAGTGTTTCTTCTGTTTTCATGTATAAATTTAGAGCGAGCAATTACATCACTCTTTCATGTCTGACTTCTGAGGGCGTCAGAGGAGACGCTGTGCTTTTAGTGAGCGTGTCATCACGGAGTTGGATCTGTTCCAAATCCCTCAAGACTTCGTACAAGCTAACACCAAGGCGACGTTCGCTAGAAACGCCTCAAATCTGAAAAATCGCTGTTTTTATTCCGCAAATGTGTTAAAACCGGTAACTAAAGTCTTTTTTAAGATGCGCGTCAAAAGAGGCTATTGAAAGTAATTATGACAAATCATTCATGAGATACCTCGGATGCTACGTACAGCTGTCTGCCACTTCTAATTAACTGCTACTTTAAAACATCTCAAGCTAAATTGAGTTTCTAAATCAGCCCACATGAATATTATGTAGTGTTAACTAAAGTACAAATGAAGAGTTTGTTTCCAAAATGAGATAAGACAATAAAATGTTTTTATTGTGCATTCCAATGAATATCAATCAAACTGCACTTGGTTTGTGTTGATTTAAACCATAATAACAAAAAATACAGCTAACTAATGCAATGAAACGCAATAAAAACATGATGATAAAATACGATTTTTGAAAAAATATGAAAACGGAGAAAAACTTGATCTCATTTTGGAACCAAACTCTTCAAATAGTTTTATTAAAACCACAGTCACCACAATTTGACTATGGTCTCGCAACAGCAACCACATTTTGACCATGGCATTTGTAGTAAAACAAATGTAATACAAATGTTAACCAAAAATATGATAACTACCTTTTTACTCTAATAAAACCATGGTTAAATTTCCTGAAGAAAACCACACTACCACTTCTTAAAAGGAGCATTAATAACATTTGTAAAACACAAAACTACAGTGACACAGCTACACTGACGTGTCAGAATTAATTTGTGGAGCTGACAGTCACTCAGGTTGTTGCCGGTAACAGGGTGGTCAGTGATTCAACCTCGGTGGCTGTGTAAATTTACCTGAAGTTTAAGATGTGCACAGAACGTGATTACTCTTCTGTAGCGGCTCTGTTTCACACTATTCAAATATTGCAGGTTTTTAGAGTAAACTCAAATGTGGTCATTTGTCAGAAGTGTTCGGCCAACAGGCTAATATGTATCAGAGAAACAGTATGATGCCTCCTCAGATGTCCGGTTTAAGGCCACGTTTACACATTGAAAAACAGAAAAGTTTTTCCTTCGCGTTTTTGAAAAGTTTCACGTACACATGACAGCGTTATCAAAACTGTCTGCATTAACACGGATCCAGGAAAACGGATAAAAACGCTGTAGTATGCACGCCAGGCCAGTGGATGGCGATGTTGTGTAAAGAAACAGGACGTGACTTGGCACATACTCATGCACAGTTACAAGGCAACATTGCTTTTTAATACCGTTGGTATTAAACGTATGTGTGTTTAAAGTCTGGCGAATGTAAACAGTGCGTCTCCGCTGTTCTTATTGATGCAGCAAATCCACATTTTGCTGGGGAAACATTAATACATAGTCGAGCAGCGAGAGCTAACAGTTGGGGAAGCCGACATATTGTTTTGGCTATACTCGCGCAACCGTGCACGTAATATGCATGCACGTGACATCATCGTTTTCAGAAAGTTCCGTCTTATAGTTTACATGGAAACGAAAAAGGCGTCGTTTTCAAAAAGTTGCACTTTGAGACCCGTCTTCAAAAGTTTGCGTTTTCAGTCCCCCAAAATGCCATTTCCATCTAAACGAATGGCCAAGACGCATACATTTTTTGCATTTTCAATTGAAAAGGGTCTCGTGTAAACGGCCCCTAAAAGAACAACTCATGTTGTACTGGGTGGTTTCCCAGACAGGGCTCAAGCCTAGTCACAGACTAATTAAACTTTTAGAGGTGTCTCGATTGAAACCATTTTACACTGACTTATCTTAAAAAAGATCAGTGTGATTGAATGTCTCTAGATGCACATCAGTAATGTGTTTTGTAAAGTATGTTTTTAAAAACAACTTAAATATCCTAATTTAACTAAGGCCTAGTCCCGGTTTAAGCTAATTACTGTCCGGTAAACCGCCCCTTTATGACTATGTAGGCTTGGTGCCTCAATATACTTCGAGCAATATCAAAGAACAAACATGACTTAATTTCAAACAAAATCTGGCCAATTCGGAGCCAAAACAAACTAAAAGCAATCTTTTCTGCAAAGTTCGGTATTCCTGGTAGGCACCTTCGAACCACCATAGGTATTACGTAATGGGGGGGGGGGGTGTTCTGGGGATCCACCTTCTTAGGTAAAGTTATTTCTATCAGTTTATTTTATTGCACGTGGGTCTATTTTTTTACATATTAAAGAACGAAAACTAAATTTGCTCAAAGTGTATGAGGCCTTTAGAAGCATCAGGCAGTGAAGGCAGTAGTCACCCGCTCTTTCATGATCCGTTCTCCTCTCAGGACACAGCTAGAGGGGTGTTCATTATTGTTTTTTTTTTACTAAAAGCTTGCAGGTAACCTCAACCTACTTCCTAATCTTAAGTCTGCAAAGGATACGGAAAAAGTGCACGGCAAAATGTCTCATTTACATAAGCAACCTGCGCTAAATTACCACCTTTAACTCATTTGGTCACACGGCAGACAACACCCAATAACCTCCTTCAGTAGACCCGTCATCTGAAAATGACCTTTTCCCATCGGGCTCTTTCAAAAAGATTTATGCGGGTTTTGTTTATATCGTTCATGGGAGATTGGTATCCTCTAATCAGTAATTCTTACCCAGCCTTAGGCAGAAGGTCGGCGTACTCGTGAGGAGAGGTGGTTTCTGGGAAATTGAACAGTACGGCGAGACGATGCTGGAGAAGCTCTGAGCCGTGATAAGTAAAGAGAATGTCCAGAGCCTGCACGTTGCTCTCCTGAGAAAAATTAAACAAGAACAGAGAAAGAATATTGATAGAGGTAAATAATTAATAGACGATTTATGAGTCCGAAGTAACCACGGACAGTTTTATGCTCTGCGGCAACATTTTCCACATTACAAACCCCCAGAAGCCTTTGCAGCGGGCAGGTAACCGTATTTCAGACATCTACGCTTAAAAACACTCACTGAAAACGGGGGAATCCATATTTTACGCCGAGGGCGCGCACACACTCAGCCACCAAACTGTGAAATAGTCACTATAATTCACGCCGCAGGACCCTGTTACAGACGCTCATGCACTCACGCATCACGGACAGAGAACAAAGGAAGAGAGATTTACCCTTGCGTAAGTTCTTGCTGACAGAACAATATTCTGATTGCGGAACTTCTTGAAAAACTCGCCGTCAAATCTCTGCTCTGCGGCATGTGGTCCTCCCAGAATCTCCTGCACGAGAAAAAAACAGGAGTGATGAGGGGAGGAAAGAAGCGAATGAGGAATACAACTGAGGAATAAAAGAGAGAAAAGCAAACGGAAAGTTCAAGCGAGGGTCTCGCGCTTGTATGCCCGAGGTAAATCCTCCCAGTCCGTACGGCTGACATTTATCGTTTTGACATTTACAATTACGCCCTTTAAGTCTACAGGGCCGGTCAGTATATGTGTGTGCACGTGTGTGTTTAATGTCTCCGAGGTCTGGTTACATTCAGAACTATTCCCATAGAAATCAATTACACGTGAAGACCCTGACAAAGGCCATTCATCATGACATGGGCAGGACATTAGCTTTGCTATAGGATGATACGACGACACGAGCCTGCTAATGACTTTCCGATTGAGACAAAGCGCTGCGATATCAAGTCGGAAAAGCATTAATCATTTCATTAATAAAACACTGAGCCGAAAAGATTTGAAAAGTTCATTTTAATGACAACTACAGACACACACAGATGTATTTGCAGTGACTGCAACCGTATTTTGTACCATTTTATTTTCCCTGAAGAGAACTTTTGAATTAAATCAGTCGTAATGTAGTTTAACGTGAACATTATTTACTCTCCCCTGACACTCACGTGTGTGTCCTCCTAGGTGTCCTAACCACAAAAAACGACAATTCTAGAAAGTAAAAAATATATATGAGGGTCGTACTGTACAGGTTGGTTTGTATTTAAAGGAGTCATATGGCGTGAATACGTGTTTTTCTGTGTCTTTGGTGTGTTATAAATTGCCCATGCATGTATTAGACACGTAAAATTGCCAAAATTAAATTGTCGTAACAAAAGATGCATTCTATCTAAAAGCCTTGTGTAACCACACCCCCACCAATCTCAGGTCGTGGTATGATTTGACTACGACCGCCCAAATGTATATGCAGGAAAGGTGGGCGACCTGTCAGTACAATTGCTTTAGAACCTGATGTTCCAAATATGGTAGGTGGCGTTACATTTCCATCACACGCTTGCAGTATTCGACCAATCACTGCGCACTGGTTTACTGGCCAATCATAGCACACCTCGCTTTTCAGAGCGATGAGCTTTGAAAAAAATCCACGCGTTTCATAGAGGCAAACATACACGGTATGTTGAAAAATACTTAACCTTAAATCGTGTTTACACATTACATCACATCTAAAACAAACAATAATATTCGTTTTAGCCGTGTCATATGACCCCTTTAAATTAGTCAACATGCTAATGACTGTGATGTCACTTCACTGTTTTTCTAACTCTTATAGACAGTTTCATTGAACTTTAGGTCTCTGTTTGGTAATAATATCACAATTTATTTAAGATTTAATTTATATTAATATTCATTTATATTAATATTTGATTGTATATTAATTTTATTAAATTTAAACTAGTATGGGCCACATAACGTTTGTTTATGTTGTTGCCACTGAAACTGTCTAAGTCACATTGAAATAAAGCATCTGATAAAAACATAAATGTAAACATAGATGTCATGAACACGATTTCTGAGGACAATATCTACATAGGAGAAAGAAACAAAAACATTTCTTTGACGAGTTTACCTCATAAGTGGCCAAACGGTCCAGATAGCAAAGAAGCTTCAATCTGCTTCTACAGAGCTCCTTCTGCTCCAGAGTCAATCTGAAAGAACAGAAGATCAACATAAAACATTGCACGTAGACACAAGCAGTGCTGTTTTAATCTGGATGTTATCAGCGTGCATCCACTTTAAAAAGCTGCTGCTGATACCCATGAAAATGGTGTAATGGAATCAAGCTTCACGCGGCGGGGTGTGATGACAGACGTTCAAACAAACACACGTACTACGACACCTTCTGATATAATGAAACGCATTACAGGGAAATATGGATGATCTAGGGAGCAAGACGATTTACAATTGAGTAGAAAAAAGCAACGAGGGGATGAAATTGCGCGAGAGCCGTGCTGAAAGGCCAGTGAGCCATTATAGACCCAGATTAGGTCATCAAAGACAGGCTAATGTGAGACGACCGCTGCCTGATTGCCTGGAAGCCCATGTGAGCGTGTGTGTATCAGTCGGTGTGAGAATCCACACGAGGCAATAACAATCTCATCTCGTTCTCCCAGCATTACTGTGGAAACCAGTGCATTCCATTGTGTGTGAATGAGACCACACGCACACGCTGGGCTGTGATTATTGGATGGGAGGAGATGCTGAACTGCTAGATGTTATCACAGTAAACTTGATAAAAGAAGATTGAAAGAATTGTCTATGAATTAACTGTAGGTGCAAAACGATTTTGAAAATCTTTGTTGAGGAAATCCATGAATAATTGTTGAGTTCTCCTGAACCCGATAGATCTTGCAAGAATGTGCTTTACCTAAGATGCTTTTTTTATTTTTAACAGCAGCTAGAGGGGGCATTTTAAACTTTACACGCTGTGGCTAGACACCAGAAAAATGCAATGTTTTACAGTTCAAACTAAGAATAATTACATTAAAACTTCATATATATATATATATATATATATATATATATATATATATATATATAGAAAAAAATCCTACATAACCAGTCAACCTTAATAATTTTTTGGTAATAACTATACACAGACACTTTCCGCCAACATCCACTCATATCTGCACGCTAGGGCGATTTCGGTTCAGACTTACTGGTTTTAATAAAAACTAAATCAGTCAGTGCAGTGTAAAGTGTTTATAGATGACATGACTGCAGAAGCAGCTCTGCAGAGTTACAATTTTGTGCAATTTGAAGCACGAAAGACCAATTACAATCCAGAAGCCAAATCGAAACAGGATTTTTTAAAAACAATCACAACTCAGGGCAATATGCACATTCATCTGGAACAGACGGAACATACAATAAAACATGATAAAAATCTCCAAGATAATGGTTTTATTATTCATTTAATAAAAATGTGTTTGATTTAATTTAAAGGTCCAGTTTATGAAATTTAGTGGCATCTCGTGGTGAGGTTGCGAACTGCAACCAATGGTTCTCTTCAGATATAGCTCATTCTAAAGTAATAAAAATATAACGCTTCATTATGTAAGGTCTTTAAACACTTAATTTAATAATTTACTTTATAAATTCATTGTTAAATTAAATTCATAGTTAAAGTAATGAAATTTACAATGAAGGCACACTGATAACATGGGTTTAAAAATCCTTATAAATCAAGAAACAAACATTAATGTGCAACAAAAAACATCTTGACACAAATCCAAGAAAGATCCTTTTGCACCGGGTGTTAATGGCTTGCAGCGGAATAAATTGTATGTGGTGTAATTTCAACCTGTGAGAATATAAATACAGCATACATGTGAGAATGAAGCCTGAGTGACATGCAGACATTGTTAAGCCGAATCATATCAAAATAGGCAGTGTTGCTATGATGGGGAATGCAAAAAAACAGCTCACTGTGCCAGATATCACACACAAACACCTTTCGGTAAACCCAGCAGTCTGATCGATACTGTCCTGTTGTTATAATGACGGCGCAGTTAAAAAGAAATTAACAGAATGATGATTGTCTTTTTTGCCACTGCATTAGTACAGCCAACCGTCAAGAGAAATTGCAGTACACACCATTAGAGCCCCCCCTCTCCCTCTGTCACTGCATCTTTGTCTTGTCTATCTTTCCCTAAATGCTTTTGTTTCCGTCTTACTTTCCACCCCCCGTTTATTTCTTTATTTTTTCTCCCAGCTGCCTCTTGCTTCAACAGATGCAGTAAAGAGGATGTCATGCATTATACATACAGACAGACGCGCATGAACGTCGCATAATCACGCCATTACATATACTGCCTGCATACAAACAAACAGCCCGAGGAGCAGAGACGCAAACGCAGGCTCTGATGCCGGACTGCTGCCGGAGACATACAGTAATTAAGTGTAAATTAGATACAGTACTGTGTCATATGCATGCAGAGAGACTGCGAATGTGTTTAGCAAGTTGCGCGATGAAAAATTAAGCAATTCTGTTTGTGTGTAAACAAGTGTGTTTTGATTAGTGCAGTGTTTACAGCTAATGTTAGCCAATCTGTGAATTTTTTTCTCCAACACCCCCGACCTACACATACACACACACTCTCTCTCTCCACACCGTGTGTGTGTTCATAATTTGCCCTCACAGAGGAATCTTTCATTAGGCCCTCCTAGGCAAAACACAACAGAGGCATAAATTACCTATGCAGATTAGAAATAAATCTATAAACGGTTTTAATTTTATCCTCCACCTCTTCCTCTCGCTTCTCTTTATCTGTCTCGCTCTTTTTCTTCTCGTCCCATCTGTGCTCGCTCTTAGATTTCTATCTCTCAATTAGACTTCCTGATGAGCTAAATGAGAACATCCACCAGGCATTAGTCACAATGGCAGACTGGTCGACCAACATCTGACTAGTTGATTAATGAGGTTAAAAAGTTGATCTAGATTTTCCCATATATCTTTTTTGTTTTATTATTGTTAGCAGGAAATAAATTAGCATGCAACATCCTGCATTGTAGATGTTAGACACAGTAAATCCTGTGAAGTGATAGTTTACCTAAAAATCCTAAAAATGCTTCATTATTTACTCAACTTCATGTCATTCTAAACATGTATAACTTTATTTCTTCTGTTGTACACAAAAGAAGATATTTTGAAGAACGCTGGTAACCAAACAACATTGTCTCCATTGACTTCTCTTGTAAGGACAAAAACATCTTGAAAAATCTTCCTAGGTGCTCCATATAGGAAACGTTTCATACGACATGGAGGTAAATAAATGATGATTTTTTTTATTTCTGGGAAAACCTTTTAGGCACCAATGCAATAGTCACACCTCCTCCACAGAAACAACCCTACTAACCATATATATTAAGAAAAAGGGAACTTAGCATGTGAAAGGTCTTACTTGCTAAATTCCACTTTCTTGAGAAGCTCCTGCCTCCTCTTGTCCTCCCCCTCTTTCCTCTGCTCCATCTCTTCCTCCGTGGATAGTAACTCTTCATATGGAGTATCATCCAGGTCCACATCACCAGGCAGGATGAATCTGGAGATGGTGACATCCTGGTTATAACATAATGTAGCATGAAAGTAGACCGGGACCTGTGAGAATTTGAGCATTACGCACCTGCCCCGGGCTTCTCCGCTACCGATGGCGATCAAAGCTTCGAGATCGGTTCCTTTCAGGCCGTACTGCAGAAGTTCTTTGGCAGCGTCCACGTTCTCTGGAACCCTCTCCAAACATTCATGCAGTACCCATGATCTCTTCTTTATCTTACTCTGTTAAAAAAGAAAGAGCGTTAAAGCCAATCAGAGGCGTTAAAGCCATTTCAGTTGTGAAAAACAACATTTGCTTGCATTGAGTTTTGATTGATTTTTATTACTCATGACAATTTACAGATCAGTATATATGCGCTTTTACACTATTTATCCAAAACCAGAAAAATCCTAGTTTTGCTGCTAGTAGATGTTGTCATTACACTATTTCAGGTGCAAAAAGCATCCTTTCCCATTTATGGCCATTAGAAGTGCCATATATCACATGGTTACATCACTCACGTAAGCAAAATAATTTTTTTGTCGTTTAAACATTTTATTCAATTTCAGCACAACTTTGGCCAAGGACTTATTTTTTGCAGATTCTCAAAAGAGTGAAACTGATATATTTTATTTTCCCTTAGCTTTGATGTCACAGCTCAGGATAATCACTAGTGAAGGGCTTTGGGATTGGGTGCATTCTTGTACTGCCATTAGCCAATCAGCGCTGTCACGCATGTTAGAATGTCATTTCCCGTGGCTTCAGAATGATTTGTCACTTGGCATTTACGGCTCATGTGATTTGGTATGCAGTGAAAAGTGCCGTCACACTCCATGTAAAAAATCCTGGTTGATCATTCAAAACGATGTCACGGATGACAAACACTGTGAGGTTTTTAGAATGTTCTCACCAGGTAGTCCTGAATGGATGCGATGCTGACTGTGGATTTCCTCCACTGTCTCTGGTAGACGAGATCAGAATCCAGATCATAGGCATGAGCCAGAGAAAGAGCTTCTCCATACTCCTCATTATCAATCTGTCAACGCACACACACACATAGAGAAGGTAAACATACCGACAGCTCTCAGTCTTATTAATGCGCTATTATCATCTGTTACCATTACAATAATAACCTGAATCCATCTGGAACAGAAGTGACTCACTAAATGTTTTCTTACACTTACAGGCAGATGTTTCCTTATATGCCATTTTAAAGGTCTCCGTCCAATTTTCTCCATCATCCTGACTTAAATGTCATATGGCTTAAAGGGATACTTCACCCAAAAATGAAAATTCTGTCATCATTTACTCACCATTGAGTTGTTCAAAATGTGTATACATTTGTTTGTTCTGATGAACACAGAGAAAGATATTTGGAAGATTTCTTATAACCAAACAGATGTCGACCCCCGTTGACTCCCATAGTAGGAAAAATGACTTTATCGTTTTTTTTTTGTTCTATTGAACACAAATAAAGACCTTTTGAAGGATGTCGCCCAGCAACCACTAAATATTTTCCTACTATGGTAGTCAATGGGTTTCGAGATCTGTTTGGTCATAAGCATTATTCCAAATATCTTTATCCGTGTTCATTAGAACAAAGAAATGCATACACATTTGGAACAACTCGAGGTGAGTAAATTCTTGGGTGAAGTATCCCTTTTTAAAAGATGTGGAAATTGTAGTACCTCACCTTTCTCTGATAGAGCTCCTCAGGTGTGGTAGACCTCAGGCTGACGAGTCGGTAGTTCTTGAGGACGGTTCTAGCGCGTTTTCTGGGAGGGGCGAAACGTTCCATCTCGGTCACGTAATACAGGCCCTGCTTGACGTAGCCGGAATAGCGCGCCTTTGCTGAGGACTCTTCGTCAGAGTCTGAGTCTTCCTCTCCATCGTCCTCCTCACCTGTCATGCTGCTCTCCATACGAGAGCGTTTTTGGGCCAACTTGACCTCACACTGAGAAAAATTTCAAGAAAATGTTAACATTTCTTCTTCACTTACTTATCCTTATGTCATTCCAATTTCCAAAAACACCTGTATGACTTTCCCTCTTCTGCAGAACACAAAAGAAGATACTGTATTTTGAAGAACTAACAAAAAAGACAACTTAAAAAGTTGGCCCCCATTGACTTTCACTTTGAAGGGAAAGTTCACCTAAAAATTCTGCCATGAATTACTCACTGTCTAGTTGTTGCAAACCTGAATGTAATTCTTTGTTTGGCTAAACACAGAGAAAGAGATTTGGAAGAATGCTAACCAAACAGTTCTTGGACCCCATTGGCTACCACAATAGAAAAAATGACAATGGTAGTCAAAAGTCCCCCAGAACTGTTTGCTGTCCTACATTCTTTAAAATATCTTTTATACAGATTTGGAACAACTCGAAGGTGAATAAATGATGACAGAATTTTTATTTTTGAGTGAACTATCCCTTTAAGGTTTGGTGGATACTGTAACTACACCAACTGATATAAATAAGCATATTTCTCCATTCATGTCCACTCAATATTTGATATAATAATACAGTAGTGTTTTATAGCACATATTCGCAATGTTTTGCAAGGGCACATTTTTGGAGGGCTCCTAAAAATGTTTTTCTGGCCTACTGTTGGTGGTGTCACAATTCAGTCTACTGGACATCATATGTCCTTTTGGCACCTTTAGACAATCAGCTCTAGAGCAATCAGTCACAAGGCATTTACGGCTCAGATGATTGGCTCCACAAAACCTGATTGTCAAAATGAGAGCCCATTAGTACATTTCAAATTGTGCACTTCCGGGCGAACAGCCATTGAAACACATGTGAATACTAAAAGATAGCTTTCTTACTACCGAGCTTATTTGTTAGAGGTTTTTGTTGCCTGACTACAGGACGATCAAAAATCAAGGCAGACATGTTTGGACTGTTTTGTAAATGCATGTTTAGATTGTTTTGATTATTGACTGTGGAAACAGAAGATTCTGGCTGTCAGTAATCAGAGCACAAACACATCACATTTTCTTTTCCTGGCAATACCTGTCGCGCCACCTTATTCTCACACACAATGAAAAATCAATCAAATAAACTTCACACACTCGACACGGCAGCTGTGTGCTGCATTTCCCTATGGATTGAGCAAACCGTCAACCAAACATACAGCCAGAATAAAAAGCCACATCTTTCTCTCTTCTCTTCTTGCGTTTCATTCCTTTTTACTTCCCTCAAGGTTCACATTTCTATTCAACATTAGTGGAAAAAAGCCAAAGAAACAATGAATTGGAGATGGATCAGATGAGGGTTTTATCTTATCGGGGAATAAGGAACTTTAAAGCACTTTTATGATAATGGCCTGCAGATAAAATGTGTCTGGATTTTATTTACAAGAGTAATTAACAACTGAGAACAACATTCTAATATTTCTCATGACAATATACAGTACATACAAATGTATGTATACACACAAATATACAGACACCATATATATATATATATATATATGAATATACTGTACATACAGCCACTAAAAAAACTAAAGGGACCATTTTCGTTTTTTCTCAATTTACTATTTATAGGTATGTGTTTAGGCAAAATTATTATATTTGTTTCATTCTGTGAACTACTTTCTTCCAAATTTCAAATACAAATATTGCATTTGTATTTGCATTTATCTGCAGAAAATGAAACCTAGAGAAACAGGTCAAAATAACAGAAAAGAACTTCAAATACTGCAAATAAAAAACAAGTTCATATTCACTTTGAAACAGTAAGATTTGTACATGTATCTAGAATATGTTCAAATATCGATTTTTGTATGTGATAACTTAGATTTTTATCACGGTTTTCATGTGTCTCATCATGCTGTTAGTCTTTTACATTGCTGTTGGATGTGTGCAACAGACACATGACTGGAATGGCCACAATACATCTAGAAATGCTGATTAAATGAAAATTTGGAATGGTCTCTTCAATATTTCTTCAGCTTTATATATATATAAGAGCATCACATTAAACTCATGAATATTTTGAAGTCGTGAACACACACCTCCAAACTAAGGAACCCGGCATCATGGGCCGAGGTGACTCGCGGTGAGGGTTCGAACCACTCGCAGGATTTGCCCAACAGATTTTTAAGGGTCCGCACAGAGGACACAGTGAGGGCCCCAGAACAGCGAGCCAAAATCAGTGCCGTCTCACTCCACCAGCTCACATCTAGCAGACACTGATACTGCTCCTTATCTTTACAAGAGAAAGAAGCACAGCAGAGATCTTAATATCATAAATAAAACATTTCACAGACGTTCAAAGTCAGCCTTCCGTGCCTAAATGAAAAAAATGATTCAGAAACATTCTTTTCAAATAAGAAATGGAAAAGAAAGTTTGAACCAAGGATGAGCGAACAGACAAGCTTTATGACATCGAGTGATCTAAACGCACTATTAAAACGTCAATGTGTGAATTTAACGCCTCGGAGTGAAGGCACAACAAACTGGCCATCATTAAAGCATTCTTCTCTCTCTCCACGACAGGGTCTGCACTCCCTATATAATTAATAGCGCAAGATAAGTGGACAAACACCTGAGGTTAAAGGTCCATATACCTCTTATCTTTTTCCTTTTCTCCAGCGAGGTCTTCCACTCCGGGTTGATCTCGTCAAATCCAGGCTAAACGAAAGAGAGAGTCAGAGAGTGTAAAAGAGAATTGCTCGGGGTGTTTTTTTCTGAAGAGACAAATCACGGTGGGCAAATCAGTCAGGCAGAACAGCGTGACATCTGGAGTCTGAACTTCGTCTGGCGTGCAAAGCAAAAGACAAACAAACACACAGGCAAACAACAAACAAATAATCCTGCAACATATTGGGAAATGTGTGATCGTGTCTAACTGTGCCCCAGCGAGGGATATTAAAGCTGAAGTGATATTACCTTTTCCCATTCCAACTTCTTTTACACAGTGTTCTGTGATCAGAATTTCTACTCGTGCAAAAGTAATAAGTACTATATTTCACAGCTATAAGTCAAAAACCAAAATGTACTCGGACTGTACAGTTCTGCTCATGGATATTGAGCTTACTTACCTGTCATTTTTTCGGAAGATCTTTTGACAGAAATGCAATATAATATACACAACTACTGTATGTCTTCAGAGGTGTATAAAGACCTTACATAATGAAGCGTTATGTTTTTATTAACTTAGAATTAGCATTTCTATCTAAATACACCGCGGGTCCCCTTGCATGGAATTTCGCCATGTTGCTTCTACAGTAGCCGTAAACGTTTTTTGTAAAAACGTTATCGCCTTTGGCAAAGAAGCAAAAACCTGACGACATCTTAGTTTGTGTCAGCCACCGTAGTGCTTCAAAAGGGAGGGGCCAGGGGTGGAGCGAGCCACTGGTTGCAATTCACAACCTCACCACTAGATACCGCTAAATTAAAGTATCACAAACAAAACTGTCAAGAACAAAGGATTGTATACCTTTTAGCTGGCAAACTTTGGCAAATCTGGTGATTATGTTATGTTAAGGTATTTATTGTATCAATCAATCAATACAAAAATTAAACGTGTCTCCCCAATATTGCGTAAAACCAACCAACCAGATCCAAGATTGCCAGATAAAGATCTTGACTATTTAATGTGCAAAACGTGTCATGACCCAATGCAAAAGTGTATGAGCACTGGGATATTGGTTAGAAAACGTGAGCAAATTTTTTTAATTTTATTCGAAAACACTAATGGCAGAAATGACTCACTGTGCCTTTAAATCTCCTCACGCACACACACACACACACACACACACACAATGATTTTCTTACTTGTTCCTCTTGTTTCCAGCTGCCTCTCAGTTTGAATGATGGAATATCCCAGAGACTCAGACTTCCCGAGAAGTGGATCACAGCCAGAACAGTGCCATCAGGAGACAAACTCATTCTGAACACGCCGTCCTGAGTAAAAACACACACATTCAATTAGGCATTACACTTTTCATTCCGAGTCCTTAGCAGAATGAGCTTGAGCTTTTTATATGCTGTCTCACTACCCCGGGGAGACAGAAAAACAGAACATTAAGCTAGAAGAAGCTAACCAAGGTGAGTCACCTGTTCGTTGTTACGCCTGGAGAAATGCAGAAAGCTGGGCATCCTGAGGAATCCACGCCTCTGAGACTAAACAGAAAGAAGAAATGATGAGTAATAACTTCTTAACTTCTTATGAATACCACGGGTGCATTTACACCCATCATTACACCCATTGCAATATTCTCACAGATGTATGCCTTTAAACAGCTATTATCAGTGGGCGAGTTTCAAACGGCACGACAATGAGAGGCTACGCCAATCACACATGCACGTGAATCTGCCCTCTTCATTAGATGTTATTTATTAGACGTTCACATACAAACATGCACACTCAAAATAGAATGTGATATTCTTTGACAGACCTCCTGGCGGCGTGTCTGTGCTTGTCGAGTATTCGGTTTGAAAACACATCGATCACGCTCGTACTCAATAACATTAGGCTATCTCAAGTCAAGCGAAATCCATAAATAAAAATTGAATTTTAAATGAATAATAAAAATGTGAAAAATGTGAAAACTTTCAAAGCGATTTAATCAGAACATTCGAGAAGCTTCTCCTAACAACATGCATTTAAAAGCCACACCGTTGGAAGAAGGAATCTTGAGAACTAAAGCTCTTGTTAAGCTCACACAGTTCTGGTTCCAGGCCTCAATACATAAAACCCTACAAAGCAAGAACGTGTCTATGGCTTCAGGTTTGTGTGAAGCACAGCCATGTGGGAATGCATGATTATTGTGTATTCCGAGCAGCAGTCAGTGCAGTCAGCAGTCTTTCCTCCAGGAGATATCTCTGTTTCTTCAAGGATAGTCACCCATACAAATGCAAGGACTAGTACAGATTTAGTACACTTTTCATGAAATCCAATACAATCCAGCAATATGTTCTTGTTTGTTTAAAGGGACACTTCACACAAAAAAATCTGTCCTCATTTACTCACCCTCAAGTTGTTCCAAATCTGTATGAATGTCTTATAAATTGCCCTTCGGGGATAAATAAAGTATTGAACTGAATTGAACTTAATTTATTGAACTTGAGGATGAGTCATTTTTGGGGGGAACTGTTCCTTTAAAGGTGTGCTGTTCTCTTTATTGCATTAGACTAAAATAAAAATTCCACAGATTTACAATAAAGAAGAAATCCATAGGATCTATAACTGATATTAGACTGGAAGTTGTGCGCTTTTGATTTGGGCCAGCAAAACGATGCCCAAGCAACGCCCTAGCAACAGGCTACTAATCCACTCCTTGGCAACCAGAATCAGAACCTCCTTGGCAACCAGTACCAATATTGCGTTTTACACCTACAAGAATTTCACAAACGAGATTGTTTCTTTATTGCTCAAACCAACAATCTAATACACCCAAACATCCATTTGTTCAAAACCATGAATGCTGTACCGTTCCATTAACATTTCCAGACACGTGCGGACAGACTCACCGCACTAATGTCATCTTCATAGCTGGTGACCTGTTTATAGTGCGGTGACCCCGATAACACCCTCCATGCCGTGATCCCACAACGGCTCGCCCTGGAAGCATCACTGTCATTGGACTCACACCCTCCTACCAGCAGCAACCTGAGAAACAGACAAACACATCAGTTGCACGAGACATAGGAAACAGACAGCCAAACACACAGAGCACCTTAACCCGGTTATATCAGAGTGAAGTGGTCCGTGAGGGGCTGATGAAATAGGATCTGATTTAGACATCTTACAAATGCAAACCGCACATTCAAATGCACATACAAACACAAACATGGACACTTCTACACACTATATTTACAGTGCCCCCATGTGGCAGTTAATGTCCTAACAAGTCCTTTTTCATAGAAGCACTCTGAATGTAACCAAATTGCAAATACAATTGAGATTCCTATTCAAGCAATAAAGACATTTGGGAGGATTTGTGTTTCTCATCCTAAGAGTGATTCTGTTTCAAACATAAACATACAGCGACTTTACAATGGGACCCACCTGTGGCTTGGATGATATATAGCTGTGGTAATCCCATTGGAATAGTGAGCGGAGAAACTAAAACTGTGATTCTCCTGAAAGCACTGATTGGTTCCAACACTGAGGGAGAAACAGAAAATCTATTTATTACATTACATTATGACAGAATTAAACATTTTTGAGTGATTCGTTTTTCAAATATCATTCTCTGTGTTCATCGGAAAAAATAAATGTATAAAGATTTGGAACAAATTGAGGTTGAGTAAATGAAGACAGAATTTCATTTTGTTGCTGTTTCACAGCATAAACAATTAGGTATTATTGTACATAATTCACTCAGAACAGACATTTATAGCTGGGTATGTGCCCAGTCCTTATGCTGTTAGTTAGAGAAAAATGTCCAAGTTTCAACAGTTTCTAAGAGTAAAAGGAAAATACAAAAGAAAGCAATCAAGTGAAATTTCTGCTTCTTTCAATAACATTTCATCCCCAAGAAACTTCCAACATCAGTCGGGCATTTCCAGATGACTTTGAAAATGTCCTTATAGTAATACAATCACGCATGCTTTCCTCTCAGAAACATAATTAGAGAATAATGAAATGTGAAAAAGCTTTCTTTGGAGCCTTAAAAACCTACAGGAAAGTTACTGAGAAGATTTTTTTTTTTATATATTTATCCGCCATTACTGAAAACAGTTTAATGATGGTTTGAAGATCTTTGAGCTTATTAAATAAAGAATTATAAATTAGAAACTGCCAGGAATTTCATTAATACTCAAGAGCTAAAAATCCCCCCTTATAGTACTACTGAGATAAAAACAACACGATGTAGATGGGGAACATCTGGCGCTGGTTCCAGACATTTAAGCTTTGCCAGCAGGAAGCAGAATTAGAACCATCCCTAGTAAACCTGTTCTAAAATCTACCTTAATGTATGATTCATGTATTGCCTCATGTTAAGCGGGAACATAGCTTTTTTAGATTATGATAGCCACGTATGACCAATAACCACACATTTTGGGTCTCTTCCAAAAAAAGCAACACAGCTCTCTTTTGTCAACTGAATATTTACTATTCTTTTGCGTACCCTTGGTTTATAATAGTGCGTGTTGTCTTTTCAAGCATGAATGACAATGTAGTCATTTGAGATGCGAGTCCCTGGTTTGTTCTGAGCTGAAAAGCAACCCACTGTTCTTGACAAATATACTTCAGGTACTGTGTGTTCTTTGATCCCCAGCATGCTCTACACATCTTCATTCCACCCCACAGTGACAATATGATGTTGACATCCAACACAAAGGCTTCATTCAAGCTTAGAGAAGCAACACACTATAACTAAGAGTATGTAAACTTCTTAAGGTCAAGTGTATGAAATGTAGCGGCATCTAATGGTGAGGCTGCGAATTGCACCTTTGCCCCCCCCTTCCTTTCAAAACACTAATGGGGGCTGACACATAAATAAGATGTCGTCTATTTTAGCTTCTTTCCCGTATTTACAAAACGCACTGTGTAGAGCAGTTTGTCCGTTTAGGGCTACTTCAGAAACAATATGGCATATTCCATGCAGGGGGACCCCGCGCAGTGTATGTAGATAGAAATAGCTCATTCTAAGGTAATAAAAACATAATGCTTCATTATGTAATAAGGTCTTTATACACCTCTGAAGACATAGTAATGTATATAATATTGAATTTCTGTTAATAGATCCTCCCAAAAATGACACATTGGACCTTTAAACAGGATAATTTGGGTGTAATTATTAATGTAGTAAAAACAGATTCTGCAGCCTCTTCAGGCTAGTAACAAGTCAATATTTTCATGGTCTTATTTTAAAGATTTTTATCTCTTTTTGTAAATGCTAAATATTTTAGATTCTGCAAGGAGTACATCAACTTTATGGTTTAAGGGCAGGGAACTCTGAAAGCAAACATAACTTAAAAAACAAAGCATAATGTGCTAAGGGATCTCTTATTTAAATGAATATACATCTTTTATTCGTGTTTTTGTAAATATTAGCGTCTCTAGGTGACATCGTTTTCTATGCTAAGAAACTTCTATATTCACCTGAACTGGCTCCTTTCTGCTGACCTAACCAGAAAACTCTTGAGTTGCCCACTGTAGGTGATAACCAGCAGCTCGGCTGACCACTGGGCGCTGGCGGTGTACTCCAAGAACATCAGACCGGCTGCTGCATAACTAAAATCTCCAGGGAAGCTCACAGCCTAGAGAGATTTGGCCAAAAAGAAAGACATCAAACAAGTGTGGTAGAGAGACGGAAGCCAAGTTACAAAGTGACAAAAATATATAGAGTCGTACAGGTCATTACACACTAAGACTCTACAATGGAGAGAGAGACTAAACTAATAGTTTCTGACAGAAAGATGGAAGTCTGTGGAGCAATGCGGGAGAGGACCAGGGACACAGAGAGAGAGAGAGGGGGGCTTTCGGAGCAATCAAAAGATTCGCAGGGGGAAAGATGGGGGGATTCGAAAGTTGCAAACCGGTCAGGACGGCGCTTTTTATGATATAAAAACTCAGAAAATGTCCGTCAGGGGCATCAGGGGGCTTATAGCTGAAGGGAGCCAGAAAATGTGTTCTTTGCATGGGCAACAGAGTGGGGAAAGCCCCCTCTTGAGAGAGGCAGGCGGGAGGGCTAGAGACTACCCAGTCAAAGTAATATACTGTAGTAGAGTGGATGTAGAGAGAGTGGAAGAAAGAAACATGACTTTTAAAAGCACTTTAATAAATCAAAAGCTAAAACCACACAAAATTACTCCGATTATAAAGTACAAAAAACAAATGTGTGTATTTGAATATCTTAATTCTTGAATTGGACATGAGTGTATTTTAATTACCCGTTGGTCTGAAGCTATACAATAGTACCTGTCTTTTCTCAAAGGGTTTTACACAACAGCTAATCCATGGCATGCAATTTAAAGGTCCAGTGTATGAAATCTAGCGGCATCTAGAGGTGAGGTTGCGAATTGCACTCCTCCCTTTCAAAGCACTATGGTGGCTGACACAGGATTAAGATGTCGTCATGTTTTCATTCGTCAGCTCATTCTAAGGTAATAAAAACATAACGCTTCATTATGTTAGGTCTTTATACACCTCTGAAGACATAGTTATGTATATTATATTGCATTTCTGTCAATAGATCCACCTAAAAATTACACACTGGACCTTTAAATCACTGCTGTTAAGAATATCTAAACTAAAAAGAAATTTCAAACACTACTTAGTTATCGGATGATTAGTCAAATCATCTACCCACAAGACTCATCCCTACACTAGAGTGCGTGTTAGTCAATCTTCATAAATGTTTCAACAACTATGTTGGACATATACTGTAGACATAAGAAAAGAGAGAAAGTGATGCTGAGCAAGGAGCCAGAGGGCAAACTACACCCACTCATTAGGGTGCAGTCATTATAACCATCACACGTAGAGAGGCAGAGGACAGTTCAGCAGATGAAACAGAACTGATGCTGTGCACCCTAAGCAAGACGTCAACAGAGGGAGGAGGCAGGGTGGCGGACTGAGAAAAAGCGAAATGAGAATGAAACGACAGGAGGTGATAAATAAAGACAGACGAGTGCAGCGGAGGGTTGACGTACAGGAGGTATAATGAAGAGCTCGCTGCCTTTCAGGTCGAAGACTCGGACCGTGCCGGTGCTGTCAGCATAAGCCAGCAGGGCACAATCATGACTCCATGCAACCTTACGCCAGTGAGGGTTCGGGTCCTTGGGCACTGCAGGAGGGCAGACAACAGACAAATACGTATAAGTGCATTATACTTTAAAGCTGAAGTGTTTCAGCTTTCTGATATTAAAATATGTTTTACCATCCCAATTTCACATTCAGAGATGGGCAATTCCATGCAAATGTCAACCTTGAGATGAAATACGTTTTTAACAAATGTTGTTACCATACTGATGTCAATATTGGTGGTTCAAATACCAATGTGAAGTCTATCTTAGTATTTAAAGCACTTTTGTGTTTTTAAAGCATAGTTTTCCCTAGTCAGGTATGAAACATCCATAACGTTCCATATTATCCTATTTTAAAACAGAAAGCAGATATTTTTCTGATATATGGACTCATAAAATATAAACAGATGGTTTAATATATTGGCAATTAATACATTCTCTAAGAATTTATATTTCAAGTTTCGAAACATCCATAACGCTGGAATTGCGCAGATAATCCTTCATTCATATTGCAAGACATGAAATAGTTTGAAATAAACAGGAAGACAGAAATAGTTTGGTTTGGAAACCTGTTTGAAAACAATCATTATGATTATTGCGTCAATGGCACAAAACGCTTCAGCTTTAATTACATTGACAACCCTTAAACAATTTAAACAATCAACCCCCAAAGCCTACGGTACTTTTAACAACCATAAATCCACATCTGTTCGCAATTGATCAAAACGTAATCATTTGACTTTTACTGTGACATTCTCCAATCCAATTTTCTGATTCCTCTTTCTGCCTCCTGCCTGTCTGCCAAACAATCAATACAAATATGGGCCCATTTTAAAGAGCACTGTCAATGTAGCATCACCTGTGCGATCGAGATCCATTCTCTCGTGACGACCTCTGCGGTCGACGGTGACAAAAAGACAGAACAATCAAACATCAAAAGCTACTGAAGTGTAACCACACTGAGCACAAATCTGATTCGGTGTGTGACAAGACTTGAGGCGTCCTCAATTTTCAAGCTTCAAAACACTGCTTGATAAAAGCAGTACAGTTTTATGACATAAACAGCAGTCCAGTGAAACATCCGCTGTATAAAAATCAGCTCCAAAAACTGTTTAATCACAGCTCATCTCAATAAGCCGCAGCGTCCTGCAGGCTGCATGTTTCAAAGCCCGTGCTTTGGAAACCATCCAGCTACCGTTCATAAGACAAGGCAGGATTAATCAAACAGATATTCACTTAAAAATGTTCCTTTGGTCTGAGTGGTACGACTGAGATCACACATAAGTGATAGCAGCACTGTGCATCAAAGCCGAATGTTACCATAGCAACCATCTTATCAATCCGACCCCTGTGGTGTTAAAAACTAAGAAACGCAAGCTGGCGATTTCTATTCAAGTAAAAAAAATTGCAGAAATATTGGGTGGGGGGGCAATATTTTACAATGAATGATGGCACTTAGCAAGATAAATATCGGTAGGGGAAACGCTTAAGCAGGGTCCATAAATCACCCCTCAGCTGTTAAAAGCTAATTAATCTAAGATGAACGCTAGGGCCAATATGCCTGAATTTGTGAGATGAGCGTACCGTATCTGGGAAAATTTGCACACCGTAAATCTCATTTAAATAAAACTGCATGTGTTAGGTGTACGACGGAAAAAAATGAACAGTCAGCGATGTCAACTGCTTGAGTCTCGCTATAAAACATCACCCTCAGAATGAAAGCGCAAAGGCTGCTGAGTCACTTTATGCTCTCTGTAAATAAAAACAACCTAAGGGACTCACACAAAAGAATTAATGCAGTGAAACACAACATAGAACAGTCAAATTGTGACTTTCAGTTTGGGATTGATGCTTTGAGGTCATCTATGTACTTCTAAACATAGACATAAAATAACCATTAACAAACAGACAATGTAAAATTAAAGAATATTGTCTCTTCAGACCAAAATATTGATGTGTACAGTTCCCTACTACAATAATACCACTTTACAAGCCACCTGAATAAAGGATAAAACTTTGCACCTGATGGGAATTCAATTGGTTTTAACAGAAATAAAACTTTGAAAACGCACTTGAAGTCAATCATATTTCATTTACTGCAATCAGCACTTCCGAGACCTCTCGCATACACCCTATGTGACATAAAAATACAGCTTATTATATTTCTCTCCTCCCAGATTCCCACTCCATTTTCTTCACAGATAGAAGAGTTTTATTTACACATAGATTCATTTTAAATGAACAAATGAGAAGGTTACATGTGTTAAATGTCTTAGGTGCTGTCACAGAAGGAAAAAACAAGCCCATCAGGGCTGCGGCACAGAACACGCATTTATCCGTCTCGAGAGTAAAAACTGGTTGTATAGCAGAGCGCATGAGACTAAGCAGAATTAATCCAGCACCTTCATTACATAGTTCACACTACTGCAAGTTCTGAATTTACCAAAGATATTGGCTGAAGGCATATATCCATGAAATGAACTGAAATGAACTAAGACAGTTGAGGAATAAAAGCGAATTGTAAGCACACTCTGAATGATATTGCTCATAAAATATTAAATGGAAACGTAATGCTTTTTAGGCTATAGAGCAGGGACGAGAACTACAAATAGAGCCTTTTATGGCCACTGATGTCCAAAAGGTTGAATAAGATTAAAGGGATAGTTCACCAAAAAAATTTACATTTTGTTTTTGTTTACTCACCCACGTGTCATTCAGACCCACAATGGCTGTCTTTGGATCCAAAGCACTGATTTTTTATAAAAAGTATTTGGGGGTTTTGAAGTTACCATGGGAGTGAACGGGGACCTCTTCTCAGGCTTCAAACGGACACAATTTTTTTTAAATAACTCAACATGACTCGTGCTGTATATTTCAGGTGTCCTGAAACATAATTCATTATTATATGAAGGTTTTTTATCTTAAAGTCCCCGTGTACTGGAAGTTGCAATCGTTTTTACTTCTGTATTCTGACACATTTCCGAGTGAAAAGGAATTTCAAAGGAGAAAATGATTGGGCGTGGCTGGCGTTCTTCACTGCGAATTGATTGGATGTGTAAAAACAGCTGTTGCATTGATTTTGAAATGAAGCTGGCATCAGTCTGACAGTTGAAGGGGAGGAGTTAACGGATGCTCCGGCCAAACCGTCTAATTTACATCATTTGAGATGAATAGACATTTCAGGGCAGAAGTGCATTTTCAGATTTTAACTGAACATTATGAGGGTACATGAATTTTAAAAAGAAAATGACCCATATTGATAGGTTTTTTTACAATAAGAACGGTGCAATATTTCATGAGAAAATAAGAATTGTTATTATTTCATTGGGGCTTTGATGTCTCTCACCGTGTCTACACCGGCACGACACGACAAAAAGACATTAGAAACTCATTAGAACCCATTATAATTGTACATTTTGTCCACACTGGATGCGGCGTGGCGCAACGTGACAAACCCATTAAGAACAAACAAGTTGTTGTGTCGTGTCTCGCCCGGTGTAGACATCGCCTACTTCCATACTATACAGTAAGTGAAAATGAGCATAAGTCATGAAAAGTATGTCCGAAACCTCAGTTAGCAAAAAACAGTAGGCGAAAAATACCCGGATGGCTATTTCCGCCGAGATTCGTGAGTGTGGATCTAATTGACACTTATCTGTCCCATGATGCCACGGGAGCTGAGCAACGGTCAAATTTCAAAAGTAAATCAAATAAATAAAGCAGAAAACTTGAAGTGGGATGTCCGTTATTAATGTAAGTGCCAATAAATTAATTTCTCGTGTTTTTAATATGTTTTTTTTAACGCTCACGTGTAGGTTGTTGTTAATACGTCATAGGTCAAAGAGCATACGGGTCACATGACCATAAAACATGGCGGACGCAGTATGTCCGAAATGTATTAATACCTCTCCAACTCATACTATATAGAACTTACTGTTTTCACAGCCGAAAGGTAGGTACTTATTCAAATTCACTACGTACTGTCACAGTATGCGATTTGAACTGTTTGAAACTGTCATTGACATCTTTATGTGTGAATGCACAAACAGAGTTTTAAACTTAATCAAATAATGAATTGTATTTTGTTTTTCAACACCAAACCTATGATTATGCTTTCAGGACACTTGAAATATACAGCATGTGTCGTGAGGAGTTATTTTATGAAGTTTTTGTGTTCTCTTGAAGCTTGAGATTGTAACCAGACAACCCAAAGCACCACTAAAAAAAACGCCACAATGTTTCCAAAGATCAAAGAAAGCCATAGAAGTTTTGAACAGCACAAGGGTGAGTAAATATAATGATTTTTTTTGCGTATATTATCCCTTCAAAGCCTTTAAAAACGAATTCCTTATTTTTGGAAATTTTAACTCGTTTAACTACAAAATAGTAAAAAAGACAAAACATTCACTTTACCTTGGCATTTCCCTATGACTGATCCAAAATCATCTTTAGCTGACCTGAAAGAAAGCAAGAAGCCCCTTAGAAGTGTGTTGATTACAGCAATTACAACAATCAGCACTTGTACAATAACCATACCAGGTAAACACAGGAGAATGTATTCACATAGTGGAACTACACATCTTATAGGCGAAGCAATTTGATGCTTTTTTCAAACACCAGGCTCTAAATTACAAGAAAAAGCTCCCTCGTGCCCTCAAGCGTGTTCATTTTCGAGTGTGGATTAGCTAATACTAAACGTAATAAATCACACCTTCTGAAACCAAACTCTACCTGAGAACACACATACACATATACTGTATATTTGAAAATACATCATGTGCACCACATCATCAATCTCAGGAGTAGCACTGCTTAACCGTACAAAACGTGAGACAAGAGGGTGAAAAATTAACCAATTATAGAAAGAGCCAACATTTCCAATCGATGTGCAGAATTACCTAATTTCCACGCATTGGTCTTGAACCACAGCCAGAAGTTTTCCATTACTGCATGTAAAAATAACAAAATAACAAAATGAGGGAAAAACAACAACAGAATGACCGGGTAAGCAAACACAGGACATAAAACGTCCAAAAAATAAACATTTCTATCCCAGAGAACCTTGTCTTATATCTGCAGATCAATAGCTAATTAAAGCTGGCAGCCTCAGCTGGTATTTCACTGTTTTGCATAACTAGATAACTGGCAGGAGGAAGAAAAACAGCAGAGATTACATGGACTGAGATTACACGGTTTGCATCCACAAAGAGATGTTTAATTATAATAAAAGACACATCACAAGAAGCAAAATAAGCTGTTGTGTGAACAACACATCATTAAAGGGATAGTTCATTCAAAAATGAAACTAAATTCTGTCATCATTTACACACACTCATATAATTTCATAACTGTATAAATTACTTTGTTCCGATGAACACAAAGTAAGATATTTGGAAGAATGTTAGTCATTTTCAGTTCCGGGACATCATTGTCTACCATAGCAGGAAGGATTAAATGGTCGTCGAAGGTGCCCGAGAACTCCTTGTTTTCCTAAATTCTTCAAAATTATCTCATTATGTGGTCAACAGAATAAAAAATAAATAAAAAATCCTACTATGGTAGTGGATGTTGTCCCAGAACTGAGAACTGCTAACATTGTTCCAAATATATTTCTCTGTGTTCATCGGAACAAATAAATGTATACAGATTTGAAACAACCTGAGGGTGAGTATATGATGACAGATTTTTCACTTTTGGATGAACTATCCCTTTAAACGATTTGCTGACAACCACAAAAAAGAATGATGAACCTATATCAACACCAGACCCAACAAAATCTAAACTGATCAGATTCTCTGAAAAGCTTTCAGAAAAGCGGGTGACATCACCTTGCCAGCACCAGTTGCCAGTTCACTTGTTTGGTTGCTAGGCGCACCAGCCCGGGTGGCAGAGTTGAGCTGGATGGGCTAAAACACAGAAACAAGCTTTTAGTGTGAGGAGCCAAATAGCATTGAAGTGTCACACAAACAAACAGATGCTTAGAATCAGGGCCGGGTGTGGGGGGCTAGGGCGAGCATTTCCCCTAAGATTTTTCTTGGACCCGTTCAAAAATTTCTAAAAAAAACTAAATACTTGACCTTGTGGTGCAATGAGCTACTGAACACTTAAGTATATATGGGTAGTTGACAAATACTACATGTGGTGTGGTGTGACAGCAAAAATCTAGACAAAAAACTGTTAGTAATATTAGTAGTTTTATTATAAAAATCTTAAATCAAATGATTTGTATTATTTAGTTACTAGCATTATTTAGTTTTTTTAAACACAGGACACATTTATTTGTGAACTACCCATATACTATTGAATAATACTACATGTGCTAGCAATATCCTAATTTGTCCTTATTTTAAGCATTTAAATAATCACCTAATGTAGTATAAACTTGGTACTGTTACCAATACTAAATACAAAGGAGGGCTTTCCCTCAACAAGGGTTTAAAGCACAATATCTCACCTGTACCAAAGGTAATGAAGAATAAACCTGAAGGGCCCTGTAAGACAAAATATTTGTCAAATAAGTATCCAGTGAGTGTGAAATATGACTGATGTAACTGTAATGACACATATTTCAATGACAGTGAGCAAATAATTGAACAGTACGGCTGTGTCTCCAAACCAATAGTGACCTGCCTACCTAGACAGCATCTGTATTGTAGTCACGTTCAAACGTACTGCCTACATGCACCACTCTTTAATTAATTTTATTATTTATTTTATTCATTTTTATATTACTGTATATATATATATATAACTGCAGAACAGACCTGTACTCATTCATACAATTCTAGTTAACGTTACCTGTTACTGCCTTGGCAATGAGTGAGGAGTTGCGTTCTTTTAGTCCACGCAGCTGAAATATAACAAGACAACATGACATGTGCTATTCTGACTATATCTAATCAATGAGCTTAGAGTTTGTCTACAGTAACCTGTAAGAATACAGTATAACTTTTACCGCTATAAGCACATGCAGTGTTTATAAGTGATAATACGTTAAAGAAATGTGCACTGTCAATCTTCATCATGATATAGCACAGTCATATTAACTTAGAAACACTGCCACGATTATCAACTTGGATACGTGGCTTAACTCCACTTGCGACGAACAGTTGTCATTAAATCTCCATATATATATATCGAAATCAAGTACAAACGCATTTGTTTCGGAATAAGCGAACGAATTGTGACAAACCTGAGTGTCTGTTTCGGGCGGCCATTCGGTGTTAATAAGTAAATCATATAAAATATTCTCCTCTTCGTCTTCTAGTTTAATATCACCTGCCATGTTTTCAAAACTGTCCAGCGCCAACGTCACACTACGGCAGCCTGCGAAGTACACTTATAGGTATAGGAATCTTGTTAATACCGTGACTGATTATTGATAATGGTTCCCAAAAATTTGATATAATAGAAAGATTTAACGGCTAATATTACTTAGTTGAAGAGTAAATTAACATTTTTATCTCTTTTTAAAATACAAACAGAATCAGAGGAACTAAAGTGAGTAACTGTTACGACACACAGGGAAGGCTTTCCATGTAACACCCTGTCAAACGCTATATTCCACGTTATTTCCGGTGGAGAGACTCTCAGGAGTTTGACAGTATGGCTGCGTACTCTGGTAATATTTACTTGTCACAATGACAGAAGCATTATCTTAAAACTTGTTTAACAACGATTCATGTGGTTAACGTTACAATGTTGTCGATCTTTATTTGTTCGTTATATCTTCCAGAATTGGGAGTGATGGCTGAAATTGCTCAGGCAGTGGAAGAAATGGACTGGCTGTGAGTTACACAATCTTATTTGGTTCCCTTTCGCTAAAGTTACACGTCTCATACTGTATTTGTTTATAAATATGAATGACCCGATTATCCATTCACAACTAAAGTGAATGATGGTTTAATCCCTTTAGGCTGCCAACAGATATTCAGGCCGAATCTATCCCACTGATTCTGGGTGGAGGAGACGTGCTCATGGTGAGATGCTAATCGGTTTCTGGTGCAGAATCTGTGCCTCTATGGGGGTCCTCACAAATATATAGCTTCTCAAGTGTATGTATGTTATATCATTGCCTCTGTTTTGTTTACAGGCAGCTGAGACTGGAAGTGGAAAAACTGGAGTAAGTTTTAAACATTTTGCTTTCGTAAATGTTTCTACATAATACAAAACTGTTTAGTTTTCTATGTTAATAAATATAAAAAGAAAAATGGTAATGGTGAAATGCAAAAAATGAAGTCAATTTGGTTTTAGGCCTTTAGTATTCCACTCATCCAAATAGTCTATGAGACCCTTAAAGACCTGCAGGAGGGAAAGAAGGGACGCAGTGCTGTAAAGACAGGAGGAGCAGGGTATTATACACCTTCCATAAATGAGCTCGATGATCCTATTGCATATAAAGTAAATCCTGTTGGTCTCCATTGTTTGGTTAATTGTTGTTGTTTGGTTTGTTGCCCTCCTCAGTTTTCAATAAATGGCAGATGAACCCTTATGACCGAAGTCCTGCATTTGGTAAGTCAAATCATATGTATTTAATGTAAATAGGCTCAGAAAACATCCAGCACTCCTTGCTTCCCTTCTCTCTCTTCAGAAAATTGTGATTCTGCAGGCAGTTTTTTTATTTTTATATTGCACACCTTTTGTTTCTGTAGCTATTGGTCCTGATGGCATGTGTTGCCAGAGCAGAGAATTTAAAGAATGGCATGGCTGCCGTTCCACCAAAGCGGTCAGAAAAGGTGAGAGAACATCCTTATTGTGTTTTTGTTTGTTTTCAAAACCAGAATGATCCTTGAAAGATACATTCGCCTCCTTTTTGTCTAGGGAAATATTATTATGAGGTGTCCTGTCACGATCAAGGGTTGTGCAGGGTGGGCTGGTCCACTAGCCAAGCATCATTAGACTTGGGTATGTTTGTCTGACTTTATTTTACTGATCTAGTGATGTTAGATTATGAATCACAACAATGTTTGTTATGCGGTTTTACTCTCCTAGGGACGGACAAGGATGGATTTGGCTTTGGGGGAACTGGGAAGAAATCTCTCACAATAAGCAGTTTGATAGTTATGGAGAGGTACGGCGTGATGGGAGTTTTGGATCTGAGGCTGTTTCAACCTTAAGAAGTGGTAGATGTTATTTGCTGTTTGTGTTTCCAGGAGTTCACCATGCATGACGTTGTTGGTTGCTACATAGATATGGACAAAGGTCAATTGTCATTTTCCAAAAATGGTAAGAGGTTTACAATTATTATTACATTTTTTGTTCTGTTCTTTAAGATCATTTTTTTGTAGTATTGTGGATGTATTTCCCATAAGGCAGTGAAGGCATTAAAATTATTATTCAGATTTACAAGTCTTTCTGAAGACATAAATAGTACTTTCAAATGATACGTTGAAAACACATGGAAGTTGCTGTAACTGATTCCTGATTGGCTCTCACAGGTAATGATCTGGGTCTGGCATTTGAGATCCCTTCACAGTTAAAAACCCAGCCCTTCTTTGCTTCCTGTGTTTTAAAGGTAAACAACAACAACCTTTTTGCTTCCAATTCACATTTTTTGCATAATTGCTGCAAAAATTGTGAACATTCTCATATATGCCACATTCTTTTGACATACATATTTGTGCACTTAAAAGAACGCTGAACTGAAATTCAACTTCGGTGATGAACCTTTCAAAAACCAACCTAAAGATGGCTTTGTTGCCCTGAGCCAGGCTCCAGATGGCCATGTGGTCAAATCCGCCCAGACAGGTGAGCTATAAATCAGATTCGATTGATTAATGACTGGAGCGAATGTATTTCATTGATGTTTCCACCGGTCATTTGCTTTCGTCCTCAGGCAGCGCTAAAGTGACCGAGGTCAAATCCGGTTCCAACGCCCCTAGAGCTCTGATCATTGAACCGTCTAAAGAGCTGGCTGAACAAACTCTTAACAATGTCAACCAGTTCAAGAAATATGTTGAGAACCCCAAACTAAGGTGAGATGAGAGACAGAAGAGCTGCAGTTTTGTTATTTTGGTGTGTGGTGAAGTGTTTGGATCAAAATATGATGTCACCGCAGGGATCTTCTCATTATTGGAGGAGTGGCTGCTAAAGAACAGCTCTCCATTCTAGAAAGTGGGGTAAGTGCACGAATCTCTTAGACTAGAAATTGAAAACATTAAAACAGGATTTTTATCAAATTGTTTTGTTCTTTAAGGTTGATATTGTAGTTGGGACCCCTGGCAGACTGGATGATCTCATATCCACAAAGAAACTGGATTTATCCCAAGTCCGCTTCCTGGTGCTGGATGAGTGTGTATGTGAAACACCTTTAGCATACTTAATTTCTTATGAATGTCTGTTGGATGTAAAAAGTTGATATTTATAAACAAACACACCTGACTTTGTTTTCAGGATGGACTCCTCACAGCCGGTTACACTGATTTCATTATGAGGGTCTACAATCAGATCCCCCAGGTCACCTCAGATGGCAAGAGACTACAGGTTATTGAAGCTTCATGTTCCTTTACCTTAGTGGGTCGGGTACAGTTCTTCATTGGTGAACCTCTTATGTTGCAGGTGATAGTTTGCTCTGCCACGCTGCACTCGTTCGAAGTAAAGAAGCTCTCAGAGAAGATCATGCATTTCCCCACATGGGTGGATCTGAAAGGAGAAGATTCTGTGCCGGAAACCGTCCATCACGTGGTGGTGCCAGTCAAACCCAAAATCGACAAGCTGTGGGAGAAACCGGGCAAGAACCACATCAGGGTACACAATTTTAAGATCTCACTCCACTGTGCTTCTATTCTCACAGCAGACAATTGACTGTAGTGCTAAGTTACTAAAAACATGGCTAGATGTTTATTTGAATGTAATCCTTTGATAGTTTCAATCCTGTATGTCCTCAGCATCAAATGTTTGAAGCAGCTGGTTAACCCTGTTGTTGCTAAAGTGAAGTGATAATTTGTCCTTTACAGACTGATGAAGTTCATGCCAAAGATGACACACGACCCGGAGCCAACAGCCCAGGTGAAAATCACCTTACATGATCAGTTCTAAACATAAAAAGGGTCTGATATAAAACGTGCTTGTTACTAAATCCTCTTGTATGGTTTTATATCAGAGATGTGGTCAGAGGCCATCAAGATTCTGAAAGGAGAATATACACTGAGAGCCATCAAAGAGCATAACATGGATCAGGCCATCATCTTCTGCAGGACAAAGATCGACTGTGACAATTTGGAGGAGTACTTTATCAAACATGGAGGAGGTTAGCCCAGCAGACACTCTGGCTTTTAGAGCCGTTATCAAACAGCCATTATGTGCCATCAGGTCTGGATGATGCAAACATTTGTCTTGAGTGACGATTTGTCAAATTGTTTCCTACAGGCCCAGACAAGAAAGGACACCAGCTCTCTTGTGTTTGTCTACACGGTGACAGGAAACCAACTGAGCGCAAATACAACTTGGAGATATTCAAGGTAAAAAAAAGTGGAAAATATAGAGTAAGATGAGGTGTTGAATAGGTTGCCTAATAATCATAGTCACATGCATTTTTCTGTTGTCTTTGCTTTAGAAAAAGGATGTGAAGTTTCTGATTTGTACCGATGTGGCTGCTAGAGGAATAGATATCCGCGGTGTTCCGTACGGTAAGAATAAAGGGACGTTTTTTTTCAACTTCTTATAGGTCTGAAATGACCAAAAACCTAAGTGTCAAGTGATGCCTGAACTACACGCACAGGATTGTGGGATATCATTGGCTGGTGAAAAATTCCTTGTTCCTTCTCTACCTCTGCTCACAATTGCAATATTATCTTCTCTTCTGCAGTGATAAATGTGACTCTACCAGATGAAAAGCAGAACTACGTTCATCGCATTGGAAGAGTCGGCAGAGCAGACAGGTGATGTCCAACATGCTTTCATACCGACTCTATTTCTTGGTTATGTGAAGATAAGCATGCCTGTGCATTTCTGATTACATTGAGTCATTCATGGATGTTTGTGATGTCACTACAGGATGGGTCTGGCTATTTCACTGGTTGCTATGGAGAAGGAGAAGGCAAGTAGGAAGAATTTGTTGAATTGGAACGTGTGTGTATGCGTGCGTGCGTGCGTGCTAATGCAGTGTTTGTTTGGGGGGATTACATACAGGTGTGGTATCACAGTTGTCCCAGCAGAGGAAAAAGCTGCAATAATACCAGACTCAAGGAAAGCGGAGGATGCACTATTTGGTATAATGAAAAAGAGGTGAGAACTCTGTGCTGCGACATTTTGTATTTTTGCAGCAAGAGAAAACACAAGGGATACAATTGTAAACATTGAACTAAATACAAATCTAAGCAACTCTGACAGTCCTGTTTATTTTAATTATTTTGTATAGTTGTTGTCTGAAATAGAGGAACATCTAAAATGCACTATCACTCAATGTGAACCTGACATCAAAGTACCTGTCGATGAGTTTGATGGAAAAGTGACTTACGGCCAGCGCAGGGCCACAGGGGGTGAGTGTGTTTATATGTCTTCCTTGTGTCCTGTATGGCTCTGTTCACTGTTTTTATTGCCTGTTTCTATTGCCTATTTCCCCTATGCACACCAGGTGGTCTTTATAAGGGCCATGTGGATATATTGGCCCCAACTGTACGAGAACTAGCCAACCTGGAGAGAGAGGCACAGACATCCTTCCTTCATCTCTGCTATCTACCCAACCAGCTCTTCAAAGCCTTCTAAAGCTACCAGCACGGAAGTAGCACTTATTCATCATTCAATTAAATAAGGACATGTAAATGTAAAAACATGTATCACTAACCTTACAAAAAATCTTTTTGTTTTGTTTCACATGGTTTGACATGCAAAGAAAATGTGATTGTTATACATAAGAAATGTATGGAAAAATGTAATTTTGTGTTTTCAAAGCATTTGAGTCATCATTAAATACATTTAAATGGCATAACATTTTGAGTATTTTATTCAATCTTTTTTTAAATATTTCAAAATATGGAATTTAGTATATTCAGACACTAATCCAACTAAATTCAAGTTTCATACTATAGATATGTCTGCACTGACAATGAATTCCTTTGCGTTTGAATGCTCTACCGTTATTAACACTAGGGGGCGCACTTGTCTTGATGGAGAGAGACTGACTTCCAGTAGGCCTACGTTTAAGTCGCACCTTTTATGATTTGTGTCTGAAGAGTTTTTCTCTATATTACAGCAGAAGAGGGCAATGAAGTTAAAAGTCCTTAATAATCCAAAATGACATAACTGTATACAGTCACCCGGCAAGCCTGTGTTATTAGAGACTACCGTTTAAACTCAGATCACACACAGGACGTCTCTCTGTAATTACACCCAAACGAACAGCAGCGCTTGTAAACAGCCATGCGTTTTAAACTTATCCACACGCGAGACCACACATACCTTTTCTTGGATTCTTGCCCTAAATCTGATTATATAACAGAATATAGATCTACACAAAAGATGAGACATAATGGAGCTTGCCAATGCACAATCTAAACAAATCCTGAGTTTCCGTAGTCATAATTAGGCCCAGACTGAATCTGTGAACTTTCTCAGTTTCTGCACACATTTGGTTGGAAAATCTGCAAAATTCTGTGGGAATTTTATTTCGGGCCGTTACACTTCTACAGGTAGCTGAAACAATATCAAAATAATACATAAACTGACACATTTGAGGGATTACTTAAGTTTTTTTCTTCACGTTTCTAGCTTTCTTTCATGTTATGTAACTGCAGTAGCTCTGTTTGTGTGTATGTGTGTTTCCATGCACACTTCTAAGCATCTTTGAGAGTAAATGGTTTCCAGCTGTCCAAGTGTGTCTTTATTTCCAGCGCTAACAATGACACTACATACATTTGTATGCCTTCACACACACATTGGCCGTTTGCTCTTTTCCTAAGCCTTGCTGTCTCACTTTTAACCCGTTCAACATGCTACTCGACAGACTAATGACACATTTCAGAATATTTGCTTATGTCTGAGCACAATTATCGTCACATAAATGCTAAAAGGTGCGGACAGAACAAAAATTAGACTGGGTAAAATTTGAACCAGGGGCCCGCGACAAGATGTGGGTTAAAGAACTGAGTCAAACAGGGGGTATGTATGTTCAGTCACATTCCAGGAAGCTCTTACAGGTACCTGTAAAGCCTCCACCTTCCTATTCCCCACGGATTTGACTGTTGTGAGGGATTTATGTATGAGCGACGGATTACGGTTTGAAAATAAGGGACATGAAGTCCCGCCCACCAGGCCCATGGGGCATTTACTCTGCACCTGGTAATGAGAAATGTCCCTGTGGCAGGTAACACAGATCCCATGAGTTGAGAGGAAGAGCGAGTGCTGTTACTATAATGCCTCTCTCAGGTTACAGGGTCTGGTATGAAGAGGCTTCATCAGAAGATAAAATTGGGGTTGAAGGTATACTAGTTCCCCAACTTCCACTTTAGCTTTGTTTTGTTTTTGTTATGTTGATCCTGCCAATTTTACGCTGTAATTTATCTGAGTTACAACATGCCTTGATGATATAAATGTGTCTTGACCAATCAGAGCTGTTTTATCACACATAAATTAAGTGCTGGAGAAAAGAGACACAGGAAGGGCGGAAAAAGGACACACTGGGCCACTGCAAAGAGGAAGTTCTGTAATCTAAAGGGAATTATTATGATTTTGCTTCTATAATCTTAAACTATGAGCCTTACCTGTTAAATGTGTGCGTGCGTGTGTGTTCTGTGACAGTGGTTCTTTTGGTTTATGGATTTTTTCTGATGTATGGTTTCATAAATTTTATGATAAATTTCTATATTTCATAAAATGCCAAATCTGTGTCCCCCTGGATCCATCTTGGGGCCACTGAGCACCACAGGTCTATGAGGATAAAATAAAGGTCCACTTAATCATACAGATACCATACAACATTTTAGCAAGAGCACCATCCACAACATTTGATGTATTAGAATAAACAGATACGATGCAGAAAAAAACGATTATCTACTGGAGTAAGAAAATAAACAACAAAAAAAAGGTTTATAGAATGAAGTTTATTTTTCTGAATTGTTTTGCGTTTGTTATGTGGTATATTATATTAATTCTTTATGTTATTAATATGTTCTTTTAGACATTTGTGCAGGAAAACAAGACAAAAATACTAAGTTAGAAGTGCATATTTTAAAGTGTATGAAATGTATGGCCTTTTGTTGCTTCACCCTTAAAGTAATAGTTCACCCAAAAATAAAAAATCTGTCATAATTTACTCACCCTCGTGTCATTTCAAACCTGTATGACTTTCTTTCTTCCGCAGAACACAAAAGAAGATATTTTGAAGAATGTTATCAACGGGCCCCCATTCACTTGCATTGGTTATACAATAAAAGTGAATGGTGCCAGCGCTGTTAGGTTACCAACTTTCTTCAAAATATCTTCTTTTGTGTTTTGGGTAAACTATCACTTTAACCCTGGGATTCTTTTACCAAGGATTCATATATACACCAATAAACAAAAAGATGGATTAATGAATTACATAATCACAATCCAAAAAATAACATTTCTTTTGATTTAGCATCACTTGATGACAGAGGAAGGAGGAAGCGGGAGGAGAAGGGGCGGGAATACTCGTAAATGCCCAAATTTTCAAAAACTGTGCCCACATTAAACAAAATGGTTGAAGTTAAGTTAGTCACTAATGAACGGTTTATCTCACTTCACTTTATATCTCTCTCTCTTTTCCATACCCATGGGTGACATTCACGAACATGCTTTGATCTGTTGCCAGACAGCACAAAGCGCACACTGGGGAGAAGCAGAAGGGAAAGAGAGTGAACGATGAGGGGAGGAGTAGATGGATTTCAGTTACTGTAAGCCTTTAAAACTCCAGTTCCCTCAGGGGTCTCGGTAAACTGCTTCAGACCCCTAAACCCACCTGACAGACAGACAGGTGATACTTTAGATAGATACTTGACTGGAATATTAGTCTTAATCATGCAATATTGAAAAATATAAAGCAATGTCCATCAGAGTATCAAGATTACGATCAATAGGCCACACCAGGTTCAACTTGCTGATTCACACCAGAAGTCCAACAGTCACCTAACGGAACATTCAAAATATTATCTACCCATTTATATTACCTGTCTAGGTTGACAAGGTTTCAGAGAGTTTGTGAAAATGTTGATGTACATGAAGAACATTCCTCTCTATCCTGACTCATCACTCTATGTCGGTGAAGATGACCCTAAACCCAGCGTGAACTCTGACCCGTGGCGACCCGCTTAGGACTGCGACCGGCCATTAGAGAGAGCTCACGCTCATCCGTCTAGCGATCTGTCTGTTGCTGCACCCATGTCTATTCCTTTGCTCAACTTTCTGTTGTTCTGTCTCTTCTCAAAGGCCAGCTCTCATCCATCAGCCAATGGATTCCTTCTCTGTGACCCTCTGTCAATGCTGCCCTCACTCTTTCATTGAACTCCTTTCTCATTCACTTGTTCTTTCTTTTGTTTGCATCCTCTGACTCAATCCGTGCCTCTTGTTTCATTCTACTTGTTTGGGTAGTTAGTTGGTTCATGACTTTATGATTTTGAGTTTGGTTTAAAAACATCCGGCCTGTGGTAATGCATACAATTATTTTTTTAAGGCTGACTACTTTGTTCGGTTTTCCTTGGTTCAGAACCTTTAGAAAGGATCAGAAACCTTTTATTAGTACACTCTCAAAATAAAAGGTGCTAAAAATAAAAGGTGCTACAAAAAGTTATTCGCAGTGATGTAATTTCCTTACTTTCTTCTCATAAAAAGTTTTTTTCAAATATTAAAGGTTCTTTAAGGAGCCATTCAACCAAAATAGTAAAAAAAAGTTATTTTAAGTTATTTAAGTAATTTTTTTCATCCCATAATCATTTTTTTATTTAAAACTTACTTTATTTTTATAGTTTATATATAAGACTAAATATCTAACATCTACACATTTTGCTTCTCAGGTAAATGTATCCTGATTTCAGAATTTGTAGATATTATTACTGGAAAACAAGACAACAATATTATGTGTTTTGCAGTGTATGCCGCCCATTTAGCCAAAATTGTGCAAATATTTGGATAAAAGATCCGTAGATCATTTCTATAAATGAAACCTAAATGGGGTATGTAATAGTAATTTTATTTATTTGCGTAATATATTTAATTCATTTGAATACATGTGATGGTTAAAAAAAGATAGGGCAAATAACTAAGTTATATTAAAATATAAACGGTATAAAATATGTAATTTTATATTATATAAACAGATTTAGTATATATTTATATTATATCTATTATATCATTATTTTTATGCTTTTTTTCATTTTTTCTTTTGTGTTTCTGTTGTGACAGGTCCACTTTATTTATGCACTCTAAAAAAGGGCTATATGTCACAATAAAAGTGGTTCTTGGCTCGTAATCATAGGGGAACCACTTTAAGTAGTATTTAGAACCATATTTTGGTGCTTCAGTGGTTCTTATTCTTTTTACATATACAAAAAATGAAGAACCATACAGGGGTTTAACAGGTTCTTTATACAGAAACGGTGCTATGTAGCACCTTGATCATCCCAAAGAACCGCTGAAGAACCACTGAAGCCCCAAGATATGGTGCTATATAGAACTAAAAGTGGTTCCCCTTTGGTTACAAGCAAAGAACCACTTTTATTGCTATATAGCATTACTTTTGTGTGTAGTAGTGTGTGTAGCACCCATATGATGCCATACAATGGCAAATGAAACACAAAATGTCTGTTAAAGCTCGTTGCACAACCCACCCACACACACACCTAGACAACTCAATACCTTGTCTCTGATTTCACCCATAACATATTGCTCCACCGCTGCATCTGTCAGTAGTGGGAAGGAGAGAGGACTGGCGCCTAAATCAGAGCAGCTGTGTCTGCATCTAACGGCCCCCGTGCTCATTAACCGCAGGAGCTGGACCTGCGCGACAGCCCCTATATCTCACTCACTGCAGCTAGCCGTTAGCGCTAACGATAAGATCCCCCTTACGCCCACTGGGGTTAACTGATACTCTCAGGCACTTCGGTTTGGGGGGTGATACAGATGGGAAGATGGTACGTTGCCTTTGAGTGAACCTGAGAATCTCCTACTTCCGAGCGAAGCTGCCATTATATGACTTAAACAATGAACGTACAAGTAAATGATGAGCCTGATAACTCAAGTAGTAGAGAATTGTGCTACTAATGCCAAGGTGATGGGTTTGTTTCCATGGAAAAGTCGTACTGATAAAATATGGTCTGAATCCCTTCAAAGACATTCACATTTTTGTGTATTGTATAAGTAGGTGTGCATAAAGAAGTACATCTGCATCCCTTTTACTCAACCTATATTGTTTATGCACGGTACCAAACAAAATAAATCATAGTTCTGCATAAAGCAATTCTCAAAAGATGAGTCATTAGCTTTACATGAATGAGCTCTTTCTTACACAAAACCCTGGTTTTATAAAAAAAATATTATAAAAACATTTCAGAATCCTTCTCACCATCAACTGCACTGTCGCTTTATGCCACTTTCATATGGATATGCGATTTACTCCAAAAACTCCAAAACATTGGCAACACTGAATTTCCCACTTGTGAATATGACTTTGCTCGGTCATTTATGTCCACATGACTTGTATTTACAATATTTTTAGTTGACATCATTTTATTCCACTTTATACAGTATATTAATTTAACCACCATGGTGCAACAAAAGAAACCAAAATAATCTCTCATCAGCTCTACAAAGCCATTACTGTCACTATCAGTCAGACACACACATAATAAAACACTGACACATGCTTGAATCTCCACGTGTGTCCGTCCATTGATTTACGTTTGTGTTAAGGGGAATAGCTGAATTGACGGAAGTCCCCCCTACAGTGATGTGTTGTTTTTATCATCCTTGAGGGGGCCATCAGACATTAGACACATTGTTTGTGTATACGTGTGTGTGTGTGTGCGTGTACGTGTAGGACCTAATTGATGTCAAACCCACTCCCCAAACACTGGTGGTGACATCCCTCTATAATGACATCAAAGAAAAGATATAATTGAATAGTACATTACATAATGAATATAACATATTACAAGTTCCTAAATAAGATTATACCTCATCATATCAATATATGCCCATACATTCTGTTTCACAAGGAAGTTTGAACAGCAATTATATATTCCCCCATGAGCATTCAGACAAACATCCAGGCCCAAAAGCTCATAAGCAAAAAACGATGCCCTCCGGGCAGTTACAGTAATTCACTCACATCGTCTGGTTAGTCCTGATTTCAAGATGAAAAACATCCAATAGGATACAAAGACAAGTGCAGACAAGCAGGTTTGCTGCGACTAAAACCTTAAGAAATATTCCAACCGTCAATGAAAACCGTTCCTGATAAAACACGTCTCATATCCCACAGAGACGGGGTTTCGTGAGGAAGAGGCATGAAACGAACCACCCAGGTGTGGAGACAGACCCAAACTCGTGGGAAAAGCCGTTGCAAGTTGCAGACAACATAAGATCTCATCGGTCGTTGACTGACACAGTGAACCGTTGAGACTGGAGTGAAGATTTACTGAATCTAGAGCAAAGGTCTCAGACTACAAATACACACTCAATGCGCACTCTTTTGTAAATGGATAAAATAATATGGCAAGAATTGCTGTGCAGCGTGTCACATATACATCTGTCACCGGTCATGCAGTATAACTTGCAACTCACAAGCCAGCAGTGAAAGACTCAAAAGCCTTAAAATGTTTGTTTGGTGTCACACCTATGACAAAAAGGCTCACAACGCAAAAACACTTCATTTTCTACATGGTGGTCATGTACGTCTCCAAGAGAAAGGGCCATTAGATAATTCCTGATATGCTACCCGCATAATCCCTATTTCTCAATCCTTCTCTCAATCCCTGACTCATCTTTCACATTCCTGGTGCATTCCATCAGGATTAGTTGATGCCGCCAGTACAGATCTCATTCATGCAGAGAGAAACAAAGAAAGAGAGACAAAGTGTGTGTGTGTGTGTGTGTGCGGAGATAGTAAACCCGGCATGTGTGCGTGTGTGTGTACAGGTTGGCTATACTTCTAAGGGCAACATTTTTTATTCACAAACACTTTATAATGAAATATATTAATACTTTAATATCAGGAAATTTTGGGTCCAGGCAGACACAATATTTCATGAAAGTCTATGAGATGACCTCACTAACGCAGTATCATCATTTTTGTGTGCGTCCCAGACTCCAGTTATTTTTTTACAAAAGGGTTTTTCGTTGCCTCAAACCATTTCTTTCCTTAATCCAAACATAGTACACTATGCAGCCCAGCACACAATCTCAAGAGAGCTAACCTGCCACTCTGACTGAAGAGAGCTTTAGATCTTTGCATAAACCAAACATTTGAAGGATGATGTTTGACTTCTGGCATCCTGTGTTTTGTGACTTCTTGGTGGTAAGAGCGTTGCGTGGCAGAATAACACTATCACACCCTTATCAAACAGCACACACTCTTCCAAAAGACAACCTCACACTCAATCACACAATAAACAAACCAACAGATCAGCGTTCACAGGCACTCTGTGTATTGATCCAGTCTATCGCCGCCTGTAACTTACGAGAGAAAAGAAAACTTGTTTGTATGTCTCCCTCTTGAATAATGGAGACCGTATTCTTATTTAAGACTTAAATGGCGTTCTCATCTGGTAGGTCGTGTTCAACATAAAAATTTGAATTTGAAAGTATGAACATGTGTTTGTATATTTTTTATTTTAATACATATATAGCCTGCATTATAAATTGTGCATAGCTATAAAATCAAAGAAATCAATATACAGCCCCAGAAGAAAATAAGAGACCACTCGAAAATTATTTTCAGTTGATTTAATTTACTATTTATGGGTACGTATAATGTTTTTACATGTATTTTGGAACAGTCAAAAATAAATAAATGATGGAATATACGTAATAACTGCGTCTTTGCATTCTTTCAAATTGCTTTTGGGTGATTTAAAGTCACTTCTGAGTTTGTTTCTGTTGAAATTCAACAGACGCTGGACTGAAATTGCCACAATACATGCATAAATACTTATTAAAGCCAAAACTGGAGTGATCTCCTATTTTTTTGACAGCTGTATATCAACAAATACAAATCAGTATACAGGGGAGGACTGGGAAGCTAATTCGGTCCTGGACTTTTTGGCCAACATCGGCCCTCCACCAATTCTGTCGACAGGGGGGGAGGGGAGCTGGGTGTGGTGCGGTGCGGGGAGTGTTAGATGGCATCTGTCATCCACCAAATATGTCGACAGGGGTGGGGGGGGTTGTATGTAACGTTTGCATTGCGTTACATGCATACGTGTCCGAATCGCTAATGCCTTCGCGTTGCGTGCAGAATGAACGGAATGTCCTACTGGTCAGTCCGCCCCTGAGTATATATACTGTATATAGAGCCGTGGAAAAAAATACAAATACATTCCAAATGTTCATTCCAAATTTAAAATACAAATACATTCCAAATGTTCAAGAAAATCAGCATTTCTAGATGGGTTGTGGCCATTCCATTACAGTGTCTTTTAAATTTCAACAAACTCAAACTTCAGGATTGACGTAAAGACTGACAGCATTACAAAACACATGAAAACGTGGACAAATTTTCCTGTTGTATTGCTTAAAATTAAATACGAACTTGTATTCTTTGCAGTATTTCAGGTCTGAAAAAACAGAGCATCTTTTCTGTTATTTTGATCTGTTTCTCCCGTTTTTAATTTCTGCAAATAAATGCAAATTAAACAATAGAGATATTGTTATTACAGAAAAAAAAAATATATGAATAGTAAATTAAGAAAAACGTAAAAATTGTCTTTAAATTTGTCTCTTAATTTTTTTGTATATATGGTAGCCCAATACAGGGCAATACAGGGATATAAAGAGAAAGAGAGACATTGAGGGAGAGGGGAGGTATGCGAGTGCACAGGAAAAGAAAGAGGAAAATTGGAGCGGATGATAGAAAGAGAGAATCATTGTCTTGAGGGTCAATCCAAGGGCACCGTCCCCTTTCTGATTGGTTCAGATGTTCTCAGCTGTAATGACAGAAGAAGAAATTTCTTAATTACTCTAAAATGGGCTTGGTACTGCACAGACTCATTGTATAGCACACAAAAAGAATGAACTTCAGTGTCATGACGACATTCTGTCGCTGTCTGAAATATTTCAACACTCTCGGGGAAAAAATACAGGACACTGTGTCATAAGGGTGCTTAAAGGGTTCTTCACAGTAATGCCATAGAAGAACCATTTTTGGTTCCACAAAGAACCATTCAGTCAAAAGTTCTCTTCTCTTTCTTACCTTTTTTTAATCTGAAGAACCTTTTTTCGCCACAAAGAACCTTTTGTGAAGCAGAAAGTATCTATGGATGTTGAAGGTTCTTCCTGTAACCAGATAGACAAAAAAGGTTCTTCTATGGCATCGTGTAGCACCCTTATTTTTAAGAGTGTACCTCTTTTCTGGGTACCAAATAGTCCTTAAAAGTTAGCTGAACCTGACTAAATCTATTTTTAGTTGGGGGTTAGGTAGGTTTGTATAATTATCTTTATATTAAAACAATGTAAGTCTATATTATGTTTTCATTTTGATGAACCAGCGTGTGCACTCTGGAGTTGAAGAGTTTAACTGTCTCCCTAAAGAAAATCTTACCAAATCCATCATATCAATGTGATTGATGGTCATGCCTTTAAAGAGTCGCTCGCTTAAGACTTTACACAACAAAACGTTGTTAAACACAGTCTGAAAGTGTGCTGACAGACTTGGAGATCTCCCGATACATTTTCCTGTCTTTGACAGTTCAACAGTCCACAAGCGAAAATAAAAGTAAAAAGTCCATGAACAGTTTGACTCTGTTCAAATGAATTACTCAGAATAATGAAACAATATCTGGCTACATCTCACTTTCAATCAGGTACGTCAAACAGTGAACAACATTTTGAAACTCCACCCTGCTTTATCAGGGTATGTTGTAATAGAGAAACAAGGCTTTTTTGTGCGTTAGGAGCAGGCCAAACCAGTAGCACATGTGGAAATGTTTTCATCATCACATTTAACAAGGCTGTTGGCGGAAAGGAAGAGAGGAAGAGAGAGAGAGAGAGAGAGAGAGAGAGACTCCACAGACAAGCCCTGCCAAAAAATACTTGCATCTAAAAAAAACGTCTCAGCTGTTTTCCTCCCTCTTTCCTGCCAATCGGCATCTGTCTCTCTCTCTTTTTCTTTTTTATCTGCCCCCCTCCATTCTTACAGACTACCACTCCATTTGTGTGTGTGACAGAGTGTGTGTATTTGTGTTACATCCTCACATCTGTGCCTTAGATCATATGGAGGTTCATGCCTCATGCTGCTAGCTGTAGGTCTTTATGATCCATGGAAATTACTGGAATGTCATTTTAACATCCATGAAAATGTCACCGTTCCTCAAAGCCGCCCCAGATCATGTATCACTGGGGGTGCTTGAAAGACAGCTGTTTGTGCGTCTCAGACTGCGTGTGAGGTTCAGACCCCGTAAGTGTTGTAAGAACTTAGAGAAGAGTGCAAGCACGAAACACCTTCTCTGAACCATGAAGACAATCAGACCAACACATCAGTCTTTTCTCACTGAGGTTCTCTGCGCAGACAAGATCATCATCATACGCAAACACACACACGCTGATGTGATGAATGAAAAGCTGACATCTAACAAAACTACCGTTCATGTAGCATGGCGGGTGAACGCACACAGACACACCCAGGAAAGACAAATCACGAACGAGATCTCCTTAACGTCTCATTTGTTTCTGCTAGACAGCATAAGAGAGTCTTAGAGACGTTTGCTTTAGTCTAATTCATTTCTTTAATAAAAAAATATTGTCTCACATTGTGCTTGGTTTGGCCAAAATATCAAACTCTACATTTCAAAAAAAGAATCTCAGCAAGACCAAATCTGGACATCAATCTCATTCATTAGTTTAATACTGATCAACAATTTGTTTCCAAATTTATTTCCAATATTTGAATTCCAAAATCGGAGAAAATACTCTGACTTTATGAGTAATATATAAACAACTTTTAAATAAACAATAAGGAAATTTGCTTCTGGGCGCATAGCGCTCTGATCATCTCCATTGAAAGCTATGGCAAAGTGATGAATTAGAGGTCATGTGTTGAAAGGAAATTATGTTTGCATTGGCGAGACAGACACGGCATTCCAACACACATGCGTGCATGCACACGCTCCCATTAAAGACAGGTTTTCCTTAGGAGCCATATCAATTATATCAATGCATCACTTCAACAAAGAAGTGATCGTATAGATGGGATTTTTCCCTGCATATAATTCAAACGCACACATTGTAGATGGATGACGCTGTCTGCTGATCATGTGTCCGGTGGAGCCAGCCCTTTAGTTCCGCCTTTGCATGTATATACGATTGTGTGAGTGCAGGATGGAAAAAATGCACACGCACACACTCAGACTCAGGGAAAAGGGGGTTTCCATACTGTTAAAGGTAACATTCACAGAGACTCCGTGTGAGAAAGTGAATTTAAAACTCGACTTTCGTACATTTCAAATGTCCAGCTACTCTGACAGGAAGCTGGCATACGTTTAGAGACTGTCCGTCCAATGTTCCCATTTCAACTGTGAATGCCGAATTCTGTAAAAATCAACAGTGATCATTCCATTTTATTCCTGACTTCTACTTACTATGTTATATAATGTTTGCTCAACAGATTTGTGCAAAAAACATACTTTTAGAGCTGCATGACTGAAACCTGGTACATTTAAAACCTAGAACAAAGTGAAAATTAAAAGTTTGTTTACGTTTAAAGTAAAAAACTTGTTTAAACTCAGGATTTGAGCTGAAAGAATCCATGAAAAAGGTATTAAACATATATAGATTAAAGGTGTAATGTCTGCATCAAAGAATTGCACAAAAATAAAAAATGAACGACTAAAACAAACCAAAAGAAATTTGGGTTACACTTTATTTTACAGTGCCCTTTGTTGCACATGTTACATGTATTAACTACAGTATTTACTATTAATTATGCATATATACATTTACCTAACCCTAAATCAAACCCCTATATGAAGTACATGTAGTTAATATTTATTACTCAGTACTTAAATGTAGATGTTACACTGTAACATGGGCACTGTAAAATAAAGTGTGACCCAAATTTGTTTGCATGTCCAGTGGATCTGCAATTAGCCTGTTTAGAGGATTAACCATGAAGCATCTTCTTCCTTAATTTCTCTCAAATGAATTTAAATGCAGATAAAACATTCTGCATTGTTCACAAGATGTGTGTATGCAGCGCACGGCCAAAATTAGCCCTTAAAGAGTATCCGCTCTTTTTTTCAGTGGAGACGTGGATGTTGTCTTTCAGCGCGTGGCTCTCTGTTCTAGTTTGTTCCTGTCGCACTGTGTGCGTGTGTATGTTTTCATGCCCAATAAAAGCTCAAAGGAAGCGGTCAGAAACTCCTCTCATTGTTACTAAGGTAAAGGAATCTCTGAGGGAATATCAGTTTAAAACCAACATCCTTTCACACAAACACACACTCACGACCGCTGCCTCACTTTATCACCTCGTTTTCATGTCCTGCGCATCTTTAACTCACTTCTGTTGATGATGTGAACAGGAAAAAATAAGGCAAACTGTAAAATGATATAATAAAAACTACAACACACACACACACACACATACATGAGCAAGAGGATGCTAGCTTTCCTGTTCGCTTACACTTCATGGGAGTCTGGCTATTTACTGATCTTAATGAGGGTTAGGAAGTGGAAAATTGTCATTGACCTTTTTTCTCCTGTACACACACATTTTTGTTGCACGTCTTTTGGCCAGACATGTATGTGTGTTTGGTTTTTGAGTGGGGAAGCATTTAGACTATTTCAGTGTGAGTTTAAATATCTGGTACAAGCTATAGCCTTTAACTGCAGCATTGAGGATCTCAAAGCTTTGTGTGCAGATCTGATTTCGTTTTCCATTCCAATCTTTAAGACTTCTCAATCTTTTAGAAACTGTTAATCGGATTCATCATTTACTCACCCTCATGTCATTTCAAACCTGTAGGACTTTCTTCTTCAGAACAGAAAAGAAGACATCTTGAAGAATGGTGGAAAACGAAAATCGTTGGTCCTCATTGACTTACACATCAATATGTGTCCAAACAATAAAAGTCAATGGGGACCAATGGTTTTTGGTTATCAACATTCTTCGAAATATCTTCTTTTGTGTTCTGCAGAAGAAAGAAAGTCATACAGGTTTCAAATGTCAAGGGGAGGAGTAAATGATGACAGATTTTTTGTGTCAACTATCCCTTTAAAACTGTTAAAGTGTCATAAGAGTGCATGAGATAACAGTGGCAATGGGGTTCCTATATATAGCTCAAATAATGCACGGCAGGATTTAATACCAGAGAAAGCACATTTATGCACACCATGAATGCACTTAAAGTCACATTGGATGCAAATGTCTGTTTATAATGTAGATGTAAATGACACTTTTTTTGTCCAGAAGTGCTGCTCATGTCCCATTCTCTAAAAAACTAGATGGATGTCAGTCTGTTATGCCCCCAAATTAGATTTTCCTGCCTGTCTAAAGAAAAGTCTAATTGTTGCTTTGATGAGTTTATGGCTTTGTTTACACTGCACACAAATCTGATTCGGTTTTCAAACCAGATCAAATCTGAACCATTTGTTCAGTCAGTGTAGTATATATCTGGTGTATCGGTTGCAATAGTAATGACAGACATTAAGGTTCAGTATATTGCCAAAATACTTTCTTATACAACTGTGAATAGCTGTCCAGTTTGGCATCTTTGGCATGTTACATTTATGTTTCTTGCATAAAAGAAGCAACAAACGCATTACTTAAATATTCATATGTTTCAAACTTGGCGTTTAGTGTTCACCACAAAGAGAACGTCTCATTTTTGTAACGCGATTTGTCATGTAATGTTACGTCCAAAAAAATGGAATAATCTGTTCTGCCGTTCAGACTACAGAAAATGAGACAGATTTGAGTCAGATATGCTCTTGCTGTTTGTTTGCCCAATATGGTGCCAGAGCCATGACTCTTAAATAAACAGATACACGAGCACACAGTGGGACGTATCATTAATTCCCTTTGTTTAGAACACAGTGTTTAAATAAACAAACAGCACCACAACACAAAGAGTGATGTGTATCTGTTCCGCCACCTGCAAAAAATGAACTCCTGTAAAAACAAAGCACAACCACTTCTTTAACATGTATCAAGATCATCAACACACGCCGACTCCACAACTGCTGATGCTTTACGATCCAATCTTTTGATCTTATGATAAACCTCCATTTTTCACTCTGACAGAGTTCATCTCTCTCGTTATTTATTTAAAAGAAACAGGGTCACTTCCCACACTGACCCCTTTCACCACAGATCACAGATCGCTCTAACAGTCAGGACATGTTGAGGTAGAAATCGCCCTCCGGTGTAAGTCTTCGTGTCAGTGTGTTTACACTCAAAAACATTCCATCTGCTTTATTCTCTCCAGCTGGAGCTGAACCGGGATCAGTTATAAAATAAATAAATGCCCACAGTGTCCAAACAGCTTGCCACATCAAAACCTCAGAGGTGAGAGGTGGCGCTCCGCCTCATTTCCTCTGTGTATTCGGAGGCTTTTCCGAAAGGCAGGATTTAGGTGGAAAAGGGGCCGCTGGTCGCCGGTCGCTCATCTCTTGTCTCCTTGATCCCGTTTCTGTCCTCAATCCGGTGTCCCGTAGGAATAATACTAATCAAAAGAGGGGGTCGTCGGTGCGTAAGCGTGTGTATGTGGTTGGAAAGCAGTAAGGTAGAACAGAAGCTCAGGTTACACCTTGTCTGGGAACTAAGCGGAGGTGTCTGTCGGTTCAGAGGACATAAAAATTTAATACGTCTGAATCGTGCCACAACTCTATACTAAAAAAAACACATTTCTATCATGATCTAATGTGATGTATAATATTCACATCCAGCTCAATTAAAAAGATATTCAAATCTAACATCTTATCCAAAATTCTAGCTAAGCAGGTCTGAAGGTTTTAAGCTGGTCAGCCATCTCATCTGTCCATCTGAAAAGAGCTTTTAAAGGGATAGTTCACCCAAAAATGAAACTTCTATCATCATTTACACATCAATGGCGATACCCATTGACCTCTATTGTATGCACAGAAAACCAATGCAAGTTCTTCAAAATATCGTCTTTTTTTGTTTGGTACCAGAATGAACATCATACAGGTTTGAAAAGGCAAAGGGTTAGTAAACGATGATTTTGGGGTGAACTATCCCTTTATATTCACTAAAACCAGCAAAACAAACCAGCTTTGCCTTGACTGGAAGCTTAAAAAAAAACTGGAAGACCAGTTAACCATCAGTCTGGTTATGCACACATTACATATCCGATCACGTTGATAAGGGACTTTTAGATCTTTGTGCTTCTGCTCCCTGATGTTGTAAATGACATTACATAATGATATGCTGTGAAAAGCTCATTTAAAGAGGAGTTTTTTTAATAGGAATGCCCTATTACTGCACTCGATTACCTAAAAACCAGTAAGGATAGACCGGAGTGGAGCGCCGATGATTGTGCGTGCAAGTGCGCATGATTTTGCCCACGCTAATGAGGTCTTTTATCTGAAATTAGAGAGTTTAATCGTTTTAGCTGTGGGTGCTTTGAAACACGGAGGTAAACGCAAGCATTTGTGCAACCACTCTAGCAGAGAATTAATCAAGTCCAGAGGGAAAACTTATCTGAGACACAGAATAGATCCCGAAATATACCAATGTTTTTCCAGTTGCAGAATAATTGACCTGATTTCTCTAAAATCTGTTTGTGATGTATTGGCAAATTGTAACAAAGACCAGATTGTTAGAGAAGGAAACAACATCCTCTTGAAATGCTCGAACATCAAACAATGAATAACTGCACATTTCCCCCTTTCCAAATTGTTCTTCCATTATACCATTGAGAATGCACCCCCCCCCCCCCCCGATCTGCTGGAAGTATGTGTGTGTGTGTTCTTGTGTAATTTGTTAGCTTTTTGTTTGTGGTTTACATTAATTGCAGCTAGTCTCCTCTGGGGAGAACTGAGTTCAGTACGACCCAAGTGCAGAGGAAACACTGGTAGCGCTCAGAAGAAGTTAAATAAACAAGTCGGGGTAAAATTATTTGCAGGTGTACGCTGGCAGACGCTATCTGTGGCAGAGCCGAGAGTCGTTTCCAGAAAAGCTTTCTGCTTTATAACAGAATGCTACAGTGTGCTATGAAGGGACAGTTATGTAATTGCTTCAGCTGTTTCTGAAAGTCATTTCAAAGTGCAGGAACACATTAGGAGTGCAGGAAAACTGAGAGGTAATTTTGGTGGAGAAGCATGCTTAATTGGTTCCCGAACGAGTTCACAATTCATCTTTGCGTTTTTAAATATGTATTTTCAATCACAAATCGATCTAATTCCTTGCATTGCATTTCTTATTTCTATCACACAGTCTTCTAACAATTTGCATTATTCCAATTATGCAGAGTGAAATATGCTAAAATATCACCCAGTGAGCAAAAAAACTGCAACTAGGGGAAAAATTAAAAAAGGTCTTAGTAAAGGTTTTTGGCTAAAACAAGCTCAGGTTAATTGACCAATTCTCATATTGTGAAAATAATGTCATTCAATTTGTCTTTCATATCACATTCTGTGCATTGAAATAAAAACAATAAGCACCTACTCGTGTTAAAACTTCAGGTGTTCTACACATAAACCAAGTGAGTTGCGTCTCTGAACTTTCACAACATTCCCAACCGGTCAAACGTTTGCTTGACTGTTATTTTTCTTTCTGTTATTATCTTAAAACAGGTGTATGCTTAAATTATTGAAAGTATTTTTGTAGACAAAAATATTTCATTTCGCTTTATTGTATGTTGTCACAGCATAATTCCCAAAGACAATGTGTTCATTCCATAGCTTTGAGGAGTTTGATATTATTCTTAAATGTGACAAAAATAATTATCAATGAGTAAATGATCCTAAACTTTTGACCAGTATACTACATATGCAGCAGCGTATGTTTAAAAGAACAATATTATGATGTATTTCAATGTTGCCTCATTAGATAGCCCCACCATCCAGCCCTAAAATGCAAGTTAATTTGTCCTCATCTACCCTGCGAAAGGCGCCACACTGTGTTTAGTCATCATTAGAACGTCTAATAACCTTCCATAAACCTTCTATCAGTGCTGCCTGACCTTGGCTGACCTCCTGTGACCCGTTAGGTCATTTCCTGTGCCTGTGGGGAATGCTTTCTTTCGAAGGATATGATGAGTCGCAGGTTACTGGGCGGAAGAAAACAAATGCGATGAGGAACTACGACTGGACATGATTTAAAGAACTGAAGCTTGTGGTTTGTCTGTTTGTGTGTGTATACATTTGATACAGCAAGAGCTTAGAGGTTCCACACTTTTGAACGTTTTTTGCCAACTCAGAATGAAAATTCTCAAGAGAAGAAGAACAGAAGCGAGCTCTCACATTCATGAGATGCAGGGTTGACATGTAGGTTATGAAACAGCATTAGCAACGCAGATTGTGAGCGATAGTGCGTCTGAATGCTGAATGCTCATGTGTTCCGGACTGAATCGCTGTTTTGTACCGGACCGTACCAATCCCTCAGAACTTCTCTCTGTGTGGGAGACCAAAACACAAGTTTGTGTGTGTGTCAGAGAGAGACAGAGTTCAAGATCGGAATCGCAGTCCAACAAATCTGAGCTTATGTCATCGCCGTGAAGGTCGTGGTTAGGATGTAATTGTGTCGGGACATAGCAGAAATGGTTTGATATTTATTATATATTCAGAAAAACACAGATGGGCTGTCTCCCAAACGCATGTACACACAAACGCACACTATAAATACACACACAGCCTCAGTTGTGGCTTTAGGGCCGAATACGGTATACTGGGTATGCACGAATCTGCAAGGATGTCTTTACTGTAAAAACAAATATATAGGTTGATAAATATTGATATTGTATCTAGATATTTAGATATTTAGACAGACTGAACAAGTATTTCATATTGAACACTTTTGCTGGGTGTGCTCCCAGCATGCATTGCAGTACAATGCATTTAGTTGGTTTACACAGCTGTTGCAGTTAACTATACAAAACTCATAAAAAAATACTTTATAATAATATGAAATTAAAAAATAATTTGCCAACATAGTGAATTGGACAGTCTGACCACCAGCTTGATTTTAAAAGCACGCCGAGATCAAAATTACACGTGAATGTGCTTAATAAAATCTGCATGTACATGCCATTGATCTCTTGTTAAAAATCGATCAGCCTGTTAACATACCACGCTGTCATCAATAAAACAGTTCTCCAATACACCCAGATCCCAAACCTGTTCTTTGTAAGTTGTCATAATATTTACCAAGTGTGAAACATATCTCACCATTACGTCCCACTGAGTAAATCCTTCATCAGACCATTCAGACCTTTCATCTGGCAGCCTTAGACGCAGAGATATGCCTAACAGTTTACATTCTGGCAAACAAACACACATATGCACAAACATACAGAAACACACATACAAACACTGTGTTACTCAATGAGAGTGAGTCATGGCACTACTGGCTTTGGTTGAAAAATCTCTTCGGCTCTGTGCGGTTTGGTGCGACGGCATAATTAGAAGCTTGAGCAAATGAACTCTTCTGTAATTCAGCTCTTAGAAACAGACAGGGCTGTTATCAGGCTTGTACTTATTCACCATTACATGATCCGGACTGCTGACAGAATGGAACAGAAGTCTGGTGGGAAGAGACAAACGTGGAGGCTGGTGAAAGCCGTTTACAGAGCAACTACAGCCATGGGATTCAGATATTATAGTCGGAGATGACTGAGTGTGTGAAGTTTATATAGAGTGAGTTCACAATTATTGATCTTGAAAGCTTTCATCGGTTCCTAACTACAAGAAACACCGTTAACTGTCCTCCAGGCCACTAGCTCATTTGAATGTGTCACTTTATACGGTGTCTGATAATCTGATGTAAGGACAAAGCATTGGTGTCAGATTTGGAAAAAAGGGAGTAAAATATCACATAGAATGTTTCACAAACAAGCCAACAATCACATGCGATGACTTCAGCTGGAAATTTAATGGTGGTAAACTTCTCAAAAGAAAATTACCTCATTCATGTGACATGATAGATTGCTGCAAAACCGAGGCTGGTTTGATGTTTGGTTTGCTGTCTTAAAGAAGGATTTAAATGAATTGAATCACTTATTGGCTGAGTTTAAATAAAGCCACTATCATTTAGACTGCAAATTACAAGTATGACATTATTTGTTTCCAAGATTGGGAAAGACTGATCTAAAGTCATTCATGTATTTTTCAGAGGAAACCACACATGCACACAAACGATATACAAAACATTTCATAAATTATAAAGCAATTAAGATTAAGATTAAAATCTTGGAAACAAATAATGTCATACATGTAATTTGCATTCTATATTATAGTGGCTCAATTTAAACTCAACCAATAAGTGATTCAATTCATTGAAATCCTTCTCAATTTAAACAAAAGACAACAAATTAAAATTAAAATTAAACACACAATAAACACAAAACAAAAATGTATGGTAAAATATTGAATTTAAACTGAATAAATAAAATCAAACAAAACTTGAGGTGATATTTATATAATACATATCAATATTGATATTGATATTAATAATATGTCATGTTTTACTATTTGTACTGTAACTAATGTTGGATCAAAAAAGTCAGCTAAATTACCAATAAGCAAAATAGAGACCCATGTAGCACATGGACAGAATCAACATCATCAATCAACAATACAAATGTTTCAAATTTCATCTTATACAAACACATTTGGAAAAAAGGCATTGGTGTCCCAGACTGAATTTGGTAGCACAAACATTATAGTTTTCCCTGTAAGTCTTCTATAAATGAGATTCTCTGAGGTTCTGTGTGTCCAGACAACCCTCTTTCATCACTGGCTGCATTTTCTCTTATTGGTGGACAGTTGTTAGAAAGCTGTATGAATCGATCACCCTGCATATGCTGTTAACACTCTAATATACCAACATGCTGACACCACATACACAAACACACTTATTCATGCATGAAGAAGCATTTATTTATTCACGCACTCACACATGCACGGACATCCTGAGATGTTTGGGCCAAAGTGAGTCAATAGGTGAATGCATAATTGAATAAATGAATAAATGCATGCGTCAATGAAGGACACATCGTATTGGTGTGGAACTCTGGGGAAATCAGAAGGCTTGTTAAGGGCGTTTTAATTGTTGTCAGATTTCAAACAACAGTCATCCGGCCTGGTTTACAAAAAAGAAAAAACACAGCAGTCACTGGTCACTCCTGCACTGGCAACACTGGAAGGTTCTCAAGGGTCCCGACCCATGACCCCTTACCCTACGGCTCCTGGGTGATGTTGACATTGCCTGGTGAACCACTGAGTTTAAGGAAGAGAGAAAAAGAGAGAGAGAGGTGTGTGCTTGGAGAGCGAGCGACGTAGATATCTTGAATGAATACGGAGTAGATCAAAACCGAAGATAAGCCCAAAGGTCATGACCCCTGCTGGGTCAGCTGTCAAGCGGTGTAAATGATACAGGATATGCCGTGTAACGCAGGTAATGTTCAGTCGCACACACACACACATTTCAGTGAGTGACAAGACCCTTTATTTACAGCTACATACCGGAAGATCCTGACACACGCACATGCAATCACACGTTGATTTATACGTCACCCGCTAACGCACACAGAGAACTGCGAGCTGCAGTGAGGGTTTAATTCTGATGGATGGAGAAAGTCAGCGAGGCGAGCGTTTGAAAAATTCAATGTTGTCAACAAAATGAAGGTGTCTTCTGCTTTATGAACAGGAGAAAGGTCGATTATGCTTCTGATCTGATGCGTTGCCCCTGATAACCTGTTTTTCACATTCAGCTCAGCAGAAACGTGCAGTTCATATTTCTTCCAGCGTTCCTAAGTGTTTCAAAAGCAGCAGTTTTTATTTCTGTAATGTTTGGGTTCAGTAGCCTAATGCAAATCAATGGCAAACTGTCGATTATCAGACAAATAAATAAATCTTTTAAATAAATCTTTTAAACAGCCGACACTGTAAAAACTAATTTTACCGAAAAACATGTCATTTTAGTGTATTTTTTTTAATATTTGTCTCCTTTTATTATGTTTTCAGCTACTAAGAGTGTTTCTCTCAATCCAAAGGATCAATGCAAAAAGATTTCCAATGGTAATTGTTAGTGCTTAAAATGCATTGAAGCAGGATCATTGTTTCAATGAATTTAATGAATATATTTCCTTCAGCTGGACAGCAGGCAGTGTGTGTGTTCACCCCTCAACGTGTGTGAGTCCATATGTGAACCCTGAGAACAGGCCAGCGGTCTGGTATTTCTCAACTAAAAGAATTAGTCTATCACACACTCGCACAGACGCACACACACACACACTCACATCTGCTGGCAATGAAGAGCTTGACTACCCATAAATTGGATGAGGCTTTAAAGAAATTCTGTGTCTTAAGCAAAACACTTCTGGAGTCTGCAGATACGTCTAATCCTAACAAGGAACTTACAGGTTGGCTGTAGAAAAATGTCACTGCTTAAGAAATTCCCGGCCAAGGGACAAAAACACAAACATATATAAACAAGGGAAGTGTATCATTAGTCCAGCCAAATGAGTTTCAATGATGATGAACTGGATTCTCATTCGCTTTAAGTGACGTTTTGAAGAGCCGCAGGACAAGAACATGAGTTAGTGCGGAAGTGGAGAATGAAATAGAGAGTTTATTCAAACCTGGAAATCGTGTTGCATACAAGGTAAGCTGAAATGACAGCATTTATTGCAAAATTTGAATGCATAATAAATTAATTAAATACGTATCTCTGTTTTAAAATAAAACAAGCATTTACAAAAAGGTAAAAAATTTGTCACTTTTGTCTACCAGAATCTTGTACGGTGACCTACGAATCATAGACAACCAACAACAGACACTGATAGAGAAAACAAGCGAAAAAAAGACATATCCCAGACCGACAGGCCCATTAACCGGACGGAAATCAAAGCATTGCCAGCCCCCCAACCCCCCCCCCCCTTCATGAGACACACCAGTTCAAACTCATCAATCAACCCTGGAGAAGGGCGGGACCAGAGCTCTCAACACCACATACATACACAAACACTTCAGATAACAGCAATAAACAAAGATAGGCCATACAAACAACTGTGAAATGATTAGAATAGCTGAGAAGTACACAGTCTAAATAATGACTGCATTGTGTGTTAGGTGTGTGTGCGTGCATCTATACACTTAAAGCCTGTACATCAGTAAATACAAGATTAAGTTATGCAAACACCACTATACCTTTCCCAACTAACCTTTACGGCCAGTTCACATATAGACAGGGGTAAAATTGTTTTAACAATTATTTAGATTTCCTGAACTTACAAGCTGATGCAACCCCACCCAAGGCCGCGTCATGTTGTAAGTAACACATCAAAACCATGTCCACACCTCAATTACCCAAGATCCTCTCTAAGTGCTCGAATCAACAATCCGCAGCATTGTTCGGAGGGTCAACCCCTGACCTTTGACCCCTGCATTAACCCAAGAGATCTGGAGAGAGGTGCTACTCTATTGCGGTTTGTTTGTAGTGTCTCCATTTCCCATGAGAAAGCTCTGATTGGTTTAAGACACTTTCCTCACGCTAACACGCAACATCTGTACGTTTCCGCCTCTTTCTGGTCGCAACAGTCCGGGAGGTGCAACCAAAGCGTCAACCCCGACCGGTTGTTTGGGTCTCTGACCTTTGACATCGCACAACACCAGAATCACGACACAAACCCTCCCGGTCAAAACTACGCCGGAAAGAGAAGCAACCAGTTTTAGCTTAGCAAACCAACATTGAGGGTGTGGTTCACCCAAAAGTGAAAATTCACTAATCATTCATTCCAAAAATCATGTCATTCCATACCTGAATGACTGTCTTCTGCAGAACACAATAGAAGATATTTAATAAAATATTGGTAACCAAACAACACTAACATCTTTTGACTTCTATTGTATGGACACAATCATTTTTCAAAATATCTCCTTTGCTCAGATGGAGTCAGATCTAGCCTAACACAGACATTTACATTTACATTTAGTCATTTAGCAGCCGCTTTTATCCAAAGCGACTAACAAAGAGTTAAGGGAGCAATAAGCGATTTGTCATACCGGAGTCATTATACATTAGGTGCCAATACAAAGTTACTGGTTTCAACAAAAGCTAGACAACTACCTGTTGAGAGAATTTTTTTTTTTTTTTCATTTGTCTGTCAAGTATACACAGAAGATATGGGTTTTAAGTAGTTTTCTGAATGTTGTGAGAGATGTGGTTGACCGGACCGAGCAGACACACAGGCATCTCTTATTAAAGAACACCACATAGTACTATAACTCCAAAAAAACTTTCTTTAATTCATTGCCTTCGAAACTACGGATGACAAAAACCTCAACTGCTTTAATTGAATTAGATGCCTAATTTAAAGTATCTTTTGGATGTTGAGAGTCTCATGATGTTGATTTGAGAAGGAATGGACGTTGTGTGTATGTGTGTGTGTGCAAGAATGTGTGTGAATACTGGTGGGTCTTCACATTTCCTCTTCTCTGTCATCAGCTACAGAGGCTCGTAACTTTTCCAATTCAATGAAAGTGTGAGTGCCACAGGAAATGACAACACTAATTCAGTGTTGTAGGAAGGAGAAACTTCCTGCTTTAATGAAATTAAACTAAACTGTACCCCTCTCTCTCTCTCTCTCTCTCTCTCTCTGTCTCTCTCTGTCTTTTTCTTTGTGTCTGTGTTCCTACTTGATCCGCCCGAATCAAACCTAGAGATCAGATTGTTGTATTGAATTGTAAAAATGCTACATAAGTAAATAATGTTGTTTTATTAAAAATAATTGAGGTGCGGGCTGTGTTTAATCTATAGTAATATATAATAAAGCAACAGAAATATAGGGTATGTCTCCATTTAAAGAGCTTTTGTGTGTGTATGTGTGTATCTATCTCAGCTACACTCTCAAAAATAAAGGTGCTTAAAAGGTTCTTCACAGCGATGCCATAGAAGAACCATTTTGGTTCCACAAAGAACCATTCAGTCAAAGGTTCTTTAAAGAACCATGTCTTGCTTAATTTTTTTACGCTGAAGAACTTTTTTCCAACAAAGAACCTTTCGTGAGACAGAAAGGTTCTGCAGATGTTAAAGGTTCTTTATGGGACCATTTAGACAAAAGGTTCTTCTATAGCATCGCGAAGCACCTTTATTTTTAAGAGTGCAGCTATAGTTTATATTTAAACATAATCTTTAAGATGAGGAAAATCATGTTTGGCACTCTGTCCATGAGTCACAACCAATTTTGTCAACTGTCTCTTAAAGTGGGCTTAAAGGGACAGTTCAACCAAAAAATTAAAATTCTGTCATCATTTACTCAGCCTCAAGTTGTTCAAAATCTGTGTACATTTCTTTGTTCTGATAAACAGAGAAAGATATCGGAAAAATGCTTGTAACCAAATGGTTCTTGGCCACCATTGACTACCCTAGTAGGAAAAATGACAGTGGTAGTCAAAAGTGCCCCAGAACTGTTTGCTGTCCTACTGCTTTACATTAAAAATATCTTCTTTTGTGTTCGACAGAACAGAGAAAGGTACCTTTTACTATTATTTTTTCCTACAAGCATTCTTTCAAATATATTTCTCTGTGTTCATCAGAACGAAGACATTTATACAGATGTGGAACAACTTGAGGCTGAGTATAAATGAAGACAGAATTTTCATTTTTGGGTGAACTGCACCTTTAATGTAACAAAACCTTCAATAAATCCTCAAAATGCAGCGTTAAAATGTGTGTTAATGTTAGAATATTGGTCAATGAAGACACATCACACATCCTCCTTTGTCAGTTCCAAAGGAATTCTGTAGTCTGCTAGCAGCATTGTATCTGTCCATTATGAAGAGTAAAAGACTCATTAGATATGGGCAGAGATAGTAACACCAGTCACAGTCACATGAGCCTCATATGAATTCAAATTCCCCCTCAAGGCTGTGATATCCTTTATGCACATGACAGGAACCTCGGCACAACATCCTGCTCATCAGACATCTATTTTTTCATCAGATTTAAAAAAGGGTCATGTTTTACAGTCTTGACGCGTGTGCAGATATATAGAACATGAGCATAACCTGGATTATGGCCCCAACTGCCTAAATTGATTGTAACGGTGGAAAACCCAACATCTGTAGCGCAGGAAACCACAGAGCGCAGAACAAACGCACACTTCCTATCCTGCGGAGACATGCATCCACCAACAAACATTAATCATAATGTGTGTGTGTGTGTGCGTGCGTGCGTGCGTGCGTCTGTGTCTAAGTGATCACGCCCTCATCAAGTTGTTTAAATATGTGTGTACATTTCTTATAGCGTGTGTATGTTAGATAGCTGTAACTTGCGAGCATGTCTCTCATTTAGTCTAGAAAGGCCCCTGTGGTGCCACTTACTCCACTCCTACTAATTAAAACACTTTCCAGCTCAATTAAACCCCTCTTGCTCTCAGCCATCATACTGACACAAAGACAACCCTCATTTACCCCGACAGTACCCTGATACATAAAGCATATAGTGCAATGCTAAGGTCATGGGTTCATTTCCCCCCAAAAATGCACATTTACTAATAAAAAGTATTGCTTTAATCCGCTGAAAGTTGCTTATTACATAAATGCATACACTTGCAAAGCAAAATAGATGGTGAAAATCCCACTAATGTACTTAAGTGGCAATTACTTTAAAAATAATGATAAATAAATGTTCAATAAATGACTATACGTACAGCATTAGTATTATAAGCACAACTAATAATAGGTCGACTATATCTAAGATTTGCTACATTAATACAACATTTTTGGATCTTACAGCCAGAAAGATGTTTTTTGTGTGCGCATGCTGCTGTACAATTCAAACAACACAACCACATCACATTCCTTCTGATCAGATGGTTTGGAGTGCAGGGCACCGGGGACTTTCCCTGATAATCCCAGCAGATCCTGCATCACACAGTCCCAAAACACAACTCACTGCATTATCACACAAATGCCATGGTAGTGCTTCAAAGAGAAGCACTCTTAATTCTGTCTCTTGTGAACGTTCCTCCTGTTTCTCTTTCTGTCTTACTCTCTGGGTGGTTTAAAGAGGTTTAATCATGCTGATGGCTGTGATTAGGGCCATTTCCCATGGGCCTCCACTCCAGGCCTGGCCTCCACAGGAAGTCACACTGGCCACTGGCGATCTACCTTCCTGTTCCTGCTCTTCTGCGCATACACTCGACTGCTCCATTGAGTAATACAACACACTTCCTCAAGTTTGCATATACACTCACAAACACAGCACCACCTCACCAAGAGGTTCATGAAACAAGAATTTTATATATTCTTTATAAGAAACAAAAAATTTATATATATATATATTGTATATGAACACAATTATATACTGTATATTTACAAGCAGATTCATTAAATAAATAAATTATATCCGATATTTTAAATATTGCACATTCACTGTCCCTTACACATTCCTGTTTTATATAAATGTTAGCTTTCTAACAAGGCTCATTCATAATTTAGATGAGAGCATACTCACTGTATTCTCACGGTGTGTGGTCTACACCCTTCAACACAACATTCAGGGCCCTGCAATCTTTATCAGATTATCGAGCAATCTACTGTACTTTCCAAACCAGGCACATCCAGCAACATTCAGAACTGCTGGTTGGTGAGAATTACTGTTACTGTATTGTAAAGATGCACATATCAGCCGCTAGTTTAAAGACAGCCGATGATCAAAACCGATATATCCTGACAATTAAAAGAGTACAGGAAAATCCAATAAATCAATATTTATATGTATTAATAACATTCAGACAGTTAAGAAATATTAGTTTAAACTTCAGAATCAGCATTGGCAGATATCACTCTGAATAATCGGCACATGTTAAATAAGTTTTATACGTTATAACTATTGTACTACAGTACTTTTCATGCTACAAGTTAATATTAAGTTCAAAATATGAAATAGTTTTGTTTATTATTTTATCATATCAAACAGGTCTCACAAAAAAATCTGGCAACATGAGAATATTCAACCTTTACAAAAATAGTAAAGGCACATCAAAATGTAGAAAATCTTTGGACATACTGCTTATTTTGCATACTGATTTGTCATGGAAGTAGGCTATTTCTGAAGCAGCGGTAGACTATGCATAAAACATCAGCAGACTCACTCACATGTCACGTGTAGCGGGCAGAAGAGACGTCCAAACTAAGGGTAATCCAAATCATAAACTTTAATATATACTAACAGGCAAACAGGAACAAAGACACACGGTAGAAACACACGCAGCATAAACAATAACCAACAACAAACTGAAGAAAACACAGGGCTTAAGTACAAAATATAACAAGGGATAAACAGGTGCTGGAGATAAACTAATCATAAGACACGGGTGAAAACTAATTAACTAATAATGAAATAAACCAGGGGAGGAAAAAACCTAACAAAACATACAACAAACGTGACATTACTCCCCCCCTCCACAAGGCGCGTCCTCGCGCCAAAACAGTACCAAGGGGGGAAGGGGGGGTGGGCGTCCTGGAGGCCGGTGCTAGGAATACAGGACATGGTGGGATGGGAGACCTCCAGGACGGTACGTCCAGCTCTGGGACTCTGGAGGGCGCCGGCCGTTCGGGAGGCCTGGAGGGCGCCGGCCGCTCGGGAGGCCTGGAGGGCTATCCCTCCCATATGGCTCCCCCCCAAAAAATGATTTGGGCTTAGTCCGGGAGCTTATATGGGGTTGGCCTGGACCGGCTGGGCAGCGGGCTCTGGCGGCTGGGCAGCGGGCTCTGGCGGCTGGGCCGGGCTCTGGCGGCTGGGCAGCGGGCTCTGGCGGCTGGCTGGCGGCTGGCGGCTCAGCGGGCTCTGGCGGCTGGGCAGCGGGCTCTGGAAGGCCGTACGGGAACGGCTGGAGAGGCTCGGGAAGGCCGGACGGAAACGGTTGGAGAGGCTCGGGAAGGCCGGACGGGAACGGCTGGAGAGGCTCGGGATTTCTGCGCGCTCTGTCTCCAGTGGAGGACCTCGGAGAGATCGCGAGGTGAGTCGGATCGCTCGCAGCGTGCACGGACGGGATTGGATGATGATCGATCTCATCCGGGACGGTTTCGCTCAAACGGAGTTGAGCACCCAATAACCACCGAATGAGATCGATAAACTCCACAACGGGTCTGTCCTTGAACTCAGGACACAGACACCGAAGGGAGTCATCATCCAATCCCAACAAAAAAACACGCATTAGGCGAGCGATCATTCCAACTCACCTCGCGACTCAGAATGAGGAAGTCCTCCACATATCTCTCGTTGAGCCGCAGATAATCCATTTTTTAATGGTTGGTTATTCTGTCACGTGTAGCGGGCAGAAGAGACGTCCAAACTAAGGGTAATCCAAATCATAAACTTTAATATATACTAACAGGCAAACAGGAAACCAGGAACAAAGACACATGGTAGAAACACACGCAGCATAAACAATAACCAACAACAAACTGAAGAAAACACAGGGCTTAAGTACAAAATATAACAAGGGATAAACAGGTGCTGGAGATAAACTAATCATAAGACACGGGTGAAAACTAATTAACTAATAATGAAATAAACCAGGGGAGGAAAAAACCTAACAAAACATACAACAAACGTGACATTACAAGTTAAAGTGATAGTTCACGTAAAAATTTAAGTTCTGTCATCCTGTTCTCACCCTCAGGTTGTTCCAAACCTGTATAAATGTATTTGTTCTGATGAACACAAAGAGAGATATTTGGAAGAATGACAGTAACCAAACAGACCTCATCCCCCATTGATTTATAGTATTTATTTCCCCTACTATGACAGTAAATGGGGGATGAGATCTGTTCGGTTACTGATATTCTTCCAAATATCTCTCTTTGTGTTTAGCAGAACAAATAAATGTATACCGGTTTGGAACAACCTGAAGGTGAAAAAAGTTTTGTGTAAACTATGCCTTTAAAGTGATAATTCACCCTTAAATAAAAAATCTGTCATCATTTACTCACCCTCTTGTTATTTCAAACCTGTACAACTTTCTTTCTTCTGCAGAACACAAAAGAAGATATTTTGATGAATGTTGTTAACTGGCCCCCATTCATCTTGCATTGGTTTTGTGTCCATACAATAGTAGTGAATGGGTGCCGCTGCAGTTCGGTTACGATATATTTTATTTTAAGATGAAAGTCATTCAGGTGTTAAAAATGAAGAGGGTCAACAAATGATTTCAGAATTTTCGTTTTTGGGTGAACTAAGTCAGTCTCGTTGAATAATCTGTTTGATTATTCGATGGTATTTAATGGTGTTATTTTGTACATAGCTAACTGTGTGGCGTGGTTTTAATATTTATATACTATATTGTGCAACGTTAAAGGAGTATGCACTATGCATGACTTTAGTCTTTGTGTAATAAGAGAGACGGAAACAGAAGAATGTTATAATTATAGGATGGGTCATCAAAAATGATTTGGGAAACACTGCATTAGTGAAATAAAAGTTACACACACCAGAGCCCCTGAGAGTGCCAACCAGATCTCACTCTCAGACAGATGTTTTTTCTCACCATCTCTCTCTCTCTCTCTCTCTGATACCAGCTCATCATGTAAGGGTGGGCAGTTGGCTGGGTAAAGTTGGCAGCGATACAGGAATGCACAGAATGGGCTGTGAGTTCCAACAGGAGGTTGTTTGAAGCTCACACACATTCCTCACACACTCCGTGTGACCAGAAAAGAGAAAGCCAATACTTGTCATCTGAGAGAGAGACAGAGGGAGAGAAACAGAGTTAGACTTGTTGAATAGCTACATAGTGAACGATGAATAGCAGCAATAAGGAAATGACTTCAGTCCAGAAGAATGTCAGATTTAATTGATTTTAAGATCACATGATGATGAAGAGGGGGGTCAGAACCAAGATGAAGGCCTTGCGGAGGGCAATCGATGACCCTGGGGAGGTCAGAGGCCTCTGGCTGCAGGCTACTGCTGTCCCCCACACACAAAGCCCAGGGTTAAGCAGAGAGTCGAGATGTGTGCTTGGGCTGACACATGAGTCAGGCTAACATTTGCTTTCAGTATGTGTACATTGGGCTGTGGTTTTGATTGGAACAACCTTTGTATGTTATAGGGAAAGCAGGTCATTGTCAGTCTGTATTTATTTGTATTTTAGTTAAGTAGTTGTATGTTTATTATAGAATACTCTTGTAAAGGTCAAATGTCAAGAATATTATTTTGTGTGAAAACGGGTGAAAAATGTTCGGCCAAAAAATGATGTCATCAATTATTCACTGTCATGTCCTTCATAACCTGTATATGTCTAATTTGTCTGTGGAAGACAAATTAAGGTATTTTGAGAAATGTCTCAGTGGTTTTGGGTCCATACAATGGGTGTCTGATGGAGGCCCAATGGGGCCTGAAGTTGTTTGGTTAGCAATTTCTTTCAGAATATCTTCTTTTGTGTTCTGGAGAAGAAAGAAAGAAAGAAAGACATAGAGGTTTGGAATGACATGAACCTAAAAGGATTTATATTTGTGGGTGAACTATTCCTTTAACATAGCGGCCGCCATTAGAGAAATCAACATAAATATGTTACATAACAAAGGCTTTTTTAACATAATAAAAATAAATAATCATTTAAAATATAATATAATAATAGTTATTTCTAAGTTACTGGTATGATGAAAGTGTAAGATTCCTTTATAATTTCTTCATATTTGTATATATCTTTTTGCGTTTCCAATTTTAAGTGAAAAGAAATCATACCTTTAATATTTAAATCATCCTACTTCCTAGATTTGGAAGTTATGAAGCCTATTGTTTTCTTTGTTGCTTGTCTTGGGGTTGTGTAATATGCATGAGTCTTTGTGGCAGTGTGTGTGGGGGGGTCAGTTTAAGCTGGTGACACGGGTCATCGGCAGTTCCTCATATCTGTCATCGTCTATCTCCCCTGAGACTAAGAGCTCAGCCTGTCCAGACAGATGGAGCGGCTTGTCATGTCTGGCAGGTTTCCTCACAACAGGTGAACTCAGTCGACTAAGATGCACACACACACAAAACCACAAGCTATGGAATGTTGTTTAACGTCATTTTCGCTCTTTAAAATGCTTATGCTTTCTATTCTCAAAAATCATTCAATAAATCATTCATATAATTTTTTAAGAACAAAAGCTTGCAGGTCACCACACCAGTGCAATGCATGAAAGAGCTATTTATAACAATAATGCATTTCTGTGTGGAACTTAATACGTAAAAACTATAGGGATGCTTTACATAACAGGGGGTTCAGGATGCTTACTGGATAATCCCTGACCTCACTGCTTAATTCACTACATTATAGCACTTAATTCAGATTATGTGGCAATATCCATTCTGTCAGGTCAGGAGAAAAAAGGGCTCATTGTGCCTCATTATAGATCCCACTTTGATCCTCATTTAAATGACCATCCAGCAGTTAGTGCCATGTTTGTGTGTTCAGTGGAAAAAGGCCTGGACACATTCCTGTCAATACTCTCATGCCACCCAATACATCAGAGACCTTGTCCTGACAACAGCAGGGTGTAGCTTTGTAAGAGAGAGACATGGTGACTACAACTGCACTTCACTAATGGGCCACACACTCTTAAGTCTTCCTTATGTATTGTGTTGCATGCATTGTTTGCCATTGTTTTGTGTCTGTGTCAGGTCAAATGCTTAATGTCCTCAGATATCAGTGTCTAAATAAAATACAGAAATGTTTTTTGACAATTTAAAATCACCTTAAGAAAAAAAAACATAAACATTTCAAGGAACTCACATTTATCACATTTGATTTGTGCATGAGATCAAAGAGAATGAACTTGAGACTTTCAGATTCTCAAAAGAGACTAATAAAAAGACCCTAATAAAACTCTTTCTAGAGTTTCAGAAAATAACTCAACTATGTCACAAACTGTGCTCTACAATAAATCATGGCAATAAATGACATGACTGCTACAAATCTCTGTTTCATATGCTGCAATGTTCAACATAAATCAGAGTCATGAGCGACGTTCACACTCAAGCACATTGACATGCCCTGCAGATCTAGTCAGTCTTGTTCTTGCACATCATATTCGTTTTACTCAGAGACACATGTTTAATCTCACACTTTAACACAAAAACAATGCTTCTCCCTGCAGTTATCCCCATATTATTTTTGTTTTAATTTTTTACAACCTGTCTAGTGTTGCTGAGTGTTATTCTAAGCAATTAAGTGAATGCAAATGCTTCTATCTATGCAAACTTGATTTGGTACGTTATAATTTATGTGCAATTAAAGTGACGTCAATATGTCATTATTTACTCACCCTCTTGTCATTTCAAACCTTCATGGCTTTCTTTCTGCCGCAGAACACAAAAGAAGATATTTTGAAGAGAGTTGGTAACCGAACAGCACTGGCCCCCACTCACTTCTATTGTACGGACACAAAACCAGTGCAAGTGAATGGGGGCCAGTATACAACATTTTTCAAAATATCTTCTTTTGTGTTCTGCGGAAGAATGAAAGTCATGCAGGTTTTAAATGACAACAGGATGAGTAAATGATGACAGAATTTTTATTTTTGGGTAAACTGTCACTATAAACTTACACAAACCTTACGCACTTGCATTCCCAGCATTGCCACAGGGGACGCCAGAATTAGCACAGAGTTTCTTCTTCTACAGTCAGTTCTCTCTTTCAGGAGTCAGGACAACAACTATTTACATGGCAGAGCAACAAAAAATTTTGCTAAGCAAGATAGTTCAACTGTCAACTTGTTTGTAGCTATAACTATGTAAAAATAACACATGGTTTAACAGCACATATTAAAGGTAACATCCAGTACTTTCAATGTGCTGGCAAAGCATTCACACCTAAGCTTGTTTACTTGCATTTAGTGTTGCTGGCCTTCTATCTAAAAGGACAAATTGATTCACACGCAAAAACAGGTTGAAGGGTGAGAACCAGACCAGCCCTCACGTGCTTTGTTGTTCTTTTATATCTTGTCTCTGCTTGTTATTGGGTGAAGTCTTATTACAAATTACTGATTCGAAGATCTCTGAAAAGGACGACAAATTAAAGATAATTTTGGATGATTATATTTTTCAAGATTATATTATGATCCCCATTATCCTAAAAGATCAAACAGCAATTATGTCATTTTCACTTTTTAGAGCTTTGGGAGAAGGGGGATGTGTTTGGGGTTTAATTTGGAAATGCCTTTTTTAGGTTCTTAAATAGGACACAGATTGTTCCAATACACACAGACACACTTCAACACACACAAGTCTTATAAAGTCTAAAATTATGGCCGGATACGTTGGCTTTTAAATGGGATCAGAAGGTGGCAGGAAAGTGGTAGTGTAGACTGGAGTGGAGTTCTCAAAGCCAGATAACCAGACAACACACACACACACACACACACACATACACAGACACATTTCCTGTTTATTTCTGTTCTAACATCCCATTGACTTTTTAGCCCGGCCCAAAACCGTAACACTTTCCTCTGCGTGGACTCTCTTATCTCTGCCCTCCTCTCAGCTGTTCTTTCTCGCCTCACTTTTTTCCGCTCCTGTTTCCCATAAGCGAACGAGATCTGATGCGGGCAAGATTGGGCACGTTGGCAGGAAGTTCTATAGTTCTGGTTTGGGCTCTCGTTCCATTTCTTAGTTTAAGGTGCTGAGATATATGTCAGTGTCGGGGGGGGGGGGGTTGGGCTCTCATTTATAGCCGCACACAATGACAAACGCTAAGGGAGGTGTTGCAACATATTAACCATCCCTCCCTTTGTGATCAGGCAAATGTTTAGTCTCCTAACGACCATGATAGATCCGAACAACTCGGATAAAGAGAGAACCAAGGGAAGAGAGAGAAAGAGAGTTGTTTCTCCCTGACCTTTAGGGACAGGCCATCGAGTTCAAGCTGGTCGGTGCGAGAGATAATACCTGTTCTAGTAAATGAAAACAGAGAAACGGGATTATTGCATCTGTAAATGTCACAGACAAACATGCCGACATATTTCCGAAGGTCTTATCTCAGCTCTTATCCATATGACATGAAGCCATGTCTTCTCAACCGTATCATCAAAGCAAAGCATTTACTTATATGTGAGTGTGGGGGCTCTGCACCCTATCTATACACTGCTTATCTATTGGAAAACAAACGTCTGTTATTGTTAGTGTCTGTAAACTGTTAGGTGTTCAGTTTGATTAGGAACTTCAAACACTTTCATGTTTTGCGTGCAAGGTCTAAAAAGAATATATAAATTAAAATATATATATAGTGTGTGTGCATGCGTGTGTGCGCATGTATAGATTAGATAGATAGATAGATAGATAGATAGATAGATAGATAGATAGACAGACAGACAGACAGACAGACAGACAGACAGACAGACAGACAGACAGACAGATAGATAGACATATACACAAACCTACAGACACAGCTGACACATGAGATTCATGGCGGGTTTTTAAACTGCAACAATAGGGTCATTAACCTGCCTGGCCAAGGCCAAATTTACACACACACAGTTTAAACTCTGCCTTTAAAGCTTTCCGCTTTGGTCTATCGAGGCCTCTTAAACCGAACATATTTCGCCAGAGCCTTAACTCAAACTGTCAGCACAGTCGGACAAACAAGTTTCCCAAATGACTGGCAGGTTTACTCAAGGGCCCTGGTTTTGTGGATCCCCTCACAATGTGAAAGAAATGGATAAGATTGTTAAGCAGGCAGACAAAGATAAATGCTACAGCTGCTTTCGACATCACTTAAGTGGACCTCCAAGCATCCACAATGCATTTCGGTGTAAGACTGGATAAACAAGTGATTTGGCATTAGCGAAAGTCCCCGTGCGGCAAGTTAGAGCTTGCATTCAAACTCATCGAAGCATCAGAAACATCAATGATCTGACAAACAAAAACGTAGGAGACTTAATGTTTCTTTTCTGTGGCTGATTTATGTGGACGTTTGCATGAATTAACTGGCTCAGTGGATGTGTGTTTTTGTGTGGTGCTTATCATATTTATAAAATGTGATAAGCCAACCAATGATTTGCAATACAGGGGTATGAGAGTCCAACAGGGCCATAAACGTTACACATTCAGATCATTTGAGTTTACCAATAAAACATATATACATAATACCCATTCAAAAGATATGTCACTCAATTTGGGATACAATTACACGACACTTTATAATGAACGAGCAACATAAGAAAAAACATTCTTTCAAGAAATATTATCCTTAAGATTATACATTTAAATGTTCTTACGTTTATTGATGTATTTTCACATTTATTTATATATGTGTTACTGATTCCACTATGCTTTGATGGTGCAAAATATGCTATCCGTAATACATCTATATTACTTTTTACGATTAAACCGAAATCTTACTGTTTTAGAAGAGAATTAGACAGAGGGATGAAGGTGGTCTCCTTCGTTCTCCACAAATATTTCTGCTCTGCCCAATATAAACCAGCTGAAAGTTCATCAAAGTCTCATGCGGGACGAAAACTGTTCAAACAAGCCTCTCTGGTAATAAATCACCAGTGTGATACAGTGTGAAATACCAAACACAGTTGAAATCAACCAATGAGCTTTTACACGCTCAATCACACACTCGTCAAATCAGCCTTTATGCTTAATTTCAAATGTAAAGCAGTGTGACCTGTGGAAATATTAACAGAAGCACCAGACTGGTGCATCACAGAAGTAGTTAGGTTACATGCTTGTTAGTTGTTAGTTACTTTAGTTTTAGAACTTCAAACTAGTTAGAGAAAGAAAGAAAGAAAGAAAGACAAGTAATATTTGCATGTGTATTTGTGAAAAGTTCAAAAATGATATTTTTATGTTAACCTGGATTCGTATCACAGTTTTCATGCGTCATGACATGCTGTTCGAAGACTTTTTCCATCCTATGGTTTGATGTTGTTGAAATTGAGCAGAATATGAGCAGGAATGGCCACAATACATCTAGAAATGCTAAATAAATCAAATTTGCAATTGGTCTCTTCATTTTTTCCGTGGCTGTATACTTTAGTAATGCAGCTGTGTGTGGTGTTTAGAATGGTAGTATTTAGAGTACTAAAGGCCAAAAAGAAAGATGTAAAGTGAAGATTCTGGTTACTATTTCGGTCAGCTATAGTGGAATTTCCCTTTACACTGAGAAGGGCTTCAGTATTCTATTGCATTATCTTTTATCTCTGCCTACTTTTACCAGAGGGGAAATCAAACAAAAGCATACACCATATGTAGTAACATAAACACTGAAAAAGAGACACACCCCCACAAGTGTGCATACTTACACTGACGCCCAAAGAGAAGAAAGCGGCAGGGAGTCAGATTTCAAATCCCAGAATTGAGATTTGTAAATAATAGTTATGAATTCAATATGTGACAGAATTGCATTGCTATTTTTAACCAAAGACATACAAAGAATGCCAGTACATTAAGAAAGTTTATCACATAAACAACTAATTCTGAGTATCTTGGATGATCTGAAGGACTGAATTCTGTTAGTAGTTGCTCTAACTTGTATCCAGCTGACTCATATAAAGAATTTTGCCAAACAGTAAATGGATGAAGGATGATATAAATTCTTTAGTGATGGCAGAGGAATGAAGACATGCCAGAGAAATAATACCTTACACTTATCCGTTCCACTATATGTTCACTATGCCGATCTATCAATGCAGCTGCTATAGGATGAACAAAAACAATCTCCTTTTACCTCTTCTCACTATTTGAGCGAAGTAACCCTCCTTACAGGTATGAGGAGTTGCTTATGGGGTCCAGGGAAGGCACTTTAAAGAGGTTTGCTGTGTGGGAGAGAGGAAGGAAGGTTGGAGGTTACTAATTGAATTCTGCTGAACAGAAACAAAGTTAAATTTGTCTGTCATTTGTTAAGGAGATGTGCCACTGTGGAATCTGCTATGATTGACAGGTCTGGTGATTAAAGGTGGGGCTCCAAACATAAGCTGTTCTTTGAGTTTGTGTGTGCAGGCAAAAGAGAGATCTATAAAAGTGAGAGTTGTTAGAGAAGGTTTTTGTGTTTAAAAACCATTGAAAACTTAGGAGAGAGGGAGCCGTAGAGGAAAGGAATTGTGAGAGTGATGTGGTTTTAGTTTGATTCATGTTTCTTAACATTTGTCTCTCAGTTTCAGTAGCTGAAAAATGTTCTGAATCTTTAAAAAAGCAGACAAAACAGACTTGGCTATGCAAGCCAACATTCCTAAAAAACAGTGCTTCCCAATGCCATAGAAGAACTATTTTTGACCTAATGGTTCCATAAAGAACATCCAAGGAACCTTTCTGATGCTTTGTAGTGAAAATGTTATTTTAGACTACAAAAAATGGATCAAATAGTTCATAAAAGAACCCAAAGATGTTTTATATGGCATTGCTGTGAAGAACATTTTGTAGCACCGATTTTTAAATGAAGAAGACCATAAACATCCAGCAAACCATGTTAGGCTGTTTTTAACAGGATTTATTTACCTGCGAGAGCAATAACATAGACTAGATCTTCTTTACCTCTGACATCTTCCAGGCAGTAGACTTTTTTGCACACTCCGCATACCAGGTCAGAGGAGTAGGCGCCTGGCCTGACTTCCGATCGTGTGCACTATTGATGTCCTGGCCTTTGTGCACTCATTGTCTCCTGCCGTGTTGTCGTTGAGGCTTTATGCTTTGCTTTTGTATTTTCTCTAAATATGAATGTTTTATCCAAACTGGCCCAATTGCTTAACCATCCAAACGCTACTCCACCCACTGTTTCAGTATAACAGGACAACATGAGACAGAACTGCATGAATACACACAGCCTCTTTCTCTCGCTCTCTTTAGGTATCTCAATTGAGTTTGTAGCCATGGAACTTTGACATGTTTGGACAAGAAAGTTTTGGGGGCATAAAACAATATTTTTAATGGCTTAATACAGTAAATAAAGAGCCGCATGAATGGATTAATCTAAAACTATTAAAATGTTTAATCACCTTGTGAAAATATTGATGTTTTAATCTGGAAATTGTTAACAAGGAAGGTAAAGTGGCCCCAAATGGCATTTGGACAAGTATTTGTCATAAAAGTTTCTGGTTTAAATGGAGAGACAAAAGAAATACATCAAACAGACTTTCTAACTTGACTGATCTGAACTATCTAACATAATTTTTCTGCTGATGTAATCCGCTTTGATGTGTTTTACATTGTATAATGCAACATCCGAACATCTTGAAGCATGACCTAGGTCTTCAGATACCTTTTAATGCCACTGTACGTACCTAACTGAAGCAAACAAAGCCAGCACAGACTTATCGAACTCAGCCTGACAGAACCAGGCGTTTGCTTGCAACTTCATGTTCGGCTTCCCACTCCCCCTCACATTCACACAGGAAGCTCTTCCTGAGCTGAGGTCATAGAAATTGAGCTCTGGCGGAGCCCTTCAAATCCCAGAACCACTCTTATGGTCCATGTCTTTCTCATGCTGTGTTCCCAAAGCAAACTGTTTTCACCAGGGATACAAAGCTGTGCAAAAATCTATAATGGGAAGACCGGGGCAAGTTGTCACACAGGGTAATTTTTCTAGTGAGCAAAATTCAGTAAAGTCAATTTATTTTATCTGTTTGTTTGTTTAGTGCTTTTGTATGTTAGCTTCCTACACCAAAACACAATTAGGAAATTAATTTACTGATTTTCTAATTAAAAATAAAATATAATTCCCGGTTCTTGGGAAAACAAGTAAACACAGTCACCTGCAAATCATTCGTTTTTATTTTTTGTTGGCTAAGCAGTGGTTTGATATTTGTTGATGTTTAACTTTTTTACTGCTACATAGCAAGTTATTTTACTTGAATAAAATGTATTAAAAAATACATATTTTTAATAGTTTGCTGTTTAAGCGATTAAATAGCTTATTATAGGTTATTTAATGACAGACTGCATTGTGACTTCATTGAGTGGTAGCTGGTAAGTTTTCTTGTTGGTCTGAAGTGACTTAAAGTGATAGTTCACCCAAAAATGAAAATTCTGTCATAATTTGCTAACTTTCATGTCATTTCATACCTGTATAAATTACTTTGTTCTGATGAGAAAGATATTTGGAAGATTGTTAGCAATTTTCAATTCTGTGACATCATTCACTGCCATAGTAGGACAAATTAAATGGTAGTCAAAGTGCCCCAGAACTATTTCTGTTCCTACAGTCTTGTGTTCAAAAGGACAAAAAATATATACAATATTTATTTTCCTACTATGGTAGTGGATGATGTCACTGAACTGAAAATTGCTAACATTCTTACAAATATCTTTCTTCTTTTTTTAACAGAACAAATAAATGTATATAGGTTTGAAACAACCTGAGGGTGAGTACATTTGAGTGAACTATCCCTTTAAAACAGTAACAAAGGAGCTACGAAGTGAACACAGCCATGGACGTTCAATTTCCCCTCGTGTCCACGTGGCGGCGCAAATGAGTCGACACTGCGGATCGTCCGTTACCTCATTGACCTGAACGTGAACAATGAGATGCTTCTGACTCGCTCTTATTCATTCATACCCCTCAGTTTATCCCGTTCGAGCGCTTATGTAACGAAATTCGTGTTGCGAAAAAACAACATTACATCAAATTACAAACTGAAGATTATGTCAGTTATCCAAAATAGAGATGCAACGTTAAAACCCCTTTAAATCTTCAGCAACATTTCAGTCATTAAATTGTCTATAGTTGATCTGCTCTAAGCCTTTAATATCGTCAAATTAAACACCTTGTAATAGACAAAGTTGATGCTGCCTCAAAAGCAAATCTCACAGCAAAGGTCCCGCAAATGCAAATACCTCGCCCAGTGCCCCGCCTAAATGTGGGCGGAGGCTGTGTGTCTCCTAAACGCACAGCGAACAGAGAGAATAATACTTTACAGGCGGAATCACAAAAGCGCACAACAGTCTTCAGTCGCTGCGGTAGATGTGCGACTCCAAACGGGAGGCACAGTGACTGCGATAAAGAAGGGGCGAGAAAACACACTTAGAGGTAAGACACTAGAGAGTCAGCATCCTAGTGCACTTAAAATACATTTCATGCTTTTGGGTTCTTTTTGCGAATTATTGCGGAACTAGGCTATTTACCTGTCAAAAAGTGCATGTGATTGACTGGCTTTTTGCGTTAGGAAGAATGATATTTATCACACTGTAGGCACACATCTGTTTGATTGTTCTTTTGGAGGAGTTTGCATCTCCAGCTGAAATTGCAGTCTAAAGTTTATTTAAGAGAGTTTATGAACACTGTCACGCTGAACCGTGTGGACAATGAAAGGACGCTTCAAAGACATCTTAGACGCAGAGTAATAAATAAGTCGCCTCTCTATATCTTGGAGAAATGTTGTATTTGCCACATTAGTGATTTTAACCTGCGTGTCTTTCTTAAAACAAAAGCATTTTATAATAGGCACTAATGTGTTTTAAAATGCTTTGAATGTGTTTTAATATATTTCTGTTGGCTTTTGACAGATTGTTCCTGTAACAGGGAGAATGCCAGCTAAAAGCATGAACTCCGATTTGGAGTTTGACTCTTTGCAGCCGTGTTTCTACCCGGACGAGGATGACTTTTACTTCTGCAGACCAGACGCTGCACCGCCTGGTGAAGACATCTGGAAGAAATTCGAGTTGCTGCCCACTCCTCCTCTCTCCCCGAGCCGGGCAGCGCTTCCAGGGGATCCGGAGGAGCTGGGTGTGCGATGGCTGGGGAATGTTCGCTGATGGGGTTTGGATTAACTGACCCGTTGGACTGGGCTTCCGAGCTTCTGCTCTTACCGGAGGACGACATTTGGGGGGCGTCGGACGGAGACCTCTTCGGCTCCGTTTTGGATACTACGGACAATTCCATCATTATTCAGGACTGCATGTGGAGTGGCTTCTCCGCACGGGAGAAACTGGAGCGGGTGGTAAATGAGAAACTCGGGAAAGCCGTCTCTACCCCTGCTGCCAGTGCTGAAGTCAGTAAAGCAGCGCCGGTCAAGGCGCCGGAGATGAGTCCCTCTATTCCGGAGTGTGTGGACCCTACAGTGGTTTTCCCTTATCCCGTTAACAAAAGAAACGGGAGCTGCAGCAGCCAAAGTGTCCCACAACTGATAACGCAGCACTTGCCGTCGGTCAGCGCGGACGAGACACTCAGCGACTCTGGTAAGAGTTAGCGATGCAACGCATTTGTTCAAACGTAAAAAATGACGTAGACTGTGATTAGGATGCGTTTACGCACTATGTCTTTGTGCATTGTCTGCCTGGAAGTTAAGAAAATAATATCTTTTTAATATTAGTATACATTTTATAATATAGGCTATAATTTGTTAATAACGACTATATCAGCATTTTGAATATTATTATCATTTTTTAATAGTGATTATATTGCTTAATAGGCTCTCTGCGTTTGGCAGTCAACAATTTGGCCTTGTTTGTAAGTGGTCATTGGGATAATTGTTGAAGATCATATGACAGGCCCTGAATCGGATTAGTGTGTGACATTCCAGACTTCGGTCACACGCACGCGCACACACACAGACCCGCAGCCTAATAGTAGTAAGTGAGCGGTGATGGGAGTTTATGTAATACTGGGACTGTATACCCAGTAGATGGCGGTAATATTTGATGTTGCCCATGTCACAGCCGTTTGGCTCGATAGCTCATGGTTAATGATTTAATGTCGATAACGTCATTGAACCATTTTAGAAAAGAAAACACATCCCCTGCGCTCCATTAAATTGTGCAGTTATAAAAGCAGAACATCATTTAAGAAGTTGTCATTTATTACTTCAGTATTTTAAAACATGAACTGTTTATGATTTAGAGTGCAATTAAAACATGGGCTCAGATGTTTGGCACTATGCTAGGGGTGCATAAAAGGCAAGCCCCTAAAATTCAGTGCCCCCCAATAAGTCGCTTCCCTTCAAAATGAGAACTTGTTTCAAATGCAAATCCAAAACGACAATCACACGTGGGTGAGAGAATAAGAGCTGGGACCGGCCACCACTATGCCATAAAGGAGGCTCCCGCGCGTGCGCGTGTTTGCGCGTGCGTCTACTAAAAAGACAGACCCCCCTCCCTGCGATGGGCTGAGCTTGGCAGGCTGAGCATCTAGCTGGGTGATAAAGGAGAAGGAAGAAAAAAGAGAGGATGGGTCGTCTCTCTTTACAGGGTGACGGCTTTGAACAAGCGCTGCCTTTCCTCCAGCTGTCTGTTTGGCGCGCCTCCAGGGCATCGGCTTAAGACACCATCAGATCAGTGTTACTCGCCAAATCCCGCGAATAATCGGACCACGCGATTACAACATGGCTCGTTTTTCCCGCCTGCATTTTCCCGGGGGGGGGACGTAAGGAAAATGTAACGTTTCGTGTCTGCGTTCTGTTGGAAACCAAATTGCACCGTTTGGTCTCCTTAACGCAGGCAGACGGTTTCCTGTGGCGAGCTTTTGAAGTGAGAGGCTGTGGGCTCTAGTAAATGCCAAGAACTCTTCACGTGTGGTTTTGCTGATAATCACCTCCATTATCTCATAAACATAGCTCTCAGGCGTCACACTGAGGCCACCTTGCTATCTTAGCTTAACTTGAAATGTGTCACCCGTTTTAAAGGCTCTGAAAATGTCTAACTTGATGGCAAACAACTTTTGTTTGAAAATATGACATGGTGAAACACTCACACTCTCACTAACCCCTCATTAGACGCTGTAAATAGAGGGTGTGTCAAGAGAAGAGACAGTAAACCTGAGGTGGTCCAGTCTGGGTAAAATCCAGTTCCTCTGTGTTTGACACAATGATGTGTTTGACACAAAAAACTGCTTTTAACAATTGTCTCATCTGCCCACACAAAGGCATTTACCAGAGCACACACCCATAGGAAAACATGTATCCAAATCTTGTTCAAACGTGTTGCAGTTATGCTTCTTCTCATGTAGCAAACCTATTCATTAAACATTTATTTTCGCTTTGCTAGATGATGATGAGGATGACGACGACGATGAAGATGACGACGATGAAGACGACGAAGACGAGGAGGAGATCGATGTGGTCACAGTGGAGAAAAGGCGTTCCACCACCAGCAAGATAACCAATGCTGGTCTGTCTGCTGCAAACTCTCAGGCATCTGCAGGAGGGCGGTCGGGCACGGGGGTGAGCAAAGCTCCACAGGAGTTAATTCTGAAAAGGACAGCGGCGGCCTCCATCCACCAGCAACAGCATAACTACGCAGCCCCATCCCCTTACTCCGACCCTCAAGACGTACCTACTGCTCCCCCCTGCAAGAAACTCAGAACCGACAACAGCACTATCTCTCTACGCACTGGTAGACACCAAAACTCTTCCCCGAACTCCCCTACTAACACAGCACCGGCCCAACGTGTCAAGAAGAGCGAAACCAGCAGCCCACGAAGCTCGGACTCGGAGGACAGCGAACGGCGGCGCAACCACAACATCCTGGAACGCCAGCGTCGCAACGACCTGCGTTCCAGCTTCCTCACTTTGCGCGACCAGGTGCCTGAGCTGGCGCACAACGACAAGGCAGCCAAGGTGGTCATCCTGAAGAAGGCCACAGAGTATGTCTACTCCCTGGAGGCACAGGAGCTCCGACTCCAGCAGGAGAAAGACAGATTGCAGGCCCGGCGACAACAGCTTCTCCGCAGGCTTGAGCAAAGCCGGACACGCTAACCGCTAATGCTCAACATCGATTCTAGGGACACTCACTGCTGACACTTTTTTTGCACATTTTTTGACGTCAAGAATGTTTCAGGTTTACTTTGTCACCCCAATCACACGATAAAGAAACAACAATGAGGGAAGGGAGGAAATGTGATGGAAATGTACTTTATTCCGCATTTTGTTTTCCTGCAAGAACAACACATGACAGGCGTTCTTTATATACAGAGCTAGTCTTTAATATACAAATATACAGAATTTGCATTTAATATCTTCCAGACAATAAAGACTCTTCGAAAGGCTATAATATTTCACACCACCATCACTGGTGCTGAATCTCATGGATGTACCTCTACGCACCTTGATGTCGGACACTTTTGTAAATAGATTTGATAAAGAAACGTACACTCAGTCTGCCTTGTTTTTTTGTACACGATATTGTCTTTTTTGTTTTTTATAAAGATGACAAAAGCTGCCAATAACTAGACTGGAAGTTTATATACCTTTAACAAGTACTGTAAGACCTCGATTTATGAGGATTTTTGTAATATAAAGACACGCTGTTTTGTTCTTTTGGTCTTATAATCTCTCTGTTATGACATGCATTACTAATTCCTACATTTATGCTTTAGTGTGCTTCTGATACATACTAAATTTGCTACTTATATTTTCGTATGAAAATGAGTTCTTAGATATCACTTTATCTTGTTTTTTATCCTTTTCTTAACTTCGTTTCTTTTGTACAGAAAAGTCTTTCTATCTCCATTTATAAAACTTCTATTCTTTGCTGTTTTTCTCTTTGTTTATATATTTGTAAGTATTGGGTTCATAGAACTGGGTCAATCGGGAAAAAAATATTTTTTCTCATTTTTTACAATGTACATTTTGGTGCTGCAACTCACAGCACTTTGAAATACCTCATTTTGAAAAATAAATAGACAATTTGAAAACAAAAGAGCTTGTTGTCAATGGATGAATGCTTCTGTATCTCTGGTATGTGTTTGAGTCCTTTCAGGCATTTAGTGAGATAATAAAAATACACTCAAATGAATTTCAGGCATGCTTGAAACCTCTTTATGAGCATTGACTAACATTTCAAAAAGCCCTAAAATAACTCTTATAAGCTATGACAAGGGGCTGAAAGCTAAGTCATAATGTTACGAAAATATTAAAGTCACTTTTTGAACAGTTAACAAAAGGAGAAGCCCATAGCTCACAGTGTCATGAAACGGGCCATCTCTAGTCTGTTTTAGAAATAAAAAGCAGGACGGTGTGTTTTTGACAGTTTTAATGGCCATGCATATTTCTACTACTGTTAAAGGGAAACTCCACCCAAAAACTAAAATTCTGTCATGAATTGCTCATCCTCAAGTTGTACCAAACCTGTATACATTTCTTTGTTTGGTTAAACACAAAGAAAGATGTTTGGATGAATGTTAGCAACTGAGATTTCTGGGGTACCTTTGACTACCATAGTAGAAAAAAATGATTGTTTTTTGTTTGTTTATTATTTTATATTTATTATATAAAATATATAAAATATATTTATATATATTTTATTTTATTTTTTATTTGGGAATCAAACAGTTCTGGGGCATATTTGACTACCCCAGAAATCTCAGTTGCTAACATTCTTCTAAATATCTTTCTTTGTGTAAATCAAAAACAAAGAAATGTATACAGGTTTGGAACTTCCTGAGGGTGAGTAATTCGAGACAGAATTTTCATTTCATTTGGATTCACATGGGTGGAGTATCCCTTTAACACTGTTTTTCTCTTCATTAAATAAAGAGATTCAATATCAATTTAAAGAAAAATGTCATATTTTGCCACAAGTATTAGCATGTTTTGAACTTTACTCCTGTTCATCATTTGCCAAGCTTTTCTCTCCCCATCTGCCTCACTATAAAACAAGATCTGCTTGTCCAAGCCCTCCCTGACAAAGAAAAACGAATATCTCCCGCGTTATTCACTCACTCACTCTTTCTCTCTCTCTCTCTCTCACACACACACACGGTTGATTCAGAAATCATCAGGGTACCAGGGTATCCACATGCTCTTTGAGGCACTCATACACAAAAACAAACGCTGACACACACACGGTCTCTCTGTAAGAGTGGATATGAAAGCGTGCGGAGCACACACTCGGACTCGCCCTCGCAGCTTCTTACCTCATTGTTCGGCAAGTTACCATGGAAACTGGAGCAGCTGCAGCGTGGCAGACTTCAAGTGCGAGTGTGTTTTATTCTATTTGTGCATGCGTGTGTATACGTGTGCGTGTGGGGGGAGTGAGTCTTTTGTGTGGAGAACATCGTGACCTGGGTCTAATATCCTGCTGGACCAAGGAGCAGGGTTTTTGTTTACAAACTAAAGTCACATGGTCTGAGAGCTGATGTCCAGCCAGTAAAGCTCCGCCCACAAATGTGACACAATGAGTGATTTACACTGGGCCAAAATAAACACAGCAAAAGAAATCTGCCGCTGCAATACAGTAAAAACAAGGTCTGGCTATGTAAGGAAGAAAGAGAGAAAATAAAATCCTCAGAGAAACCTACGGACCCAGACTGCATGCGCTGTCTAGACAAGTGACTGGTTACATAACAGCCAGTGTTTTTGGTCACTGTGTGTATGCTTGTGTGTGCGTGTAATGTTTGGTCCTCAGGATGAGGTAACCATGGGAGACCTCACTGTGCCATCTGGCTGATGGCTTATCCTGCCTGGTTATAGAAAAAACAACAACAACAAAGCCACGGGCTAAGACAATAACACACCCGCATGTGTAAACTGACAAAGCTGGTCAGGCAAAGGCACAGTACTGTACTACTGCTTAAACCCTACTGTCAAAGCTTATTCTGTTTTGGTAAGAGCTCTGCGTCAGTTATCAGATTTTATACAGATACATGTGTTATATTGCCTCACATAAAAAAATCTTCCAAATAGTGTTTTTTATTTTTTCTCTCTTAGCACTCCCTCTGCGATAGATATTTACTTGCCGCGGGGGTTATGTCATAATAAACGTAAAGACAACAGCTGTATATGAATGTATGTATGATATGTGGTATGGTTACATATGTGCATTGAAGTCTGAATTCTCCCGGAGGCGGGGTTCAGTCAGCAGAGAAGTCAGAAGTTTCGAATCCAGTACAGACAACATCAAACTCATCTCCCATAAATTAATTTATAGAAAATTATAGAATACAGCGGAAATATGTTTAAGAAATGTAGACCTCAACACAAAGGGAACAGATCTTGTATCATTCGAAAGGGCAAAAAATTAATTGATTTGAGTTTAAATTATTTTATTATGTAAAAAGAAAAAGACCAAATTAGCTGCCAGAAACAATGGTCAGTTATATACTTTACTAGTCATTATACAAACATATTTCACTGCAGAATGTCATGACTGACCAATGAGAATCAATTATTCCAGATAGCCGTGTAATAATATGCTCTAATGTGCAAAATAGTCTTTAATCCTTAACAGCATACGTTCAAGATGAAGGATTTAACTGGTGGCGGCTTAGTCCTAAAGGACCTAAATGGGTAACTAGTGAATATGCATTCAAATAAATTATAAGCTATATGCTTTTCTATGGTAATGAACTGGCAAGTATGTATAAGAAAAAACTCATGGGCTTCTCTGCACCATTTAGGATAAAATCTCACACATACCGCATGTTTAATCACTGGTTCTCAGTTTATACTCAACATGCATGACATGACATCACTGCATCACACTTTTCTCTTATATTCTGTTTATTGGTATCTGGTTTTCTTATTCCTTTTTTCTTATATTTAACCAAAAAATATATGAAACCAAATGATGACCAATAAATGGGATATTAAATAAATACAGTCATTATATATTATTTGGATTGTGCTTCTTTATTAACACTAACAAAACAATAAAACCATGCTTTAAACTAAATCATTTAGGGTGTGTTTAGTTGAAAACAGAGAATGTCACCTCTGGAATGTTCCCACATCAACGGTATTTAACAGATGATCTGTGCTGTGGGACATTTCAATGTCATTCCGTCAATCATCTCTCTGTTATGTCAGGGACCTGCACTTGCCTAACAGAATACAGGATGGACACCATATGGGAAAAGGGACTTTTAGAGATGACGACACCAAAAGTACAACAACATGTTCTTCTGATTCTGTCTAATCCATTAGTTGCCACCCAAACAAAAGGATGCCAGCTTAAAAATGCCCCTCTCTGAATGTGCATTGTCTCCAGGGGGGCAAGAGGGAAGGGAGGGGGTGCCATCTGTTCTGGGTCAGGTGCAGAATGCGGTAATATGTGTTGTGTCGTAGTGACTGCGTGTGTTGGAGAGAAAAGAGAGAAAGAATTCACATGTGATCAAAGTTTGGCAGTGTTTAGCAATTAACATACAGATGGCCTGTATATATCACCTTTCTTCCTTGTCTATTGTTTCCTCTTTGTTTCTTTGTTACTAGTTTTCATGTTAACCTCTAGCACGTGTGCAAACACAGCCTTTCACAGAGGACACAATGAGCCTGACCTCTAAATCTCACAACAAACTCACACTCGCACATACAATAGACAGACTAAATATGATTGATTTCATATACAGATAAAGTACAGTTTATTTCCGGTAACAATAAGTGATGATATTGATCAGATTGTTTCTTGAAACATTTTGACAGATTGATAAAGGAGGCTGGTTTATTTTGCACTCCTGTTGAAATGACGGCTTCATTATAGCCGGTCCGAAATATGGAGTCCAGATGTTGCCCAAAGTTTTACGGGTCATAATTCAAAATAACCTGTAAGAGACTTTTACCTTTCCCACCGAGAGTAATGAGCGTCGTATGTTTGTGCAAAACCATACTGTTCGCAAACAAATGTGCCAGGCCTGATTCATGATTTTAGCTGTCACTGTATAAACTATACTAAACTGTGTTGGGGAGCATTACGGCAAATTACACAGCGCCAGGCCATTGACTGGCTAAATAAACAAGCAGGACAAATGAGTTAATTCAGCGCATGCTAAATGAGACATGTTAAAATGAAAGATACCCTTTCTAAACACCTTTCCTAACATTTCCAAGCTTTAGTGGTTAAAAATATAACAGGACTTCTTTGTGACAGTATTATGGCGACAGAAGACGGGAGGGGAAAGCAGAGAATGCACCGCTGAGAGGTCTCATAGGGGGACGAATTGTCAGAACTAGAGATGAAATGCCTATTTCATGCTAATTAAAGTCCCATCTACCAAGTTTGATCTCCGTGACCTAACAGAATAGCACCTTTAACCTAGAGAGGCACACACACTGAGAAACGCTCCTACTGGATGATATACCGGACTAGAGACGGTCCAGAGTTTTCAGCATTAGGCGAGCCTAAAGAGCAGGGCAAAGGTTAGGAAAGCAAGCGTAACAATTCTGGGCTGTAAGGGGCGATGGCATTGTTCAAATGTCGTGATCTCGCTGGCTCTGACAGTTATCTGTCTGTTTGATCACAGAGAAGTTGGAGCTTCTCAGACAAATGTAGGCCAACCCTCAAAGGAAATCAGTTTAATGAACCTCATTGAGGCGATTGAGTGCCAATGGATATGTGAGTGTGTGTTAGAGAACACACACAAGGGATTTTCTCCTATGTGCAGCTCCTGTATTGATTCATACATTCTGGGTCATAATAAACAGATGCTCGAAATGTTGTAGTTTGGTAACTGTTTTAATTTTTAAACCCACGTGTTCTGTTTTGGTCGACTATATTTTCTTTATGTCCGGGGTCTCTGAGACCCCAATGCTGTACAGTAACAACAGAAAATTCTTGTTTTACTTTCTCTGACCTAATATGAATTCATCAAACAAATACAATTAATAATATTTAACCCCTTGTTTCAAAGTAGTCATGCACCTTTTTCAAAAATACAATTTCTGGAATTACTGGTTTGGCTTGTGTTCAATTTAATCTGTAGTTAAAAAATCAATAAACAATTTAAATAAACATCTAGCAGCTGTGTATTTCTATAGTCTGTACAAATAAAATTTTTGTTTAAAAATACAAAATATATTTGGAGAGTTAATTTGCAAAAATAGATAACTCTGCTTCAAGATTTAAAAAATCATGTTTTTTATTGTGCAACCCAATATGAACTTTTACGATACTCTATGTCATATTCATACTGTCACCGTTAGTTAAAAATAGAGACAAAATTCAGAAGTTAAATTAGAGATTTTTACAACATTATTCAAGTTTTAAATCAATAAAGCCATAAAAATTATGTACAAATTATTTACCCATTACATTACTGTAATGGTCCTGTCTGTGTTTCCCTTGTTGTAGTGTGCCTGGTCATTCCTGTTGTTTCTGTCTAGCTCCGCCCTCTTGTTAGCTACCATGGACTTTAATCACTGACCACACCCATCTCATCTTTACCATAGTAATTCATTGATTCATTGCCACTTTCCCATGTTTTGCCATTGTCTTTTTTGTCGGTTATTGTATGTATTTAAGTTGTGTTCTGTTCTGTTCATGTTTCTCTTTTGTGGGTTATGTTTTTATGGATTTATTTAGGGTAAGTTCATCCCAGAATCAAATTTGTGTGATTTTTTTTCTCACATGACATTAAACATGTTTTGAGACGTCCTGGCGTCTTCATAGCACACATAAAGATATTTTGGTGATATCTGAGAGATTTCCAGACATATGAATTCGGTTTGTGCGGTTGGGCAAAAAAGTGCAAGTCTTCCTCAATATCGAAATCATTAGACATTTTACAAAGTTCGGCTTATATACAGCGTGCGACTTCTTGTAAACACAGAGTAGTGCCTCCGGGTTGTCAGTCAGAACGCCAGTGTCTGCCCCCACCGAATGCGCATGCGTCGAAGTGCTCTCGTGAACGCGCACCATAGACGGACATGACAGAGGAGAATATATTGATTAAAGTCGTTATTTTGGTTTGTTTTTCACACAAAAAAACGACGCATTCTCGTCACTTAAAAAGAAATAGATTGAGCCACTATGAGGGGATGGACCAATTTAACAATGTCTTTAGTACTTTTCTGGACCTTGACAACAACTTTAACCATTATGTCTGGATTTTTGGGATGAATTTACTCTTTAAATTACTTTGATGCTGCACATAGATCTATCCTCTCTGATTCTTGGAATCATCAACTCATTACGATTACAAACCCATTACAGGCAAGCAACCAGCATAAATAGTAAAAACCTCTATTAAAAGTTACTTTGAATTTTATTTATATTTTTTTATTTTGTAAAATATTAAAAAAGTGCTAAAAATAAAGCTAATATGGGTTAAAAACATTTATCTTGAATAAATATGTCTAATGTTGAAAAATGTATTAACTTTTTCTGAATATGGCTCCCATAGACCCAAACACAACACAAGTGTTTAATACTCACTAACTGATCAAATTCAGCAGTGACATTACAATGCTACATCCTGCGTCTACTTCTGTAAATTAAAAATGGCACATCATTTCAATTTTAGATTTTGAGTTGTGGTAATTGGCGATAAGCTGTCGTTTTGGTGTCATAGTTCTGCCACATGGGGGTTGAATGTAGGCCATTACCAGCCTGTCAGATGGTCTGATGGATCACAGCACAATCTAATCACGGACGCCTAGTACCCTCACCGTGCACATGCTGCTAACACATTCGCTGAATTAAGAGAACCCCAAACAAACTGAGATTAGTTCAAGTGCCTTCATTTACAACATCTGTCTTTTATCCTGACCCCTGTTCACACATCCTTCAAAGATTAATTCAATTCATTTGTGGTCCACCTCAGGTTAGTATGGTGATCATCCTTTGGAGACAGAAGTCCAGAAGCACATCCAGATATATAAGACCCAGCTGATCACACACTCAGATTCAACTAATTCACTTTCCTTCCCCTTTTCTATGTCTCCTGTTTAATTAGATTAATGAATTAACACAGGGGCGTCATGCACCCATTTTTTATTAAGGGGGCACAGTGTGCACAACACAGAAACATATCATGTACATACAAATACATACATTTAAAGTAATATAATAGAGAATATCTCTTAAGCGTATCTTAAACGTCGCACAAATTTAATTTGAATTATTTACAACACTACCTGAATGATATATGAATCTTCTTCCCAGTAAAAGAAAAAAATTAAATTTATAAGGTAAATACATCAGTCTGGTGTATTTTGAGAACAAATATCTTGTATACAATTTTGTGCTATAGTAGTAAAAGAGTCATTGTTTGCATACAAATGAACAAATGTAAAAGCAAATAAAAAGGAATCAAAGTTTTTTAAACTGCCGTTAATACAGATGTATTATCTATTACAAAAGTCCTTCCATTATGAAACAAAAATATATAATGCAATATAATACATAATATAATAATTTAAGTGCATCTATTTCTTAATATATGAAAAGTGCCAATTATTTATGTATTATTTATATTGTATACATTATTTTAACTAATATACCACTCTATGTATTTCCAAATCTATATTCAATTATTTAATATATTATTGATGTAGTTAATTTAGAGGCAAATGTCTTTGCACCCTGAAATTAAACTTAAAAACGAAAGTTATTCACTTTAAACGATGTATGCCAACTGGCAAGAGGTGTTCGACTGCGCAGACTACACCAACGTATCGCAAGAGCCATTTGAAAGCATATGGAGCAGTCTGTTCTCACAGTAGTTTGTGACATACATGGATTGGTCTGGGCAGCGCCGCTTTTAAGTCAAAAACTCAGTTCATGGGTCATCCGCGCGCAGATGCTGATTACATCATTAGCCAGCGCTGTTGCTTCTGTCGCCAGACTGATAAATGTTATCTCCTGTACGTGACCAAAATGGCGAAAATCTCCAAAGAGGACGAGGGTTCAGCTCATAACTGATATAGTGTCTTCCTATAGAATCGTGCAACTGATTAATAGATGCCTAACTCGTCATTTGGAGGTTGCGTGCAAAATCTGAGGGGGCACGCGCCCTCTCTGTCTGAATGGGTAGGACCCCTCTGATTAACATACTTAATTGGAATCACATTGGCTCTATTTGAAAGTTGTTGAGTAACAATGGTATTGTTGAAAATATAAAAGCAGATACAATCACATCACAATAACCTTATTGGTTGGAATTTACATATGTTCTAGCAGTCAGCAGCTCTTCCTATATTAGGCTCAAGGTTAATTGCAGTGGAATTGCAGTCATGCAAATAATCACTCTGAATGTATGCAAAATTAAGCCATTCAGGCTGTGTTGCTTGGTTGCTTTGATGGAGAGGCAGGGATTCAGCTTATATACAGGAGTGAAATGAGCCGTATCTCAAATCTGTGTAACTGTTAATATAATTCTAATGGTTAATGATCTTTTATAATTGATTTCAGAAATCAATCGTTCAGAGATTAGAGCATATGCTCAAAGACTTAACTGTAAATAAAAAACATCTTTAATAAGGAAATACTTTCTTTCTTTCTTGTAACCAAACAGTTCTTGGCCACCGTTGACTATCATAGTAGGAAAAATTACAATGGATTCAAAAGTGCCCGGAACGGTTTGCTTTTCTAGATTCTTCAAAATATCTTCTTTTCTGTTGAACAGAACAAAGAAATTTATAAATAAATGTTTCCTACTATGGTGGTCAAATCTTTCTCTGTGTTCATCAGAACAAAGAAATTCATACAGATTTTAAACCATTTGAAGATGAGTAAATGAAAACAGAATTTACATTTTCTGATAAACTGTCCCTTTAATGTTGTTCAAAGCTAAAAAACCAAGAGTGTTGATTGATTTTAAATTTAATAAAACTATAAAAGTCTATTTATTTATGTATTTACTTTTGTCTGTACTTATTTTGTATTTTTACAAAATGTTCTCTATCACTCTATCACTCTTTCTTTGTTTCTTTCTCTTATTTTGCCCACATCTAAACATCTAACCGTAGCGCTTCCAAGTGTTGTTCTCCAAGCCCCCCTGCCCGTAAATGCCGTTGATTATGTGTTAAACAGCTCATTCACAGCTAATTGCTAAACCTGTAATTGTAGGTTTGTCACTTTGTAAGGTAACACATGGTGGCATTAAAAGCGTCCAAGCGTGCACGCGGATGAACACACTGAAAGGCAGGAAGCAAAAATGTTATTTAATTGGAACTCAGTCGTTTCTCCTCCCAGTGTTAAAACTAATTCAGAACAGAGCCTAAAGGCATCCAGCAATTACTGTAAACAGCAAACATGCCAGAGTAACAAACATGCCATAGATGCTTACGCAGTACATTCATCATACACATTTGGTTGTCTTTCAAGAGAAAGTGTGCGTGGCAGTAAGTGTTTGTGAATTAGGGGCAAGAACTGCTGTCCACCTCAAGTAATTTTGCAGACCTACAATAACAGTAAAACCAATGACCTTGTACTAATGTCAGCATAGATGGGAACACCTGAGACTGCAAGAAGCTGGTTTATAAAATACCAAGAGAACACTATATTATTACGAAAATTAGATGTTAAATATTATTTTTCACAACATAATTCCCATAGTTATATTTGTGTTATTCTAAAGCTTTGAGGTTCCTGTTGTTCTAAAATATACGTTATACATATACATGTTAAAATGTCAGTATGACTGTTTGGAAAAAGCACCTATTTAGCCGTCATTTTGGTATTAAAGCATGAGACTTTGTGTACAACTCTTAAATCTTCACCAAAAAAATCCTAAAGGATCATAGGCAAAACTCTATCATAACAGTTTAATAACTTATATTTTGTTACTGATCAGAAATTAAAATATTCATAACTGGCCGCTGCGACTTTTTGTCCTCAATGTTACAAGCAAACTATGTGCCATAAGTTTCCAACTACCAGAATATGAACATTTAACTAACGTTAGAGAAGTTGTGAATCTATATAAATAATATGTCCATTTTTCTTTAATAAATAAAAAGCTTAACTGGCAGATAGTGCTGATGTTCTATCTGTGATACTGATTCATTGTCAATCATACCAAAAGGCCTAGACAACTTCAACCAACTCATGACATGCAGTTTTATCTCCCTGAAGAATTTCAACATGCAAAACTGCATTCTGTTTATGCTGATGACATTAATTGTGATTAATTATGGATTGGCGAATTATGAATATTTCATCATTCTTTGATCGATTTGTGCTTGTGAGCTGATGAAACAAGTCGACTTAAAAGAAAAAAGCCCTGTTTTGGATGATCAAACGACAAGTGGTCAACCACATTGCTCTGTTCTCCTGGTAGTACATGCTTTCCAAATTAGTCTCGTATGATGACTCGATCAGATTTCTGGTCTTTGTTTTAGTCAGTGGTCCATTGACAGGTGAGTAGGCGGCACCTCTTGATGTCCAGGGGAAAAATGGGACAGATTAGCTGCAATTAAATCTGCAATGTGATCACACACGTCTTCAACTACCTCAGAATGTGGTTCGAACGATCGGATTACGAAACATTTTGGCTTCCCGTTTGCACCTGTATTAGGTCTACAATTGGGTCACTTAAATAGATTTTAATACAGGTGTAAATATGGTCTCAAATGGACAGAGAGAGTTCGTACCTCATGCAGACTTGTGCTTGTGAGTGAACTATCCGGATCTGTTGTACAAAGCACATTTCTAAAGAGCGTTGGGCCGTCATCCACGCTATACAGTAATTCAAGCAGATGTCACAAAAATTACAAGGTTTTCAGAGCAGGTGAAAGCAAAAAGAAATCCAATACGCTAAAAGAAAACACCACCACAAAAACTCCCCTCAGATACTGGACACCTCATCTCAAGTCTGTCACACAGAAGCCCAATGCTCTGCCTGACTCACATCATTTAAGACTTAAAACATCAAAGTTCCTCCTCAACAATGAGAAACAACAGCTTACCCTTCAAAAGAACAGCAGAAAGTTTTTTTCACCGTACTCTCGCCTTCGCACCAAACAATGGCTTGTAAACGACAAAGGAGAGGAAAAAATAAAGGAAGGTTATGAGGAGATTCGCCCTTCACCTGCTGGGAGTAATACAATCGCTTAACGACCACGACAGGCATTATGGGCCACACTCTGGAGAAAGAAGACCACACGCTTTATGTCCGACAAAGACTTTAGATCCCGTCTAGAGTTGCATTGCCTTAAATGTACTTCCCCCCACTCCACCTATCAGTAGTAAGTGCCCTTAGCACTTTTAGAAGTCAACAGCAGCGTGAAATGCTGTAATAAAACACTTTAATACAGGAACGGTTCGTCTAAAAATAAAACTTCCTCACCCTCATTTTGTTTCAGGCCTGTTTGACCTTCTTCCAAATGAAATAGAAATTGGAGAAACAAAAAATCATAAAAGTATTAAGCCAGTAATATGATTACGAGTATATAATATGATTGCTTTGGGTGAAATGCGCACCTAAATGTAAACTAAACACCTAGACATCTGCACTAGCTCTTTAAAGAAGACGCACACGTCATATTGACTGCTTTAGTGATGTATTGTGTCTATTTGTAGCTTGAATGCTACAGTCCTCATTTCAATGTAAATACATGAAAAATACGAACATTCAATTATTCAAAATATCTTTTGTGTTTCATGAAGAAAGGTGAAATTGAGTCAGAGTCAATAATGACAGGATTTGCTATTCATTGAAGAATGATCCCTTTGCAAAATAAAACAAAATATTCACATGTTAATTATTCAAAAATGAATATTAATACGATATTAATTCAAAATCTGTCTGTAGGTATAAGTCTGAATGAATGACAGAGGGTTTTGGTGGGAGGTGAAGAATGAGGAGAGACAATTGTTGGTGATGGAAAGATGAAAGACACTTAGGTGAGAGATAAAAGGTAAGGTGAGAGAGGAGAGGGATGGAGGTGGCGGGGGTTGATGTGCTTTGGGGCATGTTAACAAAAGCTCAGCTCATTTAACACAAGTGTGTGGGTTGTGGCACACCCACACGTGCATTAAAAAGCATGCTCATGTAGACATATATACAAGCAAACACGTTGTGTAAAAGGTTTTAGTATTCTATTTGGGCTTTCACATATAGGTTTAGCAGAAAACTGGGAAGAATCATTGAGGTATAAGATGCGAGTTGCAAACTGAATTCAAACGTGCATTGCTGAAGTGGCTCAATGTGAAATGTGTATATTGAATATTGCATACATCCATTTCCACTAATTTAAAGGATAGTTCATCCAAATAGAAAATATTTGAATCATTTATTCACCTTCCATTCCCGACCCATCCTATATGAAAGATATTTTGAAGAACGTTTGTAACCAAACATTGGACGCCATTAACTTCCATTGTTCGGACACAAAACCTCAGAGAAATTTCTCTAAATCTTCTTTTGTGTTCCACAGAAGAAAGAGTCATAAACAGGTTTTGGAACAAGATGAGGGGAAATAAAAATTGACATATGGCTAGTACTGGCTACATATTGATTTTTTTATTATTAAAAAACAACACATCCTGCTCGTCATCATTCAGCCAAACAACCACGGACTGAGTCACAACTGAGGATAAGAGAATGTATTTTAACGACTAACAACTGTAAGATGCTATATTATCATAACTTCTGTAATATCTACCGACTCTTATCAGTACAAACACTATTGAAAATAGGCAACACTGAACATTTCTACAACATGTTTTATTCAAGCGACATCCCAAGCAGAATCGGTCCATTTAATCATGAGCAAAGGTTCATGTAATACATCTGAAATGTATTTAATGTAATTAATGACGGATTCCTCCCCTGTTGCTACGCTACCTCGGCTGTCCTCTACCTTAACCTCTGACCCACGTTTGAGGGGAAAATTACCTTCAGCTCTGGCTAACCCAAGCCAGTACCACAAGCCCTGCGCTGAAGCATCCCCCGACCAGCCTACCGTGGTAAAATACCAGCATTAACCCTACTCTTTGTCCGTAGAATAGCTCCATTGTGAGGGCCCCCCTACAAGCATGCTGACTAAGGCTACAGAATGAGTCCTCTTCTAAGCCTGTCCGGGGGGGGGGGGGGGGTCGCAGAGAGGGACGGGGGTCCAGCTTAACTCTCCACGCCCCTTCCCCTCCCTCCTGGAGAGTTCTAGGAAATTCCTGATTCAATATAACTTACTAAATACCTGCCCTTCATCTCTCCCAATCCTCCCATTCATGCAGTCACTCATTCATCCACCTTTCCATTCGCACGCTCATTCAAAGCCCAAGACGTATTTTTTATATATTTTATGTGCAGGGGTGCATGTAAAAGTATGTGTTGTGTTGATCTACTGACAAAAGCAACATCTGGTCATGTTTTTTTTACTTGAGGACTGTGTTGTCTTATGTCTTCTGAGATGTTCAATAGCCATAGGTACTCATTGATGCCAAAGATTGTCTTTCACAAGCCATTGTCTCTCAGAACATAGAAGATATCATTTGCCTAACGTGACTTTAATTGGCCTAAGTTACTGTTCAACTGCTTCCTGAAATGGCCTGTTAATTCATCTCAATCGCACGACAGTCACAGGTCACATAGTGCTTATTGTAGACCGCTTGCTTTAGCAACGCCTCGGCTGCATTTGCATCCCAACTTAAAAGGCCAGCAGTTCAATCCCATAATAGTCAAAGAGAGCAACGACGAAGCCAAAACTGCAAATTCTTTCTTTTAAACTGTTTTTTTCTCACACTCTTCTGCATTCTGTCTTTCTTTTAAGCTTTGACTGTAAATGTAAGTGAGATTAATTGGTCCTCTGATGGTGGTCAATTTCTATAAATAAATACAAAAACACATTCACAGAGGCTTGGCTGCACATTTTGCATCCAAAAGGGATGCGTGCATGCTGTAGAGTTCCTCTCTCCGCTGTGGATAAAAGCGTCCACTAAATGAATAAATGTAAATGTAATGTAAATCTACATTAGTCTTTTATTTAGAAACCCATTAAAGACTTCTTGCACCAGAGCCTTGGATGTGGGATTCAGTTTGGTTTAACTCTAATTACATGCCACTGAATGGCTTCTTTTAATTTGAATACCGGAGTGAATTGGACAGCTCGAAAAGATCTGACAAAAACGCTTTCCGACAAACGTTTCAATTTCATGGCCTTATTGTTTGACTCATAGTGCGCCTCAGCCTTGTGAAAACACTAAAGCTGTCCAAGAAAAATAAAATGAGTTGTGGCCCATGATTAAGAATTCTTAAGATCAATGACATGGTTTATTACCCTGATCCCAGCACCTCCGAGCGTGTATCATACAGTCCACACGTTAACTAATCCCAGGCTCACACGCAGTGAACACGCTTCTCACAGATCTGAGTCATAAAACCAAACTTCCTCTCACTCACCCTGAACCACTGGCGTATAATCCCCCATCTCTCGTTTTCTCAATTTACACGTACCTGCTGATGACGGCACGAACAAAATTGGAAGCGAGGCTATGAAATGGCAATATAAGCGAACGGGAAATTGGATGAACCCCGTGTCCGCTCCGTGCCGCTTGCGTAAATCAGTGGCTTTTTTGAAATGCAAGTCGTATGTTAGCGGCCGGGGCGCAGTGGCGGAATTGGAGGCATGTGTTGGTGTAGCGGCGGGGCGGGTTTATGGTCGCTGGCAGCGTTTGATGTGCTGTAATGAGGAAGTGAGTGACTTCCTGTGGTTAACGGGAGCAGGAGAGATGGATGATGGGGGACGCAGTAAATGAAAAGCAGCAGTAGCGCAGTTAACAGAGGCCAGGGTGTGTGGGTTAAACGTTTTTCAAATGTTTTTAACTGTGTTCTCTCAGACCCGACGGGGGGTAAGGATATGTCAGGGTCAAGAGGTGACGGGCGAGATGTGTGCAGTCCGACGTGTCATTATTCCTGGAAGATAGGGTGAACTTGCTTTAATTATGTAGGCCCAGATGGCCTAGCAAAGAGTCTGGTTGGAAACTTTTGGGGTTCGTTTAACTTTTATGGTCATCGTAAGCTTTTTGTGTTGGACTTAAAGGCTTCTACACTCTTTTTCTGAGAGATGCTGAGGATTTAACAGAGACAAAGAGAGAGACAAAGAGTGATGCACAGTTCAAGGGTTCTTATTGGCCAAGAGTACGCTAACTTCCTGTTTTCAACATTTTTGAAAAATGCACCCTTAACATCTCGTTGGCTGTCGTCAAGACGACTCACATTGCCCTGTTCCTATCCTGAACAGCTTTTGCCATTGTATATGTCATTTCAACTTTGACCTCTTTGTGGTGAGAGTCGTGACCTTTTCAACAGGCCCACACAGAACTGGCAGTCATTCATAAAGTTCTACACGCGAGTCACTTGTTTATATTTTAGCTAAACTGATTATCTTCAAGCTGCCAATAAGAATATAACACTCTTAACCCAGTGTACTAGATTAAAACAGAATTTGGCGAATGTTCTTCTATAATCAATGCAGAAAATGTGATTAAAGTCACCAAGTCAAGCAAAGAAAAAGCAATTCCTTAAAGGGGTAGTTCACTTAAAAAAGGCCTGTCATCGTTTATTGATCCTTGTGTTGTTTATATAAAATCTTTCTTCTGTGAAACACAAAAGAAGATCATTTAAAAAATATCTTAGAGGTTTTGTGTCCATACGTTAGATGTACTTCAAAAAAATCTTCTTTTGTGTTCTGCAGAAAAAAGTCAAACAGGTTTGGAATGACATGAAGTTTACTAAAAAACAACATTTTAGGAGAACTGTCCCTTTAAGCACTTTTCTCCCATTTCATGACTATAACGTGACTATCCAACAGAACTGGCCAAAGTAAAGGTCTAAAATCACACACAGAACCCTCGCTGGCTTTTGTTACTTATCAAACAACACCATGAGATAACGTCCTTTATACCCTACTGATCAGTTCCATTGTTCTCGCTGAGTTTTACCTTCTACTAAAGTGAAGTGGAGTGGAATGCAGCAGTGAGACGTCATAAATCTCTTGAGGATGATAACAATGTGTTTTAAGAGTCATAAAGTAGCCCTAAGTATCTTCACCACCGCTGAGGATTAGCCAGTAAAGCATCAGATCCCCCAAAGCCAGAGTCATTCATATGCAATGAGCTAAGACCCCTTGTTGAACACACACACAGTTCCGAAGAGCCCAGCGAGGGGCTATGAACCTTTGAGCATACTCGGTCTGGTCAACCGTGCATCCAAATAATCAATCAATCAATCAATTACCAGAGAATCAATAAATCACCTTTATGTTTTTATGCAGCGTTAAAGAAACAGCCGTGGGATTTGCCGTGTCATGGGGCTAGTGGGACACTGGTCGTCGGATGCGATTAAACAGCGACAAACGTGCACGCGGATAGCTGTGGGAACTAACGGCCCAAATGAACCAATCAGATTAGTGTGTGAAAGAGAGAGGGGTATTTACATTGAGTACAAAAGATTAAGATTAACTCCTGTTTATAGATTTACTCTCTGTGCGCACTCGTGTTTGTGCGTCCTTTCTTTGTTTACACGCTGATTTGATTAGCGACCTTACAGATTCAACGTGATTTATCCTGCAGGAATTCTGCATACTTGCAGTCCGTGATGTCATCGGAATTTACAGCGCAATGACTAAACGTTACAAAATAACACCGGATAACACTCTGAAAACACTGTGCTATCATACAACATGGGAATTTATTTGGAACAATAGATTAAATAGTTTGAACACAGTTTGTGATAAAAAGCTGTTTTGCTTTCAGTAAGGGAGGCTCATGCTTGGCTCAGCTTACAATGAAATTTCACACACACTCCTGTCAGCGCACAAAAAGCTCATTTTCTATGCTTCAATTCTACACACAAAAACACAGAACTTCTCTTTGAACCTTTTTGTACTATTTTGTACTATCTTCATCTAGATACAGCATAGATCAAATAAGCCATCAGTGTCATTCAAAACCTCTATATGACTTTTTGAGGAATGTTTTTGTCCATTCAATAGAAGTCAATGGGAGCCAATGTTGTTTGATTACCAACGTTCTTCAAAATGTCTTCTTTGGTGTTCTGCAGAAGAAAGTCAAATACAGCAGGTTTAAATGACGGGGAGTAAATGATGAAAAAAATCTAATTTTTGAGTGACCTATTGTTATGTGCAAAGGTAGCAAGCACAACCGGTATCTTCAGAGATCTTTTATTTAAATCTCGAACAACTGTTTTCACATGGTAGTCACTATAGGCATTTCCATACTTCTTCCTCTACTAGCTCCGACTCAACTCTTACTCTTCTAGCGTCTCTAGCGGCAGCACCAGGTATTACATTAGAAGACACAACACCTATCCCTTTAACTATCCTTATATATTGTAATATGATCATATCATTTAGAATTTAATCAGAGACATTTTTCTAAATAAATAGAATAAGAACAATAAAAAAAAATACATTAGTAATCCAACTTGTTCTCACAGGAAAATGTATTACGAGGTGGAGATTTTGTATGTATTTTTATGACGTGAATTGCACAGATATGTACATTTACAAAAGCAAGCAGGTAGTACCAGTGGTCCGGTGGACTGTGTGCCAACATGTTGCAAAGTGGCACTTCGGGCAACCCAAGTTTGAGTCCTGGCTCATGGTTCTTTCCAGGCTGTTTCCCTCTCTTATCCTGCGGTTTTCTGTCTCTCTTCACTGTAATCTATCTAAATAAACTGGTAAATGGTCAAAATAATAACTTAAAGGACCCTTAAACAAAACCATCAATGGGGTGAAAGCAAATCAATTGAAAACATACATTAGATGTACAATTAGTGCAAATGAGATTTAACACCATTTCACTTAAACGTAAAATTGTTACGAATTGCCATGTTGAATATGCACTAATATATGAAATGTACTTATAGTACTTATATGTACATTGTGCAACAAGATGGTTTTTGATCGATCACATACTGTATGTTTGAGTAAAGCTGTGAGTTTAATGAATTGGATAAACTCTGTTTGCGGTCTTATAGATATGAATGGCTTTCATGGCTCCCCACATGATCAGACATTGACACTTGACGCTGTGAATGCCGGCCACTCCACGTTGTTTAAAAAAAGAGCATCAAAAAACAGCCCATCACATCCCTTTCTTTCTCCTGTCCTTTTATTCCCTCACATACCAACTTTTTTTACTTTCTCTCTCTTTATCTCCTACTCTGATAGCTTTGCTTTCTACTTCTCTCTGCTCTCTGTGCTGTGGGTCTCCCTGACAAAAGCAATTGTAAGGATGAGCCTAACCGGTATTGGCCCACACAATGGGCCCCGAAGAATGCAGAGAAAGACAAAGAGTAGCCATTGGTTGGGTTAGCCCTGGGGTGACAGATCCGAATGGACGGATGAACACAGGGGCTGCGCTCGGGTCCGCGAGGGGACCGGCCAACCCCCTGCCAGGCCTGCCCGAAAAGCGCCTCGGTCAGGGCCGGCAAACAATCACCCGGCGCTAACTAGCCGCCGTGCTCGGCTCTCCCCCGCTAGCGGTGATTGATATGGGAAACGCACATCGCTCTGTCTCCTGGTATTGTGCTTTCAGGCTGCAATTATCATCCTTGCTTCATGCAAATATCAGAGATTAGGTCGCTAGCATTTAACATAGATTTTTTATACATAACAGGTTTAGATGGACCTTCAAAAACAGCTCTCGGCCATACGTCTGAAACGAATGCAAGAGACTAATGCAAGCCTTCGGTTGACATTAAATAATGGAAGCATGGAAATGTGCTCATATGTGTGAATAGCGTCACCCATAGGATGATAAATTAAAAGAGAGGTGTAGATTTGCATGGTGGTCAGACATGTGCTGTGATGTGTGTGTGAACATTTTTTAGACAGCACATGTTCTGGAAGGTCTTGTGCAGTTGATGTGCAGTAAACCCCAAAACATCCTTCAGATCAACAGAATGTATCATTGTATAAACATTAAACAATCACAAAAACTAACTAAATACATTTGAATTCTGATATGTTTTCAGAGCTTGACACACATAAACGTGGGAAGAGTGGTTACACACAGATGTAGTATACAACGTTTGTATTTGTTGCAAAAAAGAAAAATGATCAAATACTCATCGTCTTAAGACATGGTTGTCAGGTAAAATGACACACTGTGTTTTAACCACATTGTCTTCAACACAACAAAAAGCACTGTAATAAACCCAAACTGAAGTTGTTCTGATAAATGGTTGTGCTTTAACAAAAGTTCGGCCTTAATGTAAAGGTTTGAGAATTAGCCAATAAAAACTGATTGACCCATAAGCTAAATAACAAAAGAAAGGGAAGCAGTTAGAATGAAGCTGAGAAACATCCTCCAGTTACATAATATTAAAGGAAACATCTGTAGATGGACGTTTGTTCAATAACTGTTGTTGTTTCCTTCAGCTGTATTTAAAAGAAGCCCGATTCACCTTACAGACAAGCTCAGAATTAACACCGCTCTGCCAAAAAGCAGGAAAATACATTTACTGGGTAGCAGTTCTGCATCCATCCATCCATCCATTTTCTACCGCTTGTCCGAACTACCTCGGGTCACGGGGAGCCTGCGCCTATCTCAGGAGTCATCGGGCATCAAGGCAGGATACACCCTGGATGGAGTGCCAACCCATCGCAGGGCACACACACTCACTCATTCACTCACACACTCACACCCTACGGACAATTTTTCCAGAGATGCCAATCAACCTACCATGCATGTCTTTGGACCAGGGGAGGAAACCGGAGTACCCGGAGAAAACCCCCGAGGCACGGGGAGAACATGCAAACTCCACACACACAAGTCGGAAGCGGGAATCGAACCCCCAACCCTGGAGGTGTGAGGCGAACGTGCTAACCACTAAGCCACCGAGTTCTGCATTTCTATGTAAAATATTTTTAAATACATATTCAGTTTCAATGGATGTATCTGCAATGTAATCTTAAAGTAGTAGTTCTCGCAAAAACAAAAATTCTGTCATCATTTACTCATCCCCTTGACATTTTCTTCTGCAAAACACGCACAAAAAGATTGTGAGTTTTTCATTTTTGGGTTAACCATTCCTCTAACATCTTACCGTGTTGCTGAAAGACTTCAAACCACCTTAAAAACACATACTAAAGACAGATATTTTCTAAAACTTTGTAACTCTCTGTAATGATAGTGGTTTTATTGAGTAGTGGCAACCCTGTCGAGTATATGTCTGCGCATGTGCAGAGGTTCTTTTGTCTAATGGTGGGCGTGGTGGCAGCACGCCACTGGGAACACTGTTAATAAACTTATCGACTTTATGATTCAATTGATCTGCAGCGTTGTGTTTATTGACACCCCGATTAAAACACTCTCACAAAAACCTGTTAATACCAAAATACAATTTAGACTTAAATTATTGACAAAAAATTATTTGGCAAATGTAGACTTTTGGAAAAGTAATACCAACTTCAACTGGTTTCACAAACTTGTTTTAACACGTTTTAATATATTTCTAAAGGCTGTTTAAAAGATTTGGCCCTCAGAAGTACAGCCAAAGCTGTACTCGCACAAGCTTATGGTGGCCACGAAAGCACTAGGAAACGTTTGGGTTTTTGTTTGTCCTGCAGGTTATGAGAGATTGTGAACCCTGTGACTGACTCATTCACTCATAAAGGAGACAGGGCAGGTGGGGGTGAAATATCAGTGGGGTCTCCTCTTGTTCTCCATTGCACAGGAAGGCAGAAGGAGGGTCATATATCTCCATCTCAGACAGCTTTACAGCTTCTGTTATGAGTGAGGGCTGGCCTGTTCACACAATGGACACATACTAATGTCATATGTTAAAGCACAGGAGTTATCTGTTAAGACAGCTTGGCCCTCACAGTATGTGTATGTGCGTATTCAACAAGTGTGCTGCACATGAAAAACATATGCATACAACTGCACATGTGTTTAAACATTAATGTAGAGCTGTTGACAAATGAAAACATAACAGAAGCTAAATCGCAATGTGTGTTTAATCAAATCTACATCCCTTTCAGAGGTATTGTTTACAGAGTATGCCCTCTCGCTTTTGTTCAGTTTTGCCGGGGCATAGAAATCTAATGGCACACGTTCCTCTTGTTTACACAATTCCTGTGTGCTACACTAATCCGGGTTATAACAAATGCAAGCAACCGTTTAATGCCAGTCTCCTGCTCTGTCTGTATGGTGCAACAGATGAGAACACAGCAGCTGATGCTATGAAAAGATGACAATTATTACTCGCATTTGCACTTTTAAAATTAAAGATCAACAAAAAATAAGAATTCAAAAGATTGTTTAAAACCTGTATATGACCCTTTCTTTTGTGGAACAGATTTTTGAGAAATGTTTCAATGGAAGTCAAAAGGGTCCAATGTTGTTCGGTTATCAACATTCCTTAAGATATCTTCTTTGTGTTCTGCAAAAGAAAGTAAGTCATACAGTATTGGAATGACAAGGTAAATAAGTGATGAACGAATTTTCATTTTTGGGTCAACTATCCCTTTACCAGACTTATTCAAAGCAACTTAAAGGAGTGATGAACTGGGCTTGTTTACTGTTTTATACTGTTGTATGAGGTCTACTGATGACGTTCGCGTGATTTTTACATTAAAAAAAATATCTAAATCAATAAGTAATAGGCTGTTTTCTACCCGGGTTTTGAGGCCAGCTCTACAAACGCTCAGCTTTAATGGGCGTGCCGCATTGAAGACTTTATAAGTAAACGCCCACTGCTTTGATCGGATAGCAGTTTGTGTAGTTGGAGCCTTCTGTGAATTTGGTTAGCACCATTCACAGTTTTCACACGTATTATTATCTGACCTCCTGTGATTTGTAAATGACCTCCCCACATCAGTATATCATGTGACGCATACGCATGGGATGATTTTACTCAAATTTACTGACTTATTTCCCTGATGTGATGGCAAAGCTTTGCGTATAGTATGTATAGCCTATTGTTGTATTGCGTTTAATGATATATGACCTTACCTGTCAGCATTTCTCCCACAACCAGGGTTGGCACAATATTTAGCTATCTTTAACGGCATGTTTGTTTATTGCTTGCTCGCTCTATCTGGTTCCGCGCCACTTGTGTTACTTCAGAATTGTCATGCGCGAACCAGTGGGCGGGGCTAGAGAAGTAGTCGTTGATATTTTTCTGTGGGGGCGGTGTTCAACCTATCAATGTCATCATAGATAGGTGCATTCCAGAACCTGGCGTTCGCTGGGCTTGGTGTCAATAACAGATGTAATCTCAGTAACAAGGGCATTTTCAGTTCTGACACTTACATGATGTTCGCGTGAATACGATTCCCTCTTATATAAGAAAAGCTTGGGTTAAAATTGTGATTTTAAATCATGCCTCCTTTAACATTTCACCACATCCAAATGGAAATTAATCTACTTGGAATAGCACCCATAAACAGTCTACTTCTCAAAAATCTTTAATGTGTGCATAATTTTAATAATTGTAACAAAGACAGATGATGCTGCAAACCCTGTTCACTGATAATTTCATATGCCTGTTCATTGAATATTTCTCATCTTTAAGTGATCTTTTCATGTCTTGAAGCAAGACGAGTAGTGCAGTTAACATGGAAATGCCAAGACAGTGGCCCAGACAACATCACCCTAGAGCACAGTCCCAGTGTGTGTATCTGGGATAACCACATTAGGGAGATTTGATACTACTGTGGTGTGTAATCCTTTTGAAGTGAGATCTTTTTTCCAGCAGTGGTTGAAACACAATCCTGATTTACAAACCTTGGAAATGATGGTCTTTACCTTTTTCAGAATATTTGGAATGCTTCATCAGAATGGGCTTCAAAAATAATAGTTCACCCAAAAATAAAAATTCTGTCATCATTTATTCGACCCTCAAAACATGTAAAATACTTTTTCTTCTGTGAAGCACTAAAGAAGATATTTGGAGAAATGTCTGTGGTTTTGTGTCTATATAATGGAAATCAATGGGGGCCAATGTTGTTTGGTTGCCAAAGTTCTTAAAAATATCGTCTATTGTGTTCTGCAAAAGAAAATAAGTCATACAGGCTTGGAATGACATGAGGGTGAGTAAATGATGAAAGAATTAGATTTAAAATCAAATTGAATTGAATTGAATCAACTCACTTCAATTGAACTGAATATAATTCAGTCCAGTTCCATTCAACCAAACAGAATTCTCTTTATTGTTAAGGCACAATGAGATTAGTTTTCCAGTACTTCCAAAAAGTAAATGTTATTTAGTGAAATATTCAAAATAGAACTACAAAGAAAAACAATAAATCATAATAAAAATGTAAAATGTAGTAAACGTTCACATGCAGATGCTAAACATAATTTCAATTAATACAGAAGCAGCTTTCAATGTTTTCTCATAAAAGCCAAAGAAAATACATAAACTTCTCTCTGTGCCTCAACTAACACACATGGGCCTCACCTTACATGCAGCATTTGTGTGTGAGTAGAGGGGTCTACTTTAGTTGAGGTGCACATGCGATTCACAAAGCCCTCAACGCATCAAGGAGAAGAAGAGGGCCACCAATGCAGAATTTGGGGACCATGGGAGTTTTTGTGGGACTTCAACATCACCCCCCTCACCCCCACCCACCTACCCCGCTCTTCTTCAAAGTCTACACCGGCAGTTAAGGGGCGTGGCCCATTGAAAGAAGGCTGGATTTAAGCCTTTGTCCCACTGGCTTCAGGGGCGAGTGACATCTTGAACGCTTCAAGAAGATTAAATAGCAAAGCCCAGTAGGAAACACAGAGAGCGAGGGAGAGCGAAAGAGAGAATAAAGGAGAGAGAGAAATGGTGAGGGTGGGACGGAAGGGTTTGTAAAAGTCCGTTGGGGAAATGTAGATTTGGAGGGACGCATTCGAAGAGGAAAAGGGGAATGGCGAGGAGAAAAGGATAATGAGAGAGGGAGAAAAAGAGGAGAGGAAAAGAGAGGCCTCAATGAATAGGATTAGCGCAGTCTCACCATAGAGAGAAAGAGAGATGGAGAGAATGGACATTATAGGATGGAGGAATGTGTGTGTGTGCGTTCATCTCATACACTTCGCATCATATATACAATGCATGATGGGAGGTACTTGACAAGTTTTCTATACCTCACCAGGTCTTTAATAAAACCAATTGTGTGTGCACAAGTTCGGCTTTAGTTTAGTACTTTAGTAATTTTTTTAATTTCGGCAAAAAGTGTAACACAACTTTTAATGGGCAAATCCTGTTTTGCTTTACATCTAATAATGTCAATATGTTTGTTTGAGCAACCAATTGCCTGCATATTTTGAGTAGGAATTACTATATCAAAAGAATATAAAAGCAGCATCTTAGAGTGATAGTTCGCCCAAAAATTTTTAATTCTGTCATTGTTTACTAACCCTCTTGTCATTTCAAACTATTTCAAATGTTCTTTCTTTCGCAGAACACAAAAGAAGATATTTAGAAAAAAGGTGGTAACAGAACATCACTGGCCCCCATTCACTTCTATTGTATGGACACAAACCAATTAACAACATTCTTCCAAATATCATCTTTTGCGATGGGCTGAAGAAAGAAAGTCATACAGGTTTGAAATGATAAGAGGGTGAGTCAATTATTTTTATTTCTTTTTTGGGTAAATGATTACTTTATAAAAGCTCAAAAATAGCACTTGAGGATGTCAAAAATGACATTTTTACGCATCATTTCAGGTACACAACAACATAACAAGATCTTTAACCCTCATCACCCAAACAAAATCAAAATACGTCTTTCCTTCCCCACTTCACTCAGCACTCTTCTTTAGTGTCTTTTTTTAAAAGAAACATCATTCTATGACAAATAAAAAAATCCACAATTTCTAACCACTAAAAAGCATTACAGAAGTCCAACTGCATTGTACGTAGAAGATGCAGGCTCTTGGGCTATACTGTTAGAAGCGCCCCATCCCATAGCAGAACACTTTTATCCTTTATGTGTGGGTCAGTGAGAGCCCCCTGGGGGGAAACAACCCCCAGGATTAATGATATGCGTGACATGCATTGTGTGACCCCCGTGGGATGTGGGGGAGATGTGGGGTTGGGTTATCTAAACTCCCCCTCCCATCCCATCTTGCCTTCAGGAAAGCTAGTCAACCTTCTAAAGAAATTCAAGAATGTGCATCGGAATGTGCAGGAATATATTTTTCACTGGTGTTATAGGTTTTAATACATATTGGATTAATAATAAGTGATGTCATTTAATTAGGAGTCATTTGGCGCACAGAAAAGGTATATATGCAACGTTAAAGTGGCAGTTCACCCAAATATTATAATTCTGTCATTATTTACTAACCCTCTTGTCATGTCAAACCTGTATGACTTTCTTTCTTCACACAAAAGAAGATATTTTGAATAAAGTTGGTAACCAAACAGCGCCAGCACCCATTCATTTCTATTGTATGAACACAAAAACAGTGCAAGTGAATGGGTGCCAGTTAACAACATTTTTCCAAATATCTTCTTTTGTGTTCTGCGGAAGAAAGAAAGTCATACTGGTGGGGCGAGTGAGTAAATGCTAACAGAATTTAAATTTTTGGGTGAAATATCACTTTAATACAATGTTAGTTTTTACTCCACAAACTTTATGAAACTTTAAAAAAAACTTAATTCTGAAACAGACAGAATTGTCAGAGAAAGTATTTTCTGTTCTCCCACCCTTAAGACCAACTAGGCCGTGGTATAAAGCAAACTATAGCCTAAACCAGTTAAGACCAGCAAACCAGCCTACACTGGTTTAAACCAAGGTAGCCTTCTCTTTCATTGCTTAAGAAACCGCATTTTGATTCCTATTCAATAAAGCGACCCTCCCATTTCCTCATTTCATATTCCAGGTTTTTTGTAGCTTTCATTGTACACCGGTACACTGGTGCACATTATTAATGCATTCACACTTAAACGCTTTAATGTTTTCTCTTCCTGTCACTCTCCCAGCATCCCTCCATCTGAGACGGCGCGGTCCCTCGTTCCGGTTGAAAAAGGGGAGCAGGGGGAGAATAGGGGCTTCGCTTTAAATCCAGTGCAGCATGAAAAACGAGTTCCTTCCCTTCACATGCAAATCTAGCATTACATAACTAGACAATCTGCTCAGGAGTCTAAGACTCACACACATAGTTAGACACACACACATACACACGGGTTGAATAGAGTATGACGCCTTTATCCTGTATGTAAACACAGGCATTTTAGATGCTTTTAAAAAGTCAGACAAAGAACGTTTGTGAAGTACAGTGACCTCAGATCAGCTTTAAGGTGGATTAACCCAATAATTAAAACCAGACAATGTTCTAGTGTATGGCCAGACATCTGGGTAGTTGACAAAAAAAAACTTAAATGTGTCCTATAACAGCAAAACATTTGAAAAAAAAACTTAAATTGAAGATAAAGGTCTATGCTTTATGCTTTTTATATTATAGATATAAATTATACTACTTTAAAATAATGTTCTTATTAACTATTTGTGTTCCAAATTGTTGCTGTGATGCACCATAGGATGCCTGGAGTCAGGTGTATTTTTCAACTACACACAACCGTTATAAGTGAGAATCTAGACGGTGTCATTTCATTTCACATTTATTTGTATACAGCTTTTCATAATACATATTGTTTCAATGTTACCAAAAAGCCCCAGAATAATTCTTATATGAGATTATATCAGTACTTAAGTATTTTTACAATTAGCAAAATAAATGTGCATTTTAATGTAATGATAATGAGATCAAAAAAAGATTTCTGTGTAATAAAACAGCGTCTCAACATGGAGAAGAATGTGCACACTAGTGGCCCTCTCTGTGATAAACTGAAATACTTCTATTACTGTAATGTCATCATAATGATTGTTAATATAATAAAATGCAAAACCTACATATAATAACAATATATAATATACAAATAACAAAAATCTGACACAAATTCTGACACACTGCAGCAAAACAATATAAAACTTGCTCAAATCTATTTTTTGGGTGAAAATCATAAGACTTTTGCACCTTAATGTACATTTTAAATCATGGTGAGGCCATTGACTTTTAAACAGAACTTTATTTTGGTGATGAGGGTAACATACATTATTTATTCCTTACAAAAACCTGCATTTTTTACATGTTGACATGTAATTGAGTACATACCAGTCTTCAATTGTTTTATTAAAAAAATATATAAACGTAATCCTCTTATCCTTATAGATGCATTCTTAAGGAGCTTGAGCATTATTTGTTTTATTAAGAAATAGATTTTTAATTAAGGATGACCCTAGATGTCCCCAAGGAAGGTTTGGTCAAGTTTAACTTGTTGGGATGAAATTTTGGCAAAACCACAACAAGTATACACACACACACACACACACACAAACAAACAAACACGCACACACACATGCACGCAGACACACACACACAGCCTCTGGATGGCATGCAGTCAGTACAGAGTTGTGTGTTATGTGTAATTGGATAAGTCAATGACTCTGCATGCTTTAAAAGAAGACGACGCCTCCCTCCGCTGCGCCTTTCATCTCCTAATCATTTATTCATCCTTTTATTTTGGATGAATGCTCATCCAACTCCTTCCTGTCTGTCTGTCTGTCCACTCACCACATGCAGAGATGGAACACATCTCAGAACACACACAGTGACCGACAATGAGTGGTATGATGTTAGAAGATGCTGAGACAGATTGCCTTTTACACCTGGTACTAACTTGAGTCCCAAAGAAGCATCTTGTGACTATTTTGACGGCCCTCGGATTTCATGTCTGCATCTTTCTTTCATTGTTTTTTTAATTAAGTTCCTGTATTGACTAGTTTGAATGTGCATGCGTCATACATTTTGTGTTGCAAACGAGTTTTTAAATGTTTTATGTAATTATGTTCATGACATCATCTTGATATCAACTATAGCCATGTATAATATATATAAAATATATAAATTGAACAATTTTGCATCCAGTGTGATCTTTCACTTTGTAGAAACGGAGAGAAAAAGAGATCTGTAAGTGTACACCTGAATTGACTAGAGGCGATATATTTGTGTGTTTTCATGTGTGTGTGATTGATTGAGTTTGTACTTCCTTCCCCGTCTCATCTGATCAGACGCATGTCAGTCTATAGCGCAGAACATGTATCACATTGCGGTAAGAGTAACCTCCGTCACGCAGTGCCGTCTCCAATCAGGCAGCCAAATCTGACCTGAATGTGGCATCAGGAAATGGGGCTGAATTTGATGGGGGCCTGATTTTTTCCACGCTGCCTTTAATCTCCCTGAGCTTTGGATCGTACTCATTACACATCAGGTCAACAGACAGCATCCACGTACTGATTACATCAAGCAACGGTTAATAGACAGAGAGAGATGAATGCAGAGATCTAAGGAAAGGAAAGAGGTGAGCTAGAATCGAGATTTAGGCAAAACTGGTTTCTCGTTGGTGAGTGACAGATGAGAGAGATTTGTGCGTCTCAGGCGCACTCGCACAAGCCTAATCATTCTGACCGCATTTGCAATCCCGTCTGACGAGACTTTAATTCGAAACACACAAGGTGGACTAACATAAAGTGCATGCTGAAAAGTGTGCGAGTAAACACACTTGCGTGCCATCTCGCTCTCTCTCTTTCTCTCCGTGTGTGTTTGCGCTTGTCAATCTGGATGCACAGACACAAAAACAACATGCCAACCCTGAGTGGCCGTATCCCGGCAACCCTGCCACACAGCGCCTGGCGCCCTCCTCCGCTGCTCCTTTGTGCCAGGGCCAGCGTCAAGTCAACTTCACGCCACTGCGCACCATGCCCCGTGCGCCCTGCCTGCTGCGCCACCAGAGAGAGGGGCAATGTGGGATACGTCTCAATCAGCAGGGTGGTGCCTCCCTCCTGTGCCTCCTCTCCTCCCTCTTCGAGGCTCCCCGTCTCTCTCCGACTGTCTCACACTGTCAGCGCGTCTTAAGAACGCTCTTATCCTCTCTGGTTTTCTCACTGTCATACACACTGTACCCATCCATCTCTCAGCGTCCCTCCCCCAGCCTTCAAATATCTCCCTCGCTCGCTCTGCCTCCTGCATGTCTGACTCTCTCTCTCTCATGTCGTCGTTCTCGATCTTCCCCGTGTCTGTCTTTCTGCCTGACAGATCAGAGAAGCATAAGCTTCTTTCTTCTAGACCACAGGAGTCCCTGAAAACCTCTAGTGCCAAAGAACAACGCAGTGAACCTCCCACACACACACACACACACTTAAAAACCTGTCTTGAGTAAGGTGAAAGATGCAAAATCAAAGAAAAACAGTAACTTAAAAAAGAATTAGAAAGAGAGAGAGAGATCAGACTATATAATCACTCACCTATACATATTCTGCGTATTAGGTATTTAATTTCAATATTTATAAAAAAATCACAAGTATGTGTATAATAATGCTATATTTATTAAATTATGGAATAATTGTATATTATCAAAATTTATGAAATATCAAAAGCGGAATAATTAGTAAACCAAAATTAAAGGTATAGTTAAAAACCCGTATATGACTCTTCCTTCTGTAAAGCCCAAGAGATATTTTGAGAAATGTCTCAGTTTATGTTTCCATAAGTTGGTCCATACAATGGATGTCAATGGGGGCCAATGTTGTTTAGTTAGTAAACATTATTCAAAATATCTTCTTCTGTGTTCTGCAAACAAAAGAAAGTCCTACAGGTTTGGAATGACATGAGGGTAAATAAATGTCGAAACGATTTTTCATTTTGGGATGAACTATCCCTTTCATTTATTTTCTGCACTCATGTTATATTACGTAATATTAAGTTCCAAATCAGACGCTTGAAACTTTAATTCACATTATAAGTGCCCCTTTTTTATGAGAGATCAGACAATGAGTATAAAGGAAATGTTATGGCATCCTGCACTCTTTCTCTTTATTTCACTCTTTCACACTTTCTCCATAACCAAAACAAATCCCCTATCCAGTCACCATAATTGATTTCAATTTAGAGTTTATCAAAGGTGGCATCTAAAAATGACAGCGACTGCAGATGGGCCGATTCTCTTCATTTCATCCCATCAGCGATGATGGTGGTTCATCGCTGTGCCAGATTCACTCTCACCAGATGCCAGATGACAGTTGGCAATAAAGAATATAAACAGGCCAAAAGTCTGTCTCTGTTAACTCACAATAAGTTCAGTCTGGAGGAGAGACTACAGAAATGTGTTTGTGTGTGTGGTTCAGATAAACTTTTGCTCAAGGCCAAACGTGATTAGGCTGAACTTCCTCTCTGAGTGTCAGAGAGCTACAGGTCAGACTCACTGATCCATATCAGGACATATCTGTCAAAAAGACAGGTTAGCATGTGGATGTCTAAAGAGAGGATAGGCTAATCACACACAAGATTATGGGCTCTGTCTCTTAGGCAAGGGAAGTATTTGAACGACACTCCCTTCTTACATTGAGTCTGACCCCAGTGACCCAAGCTTTAGCCGCACCAAACCGTGTCATGTGCAAAACAAGCACTAATTTTTTATCACTGAGCCATAAATTATCTTGCTTAGAACAATGACAGAACCATTTAAAAAGGGCAAAATAATAGGCCTAGTGCTGTATCCATCCAACAAGTGGATTTAGCCTCCAAAAATGTATTTGGGTCTAATAAAATTGTCTGAATTGCATTAGATAACAAAGCAAGTGTCAAACAGCACAAGCACAATTTTCAAATACTTTGGCAACCGTATAGTGACTGTATTCTATATATTGTTTCTATACTTCACTTTCCATAAACATAATGACTTTTAAACTCATTATTCTATCCCCTAACTTTATCCCTAAACCTAGCCATCACAGAAACCTTTCCCATTTTTATATTTTCAAATAAGCATCATTTTGTATGTTAAATAATCAATTTCCATTTTGGGGACCCACACTGTATAGAAACCTTTACTCTCTCTCTCTCTCTCTCTCTCTCTCCCTCTCTCTCTCCAGCCCCCATCTTTCTATGCTGATTTAAGCTTCAAAATCAATGTGAACTGGGATTTGTAGAATAGCCAACTGCCTAGCAAGCATTTAGAGGTCATTCTATGTTATGTGTGTGTGCCTATAGTAATGTAGTTTACTCAGAAGAGGTTTTGTGTCTAACATCCCACAGAAGCCCAAGTGTCAGCAAAATTCAGCCTGCATGTGTGTGTGTGTTTCTACACTTTTGCCATAGTCAGCTCGTGCTCTCTCTATCTCTCACTCTGCCGTAGAGCAGGAAAAAAAACACGGTGTTGGGAAATTTTCCATGTTGCTCCTTTCCCTATTGACTCAAGCAGAGACAGTGAGACACACTCTGAATGCCACTTACACAAACAAACGTAAACACACAACACAACCGGTATACTCAACTCTACCCCCTTTCCACCATTCCTAAGCCTCAGGATTATTGCTGAAAACTCTCCACAGTAATAACTTGTTCCTTCCACACACAACACAAACAAATTTACTCAAACTTTTATTCATCATTATCATTTTTCAGAAAGGAAAAGGAATAGAAAAATTATTTTTAAGATTTTAGTGTTCACATAGTGTGGTTTGGCCACACCCCCAGCAGATGATTTTAAAATTCTCTAGATCCGATTTAGCAGAAGGAAAAACCTCATAGGAAAATTGGCCAAGGTCCAAATTGATTCAGTTTTCAGTGTCTGTGTGCATATGGGGCCTTTATTGAACAATACACAAATCTAATGAAATAGCTTACATTCTCGGTGTGAAATAACTGGGCGCCTTGCAGAGAACAAACATTTAGATAAGTGGCGTAATTACGGATTTTTGCTTATTTAATCAGTGAAACTTGCAAATGAGTGTGATTTTATGCAGCGGGTTATTTTCACAAGCGTCGCATGCTGGTGGGAATAATGGTGCGGTTAGCTGTGAAAAACAGATCTTTTATTATCTCACTTTCATGTAAGATTTTTAAGATCACTTGTTAAAATTGACTAAATACGTCAAAATATTTTGGAGCCCGTCTGTTCAGACAGTGGGGTGAAATGACATATCTCCGGTTGTTTCTTTATGGTGTAGAACTGCTGTCAATAGTGTTAGGATATAATTAAGCAGGGGTTTTAAGTTTTGGCCATGTTTCAATCCGAAGGCACATCACTGTTGCCGCTGTCATGAAATGCACATTGCTGTCATGCCGCTGTATTGTATTGCAAAGACAAAATTTTCTTAAATTGATGTTAGAAACAAAAAAACAATTGTCAGATTTTGCATATAGTACGTATATGCAATCCTAAAACGTAGTCATAAATTATAAAGTAATAATGATTTTAAAGTCCAAAACTATGAGCACTGAAGGATAAAGTTTGAATGGTGTCTGTACATAAACCAGCTCAAAATGAATTAATTCCAAAAATGAAAAAAAAAGAATAAACCAATAATCCCCAAGAAGCAGTGGGTTAAAGTGCATTTTGGCCGTTGTGTCAAAAACCCCCTTAGCTGTTATAAAATGCACTGTAACTCACTGCTTCGTGGGGCTTATTGCTTTATAAAACGGTTATTCCCTATGTGTAGCAAGGTTTCATAAAATAGAGTAAATAAAATGATATTTAGGCTGTTATGTGGTCAGCTGTTATAAATCGGGGTATTTTATAACCGCTAAGAACTCGGCTCAGCCAATCAGAATCAAGGACTAGAACTGACCGTTTTATAATAAAAAATAGACTCCTTGAGGAATATCAATAACTTCTGCAAGCACTTATTTTTCTGCTGTTCAGGCTAGAAATAATCCGATTTGAATCGAGTGTGCAAAAGAAATCAGATTTGGGTCTTTCAGCTCGAACAAAGCTTTCGCCATCTGACCCACAAAGTCACAGAATTGCTTGAGCAGCATTATTACTCCGTATCTACAAAGAGAAATTTAATTTTGCTCTTAAAAAACTCATTCTTTATTATCTTTGCATCTTGAATGCTCCTATTAGGTCAATTTAAACTAAATTTGAGTTAAGAAATTAAGCAATGAGGTGGAGCATTGCACTACGTTGCAAGTTCAGGGAACACAAACAGTATATTGAAAAACATAAAAATGCATCGTATTTCCCTTTTTATAAATGTAACTGAAACCAGGATACAGACTTTGAATTAAATGTCAATCAACAAACGTTTAATTACAAATTAAATTCAAATAATTGTTTTTAAACTCAAATGCCAAAATCATGAATTGAAGGGAAGTCTGTTCTTAAAATCTGAACTCGAACCCCAGGTCACAGAGTGCAACCTCACAAAGAAACGTGTCGAAATATAGTCCGCTTTTATGACAGATTGGTATTTAGAAAATGGTTTGGGTCAAGCTCTTTTCGGGTTTTCTTTCAATCAGTAACTCTTTACAACCAAGAGAAGATATACTCAAGCTCATCAATCACACAGGTATAAACTCTCACAGACACGCACACAGAGAGACAGACAAATGCTCAACAATAGATAAAACCAAGAACAAAATGTAAATCCTACAGAAATGAATTACCAACTTCAAATTAACTAATTGCATTCAGATTTAAAACAAACTGACAGATATCAAAAATCCGCTCATTTTAAACATCAACATCACAAGATATTACATAACATTTTGTGTGAATTATGGGTAATGGGCAAAAGTTATTTATCTTTGTCAGGTTATTAAGCATGATCACTGTTAAATAGCAAATGTAAATGCACTTTTTTTCTTTCTTTGGTGCGTCTGGGTTATGTCAAACACTGTCATATCTGAAGCCAGTAAGAAAGATCTATGCTGATCCTGGTCTCACACTATATTTAAATGTATTCTGTTTCTATTTTCAAACTCTGTCCTATTGTATACAGGAGACATAAATCACAGCAGGCAGTAGAACCCAGAGGGTGTTGAGTGTGTTTAAAAAAAAAAGACTTTCCACAATCCAGACCGGCTCAGAACGAGATCTTTGAGAGGCTCAGGAAAAAAGACAGAAGACGACACAAAAGATCCCACTCTACACCTGGCTGCAGGTATTTTTCTCCTTCTTTAAAGTCTTTTTCCTCCTACTCTCTTTCTCACACACACCCTAATACCTCTCACGGCCCTGACAAGTCGCTACATATCCAGCGTGTGAGAGTTTGGTTTGGGGTGAGTGCCAGGCGATCAATCACCCGCTATGATGGTTGTATTACAAGTCTGTTTTGCCATGTCATCACACTGGAATCTTTATGGAGTCAGACGGCACTGTGGGCAATAATTTATATAAAACGGAGGAAGACAGAAAGAGGAAGAGAGAGAGCTTTTATCTCCGAAGTGTTTTAGTGAGGGTCTGGAACATGATGGAACAGAACATTACAGATGTGGGGGAGAAAACTTGGAGCTTTAAGATAATATGAGTTAGTATATAGCAGATATAGGGGCGCGCACACATGCACGCACACACACACAGAGTGTAAGTGCCCTCATTGTATGGTCTGTGGGTGGTTAAGGAACACTGTTAAGACCAGTAAGATAAATATTACCTTTATATGGAGTAAGTACCATATATGTGTGCGTGCGTGTGTGAGAGAGCGAACCAGAGAGAGAGAGCGAAAGAGAGAAACAGTCCCTGTTTCAACAAACCTATGAAAGCCTGGCATTAAAGCAATGCATCCAGCTAACAAGAGCTGATTTTAAACTTGCTGAGATTGTGTTCAATGGCGCCGTTCACTACCACAACTAAATCAAGGTCGTGACCCTACTCATAGAAAATGACTGCCAGATCTCTGTAAAGGTGGGTTCACAATGACAGGGATGAAATCACAGAGGCTGTCTACTGAGGCTGGTGGGCTGTTAGTTGCTAGTAGGCTAAATTCAATATCAACGGTGACAGCTCATAACAAACTGACTTACTCTAGATCTCTATGAATAATTCCATTTATGCATACTTCTTCCCAAAGCAAGTGCATTTAAACTATATACACTATATATAATGAATATGTGCCATCCACAGAAATCAAACCTGGAGCACCATGCTTTACCTTTAAGTTTGTAGTTCAACTGTTAGAGTTCACTAAGAAATGAAAATTCTGTCATCATTTACTCACCCTCTTGTCATTTTAAACCCTCATGACTTTCTTCTGGAAAACACAATAGAAGTTATGTTGAAGAATGTTAGTACACAAAACCGTTGGTCACCATTCAATTCTATTGTATGGACACAAAACCAATGCAAGTCAATGGGGACCATCGATTTTCGTTCACTGACTTTCTTCAAATTATCTTCTTTTGTTTCATTTCCTAGAAATGATTGTGTATGTGTACAGTAAGTAACATATAGATATAACAACGTTGTTAGGCCTGATTCACATTTCGCGTCTTTTCCACGCGCGTATTCGTTATTTTAAATGTAGAGATGGAAATAGTTCAACTTTTCGGAGTGCGCACCGTGGGTATTCGAAGAGAGAAAGTGGCGCGGTTCGCGTTTTCGGCGCGGTTTTAGACGCAAAATGTGAATCGGGCCTTAAAGAATGTGTACACACAGGTGCTACACAGAGCTCACAGGTACAGATGCAGGCATATTCACACCGTTGTTATCTTCTGTCTATCCAAGCACCACCATTGCACTGACAGTAACAGTAAATGCATGAAAAATGACCGTTTCACGGCACCCGTAATGTTCTAGCCCTCAGTCAGATTAAATCTTAACAGAGACCCTTTTTCTTTTTCCATAGTTCACTCATTCACACACAAAATCAGAAATAATGGACAAATATATATATGCAGTTATAAGCAAACAAGCCATTTTGTAGTTAGTCTATTTGTTGTCTATAGCAGAAGAATGTGCTATTAAACAGCCTTAAGTGTAAAATGAAGTGTACTCTTACGACTCACAGTTTTATCACAATACACACACAAATAAGAAAAACACATAACCACACTCTCCTACAAAAACATACTTCCTCCTCTTGACTTAAAAATATCACAATGCACCTATTTAGCAACGTGACCTGAGTGACAGAATGAACTTTCCTCTCTGACCCCAGCAAAGCCCTAATGGAGACAGGAAGGTATTAAGGGGTCCAGTTGAGGGGGGCTGAGAGGTGAGGATCACAGGTCAAGCTCCAAAAATGATCCGTCTCTATGGTAACAAACAGAGAGGCATTATGGGGACTCTTCCTTTGCTGAAACCTCAGCTATTTGGAGGAAAATGACCTGATAATTATTGCCATAATGAACTGGTGAGGACTGTTCAATTTCAGCTTTGGTGAGCGCAAGGCATGTGCGAGTTTTGTGTGGGCGGGAAGACATGCGTTTCAACACTTCTAGAACAACACCGGTGGAATGCGGCAAGGATGGTTTTGACATTTGCACTTTTTTAACATGAATTGTAGGATTACTCAAGCTAAGCTTCAGGGAAATAACAATAGCATTAAGGCTTTCTTATATCATTTAGCTGCAGAGGAGAGAACCTTGAACAAACACAACTAAACTGAGCCAATTTCAAATCTAATTTTAATCTATTTGATTTATTCAAACCACCGGTTAGCACAATATAAAAAGCGTATATTCAGTGTTGGTCTTGTAATAAGTCAGACATCCATAAACATAGATTAATAGCAATATGTAACCGAGGTACAAGGCAGGGTCACCGTGGTAGTTACGGAAATCAGAATGGATGGATGGATGGACTGGTGTGAAAAAGCCCTCCAGGGGCTACGTGACCTATCAGAGGATTAAGAAATGGAGTGTGTGTATGTGTGTGGTTACTGGGTCAGTGAGAACACCAGGGGGCTGATATGCTGAAGCTGGGATGTGTGTTTGCGACCTACAGGTCACAGTTAGGCCTAAGGGGGTATTAAGAAGACGCAGACATCAGGAGGATAGGCTCCAGTCATTAAAAATCATCAACATATAGCACATATAGCAGTCTAAACTGACCCATGATGATAATTGGGCCTGTACTAAAGTGTAGTGTCTATTAGAAAAGTGTTAACTCATCATAGATACTGATGGAATAGACACTGAGCTAGGAACAGTGGTTTCTGGAGATATACAGTCACTGCTTTAATAAGCTTTACTTTTTGAAGTAGTTCACTTCAAAATAAGCCCCCAGAGACTTTCCATAGTTATTTTTATTCCTACTATGGAAAGTCAAAATGGGCTTATTTTGAAGTGAACTACTCCTTGAAGTTCAGTGTCTGATGAATAAATAAAAAAACTCAAGAGTGACAGTAATGTAAAGAAATTGTGAAAAACAAAATAAGGCATGTACTGTAAAACACTTGGTATTGTGTCATTCAAACATGAATTTGAACATGTTTTCTTGCAATATTTAACATCTGCAAAGATTTTCCGCCAATAGATGCAAATAAAAAACAATATTTATGTTTGAAATTTAGGAGAAATGTTGTCAGTAGGTACATGATTATATTTCATTATTTTAACTATAGTAAAACAACTGAAAATAGCCAATAGACCAACTCTTTTGGCCACGAATGTAGTTTCTTAATTCTTTCCATAGCTGTAGGTTTATGAATATAGTCTTTACTCATTTGCATATTCACAGATATTAATAAATATTAATTTGTGGGAAATCTTTTTATATGTGGGAAATCTTTAGATTAAGTAGCACCAGTTGAATTATCCCATTTATAGACAAGAATTCTGCAGCGTTCATCCTACAGACCAAACAACAGCGATTCCTAACTTTGTAATAAAAAGTACATTAAACAAAATGTCACCTTAAGTCAACTCTAAGCATCAATCTGATGATCTGTCACATACTCAACTGGAATCATTTAGTAATCTGATGAAGGTTGTAAGGGGGAGGGGCCAAGAACTGCTTTAATTCTCAGAAATCATCCTGATGATTCCAGGTGAGTGATGTTTCAAGGTGTGATCTCATATTACTAAACGAAATGATGCTTTTGTACCATCAAAGACTATGGGGACCTTACATTCTAACCTTTCGTTCTGACCTTATACCCTATTGGCTACCATCTCCAAAAAACCTCCTAACATTGTGCCCTTTGTGGCTGCGCCATCTTAAATGATTTTTTCAGAAATACAGGCAAACAATATGTTCTCCTCCCCAACGTCTTGTTCATTTCTTCAGACATAAAAACCTCCTGACCTCAGTTATTAAAAACTACAAATTCCAGTCCTCAAAACCCCATTAGCCCCTATATGAGCTCGGACAATAGCCCAAGATCACACACACACAGAGCACGGCTCTATAATAAAGATCCTTTGGGCCCTCCCCGGGTCCTCAACACTCAAAGAAGCGGCTCTTTGGCTTCTTCTCCCCTTTTTCTTTTTTCTCCCGGCTATCCTATTCTTTCCCTCCCATGTGCATCTTGCTATGCTGAAGGTATGGTCTTTTGAAGTGAGCTGCACACTAATTGGACAAAAATTGTATTGCGAGGCTTGCTGGGTCATTATTCCTCATGCTGACCCCCTTGATAGTGGCCACTCGGCATGTCGTTAGGGGAACCTGCCGTTCCCACGACGATGGGAACCGAAACGCTGGGGGTCTGGATTCCGTTAGTGTGGCCCGTAAAAAATCAAGGCCCATTTTAATCAAAGGATGGAGAGGAGGTCAGTGCTGAGCGTCCAATTACAACACCAGATGTTGAGACGGTGTCACCCTGACCAGCTCATTAGACTGGTTATGGCGCAAAGAAATTGAGAGGCTGCTTCTGTTTGAGCTACTTGGAGAACGTTCTGCCAGCCGTATGGACGCATGCCTCATTTACTCTGGATTATTTGAATTCTGTTCTGTGATGCGTATTTGATCAATTTTTCCTAGATCTCAATAAACAAAATGTAAAATCTTCATAAACAATTCTAAAGAAATAGGTGTGCTTAAAGGGATAGTTCACCAAAAAATTAAAATTCATTATTTACTCACCCTCTGGTCATTTCAAACCTATATGACTTTCTTTCTTCCGCAGAACACAAAAGAAGATATTTTGAAGAAAGTTGGTAACTGAACAGCACCGGGGCACCCATTCACTTCTATTGTATGGACACGAAACCAAGCAAAGTGAATGGGTGCCGGTTACCAACATTCTTCAAAATATCTTCTTTTGTGTACACTTCACCATAAAAATGACCTTTTCTTCATATGAACAAAAGTGGAAATACAAATAATAAAGACAAACCAAAAAACAGAAGCATCCTCTGGAGTACATTGTGTTCACACACATAATAACCAGCTAAATGTGGCGTCTGTAGGTTATATAATAGTTTTTGGCATTTGATATTAATAAACATCTTATATCATTTGATCGTGTTTCATAATTGTTGTTAATAAATAAAAAACAGCCTATTTTAAGCTATATTAAATTGTAATAATTACCCAAGGTGCCCTAGTAGGTCAGATCGCCCATCCCTAACAACCGGCAAAGCTTACCAAACAGATATATAAAAACACAAACACACACACCTGACGTATAGCTGCTGACAGAATAATACATGTCTATAAAAGTGCCAATTACAGCGCACATCCCATCAAACTTCTCTGCGTCTAATTTACGCAAATGTCATTTAACCTTTTCTTGGGCGCACGGGCACAAAGAAATTGATGTTACGCAACCATTTTTCTCATGGAATCTTTCCAAAATGCCTTGAAAAGAAACAATACGCTACTTTCGGCATGGGTCTTTCCTCACCGCTGGCAGGAGGATCTTACACATCCTCATTCCTTCTGTCACTGTCTCCTGCAGGATCTTCTCCTGTCTGTCTGCACTTGGGCTGGACTGTTGGGCTTAACGCTGATTCATCCTAAACGCTGTGGGTGGAGGTGGGAAAAGAACCAAGTTTCGGTGAAAGATTATACATATTTACAAAAAATAAAATCAGGATAAACGCTCTTCCCAAGTATAGCACTTATATAAGAATACTAGATAGAGGGCTATGAGGGAAAAATGGAAGAATAGAAATGTTCAAAATCAATGTTGTGTGTTTGGTTGATATTAGACATCAATAAAGAAATACTTGGCCGCTTGTCTGTATACCGTAAAGACATGTAACATCAGCATGATGCCAAGAGACTGTCTTATACAACAAACACATTTGCTGTCAATGGAAACAAAAAGGAAAACCGGAAAATTTGCTCATGACATGCCGTAGCAGTGCTGTACTCGCAAGGCGTATCGAGGCATTTTACAAAATCATGAATACATGTCCCAGAACCAATTTGTTAACTCTGTACATTTTTAATACATAGTGTATGTCACATTTTGCTACAAGGAAAAAAATGAAAAGTGTTTCTGGAGAGAGCTCTAGACAATACTGAGCAGTGAGCACTTTGCGAGATGTATACACATCCTGTCCCAAACGGCCAAAAATATTCTTGAAATCTGATACTCAGAAACATTAAAAAAAAAAACAAGTCTGTATAGGTTTGCAAACACCGGATTGCATGTGTTATTGTGCCGTTTGGACTACAAACATCTAAATGGATTTCACTTGAATACGCCTGTCGAAACGAAGCCTTAGGCTTTTCAATCATCCTCTAGAGAGGTCTTTAAAGAAAAAACCTCAGCGACTAAGGCATGCGTTCGTTTACCAACACTTGACTTAACATCTGTGCTCAAGGCTCATGTAAATGATGCACCTGAGGATTTTAGCATCTAGCTTCTCCTGAACATCCCCTGGAGGAAATGATCCCCATTACTGACACAGCTAAAGGAACCTGTGTCTGCTTTCATCAGGTTAACTTTGATCTGCGCATCCCAGAGGAATCTTACAATGCACAATGTCAATCATTTTGAAAAACCCTTCAATCATTTCATACAATGTTTATGTTGAGTCGAGCTACTTTGTTCCCTTTAGGAATTCCTAATGCTGTTTATCTGGCTCTGAACTGTTTCTTGTTATTTTCTGACTAGATTTTAACATCTTTATGTGCCGATTGATGTAGACATGCACGCACAAACATGTCTGCGGCTTGTTTAAACCTACAGTACTCCAATGGTCACATTAGTTTTTTACCTTGACCAAGAAAAAAATTAACAGTGATTTGTAAATGTGAATAAGCAGTGCAATGCAACTATTCCCTAAAAACAGTCCACAACGTTTATATGTCATATCCCATTCAATCTCTGTGCCTGCATACTGTCGCTGATGGTTTGTATTAAGTTCACCCAAAAATAAAAGTTCTGTCATCATTTACTCAACAACTCGAATTGTTCCAAATCTGTAAACATTTCTTTGTCCTGATGAACACAGAGAAAGATATTTGGAAGAATCCTTGTAACCAAACAGTTCTTGGACCCCATTGACTATCATAGAAGGAAAAATTACTTTATAGTTTTTTTTTGCACTGTTGAACACAAAAGAAGATGTTATGAAGAATGTAGGACAGCAAATAGTTCTTCCCAGTAGTTCACTTTTGACTACCATTCATAATTATTCCTACTATGGTAGTCAATGGGGTCCAAGAACTGTTTGTTTAAAAGCATTCATCCAAACTTCTTTCTCTGTGTTCAACCAAAGAAATTCATACAGGTTTGAAACAACTGGAGAGTGAATTTTTCTTTTTGGGTGAACCATCCCATAAATGCAATAAAATTACAAAACCATTTACATGTATTTATTTAACAGATGCTTTTATCCAAATCGAATAAAAACGAGGAAGCATTCAACAGCTCATAGACTGAATTTAGACCCTATTACGGAATAAAATTTTAGATTTCTCCATTACCACAGAATTGGAGTTTCTATCGTTCTAACAATTCTGTTCTAACGATTATGAATCAATTTAAAAATAAAATTTAGCATCTCCAACATAGAGAATCACCCGACCCATTATTGAGAATCACCTGACCCTCTCCTGAACTATCACAGCCTTGACCCTTTAACCCATTGCAGCCACTCTGATGGCATGTTCACCTAATGTTCATTTACCTAATGATTACCACGGAGATCATGTGCACCGACTGACCCTTTCAACCATATAAGTGTAAAACAGAGGGGAGTGAGGGAGAGTCGAAGAGAAAGACAGATAAGACAGTGAGACCTACTTACCATGCAGCCCTAAATTTAGCCACCCCTGACCATTTTTGATATATGTTAGCTTTCCCATAGAGATTACATGTTGGATGTATGCGTGTGTACGAAAGTGTGTGTGGGCATGTCCTAGTTTTAACTGGGTCTCTGCTGCTGGGTATTAAAGTGAACTAATGCTCTATATTTCCTTTATGTGATGAATCTTACGCACGATATTGCTGAGAAAAAATGTAAAGATGAGTAGAGTACTGTATTTTCCCCACATTTTCCTCAAAGTGTTTGTACCACTGCATCAAAACAAAAGTATGGTGTGTTTGTGTGGGTGCATGTAGGCGTGTGTGTGTGTGTGTGTGCGTGTGTGTGTGTGTGTGTGCGTGTGTTTGTAAAAAGAAGACACTGAATGAGTTTAGGAATTTCTACTACAGTGTGTGGCAATAGATGCTAGACTGTGTGACCTCCAAACACACATACATGAGAGAGTGTGTGTGTGTGTGTGTGTGTGTGTGTGTGTGTGTGTGTGTGTGTGTGTGTGCGTGCGTGGATGTGTGTGCGCGGGTGTAAGATTACAGAAATAGAGCCGCCTGTGTGTCGATTGTGTTATCTGTTCTTGGTCTCTATAAGCATTGTGCTTTGAAGATGGTCTAATAGCACTGCTCCAGGCTCCAGCTGAACCACAGAGTCTTTCTTTCATTGATTTATCCAACACGGATTTCCCCATCACAAAACTCTCTCTCTCTTCCATCTTTCTTTCACTCTTTCTGTTACATCAGATTGTCTCACAAGGCGACATGTACAATTACAGGCTGTGACACTGGATTAAGTGTTCATTTATAAACTTCCACACCTGTTGGCTTTTCTATAGAGGATGAAATGGAGATTCCCATGACCAACGTTTTTAACCAAAGGCCCTTGGAGGCCGGTAGGGCAGTGAAGGTACTACAGGGGGTTTAGAGAATAGATATGTAAAACTATTTTTTTATGTTAATGGCATTTCTTAAATTTAAAAACATTATTTAATAACAGAGAAGCATGCATCTGTAAAGGTTAAAACCCATATACACCCAGAGTCCCAAATTAACGGCAAAATGGGCAATATTGTTTTTACTGACCCTGAGTGACATTTAGAAGACAAACTACAAGACATGACAAAGTCTATTTTTGATACTTGTTATACGTGTTTTTTCAATAAACTGACAGAAATAAACAAATCTATGCAACAATACGACTTTATTGTGGAACATTTTAAAGTTCAACAAGAAACAAACAACAGCATTATGACATTTTGGTGTCACACTTTACAATATTTAGGGGTGTCCTGTTTAACCTTCTGGCCCCCCAAAGTCTGTCTAACCAACTCTGTCCCCCTAATTCTCAATGACTATTAATTCACTAAAAGGCTCAGTTGAGTTTGGTGGGAAGCAAAACTTACACCGCATGACAGACAACAGGGAAATTACTTTTACATTTATTTCTTTTGTTCATAAAATAATCTGCATACAACACCACTTTTGCAAGTGCAAAATTCATTAAATTTTTAATTTGTTTTAAATGAATAGCAATCTGCTGCTCATGAAGTAGCCTCATAAAAGTTCAATTCACAAAACAGGTTAAACTTGCAACACTTCATAAAAGTAACAAAACATAAAAAATTCCAGGGATCACATCATGTAACAAATTATTTCATTGTAATTATGATAATTATATAAAATAAGCCTTTCAAAGGTTTTTCATTAAGTGGCTCCTAAGAGTCTACTTAATTCAACACAAACACAATATAATTAATCCCAAAGAAATAAAGCGAGTCTGATGCAAATTTTAAATTATACACCTCGGTGTATAACCTTACACCTTACACTTAATTGAAGACAAACGTGTTCAAGAAACCTGTATTCTATTTAGTGCCACTCGTGGTACACACATTTTTTATTTATTTATGTCCGTGTACGCAAACAGGGATGCGTCGTATATGATTGGGAAACCCGCCACAGCAATAATCAACCTCTTCTCTATTTTGCTTGGGAGCTCATGTGGTCGGAACCAAAGTTTACAGGGCTGCCTTCTCTGGAATCCTCTCAAGCGGTGGACTTCTACGTTCCGATTGGTTTGCGCCGAACCACGTCATAGCTCATTACCATAAAGTTGGCCTGATTTCAACTTGACACCCTCAACGGCCAATACGCGCAGCTCCGCTGCTCGCCGCCGGCTCACATTGAAAATTAATGACTTCCGGCCACTTTGACGCTCTCAACGGCGGCGGTCTGAACGCACGGTGAGGGTAAAAAAAACTATAGGGCATAGTATTGTGATATTTCGGATGGCGACAATGTATAAATACGTGGACACCAAGTATTGATATATTATTAGATACATTTTAAAAATGAAACTAGCTTTAAAAACAGATGGAAAAAGTCCATCATGAACAAGACAGGTTCTCATGAAAGAGCTTGTACATAAAAAAGTAAAACCCAACACTCTTTTGCTCTGCCTAGACTAATCCATAGTAAGTGAAAACAATGAATGGGCAAAAATATAACCCAAACCTCTATCATTTAGCATAAACTTCAACCAAGATAGAAGAGCTTTAACAAACAGTGCCAGCTTTGTAGAGGAGGGCTGGTAATGATCTGATCCGCAAATCATGTGAAATTAATATAAATATTAAAGAAATCAAAATATGTTAAAAGTTACATATTTATTGTTTTGTCAGATACCAGTGAGATTTTGTTTTGTTATTATGGCTTAAATTCAAACAAACCAACTGCAGTTTGATTGATATTAATTGGAATGCACAATAAAAAACAAGATTTTTGAAAAAAATAAAAACTGTTCTCTCATTTCGAAACCAAACTCTTCATTTATAACCTTTCAAAAACACTGCATTTGCATTTATCATATGTTATTTCAATACTTAGCATATCTCCAAAAACAAATTATAAAACAGCTCATTCAAGGTCCACTGTATGAAATTTAATGGATTCTAGTGGTAGTGTTGCGAATTGCAACCAATGGCTCACTCCACCCCTCCCTTTACAAGTACTACGGTTGCTGCACAGAACTAAGATGTTTTAACGTTTACGCCTCTTTGTCGAAGGAGATAATGTACAAAACGTGCTCTGTTGAGCAGTTTGACGTTTAGGGTTCCATGCAAGGGACCCGCGGTGTATGTAGATAGAAATAGCTCATTCTAAGGAAATACGTTTGAAGACATAGTTATGTGTATTATATTGCATTTCTGTTAATAGATCCCCCAAAAATTACACATAGCACCTTTAAATCTTTTCTTACAGGCAAGGGGGGTTAGACTGAATATTCAGTATACATTATAAACACAATTTAGGTCTTTCAATCTCAGAATGTCCCACTGCCTGTGCAATGACTTAAATCAAAGAAATAATAAAGCATACTGAGAAAATAAGATTGCAGAATGTCTTGTTGCACTCTATATTTTTTGGTTTATCGTCCCTATGGCGAGTGTTGGGGATTGTGTGTGACTGTGGATTAATACAGCAGAATCTAGGCTACAGACAGCAGACAGGTCCATCTGGTGTTGTATCCTTTTCTTACACAAACATCAAACATAAATCAATGCGCATACTGAAGTATGCATTTTTGCGATCCAACAATTAACAGCTTCTCTTCTAAATATCGGCTGCTAATTCAGTTTACTGACATATGCCACTTAGACCCTATTCACACGAAGATTGCACGAACGCATCTTTTTCTCTCCGTTTTGGCCTTTCGTTCACACTGCGAAAGCATTTTGCGTTGTAGTACGGATGAGGAAAAAGGAGGGGTTTCGTCATGTGACCCAGTTGTTTCGGCTGCTCTCCTGTTTGATAGCATTAAAGTCCTGTGGACCACCTGTGGTATTTTTAACATCCCAAAACCCACCAATAGAAAACATCACATACCAGAGTAGACACCATTTAACCAATACAATTCCTATTATAACCATATCATTTCATTTTAACCAGTTCGTGCATACTTCCTATTGCTTTTAAGGAGACAGAATATTAAATTACTCGCAGTTATTGTTTGGCAGCGGAACATGAGGATAGCTTCACTTTCGCAATAGTTTTGTTACCCGCAGCAACATCTTCATTGACCGTTGATTTAAAAAAACTCCACATGCTCTACATCGCGCATTCGTGAAATCATCTCGCTCTAAACACGCACCATTAAAATGAAAGCGTACCCACGTGAAGGCTCTGGAAAATGCTCGCTCCCACTTGAGACAATGGCCATATGTACTGTATATGACGCTTAGACGTTATTGCAAAAGTTGTATCGATAGTAGCGGATGGACTATCGATACACAATCGTGAAAAAAATTATGTGATAATTTCCTGCATTGATAATTTGGACAGCCCTAGTTACATACATACATAAAAAATACATATTCATTGAAAATATAATGTAAAAATATTACAATCATGGTGAAATGAATGCTTAAAATCAAACTTGATGCTCATTCAAAAAATTTGAGACTATAGATTTTACAGAAAGTCACAATTATGAAACAATACAAATAAGACAATAGAACAAATTAGCTTTTTTCTAAATAATAAAAACAAAGCAAAGGAGAAAATATAGAGAGAACTGAAGAGTCCGCTTTAAGCAGAGGAAAGTTCTCTTTCTTTTCCTGGACAGCTGAGGGTCTTATTATGGGATTAAATCTAAACATTGGCACGGTGGAATGTTATGTTGGTTTGGGTTGAGATGTCTGTGTGTGTGTTCTGAGGTGGTACTGAAAGGGGGATGTATTTGGCAGATTTCCCAGGATGGCAGATCAGTTTCGTGATGGGATGTGTGTGTGTTGGGGGCACCCGCAGTGAAGGATCTATAAGGAACAGCTGCTATATGAAGCACAGAGGGGCTCTTAAAGAACAAGGTGACTCTGAGAGGTTTCTTAAAATACAACTTGCCACTAGTGAGTATGCCACCTCAAGTGCCAACAGACCACTTCAATAAAGTACATATTTAAACAACAAAAAGAGTGCTGTTACGTTTAAGAAAATTCTAAGCGCACGCTCTAGAACACCTAAAGCAAATAAACAAACCATTACACTCACCATTGACTCACACAGTCAAACAATGTCACTAATTATCTCATGTTTCATTCATAAAGTTCTTTGTTTTTCTGCAGAGTTACGGTAACAGCATCAGAAAGGGAGTGTGTATGTTTTTCTGCGTGCTTCGCTTTAAGCTACCGGTGGTATATTCAGAAGTAATTCATACAAAACACGTTACATAATTTTATACGCCCAAAATCTAAAGAAACCACTTAGCTTTAACTTCACCTAATAACTACAAATTGGCTGGGATTATGGCGTGCTGAGTTTGTCATTTCCATAATTTTCAAATCTAGGTTATGTTAATTGCTGCTCATCAAAGCGCTTCCAAAGGAACCTAGAACAAATGTGTGCCATCTGACCAGCTCCTCCATCAAACTGTTGAAATATGCATATGAGGCCATTCTCATCATTAGCAATGATGAATCCATTTAACCCAAAGCCTCCAGGCCATCACCTTGAACATCTTTAAACAGTTCAGATGAAGGTTTTTTTCAACAAACACCCACTTCTTCGTCCCTCTCAAAGTGCTGTTGACAAGATGCAATGTTAGGAGTAAAGGCCGGTACACATGTGCACGTTTTTAGCCATAATTTTGCCATCTGAGACAAATTTTGAAAATCTAAAATTAGCAGTCTTTGATTGCTTAATTTGAATGTTCACTGACCCCGGCATGAATCTCAAATTTCTGCAGCGTGACTATGGCTACAAAGGACGTCCCATAATGAAGCTCAGCAACTGATGTTACAACTGCTTCTGCACGTAACAAAAATATGAACTAACAAAATTCACACCGCCGAATGTGAAGTCAAAAAGTTACAATTAAGATTGAACAAGGAATTCAGATTTTGAATCACAAAGTTGCAACAAAGGGAAGGTAAACTAAACTTCTGTTCATTTGCTAATGGACACATATGCAACAATGAGGCTGAACAAAGAAACACTCAAAGGAAACTATAGCGCAGACGCCGCAGAGTCACATACAAAGGAAAGAAAGAAAACTCAAATGACTCGTCAGAGCAATTACAGTGCTGAGAATGAGCATAGCCGAGCGAATTATCTTAAATCTCCATCTATTCCTGGAATGCTCTTTGGGGATGCTTATTCTTTTATCTCTTGATCGATGGATTTGGCCATATAGCTTTGGGCACAACACACACACACACAGCATTGCACACAGCTCTTCATCATGCTGGAGGTGACATCCGCACAAAAGATCCCTGGTGCTCACTTTGTCAGCCACCTGATTCATTAGCGTTCATTAGAATACTGATATCACCAGGGTCAGTGCTCATTGAAATCACAGCTGAGAGCCGAACGCCACAGGACACACACACACCTGTAAAAGGATGTGTGTGTTTTGAATTGACATAAACAGAACCAATTTATGAAAGAGCCAAAACATCCGTCATTCATCCACCGCAATCTCCACTATTGAAATCAAAAGAGAAGAAGCAGAAAAAGAAGGAAGAGGGCGCTCGAAAGGATTGAAGGACAACAGCTGCTGAAACTTTGAAATCCAACCATGTTATGATGTCACTCACGCTGGCATGAGTCGAGGTCAATAGGACAAGGTCATTGGTCTTAGATAGCGCTGGGCACAGACTACGTTTCTTCAGCTGTCCGTGTGTGTGTAAAACAGAGAGATAGGGCATGGAGCTAATGGCTTCTTCAACATAAGCGAGGCTCTAAAGGTCAAGGGGGAACCCGATGACCCCAAAGTCAAGCCTGTAGGTGCGTCTGTGTGTTTATGACCTAGAGCTTTAAAAGTCACTTGTAAACTTTAATGGTCCTTTACTGCTGCTTTTCTGCCTCATTTAAATAATGTGTCTAATTAGGGATTTGTTTACACATTAAGCCAAAGCGCTTTTCTGAGTGAAATCGTTCATGTCTTTCCACCCTCAGAGACTGACGGAATAATACTGAATTTGTATTTCCTTTCTCTTAACATGCTTTAGAAAGCCACTGGTTTTAAACATCACTTTCTTCGGCATGCTATTAAAATCAAATTGTAAATATTTGCCTGACAAGTGTGTGAATGTGATACGTTACACAGCGAGAGCAGCTGTTTGGTGGAGGAATTTTTTAATTGCTTTAAAACACAATTCAGCTATAGCAGGTCTCTATGGTTAAATTACATAGAAGAAATAGGAAATGTGATACTTCAATACTTTCAGAATTTTAATCGGTCACCAAAAAATGAAAAATCGTAAAATATTTGTTCTTGCGTGTGTCGAGACTAAATATAATATGACAAGCTGTCAAGAGACATGCAAGAACCTGAATGTCGATGTGTCATGTTTACATTTTGAGCTCTTATGATTTTAATTTCACAATATGCTCACACACAATTATACCTATACGTGTCCTATGGTGTGACATCAAAAATGTAGAAAACAAATTTTATATTATTTATATTTATAATATAAAATAGAATTAGATATATTTCTCTTCATTAGTCAGTTTTTTTCTACATTTTTGCTGTCACACCATAGGAAAAATGTATGGTATATTTGTACCATACCCACAAAGTGACAAATACTATGTGTTCTTCTTTAAAAAAGTAATACATTTCGGATTAGATTAAATTATGCGTGAATTCACATTTTGATAAACTAATCCTTTAAGATTTTTCCATGAACCAAACTCTTTTCTTTACATAATCCCCAAATGTAATAATTTCTCAACATCACGTCATCAAATTTAAACATAATCTATCGTTTGTGAATAGATGGCATGCACCCTGAACCTGATTTCGAATGATCTTCCTCCAATTCCCCCCTTTACCCAGCACAACAAAACATCGTTGTAGAGGTCTTAATCCGTTCCCTCAGGGGGTTGCTAATTAATTATTTGTTAATGACTTTAGGGATTTCAGAATGACTCTTCAGTCAAAGATGATAAGATGTTTGCCGAGTGTAGGGGGTTTGGCAGACAGATTAGTCAGGTTTGGAATCACTGAACCAGGTGTGTGTGTGTGGAAGACGGAGAGAACGTGTTGGTAATTGCAGAGCACCGGTTCAACGAAAAGTCTTTGTGGCTCCCTTAAAGAGATACTTCACCCAAAAATGAAAACTTTGTCACCATTTACACACCCTCAGATTGTTCCAAACCTGTACATGTACTTGTTTTGCTGAACACAAAGACAGATCTGGCCCCCCCATTTACTGCCATAGTAGGGAAAATAAATACTATGGGAATCAATGGGGGCGAGGTCTGACATTCTTCTAAATATCTTCCTCTGTGTTCAGCAGAACAAAGATATTAGATTTAACAATCTGAGGGTGTGTAAATGATGACAGAACTTAAATTTTTGGGTGAACTTTCCCTTTAATAACTTTTTCTGCGTGTGTGCGCATGTTTGTTACTTTCCTTCCTCGACATAGATCAGTGGCCTCCTAAAGAGCGAAGGTTCCCCTTTTCCTCTCTTGATCCCTTGTTTCTTTCCTGCTCTTCTAATAAAGGCTTGAAGTGTGCACAGACGCGAGAGTTTCTTGGAGACCATGCTGGTTTATGGGCCACCCCTGCCAGACAGTTTGACAGGTCAAAATGTTGCACGCTCAGGTCAAGAGGAGAAAAAGCCTCAGATCTGTGAACAACACGTGTTTTACTGGCTCATTACGTTCAGTGCAGGGCACTAAAAATCCCATTAATCCTGTGAAATTCTCCTACAGCCAAAACTGAGACTGACAAGATGTCATGTACCTTCAAACCAACACAGCTCCCCCAAAAAGATGCGACAATCTACACTGTATTAACTTAAGCACACATGTGACTATCCAATCAGAACTGAGGCAATGAACCAAATCTCATACATGCGTTTCAACCCAGGTATCCCAGGATGCCACAAATGAGAAGAAGGGTCGGACACTGGAGGTTGTAATAGCCTAATTCAATCTTCAAGCTGCTGGAGCAGTTCGACCTTGAAACAAGACATACATACATTTGTGTGTGTGGACAGATTCCCACTGAGCGTTTCGAGACGGCGGAGCCCTGCAGACACTGCCTAGACTGATGCGGATGCAGCCTACCTGACCACACCTCCTCCTCTTCCAGACTGCATCCGAATGCTTACAATCCTGCTATAATGTGCAGTTTAAAAAGACAAAACATATCCTAATTCAATGTTTGTGACCTCTAAAATTGGTGTACAGACAGAGTGGTTGGATTCAATTGTTGTATATATTCTGCATTATAAATAAACTTCTATTTTTTGTATTTTTCAGAAATTGTCATTTTTACTAAATCATTGCAGTCACTAAATATTTAGTTTATTATATATATATATATATATAAGCACACAGGCAGATGAACTGGTTTAGGATGCCTCGGCCTCTTTCTCCGCTGTCTCCAGCATCATCTCTACCTCTCTGTCCCTCCCCTTTTTTTCTTTGCTGTCTCTGTCTGTCTATCTGTCTGAGACAGTTCTGGCAGTTATAGCTGGTGCCAGTCTGTTTCAATAAGGGACTGCAAGAAGATGCATGCGTGAATGTGGCATATAAGGTATAGGCTACATATACGCTATGTGACAATAGGTTGATCTTAGGTCTATGGCACCCCCAAGAGGCAGACAGCGGCATTGCGTATCATATAGGGTAAAGGGCGGGATGATGAAATCCTGGCTGCTTTTCAGCAACGAGCAGTACAGTGAGATCATCCCTTTTCACTATACATCTGCCCTCGCGCAAACACGCGCGCGCTCACTAGCTCCTGCCATTATGCAAGCGAAAGACAAGGGGAGAGAGAGAGACGGGGGTCTGCTGGGTTTACAAGGACACATGAAGCACGTACTGTCTGGAATGCTTCATATGCTCACACATTTATGCATTTACATTCAGCTCATGTTATTAAAAAAAAATAGATTTCCCAGACACTCATGCAGTCTGTCCATGTTACAGACAGCGGCTCGATACAACAAAGACAAGCGACAATTTTTAACACCTCCAGTCGGGCTACATGCATGTGTTATTGAAATTTAACAATTTCGCATTTAATTAGTTAAAAATAAATAGCATTCACTGTCACTGTTACATTTGAGACAATGGACTAAAAAACATATGGGATAGTTCACCTAAAAATTTTAATTCTGTTATCAACTTCTTGTCATTTCTAAACCTGTATGACTTTCTTCTGCAGAACACAAAGAAGAAATTTTGAAGAATGTTGGTAACTGAACATCGGAGGTACCCATTGACTTGCATTTGGTTTGTGTCCATACAATAGAAATAAATGGGTTCCGCCAATGTTCGGTTACCAACATTCTTCAAAATATCTTCTTGTGCGTTCTGAAGAAGAAAGTCAAACAGGTTTGAAATGACTAGAGCAGTGGTTCTCAACCTTTTTTGGGCCAGCGCTACCCTATCCATTTTCCAGGTCCCTTACCGCCCCCCACAAAAATAATGGGCTAAATGTCGTCATTCCATTCCATTTTCTATCGCTTGTCCGAACTACCTCGGGTCACGGGGAGCCTGCGCCTATCTCAGGAGTCATCGGGCATCAAGGCAGGATACACCCTGGATGGAGTGCCAACCCATCGCAGGGCACACACACTCACTCATTCACTCACGCACGCACTCACACCCTACGGACAATTTTTCCAGAGATGCCAATCAACCTACCATGCATGTCTTTGGACCAGGGGAGGAAACCGGAGTACCCGGAGGAAACCCCCGAGGCACGGGGAGAACATGCAAACTCCACACACACAAGTTAAATGTCGTCATAATAATAGTAATTATTACTATTATAATAATAAATGATTTGTTATTATAATATAATTTAAAACGCATGCCACTGAATTGGGATAATCGGTAATCTCATGAATGTATACTTGTTTTGTCTAGTAAAATACCCCCAAAAATGTATAGAGGGCATGTCACTGAAAGTCAAACAACAGATTTGAATGGCCAGTTGGAATATATACATACTTTCCCAAGGAGCAAAAACGATGTGAAGTAGAATGTTCGAACTTATTTTCAATACTCTCCTATATGGATTAAAAAACGTAAAAAAGCTGCTTAGATTCACCTTACTTGAATAAACAATTGTAGGTGTGTAATTGTGCGTAAGTGTATAGCCCTAAATATGTCTGCTATTGTGTGCTCCATTAGAGGTATAATACAAGGTTTGTCATTAATAATTTGTGTTCATAATTAGGCAAATGAAAACAATACAATCTGTTTACAAGAATAAACGCATATTACAATGTAGAAATTATTAGATGTTTTTTTTTTTGTGTCTTGAAACAGTGAAATATTTTGGGCTCAAATATGTCAATGATTAGATAAATTGATAATTAATATTCTACCCAAAGATGATTACAATAAGACTGAGTTTATGCCTGACATAAACATTTCTGCATCATAAATAGAGTTAAATGCAATTCATTTTAGCTTCTGTCATTAGAGTGGAAGTGAATATATTGAAAATATTTTCCTCACTAAGGCTTACAAAGAAGTATTTCATGCAAAATTCTGTCAGCTGATGTCAAGGTAACATGACAAAGCTTTCACGTGACAGAGGCGCCGATCCCAAATATTATTCAAGTGATAAAGCTAGAGCTTTTTCTCCACCCCCTTGGACCTGCAGCGAGCACCCCATCATTTTATTTGATAGTGTGTTTTGGTGTGTTTGCCCCAATGCGAATATCTATTGGCATATGACATCAAAGCACCGCGAGAATGATTCAAAAGCGTATGAAGCAGTTTGACCTTCAATCTCTCTGGTGGTGAATGCCGATCGGTCTGTGCAACTCAAGATGTCAAATGCAAATTATCTGTCCACGGATGACTATATGTCAGAGGTAAAATTCTATAACACATTACTTTCAAAAACTTTCGCGCATTGCTCTGGAAAAATTAAGCCTCGAGAACATCCTACATGAGGTTGTCGAACTTGTCAGTTTGAGCACCCAGCAGATACATAAATCGGCGCAATGCTTGTACAAACACATATTACTAGCAGCACATTTATACGCCTCTAACCCGAATGCCTATACAGGACGAACTGCGTTCAGTACAGAATGCCATTTTGTTTTTGCGTTCGCTGTCATCACTTTTTGGATTTCATAATGTTTCCGAACAGCTAATAGTTGCCTTTATTCTTGTTCTACCAAAAAAAGAAAGATTACCAAATTAATTTCTTCGAGTCTCCATGGCCTTTTAGTGGACTGTTTGAAGTGTTTTTTCACTGTCACTGTCGCTCTCAACTGCTGAACATGCTATGATAGGCTGAAATCATCAAGTGGAGCATGCGTGTTTGGCCAAATACTTTCATGGTAACATTAAAACCACGGTTTGCACCCTAGCTGTTCCTAATGCAGATCGTAATATTTTACAGGTAAATGTTTAATTTTGTCTGGCCTGGATATTTTGTGTAAACTTGCGAACGCCCCAAAGAACACCTTAAAGCCCCCCTTTCAAAAATCTTGCTTCCAACGCCCCTCGACGTTCTCTGAACACCCACTGGGGGGGTGGTACCGCCCCCGTTGAGAAACACTGGACTAGAGGGTGAGTAAATATTGACAATTAGCCAATATTTTTTAGGTGAACTATCCCTTTAAAAATCTTTAAATTAGCTATTTAAGGTGACAAATGTATTATTTCAGGCATGCAAAAATTATGACAAGTAAATTATTTCAATTAAAAAGCCTTAAGTCTCTTATAGATTGTACAATAACAAATATGCCTTGCCCAAGATGTGATTCACAGATGATTTGTAGCCATTAAAAAACTAACATAAAACAGTAAAAACAACAGATGCCCAAGCAACCTATAAATCAAAAGATGCTCAAACGTTTATAAAAAAAAAATAGAAAATGTTCTTTAAGTAATAAATAAATATTGGGGTAAAATACACTGTACTATTGTCCAGTAACGTTTATGTGGTAACATTACATTTATTGGTTTTATAGAAGTTTATATACCTCAATAAACCGAATGTCATTGTTAAAATGTTTGATCAGACAAAAGGTGAAAATGCATGTCTCTCTTTACATACTCTTTACTCTTTTTATGTGACTCTTTACAGCATGGGTTGTATATAAAACGTATGGTATTGTACACACTACACGTGTAGAACAAAGCCAGGCTGCAGTATCCCAGGTGCAGGCGAACAAAGAATCTCAGCTCATGGCTGAAAAGTGTATTACACAACCACAGAGCCGTACAATAAAGTGGCACTACAGGATTGGCTGAGATGAGATTATGTCTGACTCCAGGTAATAAATCCCCCCAAAGCACCTTTTTTTTTACACATATTTCTCTCTCTCTCTCTCTCTCTCTCTCTCTCACACACACACGCATTCAGGCACATACAGTACAAACACGTTTAGTTGTGTATAGACAAAGCCTCAGTCTTTTTCCCTTTGTTATTATTCTCTCTCTCTCTTTCTCCTGCTTCCACTAGGCTCTTAACCTTAGCGCTAAAACAACTAGCCCTACAGTATGGAGTTCATAAAAAAGCATGTTAGGACACACAGTGTAGGGTCTCAGCAACAAAGAAAATGTACAGTACAGGCCGACTGCTGGGCTTTTCAAAAAACCCAATACCAAAGCGCCAGGAATCATTAATCATGAGCAGCACCGGAGATATGAATTCATTCAGCTCATCAGGCTGGGGTCATCTCAGTCATTCAGCAGGGCGAGCCGGGACTGTTTTCCCTGCATTCCCACGACATCCATGCAGAATTCCCAAACCTTACCACACACGGAGCCCGAATCGAACTCCCCGTACCTCACAAAGGTAAACGGCTCCCAGCATACGGGAGGGAGTCAGCTCCTGTCCGATTCAGTCAAAGCAAACGTCCGTCCCCGCACAATCGCTCAGTATGGGAGAAGACAAGAGACAAAATTACCAAGCACAACCAATTAAAAACACAATGTGTTGAAGAAAAGTAAAAAAAAGAGAGGAGGAAAAGAATAGAAAGGCAAAAATCCTTTCCTTTGTCATGGCCATGTTTGAAGCCTTTGTGCCTATGAAAATGTTTCAGGTTTAAGTGAATAGCCAGTGACGGGTGAGCAGAGTAGCGGGGCACATGAATTACCCCGGGAGGGGCGGTGGATGACCGGGAGGGACGCAAGAACAATGGCTGAGTGCTGGTCCGGGCTGGAGCTGTATTTGTGCGGCAGATGGATTCTGCCTCGCGTAATTTGTGTGTTGTACATGATAAGGGGCCCAGTACAGCTCGATTAATATCACTGTCCAATCACACGCTGGGGCTGATTCCTGAGATCCAAAACCTACCAACGATCTCAGTCAATAAATAATCATCTTTTTGGCTTTTTACCTACTATGGTCATCTATTTTGAGTGCGTATCTGATATAACCATTTATCAAAATCATAAGTTACATAAATATATAAGGCATTTATAGAAAGGAGACACACATGTAGAGCGGGAACTAATAGAACCCCTAATAGGTTTGGGCAACCCTCTCCCAGCGCTGCCGTTTGGTAGCTCAGGTTTTGCTGTCATTTCCATATCATTACACAATCATTGTTGTTGGATTTCAGCCTCTTCAGTGGCCCGGCTCCATGGCTGCTGTTGCTTATTAGGGGCCCTGAGGTCGGTCCGCTCGCCTCTGCCCTACACACAGTACTCTGTTCTGGTGAGCGTGGTAGTTGGGTGAGGCGGGGGCCAATCACCCACGGTAGTTCCCAGGAGCGGAGCACCATAGGCCCCCAAGAATCCCCCCGGGGTAGAGACATCTGGATAGGGGGAAGAGGGGGGCACTATTGTCAAAAGCCATCAGATCTCAATATAAAGCACAGAAATCCTTTAGAACAGAGTTTTTCCACTTTTCTTGCACTTTTTAAAATCCGTTTTCTTTCTTTTCATCGCCCCCTTTTCATTTTTCATCAATGGTGGTTTCTCTCGGCCTTTATCTAGAATTGCTTGCGATCATGGCAGGAATGCATGCCTCGGGATTTTAAAGGGATAGTGCACCCGAAAATGCAAGTTCAGTCCGTTTCAAATCTGTATGAACTTCTTGTCTTCGGTGGGATACGAAGTAGATGTTGGATAGAAAATTAATGTCCGGCAGCCTCAGTCCATATTCATGTGTATTGTATAGAAACAAAAGAGAAACATCAACATTGGATCCCACAGAAGTAACAATCAGACAGATCAGATACGACAAAAGGGATTTTAAAATTACTTTTTTCATTTTTGAGGAAACTATTACTTTAAAGAAATAGTCCACCCAAAATGATAGTTCTGTCATCATTTAATCACCCTCAAATTGTTTCAAACCTGTATAAATGTCTTTGTTCTGTTGAACACAAAAGAAGATATATAGAAGAATTTAGGAAAGCACACACAGTTCTGGGGCACCTTTGACTTTTTCCAGTTTAATTTTTTTCCACTCTGGTATTCAAAGATGTCCCAGAAATGTCAGTTGCTATCATTTTTCCAAATATCTTTCTTTGTGTTTAACAAAAAGAAATGTATACAGGTTTGGAACAACTTGGGAGGAGTATTTCATGACAGAATTTTCCTTTTTGGGTAGAGTACGCCGTTAAGAACACGGCGGATATACAATGAATGACAAACCAACACAAACACAGCCTAAGCCAGCTCACTCCATCACAACTACATGCAAATATTGTCATCCTTCACAAGCCCGCCACAGACAATCGCATACATAATAAATCCATCAGAATGAAACAAAGTGTGCGTTTGTATTATTTATAGCCGGGGTGAGCGAGTGCATGCTGACAGAAAGAAATGAGACATAAAAGCTGTGTCTGTTACAGACCATCCAATAACTCTCTATCTGCGATCTCATCAGAAAGTTTATATAATCTGCCAATATAATTGATTGTAATGCGACCCTCTAGGGCACTCATTTATGATTCATTATTCTACAATCCTGATCCGCCTGCAATAATCCACACTGCACAGGGTATCATCAACATTATTTGATTATGCAACATTACATCACAGCAAATAATTTCACAGAAGTATAGAGCTTCTGTGCCCTATAAAATGTTTCATGCCCTATAAAACTTTAGAAGGATAACTGTAGTTCTCACCAGCCAGTATATCGTAGTCTCAACAATAGTTGCTGTAAAATTAAAATACATGACAAAGCATCTGTTAAGAACAAAAGCTTTCAAAATCTTTCTATCACAGGGGAAAGAAAGTCATACCAGTTTGGCATGGCATCAACTAAGCACGACCACAGAACATTATTCAAGTGTATTTATGTGTTAAAGAGAAACAACAAAGTGAGACAAAGAAAAGGATCAAGAAAAACACACAATAATCCATAAATCAGGCCACTAAAGACATCTCGAGACTGTGATGCTAATGTTTGAGGCAGAGGCAGCGATTAAAGAGAACAAGATCTGCTGTCTGAGAGAGCTCTCTGTTCAAACACCCAATTAGCCAATCAGCAGCCATAGATCTACACGGCTGTAGATTCTAATTGGCAGTTTCCTCCTCCCCTTGCTTAACACGTTTTGTTTTTGTGCAGTCAGAGGAAGGAAAGTGTGAAACTCACCAACCCTCGTGCAACAAAGCGGGCACTTATCTGCATATGACAGAGCCCATTTAAATAAAGAGTACATATGTAAAACTGGGGGAGGAGTGGGTACTTTGTTAACGCAATCCTATTCTTTCAGGGAGCCATCAGCCAATCAAAGCCTTGCTTGTGATCGTGATACACCGTGGCGCACCAGACATAAAGATTATGCCTAATCTGAAGACATGCATTTTAACATGCTACAACAGAATAAAGCTATACTGATTAACTGTAAATCATCACATTTAAGGTGGTTTCAAGCTTGCCCTTCAAAGCCCTATTCAGATGGGACTGGGGTCTTTATGGTGAAGGTTTTTCATCAGTATGGTAGTAAGGAAGAGACATACAAACGTACACCAAGACCACCCCAACTGTCATAGATGCTCTGGAATGTAGCGTTACCACAAAAACTACTGGGTCTCCCTAACTCATGCTAAAAAGGGGGGAAGAGCTTTCTTCCACCATTCCATCTAAATCTAAGAACCAGTTTAGCGTACATCCTGACCTGGAACTGTTTTCAATGCTTTTGATTACAAAATCTGCCCCCTAGACTTACTGAGACAGCAAAGACGGTGAGTCTGGTACCATTATGCACACATTTTCCCCCTAGTCACAGGGAACGTTTGGTGTGTAAATTACGCACCAACTCGAAAGCACATTTCAGTTCTCCTCATGGGAGTATTTACGATGTTTAGCACTTCTAGTTCAAAAATAACACGGCCTCTGTGTGCATGAGGTCTTCATGAAGTCTCCAGATGCCACACACCATCACTCTAACTGTAACATATTACAATATATTCAACTTAAGTCTTGGTTATACTTTCACCACTAGCATGTGTCCGCTCCACATTTATACTCAACGGCACTGTTTTACAGACAGGGTTTAGCTTAAGCCACGACTATGCCTTAGTTGATTTAAGATATTTATGTCGCTTTTAAAAAAAAAATTTATTATAAGAATACATCACTGGTGTGCATCTCGAGACAATAATGGCATTGATATACTTTAAGATATTTCTGGGCAAGTTATATTTGGTTAAGACAGGTAACACATTAATTTTAGTCTGGGACTAGCCTTGTCTGTGAAACCGGGCCATCATGTCAGACATTAGACTTAATCGCTGAACTTAGTCTATACAAACAAGAGGAAATAGTATGAATATTGCAAATAAACTGCTTGTGATGTGAAAAGCTTTCAGCCCTATTTAGGCTAAATTAATGTTTTATATTTTAATGTACTATGTGAAATGGTCACCCTCCCGGGAGTTTGTCATGTTCAAGAGCTTTGTTGTCATAAAGAATACGCAGGACGGCAGCATTATAGTCATACAGATTCAAAAGTCAATGGTCAAAATCACAGCAAAGCCAAAACAAACGGGTTCTAAGTGCAATCTAGCATCCTAACTGTTGTCAAACGCACGTCATACGTTCACCACTATATCTAGATAGGCAGCTTCCTAACAAATTCAGTCATGCTGTTTTTTATAAACAAAAAAATGCATCACGTTTAATTATACGTAAATACGCAAGACTTAACGACAAAACAAGGCCATCTGGCTTTTGTGTAAAAGAGTGAAAAAAATACCAGTCGCTACTGCAATCGATCTCCCCTCCGCCATGTTTAAAGTTTATGACGTGCGCAACTTGGCAACTCGGGTAACGTTATTAAAATAGAAAATACAACTTGAGACTGTTGTAATACGTAAGCACGCTGTATGCGTGCACCGGAAATAATTTACCATAATTCTGTAAATCAGCGTTAATTGTGCATAACATTTCGAATGTCATCAAATTACGTCACAACGCGCGCGAATTACTAGATGGGAGCAGTGTGTGTGCATAAAGAATGTGCTTTGTAAACTGACACTGACCTGCGGCCTGTCTCACGAAGCTGGTTTCGGTTTTGATCCAGGTACGTTCGTGTTTGTTTGAGCATACTCCGAGTTTTCGGGCTCAAGAAGGTGAATTGGTTTTGAGCGGGTTCCGTCGCCATGGTAGCTTAGGCTACCGGAGCAGGTTTTAAGGTGCGGTCACACTTTGTCTTTTTTCTCCATTTACTTCCGTTCATACGCATGCGAATGCGACAGACCGGAAACGCAAGCTTCTGCTGCAAAGTTGCGCATGCCGCTGCGTTCCAAAGTTCAAGTTTGGTGAACTCTGACCTGCGAATTCGCATCAAGTGAAGATGTGCGACCAGACGGATTTGTCACGGCGTGACCTTTCTCTCCTCAGGGGGTGACTCTCCTCCATTCTGGTGGTTAAGGGTTATATCAAACGCACGGTTTATATGATGCAGTGAAGCCACTCCCCATGTATCTCTCGCTCCAAAATAAATAAAAAGTGATAAGATGTTGGAGAGAAAATCTTAAATAAGTTTTTATTTGTTTTGTATATTTACATTTATTGATTATAATTCAAAACACATTCAAATAATTATTATACGAGTTGATAATTCATATTTATTCATGCCATATCGCTCGAGTAGGAGTGTATGTATTCTTATATCTTCATGGCTGTGATTAGGCCAGAGGCACGAGGCCATCACAGCCATGCAGATATAAGAACACTGGTTCCATACCCGACATACTACGAGAGCGATATTGCATTTATACATCAGTTCGACGGCACAATTGTGTAGATAAACCAGAAACGACGTCGGAGTGTCTTTAAACCCCTCCGGTTTGTAAGGAAATGGGGAACTACTTTCTTCCGCCACAAATCCAAGCCCAGCATAACAGTCAAACCTCCTTAAATCCAAACAATCACTTATTTTAAATTTGCGCTATGCTGAGAGAGACTTTTAAAGGCAGCTCAACGAGAACGTGTTAATCCCCATTTCTATTATCTTGATCGAGACCCTCGCTGTAATATTTTTAAACAATGAGTGCAGAATTCGCGGTGAATAAATTGCTAGAGACACCGCCAACAATGACAACGTTCCAATTATCATGGTATATGTACTCCTACTAGTAGCCATTTTCCACTAATGAAGTTTGCGCAGTGTTGAGATTTAGATCTCATTTATCGTACAGTATTATCTTAGTTTCGGTTCACAACGCGAACAATATTTGCTTGGAGAAAGATATGCCTGTAAGTTGATATATTTATGCATTTGTCAGACGCTTTTATTTACTATCTGTAAGCGTTCATATTATGTGTTAACAAAATAATAATTATTGGAAGTTAAACTGTGATCGATATAATGATAATGAAAGAAAGCCTTGTCGCATCACATACACCCATGTGCAGATCGTAGTGCACGCGTTTTTATGTAGGCTATACCGAACGAATTCATGTGCGGTTAGTAATTTCATTTCTGGTTTATTGTATGCCAGTTTTACAAAAAAAGCTTCACAGAAATAAACATTCTGGAAAGGATAAACTGCTTCGTGTGTTTTGTTTGCTAGCAATCTAACTTCTTCAGAGTAGCGCAGTTGCGATGACAGTAGAGTCCGAGTATTTTAGTGGCGGAGTGATACAAACAGTCAGTGAAGCGGTTCAACGGTCAGTTCCCGTGACGATCCTGGTGGAATATCTCACGGCTATCAGCCAATCAGATTCAAGAACCAGAGAGAACTGATGTATAATAATGCATATTAAACATAGCATTTAAATGAATATAACTATATTCGTATAAAAACAAACTTTAATATAATGCAGCGTACATATTATCTTTTGATCGTATTGTAAACCTATATAAATAATTTAAATTCAGTTGATTCTATATTGATATAGTCAGTAGATACCTTCTCAAACTGTCGTTGCAGCGGTGTTTAGTCCTGCCTTGTGAACGTGTTTCAATTCATGACATGTTTTCAACAGAAAAGTGAATTGCACTTATAGTCGTGAGAAGTCAATCAAACTGATGATGCTTTACCTGATTGGCTATTTACCGCACATGTCACACTTTCGAGTGCAAGCGTCTCACAAACTCTGGATCAAACCCGAGTTGACAGAGAACGTTGTCTAGACTCTATATAAACACTAAGCGTTGTGCTGATCTAAACCAGGATGGGTTTATCTGGTTTTGTCATCTCAAAACGTACTCTCTTTGTCCACCTCGCTACGTGATATAGGCCACTCAAACCCCTGTTTGTGCGTAAACTCGCTTTGTCTCTGGTCCAAACGTATCTTCACAACACAGGCCTCTGTGGGAGATCAGGTATGACCATTGAGATAAAAAAAACACGCTACATATGTACGGTTAGGTATTTCCTGTAACACACATATACCTGGAGGCAACTTAACAGTGCACTTAAAATATGGATAAAATATGTTTCTCATTGCGAGCGTGTTTGTGCTTTGTGAGTATTCTTACCGTCACATGTGTTTCTGATGAGCAAATATAGATCTGAATTTCAAATAAAAGTAATGGCGAGCAGACGCCGTGTAGGTGGGAGGACATTCTTGTTGGTTGAGGTAAGGGGAAGTGAAATTAAAAATATCCCGGTCAGCTGGCTCAGCTCCAGGCGTGTGAAACAGCGGGAGGCCCCGCCTGCCCGGCCGCAGCTCGGTTAACGGAGCGGGTGAACGGTAGCGGGCGCTGAGCGCAACGGATCCCGGTGACATTTCAAGCGGGAGGCTGTTTCAGCCAAACACGATGATTAATGACTAGCATTATCCCTACTGAGAGAAAACACACCCCCACCCCAAAAAATATACATGTGCCTCTTCCTCTGAGAATAAAGGGATGAAAAGAACAAGTGTGGAAAGGTTCAATTCCTTCATCCTCTCGGCTCCGTGTGTACTGCGGGCAAACTCACACATATGGCACATCTGATGGCAATCATCTCGCGCACGCTCCCTCTTTATCTTCTAGAAGAGATATTTATTGCTTTTTGGAGTTGAGGTTGTATCACGGGGTAAAACAAAGACCGGTTATGTTCGAAATAAATAACTAGCTTATTGCATACAGTGTCTGCAATAAAAACAGTGGAATCAGAGATAGAAAAACATTTCAACATTTTTCATACAACACTTAGCAAAAGTAAGCATGGATTTAACTACAGTAACCATTATCCATGATATTAAAGACATTTTTAACCAATTCGCCAAGAACCGGGTTACAAAATTCAATTTTATGTAAACATGGTTGTTTTAAAACGTAAAATGCATTGATGCTGTGCATATGAATAGTATATACTGCCTATAAATAGAATACATCATATCTGTTCATTATAAATTAGGGCTGTCAAAAGATTAATCGTGATTTATCGCATCCAGAATAAAAGTTTGTGTTTACATAATATATATCTGTGTGCTGTGCATAATAATTTTGTATTTATTAACACATATACATCCATGCGTATATTTAGGAAAAACCTCAAAATTATTAAACATTTATATATAATTTCAATTGTTGGTAAATATAAATAAATACATGTCAATATTTCCTCAATATGTATACATGTGTATGTGTTTGTATATATAAAAACATAATTAATACGCACCGTACATAGACATATATTATGTAAACACAAACTTTTATTCTGGATGCGACAGCCCTATTATAAATGAATCAGACCTATATGGAATAATATAATAGATAGGCATATATGCACTCTCTTTTTCTCTCTCTTTCTCTCTCTACTCATGTTTAGATTTTTTCACTTTCTGCTTCCCCTAGGTGTGAACTTTCTCACATCACCACATTCAAAGGCTATATACTGTATGTTTAAATGTGCTGAGATAGAAGACCTCATAGATGTTGATAGTACATTAACAGGTTTTTAAAACCACTTTGGTGGTTTTAAAGCAAGGCATTTCAAGAGCAGATTGAATTATTTTGAGCCTGTTGTCTTTCTCTCTCACACTGTGTGTGTGTGTGATGCGTGTGTGTGCGTGACCTAATGCCTTCTAAAGTGCGGCCGATCAATGAGGATAGAGACTAGAATTTCGCTTTCTCAGCATACTGAAGGTTAGAGCTCGTCTGTTCACTTTGACCTCCACAGGCCAGAGGACATCTGTCGGACCTTACTAATCGCCACCTGCTACAGTAAAACAACACTTACACTCAAACATTGGATTAATATAGCATGCATCCTAAAGATCCTCTTTATCAGACAACAAGACCCCTATCAGAGTAACAGAAGTAACAAGGAAAAAACAATAACAATGAAATACAATTGAAAATCAATTATTTAATTAAATTAAGTATTCAGAATTAAGTATTCCAAAAGCTGTGACATCCCCGATAGCTCTTAATGGCACAGTTCACGAGAGACGCTCCTATGACCAGTTTGTGTATGAATCCTTCTGCTGATTTTTTACCAAATCAGTTTATCCAGACAAAATCCGTCTGATTTTCCTTTAAACTCAATAGAGAAAGTATCAGGTCGCTATTCAAAAGAACAGACAGTCTGGTGGCTGTCCAAACACATCTGATGCATGACACAGGTTTATTAAGGTCTGTATTCTGTGACACAATCAAGCATATCTTTTGGTAATGTCACTACAGTGAAACGTGATTCTCGAAACGTCACACATGACCGAGCACAGAGCATGTGGCCTCACAGTGACCTCTAACCCAGATCCACTACTGCATCATTTTTTAGATCTCAACCCTGACCTTAACGGATTGGGTTTGGACGCTATTGATCATTTGACCAAGCAGTCTTTTGTGTTCACTGACATTCCTCTCCGAAAGGTTGCAGAGAGATCTCATAATAGCAGTGACCTTTCACCTTTAAAAATGGGCATGGACTTCTGGTTAATCCAGTCATTGGACTGTGCATCGGATGGCACAGTTGGTGGCGCCTATGTCAACACAGCTCATCGCTCATCATTGATGTTTTGATCTGATCCAAGCAACATTAAATCGGCTAAAAAGAAGAGTGAGGCAGAAAGAGTTTTGTTCAATTGTGTTCAACCGAAATCTATAGTGCACTTTGTTTCAAAGCAGCTTTACATGAAACATTTTAACACATTATTTTACATTGCAAATGTTTGTAAATATGCAGTATAAATATCAGTGAAATGCGTTTGTTTTTCTATTGTCAGTAAGGACCTATGTCTTATACTGTATCACAGAATGCAACACACCTACAGTGGTGGGAATTTTTACAGTATATGGAAATAATCTGTATCATGTAGGTATGTTCTAGAGCACAGCCGAGTGCTTCCAGCCCTGTGCTTTGACACAGATCTGTTAACTGCCTCACATGCTTTATAAGCCACACTGGGATAACTAAAGAAAACCGAAGGGAAAAGCCGACCAAAAAGAACAAACACCACCTTCTCAGAACAGTAAAAGGGTCAGGAGACACTGCTTGTTAAAAGTCCCATTGTGTAATTCATCTTAATTTGTTCTTATAGGAAAGAAAGTGTTATTCTGACTTAAAAGAGACATTCTATATTTATAGTCCAGACACTTTATGTGGGGCTGTGCTTAACCAAAAATCAAGTCATACAGACTTTATTTGCAGAAATAATGCTTAAAGTAAAATAAAATGGGCAAAGGTTTATAAATCAAACAACAAAATCCATATTACAATTATAGCCTTAAAAAAATATTCTTTATCAAAAAGCCGTTCTCCACCTGAAAAAAAAGAGGTTTGCAGCAACTGTCACTTTCATAGAAGGCAAATAAAGCTCATGAAAAAGTATTTTATGCTCCTCAACATGTTGTTGCCCCAGGTCATGTTAACAGACTGTGATTAAACATGTTTTTGATTAGCGTGTGAGGGCCTGACAGACTTTGAAACACATGGACCGAAGCAGACCTGCACAATGGATGGGTTTTTCAGCGGAGCTCTTCCTCTGAGACCGCACTGATCTGCCATCAGCATGTGACCACCGGTGGAGACAGTAGACAATTGCGCTTCAACAAATCACAGATCTTAAACCAGGCATAAAATTTGTGAATATATTACTGGACCTCTAAATTCAAAAGCAGCTGTTACTGTACCGGTTCTGACCCAGAGAGGGTTTGATAGAGCAGTCGAGCGGTCCACTGTGATTTGTGGTCGGTGGGGAACGAGTGAGCCTCAGCTGGGGAGAGTTTCCCGTGTCATCTCGTGAAAAAACATTTTACAGTTTGAGCGGTTGGCTTTATGGACAGCAGGAGAGAGATCTCTACGCCCCTGATGTACTTTAACAGTGATGACTCTGTTCTCTCTCTCTCTCACACACACAGACACACATAAATCGAAACACACGTTAAAGAGTTTCCGAACTAGACTGTTAGAGGTCATGCAGATTTTACCAATGTGCAAAAAAAAAAGAGAAGAGAGTTATTGGAAAGTATGCTATGATATAAAAAAAAAGAATTTCTGTGGAACACAAAAGAAGATATGAGAAATGTCTCTGTGGTTTTGTCTATATAATGGAAGTCAATGGGGTCAACAATGTTCGTTTATCAATGTTCTTCAAAATATCTTCAATTGTTATCATTACATTTATGCATTTGGCAGACGCTTTTATCCAAATCAACTTTGCATTATCCTAGACATTTGTTTCTGAGTACATGCAATAGGGGTCGAACCCATAACCTTGCTGTTGCTAGCACCATGCTCTAACCACTGAGCTACAGGAAAGACTTACTTAAATAATGAAATAATTTTTGTCAAAAAAATCTTTGTCAAACAACATTTTTTATGTAATATTGAATAAAACATATACAACAGAGTATACTTTTTACTTGCAAATCTGATGCCATTGAGATAAACTGAATCTCATTTAAATGAACAATATATACAGTATCTACGTATATGTCTTAGAGGAGCTGTTCGATATATACAAATGAATATCGAACAGCTCTACAAGACACATTTCAGACAGAAAAGCGATGTAGAGTGCCAATAACATGACAACTAAATTTGAAAATAACAAAGTAAACAAAGCTTAAAAAAAAGCTCAGGCTACTTGAACACTTGAATATGAATTCAGGGTACTAAATCTTTTCTGCTATATCTGCTTTAACAAAAAATAATTTATTAACTGATAAACCACATCAATTTTCGCAATACAATCTGAGATAGTGGAAGACCTGACCTTGAGCTAAGCTATGTCAACAGCCTGTTTATACATATGTGTGTGAGTGTGTGTGTTAAGGGTTATGAGACAGGTATGAGAGCTCAGAGAGCAACACTGATCTTTCATGCCGTTGTTTTTACGATGCACTCTAAGGGGCTTTTAAAATGAATGGTGAGAGAGAATAGATGCTGCACGCATAGCGACCTGCAAAAACACATTTCATAGCTCTTTTACAGATGCTGGTGACATTACATACCATTTTATGCAATTAGGTCTTAATAGATCTAACTAAATCCAATTTGGCCCAGAGCACTATACAAAGAGCTCCGAGCTAAAAGAGGAAGCATGTGGACTTTTTATGTCTGCTGGTGGGTGTAAATCAAACCCGTGGGTATTGTCACCCTTTCTGTCAAGGGAGTTTAACAGCAGATGTGGGGGAATTTAAAAGGTACCATGTGACGGCATGCCCCTTATGCTAATGACAGAATGTGGGTCTGGGGTTTGTCACCAGATAATCCAGCCACTCTTACCCCCAAAATAAGACAAGCAGTAAAGAGTATTACAGTACTTACAGCAGTACAGTTTGACACACTTCTCTTATCTCTTGCCCAGGCTAACAGAGGGCCCCAGGCTATTGACAGCACAGTGAATGAGCGAGAGAGATTCAAGACAGCCATACAGTGCTCACCAGCAGCAGAGATTGACACGCTTCTCTTATCTCTCGCCCAGACAACCACCTAGAGGGAGAGAGAGAGAGCAACAGTCATGACCCTTTACACAGATGCCACACAGACAGACTGACACAGCAGAACGGGCAGTGTAGACCCAAGGCTGAACGCAGCCCACCATCCAGTCAATGGATCTCTGCAGAAGCTGTAAAAACACAGGTTTTATTTATATCAATAGAAGAGTCTATAAAAGTTTAATAGTGATGTTTTAACATTAAAAACCAAATGCTGCTGGCAAGAAACTTTCACAGCTGTGTACCTTATACAAAACCGACACTCTTACAAGAAGATCAGGTTATAACTAAGGTTTTATACAGTGTTCTGTGTTGTACACACTAGAGCACATTTCCACAAATGCAGAAGTCCATATACATCCTTCAAATGCATACAGAATAGCTGCATACAAGTATACATAGTGGCCAAAAGTGATGTCCAACTTTGGATCATTGAAAACTCTGTTCTTATTCAAATATAAAAATACATAAAAAATGTAAGCATGTTGCAATTGTGTGTTTGGAATATAAACCGAAGATCAGCTTTGAGAAGAATTTAAGGAGATTTACACAATAAATGTGAAAACTTTAGGCTGTAAAGACATTCAGGATAATACCTATAACCTATTAAATATTACCACAAGAGGGGGTCATAAATATTAATAGTTAGTATGTCAGTAATAATTAATATGTCAAACATTAACAAATAATTAATAATACAATAAGTCTACAATATCCTGTGAGCTTTTTTGTTTTGTGCATTTTTATATTACAACAAAATCCCTATTCCCTGATAAAATGTGGTTTGTCATTTTGCCAAATAAGCGGTTTGTGTGTTGTTATCATATTTTGGATGGTGTGATCTAACCTGAGGGTGTATTAAAATAAACACACTAACCCTTTCTCTCAACAGGTAGTGGTCTAGCTTTTGTTGAAACCAGTTACTTTGTATTTGGCACCTAATGTATTATGGCTCCTGCATGACATATCGCTTATTGCTCCCTAAACTCTTTGTAAGTCGCTTTGGATAAAAGCGTCTGCTAAATGAATAAATGAAAATGTAAAATACTGTAAAAACATGTCCCCTGAACATCATTGTCACTATTGTACATGGTATGCTCTTACTTTAAGATCCCCTCATTGTCTACTAGATTATGTGAAGTATTCTAAAGATTGGCATGACAAACAGCTATTTCTTTTTTCTAATATTAATGATTGTTTAATCTGATTTTATATACTTCTGAGTGACCCAAAGACCCCCTTGGAAGATTCCTTAACGTTAGAAAGAGGATTATTTACACTCTAGAATTACTAACACTGACCAAGATAATGGGGGAATGCCAATAGTCCAATACAAAACTAAACTAATGTACACTCAAATAGGAAACAACTCAAATCGAAAATGTGAAATGGGTGTTTATAAAGGGGCTTGTGATCGTCCAACACCGAACAAAGGCTTTAGTGAGCATTCCCGAAGATCAATCACTTAAGACGTTTACCCCAAGCTCCATTCAGCAATCAGCAAAAGTCAAAATAAAACAAATCCCAATCATGTGAATCAGTCAGTTTCTTTAGCGCCTTAATCTCAACCATATGCTCAAACTTTTGCCCTCTACTCGCAGCTACCGGGCACCGTTAGACCCGAGACACAATGACGCGTGAACGGAAAGGCGCCCGTGGCTCCTCGCTCCCAAACGGATACGCTGGAATTTTACACGGTGATTAATCACACAAACAGACACGCTATGCTGAACGTGCCCCATGATCACCTCCACAGCGGCCGCCGGGCCGAAAGAAGGCCGCCCGGCCCACACAGTAGCCACTTTGTGCGGGGAACAAGCGATTGTTGGTGCGGCCGACAGGGTCGAGTTGTGCACATGAAAGTGCACATTGTGCGGCTGTTTTGACAACCTTGTTGAGAGACGCTGAGGATTTCCTGTGCGGCTGACTTTACTGCGGCTGAACGATTATACAATCCGTCACAAAAGCCTTTCTTCTGGTGGTTGGGGGAGGATTAGCCATCCCTCGCCATCTGCTGGAAGTTTATATGCAGTGCAAAAACACAAAACCTGACGAGATGCTGATTTAGCTTTATTTCGTGCTTTATAATTATAACTAGAATAAGACACTTGTTATGTCTTTTTACGAATCCTAGTTAAGCAGATTGTAAACCTGTATGAACATATTTTTTGACCAGATTAAATAGAAAGGCCTGCTAAAAACAACAGAAAACCATTATATAAATTATAATAGATGTTACTTACTGGATATAATTGGGATTTTATTCGTAAATAAAGTAAATAGGGGTTTATTTAATAATTCGGCTTCGAAGTGAATACTAAGTGGTCAAGGGCTTAGTGCGTTCCAAAAACCTTATTCACGAATTCCGCCAGTAGTGGGCACCATTGGACTGGAGCGCACCCCAGGTCTTCATCCCTTCCCGTCATCTTCGATCTGAAAATGAGCGACGCCTGTTTGTTCCATCACAACGAGGCACCAAATTGCTTGCAAACACCTTTATACATTCGGTTCCTGTGGTGGAATGAACTGCCAGCCTCCACCAGTGCAGCATCATTCACATCCTTCAAAACACACACATTCCGCGTTTATCAGACCAACCAATATCTGTCTAACTTTTGTGTAGCAAAAATTGCATTTCATTGTTCATTCTCTCCCTTGCTTACTTCCGCTTTAATCCTCCTAGTAACGTGGCATTCTAAACTACTGTTTAACGCGTTAACAACATTTTATAGGCTCACCTAACATGCACTTTCCCCACGGTCCCTTACTTACAGCTACGCAAAGGGCGACCTGTCCCGACCTTATGTGCATTGCGACGGCTTTTGCGGGACAGTGCTTATTATATCGCGCAAACATACCATAAAAAGGTTGTGAAACATTATCAGCTTTGCCCTTTAAGCGGCAGTATTTATTAGCTTTTTGGGGGGGCTAGTCGTTTTGGAGTTCTTGGCGTTTAATCGCTGAACGTGAATAAATTAATAATACATTTAAAATTAGAAGAAAAGCGTCTGAAAAATGAATAAATGTAGATGTAGTTAAACCATCACTTTCTCGACCGGCTGACTTATTTACTGAAGTCCCGATCTGACCTCAATTATTCAAAATCTGGGTGGTTTCAGATCAAAAGACGATGCGCCCGATGCGCACTGACACTGTCGCGTGCCAACAGAGAGCACCAATAATCCTAACAACAAATAAATGAACGGCGCGTTAATGCGCACAGACCACCACACACGACGAGGGAGACACTCACTGTAGTCCATGCGGTGAGGTTGGCAGGGCGTGTCTCCTTTGAGGAACTGCCAGTCACACTTGGACTTGACTGGTGTCGGACGAAGATGAGCTGAACCCTGCGAGCTTTTGTACGGCTCGATTTGTCACGGTAATATTTGTAATGAAAAAGCGAGTAGTGTCTGTTTGTTTTCACTGTGTGGCGTGCCAGGGCACTGCAAGGGTAAGAGCAGGTGCGTATTGTCTATATGGGCATCATCTCAAAGATTAGACATATTGCAATCAGGCAAAACATTAAATTGTGGTTTTGGCTAAAGTAAAGTATTCATGCTTTCTAGATTTATTACCATTCGAATGACCACAGGGTGACTACACATATGATGGTTAAACTATGGTTTCTATAATGAGACCACAATACATTTGTAGTTACTGTTATTTTGCTACAAAAAGTTGGAAAAAAATCAACTTAATATATGGTTGAGCCAATAAAATTACATCAAATTTACGTAATACGTTATGAAGTTAAAAAAAAATGCAGTTAAACTAATTAAATTAAATAGAGAAGGGTTCTATCAATTGTATTAAATGCTGAAGCTGACAACAGGATCAGTCTTTTATAACTGAATCTGCTCGTCTTAGAAATTAACATGGTTGTTTGTGAAAATGTGTCAGACATGTAAAAACTCATGCCACTTGCATGATCCTGTGCTCTAAAACGAACAAAAAGTATTTTCTGGGCTCTGGCACTTGCATTCCACAACTAATGAAATAGGCCTTTAAATATAATAGGCCTTTCTCATCATTCTAATCGCTTTGTATAAAATACCAGTAAAAAGAATAAAGGCAAATGCGTGTTTACGAACTAAGGTGAAGTGCGCCCTCTAGTGTCGTCAAATGAAACTTATGTAGTACTTGGGATTGCCTTTGCATTGTAACGGTAATTCCTATGACACATTAGACTGGACTTGAAAACACTCAGTAAAACAAATGATAATTCAGAAAATAAAAACTGTTATCTTTAATTGTGTGCAGGTTGTTCAGCAAGACTCTGTCAAGTAGAGGCAGGATCCTCCACTATGAATTCAGACTAAGCAGACAGGAGGCTGAAAATATCTCAGTGACGAAACCCCATTTCAAAAGACACAGTTGCATGATACAGGGAACCAGCACTACCGTGAGAGGTTAGATACAGCAAAGATCTTTTTAATGGTCCCAAATATACCGAACAACTAAAGAGTACACTCATGTAAAAGGAAAAATTAAGATATATGACAAAAATCGATCACATCTAGAGTTCCACTCAATCTTTAATCAAGACGGGCTTACAAATTTTCCAAAAAAATCTGCAGTTTTGAAGGGCAAAAAAAGGGTAAAACTATCTCCCCCACTGTGGTTTTAAAAACCTGTTCAAGTGCGGCTGAAAACATCCTGAACATTAAAGGCAGGTCTCTTGTGTCATTAAAAAAACAGAGGAGAGAAGAACTGAATGAGAAAAGGGGGGAAACTGCTGGCTTTGAGAGAGGAAGAACTTCCGCTGAGCCACAAGAACAACGGTGACATCATAAACAATGACGACCCAGACCTCTTTGCTCCCTAGTGTCCCACCTGGCCCTAGAAACTCAAAAAAGGAAACAAATCAAGAAAGAAAGGGCAACTGAAAAGGGCTAGAGGAAGGAGAGAAAGAAATGGAGATGGAGTCAGCAAAGGTAAGTGGTGGGTGTGGATTGGCTGGCCCAATCGGGTCATGTGAGGTCCTTCCCTGAGAGGGGGGCAGTGTGTCCTGGTCCAAGCCTGGGACGCTTCATGGGGCAACAGTTTTGAGAGTCTGTGAGTGAGTGCGCGTGAGGTTTTTTTTTACCCCCCAGTACTTTTAGCTTAGTCGAAATACATTTTTATTAAATCCTTTATTATTCGTCCAAACCACAGTTTTATCTTCGCTCTCTCCGTTCGTTTGACGAGTCTCTTGTTCTCTCACAGATTGGCACTTGGACAAACTCCACGCATGGAGATGTTCATCTTTTCGCTCCGTGACCGAATCTTTTCTCTCTCTCTTGCTCTCCCTTCCTCCGTTCCTCACATGGCGCCCCATGGACTCCTGCGGGGGGGGCTGCGTTCGTTCATTTATCCATTCATTTGTGTATTCATTCATTTTATTTCAGTTTTGAGTTCTAGGCTGAGCGCTGCAATAGTCTCTGGACAAAGCTCCCGTTGAGCATCACTTTGCTGACTGAAGAGGGAGTGCTTTAGGAGCTCAGCTTGGATTTCTTGGACAGAGGAGGACTTTCTTCTTTACTGTCTGCATCTTCCTCATCATCGTCCTCTTCATCATCATCGGAATAGTCCACCAACCCCACCTGAGCTCCCTGCAACAGGAGACAGATGTCACTCATCAGAACAGCCATCAAGAACTCAAATTTAGGCCTAAGTTTCAATCTATTATGCCAGTCTTGACTAACCTTAGTGGTGACAGCTGCCGTAGGGGATGAGCTCCGGGCTCCTGTCCCGGGTGAGCTTGGAGAACCAGGTGAACCAGGGTGAAGGGATGCCGTTGGAGGAGACGAAAGACTGGCCTTGGGAGAGCTGGAGAAAGAAAGTTTAAAACTAGGACTCTGCCGTCCTGAGAGGCTTGACTTCCCTGTCAACACCTCCTTTGACACCTCCTCTGACTCTTTCACTGAGGGCATGGGGCAGAGAAAAAAAACAAAATGAACAATCCACACTTAAATAATTTCAAATTCAAAGTTTGTTAGAATCAAATACAGCATCATAGGAGCTGGTCATTTGTCACATACGTTTCTTTCTCTCCATGAACTTGCTGATTGGATCCATCAGGTCCTCGTCGCTTTTTATCTTATCTGAGGGCGGCACCACAGCTTCACCGTCTTCCAGGTCCTCTTCGTCCGTGTTAAACCACATCTCCTCCTCATCTTCAAGTGTGCGTGCGTCCCGCCGAAAACGGTGATTTCTCAGAATCGACCGCATACTGAAGTCACACAAGCAAACATTCAGCAATTTAGAAATAGTTATTCACCCAACAGTTATTGATCATTCCTGAATACCAGATCTAAATCTGCCATATTGGTCTGAAATGACCTCTGACCTGTCAAGTTTAGGGTTGTCCTGCCTTTCTCTCTGCTGTTCGTATCGAAGCTTCAGTCCCTTAAACGTCTGAACATAATCTACGTCTTCCAGCGCCTTCCAGTAGTTCTCTATGATATGAGCTGTCAATGACTTCACATCCTCCTTTGCAAACACAAAATGCAGCCATAACACAAAAAATAAACAAGTCAGTCTGACGGGAGTTTTTAAGGGCATCAAAAGATGTATACAGTCGTTTTGCCTGAATGACAATTGATGACGAGGAACAGACAGGGTGCAGGAGTGTAAAAGCCAATTCAAATTTGGATGTATCCAGTGTTATGTTAATAATCTGTAGCTTTTCATCACTCCTAGATGTTGTACATTAACTGTACACTCTGTTCTTGCATTTTGAAGCATAAACATAGCTGTTTTCGGTCATATATCCGACGTGATGTCGGCATAAGTGTACTCACCACTCTGACATACTCAAACATCTCTATGATGGCTGAGTTGATGAGGTTGTATCTGGATCCATTGTTTAGGAAAGCTTTGACTACTGGCTCAAACAGGAAGTTCCTCATAATGTATCTGTTATAAAACTCATCCTTCAGACCAATGATTTTCCTCATGAAACGCAAAGCACCTGAAAAAAATGAGAAAGGCACAGACAGATTTAGCAGCCGCCTCGGATGTCTGTCAACAGAGTAGCTCTTGGGCCTTTGTTTTAAAATAGATAAAAGCGTATTAATAATGCTGCTGGTACTAAATGTAGAATCTTTTTACATGTATCATAATAGTGTAACAGTCTTTCAATGCGAGTCTTTCACAGCTGAATTTTTTGTGTTCTTGATGATGCGGTTTAAGCGTTCAGTTTGACTGCCGCAGAGTGCTCTCAATTTTTCCACTTCTACCATTATGACCGTTTGATTTTACAGTCCTTATACAGAATTATAAGCATCAAACTGCTACTTACCCCCAAGATTATTCAATCAGAGCTTAGCTCAAAGCTTTTGTCTTTTTTAGCTAAGACCAAAAGTTGTCAAATTAGAGACAAGCAAGAAATGCAAAAAAAAATTGTCTATACCAAATCTAACCCTAATAATCAATGTAAATGAATTGTCATATCTTGTGTTTGTGATGTTTTTTTCTAAAGTATGCCACTTATTTTGTCTAAACTTTTTTCTACACAAAAGTGTGTAGGAAAGTGTGACATTTGAAAAATAGGTACACTAATAAACAACAACATCATCACAAATACCACAATATAAAATACAAAATATTTGAATATACCACCAAAATCCTACAACCATACATTATTTCCTTAAAACCATTTAAAATTCACCGCGTGTGTGCATATACTCACATAAGGCTAGGAAAGCGTGTTGAGAAGCAGTGAGCACCAAGACTCTGCGGAGGATGTCTTTGTTGATGATGTAGTTCTTTATGTGATACGTGTGATGCTCAACGCAGAACGTGAGGAGCTCAACGATCAGAGCCAACAGCTGACACGTCTGAAAATCATCTAATGGAACAAATAAACACATTTTCTGAAACAGGTGAAATCTCTTTAAATAGCTCTGCTATAGTCAATAGAGAAATTATTCGAACATACATTATTTATTTCCAAATCTAGCCGAAGGCCAGTCTACATAAACACACACACTGAAACTACTCTTGCATGGTTACCTTTGCTAGGTATCTCCTCTGTGGTGTTGGCAAGAAGCGGAGCAGAAAGCACATGCATGCAATGCTTATAGAAGAAACTCAAAAACTCAGTCTTCTCAGTTTTCTGCAGGGAATCAAAATCTTTTTGTTCATGAGTTGTACAGCAACTAATGGAGACATTACACTATGGAACAAGGTTCAAGACATAAAATATGCATTTAAACCAATTTTTCTCACATTAGCAGTCGCAAGCATGTTCTCCGGGTCCACTAGTGTCCTGAGCAGCCCCATCAACTGTACAGCTCCGCCTAACTCTGGATCCGTGTCACAGATCATATGCTCAATGATCAGATTTATCAATAGAATGTCCTGTGAATAAAGACAAACAAGTTGTAAGAAACAAAAACATGCATGACTAACAGCTATGTTCAGACTGCCTGTGCACTCAAAATGATTACACGGACGTGACTTACATCATCATTCTGTAGAGACTCCTGCATAACAAATTCTCGCACCATAGAAGGGTTGTACTCTACCAAGTAGGAGAAGATATCAGTGGCCGCTCCACGCACCAGTACATCATCCATGCCCTTTCACACAAAAGGCAAAGTCACGTTAGTAAATGCAGATGAGAAAAAGAGCAAGCAGGTTTAAGATTTTCACTGAAAGACATTTTCATATGTTGCAAAATATGTCCGAAGTATAAAAATGCAGTATGGATTTCACATGTAAATTTCTGCTTTGGATCTTGGCCATAAATCTTTTTTGAAATAGCAGAAATGCTTTACAAGAATAACTTCCAGCGCTGGCAGGATTCCCATGTTGGACAGTGTCTTGAAAAATGCATCTCTGTTCTGTGGTTGTAACGTTTGGGAGAACGCACAAAACTCCTTCAGGAAATTTACCTGAAAATATAACTGTATCAGTACCCCACTCAAGTAATAGAAATGTTATCTTCAAGATTTTTCACATGCATTAATAATATAGTTTACATACCAGTTCATGCCGTTTGTCGTCATCTGTGGCTTCATCAGTTAGCTGCGCAAAGAGCTCCGTCAAAAACTTCTCGTCATCCTGAAAACAAACAAAATCATAAATGGTAATTTCTAGCTATTCTATCACATGATCACATACTGAATAAACACATCTAGGACATAGCGAAATAAGACCAAAAATCACATTCAGTTCATAATTACTGAAGTGTGAAGAAAATGTTTAATAGGTCTGCCAAAAGTTTATGCCAAGTACAACCATAAATGTCACAGTCATAGATTTTCTGCATCAAATACATGCAACAAAATCCATATAGACTGCACCAGATTCGTAATTAAACTGTAAATTACAAAGAACCTCAAAACGTTTGGACATTTGCAATCACATTTTAATACATCTCTAACAGGATTAGATGATTTAACTTAGAAATGCAATATCCTCTGCTATATATACACCAAACATGCATGAAAGAAAACAGTATTTTCAGATAAGTTTCACACAAACTCCATGAAAACAGCATGCTGTGAACTTGTCCAGTACAGCACCACAGCTAAAATGACTAGTCGACCATCAGGCCATTCCTAAATGAGAAGCATTCTAAAAACATTGTAAATGTAAACTACACTCAGACACTCAAAGGTCTTCCTTTGGTTTTAGACCAAAACAAACCTTGAGGGTTGAGAATAAACAAACTACACCGATATCAAAACAACTGTATAATAAAATGTAATTTCATAAACAGTAAAATAAAATAATACAAAAAAGCGATTTCCAATGTAAGACTGAGACCCTAATTTATCAATCTTAAACAGGAAAAAAAATCTGTTCATTTGTGAGACCAGCTGAAAGGGTTGAAATTGTTTAGTGTGAAAAGCACACACTTGAACAGAGAAGCAGTTTTTAGTATATTGATAAATATATAACAGTTTATATTGAAATACTAGTTTTTCCACGTGCTCTGGTAACAATTTTTGATCAATGTCAATGTTCAAGTTAAACGTATTACTGCTACTGTCATTTACCCATCATCTTTTCAGGTACATAAAAGATTAAATCAAAAAGAGGAACCAGTCACTTAAACAAACACATTGTTTGCTATACATATTACATTGTCATGAGAAAGTAGGCATAATTGCATGGCGAAACAGCTTTCAGTACCTATTTATAGTCTGTTGTCAATTCAACATCTAGGCTAAGCAGAACACACAAAGATAGTAATGTGATACGGTAATATTAAGGCACATTGCAGGTTTTTTTACGTACATTTATTTGTGATGCTAGAAAGAAAAGGCATACTGAACTGATGCTGGCTCAAATGATCATCCAACACGCCTGCCAAAGCGTTTGCGACATCACATGATATGGCTCTAAAGAACATGATGGTGTTGTTTCCATGGAAACAGGTTACCTCCCTCTAACTCCATTCGCAGTATAAAACAATTTCACTGAAGGTGCTTCATAGCAGCTTGGGAAAGAGGCACTTATGTATAGCCACAAACAATATTTTTGTGTGTTAGCTGGTTAATTTTAAATGGTACATATTTATATTTTAAATACATGCCATTTTGCGTTATTCTTCGATATATTTTAATCTGTCTTCACATCATGAAAGTGTTTTTTCCACAAATTCACAGTGCTCGAGATGCAAATCTGTTTACCTAATGCACATCTTTAAAGCGGTTTGTGCGAAGCTATAAAGACCTGACCGTTAAAACAGCCAACCAAAGTTCACCCCACCAAGGATGTCCCATTGAGACCAAAGAGATGGTCTCATGCAATGAAAACGTTTAATATTTCAGCTTATTCACGGAAGGATGTTCAGGTGTTGAGATGGCACCTGAACAACATTTCAGAAGTGGCAAGTAAACAGGGAGTACGATCTTTGTTACCAATCTTACGTATGTGACCATTTGAGAAAACCCACCTGCAGCATGCCAACAATCTCCACCTTGTTGAAGAAGATGAACGAGTGGAGGGTGGAGAGCATGTTCTCTTCAAACACAGAAGGGGTGGGTAGCACCATGTCCTGAATGTACTGCACCCGATACGTCTGGTGAATCTTCTGTCGCAGCTCTGGGTCTGAAATGGGGATGACCTCTTTAAATCGCGCCGTGGTGGTCAGGAACTCTCGATGTCTTCGTGGCTGGGGCAGCGACGGGTCGAACTCCAAACATCCGATCACGTCCATGATGCATTCTTCAGAAAACATGACTTCGAAAAGCGCTGTACGATTGAGGAGGAAAATGCCTTTGATGATGTCGTAGAGGTGATGCAGGCCTTCTCTGTTTTCCAGGTCCTCGCAAACACGGAAAAGCTCCAGCAGCTTGCGTATGTAGCCCTCGTTCTCCAGAGCTAGGGCCAGTTTTTCCCGCCGTAGTGGAGAGGGTAAAGACGATGCCACCAGCTCAGCCACTTCCTCCAGTCGGGAAAGCTCGCAGGGTGGGAGTTCAAGGCCAGGAGAAGACATATCATCAAAGCGCTCTTCTTCAGACTCATCTATCAGTTCCTGGGTGATGTCTACAGAGGGATCCTTTCCCTGGACCTAGGAAGACAAACCCAAATATACAATAATGAATATTCAAAGACGAGAAAAGACCAAAATTAAGACATTTTTTACCACTATGTATGTAGATTATGAGCTGCATGATGAAATACACAATCACCTGACATATTTTCTCCCAGATCTCGTCACAACCAGCCTTTTCTTGGAAGCTGAGAGCAAGGTCATAGTTTTCAGCCTCAGACCACACTATTAATGTATCCTTTAAAAGTAAAACAAACACCAACAATAAATGCCCAAAGAATATGAACAGAAAAACAAGGCAGTGTTATTCTACACACAACAAAACGCGTTCTGATGTCTTCAATAAACAACTTCTAGTTGAGAAAATATATCGCCTTAAGATATATAATGAATATATACGGTACATTTGTGAGTAGATCATTGTGAGTCTGTCTGATAAAAACACTGATGTGATCTCACTAGATAATGCACAACAGTTCAAACGCACCTGCTGTTTCTGATAGGCGGTGTTAGGGTTGATCTTCGACTCCAGCAGCAGTGACCCTATTTCAAAGAAAACACGCAGGTTATTCGTAATGTGGATGAAAAACAACACGTGGAAAAGCCCTTTATCTTGTGTTTTGAAACCTACCGTCACTTTCGGCGCGCACCAGGAGAGACGTGCCTTTCAACCTCTCCACGTAGGCAGACGACACATGTCCCGTGCCCCGATCGTCCCACTGGCGATCCTCATTCAGAGTATACACCTTTACTCGTCTACGAGTGTCAGTCATCCTTGCAAGTAACTCTCGAGGGTTTTCCCTTGATTAAATAAATTTCAAAATTTTCGCCTTGCAAAATGCACCAGAATCTGCCTTTAGACTTTGAGATGCACAAATCCGCGAACTAATTGGCATTTACTTGCAACCTGTTGCAATGTGTTGTGGTGGATCTATTAAAGTGAACTCAAGTATATCAGATGAAATATTCTGACCAGTCTAGCGATGGTCAGCTAGCTGCTGTCTGCAGCCGAGGCTCTCCACAACATACCCAATATTTTGAAATATTTTACCCGGGCTACGGAAACTTCTATTCCGTTTCTAAGTTGGATGTAAGGTGAGAAACTGTCTTAAAAACATGCAGACACAAGACGAATGCAATTTGTGTTTATTTTTCGCTGTGCCCCTTTACTTTTAGCTAGTTATGCTAAGCTAACGCTGCGACTAATTCAGTCAAACTGGGTTAGCTCAGCTAGCACATTCGCTAGCAGGCTCTCTTCGCGCGAGTCATTTTAACCCAGAAATGAGAAAACCGAACGCGAATAAACGCAAAAGACGTACCGATGGCACTATTTGATCATTACACTCGCTCGCATTCAATGAAAATGTAAGAAGAGTCGTGTATAAAACACCGCGTTCATAATAAGCTAAGCTATATTTTCTCCAAGTATTCCGCCATATTCTGGCTAAGGGCCGCGTAGGGACCAGCCAGTCTCTTTACACAAAAATCCACATTTTCCGATTCAACTAATCAAATAGACTCGCTCGTTTTACTTTCCGGGACGTCAAAATATCGGCGCGAGCTTCGAGCACCAACAAATAGCAGCGTCTTGAAGAAAAGTAATTATTAGCCCCACTGTGAACATTCGGCCATCTTGGGTCCCCTCAGAAAGCCGCTACGGGGTTTCCTGTTGCAGGCGCAGGGCCGCCGCCAAAGTTTAAAGACACAGTGCGCCAAATACACCAGACAGGCGAACGGTTTCGTAACACCGAATACGTACTGGTGAAAGATAAGAAAAGTGCTGGCATTTCATGTACTGTGTACCCGTGACAAAATATAAAGTCGAATTTGGTAAAGCACTGTAGATTATTAACTAGAAAATGGAGAGTTAAGCCAAGTCCCAATTAATGTACATTTCTTTTGGTTTTACTATATGTTATCATGTCTCTGTTTTCTGTAACCCTTTATGCGGTCTTCTGGATCTTTTTGACCTGCAAGAAAAGTTTGCTAAATTTAAAAAATATATATTTTATATTAAGACTTTGTTCGGTGGTCAACACTTTCTAGATCTTTAAAAAAATAGTATTAGCACATATGTATTATTGCTCCTTTAGGACATATCGCTTATTTCTCCCTGAACTCTCTGCAGTGGTCTGCTAAATGACTAAAGAAAAAAATGAATGATAACACAGAAACAAAGTGGCACACTTCCGACAATGCAAAATGATCATGCTCACACGCGCACACAGAGAGAGAGAGAGAGAGAGAGAGAGAGAGAGAGAGAGACAATTTTAGCACAGACATACAGTTCAAATACTGGGATCAAGGAGTTTGAAGCAGATGACCTTTTCTGCTATCACTATCAGAGTACTTTCTCTGTTCTGCACATTTGTTTAGAAAACAAAGTCATGTGACTGCATCTTACTGTGACTCACATGCAGCGCACAGTTCATTCTATTACAACATCATGTGTATTGTATTGGAACTCAATATGTAATATATAACTGTTTCTGTACATTTTTGTTCTCTTACAGTTAGTAACTTATGTTTAGATTGGATTTGTAGAATTATATGAAAAATATGATTTAAATTTTTTTGAAACTTTAGGGATTAAGCAGTGATGTAACATTATTGAAAACAGATTTGTTTTCAGTACAAAAAATGTTTGACAAAACAAAGTCATTTTTATTGTTATTTGTGATTTGTTATATGTAGAAATGAACGCAACTGAAAAAACTTGTGAAAAGATATCCTTCAGTTGGGCAAATAGAAAATAGGGGTGGTAATACAATTTTACTTTTAAAACAGTATTTTTCAAAAGATGGGCAAAAATCTTACACTTAACCCTGTCAAATTATCCATGTTATCCCCATTAATAAAAGTTTGAAATGTGGGTCTTTTATCAAGTGAATTTAACATAAAAAGCTGTTATAATATTACAAATCCCTGCACAAATGTGGAGTAAAATTACATTTATTGAAAGAAAAACAATTATTTTGTTACAAAATTACATTTTGTCGCATGGGGACTCTCGAGACCCCAAAGAGTGTACACACCAAACGAAAACCAAATAAGGATTAAAGAATATTAATTGCATTTGAAAGGTATGAGCTTTCACAGCTTACAGGCAGATAACATGTATATTTTTATGACATCATCTTGCACTTCAGCTTAAGATTTTTCTGACCACTCAAATGTAAAATAAACAAAATCTACTTGAAAAAAGTTGATACAGCTGATCAGAAGATCACCAGCTTATAACAGCTAATGTTCATTTCCCAGCTACCATCAGTTACATTTTCAACCTTGTTTATGTGCATAATGATGTATAAGCACGTCCTGTACTCTAACTAGGCAACCCTAAATATAGTATTTATATTATTTAGTTTATTGTATTGAATGTCAACAATCTTAGAACACTTGCTGGATGTAATTTGCTTTTTATGAGACTTGGTTTCAGAAGTTGCATTGGTCACAGCAATGAAAAACCATGCACTTATCATTTCAGTCGGGGGAAATTAAGAAATATAGAAAATAAGAAGTGTTATAAAATCTTACAAAACAGTCCTTAAGTGTAAAATACACTTAATAAACATTAAACCACACTCATTTTTATTATGACCGCATATTTTACATTTGTAACCAACAATATAGTATGTGCTGTGTGTTCTTATTTACTGTGATGTTTTGTACTTTGTGTCTCTGATTGCCTGGTGATTTTCATAAACACAATACATATACTTCCTTAATGTATACTTACAAAGAACCATGTAAGTAAACATAAGCACACAGTAGATCTTGTAATTTTCACAGAATTACATGTTTTTGGCTTATAATAAAATAAGCATATCAAGCCAATGAGGGTTGGCTATAGTGTTTCTTGGCATCCCAATACTACTGATAAGGGAATCTTATGCATCATTATATTCATAACAAAAATAATATTTTAAGTTGGCAGCAGTTTTTACACAAATTTACCATTGAAGAGTTTAAATTGTTGTCTGGTTTTTGAAGCAAAAGTGCACACAGTACACAAGTAAAATCCCTTTCCTTAAAAGGGAAAAATAGGCAGAAGGAAGCGTGACTCTAAATGGGTGGTGCATGTATATTAATTTTCCCAAGATACAGTATGAAACAGTGCAATCCTCCTGGAGTTTGTGTCCTGTTTTTTATATCACTCCCCACTAGAGGGAGTTAAATCAAAATACACTGTACACTCTCAGAATATCCTCTATTTATTAAAATAGCACAAGCTAGAAATAGTAAAAAGTCCTTATAGTCCAGTGCTTTAGACACTGTAAGGGTAGTCAGTCCTAACTGAAAGATTGTCCATGTTTTCTGCTGACCCTTGCTAGACAAATAGATACTACAGTCAACAACAAAAATAAAGTTGCTAAAAAGCAGGATTTTTGTACATGCTTCACATCCTCTTTTCATTCAGGTTTCCTGGGATAAGGACAAGGAACCAATATGAGTTTTCCACATTACTTACAAGCTGTTCCTCACAAACAGCAGGGGTTTAAATTTGTTGAACAGGTTAAGCAGGAAACACAGAGAAACTGAGGAAAAAGTTATTACATCGGTCTGACCCTAGTTGATAAACAGGATTGGCTTGTATTCTCTGTCTTTATAATGGGACTGTGGCGTAAATATACATATTTCCCATAAATGATCATACCAATCTCTGTAAAGAGGTTGTTTTATTAGAATAAAATGGCTCATTGGATAAAAATCTGACTTTTTGTGTTTAATGGGATAGTTCAACCTAAATGAAAATTCTGTCATGATTTACTCCCCTTCGAGTTGTTCCAAATCTGTATAAATGTCTTTATTATGATGAACAGAGAGAAAGATTTTTGGAAGAATGCTTAAAACCAAACAGATTTCCCCCCCATTGCAGAAAAATTACTTTTTTTTGTTTTGTTCTGTTGACACAACGTAGGACAGCAAACAGCACTTTGGACTAGTGTTTTTTTTTTCCTACTATTGTAGTTAATGGGGGGCGAGATCTGTTTGGTTAAAAGCATTCTTCCAAATATCTTTCTCTCTGTTTATCATAATAAAGACATTTATACAGATTTGCAACAAGTCAAAGGTGAGTAAAAGATGACAGAATTTTCTTTTTTGGGTGAACTATCCCTTGAAGTGCTATAATCGGACCCCGGTGCATCAGCCAACTCAGAAAGGTTGAAACAGAAGAACTCAGTAACAATGTTTTGGTGAGTGTTTCTCTACAAGCATGTGAGAAAATTGAGCCGATCAGATTTCGTTTCCCTTGTGACATAGGAAGGGGTTCTAATTATAATACTACCGCCCATTAATCTACATGTTTACACACACTGCACGGCCATGGCATGCATGCACTACACCAGTCCCTGTGTTCGATTTTGAAGGACTCATCCCTATGCCCTTCAAAGGGTTTACCCTCCAGAGTGAGAGCTTCAAATTGTTAAAGGGTGGAGGGGACCAAACAACTGTTTCTAGAAGTTCTCTCTTTCCGCGCCCATAAAGAGGCGCTGTCGCCACGCGAAGAGTCTGCACAAAAAAACTCATAGGGGCCTGAAGTGTCCAAAACTTATACCCTTTGAAATCCATCGTTCCAAAGGGCCCTTTGAAGTGACCAGTTATAAGCACTTAGGTTTGGAACAACCCTTCAACATGGCAGACATGATTGTTTTCACTCTGAAGTGCGATATATACTATTTGGAAAGCACCGAGTGTTCCCATAACAGTGGTCCTGGGGTCACACCTCCCAGAACCAGCATTGGGAAACACAGCACTACATGTGCGTTGTGTCAACACCCTGGACGGAAGAGAGGTGGGGTGCGCAGTAAAATTTGCATTTAAAGAAACACACCGAAACTGGTTGCTGTGAGCACATGTGGTTTAGACAGGGCATAAAGGGTGTCCTTTCCACAGCCATTGAGTGTTTTAAAGCAAAATTTGTTTAAGACATTTCATGGACACCCTAATAAATCATCCCATTCTATAAAATTCCTGTGGCTCTGTGGTTAGAGCATGGCACTATAGCAATGCCAAGGTCATGCGTTCTATCCCAGGGGATTGCACATAGTCAGAAACAGATATATTATACAATGCAATGCAAGTCGCTTTGGATAAAAGCATCTGCCAAATGCCTAAATCTAAATGAAACATAGAATGAGTATAGAACACACAGATTCAGCAGCCAAGGGTAAAAGACACAAGTCTCTACCCCTGATTTGACCAACAAATGTGCCATATGTTCAGTAGCAACGGTTTAAATTAATTGAACAGTCAGGGTACAAAATGTGTCTGTCCCCTAACACAATCACGTATCACTTAATTAAACAGACTTCAAAAAGTAATCCAAACTGCAACGTATAGCAAGAAACTTACAGCTGCCTAATGGTTAGATTGTGTTCTGGTTACAGAAGAACCATTACATTTTAAATAGGGCAAATAAGTATACAGTCAAATTATCTATTCCTTATAAATCTGCAATGCGTTGTCATGGAAAACTATATCTAACCTATATTCAGATGAGGCTGTAATGAAAACCAACACATGAACGCTTCTGCAGGAGTAAGATCCAGTTAAGCACATGCAGACACTTACAGAGCTCAAAACTGGGTGCAAAAGCTTCAAACATAAAAATAGGAAAAATACAGCTTCGCATCAAGTTTTAGAGTACGCGGTTCCAGGATTTTTTAATCACTCTAAATTCTTACCACCCTCAGTGAAAATTGCACAAAATACAAATAATAAAAAGGCATCCGCCCTTGTTTTACTACAATATTTTCCATCACAGCTTTAAACAAAAGCAGTTTAGATATCGTCAATGTACTGAGTGTTCATATTTATTTTCTAGTCATGACAATCGGATAAACAGATAAAGGGCCAACAAAACTTGTAAAAGGAACCGAGAACCACGGAGTACAAGAGCTGGGAAATAAGACGACCCAGAACAATCTGAAATGTGTAAACAGTATACTTTACTGGATTAAACCACAATTTAAAAAACAAACACAAGAAAACACATCATAATCAATTGAGCGGGACTAAAAAAAACAAATCCTGTACCCATTTTACCCATCTTAGCCTCATGTCTGATAAATATGCCAAGTCCCTACCTTCTGTCTGTTACAAAAATTGAAAATATTGTAACATTTAACTTTATGCATTTGACTAAATAGACATGCAACAACATGTGAACTAAGCAGCACCACATTACCACTACGCCTTGCTGTTCAGTCCTGTGATGTTGCATAGTTCAGATAAAGTTGATGTCTAGCATCAAAAATATCTCAGCCCATTTGCATCTCCCACCCACTCCCTATTTTCCAGCCTGCTGTGCTTGACGCCTCAGCAGGACGTAGATCTTTTCTTTTATCCAGTCTTTGTTGTAGGGCTGGTAGGTCTGCGTGTCTGCCCTGTACCTGTTTAATGGTCAGAAAAATTGCTTAAGTTTCTAGGTTTATACACAATGATAGTTAAGAGTTCCAACTATAACATATTTCCAGAAATAACAAACTGTGATACTTACACAAGACAGCTGAGGTCAGCAAGATCATCAACGAAATCGAATAACTGGCTTATGTCATATGTGATAGAAGGGCTGTTAGGATTCATCCTCTTCAGATGTTCTTCATACATCTTGCACACTCCTTTTGTCAATAGAAAAAACAAGGTGAACATGTATTAGAGCAGTAAAGAAAAGTCCATGACAGTATACAGATATAAAAAGGAAAAAAACGAACCTTCCATGCATTCGTTGACAGACTCGTAGTCTGCATATGTCCTGCCTTCCGGTCTCTTGGTGGGCTGCACCAGCAGAATTGTGTGAGACTGTACAACAGAACGAAACAAGGTCAAGAAATCGAAGACAAAATGCAGTGACTACAACTACTCTTGACATATACGAAATTTAAGACATTAGACATGCAAATGAAAACAAATTACACGGACAACTGTCACAATCTCTGACGCAAGACCCCCTCCAATTAACAACTGTTGAACTTCAGCCCTTCCCCCAAAAACAAAGCAACTGGATTCTACACAGATACTACTACTGGTGGTGGTGAAATAAAAATGAACTTATTGTAATCGCATTCGAGATGAAATTGTTAACCACTTACCGAAAAATGACTAGATGTAAGACATCTAAATGTAGCCATTGAAATTTCGCGAATATTCGACGACATTTTTACAAATCTGCTAAGGCTACTGTGCGCGTTTTACGTTACGCATTACAATATTCGTCGAGGCACGCAACGAACCCCAGGTTTATAACATCACAGATGCTAATAACACACGTCACGATATAAGTAAAGCATCTTTATACTCACCATAACTGTTTCTGTAATCTCGAAGACGTAACTAATACCTTGCTAAATGCTAACAGACACTCACTCACGGGTCCCTTCTACAGAGAAAGAGCATTAATGTACCACAAACTTCCTTTTCCGGTGATGCCAGATACAAGTTGGCTTTTCAAAATAAAAGTCTGCTTCAGAATTGAGGAGAATGCTAATTTATTCAAAATACAATGTTTGATTATCCACGATAATCATCAGTAAATAAAGGACAAGATTCACATCATATATTTGGTTTCTGACAAGAATAAGGTTTTTATTTTCATTTTTGCATGAAATCAAGTTCAAGATAACTTCACGTATAAGTTATGCATTTTAGTAAATCATACTAAAAGCACAATTTGAATTCAACATTTAGAATGATCAGTGGTCCTGGTCTGTGCTCTTAAAGTTTTAACCTAGCAAGAATATAAATAATAAAGCAAAAACACAGAAAAATAAACGATAATTAAAAGTTTACATGCCACTAAAAGGGTTTATTTACTTTCAGCTTTATTTCTAAATATAAGAAAAGTGTATTTAATGTATTCTGTAAAAGTATTATTGATCTTCCTTTTACATTTAAGTATCATTAGTAAATAATTGTTTTTTCAAATGACAGCAAAAAGCTTAAATGTATACTCTCAGTAAATATATGTATGGTGTTCACTCACATTAGACAAACTCAAGTCTATCAATCCCTTAAAAACAGTTTTTTTATTCTGCATAAAGCCGGTTGGCTCATGGGGGCTGAGGCTGACATTTTAATATCACAAGCCAAATACTTTAGAGTATCTCACTAGCCTCTCAGTTATTGTATACTTCGCCCTATATTAATAAATCATCCATCAAAACAATGAATTACTGAGTGCACCCTAAACTGTGTATGTGTAGTAATCAGCTTTGTATATGTATGTGAATTAAATTTGCTTGACTGATTCTGTGTTTTAATGATACATCTTTTTTAAAACTTATGTGCACGTGATCTCATTTTATAAACTTTGATCGGTTTGATCCCTTTTCTGGATGTTGGCTCCCTTGGGGGAAGAACTCTGACAGCACCCTTGCATGTCCTCTCACATTCCTCCTTGGAGACAAAGTTATTGCCATTCGCATGGCAACCGCCATACCAGAAATGTGAGCAGGAGTCAGAAGAACGATCAAAGAAGAAACGAGAAGTCCATTCATAACAAGGCCCAACATCTTTTTCCAAACCGCACACACTAGCGGAGTGGACACGGTCTGAAGTATAATCCTGCTAACAAAGAGAACAACAGGGGTCAGGAGAGGTGTTGGAGAGATTCTTCGCACGATGGTTGAGCAATGGTCAACTGAATGAAATGATAAAGTAATGGATGGAACATAAAATAATAATGAAGTGAACATATTGAAATCACCCTATTGAACTCAGGACATCCTGCTCTTTTAAAACCTTGGGCAGCAGTAACTCCATCCAGACAACAGCCATATCTATCATCACACATGCAAACACAACCATCAATTAAAACACAAGAGGCCAATGGGTAAAACATAGTACTTTGACTGCTTGTTGCTATACATAATCCATTTTCAATTACTGCTATTATTGATTGCAGTTTTTCTATCTACTGTGTGTGGTTGTGTTGATGATTGAACTATATATGTACCTGGTCCTATGACAGTCCTTTTTAGCACAGCCTTCTCCTAGAGACCCAGAGGCAGCGGTGTGGCCATCAGGGCAGCAGCCGAAATATGACTGGGCACAATATGGGCCAATCACTGCAGGGTACGGATCACTTGGTCTGTAAACTATCCATAAAGAAAACGGATAAACATAAACAAGCACATGAGTGACAAGTGGGGGAATTTACAACTAGCATTATAATATTCAAATAATCTGACGAAATTCTGATAACTTGTATTCATCTTAAGAAAGAAGCTTTTAAACCTAAGGGAGCATCAGGGGTATGAGGCACAAGTCCACGCAAGGTACTCTCGTAGCCATTTGGGTTCTGGACACTGGGCACCACTACACAAGGGCAAACAAATGAGTCAGAATGAGTTTTGCATGCCATATGCATACAGTCAAAGTTCACATGCTGTGGAGCTGTCTGATTTGAATTGAATCAGTATTTTCGTCTTGAATACTGTAAAATTCATGGTTAAACTCACTCTGTGCACCGGGGCAGGTCTGTGTGTTGCAGTTCTCCACAGTGTGAGGTTTCCTAAGTGAAGCGCATCTTTCATCTGCGTATTGATTGTGGTCCAGATCCATGCACATAACTCTGCGTTCCCGAGTACCAGTTCCACAGCTACGAGTGCACTAAAACAGATGTGACAATATGCTTAAAAACTGATCAGCCTCATCCAACTGTTTCTTCCCCCTTCATTCCTCACCAGGCTGAAGTCATTGGTGTAGTATCTGAAAACTTGTTGGCACGCTGGTCTCTGACAGGATGTGATGTCATGTGGGCGTGTAAGACTACTGCAGTGGTGCTCAGGGATGCGCCGCCCACTGTCCCCAATGCAGAAGACCTCTCGAGTCTGCTGTCCCTTGCCGCATGTCACCGAACACTTTAGAAAAAGACAGAAGTTACACTCTTAAGTTTCAAAAAGTTCTTCGATGCAATAGAAGAACCTTTTGGTTCCATAAATAACCTTTAACATCTGAAGAATCTTTCTGTTTCACAAAAGGTTCTTTGGGGCGAAAAAAGGTTCTTGATATTTTAAAAAGGTAAGAAAGAGATGGTTCTTTAAAGAATCTTTGACTGAATGGTTCTTTTGGGGACCAAAAGGGTTCTTCTATGGCATCGCTGCGAAGAACCTTTTAAGCACCTTTATTTTTTAGAGAGTAGGGACAACAGCATCCTAAATCCAGTGTTAACACAATGCTTTGCCAATTGAGCTCTTACTGAGATCTCCATTATGTCTCATGAGTTACGAAAGATCATCTTTGGCAATAACCTTTCTTCTGGGTGCACTCTTAAAAATAAAGGTTATTAAAAGATTCTTCACAGCGATACCATAGAAGAACCATTTTTGGTTCCGCAAAGAACCATTCAGTCAAAGGTTCTTGAAAGAACCATCTCTTTTTTATCTTTTTATAATCTGAAGATCCTTTTTTCGACTGATATAACCTTTTGTGAAACAGAAAGGTTCTTCTGATGTTAAAGGTTCTTTTTGGAACCATTTACACAAAAAAAATTTTCTATGGCATCGTGAAGCACCTTTATTTTTAAGAGTGTGTGGGTGTGATTGCATTAAAAAAGTTTGAATGCTATCATACGTCACCAAATGGGCCAACACTGTACTCGACACAGGGACGCTGGTTGCAGGCCTGCTGGGAAGTCAGTCTCCTGAGGCCTTGTGCCATGCAGTGGGAGTCATCGACCACAATTGATGTTCTTTCATTAATACATTGGACTGTACGGGTTTGTATGCCCTGACCACAGTGAACCGAGCACTCTGAATACGGTTCATATGTGTACCTATAATACACACAAACACAAATGTATCTTATCCTCTGATTCATGTGCTTTTTTGTTCTTTGTTTACGCACAAACAAGTTCCCAGTAACACATGGTTTTACCTGTAGGTGTCTATTATGTGGTTTACTTCCTCAGGGCCATGTCTGGAAGTGACAGGAAAAAAACGATCCTCCAAATCCTCAATCTTTCCACGGCTCACCGCCTTTCAGTAAAGACATGAGTGTTAGAATGGAGTGTTTGTGTGTGTGGTTTTGTGTTATAGACAATTAACACATACTCTGCAGACACCCTCCACACAGATGTCTCTGCGGCCTGCGTAACATGGTGTGCCATCCACCACGGCTGCTTGGTGCCGGCCGGTAGTAGAAGTTCTCACCGCTGGGCACACACACGAGCTCACATGGGTTCGAACCTGGAGAAAAATACAATCAGATAGCGTGACAATGTGAAAAGCCTTCCCATGTTAGTCCACTGAGTCACCTTAGAGATGCTGTTGACCATATCAAGAAATTAAAGTATCCGGAATCTTCTTGCATAACCATTACATCTAATTATAGGTTTATATTATATGCTTCACAAATTACAACTCCAATTAAAGTAATTGTAAGATTACTGTGGAATCCTCGCATAAAGATGGCAATTATTTTAGCTATGCCTACCTGACACGTATACAAGACCCATTTATCCAAAGCAAACCGTTATCAGTTCATGCATTTCCTGGGAATTATACCAACCATTATACCGTGATACCAACCAACTTTCCACTCTTTAAACTCTCTTATTTAGCTTGGGGACTGTGTAACCAAAAAACGTATTTAGTAAATAATAAGTGTCATTTTTTACCTCCATGATATGGCCGCCAGGTGTAACTTTTCCCCTGGAATTCCGATTGGTCAAACAGAGAACACTGTTGTTCACGGAAATCTCTAGACCCATCAGCACATTCCTTGATGAAAAACACAATTTACAGCATTGCAATAAACTTTGATTGAAAAAGTTTGTGTGTGTCTGTTTCTTAGAGCAGTAAATTGTTTACCTGTGTGTTACAGAGTTTATAGGACTTGGATGGCCCCACACAATTGTGCCCACCATCCGTCCTTAATATCAGAAGACAAGAGTTATGATGAAGATAACAGGATAAAAAGATAACGTGTTTAAAATGTATTAAACACAAAAACACATTCACCCACCTCATGGTGTTACAGATCCTGGTTCTCACAGCTACTCCTGTGCCACAGGTGCGGCTGCAGGCTCCATACGGCCCATACTTTCCCCAGAAATCATTGGTTGGATGTCCAATCTACACAAACATATTTATGCATGAACAATTATATTCATGTATCTGAACGACAGAAGAAGCTTTTAAAAAAAGTGTGAGCAAACAAAAATGTTATAATTTAACCTATTTATGGATTTTTGGATCAACCCAGCATTTTTGGGCCGAAACACTTATTTCATGAAACCAACCAAATTTTAGAATTATTATTATTATATTTACAATAAGAGAAATCATAATCTGTAAGCATTGTTACTCACACTGAAAGCTCCAGAAATTAAGCAGAACATCCAGAGAAAAGAGAGGATCATCATCTTCTACACACAGTTAAAGCAAGTTTTTATCTGCATTTAGCGACACGGACTAATAACAAATGCTGATTACAATAAGTGATGACTTCGCTTACCTTCCCAGTGTTGAAAATTCTAAGTTCACTCAGCCACAGTGAGAGAGTAATAATAGTGATCTCGATCCAATTTGGATTAAATACTTGGGACACTTTGGACTTGCCTACACAAACTCACCAATGGACACCAGTCTTCTCAGGTTTCAATCAGCCTCTCATGGGAGTCTTAAATTGTATCATAATAACAGGAAATGAAATACAAACTTGGAATTAATACATGTTAAAAGTTACATTTACTTTTTAGGTAAAATCCTTTAAATGATTCTACAAAACATTTATTTATTCAGACTATTTTGACATAAAGTTGATTTCATACCATTGTTCTTGAAGACAAATAATTACAAAATACTTTAGTAATCTTGTAGTGGGAATACAAAATCACATTTACAATATTGTGAATAATATCATATAAAATTCTGAGCTGTTCAGCAGCTTCTGCACATGACACATAACACTTTAAAGTTTAATACTGTCTAGTTCCCGTTTTCTTCGGCACAGTTGCTTTCTAAAAGCCAAAATTGTATTAAAACATACAAAACAACATAAAATGTGTGAGGACCTTCCCTAGTCACAATGAGTTTTTTTATGTTTTAGCCACAGAGTTCCTCTTACGAATGCCACTAAACACTTTTAAATCATAGGGTTGAAACATTATTTGACAACCAAGGCTCCAAAGTGCTATTTTAGGTGTTTTCCCTTTTTAGCAACTTAAATGAGACAGAGCTGTCATTTTGAAGGAAAATTCAACACAAACAGACTCATTATGCCACCTTTACCACACATGGATACACCAAAACAACATTCATGAGTCTCAAAGCAACAATAACATAGAAACCAAAATGCACAAAACGATCAAATATTCATATATCTCAACTGCAATTTTGGAGTACATAGCCTAATGTATGGAGGAGACCGGGAAAAGAAACATATACTCAGTTTTGATTTTATGCCATTCTCACACCTTAATATGCAATTACAGTTATATGCACCTCAATTATTTACTGTTTATAAAATCATGGTACTTCAATTCATGCACATTTTTCTATGTCTACACCCATTAAAAGTGTTAAGTGTTGCTATCTCTCAGAATATAAATTAATGTTCTCCTTGATGCAGTTTCACCAGAGCTGTCGGCAAAGTTTATTAGCCCGGCTCTCTTTGGAATCCAAGGCATATTTTGTCCCCTGGAGGTCCTCAACGGCCTCGAAAGCATCCTGCAGCTCTTGGGCAAATCCATTGCATTTGTCCATCAGTAATCTGTTTTCCAGGCGGAGCTCTGTGAGGTGGCGACTCAGCTCCAGGTTGTTATGGCCACAACGTCCACGTAGCTCCTCCATGTCTCTCAGCAGAACCTCAATGCTCTTCATGAAGGACTCCAACTTCTCTCTCATCACCTTCTCTGACATTCTCTTTCTCTCTTATCCTTTTCTGTATTGCTCTTGTGTATCGTATTTGCTTCAGATTCTAATATTCGTAAGAAAAGAGAGAAAAGTAAAGACATACAAACAGATTATTATTGTCTCTCTCATTTCCCTAATGCCACTAGTAAACTCCTATAAGAGACAAATCCAGTTTGCTTAATCCGCTGCTTGTCTAACCTCTTTCCTTATCTTCCTTTTTCTCACCATGCATGTTTTGATCAGATCCAGATTTAACATTGAAAATCAATGAATGTATGTTGTATTTTACTCTTTTGTATTACTATTATATAATATAATATGGCCATTGACATTTCAATGAAAGACTACCTCGCGACCAAGCACAGTACATCATTTGTTAATTGTACAAAATACCATTAAAATGAAACACTGAATTAATAAAATGAACAATATGCAAAATTATTGAAATTGCATAAACAACCGCAGAAGTGTAGGCCTAATACCAACTACACCAATGAGTTTAAGAGAATGCCCAGCATTTTACCTCAAGGAGAAAAGGTATGGCATTTTCTTATCCTTTATTAAAGTTTACACCAAGTTGCATTTTATTATTTGCGTTTAGCAATGTTTTATCCTGTCAAACAAGGCATGCAACCATTTTTGACGTTGTAATCCATGAGAACCATTAATCTGAAAGAATAGCTGGCAATCCAATTACACCTCTTTAGAAAAGATGAAGACACACATTCACACATTAACTATACCTAGAGATAAGAGAAGCTTGATCTGTTCCTTCATCAGTTTCCAAAAGTTGGTGGATCAATGATGCTTTCCTCAAAAAGGGGAAGATAAAAGTCGAATCACTGTCTCCACTAAATTTAAATCACTGTAATTACGAATTAAAACGATTATCATGACAGCACAAACAGGCCTACATCAGCCCCAGACAAGACCGTATCTAGAAGTTATCTAGAAGACTGTAAAAGCATACTGTCATCTCAGTATGTAAGGTTCAATGCTATAACAGATATTTTAATGAATGAGACTGAGCAAAATAATATTATAAAAGTGTGCTAGAGTAAAATGTATAATTTATTTGACATTAGCCTATATTAAAATGCTTTAATCTGATGGCTCAGTCAAATAGGTGCACATAATAAACTAATCCAGCCATTCCAAAGCAAAAATCTCCCCATTTAACGCTGTCGATGAGGGATGTGACCGACCAAGCGCGAGCGCTACTTGAGCTGTATCATAGCAACACGTTTTGTAAACAAAACTCGCACTTTCGTTGCGCATTCTTGTTCACTTCTCTTGGTGCTGTTTTTGTCTTTCCACTGTATTTAACTTATTTTAAAATGCATCAAACCGAAACGTTTGCAGTCGATGAGGCTGAACCTGGACCATCTGTTGAGTCTGACAATCCGGAGGAGAGGATCCAAGCGCGCCGCCTGCGCATAGCCGAGCGGAATGAGGCCAAGAAAGGGTATGCGTTCATCTCATTAGCCTTTAGCATGAGCTAGCAAGACATATCCCACTGAGAAGATCACATCAGCACGGTTATAAATGTGCAATGTGTTATTGCAGACGTAAGCATGGAGAGGTGTCTCAGAGAAAAGAGACCATTAAAGAGGAAAAACGGGAAAGTCAGAAGGAGGTGGAGTTAAGTGAAAGGGTGAGCTGACTGCACATAAATAAAATCAATATATATCAATTTTAAAATCAATATATAAACGGATAAGTAATGGAAATAATGGAATGATAATCATATACTAACAACATCCAGGATTAATCGTGTATTTCTTAAGAGCTGGGTCTATCTGAGTTATCTTTTGAATTTATAGAATGCAAATGCACTGAATAAGTGCATATAGTGGGTGAACTACATTTGTGTGTTAAATTAATGTATTTCACAGTACATGGAAAAATTAAAAAGTGATGGCCTGGAGCTGGTGACCAACATTCTTGTAGCTACAGATGCTAGAGAATCAAACAGGAGAACAGACGAAGAGGAGGCAAATCGACTGAGGTATTCACATAGGCTACTGTATGCTTTCCCTATTAGCATTGTGAGCTCCCAGCCCATATTATTCATATACACAATGCCCTTAGCATAACACAAAAAAACAGTCAATGAAATTAATACGTGGCAAAGGCAGCTTGAAATTGTACCCTTCAAACATAGAAAACCTTCGAATTCACACTAAAAGTGTTTTCTCTCTTCTCATTTACCTTTGATCCTGTGGAGGAGAGAAAAGCTGGAAAACGAGGCCAGGTCCAGCCAGGAGAAGTACGAGGAGATCACTCACAAATGGACGGAGGCTAAAATGAAACAGACACCGCTAGATCTGAGAGATGCTTTGAACAGCCAACAGCAGCTCTGCAACCAGATCACAGACGATAAGAATAAACTGATCAATGATCTACAGCAGGTGCAGACACACTTAGGACTCAATACAAACGATACAAACTCCATAGCAAGTGTAAATAAGACAGTGTGTTTGTAAAGGGGCTGAAAGCGAGTGATGATCGCTATGTCAAAGACCTGAGGAAGGAGGCTAAGGACACAGACCTTCTGATCGAGAGGATGGAGGAACAGATCTCAAGTTTGAAAAAATCATACAGGGAGAAGTTGCACCAAATTGAGGTGTAGTACTGCCCCATGCATACTGGAGGCCTGTCACATACAAATCACCATGATAGTATTTTTTATGTTTGGTATCATCACAAAAGCAATAACACCATACATAAAGAGCATGCCTGTGAAAATATACAGTTTTGTGCATATAATATCTTTGGGAAAACGCATACATAAATGTTTATGTGTATATTATAGAACTCATTTGGCGATGAGAGGAGAACTCTGCTAGCCAAAAACAGAAAGAAATGGGAACAACAGATGAAGGAACGTTGTGATAAAGAGGTAAAGAGCAAACAAAATGTCATTATAATAGCTAGATTGTCGTCTTGTTTCTGACTGTATATTTCTGCAGCTGAAGAACATGATGCAGAGTTTAAGCCTCATGGAGGAACATGAGGACCTGCTACACAAGCTAAGAACACAAACAGCTGAGGAATATAACACTGACAAAATCAAACTGGATACAGAAGTACAGGTGCATACACCACAAAAAATTAACCTTGTGCCTTAAAGTGATAGTTCGCCCAAAATGAAAATTCTCTCGTCATTTACTCACCCTATTGTTGTTTTAAACCTATATGATTTTCTTTTGTCTCTACAGAACACGAAATATGTGGGAGAATGTTGGTAACCGGCACCCATTGACTTGCATTGATCTTGTGTCCATTCAATAAAAGTGAATGGGTGCCAGCGCTGTTCGGTTACCAACTTTCTTTAAAATACATTATTTTGTGTCCAGCAGAAGAAATAATGACAGAATTTAAACTTTTGGTTGAACTATCACTTGAACAATTGCTTCTACGTTCCTGTTTACATACCTAGAGATACTAAAAGTCCAGGTAAAGGTTAAAAGGTTTCGCTTTCTCTGTTTGTGTAGAATTCAAGAATGAAGGTACAGGAGATGAAGTTCAGTTGTCACCTGAATCAGGAGAAACTTGACGATAAATTCACAACACTAAAGAAACGAGAAGAGGAGAACACAATCTTAAAATCTCAATTAAAAAGGAAACTCATTAGGTCACTTTTTCATTATCTCACTATATTTCATGCAAGTCTAGCGAATCAAAATAAACTACATTTCTAGATTATCTTTAGAACTGATGGTAAAATGTTCCTTTTCCAGAACGCAAGATGCTGTCAACAATCTAAAATCGAAATGCTCAGAGCAGGAAAAAGAATCAAAATCGGAGAACCAGTCACTGAGCAAAGACTACACACGCCTGAATCAGCAATACAAAGACATGCAGAAGAAAGCAAGGTGAGCACACTTACATCATGACATGAGCGAGTATTGCAGAATAAATCACAAATATACTTTGTGGCAAAAAACTTACACGAAGACTTAAAGACAAGGTAATAAAAAACATGTAGGGATTTACTAGAAACATCAGAAAGCTCTTCTCTTAAGTGCTCACAATGATTTACTATGTGTGTGTGTGTATGTGGCCAGACACTTCGCAGCGCTAGATATGGAACGCTATGAAAAGGTTTGGCTCATGAATGAAGCGGAGGTGAAGAACCTGGCACACAGGGCACTGGAGGTAGACCGCCTGATTCATGAGCTACAGTTGGGTCTTGCTTGGGATTCACCTCCGCTTGACTTCATGGAGCGATCCGGCCCGATCAGGAGCGAACAGCAGACTTTCAGGACTGCTGGACAGGCAGCTGCAGATGCTCTGAAAGAAGAACAGGAAGAGGAAAGCGGTGATATAGAGGGATCGGAGAACAATGCTGGCGGAGTCAACAGGAGAATAGTAAAAAACATTCTGGAGCTGTTGTGTGATGAGACGGTGAGTGTGCGTGTTTGCGCAGCTGTTTAAAACCATATTTAATTTGAGCATTCTTTACTACAAAGTCATACTCTTGTGTAGTATACCTCCAATGCGTCTCTCTCTTTCAGGGATTTCTTGTAGATAGTAAACTGCAAACGCTGTTGTCTGGTCTGGAGAAAAGTGAGCAGTCCCTTGTGAAGCTGGATGCTGTTTTCTCAGTAAGTTTAACTACACGAGAGACCCCCTTTATCCAAAACTTATCCTTATCATATAAGAATCTCCTCTTGCATGAACACAGGCAATGGGGATTGAGAGTGAGGAAGATGTGTATAGAATGACAGAGTTCTTTATGAAGTACAAACAGCTGGGTAGAGAACAGAGGAATCAGGAGGTAAGTGAACAGTTTCACCATCACATGGGTTGGGATCAATGTTGCTCTGAAACTTAATATGACTTGCACTTTTGTTTTTCAGGCAGAGGAGGGAGACAGCGATCGGAGCGAATCAGAAGCTGAGCCCACTGACCTCATCGATCCAAATGAAATATTATTGGCCCTAAAAGATTTTACTGCCCAAAACTGCGGACCCCGGTCAGTGTGCTTTTGTGTTTTTTTTATCATTTGATAGATGTAACCAGCATATACAGTTCATTCAAAGGATTTACTTTCTCTATATGTCTTCTAAGATCCAACCTGTGTTGTTCTTAAAGCCATGCCTTAGTAATTAAGCTAAAGGATATTGAAAGGAAAAAACTTGACTCTGTATTTGTGTTGGAATGTGTGTCCAGTGGTGTTAGGGATTCACAACACAGCAGTGTTTTGGAGCTGAATATGAGAGATGACTCTAAAGACACAGCATATTGGGAAAGCTTGGCTAATGTCATTCCAGAGTCCAAACTCAAGCTGTGGGCCGCTCTAGATACAGCTCTCAATGAATACCAGTAAGAGCACATTTTGTGATCAATCATTCACAAATTTCACCCTTACATTACATCACACAGTTCTTGATTTTATAAGTATAACAATTACGGTTTCTCTTTAGCGCTCTATTAACGGAAAGGGCTGAGCTTCTAGTGGAAACACAGAGTGTAAAACAACAGAATACAGAGCTTAGGAATTTACTCCACCAATACACAACCTCCAAGGTAAGTCTATGTTGCATCTATGTTGCCTGTTGCATGTCATTTAAGGTGCAGTCTGCCTGTTAATGTCAAATTTTCTATTTGTCTTCTGATAGGCCAATTCTGAGCTGGACATCCACCCAACCAGATGAAGCAGTTTTCTTATTGTTGTGCATTTAACAGAGAATACTTGAGGGGGGTGTATTTTACATTATTTTTTAATTATTGAAAAGTAGGTATTTCAACAATTTATTTGAAATCGTTAATGCATTTAGTCATTTGAATTAAAATAAAAACAAAAAATATAAAAGCAAAAAATATATTACTTTTTAAACGTTTATTTATAATAAGTGATAATTATATTATATTTTATTTATATTAAGTAAAATCAGTTAATGGACTGTCAATTGCAAAAGTGTTACTGGAACATTTGCTGCATTGCAGTTTTATTTCCTAACACTAGAGGGAGATATTTTAAAAAATAATTTCAAGGCGCTGATTGTTCTTCCACCATTGGAGACTACTGTTGACAAAGCGACAGGCAAGAGTTACATTAAAATGTTTATTGGTTTTACGTTATACATAAGTGTTATATATTAGTATTAAGTAGAGGTGGACAAATGACAAGTTTGTCGAATTAACATCTGATGCATACACTTAAATATATGAGTTGTATGTGTGAAAAAGTTGTATGTAAAAAATCATAAGATTTCAATGAGGCTGGTATTGTTATGTGTACTTTCGATTATACCCCTCTATAAGACTGTATGTGTTGTTTTATGACTGCATAAAATATAGCCTGTTCTAAAAACATAAATTATCACACCCCTCCCATCACTCCTCGCTGTCCCTCACACACAACACGCACACTCATACACTTGCATTAGTTCTGCACCCCCTCACCCGTTTAATGTCTCGATCTTTCGAGGTTATGCTTCGGTCTTCACGGCAAACGGACATTATGCAGCTGAACTGAGAAGACTTTCTTTAGAGGTTGTGTCCAAACATCCGTAAGTTTTAAAGGAACTGACTATATTACAATTATAATGTTAAACTATATAATGCTATGTTAACTCCCCAAATCGAGTTCTTTTAAATGCAAACTAAGCTGTGTAGGCTAGGCGTACGAACACGATTTTAGAGCTTAATAAAGCTTTGCATGCTGTTTCTTTTATTGTTTGCAATGCTTTTATATGCGCATCGAAAATAATTTGATCTATATGAATAAACATGCAAATGAGCCTAAATAATTTTAGACATGCTGTCTATAATTAGGCTACTAGTTCTTTCATAATACATTTCACACATTAAAAACTAACGTTTTGTCCCGTTCTCACTTTCATAAACTCTGGATTGTGCTCCAGAACCAAAATGTGGGAGTTACCGAGAGTGCGTTATGCCGACTGTAACAGTTCCGAGGCGGGTGAAGAGACGGTGATCGCGGTAAATATCGGCGGGGTCAAGCACGTTCTCTACGGAGACATGCTGAACCGATATCCCGAGACGCGCTTGGGGCAGCTGGCAAACAGAGCCACGGACTGCGCGGAAGATCTCTCTGCGCTCTGTGATGACTACGACTCGTCAAAGCGAGAGTTTTACTTTGACAGAGATCCGGAGGCGTTCAGGTGCATCATGGAGCTTTATTACTGCGGAGAGATTCATATGAAAAGAGGAATCTGCCCTATGTGTTTCATGAGAGAGATGGACTTCTGGGGAATCGATGCGGAGTATCTGGACGGGTGTTGTACGAGTAGTTTAAACGACGTGGAAACTGAACTTGCAGAAATTGCGGAGAAAGTAAAGACCATACTGGATGATCTGGAGGGAGATGCTACGGCGAATAGAGTCCAGAGGTGCCAAGTGTTCCTGTGGAAGCTCATGGAGAAACCAGAGTCATCTTTGGCCGCTCGCGTAATCGCCATCGTGTCTTTTGTCTTCATCTTGCTTTCCTCTGTGGTCATGTGCGTGGGCACCATCCCGGAGCTGCAGGTGCAGAATGCCGATGGACACCTAGTGGAACACCCGACACTCGAGTCCATCGAGACGGCGTGCATTCTTTGGTTCACCGTGGAATACGTCCTGCGTTTCATCTCCTCTTCTAACAAATTGCGCTTCATGTTTTCCTTCATGAATATAGTGGACTTTCTGGCCATCATGCCTTTCTACGTGGTTTTGATTCTTACGCACCTGGGCACTGCTATGATGGAGCTGGCCAACGTGCAGCAAGCAGTGCAAGCGTTGCGCATCATGCGCATTGCGCGCATCTTCAAACTGGCGCGCCACTCCTCAGGTATCCAAACCCTAACTTACGCGCTTAAGAGCAGTTTGAAAGAGCTGGGCCTGCTGCTCATGTACATGGGCGTGGGGATTTTTCTGTTTTCCGCGCTGGGGTACACGTTGGAGCAAAGCCACCCGGAGACCATGTTCACCAGCATCCCCCAGTCTTTTTGGTGGGCCATCATTACTATGACCACTGTGGGTTATGGAGATATCTACCCAAAAACCACGCTGGGCAGGTGTAACGCCGCGGTCAGCTTTTTATGTGGCGTGATAGCGATCGCGTTGCCAATCCACCCGATAATTAACAACTTTGTCATTTTCTACAGCAAACAGCGCGTGCTTGAAACCGCTGCCAAACACGAGATTGAACTCATGGCATTACGCGCAAAGGAGGAAAAGGAAGGGTCCCGGATGATGGTAAAATGGCAGCACAGAGGACACGGGCATCGGGTGGCAACAGCTCAGGGTGGGACAGTGCTGCTGAGAATGCGTCACATAGTGACACGTATATACCGTTACTTGGCGATACACCTAAGGGATCCAAACGGCAGCCAAGAACAGCTGAGTGATTTGCTCTTAAGATTGTCATGTTTGTAAAACATAGCTAATCAATATGGACAGTTCACTGGGAAACAAGTTAAGCTTGATCAGTAATGTGTAAACGTAGCCTATATAATTATCATTATACTGTATATAATCAATGTATATTTTATTGATCTTTTGGGGGAATAAGTCTACAGAGCATTAACCAAAACTTCGACAGAGCTTTTACAATTTTGACCCCAGAAGGATTTGTCTTTCTGTATAATCACATTTAAGTAATATGTTTTTGTAGCTCACTTGGTAGAACATTGCGTAGAAGTGTAAAGATTGTGGGTTCAATTCCAGGGAACACATGTATATTAAATGTAATACAAGTTGCTGTAACTTTTTTTGCCAAATGCATAAATATACTTTTGTGTGCTTTCATACAGAATTAGTTGTAATGTGCACAGTGTAAATGTCATTAAATGAGACTTTTCTTTAAATAAAACTTAACTACGTCTAATCTTTAAGTAAAACAAACATAAATAAAAAGAAATCAAATATTTATTAGAACTAGTGGGGTCTGAAGTCTTACAGTAATGTAAAAAATATCCATCAGATCACCTTACCAAAAAGGACGGCATGAAGAATAAAAATGGCTATAACATCATAATGCAATTCTTATGTGTTTTATCATCTTGGATTTGAACTCCTCATTTGTTTAAATTCCCCTCAGGGAGGCTGTACTCTGAAAAGCGAGGTGTGCTATGATTGGCCAGTTATCCAGTGCGTAGTGATTGGTCGAATATTGCAAGTGTGTGACTGAAATGTAACGCCTCTTACCATATTTGGAACATCAGGTTCCAAAGCAATTGTACTGACAGGTACACCCACCCTATACTTGCATATATTTGGGTGGTCTTAGTCAACTCATACCACGACCTGAGATTTGTGGGGGTGTGGTTACACGAGACGTCTCAGGCAGGTCTGGGTGAGCATTCGCTTTTAGATAGAATGCATCTTTTGTTCCGACACTTTCAGTTTTGCAATTTTACGCGTCTAATAAATGCATGGGCAACTTATAACACACCAAAGACACAAAAAACATTTTTTTTGCGCCATATGACCCCTTTAAAACAAAGTTAAAAGCCAACAAACAATATATATTAACTGTTTACAGTTACTGTTAAATGAATGTACAATATACAAATTGCATTTCAAGTTTAAAATCTTGTAACTACTACAGTTTATTGCCATAAACAACCACTTCAACTGTATTGAATTGTTAAAACGATCCCCTCCAATCACATCCAGTTCAGATAGATGCCTGCTTGAATGCTCTGTACTTTTTTTTCTCTAAAATCTAGGGTCGGTTTCACAGACACGGCTTAATTTAAACGAGGACTATGTCTTAGTTGAATTAAGTTATGTATTTCGCTTTTATAAAAATGCCTAAGAAATACATTAATGGTGTGCAGCTCGAGACAAAACAATGGCACAAACATAGTTTAAGATATTTCTGGGCAAGTTATATTCAGTTAAGACAGGTCAAACATTCATTTTAGTCTGGGACTAGCCTTAAACCTTGCCTGTGAAACCGAGCCTAGTTGTTTTAATCCAATCTTATTAAACAATGGCGTATATGTGAATTATGTGTCACTAGAGGATTTAAACATCCCTGCGGTGCTTTGAGTGTCCTTCAGGGTGTGGGCCACTCTGCACCATTTGTTGGGTCTTGAAAGACATGGATGTGTGTGTGTTTGTGTGGGTGTTATTCTTTCTTTGGCCTAGTGAATTATAGTGTTCTGAATGTGCTGGTGCCCACATGGAAAGGTAGGGCGAGATTATCTCTGTAGGTCTGTGGATTGCTGGACACTGAGATATGGTTTAGACGGCACGTGGGTGGATAAAGGAGATGGCACGGCACAGCTAATAGCCAGTAATCACTGGCCCCCAGCCGCTCAGCCCAATCGGCACCACACGCAAACAGCTGATGCCTAAAATGTTCTCTCCAAACACACATAACTATCTATAATATAAATAAACGCAGCGAAATGCACCTCTGTAATGCTCGCACACACCCTGCTGGCACTTATCGTTTCGAGACTCCCATTTGGTGTCCCATTAAGCTGATGAAATGCCCAGCTCGCACAAGTTGAAGCCGGAGATGGAGGCACATGTTCCATACAGCTGACCGACTGTGGCCAAAATCCATCTCAATGCCCCGTGGATCAGTTTTGGGTTACACATTCAGCATTGTAACCAGAGCACATCGCTTGCTTGCCCTCCACACAAGGGGTATGTCTAAGCCCACTGTTTGTCTTCTTCTAAAAATATGTTTCCCCTCAACCATTACACAAAACTGCTTCAACTTGTATGAGAGGTCATTATGTATGTATTTTAGAAAGGTTGTAAAAGTGCAATCAAGCATTTGTTCAAAAAGACACAAACAGGTGTAAGGTAATCATTATTCATAGTTAAAGTGAGGTCTCTCACAATGTGAACAAATTGAAATTGAATGAAAATGCAAATATAATTACACACCTGTAGGTCAATGAACTGGGAGACAAAAGCAGCTGCTGTCACTTAAACCGACTCGGTCTGAGTGATTTCCTCCACCTTCCTGCACAGCATAACCAGAGAAAAAAACTTTCAAGGAGAGAAAGGTCTTTTTTGCACAAGTAAAGATTGTGATTTTTAAAAGTACTGTAAAAGCCCCCCTCCCCTTATGCTGCAGGAATAAAGCGGTTTCTTCACAAAAGAAAATTACTCAAGTGCTCTTAGAGTAGCTGAGTGACGTTACGACTGCTGTTAAATCTGGAGGAAAATAATCATAGTTATTTAAACTGACCTTTACAGAAGATGCAGTGAAAGAATAAGAAATCTCTGTTCTTTAAAAACAAAAGTAATGAGAAAAAAATACCCTGATGCGTGCATTACTTGAAAAAATTTAACTTAAATGATAAATTGACCTATTTTATCTTTTTAATCCTTTATTTAATGTTTGCTGAGAGAAAATGACTAAATACAAATTTGTCTAAAATGGTAAATGTAAACAGAACATAAACAGAAAACACAGTTAATATTGAGTTTGACCTTTTGAGGTTGACAGGTCAACATTTTGAGAAGATTAAGCATTTTATTGCCCACTTATACTTTAATCTTTGTTTGTTTTATATTTGTAAGTACAATAAAATTGTGTTCACACGTCAATTCAACTTACTATTTTAACCAGTTGTGAATTGCTGTAACTTATTTTGAGCTGAAATAATGTAAAAACAAATCGTCGCTGTCCTTCCGAAACCTCAGACTTTCAAACTCTGCACCTTTTAAATATTGAAATACTGTGTCATGAAAGTTGAGAAGCACTTTTTCATACTTTTTGTTGGCTAGGTATTTCCTAAACCCAGTGACAAACATAAAGGTGATTAATAATAATGATTTCTGGCAAAAATGAAAATCACTTAATGTGGATAGTCTTCAGAAGGACAGCAAAAAGATTAAGCCGAATTGACTAATACTTCATGGCAGCAAAAAAAATGAGTAAGTTTAAATTTAAATGCAATGTAATTGTACTTAAAATTATTATTAGAAGTAAAAAATTATATTAAATTGGGGAAAAACATTTCTGGAGTTCCGGCCCTTATTTAGTATCTGTGGACAGTCAACTTTGATTAGATTAGAAAGATCAGCCTCATATTATTTCAACGCATTCCCTACCCATACCATTCATTTGACATTGAAATAAGCATTCAAATCATAGTGGTTTACCTCTGACTGACCGGGGTAAAAAAGTCAAGCGCTGCCTATAGTGGGAAGATGGCACGGTGCCACAACAGTAAAAACATGCAGTGTCCGATTAAGCTTGTCTGCCACCTTTTAAATGTGGATACAAAGAATGCAAAGGAGAAAACAAGATAACGCTCAACGTTCTGTTTACAGAAGAAATCAGGTGATAAATAAATGATGTTACTAAGGTGGAATGAGTAGCTGTCAGTAGCTCCTGAGTGCTTGACTACATGAGAAATGCGACTCAGGGAGTCATTCTTCACAAACTCATGTCATCTCACTGTTGGGAATCTTAATCCAGTGGGACTCACTTTACATTAAAGGAAGTGACAGTCAGAGTTCACTCACAACAAGGTCATCCTTAAAACAGCAGATATTCTAATGCCCGCTCATAAATCTTATGACGGCACACTCTAAACACAACATTTCAAGACTTCTAAGGGAGCCAACGCACCGCCCTTCAGTCAGACGAGTGTGCAAGTCTCACAAAACATACTTTTATTGCAGGTATATTTTACATTTATTCCAGACACCTCATTAAGGATATTGGCTATGAGTGAAAGAGCGAGTACGGTGCAGAATAAAGCCAGTACTTTGTATAATTAATTACCAGAAGAAAACAAAATTATGAGCACATTTCTCTCAGGATATATTGGCAATATTCAGAGCACAAAGCAGTTTTTGGCAAGTAGTTTCAAGACCACAATACTCAGCTAGAATAATTGTGACCCTTTTAAGCGGCATTTCACCTATTCAGCAATGGATATATTTAAGAGAAATTGACTTGAAAATGCATTTAAATTATTGAACAGTTAAATATAGAATTTGTTTATTAAATTGATAAACTTTTAATTCAATGTTAACATTTATATACTGTTTATTTATATATATATCTTGCCAAATGCTTTTAGTATTATTGCTTTTAATGTTAGGTGTGGACAACCTTGAAAAATGACTTTAAATCAGTAGCTTAAAAACGAAAAAGGTATTTATGTGAATTTTAAAGGACCAGTCAGTGAAATTCCGCGGCATCTAGTGGTGAGATTACAAATCGCAATGGATCACTCTACTGCTCCCCCCTCACTTTCGAAGCACTACGGTGGCTCTCACAGGACTAAGATGTCGTCACATTTTTGCTTCTTTGCCGAAGGAGACAACGCACTTGGAAAAAGCACTCTGTACAGTAGTTTGTCCATGTAGGGCTACTGTAGAAACAACATGGCGAATTCCATGCACGGGGACACGGAGTGTATTCATGTAGATAGCTCATTCTAAGGTAATAAAAACATAATGCTTCGTTATGTAGGGTCTTTATACACCTCTGAAGACATAGTTATGTACTGTATATTATATTGCACTTCTGTCAAAAGATCCTCCATAAAATTGCACACTGGTCCTTTAAGCCATCAAACTTTTTCCACTTTTGGTTTTTTTTTAAAAATTCTGTACGAACTCTAATAAAAAAAAAATCCAAGAACCGCTGTCAGTTTGGAGTACATAGTACTTTTTATAAATCTATTCCCTTGAGTAACCAAAACCGCTATTTATGTTTCTGTGTCAAATCTACACAAAACAGAGACTCAAACAACTAGAGTAGCTTGATCTAAATATAGTTAAAAGGGAATTGGTCTTGAACACATATGTCTCTGGTATAAAATCATTTAAAGACTTGATTTAAAACATTTCCAGTCAACTTTGAGGGTATTCAAGGTCAGAGCGTATTTTGTGAGGTGTCTGTGTTCTTTTAAACTGAAAGGGTTTTTGCTGGCTGTAAAAGCGCATGAGATTTGTGGTCATGAAGGTGCAGCACTGTTAAGGACAGTTAAGTGTGTGTATAGTCTGTTTCTCAAGGGGAACATAAAAAGCATTACGTTGCATTAAACAATGAATCACCTTGAGATCCTCTTTACAGTGCAGAAGGTGAAAATTGGACAGGTCACCAGAATGTTGATGTGCTCTTCATTAAGCTTCTTAACTAACTTAACCAGTAACATTTATTTGGTCTACCAGTTCAAATTGACATCAGTCCAGTTTGAACTAGAATGGGCCATTCTGGTCTGTGTTGGTGGGACACAAACCTTTTAAACCAGCTTTTTTGGAGCATTTTTAAAATTCATATCATGACTTTTTGCATCTTCTCCTTAAACAATGTCAGATCCATTTATTTTTCTCTTCATTTGCAGTGGTTTTGAGTCCATTTAAATTTTATGGGAGCTGAGTCCCAGTTTCCAGCTTAAATAAATACATTTTGAGTGCTTTTACAAGGATGCATTGAAAAGAAAAAGCTATATAAATAAAATTTTGGAAGCCCTTGGGATGATTATATACATTTATGAATATAAAATTAGGTTCAATTCCTGGAATACAAATGTATCTCTCATATTGACTAATTTATACAAACATAATAAATGAGAGCATGATTTTTCTCGTGAATACAGTATCATTACTATGAGTATCAAGACAAGTGTGAAGTCAGTGTGTGTTTTTCTTGTAAACTTATAAACTCTTTATAAATTGTGATATATTTCTTGAATTTTCAGCAGAGAGTGTTTTCATTTTAAGTATTTCAAAATGGAGTTTTTGTATAAAATCACCACTAAAACTAAAACTATTGAATACATTGATGTTTTGTATTTGTCACTAAATTTAAGAACAGGTCTTTTTTTTAATAAATCGGTCAGTTATGCAGAAAATTTTCCGAATTAGTTTAAAACCATGCTTTTCTATAGGAATAGGGCCTATGTAGGGCCTACATTGCGATTTGTTTAAAAGTGTGTAACTATCTTCTGCAATGACTCAATAACACTATTAAAAAACATAAGGAAATACAGATTTGGTGACAGGAGCGGCTCTGGTCATCAGCATTTATTGTGTTTCATCCATCTTTTCAATAAACCACCCTTCGTAAAAAGTTTTACTTTCATAAGTAACCTCCTCTGCACTGTTTACAGGAGTCATGAATCTCTCCCAAGCACAAAGGAACATTTCAGTCCGATTCAACGGGATTTCTAAGGACAAACAGAAAGTCAAACAAACAGAAGCCACTCATCGTAGTGACGTCATGGTATTAATGGCAGCAAAATATTTTTTCTACATTCAATATATTATTTTGTACTTACGTACACATATCCGCTTGTAAATAACGTTCATTCAATTACGTCAGTAATATGCCGTCATTAGACTGCCCTCTGCTGGCGAAAATCGGCAACGTTCTCGCCATGTCTGCCAATGCAATACACTCCTGAACAAAAATCTTAAAACCGGGGGAAACATTACAAGTATTCGCATCATAAATGCTGTTTTAAAATGCAAAAACAGGAGCAAGAGACAAAAAAAAAAAAAACACAGAGTAGGCAATTTATTGAAACTTCATTTAAACTCAAACAGACTGTTCATCAGCTGATCGAAAGTTTTAAGATTTTGTACAGGAGTGTATGTAGTGTTTTATTACGTCACGTTGTAATTCACTACAGCCTCGATCCCAAGCTCCTTCTCAGCAATTTCAGTGATGTTTCTACCCTTCATTCTTTCAGGTGATTGACAAGTGACCTCATCAAAATGATAATGTCTATTCTTACGAAGCCAATGCCATAGATATGCCAAACTAGAGTCGCAGTGCCAGGGATTACCAGAAAACACCACATACAAACGTCCATCCAACACACCTGGAGTCACGCTTTTCATGTAGTTTTGACTTAAATCAAGAAAAACTAGCTGAATCTGATTATGAAGGAGTCCTGCAGGCAGGTTTTCCAAACGGTTGCTACCCAAGAACAACTGGCGAAGGTTTGGATTACCACTGAAGGCCGAGGCATCTAAAGACTTAAGTTTGTTGTTCTCCAGGTAAAGAGCTTCGAGTTTGGAAAGTGAGTTTAGAGCTCCGGGGGACAGATCCTCCAGCTGGTTGCTTTTTAAGTCTAAGCTTTCAAGATTGCAAAGTCTTTCGAGGAACGCCACAGGTATCTGGGTGAACCTGGTTAGAAGATAAATCCAGCCTCTGGAGAGAGCTGTTTACAGGAGTGCAGTTAGCATTCACGTCAGAGAGCAGGTTATTTGAGAGGGTGAGCTCCACAAGAGGAGAGTGATGAAACACCCGTGCCGGTAAAGTTGTCAGATTGTTACCTGGAAAAGATTAGACTTTAAAACTACACTCAAATATTTGTAAAGTTTAAGCAGTGTATACCTGTAAGGTCTAACACGTGAAGATTGGAGAGGCCCTTCAGCAGGTCCGCAGGTAATGCGTCCAGTTGGTTTCTGAGCAAATGGAGGGCGCTTAGATGAGGAAAACGCTTGAGGTCATCCAGCACCATGGAGTCTATTTCGCTATATTCTATATTTAAGTTTGTAGTATTACTTGGAAGAGACTTACTAGGTAACTGTGTGAAACTGGCATAAAGGCAAGTGACTCTGACCTCGTCGGATCCCTGGACAGATCTGCATCGTCCTGGGTGCAAAACACTGTTTTGCGCACGAGTAAAGCAGATGAGAAGCACATATGGTACAACATCAAACGTGTCCATGGCTGGTTTACATTTTTTTAAGGAGAACCCTTGGTAAAAAGTCTCTCAACTTTTTTATAGACCCAAATCAAATATTACGTTGGTCAACATGTAAACAAGGATTTCACATCTGTTTCAAGCTGTTGAGAAACATCAGACTTTTACTAATCAATTCTTGTGAATCATTCACAGCTCTTTCAACATGTTTGTGGTCATGCTAATAAATTCTGAATACATTTATATTTTTCATTTAATCTTGGATTAGAAAATACATGTTCCTATTAAAAAATATAGAAGCATATATTTTACTCTAGAAGTGATGTCTGAATAACTTTACATGCTTGATACCTTATGTTAATTCAAACAAATTAGAAATGACAAAAACTATGGAGCACACAATGCGTTTTTCGAGTGTTTTTTTTTTATTTACAATGTCACAATGATGTGTCAACACTTTCTCAGTGGCAATAATCTGTATATTACATTACTGAATAACATACAAACCATGATTGCTATATGCAAACTAATCTAAATTTTATTTTGGTGACAGCATAAAATCCTCAAATAGGAACTGTATGAATCTGTTTTCCATAATCCCTAGAGCAGATTGTTCTTGTAAAAAAAACGTTCTAAAGGCTCTGCTAAACAAGCATTTGCATAAAATTATTCTTTGACGTAAATATAATTTGTACCACCACATATGCCAGTTCTTTAAAAATATATATAATATTTGATAATACAAATTCAGAGTATCATAAAATTCCAGAGCAACTATATCCTCTTTCAAACACACACAAGCACAAAAACACACTCCCTGACACTCTTGTAAAGTGACCAAATTAACCTCTAAATTTCAAAATGCTTTTCTAGGAAGGCATTAAATCACTCTTGTGATTAAAAATTAAAACTACATCCTTACGGTGATATATGGCTTTTGCAGTATTAAACATTAGGCCCCTCAGTCATTTATACTTGGAGTTTGGCACTTGCGCTGCCATTTGCCAGTATGTCATTTTCTTCTGTGCTGTCAATGTTCCCAGATGGATTATCACCTATCCGGACTTCACCAAGGTTAACTGGAATTGAAGTAAAACAGAGAATGGGTGTTCAGGTCACTGTTTAACAAGCAGGTGATGAAAAATGTAACCACAAGCAAAAGCAGACATCACCAACAAATATTTCTTGATATCACACCATAATACACGTTCCATTCCTTCAAACAAAGCCAGTGGTCTTAAACACAGCCAAACATTGCACATGTGTACAAACTCATTTATATTAGTCCATCAAAAACCAACCATCTAAACTCATTCTAGTTTTAGTCCTCTAAAGTGAAAACAAAACACAAGCATAGTTTTAACAGCATACATAAACTTCTTTTAAAGGAATAGTTCACTCGAATATAAAACTTCTCTCTTAATTTACTCTTCCTCATAACATCCCAGATATGACTTGCTTTCTTCTGTTTAATAGAAATAAAAAATTTTAGCCTGATTAATCCCATATTAATTTTGTATTTATAGACACAAAAACATTCATATTTTAAACAGACGAATAAGCTCTTTGCACTGCCTCACATCTGCACTGTTGTATATTTCACTGCCATTACCCATCTTCATTTTCTCTTTTTAAATATCCCTGCTTGTACAAGTTGTATTTTACATATATATAATAATCTGTATTTTATTTTATTCTGTGTAGAGTTATTTGAATGCACCATGGGTATGAGAGTAACGCAATTGCAATCCTCTTTATGTATGTACTGTACATGTGCCAGAATTGACAATAAACCAGACTTTGACTTTTAGACTTTGATACAAAAATAATTTGATTTTATATTTATCAATAAGTGAAATTATATATAAATGTTTATTCATTTTCATATTTTTATAAATTAAATATATATATGTATGTGTTTATTGATACAAAATGTATATGTACAGTACACAGACATATATTATGTAAACGCAAACTTTATTTCTGGATACGATAAATCTTGATTAATCGCTTGACAGCCCTAATAATATCTTCTACGATAATGTTTGATCTTGTGAGTCTCGTGACTAGCTGTCACACGCAAGAGGCAATGAAACTCAAAATTATTAAGTGTTCCACTAAAGAGAAGTCATAGCATGAGGGTGAGTAAATTATGAGAGAATGATCCAATTTGGGGGAATTATTCTTTTAAGCCGCAATACGAACATACACAAAACCATGCTAAGGCACCACTGTGGTTACCCCCACACGCTTTCAATGCCTCAGAAGTCTAATACATCGTCATCATCCATTTCAACATCAAGAGACCAACCCCAGTCCTTCAGACCAAACTCAAGCAATCTGAAACAAGAGGAGTCATTTGGGCTCAGGTAAAAAGATCAAGGGCTTTCAAAGTTGTGGCTTTATTTTGAGCTCTAAAAAACAAAAAGTGAAAGCGAAGGCAAGGTAGTGTTGCTGTTTTACTGATAACCGTAACAGTAGTTGCTTTATTTTTAACAAATCGTGTATTATACAAGCAGAATTCCTATAAACTATGAAATAAATGAAATGACTGCTGGTTTTGAAAGCAGCTCTGTCCATCTGTATTCTTCCTCAATGGAAAAGTCTGACAAGTCTCATTTGATGCCAGGTGAAAAATCTAGTGTTAAAGGTTAGATGTTAAAGAGAAATTGCATTATAAGTAGGCGTTTTCATAACAGTGACATGCGGGTTTTTGGTTCAGACGCATATTATAACTCCACCGAGAACAACAAAGAGGCAAATATTTAAAGTGGTTGTTTTAAGGCCGCAGAGACAAGCAGGAAATCTGGTCGATGGGGAGTGATGTGGTGTACTTACTGTCCACACATATGCACAAGGGGGGAAGGTGAAAGGTCAGAGGTGAACAGGTCAATGAAGAATGATACGGATCATTGGGCCAGGGCTATAAAAAGTTAGCAGCATAAAGAAAGCATTGAAGACCTGCACAACTCTACAGCCAAATCTAAAGATAAAGCATATACTGTATCTGACGGACTGGAAGCATCTACATTTACCTTTATTAAAGGAATAAAGGAATTAAATAAAAACTATTAATCATATGAAGCAACATCAACATTTACTAAAGGAGTACAAGTGAGAAGAGACGTGTAAGCATGAAACAATCGCAAACTTTTGAATGATGAAAACAGCCTTTGTATATGAAGACTATATGAATGATAAATTCAGGTCACTGTAAAAGACCTGATGAACCCGAGAAATTAATGTGATCACCTGCTCTTTGGTGACGGCGGCTGTCGGGTGGAATGCACTTTGACTGCTCCTCTGTGGGAAAGCCTTGGAGAGCAATGGGGGGACAGGTGAGGTAAAGGTCTGGGGGATAGGCGAGGAGATAGTTGGGGGGACAGCATAGGTGGAGACCCCTCAGAGGACGGAGAGGCTATAGCCATGCTCGCGTTGTGGGCGACGGGTTTACGCGGGACCCGCTTGAGCAAACGGCTGACCCATTTCTTCTGCTCCTCTGTGGAGTTGGCCAGCAACAGTAGCTCCTTTGCTGTGGACATGTCATAGTTCACTGGAAAAGAAAACAGGTTACTCCTATATAGACATTTTGTCTATATGCATAACAGGGAAAAGCTCATTTGAATACAATGTGAACGTGACTTCCTCACCTTTACAGGGCGCGATCACTTCCTCCTTTAGGTCTATGTGGTCTTTGTGGCACTTGACCCGGCAGCGTCTGCACTCCAAGGCAGGTGGAGGTTTGAAAACGTGCCACAGTGGTCTCGCACACGCTTCACAGCTGGATGGAAAGTGATAAAGGGTGTGCACGAACTCGTGACCTTTGTGTGGGATGTACGAATCAGCCGCTGATAAGGGTTCCATAGCAACCTCCTCTTTTTTGCTCTCGCCTTCATTGGCGTACAGTATCTGTAGAGGAAGAAAGATGGGGTGTTGAATGCGAAGCATGCCAAATTGCAAATTTTCAACTAAACAACAAATTCAGAATGCTACCTGAAATATCCGTTGGATTTCTTTGGGATCAGCGCGATAAACATCCGTCTGGGTGACGGGTCTGACGTGGAACAGTTTGCTAAGAAGGAAAAAAGCGGCATAAAATTGAATGGGCCGTTTAATGGTTTGTAAGTGCAATAATTTATCAACAGATCATTAAGTTGTCCGATGTTCAATGTGACTTACAACCTAAAGTGCTTTACAGGAAACAGACTGTGCAGGAGAACTACACCTCCAGCTGTTGATGGTGACCATGTTGTAATAATACAAAACACTTAAACTGTTGTTTTAAACCACATGCCAATTCTAGGCCAACATCTAAATCAGCATGAACCATCTTAAAGGGATAGTTAACCTAAAAATGAAAATTCTATCATAAATGACTCTCTAGTTGTACCAAATCTGTATACAATTCTTTGTTTGGTGAACACAGACAATGACATTAGGACGAATGCTTGTAACCACACAGTTATTGGACCCCATTGACTACCATAGTAGGAAAAATGACAATGGTGGTCAAAAGTGCCCCAGAACTGTTTGCTGTCCTACATTCTTTATATTTTTTTGTTCTGTTGAACAAATGTCAAAAATCCTTCTATGGTAGTCAATGGGGTCCAAGAACTGTTTGGTTACAAGCATTCTTCTAAAAATCTTTATATTTTCCCTTTAAGCATATTGGTTAAAGCTGTTTTTTTATGCAGGAACTTAGCAGTGAATGTGTCCGTGTTGCATTGTAGCATCAAACTCACTCTATGTCCAGAATCATAAAGGGGCAGGATAGTTCTCTGTTCTGCTCTGAATCATAAAACAGGATCTTTTTGCTGCTTACGACCACATACTGGAATTCACACAGAGACAAGCACAAATGATCAGAGAGTCTTCATTGATGTGACATGTGAATGTGCATGTTTAACAGTTTACCTTTCTTTCCCATCCAAATCTTTTTGTGTTCTTGGTGGGCATTGAGAGCCACCCCTCTAGACTAGCATCAGTGGTACCTATCAAAACAGAGTGTTTAAAAATGATCAATAAAATAAGATGTTTGAATGTGACCGAGCACATCATCAAGCATCAATCTTGCACATCATCAAGCACTTTTGACTTTAAAGAACAGGAAGTCTCCAGCAATCAACTTGCCTTACAAGTAGTGTTAGACTTTCACAAGTGAGCAAAAAGATGTCAAATCCTGTGAGCATCACACCATGTTAGAACGACTGTGGCCATGTTTCAAAACCTAATACAGTGTTTCCCAACCTTTTTTGAACTAATTTACCGATTTTATTTTACTGATTTAACAGAACAATGCAAATCTTTTAAAGTACCTTGGTTGGAAATCCCTCATGAGCTATCTAAAGTACCCAAACAGTATAGAGTACCGCAGGGATGACGTATTTTTGTAGGCCAACTTGGAAGTTAGTGCGCACTGGTTCCCTTGACCCAAATCCTATGCATTTTCCCATTGGTTTTTAAAAGATACAGAGATGACAAAGGGGAATGAATTTGTGAATGAATCCCCATCCAGGTTTTTAAAGATGTGTGCCCATGTTACATTTTTTGTGAGATTTATATGTACGATGACGTCTCCGAATAAAGCTTAAAAAATAATTTGCGGGATAACTGGTGTGTTTTATGTCATAGAATAAAACGTGAACCACAGACCTTATTTTAGGCAATTTACCAGAAACCCGTCTAAAAAACCCATAGACTTCGGCACAATTGAACAGGAAGTGCTAAAATTCGAACTTTCTTCCGGGGTTTGCGTGCAAAAATACGTCATCTCTGCGGTACTCTTTTTCTGGCCGTCCTAGTCCCATCAGTACATTCAGCACCGCATACTTCAGCTCACTGTTTTGAAACACGTCCATGCAACTCCACACTGATTTGTTTCCATGCAGGGTCACCTGCAGGCTTTTGTTCAGTGGGTCTCTCATATGTAAGGGCGGGTATTGACCCCCACTCGCCCTCCTCATCCTCCTCTTCCTCAGAGTCGGAGGGGAACATGGGAGTGATCCGGCATGGCCGGGTATCAATACACACTGACTTGGAGCTTCGCTGGTAAGTGAAGGACATTGACTCCGAGGTGTGTGAGTGTGTGATGCGCACTAGAGGATCACAGTGGTATGTGAGGGGGGAGTGGAAAACAATTATTAAGAGGAAAAAATGAACAAGGAATAGTAATCAGACAGAAAGGAACAAGAGAGTAAAAAGCTAATAAAGCAAATTTAAAAGAGAAGAAAGGAGTATGAGTGTGTTTTAAATTGGGGGGGTTTACAGTAACACTGGTTTTCAGACTTTGGACCGATGTGCATATATATATAATATATATATATATAAAGTTTGTTTAATTACCTGCCAGTTATTTTCATCTATGTTAAATTATACCTAACATAATAACTAGATATATTGCATAATGCATACTTTAAAAAAGTATGAAATAAGTTGTCTTATGTTATTTTTCTTCATAACTTTGAAACTTGCCAACTCCGGTCCCCATTCACTTCCCTTATTTGAGAAGAGTGACTAGAATATTCTTCAAAAAAATGACCTCATTTGTTGGAATCATTTTAGATTTTGTGTCTGCTGGTTCCCAAAATTTCAAAATACCTGGATAACCGTCATCGGGATCCATGTCATTTCCGATGCTGCTGATGCTGGTGGTGTCTAGAGAATGGATGCTGAGAGATGTCAGCTGACAGCGCAGGCGTTCGATGTCACTGTCTTTACTGTCCAGAGCCATCTGCAACTCCAGCCGCACCTGAGACTCCTCCGCTATCACCTAAAACATAAAAAATGCTTCCAGTTAAAATGGATTACTTTGTCAAAACTAGCATTTCTATATTTAATCTTTTGGTGTAAATAACAAACAAATCTGCTGGTTATATTTCTGTTGCGTGTCACTTACTGCCTGCATATCATTGAGATCTCTTTGGTATTTGAAGATGGACTTGTTGAGTTTGTCTTTCTCTGCGCGCAGTTGTGACTGCAGCTGCCTGTTCTCCTTTTCCTTCCTGCGGATGTCGGTATCGTGATTTTGCCTATGCTTGTCGCCGCCGGTCTTCTTCATCACCTCTGCCAGCTTGTTTATAGCCTAAAACACAGAAAGCTGATATTAATATGTACCTAGGACATGCATATACTGTAGTTACAATATACCTTTTTATTCCCAATAAGTTAAAAGTAAACGTCAAATTTCCATGCCACCTGTGTTACGAAATGAAACTGCAAAAACCACGATTGTTTCCAAAAGGATTCCAGAAAACCCCCATCAGCTACTGATCAGTCAAACCGATAGCCCATCCCCAACCGCAGCCATCGGTTTAGTGTCGGGCAGGTCAAAATGCGTAAATGTTCTCAAACAATATATTTGAACCAAACAAAGATACATGTTTAATGGTCACACCTGAATCTTGAGGGTTTTCTCAGCCTGTATCTGCTTCTCAAAAAACAGCTTGACAGACGTCATCTCTCTCTCTTCTACCTTGGCCTTCTCCAGCACTGCAAACAAATGTATAACGTCACTCAAACAAACGTTCATGAAAATGGATTATTCACTGCCATTGCTTTCTCCAAGCGATCTACTCACATTGCTGTAGATGTTTAAGCTGATTGTTAAGCTCCTCTTTCTCACTGGCCAGGTTGGCAACATCCAATGTGAGCGTTCGATTCGACTCCTCCAACTTTTATAACATAAAGAAAAGCACATTAAGACAAATTCATTCTTATACTAATGCTTCACGGTCTCTCTCCCGTACCGAGCCGATGGTATTGTCCTTCTCACTGAGGTCCTGTCGATGTCTGGCGATCATGTCTTTGATCTCAAGCTCCTTCATGATCTTCTCTTTTTCCAGATCTGAGTATTGCTCCTCAGCAATGGATCGTGCCAGCGCTTCAGAGTCTGCCTTTGTCAGACTCTCCTCCATCTGTGCTGCTAATGAGTCCCTATAGAAAAACACACGAACCGGTGTGTATTTAACCAGCTGTACAGATTAACATCTTCCAATTGTTATCTATTTATTCATTTTTATATAGTTATTTCTAGATGTACTGCCTGCATTTGATGTTATGAAACGGCGTTTATGATCACTGCCACTAGGGGGCACTCTGACTGATGTGCTATAAGCTTTCCTAAATTTTTATTTCAAATCTGTATGTCCCACTATAACTAGTTTTTACCAGGACCACACAAACAGACACACACCTCTCCTCCAGCAGCTCCTCTAATCTCTGCTGAGCATCTCTGTAGAGTTTAGTCCTTTCATCGCTCTCTTCTTTCACCTCTCGAATCTGAGTCTTGTACAGTTTCTGAAATCAGGACACAAAGACATTCAAAACCAAACACATCCCTCCACAGATTCGTTCACAAACATGCTAAAACCTGGCAACATACTGTAAAGTATTGCTCCGATTCCAACTGATCCTTTAGCTCTTTCAGTTGGACGTCAGCTTCTTCTTTCTCCCTGATTGAACAAACACCAACAACCCAATTTAGAATCCATCCAATACGTTTATGATTTATTATGTTTATTATATCAGTGAGACGCTCACCTGCGCAGCTCCTGGTTGTGTTTCTCCAGACTGAGTTTGAGCTCCAGCAGATGGTTGACTTCCTGTTTGAGCTGTTTCTCAGAGGAACGCAGGGTGCTGATCTCCTGTCTCTGAACCTTAAGATCAGCCTGACACAAATTCTTCTTCTGAGTCTCCTGCTGCGCCCGTACAGTCAACACCTCCACCTGACACATACATACAAACCTTATAAGAAATCACCAAATGCAACAGTCACTACAACGCAAGCATTACAGATATTGCTAAAGACGGACAAATTTGATTCTAGTGTAAACACGGTTTAATATCGAATTAACATAGTCAATTCCATTCATCCAAATGCTGAAATGCAGTCACACAGACATCTACAGATAGACAGGTCACAGGTGTACCTCTCAGTGAGCTTCTCTTTGAATGAGCGGAGCTCCTGGAGTTCATGTTTGGCTTGTTTGTAATCACAGTCTAACACCGAGTTCTCTTGCTCCAACTGCATGAGTCTGCTTTCCAATAGTTGCTTTGCCGATCGTTCCTCTAGCAGCTTACGTTCCATATCTGTCACAAACACACACAGTCACGGATTCCATCTCAAGCACTTGTTACATACAAAGCCACAGGTTTGTACTACGAATTTCGGAAAGATTGACTCACTTAGCCAGAACAGAAAGTGGAAAACATTTTGAAATGAAGCAATATTTATGACATCATGATTTTGTTCCCAGACACAAACATGGTATTATCCTTAAGGGCACTTTTTTTGGAGGAATCGTGCAAAACTTGGCACCTTTAAGGGCCTCAGACTTGGCCTCCTCGATGGATTGGTTGATCTTGTTGTTGTCGGCCAATCTGGCTTTCGCGGCTTTATGCTCCACCTCCTCCTGCTCCAGACTTTGCTGAACGGCTTTGAGTTTGAAGGTGAGATCGATCTCCTGCTTGCTCTTCTCCTGTAGGTTAAGTAACAACGACGATGGGGTTTCACAAAAATAGACCTACCCACACACCCGTGTGCTGAGAAAGTAAACAATTCAGTCACTTGTTAACACACACATACCTTTTCCAGGGCAGTTATGTCCTCCTGTAACTGTCTTTTCTCTGTTTCAGCCTTTGAAAGAGAGTTTTTTATGTGCTTTAACGCCTCCTCAAGCCCAGATAAACGACCTGCGAGAGAGGGAGAGCGAGACCAGATCAAGTCAAAAGCATGTCAAGGGTGAAGAATTCATGTTTAACGTCATTAATGGTTTCAATTGTGAACGCTTTTGGTTTTATTAAAAATGAACTCCTTCAATTTGTAGAATCAAAATACGCACTGTAAAAATATGCTTTTCACCTTCTTTTTCAGTAGACAGAATTAATAATGCGACACAGAAAAGAGATTGCATATGCTCATTTCTCCATTCCAGCGACATAACGTCAGCTACCTGCCCCTGAGCTTTAAATAACGCTCTATTCATGTTTACTCTCTGTGGGCGGCTCCACCCCAACAAAACAACACGACCCAACAGACAAGAGCCCAGTGTGTCTTAGCAGAAACTTGACCACTACTCGCTCGCGCACAAACATTTGCTTTCGCCCTCTCATTCCAACACACACAAGTGTGATCCCTAAATTCACGATCTCCTTCGAAGAAGCTTGGTTGACGTTATTCCCTTACGATTACTTTTGTTTTGGCCACCACATGCACTCACCCTGTAAGTCATTGATGGTTTCAGAGCCGACACTTCTCTCTCGCTTCTCCACCTCCAGTGAGGTTTGCAGGGTGAGTTTCTCCTGTTCCAGACTCAGCCTGCCGCTCTCCAGCTGGGCCAGACGCTCCTGAAGCTCTCTGAGGGAGACCTCCAGCTGCTGGGACTGTTTAAGAGCCTCGCTCTGGGCCTTCTTCCGCCTGTCGGATTCTTCCTCCTCAGCCTTCAGCTTAGCATTCAGCTCCTCCAACTGGAAATGGAAATAATATCATGAAATAATTTAATCTGCTTTATTCAGCAATACAGTATTGTTCAAAATAATAGCAGTACAATGTGACTAACCAGAATAATCAAGGTTTTTAGTATATTTTTTATTGCTACGTGGCAAACAAGTTACCAGTAGGTTCAGTAGATTCTCAGAAAACAAACAAGACCCAGCATTCATGATATGCACGCTCTTAAGGCTGTGCAATTGGGCAATTAGTTGAAAGGGGTGTGTTCAAAAAAATAGCAGTGTCTACCTTTGACTGTACAAACTCAAAACTATTTTGTACAAACATTTTTTTTCTTCTGGGATTTAGCAATCCTGTGAATCACTTAACTAATATTTAGTTGTATGACCACAGTTTTTAAAACTGCTTGACATCTGTGTGGCATGGAGTCAACCAACTTGTGGCACCTCTCAGCTGTTATTCCACTCCATGATTCTTTAACAACATTCCACAATTCATTCACATTTCTTGGTTTTGCTTCAGAAACAGCATTTTTGATATCACCCCACAAGTTCTCAATTGGATTAAGGTCTGGAGATTGGGCTGGCCACTCCATAACATTAATTTTGTTGGTTTGGAACCAAGACTTTGCCCGTTTACTAGTGTGTTTTGGGTCATTGTCTTGTTGAAACAACCATTTCAAGGGCATGTCCTCTTCAGCATAGGGCAACATGACCTCTTCAAGTATTTTAACATATGCAAACTGATCCATGATCCCTGGTATGTGATAAATAGGCCCAACACCATAGTAGGAAACATGCCCATATCATGATGCTTGCACCTCCATGCTTCACTGTCTTCACTGTGTACTGTGGCTTGAATTCAGAGTTTGGGGGTCGTCTCACAAACTGCCTGTGGCCCTTGGACCCAAAAAGAACAATTTACTCTCATCAGTCCACAAAATGTTCCTCCATTTCTCTTTAGGCCAGTTGATGGTTTCTTTGGCAAATTGTAACCTCTTCTGCACATGCCTTTTTTTTAACAGAGGGACTTTGCGGGGGATTCTTGAAAATAGATTAGCTTCACACAGACGTCTTCTAACTGTCACAGTACTTACAGGTAACTCCAGACTGTCTTTGATCATCCTGGAGGTGATCATTGGCTGAGCCTTTGCCATTCTGGTTATTCTTCTATCCATTTTGATGGTTGTCTTCCGTTTTCTTCCACGTCTCTCTGGTTTTGCTCTCCATTTTAAGGCATTGGAGATCATTTTAGCTGAACAGCCTATCATTTTTTGCACCTCTTTATAGGTTTTCCCATCTCCAATCAACTTTTTAATCAAAGTACGCTGTTCTTCTGAACAATGTCTTGAACGACCCATTTTCCTCAGCTTTCAAATGCATGTTCAACAAGTGTTGGCTTCATCCTTAAATAGGGGCCACCTGATTCACACCTGTTTCTTCACAAAATTGATGACCTCAGTGATTGAATGCCACACTGCTATTTTTTTGAACACACCCCTTTCAACTAATTGCCCAATTGCACAGCCTTAAGAGCGTGCATATCATGAATGCTGGGTCTTGTTTGTTTTCTGAGAATCTACTGAACCTACTGGTAACTTGTTTGCCACGTAGCAATAAAAAAATATACTAAAAACCTTGATTATTCTGGTTAGTCACATTGTACTGCTATTATTTTGAACAATACTGTACATGTAAGGTACATGAATTCAACTCGCACATCAATATTTCCCATTCTAGATCAGCAACCTAGTTGTTTTTCGGTTGAAATATTCACAAATTCTTTGAAAAATGTCTATTAATTGAAGAAGCCGATTTATATATTATATTTTTAATAACTACATAGCTAAAATGTACATAAAAAGATAAAAAATACATTCTTTTATTTCTAATTTAAAGGGATACTTCACCCCAAAATGAAAATTCTGTCATAATTTACTCAACCACGGATTGTTCCAAATCTGTATAAATGTCTTTGTTTTGCTGAACACACAGGAATACATTTAAAAGAATCTCACCCACCATTTACTGCCATAGTAGGGAAAATAAATAGGCCTACTATGGGAGGGTGATTAAATGATGACAGAATTTTCCTTTTGGGGTGAAGCATCCCTTTAATAACACATTTTATAGCTTTTGGTTAATCTCTTTAATGTATGTTAAATGTTGGATCACAGCAAAAAAAGTTATTTTCCTGTTGTGAAATACTTGGTCAAGTGTGTTGAAGAGACCCACCTGTCTCTCTAAGTGAATGTTCTTCTCTGCGGAGAGTTGAGAGTTCTGGTTCTTCTTCTTTAACTCGGCTAACTGCTCTTTCAGGCTACTCACTACAGACGACAGATATGACAAATATTTAGAAGAACATTAGCACAGCAAAACTAATAATGTATGTTCAAGATTGGGGAATGTGAGAGATCTGAGATCTAGAAGACTTGTGTGACATTTAATGCGGTCATTGTTCAAACAAATCTACTGTAAATTCGGTGTCAAGTATGGTTTTGGTTGCTGTCCTTACCCTCATTCTCAAGAACACGCTTTCTGTCCGTCTCAAGTCCGGCTTTTCTTACACTCTCAGAGCGCTGGTGGTTCAGCAAAGCTTTCTCTCTCTCCAAAGCCCTTAGAGAATCTTCTAAGTTTTGTCTCGCATTCACCTATAACAAGACAGAAACAATTAGAGGGTTTCAAAACAAACTAAAACAAACAAAAAATGATACAGCTCCACTTAACAGAGCAAGGGCCTTCACAGGCAAACATAATAACCACAACACTACAGAAACTGCAAAATAGGTACTGATACAGCCCGTAGGAAAGTACAAGATAACATTGGGACCGTAAAGAGTAGAGTCTAAAAATTACTTAAGATTACTTAAGATTAACTTAAAATTGAAATGTTAAAAATCGTATTAGATGATTTTATAAATGTGTCTTGCCTCTTCTTCAAGCTCTTTGGACAACTTCTCCAGTCGCTGATTTGTTGTTCTGTTAAGATACAACAGAGCTTAATACATACGAAATACAAATGATCCACCAAGTGAAAAGTATGTATGCGTTCGTATGTTTATTAACAAATATGACTTTATACCTGCATTTAATTTCCAGTTCCTCCTTTGCTTGTATTTCATGTTTGATTTTTTCCTCCGACTTAATAAGCTTCTTCTGTAGATCACTGGACTAAAGAAATGCACAAAAATCACGTGGAACAATTGAAAAAATGATTGCTAATGTGGCAAAAATCTAAGGAATGCAGAGAAACAACTATATTATGCAACAAACAGACATCTACAATAGAATAAGAAGTATAAGGATCTTTTTTTTTTAAAGTGCCACCCACTTCTCTTTACCGTATATTATAGAGGACCGTGTATAATCTTATACATGCACACTGATACAATGTTTACTTCATGTATGAATATTTTTTCAGGTTGAATACATCATCAAATAAAGATTTAGCACAGTTTGTGACAATTTGTGACAACTTTAACAGTTGGTTGAAGAAGTATTTGGTTTTGGGTGGGTCAACTTTTGCTGAGCCAAATAAAACTAAACCATAGTAAAGGACGTAAGCATGCCCCCATGCCCCCATTACCACAAAAAACACACACCTCTGACTGGTTTAGACCATACTCCTTCTCGATCAAACTATCAACAGAGATCCCAGAATCCTCCTCTAAACCGTTTAGTTTGTGGTTAAACAACCTAAAACAGAGAGGGAGAAAGCATAACGTTAAATGCTCCACTCAGTCAGCACTCTTCTTTATTACTCATTAATGTAACACGCTGTAATAAATCAATTCAATATGAAAAATTAAAGCTCAGGTTAAAGGAGAGAAAGATCACAAAGCGAATCTTTAGCTGTGCCAGCAGCACATGTGGCTTCACTCAGCCACACTGGAGAAACTGAGAGAGCGAAGAGGAAACAGGGAAAGCAGGAGGGGAAAAAGACGGAATTGTGATGGAACAAATGCAGCACTCATTCACGGTTACCATAACCATACCCTCCAATGAGCAATAATACTGAACATCCTGCTCACATCTATCAGTCCATACACAGACTTGCTGTATTTTTATAGTTCTTAACTGTTCGTGTGTATTTGTGTCCAACAAGATAACTGTGTAAACTCCAACAGTGTTGTGGTGTCTGAATTGAATGCCTTTCCTGGTCAGATTTGATAGTTTTCTCATTTATCTCTAATGTTATTTTATTTCTAGCTTAGAATACATATACAGTCAGAGAAACCGTTTGATATCCAGCCCATGGAATGAGTAGAATCATAATAAGTTACATAAAACTGGAAATATGTTAAGGTTTATTAAGTCGTTTTATATAAAATAGTTCATCAGCTAGAAATGGCTCTTTGTAACTACAATCTATATAAATGTCTAAAAAAGAAATCCCAAATCCTGGAAAAATCATGAAAATGAATCAGCCAAAAGGTGTAACAGCCCTTCTCCCAAACAGTCTCACCCAGAGCGGATTTCTTATTCTTTCACAAACGTACTGTATAAAACACATATTTCCTTTTTCAACTGTCAACACAATGTTTTTTACAATGTTTAAAGTCCACATGAAAGTGCTATAACTCCTTGGGCTTTCTGAATCTGTGAATCTCACAAGCATCTGTCTACATTGCAATATTATGCAACATGCCAATTTCGGCCACCAGTGTCCAACTCAAAGTAAACGCACACAAAATATAGTCAATTCACACTTACTGGTCCTCGCTGAAGTAGGTGAAGCCCACAAACGGTAGCTGATTTCCCGCAAAAGCACGTGGAGGAGGGAACGTCTCGATGCTTAGCGGATCATCCTTTATATCATCATCGAAGTTACTGGTGTCAATATCACTGCTCAGCTCTGGCACCACTGGAGCCATGGCTGAGAGAGAAAGAAAGAGAGAGAGAGAGAGAGAGAGAGAGATATTGTAAAGATATGAGCTGAATTAGTGTTTGAGTTAGTGTGTATGTGGAGAGAGAGAGAGAGTCACTCTGAAAGACTCAGTGTGTGTAGCATACAAAGCACACAGTGTACTAGAGTAGGAGTGGTGTGCGCTACTTGCCAAGCTGGCTATTGCTTCCTCACTACCCACTGTGCACTCACCCACTCATGATCACCTACACATCCAAAACACTCTCTAGCTGTAGAGTAGACACACTGAGAGAACGTGTCAGACATCTAAAGGGGACGGGCCATATTCAGAGAGACCTCCACACCCAGAAAAAACAGTCCCCTGACATAAGATTTTAAGAGAAATACATTTATGCATTTGGGAGATTGTTTTATCCAAAACGACTTGCAGCGCATTAAAGCTATACATTTATCAGTAGGGCTGTTAAACGAGTAATCACAATTAAACGCATCCAGAATAAAGGTTTGTGTTTACATAATGTATGTCTGTGTTTGGTGCATATTCGTTTTGTATTTATAAACACATATACATAGGCTACACTTATATATTTAGGAAATATATGCATGTAGATATTTTTACTTATATATAATTTGAATTATATATATAAACATTTATTGATTCTAATATTTTATATTTTCATAAATATATATATGTATGTATATGTATGTTTTTATAAATACAAATTAATACGCACAGTACAATAACATACATTATGTAAATGTATTTTTTATTCTAATCACTTACACATCCAAAACTCTTTCTAGCTGTAGAGCAGACACACTGAGAGAACGTGTCAGACATCTAAAGGGGACGGGCTACATTCAGAGCCAAACCTCCACACCCAGAAAAAACAGTCCCCTGACATAAGATTTTAAGAGAAATACATTTATGCATTTCGAAGATTGTTTTATCCAAAACGACTTGCAGCGCATTTCAGCTTTACATGTATCAGTAGGGCTGTCGATCAATTAATCACGATTAATCGCATCCATGTATGTATGTTTTGGTGTTTTCAAATAAATACAATTATATGTACAGTACACAGACATATATTATGTATCACAAACTTTTATTCTGGATGTGATTAATCAATATTAATGGTTTGAATGCTCTATTAGCAGCCTTATTTATCAGTATGCAGTGTTCTAATTTGAGCTACAACAACGTTAGAAAAACATGAGCCAAAATTAACTTGATATCACCAAATCTTCTAAAAACTCCATATGAGGACATGCATTACTGCAATTCCACTGCGGTGAGTCGTCATATGGCAACATTTATATCTGCAAACAAATTTGTAGTTTTCTTTCTAAACTGCAAGCGAGAGAAAATGATATGTTACCATATGGCAACCCCATACCATAAAGGGACTCGCATATAACCGTTTCTCTATTCAGATTTCCAGAATGCTCCTTGATAGCACCACCACTAATCACAGGCCACTGTGGCGGCAAGCAAGCAAGATATAAAGGCAATAAAAAATATGCGAGTGACGGCTCACAAGATGAGAAGACGAGTATGTGGTTTTGAGGATTTTCTGTCATTAGGAGCAGTGTACGGGCCACACGCTGGGTTCCACCCTTACTGAAACCAACAGGAGTGCAATGATCCATACACAGCAGAGAAAAATGTCCCGACAAAGCGCAGAACAAACGATACAGTACGATATAGCAGGGCTGCAAAATACATCACAACTGATAAATCGCAAATGTGCAAGGTCATGGGTTCGATCTCAGGGGATTGCACATAGTCAGAAACAAATGTATAATACAATGCAATGTAAGCCGCTTTGGATAAAAGCGTCTGCCAAATGCATAAATGTAAATGTATATCGCAGGGGTTTCCCATAGCCATGGTTTAAAAAAAAGACTGTACAGTTTTACGTCTTCCAAGAAAAAAAGTGATGCTTTCTTTGCTTAGAATGATATTGTTGGTTATAAAAATATACTTTAATATTATTTAATTTGATTTAACAAACTTTAAGCGTAATCGCATTGCATATTGCATATCGTAATATTTAGCAAGTTATAACATATAGGCCTGGATTTTACAGACAAGGCTTGGCTTAAGCCAAGACTATGATTTATAAAATGCCTTAGAAAAAACATTACGGGTCAGTGAAACCATTTTGCTATTTTTTCTGCAATATTGTGCAGTTCACAACAGAGCAAAACAACATCAACACAGCAGAGAGCACAAACAATATACAAAATATAACACAGTACAACAGAGCAAAGCATGCACTGTAGCAAAACAACATAGAAACAGCGACAGAACAAAACATCAGATTTCAGAATAAAACACATTATAGCAAAACACAGCATCATGAAGCACAGACCACTGCATTGCACAAGCATGAGATAAAGAACTGTTAAAAACCACAAAAAAGTGGCATAAGACAACCTTGCAAAGCATACCATTGACGACAATGAACTTTAGGTGTTATACAAGTTGAAAAAAAGGTTATTTACAAAAGTAAACATTGACATACACAGGCTAGAACCCATAAGAAATTGTTTTGAAAATCCAAGAATGTGCACCCTCTGAATGCTTGACAAGAAAGAAGCAGCGCAAGTCTCATGGTAGACAAACATTAACCAGCATCCAACACATCTATTAATATTATTAAGCTAATATAAGTGAAGAATACATGCATAAATTCACACTCAGTCTCTTACTGTCTCGTATGGTGTCGAAGGTCCACTGATCGTTCTTGAAGAAGGGATGACATTTTATGTCATCCACTCGAGTCCGACCGAGCCTCACCTCCCTGAACATAATACAACACTGGTCAGCGAACCCAAACACAAACAGAGCACCACAACTGCGGTGACTAATCCACTAAGTGTGTATGTGAGTGAAACATCCAACAGTGAGTGACTGACAGAAAACGGCAGGGTTGAGTTTTAGGAACATCAGTGACACACACACACGAACTGAAAGACCCAAAAATACAGAATACTTGTTCCCCTCCCATTCCTATCATGTGGATTTAGAGAGGTGCAGTTTTGGAGTGCCATGTGTGGGACATTCCAGCAGTCAGAATGCAAAGGGAGGGGTGTTTGGATGTGTTTTGCTTGCAACGGAAGAACAAACAGAAATCCCCTTTCCAGATATATGATCAGGAATGCACAAATGTGAGAGGGGGGAGAAACTGAGAGGGAGAGAAATGTTTGTGTGTCCACAAATGAATAACTGGAAAGAAATGAATGTGTTTTTGTGATAAATGTGTATAAGATCTTTATGTCTCTTGCTCACCTGTCAGTCAAAAAAGCACGTATGAGGTCTTCGGCATCCTTTGACATTTCAATGTCATCTGGGAAGGTTAAGCGGTTTTTGTGGTCCATGATCTTTCCGTACGTGCCCACCAGGGACTCAGCATAAAACGGTGTGTCACCTGTTCTCATTTACAGAAAAAAATCAATTGGAAGGAGAAGACAGCGGGAGAACAGTGAGAGGATACAAAAGTTATAGTGCTTCTCACCAACTAGCAGCTCGTAGATGACAACGCCCACCGACCACCAGTCACACTCACGGCCATAGTAACCAGTCCCTCCTTGTGACATCAGAACTTCGGGTGAAATGTAATCAGGAGTCCCAACAGCAGTGTCACAGCGAACCATACCAGACTAACATGTAGATACATACATAAATATAAATACAAGTAAACAAATGTATAATGACCACAAGCTGCACTTTATAATCTCTCCACAAGATGGCATAGTTATCATAATTGTGAAAGTTTTTGAGGAATTTCTAAGGTTGCATCCCCATTAACACACAATTACTTATGTATTAAAAGTATATACTTCACTAATAAAAGTGATGTGAAATTTGGGTCTTATGATACTTACTGCCAATATAAGGATATACTACCATACTATAACATAATAATTCAGTTGTAATTGTTCTTACTCTATTTCCTCTATTTTCCCCAAATTCATGTTTAGACACAAACACACTTATCACAGACACACAGACACACCGAGTCCATCTTCATGCATGTTCCAAAGTCAGCAAGTTTGAGGTGTCCGTTGCGATCTAGCAGCATGTTGTCTGGTTTGATGTCTCTGTGGATGAAGCCCAGAGAATGAATAGCGTCCAGTGCAAGCACCAGTTCTGCAGTGTAGAAGCGAGCCCACTCCTCCGGGATGTCATAGTTACTGGTCAGAGTCACCAGATCTCCACCAGGCATAAACTCCATCACCAGATAGAGGTACTTCTCATCTTGAAATGCACAACACAGCTGGGTGGAAAGAGAAAACTAGGTTATATTGTATCTTGTTACAATGGATTTGAACTGTTACGTCCCAGAATTTTCATGTAATCTATTCCTAAATTCAAATTTAATCCAAAAAGTCAATTCAATGATCAATTACTTCATAAGCTTCCATTTTACAGTTTGGTCAAATTCAAATTTAGATTTTTGTTATCATCAACTCTGGTAAAAAAATACATTTTTAATAGCATAATTCAAAACCAAAATCATAGATTCAGTACACAATTTTAAACCCGGGATGTTTCTTTCCAAACAGCGTTTAAAGTTTTATTTTCAATATTTATATAGCACAATCCACTCCAGAAACATCATAGGTTTAATATTGTGCTTTAGAATGCTTCTAAATGTTTGTTGATTAGGTTACAAGTGTCTAGTCTCTCCTTGCTATAGCACTTGTGTACATACTGCCGGAAATAGATTCCCACAACTAACGCCGAACCGGGTGTGCCCCCTAGTGTCCGTGAGAAAGGCTCATAGAAGTCCTACCTGCACAATCCACGGACTTCTGGAGAAAGCCATTATGTCACGCTCCTCCCAGAAGAAGGCGGAGTCTGAGCGTTTGACCATCTCAAACTTGCTGAGCTGCTTCATGGCATACACTTGCTGAGACCCTTTGTGTCGTACCTATGAACATGAGCATCATAGACATCCATATCAGCCATTACTATAGCCCGGAGCAGACTGTTAATTGTTTCCCATTGTTATGGGGAATAATGGCTTAACACCAAGGGTGTGGGATGTACAGTACAATGTCATAAACACGATTTTTCAAGTGACTTGACTACACTTAGCTTTAAATGAATTATACATCAGGCCTCCAACATCTACAACAACATATATATGTAACAATTTACAAATAGCATCCAACCATATATATGATGCAAAAATATTAAACTGCGGTTTACTGAAGATTGACTTTTAACAAACTGTAAACAGATATTTAGCTTTTCCCATATTCTTCCCAAAATGAAAATCCTGTCATCATTTACTCACCCTCTTGTCATTTAAAACCTGTATGACTTTTTCTCTTCTGCAAAACACAAAAGAATATATTTTTAAGAATGTTGGTAACCAAAAACCGTTTTGACTTCTATTGCATGGACACAAACCAGTGCAAGTTAATGGGGAACAACGTTTTTTTTTCCAACATTTTTCAAAATATCTTCTTTTGTGAGTAAATTATGACAGAATTATCGTTTTGGGCTGAACTATCCCTTTAAATACAAATAGATTTTCATCCATCCAACAGAGAGTGTGTGATCGATGAGCATGAGGAAATGCAAATACTGAATTTGCAAATCTTGTTTGAATTTTTACCGCAATATTCCTCCTCAGACCTCAGCATGTTTGTGCTTATCAGTTTGATAACCTGCATTGAAAACCTGAGACCGCTTTAATATTGGCCAAAAAATATATAAATACTTCCCTTAAATACAAAATACATTTTGCAAAGACAAGCTGTGCATCTGTGCGATAGTATTAGTAACGGTTTATCACAGCTAAAACTACTTAACTGACTCTGTGTTTTATTTGGTTAAAAAAACATCAAAGCCTCAGGCTCTGTGCAGTTCCATGTAAGTTAGAGCAGTCAGAACATGTGCGTACTAGCCTCAAAGGCATTTACAAACACAGACAATAGGCTTCATCGGAGGACAAACAGATAGCAGATGCTCACACATGTCGGGTGGCATGTTTTATGAGGACTTTACATGGACATAATGACTTATACTGTACAAAATGTATATTCTCTTTCATCACCCTACCCCCAAACACAACCCTCACGAAAACCGTCTTGTTTTCCTCACGGGTAAAAGTTTTGGCAAAACTTTGGGGAGCTCACAACGTAGGGTCACCTGGACAACAAATGCACTTAACTCCAGATACATACTCACCAGCTGAACAGCGCCAAACGCTCCACGACCAATCAGCTTGACTCTGTCAAAATCATCCAGCCTCACCTGTAACTCCCTGAGGCCACCAACGGCCTTTTCATCTAAAGTTCATCAACAGTGCATACAGATATTACACAAATGCATGAATATGACAAACAAGCAGTATTGCATTAATGTGCATGAATCTTTTTTGCATACATTAAAAATGAGACAGCCTTTCATAAAAATGTCAAGTATGTAAATATAAACTGCATTAAGGGATACTTCACCTAAAAATGAAAATTCTGTCATTATTTACTCAACTTCGAGTTGTTCCAAATCTGTTTAAATTTCTTTCTGATGAAGTTCTGATGAACACGGAGAAAGATATTTGGAAGAATGCTTATAACCAAACAGTTCTTGCCCCCATTGACTACCATAATTGGAAAAATTACTTTATAAATTGTTTTCTTCTGTTGAACACAAAAGTAGACATTTTGAAGAATGTTGGACAACAAACAGTTCTGGGGCACTTTTGACTACTATTGTATTTTTTCCAACTATGGTAGTCAATGGGGGGCAACATCTGTCTGGTTATAAGGATTCTTCCAAATATCTTTCTGTGTTCATCAGAACAAAGAAATGTATACAGATTTGGAACAACTCGAAGCTGAGTAAATGAGAACAGAATGTTCATTGAAGTGAAGTATTTCTTATCTCTTTAAAGGGATAGTCCATCCAAAAGTGAAAATTCTGTCATGAATTACTCATCCTCAAGTTGTTCCAAACCTGTATACATTTCTTTGTTTTGTTAAACACAACAGAAGATATTTAGAAGAATGTAAGCAACTGAGATTTCTGGGGAAGTCAAAGGTGCCCCAGAACCGTCTTGTTTTTCTAAATTATTCGATCTTCTTTTGTGTTTAACAGAACAACAAACATATTTTTTTCTACTGTGGCAGTCAATGGGGTCCCAGAAATTTAATTTGCAAACATTTATTCAAATATCTTACTTTGTGTTCAACCAAACAAAGAAATGTATACAGGTTTGAAACAACTTGAGGATGAGTAGCTAATTTATGACAGCATTTCATTTTTGGGTGGACTGTCCCTTAAGTCACTTTCACAAGAGATAATTCACAGAAATCATCACAGACACATACAATGTCAAACAGTCTCATGTTTCTGGTGCACAGTCAAAGTTTTCTGACACACTCACATCTGTTTAAGAAGGCATCAATGTTTTTGTTCTTTCTCAGAGCAGGATGATTCAGATCAAGAGCGAGAGCAGTTATTGAATCCTGAAAAGGGGCAGAGAGAAAACATTAAAAATATATAGTGTGACCTATAGGACCATTATCTGATACCTGTTGCTACGCTGGTTTATCTCTTGACAAACAAACAATAAATACCTCTCACTCTTGAGAAATATTTAATGACTCTCATTTAATGCCATTGCCAGGACTAAAGCTCACTCTGTCAGATGCGTTGTATATCTTTTAACATCAGATTCAGATATGAGCCAAAAGTGATATTAAGTCTCTACTAAAGACTCTGTAGCTCTCTAAAATACTGTAGCTCTCTTTTAAAGGTTGTCTCAAAGAATGTACATGTACTCTCAGATCAATGCCTTGAGGAAGTAGATGATGTTGATCCAAAACTTGATCAATTTGGAAGTGTATACATATCCACTATGTTAAACACAGTGACACTACAGATCTAATAATACATCACAAACCATTAACATCCCTTCATGTGGGCACAAAAACGTACACATACAATCAACAATGAAAGAATCCTGTTTTTCTTGTACAGAGAGTGAGACGACAATATGGTTAACTTCTCGAAGGAAGTAATGACTCCTTAGTGGACCGGAGCCAGCTATCTCTCTCCTCAATTGAAGGATGTGACCTAACCTTCCTGTATGACATTTCCCTGGGTAACAACAGAGAGGACAATGCGTTTCTGTATCCAATATAGTGACTCTAGAAAAAAGATCATTAGTCATGAGATTCAACATAAAGGTGCATTAAAACTGAACCTACATACTTAAAAACAGTAGTGACTGTATTGGATGACGGATGAAGTAAAAGGATGTAATCCACCAGCTTATGGTGGAACAGATCATAGGCTACTATGAGGAATACGTTCAACCATGTTACTGAGAGTTAACTTAGAATGCATGGCTAAGCAGTTGAGGTGATGAGTGAATGTGTCTATGTAAACCTGCTGTGGAAGGAAGCTGAAGGGATTTGGTCAGGTCTTTCCCTGGGCCTCCCATAGTCGGTGTGTGACGCACGCACACTCACCAAAAATATATCACCCAGTACCTCCAGCATTTGTTCATAGATGGCTATCCTTCTCCATCACAGGAACAGTTAAGACGGCAATGCAACCAGTTAATTTTCCACCCGAGATTTCAAAGTGCATCAGGTGGTAAGCATGTGTCAAGTTTAAGCAAAAAGCAAAAGTTGTCCCCGGCATGGACATAATAAATACCTAGACGTGGCATTGGCCGCTCTGCTCCACTGCTGCGATACGTCAACGGCGCCGCCATATTAGGTAGGGGAAAAGCCCACTAAACTCATAGAAGTGAATGAGAGAGCTGAGCTTTTTCGGCATTAAAAGCAAAATCACGTTTAAATTTCTTAACACATTTCAATGGTTTACGATATACGTAGAGTACAAATGTGTCATGTCCCTAGGTACTTAATATCTCTAGAGAATGTGAAGCTGACTTCACATGCGTTTTATGTTGCAGTTCCGCCGGCTGCCCCGCCATCTTGGGAGGCTCATACTCCGCTGTTATTATTGTTTTGATATGTACCGTTACTTGTTTTGTTTGATATCTGGAGAAATCGAAAGTGAACTACCAGGGCCTTTTCCAGAAAGACTCCGCGTAATGGTATTGTAGTTTTAATACAGCAAGACCGACCTACCATATTACTTAATCAAACAAGAAAAAACAAAACACTCCATTGAACGCAATAGCAGCCTGCCTCCCAACATGGCGGAACATTCAACACGGCGTGACGTCGGTTGACAAGCTCTATTGTCATACTTTAAAATTAAGCACCATCCCTATAATAAGTGAATTTAAGTTGCTTTGAATAAAAGCATCTGCAAAATGACTAAGTAATTATACGTATACGTTTTGGACTATTTTAAGAACATTGCTGTGTCACAACTGGAGAACACAGGGAGTGTCAAATTTCACTCTTGTTAAAATATGCAGTGCCCTTCTGGAATGAGTTTTTGCAAGGGGGACGCTGGGTAATACGGCAAGTGACTTCAGTCATTGACGGAAAGTCACAATAGGAACATGCAGAGCAAATTGTATTCGCTTTCACCCCGTGAGGCTTGCTCGACAGGTCCTCACATTTCACCCTTAACCAATCAAGCAAAATGACATGTCGAGAATTCCTTAAGACGATTTCTGTCCTCCAATGGTGTGTACTTGTAACTAGTGAAGCCTAGGGCTTTGGGCCGGAACAATACACAAATGCACAGACACACAACATGCTGTATTTTGGGCAGCGACAGGTTAATCAAAATACAACCAAATTGCTGTGGAGGAGGGTGTGTTCACAAAACACAGATAAAGGATGAGATACAGAAACATCATAACCCTCAGAAACATCCACTCTTTTGTTTAAATGATCAACAAGTAATGTGCTTTTGTTTTGCACAGTACTACCTGTTTGTTTTTAGGACCTTTAAATATCAAGCATGTTTTATTAAGATTATTAAAATAAATGAATCGGAGAAACCTTATTATTTAAGGAATTAATGATTGCTTATTTAAAAAGTGAAATTTCTGTCATCATATACTCACCCTTCATATTTCAAACCTTTATGACTTACTTTCTTCTGCAGAACACAAAAGAAGATATTTCGAAGAAGGTTGGTCACCGAACAGCACTAGCCCCCATTCACTTATATTGTATGGACTATGGACACAAAATCAATGCAAGTGAATAGGGGCCAGTTAACAACATTCTTCAAAATATCTTATTTTGTGTTTTGCGGAAGAAAGAAAGTCATACAAGTTTTAAATGAGAAGAGGGTGAGTAAATGATGAGATGTCACTTTAAAAGATCACTACCATAATGGCCACAAGGGTAATATGAAGAATTTGAATAAGGTAAACAATTTACATTTTAAACCAATAAAATGTATTTAATAACCATTAAATCCAGGATTCAAAATATGATTATTTCTATAGCTATTTTCAGCAGAGTATGTGTTAAAATACATTTCCTTTAGTTTAACAAAAACGTTCGTATACTATCTCACAATCGTGACATGTGAAAACCTTACCAGCAAACTCTCCAGATTCAGCGGTGACCGCTGGTCCTTGATCATCGACTCCAACTTTCTCACCCGGGTTTCTAATCGCTGTCGTGCTGCGCTTGACATTGCGGCAATTCACGGTAGACATCCAACCGAGATGATAAAACTTCAACAATCCTAATGAAGCTTGCCTCTACCTGCCGTAACCCAACGCTACTGGCACATCATCAAAATTCACTGGAACTAACTGAAAGAGCTGTTCAGAAGCCAAAAAAGAGTCGTGCACATACATATATCGTGGATAAATAAATGACGGCGTCTTTCCTCGTCCCGGGGAATCAAAGGTTGCGACCTACGCGTTCAGAAAGACAAGCGAGTCTGTCTTTCCCGCTGCGGTTCAAAGTTGCGAGGAATACACGTTCCGTTTAAAGATCCGAAATCCGATCTTGGCTGTTGTTTGTCCGAGTAAATGAAACCGAGGGAGGGTCAATAACAAATCTGAACGGTGTCCCTTATTGCCATTACCACCAGTGAGTGTGTGTTTCTTTGTTGCAATGCGTGTCCCTCCCCTGCGGGTGCTGGAATTCTTTGGATCTTATCTAAGCCATCGCTTTAACCCGTCTACAGTCACTCTCTAAATACGACTCAATACTAAACTGGATATATTTAGCCGCTTACATACATGTATTTTTACATGTATCCCTCTTTGATGGCACGTGTAGGCTTATTCTAGACCAGAACACCGTTTTCATGTTGGCTGTTACGTGACAAACAGTATGGCTACATTGTATAGTATAGTAAGCACACAAATAAAAAAATGTATTAAGAAAAGATATGAAATGTGGAAAAATCTACATCTATGGTAAAAACAATTTTTCATTCGCTGGTGCAAATTGAAAAAAAAATACACTGAGCAATAGCCTATTATTTCATTTTCTCAGTTGTTTATTATTTCAGTATTTTCTTTTATTTATGACTCTGACTGAAGTCATATGTGTTGTCTGACTGAACACGGGCTTTCAGTAGTACGGTGTGAATGGAAAACAGCTGACACGGTTTGTGATTTATAAGGTATAGTCCGACACTGCAGAAGATCACAGGCTGGCTGTAGATCAGACAGGCACATGACGTACTAGTTCTTGATAGCACTGATAGTGAACATGCATAACATTTCCATTAATGAGGAATATATAACAAACCTAAAATTTGTTTCATACGAGACATCGAAAAGAACCGGTTTTATTTAAGTCAAAGTTTTTTTCATTCTGAATATGATAAGGAGGTAGTACAAGTGTACGCCCACTTCTTGCATGCAAGCTTGTGAGGAACGAGGAAGCAGTTTGTTGTTTCAGAATCATGTCCCCAGGGTTTGGCTTGCTATCTTTTCAATCGAGCAGACCAGGGAAAGCTAAATGCGAAAAACCCACCATTTAAACCAGTTTAAGGAATTTTTATTTTATATAATCATATAATGTTTATGTTTAGTCTATATTTTAATACATTCTTCTTAAATTCGTCCTTAAGTTGTACATAAGCATAGAGTTAGACTTGGTTTAATGTGAAGTTTAGATCACTTCCATTCAAACACTAAACTCGATTTCCATTTCTTTATTGGTTTCGGGGTTAACGAGCCACGGATGTTGCTAAACACTGACCTCTGGTGGTTAAGAGGATCACGTTTTAAAAAGCAGGTTTGCAGAAAAAGGAATTTACCGAAATTACCATAAAAATGAATAAACATATTTAGCATTTTAAACAGATAGGTAACATAAAAACATACATAAAAATCATATTTAAACTTTCATTTTATCAACGTTTCTGAAGTACTGCCTTGTTGTGTGGTCGTGGTGGTTGCCATGACAAATGAACACATGAACCTACGACTCGAGATGGAGGCAACATTTGCTGCAGTCTGTATTAAAGTGAGTAAAACAAACAATTAAAGACAATTATTATGTTAAATAGACGCATACATCTATTTGCACTAAAAGTGTAAGAAATGATTAGATTTTTTATAAATCTACAGATACCAGTAGATGTTGTGATAGGCTAACACTGCACAAATGCGCTAATATAATACACAGAATTAGAAGGTTTAGAAGTAAATTAGGACTATAATAAGCTATGATAAATTGCCTATAGATAATTATTACCGATGATTTTACACTGAACTCGAAGTTTGATTTGTAAAACACCAAAGTTGTTTAATGGATGTAAACAAACAGCTCTCTGCTTTACAGTAACAGACGCATCGCATCGTCCAACAATGTCAACCACTGTATGCAACCCACCCACTTTCCCTTTAGTGGATAAACTCATCGAGGATGAAGCAGAGAGAGATATTCTGCTTTCCAAACCAACATGTTTCATCATCGTTGGAAAACCAGTGTGTTTCCAGCATGCATTCTTACCTATCAAAAAATAAAACTATTTATAATGCGTTTCCTCATTGTGTGATTATTTGTATGGTTTATAGGGTGTTGGCAAATCTACTCTTGCACGGAAATTAGCAATGACTTGGAATTGTATCCTCATTGATGGTAACTTTGGTCAGGTGTCTTTGATATGACATTTTTCAATGTGAACTTTCTGATTAACACTTTTTAATGTTTTACCCTGTTCAGATACAGATATTCTCAAAAGCCACATCAGTGATAAAACAGAACAAGGTACAGAGGTGTGTGTCGTTGATTTTATTTTACAATGACAATGTTTTAAATACACTGTAAACTGTCCTTACTGTCTCAAATAATACATTTTTGTTTCAGCTCTTAAAGATTCTGGCTGAAGGAAGAGCCGCTCCAGAGGAGATGATGGTGAAGTTAATTGTTGACCGGCTTGAGTCACCTGATATACAACATTACGGTAAGAGTTTGACAAAACCAACATACTGTAACCTAAACTTAAATGCCGGCAATTTGATTTAATGCTCACTGAAGTTAACATTGTTAACAACGCTAACCTCATACAATCTTTGGTTACTGTACAACTGTTAGAGTTGACATGTCTCGTTTTGAAACCTGTTAGTAATATTATCTTGTTTCTATGGTGGTCGAGCAGGTTATGTCCTGGCCTGTTTACCATCAATCTCAGAGGAATACATGAGGATACCGCAGCAAATAGACCTGATCAAAAACCTCAAAACGCCACCAGACTTCATCATTAACATTAAGGTGGCCCTTTACTATTTCATATGTAAAAACTATCCATACCAAGATATTAAGTTATCTTTTGGCTGGCTACATTGTTATTTCATCACCAAAAAAAATCTTTCATACGATGCGAAGTCAATAACAAATGTACACACGGTAATGTATTGTGTGTCTGTGTGTAGTGTGCAGACAAAGACCTGATCCAGAGGCTGTCAGGTGAGCGTCAGCATCCTGAGACAGGTCGTGTGTTCCAGACTGAGAAGCTGAACGCTGTAAAGAAACTCCCAGGAAAAGCATCAACATAGAGGAAGATGAAGAACCAGAAGATCTGGACGAAGAGGTATTATTATATTAGATAAATGTATTGAGTTCAGTACATTATTGCCATTAGTCAGTTTTGATAAAAACATCTGCCAAATGCATATAAAATACTTTAGTAATAGTGCATACAGTAAGCTACATCTATAAGTTTCTCGTTTATTTGCACATATTAATTCAAAAGCAACTACTGTATCTGTTTAAGATGGAAGAGATGGAGCTAGATAAAGACATGATCACACAGCTTGTGAGAGTGAAAGAAAATGATCCAGAGAACGTCAACAGCAGAATCAGGCTCTATAAGAACATCCTCCTCAGGCCTCTAGAGGTGAGGACACTCGTTGTTAACTGACATACTATCACTGAAACAGACTACTGACAACATTTAAACGTATGTTTGTTTGATGTGTAGGATTACATGGCAGAGCATAATCCCCCATACTTAATTGAGCTGGATGGAAACAAGGACCCGGAGGAGATCTTTGAGGTGGGGGACCTCTGTCAAGGCTTTAATTCACTGGCTTTAAAACACTGTCTTGAAATTGATCTCAAACATTTTGAATGGTTTGTAAATAGTCAGTGATGTATCGTTTGGAGTCCATGGCTGTGAGATGTGCAGCCGTGCCTGTGCGTTTGATGACGATGGAGGAAACAGAGCTAGCAGATCAGATGGAAATGGTCAGATATGATAAGCATAGACCTCTCTTATACGAAGAGATCAAGGCAGAGAAAGTATCAACGTTCTTATTATCTGCCACTTGTAGGAGGAGCTGTTAAGAACCTTGTCCTCCGGTAAGATTATCGCACCGGGCTTTAACTGGCGTAGGAGTCGATGGTCCTCCACCTGTCCCGTGGCTCTAAAAGAAGGCAAGGTCATCAAGGGCAGACCTGAGTTCTCCGTTAGGTTTGTAAAAACATTCGATTGATTTATGATATTATGTGGAGACCACTAATGAAAGTCACATTATACTTTCCATTAGCTTCATGGATAAGATCTACATCTTGTCGTCTCAGGATGCTCTGCAGAAGTTCACGACAAACCCTCGACTGTACCTGCTGCCGCCCATGCCCCATCTGCCATGCAGGGTGTCTGTGATCGGGCCACCACGTTCAGGAAAGAGCACAATGTCTGCTCTGCTAGCAAAGCATTATGGGGCTGTGTTGGTGGATGTAGAGGCATTGATGGAACGAACCCTGGCTATGTTCAGACGTGATAGGATGGATCAAGCACGTCACAATGGCACAATCGCAGCACTGGACCAGGTCAGAGCCAGAATGGAGATTGAGGCTACACATACATCAGGTTAGAAAGCTGCAAAAATAGAGAGTTGGTAACCTGTTTTTGAATAGTATTGATATTTAAAGCCATGGCTTTTGCATACTTTAGGGTAGAAAACAGGCTGAATGCAAATGTGAAAACTCCGATGAAATACAGTTTGTTGCAATAGTAGAATAGTAACCTTTACAAAAAAGAAGTATACTGCAAGTTCATTTTATTGATTATTCTTAAGTCAAGTATACTTTATTTAGAAAGGGTATTAGTAGTATAATTAATACTAGTTGGGACTAGTGTATATGGAAAGTATACTTTTAAGTATGATTTAAGTGCAACATTAGTCAATTTTAACTAGTTTGTACTGCAACGACTGTATACTAGTTAACTACTAGGACTTATAGTTTACTCATTTAAAACTTGTAGCACATTTCCAATTGTTATTGAAAGTGCAATTGGAAGTACTGTATACTCTCAGTAAACTACTAGTTTAATAGTTTTTTAACTGAGTACAAACACTTTAAGTGAACTTCAAACCATACTTACAGGTTCATATTTTTATATTATATTATATTTTTATTGCATAAACCTGAACATGTAACGTTATATGATTTTTTGTAGTATACACTGTATTTTTTTAAGTTTATCTCAAACTAAAGATTAAGTACAAGTATACTTCAAATATACTTTAATACATTTTTATATATATACTTAAGTATACTTAAGTGTAATTAATAACAGTATATTACCAAGGTGTACATAAAAAGTTGACTGAAAATAATTTTAAAATAACTATACTAATAACACCCTTGGATAAAATAAATTCGGGGGGATCTTCATAGTTTGTTTTGCATTGTTTAGATTTGAGTGAATCAGAAACTAATCTGACTTTGACTTAATACTAAAGACAGTATTTTCTTCATTTATCTTGACAAAGTAAAAACCGATGAGGGCGAGTCTGATGAAACATACTCAGGTGAGAGAAACCTACAGCTAACATGGACTTTACACCACACATTGTCCTTCATTAGTATTGATCTAGTAGTGTGTATTCACCATTGAAAAATGGAATAGTGTGAGTTTGTTCAACTATGCATATTGTTAACTGGTATCATTTACCTTATTTATTGCAGATATAGACCCAGTTGGTGAAGACAGTGAGAAAGGTACAGTTAAGTTAAGTTCAAATGTAATCCAGGGGAGTTTGAATGTTTTTTTCTGGGCACTATGAGGTAAATATGCATACAGTAGTTTGGCGATGTTTTCCTACAGGAATAGAGGTGACAAAAGATCACCCAGATGTTCAAGCTCTTGTGGAAGAAGCCATGAAGGAGGCAGAACAAACTCTAACATCAGCCCCACCAGAGCTTTATTTGGAGGCCCTGGAAAAGCTCTTTAGAGAGGTGGAACTATTATTATGTCACTTTCCCATACTTCCTAGATGTTTAGAGTACCCTTAAACGTCTTGTTTTTTGGGCTTTTAGATCGAGACTGAAAATGAGGATGCTGAACATGAAAGGGGTTGGATACTGGACAATTCTTCCGGATCACAGCTGATCACCATTGAGGAGATACATGGTGCTATAACACCGGAAGTCATATTCTGTCTAAAAGACAATCACGAGGAAGGTTAGATAGAGATCTACTCGCTTGTCTGTTTGACAAATACTGAACCTAGTGATGGTTGTTTAGGCCACAATGTCCACTAGGTTGTAATAAGGTCACTTATTGTTAATTAAAGGAATAACAATCCTAACCAGGATTTACGAGCAGAACAAAGATGAGGTTGATCGGGCTGTGCTGACTCGTCTACAAGAAGAACGTAAACTGCAGAAATCACAAGACACTCATGAGACACAGTGAGTCTGGAGGCAATTAAAGGGCACAGGTTCAGTAAACACATTGTAAACCTGTGGAGAAAAAAGTTACATGTTTAAGGCATTGGTGTTCTCTTAATTACTTACTTATTAAGGGAAGTAGTGGCTTACAAAATCCATATTGTAGGCGTCAGTGGAATTGCATTATTGTTGTGGTGATGTTTTTCAGGATACACATTGAGGACACAAAGGAAGTTTCACAGCCCGCTGACACTCAATCCAAGCTCAAGACTGTACCTGAGGAGTTAGATGGTATTAATCCTGGATATCATTGTTTTTTTCTTTACATTCCTACTGCAGCCTCCAACTCTAATAAACAAACTCGTATTAAACTTTAAAGGACTTCCTACATATTAGTGTGGCATCCTTTGTATGTATTTACAGAGACTTCTGATAAGTCTGATGAGAAAAGCCAAACTTCAGTTACATTACATGATGACGGTTTGGACTTATATTTTCTATAATAAATCCACATGCTTTTCCTTTTCTTTAGGGCCATTTGTAATTGTATGACTTTTGAAGTGTATATGTGCATATCTACTTGTGTCTGTGTGTGCAGATGTGGTGCTGCCAATGGTGTGGGAAAAGGGTTTTCCTGAAGGTCCAGAGATGGATGCCTTTAGATTGCAAGTTAAGCAGTTTTTGAAGGATTGGGAAAACATGGAACATACCCTCACCTGCAACTATGCAGTACTGGATATCACTAACAAAACCTCTCAGTACATCCTCCAAGAGATGATTCATCATATGAAGAGTATGTAACGTCTGTTTGGTTCATTCTTTTTAATAGTGGTCACTCGTTCATTTGATATATCTGTCCTTGCTCTCTCTCCTTCTCAGAGCCATTTAAACACACAGCCATGAAGATGACTAGTGTAGACCTAGAAGATGAAGAAGAAAATATAAATGCATTGGAACAGGCTGAGAAACAAGACTATGAGGAAGTTGAGGAAGGGGAAGAAGATGAATCTGAGGTCAGAACATTTGCTTAAAGAATGTTTATTTTTAAAATAAAAAATCTGTCATCATTTACTCACCATTTTGTCACTTCGAACCTGTATGACTTTCTTTCTTCCGCAGAACACAAAAGAAGATATTTAAAAAAATGTTCTCAACTTGACTCTATTGACTTGCACTGGTTTTGTGTCCATACAAAACAAGTGAATGGGGTCCAGTGCTGTTCGGTTACCAACGTTGTTCAAAATATCTTATTTTGTGTTCTGCGAAAGAAAGAACGAAAGTCATAAAGGTTTAAAATGACAAAAGAGTGAGTAAATGATGACGGAATTTTCATTTTTGGGTGAACTATCACATTGTAGATATTACAAAGAAAAATAACCGATTTTCTTTCTTATTTGGCTTATCTTATACAAACAAGCACAGTATGTGGAAAATTAAGCGTTTTTTAACCTTAAATCGTGTATACACCTTGTATTATATCTAAAACAACCACTAATATTCGTTTTAACCATGTCATATGACTCCTTTAAAAATAAACAAAAGTCATCTAGCAAGTAGATGTCAGTTTGACGTCATTTGACTTTAACTCACATAAAAACATGTTTGTAATGTCTAACTTGTGTCTACAATTTATCAACAATTAAATACCCTTTAAGTTTAATCACGTTATTAGTTAACTTCTTTTTAAAAAACAGAAAGTATACTTTAAAGGTACAGTTTGTAAGAATTTTGACCGTCGGTCCGTCTAGCATTATTGCAAAGGATGTGGGTACTTTCAAAATAACTTTTACTATGATTGATTTGAACACTTAAAACTGTGCAGTGTTATCACACCATCGAATTGGACAATTACTGTAACTTCTATGACTAACAATTTAGTTTTAAACCTTACATTACTCGGGTCTAATTCATAATAATGAAATCAAATGATTTCATCAAACGCAACATTTATAAAACTTGATTACTTTACCTCTTCCGCTAACATGATTTCTCGTTCCCGTCTGATTGGTGTATCAGCGGTACCATCAGCGGTGGAGTTGAAGACAACATATCCCATCATTCCACGCTTCTACACAGCCTCATCAAGCTACGCGATTGTTGTTGTTTTGATCGTGCGCCCTCTAGCGGCGATTTCTACAAACTGTACCTTTAAGTCTTTATACTGTACAATTTGTAATATACAAAATGCCTATTTATTCCCAAACAGTAAATTGTATTAAGTAAAGTAGTACACTCACAAGTATACTAGTACTTACTACACAAAGAATAGTTAACAATACCTGAACTTTGCTTAAGTGCACTTTAACAAAATTAACTTAAAGTATACTTATTGTTGTAATGGGAAAAATCACACACAGATGAAAGAATGTGTTCCGCCTAAACAACCTCTTATTGACTCTTAGAGTAACACTCTTGTGATCCGATGGTCTCAGGTGGAGCTTACCTTAAAGAGGCAGCTGGGAGACACTAAGCATTTTTGTCCAGTGGTGTTGAAAGAGAGGGGCACCCTATGTCCGTGTCTAGACGAACATGCTGCCAAATACAGAGAGAAAGTCTATTATTTCTCCAGCTCAGAGGCACAAGACAAGTTCATACAGAACCCTGAACTCTACACATCAAACACAGAGCTACAAAAGGTATGACTAGAATGTTGCCAAGACAAATTATTAAAACAAACACAAGTTGTGAGACAACCAACCTCTGACCTTTTTATGCCCTTGCATGTGTGCCTCAAGCCACCTGCGCTGCGGGTCTTCATGCTAGGAGTAAGGGGCTCAGGTAAGACCACCCATGGAAAATGGCTTGCAAAGCAGCTGGGTGTCTTCTACATCCAATTCAGAGAGCGGCTTCAGGAGCTAATCCTACGGAAGACCAAGACACGTGTGTCATACGCGGATGATTCGGAACCCCCTCAGGCACCTCCAGAGGAGCTTAAGACCCTGCTGGAAGCTCAGAGCGCAGTATCACCTCCTGACCTGGAAGACAAGCCTGGACATGATGACATCACATCTGAGGAGGGTGACATAAAGGTAAGGGGCTATAAGTAAGAAGTTTGATTTGATTTGATTTGATTTGATTTAATGCAGTGGTTCTCAACCTTTTCATGGTCGGGCTCCCCTGTAAAACCATTTAAAGAACTTCCCCCCCCATACTGTACATTGAGGATAGATAAGATAATGTCTAAAATATGTTAGATATAGTTTATATATACTGTATATATAAAGAAGCAAAAAATACCTGTATATGTCAGATTGATCAGATTATAAATGTAACATACCCTGCTGATAAAAACAAAAGAAACCATCACAGAAATGAATGGTTTCTATTAAAATACCATTGTGAACCATTAGCTTTGTGCATTAAAACCATTACAAAATTGTCGTGTTTTGGACATTATTCCGTTTCCTTGATTTTCACATTGCAATTTATAATACAGACGCGGTGTGGTGACATTTGCCTGTCGAAAATAGCCATCTTTAATAACTGTCAACAGCTTTAAACAGCCGTCCAAGTTCAGAAATATATGAAAAGGCACTTTATTAACATGCCACTTCCCTCACGCGCACTCTGAACGCATCGGGAGAGAGAGTTTAGCGCTTATTCGGAAATTACAGTCTGAAATACAAACATACTTATATGTCCTACCTGTTTCTTAAGATGGTGTAGAGGCAGGGATGGATTACTGACTGGGCCAATAGAGCCAGTGTCCAGGGGCCCTTGACTACCATGAGCCTGAGGGAGCCCTGGGCTTCAAGGTTGCGGCATCCAGTTTGGCACAGAGAACCCAACAACAATTAAAGCAAATGTTTATTCATGTTAAATATATGGGACCCATAGTCTACACAAGGCCTCTCTGGATACCCTGTAAAAGACGAGGTGATCAACAAATCATGGCAACATATGTTTTCATGTTACTTTAACTTATTAAAATAACTTATGAATTAAATAACAGCACATTTAAATAGCATTTCTCTGTGCATTGGCGATCGAGTTCCAAAGGTTGGGGTTTCGGGAAACTGTCACGCCCCACCTGCATTACCTCTGCGCCCCCCACCTGGAGAGCACGTATTGTATAATTTCTCGGCAAGTAACGTTATGCATTGATGTTTGCAGGAAGATCCAGGATTGACCCATGATGAAGAGGCCATAAAAGCATACTTGCAGGATGGAGATCCTCTCCCACCAGAGATACTTGAAATGGTTTTATTACAGTGGTGGGATCAAGAACCCTACAAGTAAACAAACTGGTCACTGAGACACACACCAAACATTTGCACAACCATAGTGTGCGTAGCTTTCATCTCCATTCTCTCAGATCGACAGGGTTTATTCTGGAGGGTTTTCCTCAAAACCATGAGGAGGTATCCTTCATGGTGGAGCGTCACTTGTTTCCAGACTTGGTGGCAGTGATGTCAGTTGAGGTGGCTGAAGTGGTGCGGCGTCTTCTGCCTGCACGGCTCATGCGCTGGAGAGAGAGGCGAGACCGCAGACGAGAACAGCTACGTTTGGTTGCAAAGCTGCAGCGAGAGCTGAGGGTAAGCGTCAAATTTTGGTCGCAGATGGTTGCAAAATCCAAACTAATAATATGACCAACAGGAAACAAAGAGCTGAAACCGGTGTTTCGTTTTGAATAAAAATGCACTGAACTATGTTCAACCACAGGAGAAGGCCATCACCCAGAGAAGAGCTGAGCTTATGGCTGAGCGATCTCTTAAAGATCCCAGCTCAAGACTCCTAAAGCATCCAAAAGATGAGGTCAGTGATCATTCAGTAATTGTCTTGAATTGGTAAGTCTTCAACTGTCCTGATTTAAGATTTTGTTCCATAGGAGGATGAGGAGGGTCAAGGAGAAACAGAGGAGATGAACGAAGAGGAGCTGGAATGGGAGGAGATTGAAGCCATGCTGCTGGAGGAGTTTCCTCCTGAGGAAGAAGAGGCAGAAGAAGAGGAAACAGAGGATAATGCAAAAGAGAGACTAGAGATGGAGATCAGTCAGAGGTTTGAGAAGGATGACAACAACCTCACCAGTATGATGGTAACGGAAGCTTATCTGTCCTAAAATATCATATTAGAAACACATTTTAAGAAGTTATCATCTTCTGAATTCCTAAGGAAACAATTACATTTTAGAAATCCTGCTGATAATTTGTTCATGTATTTTTTATAGGAGTTTCTCACAGAGAACCAAATCCCTCGCCTGGATATAAACACAGGCCGCTTGCCTCGGATTGTAAGGTACCAGCTCCTACAGGGAGTCAAACCTCTGGTGGTGAATAGAGACTCTCTATTTCTGAATTGCCAGCCAATCAGCTACAGTCTTGCTAGAAAACTCCTGTCATGTTCCTACAAATATCCCAGTGGCTTTGGGTGCTGGGATCCTGTTAGGGTAAGACTGATCTACAACATACTTTAAATTATTTTGCTTAAAAATCATATTTTAGTCTACATCACATAGTTGAAAGATACAGGAAGATCATCACATATATAGATGTTTTGATGAAGTTAAAAGCTTTTTTGCTGTTATGTCAGTATAAGCCAAAAACAGCCCAAGAGAGCAGGGAGATAAACTTTGCTGTTTTTTTTTCGTAGTACGCAGAAGGAGATTTCATCCAGCCTCCCCAGGGCTCTTCCAACACATTCCCCATCATCCTCCATCGGTTCATCTACTTCTTTGCCTCCAAGGAGACGCGCAACACCTTCATTCTTAATCCAATCAAATACCTCCGTCAACCAAAACCCAGTCCTTTCCTGCCAATCAGACTGGCCATCACTGGCTCATCCAAAGCAGGCAAAACCACAGGTCAGATTTCAAACCCACATTGTCAAACACTGGAAATGAAACACAAGCCACTATAAGGATTCTATTGCATAAACAATCTAATGAGCAAGTTTGTTTATGATTGCAGAAAAAGTAACTAACACCATCTTTATCTCTCTGTTTCTGTGTACCTAGTGGCACAGATGTTTGAAAGTAAGTTTGGTGTAGCTCGGCTGTCCATTGGGGATGCGATACGTACGGTGCTCAAAAACCAAGGCAGAACTGATCTGAGTCATCAAGTGCAGAAGCATTTGAACCAGGGCCTGACCGTACCTGATGAACTAGCCATCCAGTGCCTTGAAGTGGCTTTGATGAGCCCGGTCTGCAGCACTCGTGGGTGAGGCACACTACTACAGGAAAAACAGCTTAGAAAATGACAATTCTTTCATCATGTACTCACCCTCATGTCATTTCAAAGACTTTTCTAACTTTTGCAGAATGTTAGTAACCAAACAACACCGGCCCCCATTGACCTCCATTGTATGGACACAAAACCACTGAGACATTTTTTCTTTTGTCTTCCACAGAAGACTGAAAAATTGTTTTGAATGACATGAGGGTGAACATAAATGACAGAACTATGCCTTAAAGGCCTGTTTTACAGTAGTTGCAACACAGTAACTAGATTGGTTCTCTCAGATTTGTGTTGGACGGCTTCCCTGTGACCAAGCGTCAGGCTGAACTGATGGAGTCTTGCAGCATTATTCCTATGCTAGTGACTGAACTCCAGGTAGACACAGCAGAAGTGCTGAGAAGAGGCCTGAAAGACAGGGAGAAAAACAACAGGTCAGACCTGCACGATTTCAACATCATCACTAAAGTTGCAAATGTTGGGCACTTTCTTTAATACTAGTTGCCTAACGGCTTTGTCAATGTAAAATGTGTAAACTTTATGTAAGTATACAAAAATTCTCTCTTTCCGGTAGGTCTTACCCAACACTCGACAGCCCACAGATCCTAAACGTTCGCAACTCTTGCTTCATGCAGGAGGCTGAGGCGGTCAGGCTTCATCTCCAGCAGAAGTATCACAACTGGATTCCCATTGATGCTCGCAAGAGCAAGTGGTGGGTGTGGGAGAAAGTTTTAGATGAGCTTGGCATTAGCATGGCACACATTCGTGCTTACCTGGAACGGATTCACAGAGGTGAGAGCGTGCAAATGACACCCAAGTGTAAAACCAGAGAAGCAATATATAAGTCATATAAATACATTATTAGACATGAAATTTGGAGTGACTATTGTGTTGCTTCCAGGCCAGGCAGCCAGTATACACAGACTGTGCATTACCCCACAAGAGCTGCAGTCTCGGCTGGGAGAGTTTGGGCAGTACTGCCCTGTTAGCTTGGCTCTCCGTCGACATCTAGTGGATTGTTCCCATAATACCTCTCTGGAATTAGCTGCAGAATTTAGGGGCCGCTTCTACAAAATGGCCAGCAGAGAGTTTCTAGAGGTACAGTTAAGTGTCTGATATAGGAAGTACAATAGAAGTTCAGCATTTAGATAACTCACTGCTTCTCAATTTGTTTTTCGAAAGATTTTTTTAGAGTCTCCAGAGGAGTTTGTGCCTCCTGGCTGCCCACACCCACTGCCCTCTCCTGAACTGCTCCCCCAAAAACTGAGTGCTGGTCAGGTGAAGAGCCGATTTCCTCAGCAAGTGGAGATGAAGGGTTTTTGCCCCGTCACTTATCTGGACGGTCAACAGAGGTATATATATAAGACTACGATTTGGATCATTAATACTATAAGTTATTTTATTTGCAAGATAATGTTTATTGTAGGCTTAAGTTTTTTTACTACTAAGTTTTTCTTTGCATATATAGATATGAGGCTTTGGTACGTGGACATTTGGAGTACGCTGTTGAATATAGAAATAGGATCTATATCTTTGAGAATGAGAAGAAACAGGAGCAGTTCCTCCGGTAAGTAGTCAGTCCAGTAATTTGGAACAAATAAAGGTTTGTGAATCACAATTGGCTTGTTGTTTTTTTTGTGTGTAGTTAGTTGAGTTTTTACTTGATCTACCTATTTTTAAAATATTAATCTCTTTAGGGCTCTGAACAAAGAGCTTACAGTATATACAAAATACAAAAGCATGAATATAGATCCTCTGTACGTTTTTTAAATTAACTTAACCACCATTAATAACTAAATATCATAAAAAGCAACATTGATCAAAGTAGACACATGTTATATGACAAATTACTGAACTGTTTTTAGGTCACCAGAGATTTATTGGGATATAAAACTTCCACATAAACTACCTCCTTTGGAAGATCCAGTCTTACTAACATCTTTACCGATCCAGGGCTATTTGGAACAAGTAAGGAGAGCACTGATACTCAAAGTGTCTTATTCTGCTGTGCCATATACAGTATACAGTGGCCTTTATTCGATTAACATGGTGTTTGTTACCTTTTTCCATCTAACAAAAGGTTCTGTTTATAAAAAAACTTTTAAAATGGGCTTTTGGGTAAAGATATGGGTTAGAAGATTCATCACACAATCTTGTGACATTAATTTGACATCTTTAACTACCATTTTACCTTGTTTCCATAGAGTGTTGCATTGTCTGTCATCAAAGCCATGACTGCAGTAGGAAATGTCAAGCCAAAGTTTCCTTTCCTCAGTGTGAAGAGATCTGCTATTTTGCATCTGGCTTTCCACCTGAAAGGTGGCGTTTTTGTTTATTTCTTTCATTATTTATGAAAAGCTTGGTATGGAACGCTATTGTTAAAAATATAAGGTATGACAGTATTTTTCCACACCTGATTTACTTACTGTCTACCTATCCACACTCACAGCGTTTAACAGCAAGAATCCTGACTATATTCGGGAAAAGTACAAAAGGAAACTTCAAGAGTTCGAGGCAGGTTGTGAGCTGCTTTCATACCTGAGTACCACTCTGAGCAAGTACAGATCTCCTCATTGCGTACCTCCAGATGTTTCACAGAAGCTGGACACGTTTCTGGCCATGGAAAAGTCTACCCAAACAGCCTCGGGCCTTATACAGCTTGGGGGCATTTTGACAACATGAAGTAGCCTAAAACACAGAATTTTAAGATTTTGGGTGATATTAAATCAGTAAGATTTCCACTTAAACGTTTGGAGTAAACGTAAAAAAATACTTTATTCTGTTCAATAAACAAAGGAATGCATAATCTTAATATGCTTTAACTTACTGTTTTTTGTTGTTTATTGTTATTCTTGTTGAGTGTTATTGTTAGAATGTTTAATATGTACTTGTATATATGTTTCTGTAATATACAAATCGAATAGATTAACACATCTAATAAAATAATAAATGAACGTCAGTGAAAAACGTAATTTTATCGTTATCTGGAACGACTTTTATTTTTGCAAAACGTCGTTTGGAATTCGCCACTGTTTCCTCATAGTGCGGCGCGCGACCTGGTTACCACGGAAACGCGACTCTAACATCAAAACATGGCGTCTCTAATACAATTACAAATCGTCGGTCTGATGAACAAATATAATTTCCAAATAGCCAAAGGCATTGCAGAGGTAATTTTTAAACGATTATCACTATGTATTTACATTGTAGCGTCTTGAAATGTCTCAATAAAGATGCATATTAAATCACTGAAGCTCACGTTTACACTTAGGGATTGAAAAATAAATTCACGGAGTCGTTTGATGATCCAGTTATTCTGCCACTGCTCGAATGTGACTGGCATGGCTACTTATCTAACAAAAAGAGGGTAAGACCACAATTCAATTCTTTTGATCCTTTCATTTCTCATTTTCTAACAAATTCAAATATGCGTCAAATGTATTAAAAATGTAACGTTAAAGACATTTACAGACATGATACTGTGTTAAACTTTAATTTAAGTTAAACATTCATTAAAAGTTAACTAACATCAAGGAAGATTGAAAACACATTTAAGTAGGCTATTTCAAACTGAATTTTCAACAGTTTTTTAAACCAACATTGCTTTGTAAGAACAGTAAATTGGATAAAAAGAAAAATATAAATCATGACCTGCATGTATTTCGTACTTTTGAGATCTAAATTAAATTATAATGGGTAAAAAAAGATATAGGCTAATGCCTTTTAAATGTAATTTGGATTGAGTTGCAGTGCTTGAGTAAAGTACACATCCTTCATACTACTTTAATTTAGTAATGAATGATTTACAGTATAATAACTTTATACCCCTGCTTCTGAAGGAGCTGAAAGGAGAGGTTTGGCAATACACCGGCTGTCTTATGTGCTTTGTAAACGGTCAGTTGCTCGGTGATGAGAGGAAGCTATCCAGCTGGGCAGACAGAGAGTGGAAGTTTTCTTTCCATCGACCACAGGCACTTTATAAGGCCCTGGCTGAGGAGTATTACAACAAGAACCTACGAAACACTGGGGTAAATAAACAAAATAAAAAAATCATGAAATCTTAATCCAATGAATGAAAAAACATCTTAAATGATGTGGCTAGTTTTGCAACAAATATCTTATTATGAGTTTCTTTTACCACAGCACATTTTTGTTTATATGGACGTTGAAATTGGTGGACAGGCAGCTGGCAGACTGATGTTTGAGGTAAGGATTCTTTCCTTGGGAAAAGTGAGTTACCGTGGAAATGTATTTATATATTTTTTTACCCTCAAGAGTTCTTATTTGTAACTTTTGTGTCAGCTGTTCTCAGAACTGTGTCCAAAGACATATAAGAACTTTAAGGCCTTATGCACAGGAGAGGTGGGCTTGTCCAACAGTAATCTTGAGTTGAGCTACAAAGGTTCGATTTTCCACAGAGTTGTGCCAAATGGCTGGGTGCAGGGAGGAGGTAAGATGCTGTATTAGATTTATGCACGTATACAACGCATACTACAGTACCAGTAAACCTTGTGACTACATAATCGTTTCTATGGTTTTCTGTTGCAGATATTCTACCTGGAAGGAAAGGCAATGGGGGAGAGTCTATCTATGGCCCAACATTTGAGGGTACTTTCACATGTACAGAGACAAAATGCAAGACACAAATTTGTAATTTGTACATTTAAAAAAGTGTGTAAACTGAAACGCTGACTCACACATATAACAAGAAGGAAATGGTTTTACAGATGAGAACTTTATTGTATCTCATAACAAGCGTGGCATCCTGGGAATGGCTAACCATGGTCCACATAGCAACGGTTCTCAGTTCTACATCACACTACAACCAGCTTCCTGGATGGACTACAAATACGTGGCATTTGGGTAAACAACTAAAAATATAACTCCAAAATATTGCATATTGATTTAATATTTCACACATGATTTAAGCTAAAGAGAAAGATTACACTTCAGAATTCACATTTTACTTTCATTTATATTAGTTGACCTATGTGTCACATTGTGCGCCTTTCTATCCCAGGCAACTTGTTGAAGGCACAGAGGTTCTGAAGAAACTAGAGGAAGTGCCCACATACAACGAAAGGCCAAAGCAAGACTGCAAAATAATAGCCTGTGGAGTGATTGAGCCCTGAGTTCTCATGTCGCTCACATGAATAATGCAAAAATGTAACTACTTTTTTTAGTATGTATTTTAATATATGTCGCTTGTTTGGTTTATTACATGCACATTCAAAAACCAAAAAATAAATAATAGAATAATTGAAAATAATTTCTATCAATTCTGTTGCTATAACCATTTTCATAATACACATTGTTACAAACAGAGATGTAAATATAGAAGTATATAAAAAAGAGAATATAAAAAGTATATAAAATAAAAAAAAGTTTTATAGTAGGCCTAAATTTGATTATGTGGGCCACTTGCTCCGCATATTCTCGCGGTATTATGATGTCATACGCCGATCGCTCTGCGCAGCGCCGCCGTCGCATGAAGTCGAAGAGATGTAAAGAGTTTGAGTAAAACACTGAAAGCAATCGCCCATTTGCGCGTCGACACGGCTCTATAATACATATTGAACGTATATTTAATGGTAACGGACAAAAACACACACAGCACCATGAATACACCGTTTTCTCCTCCGCTCTACATGCAGAGATATCAGTTTGTTGTTGATTACGTGCAAACGAACCGTCCTCGAAAGGTAAAAACATGTATATACATAAGTATTGTAAATAAATACCGTCCTTTTGGGGTCTTATTACCTGCACTGGATTTCTCAGGTAATTGATTTAGGATGCGCCGAGTGTCGCTTGCTTGGAAAACTCAAGTTTCATCGCGACTGTGTACAGTTATTAGTCGGGGTTGATATAAACGCTGATTCCCTTCTAAAAAGAAGGTAAGTCATCCTAGACTCATGCTGATGATACAGATTCTAATGGTTTCCACTACAAAGGCCATTATGTGTCTCGTTAAACATCAGCATTAAAACCATTCAAAAATGTCTTTATGTAGTGTGTGTGTGTGTGTGTGTGTTTGGACCTTATGTCCATAGGAGTTCATGTTGTTTTGTTGGTTCCCATACACCATTCCACTTAAAGAATCCAACACCTTACCAGTAGAGACCCACAGAGACCATTACAGATTCCATTAAAACCAATACTATTCCCATAATACTATTAAATCCATTAGAATGTTTCTGTTTTTTCTTCCACATGGATCCAAAGGAGTAACTTTAAAATAGCATTTTATTATGATACTACTGTGAGACTGGCCCAAGATTGGCAATTACGGTAACTATGATATTCATTTTTCCAGGCGTTTCCTGGCACCACTCATGAGCGATTACCTACAACCAAGCAATGGGCCTTTGACCATCGAGTTATACCAGGGCTCGGTCACAGAGAGAGAGCCGTGCACTAGAGGATTTGATCTTGTGACGTGTGTTGAGTTGTGAGTTTTGTTTAGTTTCTCTAGCTGTGTTATTTGAATAGCATGTTTACCTGAGCTGTGTGGAAAAAACACCTTATCCTGTGAAGAATCGAACACCTGGAACTTGCGGATGTGGAGAGCTTCTCAGACGTGGTGTTTGGGTACATGGCACCAGGTGCCGTGATCATCAGCACACCCAACTCAGAATTCAACCCACTGCTGCCGGGCCTGAGAGGATTCAGAAATTATGACCACAAGTTTGAGTGGACCAGAGCTGAGTTTCAGGCCTGGTAAGTAAATTATCCATATTTAATACAGGTACTTATTTGTATCCATGCTATTCACGATAAACAATTTCCTGGATTATAACTTGAATTCCAACTCTTTTTCACCCGTAGGGCTTACAGAGTTTGTAGAGAACATGGTTACTCTGTACAGTTTACTGGAGTTGGAGAAGCCTTTAACTGTAGGACAGATGTGGGATTCTGCACCCAGATTGGTGTGTTCCAGAGAAATTATGATGGGACAAATTGGTCCATGACTACCACTGAGCATTTGGAACCCTCGGTGTACAGACTGGTGAGAACACAGTGTGTTGCAATCACATTTCCTTATTTGTCTAAAGGATTCAAATTATAATAAATTGTTTTCTCCCCAAGGGACATGTTTTGCAAACATTTAATTCTTTATTATTATTATTATTAAGTTGTACAGGGTGGTGTATCCGAGCCTCTGTGATAACAACATCTACCAGAAGACTCTGGTTAATGAAGTCCTGTATGAGGCACAACAACTGAGACATGAATGGCTTCAGAAGAACATCAACGAGAACAACAATACACATGTCCACTATTATCCATCAGTGGAAGCGGAACACCGTGGAGCTGAAGGGGGCGCAGATGAGCAGCTGCCTGTTTATCGGCAGGGTGGCACCATTTGCGTCCCCTTGTCAAGCGTATGGTCGAGACCTAGAGTAAGAGGGCTGTGTGGGACCCTGCATCGTCTTAGAGAGATACTGCTGGATGATTCGCTGATGAGGCTGAATGCTGATGGAACGGTGCTAATCTTGCCTGCTGGTGATGATGAGGAGGAGGAGGAGGAAGAAGACAAAGAAGAGGAGGTGAAAACGGCTTCAGATGTAGCAGAAAATGTAAAGGAGGACTGGGATGAGGAGATTGCAAGCTTTGGAAATGTATAGTAGATAAAAAAAGGTCTGTAACTTAAATCAAAAGTAAAATGTTGTACTCTGGGCTTACTAAAATGTTTGTAAGTACAGAACCAACTATAATTTGTTTAGAGTAACCGTTCGCATTGTGTTGTCAAATCTGTGATGGAGATGTGAAGAGAAACATTAAATACTATAATGTCCTATGGTTTATAGGACAAGAAAGCATGTAAAAATCCATCAAGTCACACATTTTTTTTATTGTACTGGTTTTATTGAACAGTGCATGGGACATACCTTACCAGCATCAGAACAGAACATATGGCATGGAAGCCACCATTGGTCACAAGTTGAACACAACATTGCAGGACAGTCATAAGCAATGTCACCTTTAAACATCAGACACTGTACAATTACAGGGACCAAAAACTTCACAGAAGAGATAAAGCCACTGTTTATACAACATGTAAAGTACCAGGAACAACTTACTGGCTGCGTTGGAAGAAACGTTAACAGTGGGAGACTTAAATGGTGTCTAACAGTATCACTAAAGTTCAAATTCATAAAAATAGACTTTTGTTTTGGCAGTAGATCAATTAAAAACGTAAAAATCAAGTTCAAAAGAACCAAGCAAGTCACTCGTCTTACCGAGTGATGATGTAATGAAGCCGAACTTTTACTCATAACCTCTAAACATCCAGATAATAGCACACATTCGAAAGTGTGGTGCTTTTAATTTGTGCAGAAGTTGCAAAGATAAAATAATAAACCTGAGACGTGTGACCCAGTTTACTATTGAACCCCGTCTGTGGTATTTAACACTCGGAACTTGACGGACCTGGACCCTGGATCTGATGTTTTAAATGTGTGGACTTTGCTATCGCACATAAAAGGCTGGATGCTTGGACACATTGAGTACGTGTGACACCCATGCATTTCTACACTAGAACTCTGAAGTTATTTCTAGACAGTTGAGATACAATCAAGTGCCACAAATATTGTACACGCACTCACTTGACTGCTAATCCACACACACAAATCACAGAAGTGAACTGAAACAACAGAGAATGGCTTCTGAGAAGATCCTTTGATTTGCCCCAGAGCTAGTTTTAGAGATGTGATTCTTAAAATATCATTGAAACACTTTCGATGGAGTACTGATGATAGAAAAGGTAGAAGTATAAGGGTAAACTGAATTTTTCTTTTGTAAACAAAATTTGCTGAAAAAGGATTGTTTTATTAACAACAAGAACTGCAAAAGGTAGCCACATATTTACAAACAACACAGCTGTAAAAGTCCTACTGAATGTGCATTTAAATTGACTAGTTTGAAATTCGACTTCGAAATTTAACTTCAAGCTTAAATTCCTCTTTTGGCAACAAATAAAGAGTAAAAGCAATACACATTTAATGTGTACAGGCCAACTGGACGGTCATGAAATACAGAAAAAATCCCATTTGAAGAAGGAGTCAAATTGTTCTAAATAAGTCTTAAAACAGCTCCATCTGTCAAATGAATCACGGCGCTTTGATTCCCATTTGTACAGTAATGAGATGAAAGATGAGAGGAGGGCGCATAACAGAATACAGACTCAGATAAAACACACAATTGTGTAAGGATGTACACAATATCACACAAACAATGGCTCACAAACACGTAAATGAGAGCAAAATACTTCCAGTAAACATCTTACCACCAATAAAAACAGTGATTTGAAATATTTTGTGGAAATTATTATATTTTGAGGAAAAAGCACAGAGAGAGCACAAGATCTTGTTCAGCTGATCTGCACTGACTGTTTGCAATGCAGATGTATAGAAGACAAACTTTACCTCACAGTGAAACACAGACACCAGTAAAGGCGACCTCGTACAGAGGATCTGTCAGTTCTACAAGTACCAGCAGAGGGCACTGTTTCTTCAAAACAGGATCGTGACACACATTCCTAATTTGAGAGACGAAAATGACTGTTTATTCAGCTTTTCATCCCTCCTCCCACGACACAGACTTTGGTTTTCAACACATCTCCTTCTGGAATCTTTTAACCCTAGCGTTTAATCACCACCTGTTCATATGCACCAGCTCCAACCCTGAAGAGAGAAGAAATCAGGAATTACAACTTTTCTCCACCTGCACCTCGGGATGCCCATCCTGAAGTTTAATCAGAATCATAATTTGGTCTCCATTAACCCCAAACCAGTTATTTAAAGAGATAGTTCACCCAAAAAATACAATTCTTTCATCATTTACTCACACTTCTGTCATTTTAAACCTGTATGTCATTTTATTTGCAGAACACAAAAGAAGATATTTTGAAGAATGTCGGTAACCAAAACCCTCGGTCACCGTTGACTTCTATTGTATGGACACAAAACCAATGCAAGTCAATGGGGAACGAAGGTTTTCTGTCACCAACATTCTTCAAAATATCTTCTTTTGTGTTCTACAGAAAAAAGAAAAACATCCAGGTTTGAAATGTTTTGAGGGTGAACTATCATGATGACAAGATTTTTATTTTGGGGTGAACTATCCCTTTAAGATTTGTAAATATATGTGTTTATTTCTAATACATCAAAAAATGTTCCTTTCAAGTGTGAGGCTTTAGAGGAATCTAGATATAAAATATATTTGCTATGGAATAAATATGAGGCTATAACAATGAGTAGCAATGGTTATTATCACCGTGTTATTTACACTAACCTGGCGGGAAGATGATGACTTCCAAGTGCTGTGCTTCCACCCGGACCCACAAACAAACGCAGACCTTCCTCTGTGAAACAACACACAAACATTGTCACAAAATCCATTTGTCCTGTGCAAAGTCACGACTCTCCTCTGGAGAATACAAAAACTAAAGTGGTCCATTTCTAATGAGAACCTGTTGTCAGGTCATCTAAAAATAATACAAAACCTAATAGGACACGGACAGAGATGTGCACGGATACACTTCAATACACCAACTGAGCAGCAGCAGACACCAGTAAACATCGTTTTCAATTAACTATCACCTGTTTCTACACTCTAGTGTGCACAGCAGGGCCAAGTCTGACAGTTATTACTGTGAAACTGCATGCAATCAATGATATCAAAATCTGAAATCAATGCAGCATTTTACTATGAAACTGACATTAATAGTTTCTTAGAAATCAGCATGGGAATGGTCAGAATTTGATTATGGCAGTTATGTTTGGTAGGAGACCTGTTAAAGTTGTTGCCATGGTTACCTTCAGCACTAGAGTCCAGCAGACTGTGTGTGAAATCCTGACTCTGCAGGATCTTCTCCACCACATCATCAGCATCCACCCGCGTGGCATCCATCCTCTTCAGTTGAGACTCCATCGAGTCCTGTTTTACCGGATACCTGTGTGTATATACGCATACACAACTGCTGAAATCTCTTTACTTCTTTGCCTTATAATGTTTTGATTCTTTGCAGGTTTGAGAATTTGTGTAAATGCAGATGGAAAAAATGAATGGAAAGATGCTTGCCATGATTTTATGTGACTGAGACAGGAAGAAAACATGGACCACAGACCATATATAATATATTTACTGCATCTAAAGCTTGTTGAAGATCTATCTGACCTGCTGGCAGCTCTGTCAGGGGTTGATGGGTGTTCAGGCACTGCAGCGCAGCCCCCCGGAGCTGTAGGGGGCGCTGTTGTTTGGTCACTCTCCTCACTTGGCTCGGGGATGCTGGCAATGCCAGTGGAAGCACTGCCCACCGAAGTGTTTCTCCTGTGGGAGAACTCTGAAAGACTGGAGGACCGCGAGTGACCCGTACTGTAGCCTGAGAAACAAGACATAGGTTACATGTAGATTCAAACAGCATATACCAACAAACAGCTACAGCACATTTGTATTTAATGAGTGACAAGAACAAATTCTAAGCCCTGTTAATGGATAGAAATTTGTACCCTTTAAAAATCTTTTACAGATTGATGATCAATCATTCAGAATTGAAAGGACATTTAACACCCCCACCCACACACACTATTCAAGTTGCTGTCAAGCTTCAAAAAGTGATAAAGCTAGTATGTGCTGCTGGTAAAGGGCAAATATCCACCCACACACATACAAACTCATACTGTAACACTGCTGTGTCATAAAGTGGAGGAATTTAAGTCAGCATAGAAAACCTAAGGCTGGATTTACAAAACATTAAAAAGAAGAAAATTATTCTTAACTGCCATATTTTTTCTTAAATTCCAATTTAAGAAATAAAGTTAGGAATGTTATGTATTCCCGAAAAAAAACCTTATTTTTTCCTCAATATTGATTTTAGGATTTTTTTATTAGAAAAATCCAAATTCTCAAAACACAAGCTGTCGTAAATATTATCTTAAAATTAAGATAAACTCACGGTTATCTTAAATCTCAAAAAGTAAGATGTTTAATACATGTATTTGTATTGCGCCAGAATCATAATCTAGACGTTTACTTGCCATAGATACATTTTTATAGTAATATAATAATGATAAGGCCTAGCTCCCTTACTTTAGCTTTCATTATTAAAAACGTGTTTTTACATTTATTCTGGGACAAAGCAACTCGAACTGGAGATGGTCGCAAATATTATTTCATAGTAACACACAAAAAGCATTATATTAAATATCATTTTGTAACGCTTCCTAACATTTTAGCCAACACATCACAGGCTAATATATATACATAATATTGCGCTTGTTACACCAATTAAGTTTATTTTATAGATGAATATAAAGTATATAGTTACCTCACGAGCAGGCGTGTGTAATTATTGACATAGCATATGTCATTTAGCCCTGTCATTTATTTCTTAGGAGGTTCTTACGGATTTCCTTTAATTTATCTTAAGAACAAACTTCTATTTTGTCTTAAGATCAATTATAATTTAAAGTAACATGTTAAAGAAATGTTTCTTTGAAAACATACAAAAGTTTAGGGCTAGGATTGTGAAAACAAAGGAAATATGTCAAATGAATAGGATTCTTATCTTTCCATGGTCACTTATCGAACAAATATAGAAAACAAATTTAGGAAATTCTTAAATGTATAAAATTATTATTTTTACTAGTAGTCATTTTTCCAGGTTTATCAGAGTTTTTGTCATAAAAGATGTAAAAGCGACACCTACACAGAGGTGTATTTTCTACTCCTTTGATAGGCTACAATTTTTATATGGATTTTGTCACGTCAAAAACAACAAAAAATTGCTTGTCACTGGACTTGTGACTGTACAGTACAGCACAGTAAGTCTTACTAAACTTTAAAACTAGGTCTGAGATGCTCTAATGCAATATGCCAAAGTGAGCAGTGTGTAACTCAATCTGTTACTGAAAGAGAAGTGCATGATGAAATTATGACAGAGTGGTGTGTCTGTAAGTACTGGAGTAAGTGTTATCACATTACGTCAGTAATCTAGGACATATGATACAGTTATTTTGTCATGGTCAAAAACCTTTCTAAGAGCCCCATTTTAGGTTATTTAATAAAGGATCTAAAAAAAGGAATAAAGGATTATGTGCAAATGGACCAGCACACATGTCTTGCATTTTCATTATAACATGCGTACGTGCAAATAGCAACTTGTCGTTTTTAATGTTGGTTGACAGCCTGATATTGTTAGAGCCAGACAGTATAAAAGAGGCAAGCATTCAAAATCAAGCATAATAACTGAGTCCCATCAACCCAAGGTGACATGATCAGAGAAGAAGTGGAAGAGGAAAAGCCTACCAGATACTTTGGACTGCTGACTAGCGTAACTGGACGTTCTCGAGTGTCCGCACAGTCCCAGTTCATCAGGCAGAGAGCCACACTTCCCTGATGTCTCTGTGGACATAATGGATTGAGTTCAGTCTCAATTAAACCTGCTCGGTGGATTTACATGCTTGAACTCCATTTTCTAAACTTTTGGGCGAATTCTCAATTACCAGTGAAAAAATATATTAATTATTTATTAAATAATAAATTCATGCCATTAAGTTATAAATAAAACGTTTTTTTATGATTTTTCACAAAAACATTATACAGTGGTATGCAAAAGTTTAGACACCCCTTGCAGAACCTGGAAAAAGCTGAAACTTTTGGAAAAATAAGAGGATTTTTGAAAATGAAGGTTTATTTTTAATTTAGTCCTGGCCTGAGCAAGTTATTTCACTAAAAAATGTTAACAAAGTTCACACTAAAGAATAATAGTTGCAAAAGTTTTGACGCCCCTGATTCTTAATACTGTATGATGTTACCTAAACAATCAATGACAGTTTTTATGTTTTGTCATAGTTGTTTAAGGGTTACTTGTTGGTCATGAGTCATTAGACCCTCCACTGATCTTCAAAACAATCACCCAGGTCCTCCACGATCTTTGCTTTTTCAGCATCTCTGGATATTTGACTCATGTCCAGCAGTAACTGTATGATGTTGAGATTCCTCTTTTTACATTGAGGACAATCAAGAGACTCATACACATCTATTACAATAGATAGAAACATTCAGTGCTGCCCACAAAGTCAACAGCAGTTGTTTAAAGTCAGGTGGGTGTTAACCTCTGAAAATGATTTTGGTGTAAATTGTTATTGTTTCATTTATACATCTTATTTTTTCATTTACTAATGTCCTTCAGAAGATTTAAAAATACATAAATGTTTTTCAGGAAATTAAATATATTTTTTTTTTACATCAAAACCATTTTCAGAGGCTATTTTTAGAAATTCTGTTATTGTTCTTTAGTGTGAACTTTGTTAACATTTCTTTAGTGAAATAACTTGCTCAGGGCAGGACTAAATTTAAAAAAATCCTTCATTTTCAATAATCCTCTTATTTTTCCAAAAGTTTCAGCTTTTTCCAGATTCTGCAAGGGGTGTCTAAACCTTTGCATACCACTGTAAATAAATTCATTGTCTTGCTTAGACTGATAAATTCGCTTAAATTTATTTCTCAATTACCGGTGAAAAAAATAGAAGAATTATTTATTAAATAATTTAGTTGAATAATAATTAAATACTACTTAATTTAATAAAAACATTATAAACAAATTCATAGTCTTGCACAGACTGATCAATTCGCTTCAATATATAACTTGAAGCCACGGGGATACATTTTGTCATGCCTATTGGGGCTTTTACATCCTTCAAACCCATCTTCCTTAACATTTAACTTAAAATTAAATGACAATAAGGGCTATTTTATAATTACTGTTGTTCAAAATCACGATAAAAACAGCACTGGGACCTGCACGATCTCTCCAAGTTATATTTTACAAATTGTAGAGGTGTGAATTGGACACATGGCCACTCTAGATCGCGTGTGGACAGTCTGAATGATTCACTATACGAGAACAGAGTGGAAAGCAGCACATGGCTAAATTATACATTAAAGACTGACGTTTTCAGCAGCCTTTGGACTGAAAAGGCTCACAGCATGTATGAGGGGAAAGGAAGAGAGGATGAAAGAGAGAACATTCTTTCAAGCTTCTGTTAGTTCAGCCACTGTAGAGTCCCATTCTGTTCTACAGAACTGATCAGAATGCAGGATTAATCACAATCTTGTTTTATTAGGTGCTTTATGAGGACAAGATGAATAAGAAAAACGCCAAACAAAATGCGAACACACTTAAACGAATATTAGAAACATATACTGTACAGATAGCACGGCTGTATTTGTGCATCCCATTCTGATTCACTTCAAAGTGATACTTCACCGAAAAACAAAAATGTATCATCATTTACTCATCCTCTTGGCATTTCAAACCGTATGAGTTTCTTTCTTCCACAGAGCACAAAAGAAGATATTTTGAAGAAAATGGGTAACTGAACAGCGCCTGCACCCCAATCGGTAATATTGTATAGACACAAAACTAATGCAAATCAATAGGTGCCACAACATTCTTCAAAATATCTTCTTTTGTTTTCTGTGGAAGAAAGAATGTCAAACAGGTTTGAAATGACATGAGGGTGAGATAATGCATCCTGACTTAACTGTGCTGGTTATAGTGCATTTGTGTGCAAGGTTCACCTGAGAGGCTCAGAAAAGGCTTCTGTATCTCTCCTCCTCTCCTGTCCTCCAGCAGGCTCTCGGCATCACTCTGAACGCCTATCACAGTGGCCGTGGACGGAGGCCTAAATACAGAGAGAACATCGATCTACTACCTCTAAAGAAAGGTGCCACTCGATACCTGTATGAAAGCAGCTATCAATAGATTTAATGTCAATATTCTATACAAATCTTATAAGCTTTTTAAAGTCAACACACACACACACGCAAACAATTTCCCACAATAGAATTAAATACGGCTAAATCTTAATCCACCCCCTGACAACCATTCGAAAGAATCCCCCGAAGACTACACTTTCTCCATCCAACCCACACAAATGTTTTCAGTAGGTTTTTGCATTCATGCCGTGTGTACTGTGGAGTGTGTGTGTGTGTGTGTGTGTGTGTGTGTGTGTGTGTAGGTGGACAGTGTTGGTTTCCCCTTCGACTCAGTATGCAAATCTGTGTTCAGAGCTCTGAACCCCCAGAGCTATCATTCACACTCCTACACAACACACAGCAAAGGAGAAAATAGCAACCTCACATATTTTACTAGAAAAGGTCTCTGCTAGTCTTTAACTAAATCTAAATAAAAAAATGCTGAGGTAAACCCTTTTGTTAAAAAAATGTAATCATCTTTCTGACATCAAGAGTGTCACCATTTAAATTATAATGTATTCCAAAAGGCTTAAAAAGTAATACTCACGTTTTGAAGCAAGGGTCTCCAGACATTAACTGTGTGCTAATGATCACCTGCGGAAAGAGGCAAAGACATTAATATAAGAATGAACACCGGATGCTTTTCAGACTTTATTTACAGTTTCTGAATATGCTTGCCAGGTAACCACCACATAGCAACACCCTGGCAACCACCTACAACACGCTTTTCTATAGGACAGACATCATTTAGATATTAAAAGAACGATACTAGCGTTGGTGGTTGATAAAGTGTCTAGTGTATGAAATTTAGCGGCAAGACATCAAGCAGTGAGGTAGCAAATTGGCTCACTCCACCCATCCCTTTCGAAGCAGTACGGTGGCTGACACAGAACTAAAATGTCGTCACGTTTTCGCTTCTTTGCCAAAGGAGATAACTTATTTACGAAAAACGTGCTCTGTAGAGCAGTTTGTCCATTTAGAGCTACTATAGAAACACGTGGCGAATTCCATGCACGGGGACCGGCGGTGTATGTAGATAGAAATAGCTCGTTCTAAGGTAATAAAAAAAAACGCTTCATTATGTTAGGTCTATATACACCTCTAAAGACATAGTTATGTATATCATATTGCATTTCTGTCAATAGATCCTCAAAAAAATGACACGCAGCAACTTTATAAAAAAGGAATGTGAGGAATGAAAGAAAAATCCTGAGCATGTGAGGTCTGAACATTTCTTTACCTTAAGAATGGAGTTGTCTTGTCTGGTGTTCTTTGTGTCATAACCCTCCAGCAGACACCTGCGTGTGGTGCTGCCTGAGCCAGCAAACTCAGCCAGGTTGAGATCAGCGAAACCCAGCTGTGCAGAACCAAAGCGATAGACATTTAGAGAGGAAATCCATTTCAATCTCACTTTTCCCAATAGCAAACAAGAATTGTCATGAAATCACTGACGCTTTAAACGCTGAATAAAAGGTTAATGGTTTTACGAACCGAGAAAATTTGTGCACATGCACAAACATAACCACATATCAGAATGATGTTCCAGAGTGATCTATTTTTAGCTGCACTTTTGTTATCAATGTTTTACAATCCTCTATCCTAGTTTAGGAACATCTACTTGAATATGAGTCTGTATAACTAAGGTTGTCAGTACCTGCCGATAACGATTAATTACCGTTAGTTTTTTATTGATTTATTTCAAATCAAAAACACAACACAACACAACACTTAAAGTAAAATAGCAATGAAGTGTTTTAAAACAATAAACACTATTGCTAGAACCACAAAACTGTATTGTCCTTTGAAATAAAACACATAAATATTAACTATATCAATAAATATAATATATATATCAATAAGTTCACTGTATGGTTTAAACAAAATTATAAGTAGGCAAATTTAATTTATTTCTATTCTATCTTTAATATTGTTTTTGCATTTAGTTAATAACACTAGCTTTACTATAGTTCACTTATATAGTTTCAAAGGGATAGTTCACCCAAAACGTAAAATTCTGTTATCATTTATCACCTTCAGATTGTTCCAAACGTGTACAAATGTCGTTGTTCTGCTAAACACAAAGAAATATATTTGTAAGAATGTCAGTAACCAAACAGATCTCATACCCCATTGACTCCCATATTGTTTATTTTCCCCAAAAATGACATTAAATGAGATGAGATCTGTTTGGTTCCTGACATTCTTCCAAATACCTTCTTTTGTGTTCGGCACAAAGAAATTATACAGGTTTGAAACAATCTAAGGGGGAGTAAATCTAAACTATCCCTTTAAACACACACACGTAACGTCACACAGGAAACTGTATCAAGTCAATGACCTAATTATATAACCGGGTTACTGCTGTTAGATAAAATCTGATAAAATCACCTTTGCATAAGTCTTTCCACCTTTCAGTTCCTGTTAAAAAAAGATATAAAAAATGAATGGATTAAAACAATTTCCTTTTAACAATTGTATGGGTTTTCTTCTACAAAACAATGTGTGTGCAAGTGTTTATGTACCTTTCTGACTGAAACCCGACACACACAGGGATCAAGGACTCCGGTGCCAGCATTAGCACTCATTTTACATGGGAAGGAAAGACGTTTTCTCCAGCGTACACAGTTAGCCTGAACCGTCTCCCTGTGAAAGACACACAACACTGTAAGTTTGGGGTGTTACGGCCCTGGCTTCAAAACAAATACATATTTAACCCCACCATGTGCATTAGCAAACCCTGAAAGTGGTGCATGTGGGAGATTTTATATTGAATTCACACTGATCCAAATTCATTACAGCAAAATGATTTCAATATTGTGAGCAGGTCGACTGCATTAGAGTCTGACTCACAATATGTGGTTCATTATAGCCTGAAGTCAGATGGCTTCCCAAACAACAAGACTTTTAATTCATTTCTCATCTAAACATCGTCCTTACTGCGCAGGTGTTTTACTTCATAATGAGACAGATGTTGCACTTTGCAGACCTTGAAAAGTACTGGTAATCAAATTTGAGATAGATGCTTTATATAACAGATTTATTGCCCTCACACAAAGAGTCCTCATCATTCTAACACAATAGCCTACCGTCATGTCATGGTATAATGGTCCAAAATGACATCAGTGGGAAACAAGGCCAAAATAACACACAAAACAGGCAACTCCCATAAATCTTGGGAGAATCCCCTGCATAAGACTTTGTGCCGACTGAGTCATTGCCTCTCCTCCATTAACTCGGATAAACCACAGCTGGATTAAAAACATCGCTCGTATGTCACCGTAGCAGCGGGTAAAATGACTTCTCTAAACAACACCAGCAACGGAAAACCACTCACATTTTCCTTCAACTAAATTTAACATGCACAGTTTCTGGGAAAACTGTTTTGTGTGTATGCTAACAACACAATGACATATCCAGGAAACAAAAGCCTGTTCAGCTGATCTACAATGACTATAAAATATCACCCTTTTAATTTGCAGATGACAGAAGGAAATGATCCTGTTGTGTCCTCTCAAAAGGAGTGGTTTTATGTCCAAGGTCGTTTAGAAACCCAGCGCTGACTAAAAGCACTGTTCTGTACACAACCTGCACTGCATGTTTTAATTACATACAATAATGCAAACTAAAATAAATGTCAACATCAAAAAGCATTTGCAACCCATTTTACTTGCGCAATGTGACGTGTGTCAGAGTGAATCATTTGGTTTTATCCATCGGGAATTAATGAAAAGTGGGCATTTCATGCTAAAATTCAGCCAGGCCTGAATGCATGTTTGCCGTCGATTGCGGATGGAACCATTTGTCCTGAAACAAGATGACAACCATGTTTGAAGACACCAAGAAGCAAAATCTATTTTTAAGGCAGAGTGAGTAAACAAATCAACACTTTAACTATGAAATGAGGAAATAATGTACAATTATTTAAGACCAGCTTAATAAAACAAATTAACCCAATTTTAATTTTATGTTGACTCTCTCAAGGTTTTAATTTCTTCGTTTTCAAGTTTTGCTTTGTTGCCTATTAAAACCACCACGAAGGTGTCATGGTTAATGTTCATGAAAGTCAAGGTCAGGCAACAAAAGTACTATAACTCCATCCTTGGGAGATAACATTATAAGCAAATTACTGGCACTGGCACTATAAATGACCGGCTACACACTTATAAATCAGACACACAACCCGGGCAAGACGACCAGCACAGAAATCCAATCGATTCGCTCTACAGTTTTGAAATACTAACTCCGTAGGTCAAATTCTGTTTTTTCCTTGCTATCCATCACTCGACTCGACATAACACAGAACTTACTGAAGCAATTTTGCATTATATTGACTCATTATAACCTTTCCTGCAAAGTACTAATGGTGTGATATAAATGACATTATGATATCAGTTATGTTAGGTGCTAATGGCATGCATTACTGGCGCAAACAAAAACAACCCTGCTGCTTTTTCATTGGTCCATTATAGAAACCATTAGCATAGCCTGCATGTGCTGGTGTCATTAGCATCAATGCTCCCAAAGGAATAATGAACCATTAAAAATCAAGATAGACTTCTGATGATATAACAGACTTGGTCATAAAATAACATTACATTAAAATATAACCATATCTAAAACCCATTATCATATAGTGAGTAAAGTGTGCCATAACTAGACAAGTCACAGGTCTAATTTCTGTATTTGGAATATATGCCGTTGCCATGGCAAACTCAGTTAAGCGAATAAGAGCGAGAGTGCTGTGGTTAAGTGTGCTCCTTCCTTAGCTTCTCCCTCAGGATGTCTTCACTGAAACAAGAGTTCTTCAAAAAGGATAGGCGGATGGAGGCGAACTCAAGCCTGGAGGGAGCGTAAACCCAGAAACTACAGACGCTCGCTGTGAATTCAATTGCATAATTAAATAGAGAAGAACTGATGTTTGAGTGCACACTAGATCTTCTTAGATGCTGTGGTGCTTGTACATGGACTCTCTTTTGGTTAGGATGAAAAAGCTGCCGATGCATTATGGGAGAGTTGATTTTGAAAAATAAAATAGGTCGTGAAGTTTCAAAGCCTACTTTCAACGACTGACACATTAATATTTTAGTTTGGAGAGCCTGGGGTAGAGCAGGGCATAGAAAAAGATCTTGTGATGTCAGTCCTGACTCCTGAGAGCATAGAGAGATTGATTTTGTAGGCATGCATTGGCCCGCTGTGACACTGCTTTTTTAAATGTAATTTGCTTTCTGTTTCAAACACTGTTTGAAGTCAACAAATAGAATCATAAATGACATCATTATATGGGAAAGCCGCTCGTGATTTTGTTCAGACTCCCACAATTGTCCATGTGATGGTAATAACCTCTGGCACTAGCTGGGTTTCCAGAAACGAGTGATGGAAACACCAAATTTCAAATTAAAAACCCTTAACTTGCAAAAAGGTTTTTTTACACTCGCTTGAGGTGGTTTTTCATCTTGCTATGAATGGGAGATGGAAACACATTTGCCGAATAAATTCCTCCAAAAAGTCACGTAACCTGACCAACCAGAAAACTGATCTTGTTACACAGCATCAGAAATGTTGTTATGGTCATACTTAAATGCCTTAGCAAAGCCGTCAAAGTATTTCTGTAATTGCCTCTTAGAACTGTCACGACTGCGATTCCCAAACAGCAGGCATCCACAAAAGCACTGCATTTATTGTGTTTCGTAATTGTCTGCTTGCGCAAGTATTATTATATATGACAATTCATATATTCAGTGGCTTATCTTACTTTTCTAACTGAGATTTAGTGGCAGATTATTAGGAAGTGACGGTTGACTAGTTGAATGGAATCGTTTCTTATTCGCAAATGTTTTATGCAATATTTCAATTTTGCCCATAAGCTAAATGCGCAACTTTGGATGGAAACCAGGCTACTGACTTCCCAGTTCTCTGCACAGTTCTCTTCGCATCCATTTGTAAGAGATTCACTTCCATCTTACACAAGCATACAACCTGTTAGCAAGTAAACAGCTTATTTACTGTCCAGTCAAACATACAGTAATGTATGACCTGTGGTGACTCCGCGTTTTTGAAATGAATTGTAACACAGCACACAAGATGCAAGGACACTAGGATGTTTCCATTTGGGCATTTCCTATTTAAAATCCATTTTACCAGTGGCTATTAACGTCTGACAGGTTTCAGTATTACATTCAGAGTGTCAATGACGATCAATGACAATCTTCGGATTGTGGCAGAAGTCACTGTGCTGGCGTTTTATACATTAACACCACAGGTTTATGCAGGATATACCCCTGAGTAGGGATGGGTACCGAAACCCGGTACTAAAAGATACTCGGTGCTAAATTATGAAAGACCGGAGTATCGATAAGCTCCGCCCTTATCGGTTCTGCTTTCGGTACTGGAGAAGCACGCGACACGCGCAGACTGCTCCCCGCAGCGCGTCTATCCAAACATGGCGTCGCTCAAACTAAACAGACGAGCTGTTTAAATTTCACGATCGCGCGCAACCTGTGTTTGAATGCTTTTGAAACTCTTGTCCGTCCCCGTTTCGCGGTACCAAAACAGCGCGTCCCCAAAACTAAACGGATGAGCTGTTTTAACATCACAAACACGCACGGCTTATCTCTCTCAAGCAGAGTCATGCTCGCGAGTCTCCATGCGCGCGTCTTCCCAAACAGATGAGACATGCGCGCAACTATATCTATTCGCGAGGGTCTAATTTCAATTGGTTTAACATCACAAATCACATTTTCTACTCGTTTATGTAATGATAAATAAATCAGCCCAAACAATAGGCCTATTTGATAACACCGAGAGTTTAATAATTTGTCGCTTTACTTACATACATAGGACAAACATAGAAAGATGTCCATTAAAATATACATTTAAATATAAAAAATATTCGTTGCAGGTAGCTATGATGAACCAACCCACTTTTGATACTGCTGGTTTGATTTTACATTGCAGAAAATAAAATAGTGTTATTCTATTCATAAATTCTATATTTTCTAAAAAAATATATCCAAAAGCACCGATAGGAAAACCGTTAAAGTACCGGACCGATAAGCAGTATCGATAAGAGTAGTAGTACCGTTAAAATCTTAATGATACCCATCCCTACCCCTGAGGGTCCGCAAAGACCTTGTAAAGGGTCCACAGTTAGATATAAGCTTTACAAATGTTTTCTTTATTTCAAACTGCTTGAATGAACATTATCTAACCCTCTGTTTAGTAGTAAGGTTGACATGAGCAGGTTTTTAACAACTTAAAGGTGTCTTAAGGGGATTTACTAGTCTTGAAACCCCCGTAGTAACACATTAAACGCAGAGCAGTACTTTCTTCTCTCACCATAGTATCTGGTTATCAGCAGATGCATGTACAGTATGTCACAATATTTCAACTAGATTACATTAAGGCTTCATTTAGGCTTTTCAGTTGGGCTATGCAAGTTGACCTACACTGACCTACCCTGGGAATGAAACCCACAACCTTTGTATGGCTAATATTATGCTCTACTAATATTGCGATGGTTTACATTACATTTTTTAAACAATGGTTAGTTATTTGGACTGGGAGGTGACTCTTAAACTTCTGTTAGGTGTTTGATTTGAGTATGACAAAAAAATGTTGAGCAAGAAAACATGACATTGACATTTTGCGCAAACAACTAGTTACCACACTCTTATGAATGCTACATAACATCTAAAAGGATACACACCTTGATTGAAATGATACGCAATAAAACATTAACTTAAAAACAACCCAAAGGTCTCCAAATACACCACCACGCACCACCATGAATTATGCGTTCCCTTACGAAGATTATACTTTGCATAATAACCATGGTAAATATGTGGTTACTGTAAAACAATACGGCTACTAAACATTGTGAATTTGCTTAAGGGTTAACAAACTGTTCATAAACAACAAATCACAATGAAGATCCCTCAAAGGTTCTCCAAGGCAGATTTTGACCCCAAATGATCCACATTCCTCCCTCTATCTCACAATGTCCTTACCGCGAACCTCCGAGAAGCCGCCGTCGAGCAGACGGACTTTGCAGAACAGAACTCCGTTCACGAACGGTACCGATGACAGCTCATCCAGCTCAAAATCCACCCTGAACTTAAACTTCTTTTTCTTCATCATCATGACTGTCGATCGGACTGTGTCCAAAAGTACGGAACCTTTGGTCACACGAGGTGGAGGAGCGTTACTTTATTTACACATCTTTGAAGAACCTCTTGTGTTGGAGGTGATAGCCGTTAGCCACCGCTGGAAACCCCTTTATTTATAACAGAAAGCTAAGCTAGCTAACGATGATCATAAGGTTTCCTATATCCGCAAGCTACATCTTTACAGTAAAAATGGTACGGAAAATGGATATGCTAGTTAATGAATATGCAGTCTATCTGTAGTGAGTCTGTCTGCGGAGGCTTGTTTTCTGTTGTATTGTAGGTGAAGCGTTGTGCGCTGTGTGTAGTAGTGGAAACACACGGTGAAGCTTTTTAAAGGGCCAGCACACACATGTACTGTCAAGCGGGAGCAATGCTTTGAGGACAAATGACGCGTTTAAATCGTGTTAAAGATGTCTTTCAAGAACCATAAGATGTAGTATACACATATTAATAGTGCACGGAAGCCGAAACCATTAGAATAAACCAATAATAATAACAATGCATTTAAGAAACAATAGTATTTTTATCAAGATTTATGCACAATTATACATGTAAAGTAATCATCTTTATACAGGCTTTTCAATCACGGGAATTAAGGGAAATTAAATGGTAAATGAAAATGAAAGAGTGTTTGATTATGACTCTGCATTAATGTCAATTGTAAAATTGTGTAACACTGACCACTAGTGGACCGTTAATGCAATTTGTCACCTGCCACTTGTAGCTTAATCGATCAGTTAAACTACAGATGGCGCTGTAAGACAACAATTATTCGTTTTACGATCAGCGTTTTTGTTCTACCTCTGGGTTAAAATGGATTGACTTTATTTACGAAGTTAAAAATACTCTGTTATCAAATGAAAATGAGTGGTTGAGGTGAAACATCATAAGTAGCCTAATAAGCGTATTGTTTGCGCATCTGTGGCTGCGGACTAGTGCAATGTTGAACAGCTGCCTCTTAAAGAGTCTCTCCATCCTCCTGCCCCCTCGCTTCATTTCATATGTAACGTCTCTTGAGCTTTTTCTCAGACCAGATGAACACTGATGACCAGGCACCTGCCCTCATCTGGACTTTACTGTACCTCTTCTTGAAAACCTCATCCTGTCCCGAAGAGCAGTGCAAATGGATACGTTTGCTAGTTCATAATTTTTGAGGAGTCTTATATTTGCCGCTATTTGGAGGGATTTTAACATCGTGCATGATGACTGATATGGGAATTTGGTGCGTTTTATGGTTTATGGAAATTGTCCTCACTTCAGCCGCTCCAAAACCACACCAGCAAGTTCTGGAGGTGACAAAGAGACAAAATGACTCCGTGCAAATGGAAATAGATAACCAAGAAAATATATTAAGTCAGGTAAGATACTTTTTACCAGTATATTTCATTCCATTGAACAGTTAATTGTTATTAATTTGAGCATTAAAAAAGTACATTAAGTAAATATGAAATAAATGTAAATGAAGTGAATAAAACAAATCATGCATGTGTTATATTTTAGTATATTATTATATTTACAATACATTTGAATTTGATTATGTAGACATTATTAATTAAAATTATTATAACATTTAACCTGCTGGAGAAAATAATTTAAAGTTTAAGTGGTTTCCATTGCAAATAGCATTATTAATAATCAGTTGTTTAGCATAAAACCATTACAAAATTCCTTTGTGAAGTTGGTTCCCAATTGCTTGCTGGAAAATGCATCTCTTCCTCTTTTCTTTTTAGCTGCTGGGTGATTATGACAAAGTGAAAGCCCTTTCGGAAGGATCTGACTGTGGCTGTAAATGTGTTGTCAGACCACTGAGCGCGAGCGCGTGCAAACGGATCGGGGAGGGTCACGCGACGCCTCAGGACTTCTATACGGTGGAGACCATCACATCAGGACCCCACTGCAAATGTGCATGCATCGCCCCTCCATCAGCTTTAAACCCATGTGAGGGTGACTTCAGGTTGAAGAAGCTGCAACAGGCTGGAAAAGATAATATTAAGGTGACATGAGCATCTGAAACTTACACAAGTTCAAAATAGCAGAGGATAGCCTATAAATAAATACAAATCTTACCAATAAATGGACAACACCAGCCATGATGTCATTATTTCCATTTACTTTTGATTGACTAGCTGTCTAGTGTTCTGGAATTGCTGGAGGGATCCTTTTATGGCATGGACCTTCTGAAACTGCACTCAGTCACAAGCAAGCTTCTTAATCGAGTGGACAATATAGAAAAAGTAAGTAACTGTGTTAGTGTTAAAACTTTTAAAAATATATATATTTTTTAAATGTAAGAATAAAACACTTAAGTAATTACTAAGAGACCATAGTATAGTTACTGTATATGTGTAGTTACTATAAGGGGTTAAAAGAATAGTTAAAAAAAAACGTATGACTATCTCATCGGTGAATTGCAAAAGAACAATGCTTTGAGCATTGTATTAGTCATACTTCATATTTCAATGAATGAGTCATAAAAATCTGGGACTGGAGAAAAAGAATAATAAAAACACTAGGAAAGTGTAATGAAAGTAGTTTATTGGACTTTTGAGCTACATTCAATTCTTCTGTCATACAGTAGCACACAACTCATATTTACTGTTCTTGTAAAGTCTCAAGTTTGGAACAACATGTCCGTACATTATGAAATATATATTTTTTCCGATAAACTGAAAACTATTATCAGATGTTTTTAGATGTTAATTTCCCTTTACCTGTGTTTTTAGACTCAGATATACAGTAAAGTGTGATGTAATTAATGTCCTCTTGGTTAACGCCTCACAGATGGTCTCCAACAGCCAGATTAACGACAAATCAAACACAACCAGCACGTCCCTAAATCCACAGCTTCCCAAATCCTCACAGACAACTTTGCCAGCACAAGCGCAGGAGAAGAAAACAAGTCTAAAGGAGCAGCGTGATGAAGCAGCTGCATTTCAGCACCTGGAGGTGAGACGGTTCTCTCCATTGTCTCTCCAAGACAATTTAAAAATTACATCCTGTAATAGGCATGTCCAATACGTAATAATGAAACAATCCAAACATTAGGTTAGACCAATGGCCCATCTCCAGCTGCTTTTATTTATTTACTCATGCCTTCCCTGCAGTTCAAGGTGACCTCATATTACGGCTAACTGACTTGAAACACTTCCTAGTTTAGCCTTGCATAATATTCTTGGGCCAGCTAAACAAGTTGTCCGTAAATATGTTAATAGAGCTAATAAACGGGTCTATTAAAGATCAGTCTATATATAATTCTGCTCAACTTGTTTACTTGCAGAGTAAGTATGAAGAAAAGTTTGTGGGAGATCTTTTGAAAAGCAGCGGATCCGACTTACAAAAGGCAGTGGCAGCCTTGCAAGAACAAGAGCGTTCTGGGAGGGAGAAACAACCGAAAATGATTGTAAGGGGAATGACATACTATAAATCTGACCCGGTGGAGGAGGCAGACACAGAGGAGAACTGTAAGTATAACTGTATACTTTCAGCATCTTCATTTAAATGTTTAACGCTGACCATTTTGAAATACAGTAGATGTATTATAGTGATATGTTGCTTTGTTCCTCATTGCAGTAGATGAGAGTCACAGTGGCGACAGCTCGATTGATCTCTTTGCTGATGAGCAACTCCTCCACCACAAAGCTCGTCACTTAAAGCCTGTCATCAGGGCATGGTCAGTCCCGCCAAAACCCAAGACCGAAGCAGAAGTGGTGGCTGCACAAAATAGCCTTCAATCTCCATCTGCTGGACTATCAGACTCCGCCTTCCCCATAAAAACACCTGATCCTATATCCATTCTAGCTCAAACCACTTTCTCCTCCACCACAGAAAACACTACAGGAAATCACAGAACCACACCAACACCTATTGTGATAAATCCTTTTAAGGTTATCAACCATATGGATCAGACCACACCTCAGAGCATCAGCCAAAAAATGCCCTCAACTCCATCTTTAAAACAAGCACAAAACATTATGGTCGAGTCATCCAATCTGAGCCACATAATGTCCCTTGAGTCAACCACAGCATCGGTTACCAAAGTGATAACTTCAGTCCCGACCTTGACCGAGAATATTACAAAGGAGACAGTATCCTCTGTGACCAAAGATTCACCTGTTACTAAAACATTCTTAAAAGAAGATACATCCCAAACTGGCAAATCTTTCTTTTCAATGGAGAGTATGACTCAAAAAATAGTCAAAGATTCAGAAAACACATTTAGTAGCATAACACCATCACCAGCCCCTCAGAAACCACCTGCCACAATGACGGAATCTCATTCCAACACATTCACAGCCACAGAAAGCACCTTAAGATCAACTGCTGACACAAGAGCTACCACCATGATGACTCCACATACAGACCATTCCACAAGCCTACCCATGATGAGACCTACCCATACAGCCACCTCAGTGGGATCTTTGATGACAACTACAACATCCCCTACAACACAACTAAAGCAACAACGATAAGCACAGGCAAACCTGGTAAAGGCAAGTATAGCATAAGTTGGGATGAAGAGACAGAGGTACAGCCAACGATGGATAAACCAAGCGTGGTGGAGGAGAACTTTGAGGAACCTCCAAGGAAGTCAGGTAGAGAAAACCCAGGTTAATTGGTCTCTATGGCGTTCTCATATAACAGATGGAGATACCCCTGCTAAAAAAAAAACCTTGCCCGAAACACAATGGAAATGTAATGGTTATAAATTGTATTGGATATAATGGGAACTATAGACGGTTTCATTGGACACACGCAATGGCCCAAAGTTAACTCCATGTCTGTGTTTGGTTATAATATACCAATTAATTTTATATTTAATTGATATTAATATTAATTGATATTCATATTTTATAGTATATTTATATTATTAAATTAAAACTACTCGACAGATAGTAGCCTTTGCGGATGTCTACCGGAAGTGAAGTTTGGGCCACATAACGTTTGTTTATGTTGTTACTGCTGAAACCGTCTATAAGGGTGTTGTATGAGCTGGATTCTGCTGGGATGTTATCTGGCAGATGGGAACCAATAGAACACCATTAAATCCTATATATACATAATATGAATATGAAGCTACGTCACGCCGTGTTGAATTTTGCACCATCTTTGGAGGATCGCTGCTAGTGCATTCAATGCAGCGTTTCGTTTTTCTTGTTGGATTAGGAAATATAACTATATTTGGTCGGTCTTGCTGTGTTAAAACCTCCAATAGCATTACGCAGAGTCGTTCCGGAAAACACCTACGTTCTTTCACTTTCGATTTCTCCATATATCAAACAAAACAAGTTATGGTACATAAAATAATATTAGCAGTTGAGTATGATCCTCCCAAGATGGCGGCGGCACTGCAACATGCAACATAGGGCGTGACGTCAGCTTCACATTCTCTATTGGAATAATGCCTCAAACTGAATTTTGTCATGGAAAACGCTTATGATCCATAATGGTATTTTATTAGAAACCATTAGAATTTGTGTGATGGTTTCTGTTGGGTTTCTATTGTTTTTTCAGCATGGACAATGGACGCAATGTTCGTTTATGAGCTGTATATGGAGAACATTAACAGGTCTTAAAATGTGAAGGTCACAGTAGAATTGCACAAGAGAGAAACGGTGCTGTATTTGTGAACACGTCTGTTTTTGTTTACAGGAATGTGTAAAGACACCTTGGCCACAATCTCAGAGCCTATCACACACAATAAATTCGGTCGAAATGAAGGGGCTTGGATGAAAGATCCGCTGGCTCAAGACGACAAGATCTACGTCACAAATTATTATTACGGCAACAATCTCCTTGAGTTTCGCAATTTGGTCGTCTTTAAACAAGGTAGTCATTGTCACCTTACAATACATTTATATGATCAGACAGCTTTTTCCATGTTGTAAAAAAGCTATTTTGTTTTCAAAGGTCGACCCACTAATTCATACAAGCTGCCTTATAACTGGATCGGCACCGGACACGTGGTCTACAACGGCGCTTTTTACTACAACCGCGCATTCTCTCGAGACATTATAAAGTACGACTTGCGGTTGCGTCACGTGGCCGCCTGGACCATGCTTCACGACGCGGTCTTTGACAACGACGACGTGTCCGCGTGGAGATGGAGAGGGAGCTCAGACATGGATCTGGCCGTAGATGAGAGCGGACTTTGGGTGATCTACCCAGCGCTGGATGACGAGGGGTTCCTGCAGGAGGTGATCGTGCTGAGCCGGCTGAACCCTAACGATCTTAGCATGAAGCGGGAAACGACCTGGAGGACCGGACTCAGACGCAATCGCTATGGCAACTGCTTTATCGTATGTGGCGTTCTATACGCAACGGAGAACTACAATCAGCAGGACACACATTTATCCTACGCATTTGACACGCACACCAACACACAGATGGTCCCTCGCTTGCCTTTTAGCAACAACTACACTTACATCACTCAGATTGATTACAATCCCAAAGAGAGGGTGTTGTACGCTTGGGATAATGGACATCAGGTCACTTATAATGTTCAGTTTGCCTATGTATATCCGCTTTAGTCAAATATGTCAGTCCTTGTACTTTGCACCAAATGAAATGTCATCAGGAAAAGCCTCAAATGTGTTCATGTGGATTGTTGATCAGTTCACTCATTCCTAGCAACTTTATTTAGTTATTATGCCATTATGTTTTCAAAGTGCAAAAATGATCGTGTAGCTGGACCAGGGCTGTTTCCCAAAAGCATCGTAAGATGTTGATTGTAGCTCCATTGGTGACAATGGTTCTAAGATCAACTTAAGGTTACGGTGATTTTGGGAAACGCAGGCCAGATCTTTACATTTATGTAAAAAAAAGCATCAAACGTTTCCGTTGTAGCTATACGAGCTTTGCAGTCAGGATTGATTTCTTTAGATATTGGGAATGCTTGCTTTTGCACTATGAAAATGGACCTCTATGTTTATAGCTGTACTGTACTTCTAGTAAGGCTGGCAAAATATTATTACAACTTTTGAGGTGCTGTATTCAAGTAGAATACATTGTATATATTGTAAAATAAAAGCTAAGACATGGAATTGATGAATGTAAAAATAAATACATTTTGTATTTTAATAAGCATTTCTCAGTTTTTTCTACAAGTAACACTTGCAGTTAAGTAAAAGTGATAGCAGATATTGTTTCAGGCACATCTTCGTTACTTTTTGATGCATTTGATGTCTTTTATGTGTATTTTATTGTAAAATCTCTGTACAACTCAGAAAATGACTGCAATTAAATATGTGCTGAGTGAGATTTATTGTGCTGTTTTTCCTTTCAAAGTGAAGGAGGATGTGCAGGTCTAAATCTAGACATATCTTCTCATAATTGAACCAGAAAATCTTTTCAAAGAGCTATAATTAACACTTTATACACTCATTTCACAAACCTTCAATTTTAGAGAGAAGAATTCATACCAACATAATTTTGCAAAACATATAATTGCCCAAACGCAGGCAAAATATAGACAAATCACTCACAGCCTTGAGCTAGTATTTGTCCAGTGTTTATTTCTTTGCATTGTAACAAAATCGCTTTCATTTCTGTCGTTGTGTGAGAACAAGACATTTTACAAAAATATTTCTTGCGGGAAAAGGGGATTCAAGGAAATAAAAAAAGGTGGTTTCATGTTGGATCATAAATGGAAAGTACAATAAAACAAGGTAGATCAGGCAAAAAATATCAGAAGACAAAAGTGTTTTACATTTGTCAGGTGCATTCCATTTAAATGGCCAAATTAAATGGCTTAAATTATGCCACAGAGACTAAACAAATCAAAACAATCATCTAAACATCTTAAAATATATCCCTATACACTCTTCTTTGGAAATATAAATACACCAGTGTCCTGAATAAAACGATTTCTTTTTCAATTTCTATTTGCTAGTCACATCTATAGAAAAAAGGCTGGCTGCCAAGGCAGGTTCAATGAAGCGAGTAGAATTAAACGTAGGCCTTAACTGTGTACCAAACAAGCTTGGTACATATAATCAAATTTCATAAATATTCACTTCAGTTAATGTTCCAAAGCAACAAAAACAGTGCAAACAAAATCAAAGACAATTTCCCTGACAGCTGCCACAAATAACGTGTAGAAATAAGTGTAGAAAATACGCACCTGAATCACATCACTCAAAACACATTAAAAGGGGTGTGACAACCTGTTCTTGTTGCAATTTTTGTGAAATGAAAATAACAGTAGACTTTGAAAACAAAATTTAGGAATAAGACTGAAATCTAACTTATTTTACTGTGGATTGTGCATTGTGTATCATGACAGTCTAAAAAAAAAAAATTCATAACATGGCAAGATTGCTTTTGTCGACGAAAGATTGCCTGGATTAAGAAGAACCCATGAGAACTCCGACAGGGGTCGCGGGCTGGCTGTTGCTGGGGGCCGGGTGATATAAAGAGTCAGTGTCCGTTTGATTGACACGCAAGATGGGTGGAATACTAGCGATTTGATGTGGAGGATCCTAGTGTCCATGACCTCACAATCGATCTGCATCATCACCTCAAACTCTTTGTCTTTAATGACGCTTTCTGAAATGAGAAAACACCCAGAAATGTAATTTAACAAGCATGTGCACATAGACTATTCGTGTGAAGGTAATGCAGGTGAATGCTGGGTGGCCAGAGGTTAAGAGGCATTTTAGGGTGTTCTTTCGGATGATTCTTTCAGATGATTCACAGAGGTCAGTCACATGCTGGCCTTTGTTTTCACAAAGCAATAAACAACAGATGACTCCCACGTGAAGCAAAATGGGGTTAAGGAACCTTAGCCGAAACATCCCTGAAGTGATCATCCACCATGTGAGAGGTCTTATCTTATGATCTTTGGCAATAAATGTGATATTTTAAAGAACTGATCTGTGATTGAAAATATAAATAGCAAGTAATGCATCTCTCAATGGGCAATAATGCACTGACTTACAAAATCTAATGTACTTAAAAAGCGAAGGAAAATTATATAGTTTTTTATCATACAGTGAACATACAATCATTTAAAAAGAGTAAACACTTAAAAGGGATGAGACAATGTATAAATCATGCTTTGTCATAAACTGACACGGTTGGAAGCCCTTTCATCTTCCAGATCCCTGGAAGACAAGGTCATGCTCAGACTTCTTTTCCCATGTTTTGACAGACTCGTAAAAGCCTCTTGTCAAACACAGGCGGCGGGTCTGTAAGGTATTTTTAAAGAATCTTTTAAAAGCACAACAGTTTAAATGATCACACTGCATATGCTGTATTATCCAACTTTCTATAAAGAGACCGTGAGATCTTCAAGTTCATGCAGAGCATATGGACAGCAGGAAAGTCATTTGACTCGCTTGAGTCGTGATAAAAACTTTATAAGCCTGACAGCATCACGGTATGTCAACCTAAAGCACATTCCAGCCATAACTGGTGAACAGATTTACGCATCATACCCACAGTTGACCAGATGAGCTCTTTATCTCCACAACCACAACCATCATTTAAAAACTGAACAGTCATCTCTCTGACAGGTTCTTGAAATGAAAATCTTAGATAATGATTATTTGTACAGCACTTGACTGTCACTTTGAAAGGCTGGATTGTACATTTTTCTTCATGGGCTATTTTTTTCTGTCAGTAAAATATGGTAAGGCACTTTACATTCCCCATTTTCGTCAGTTCCAATCTCTATTAGCGATTTAACGATTCAGACTTTCACCAGCAGATTATCATGGCCAAAAGAATTGACAATAATAATTCATTTATCTTTTTAAATCAATTATTTTACTAGTCAAATTCATCTTTAATTTTGTATTTTGCCTTTTGATTTGGGTCAATGAATGCTAATAACCAAACGGTTCTTGGCCACTTTTGACTACCATAGTAGGAAAAAAAAAGTTTGCTTTCCTACATTCTTTAAAATATCTTCTGTTGTGTAAAACAAAACAATGAAATTTATAAAGCAATTTTTCCTACAAAGGTAGGTGTAGCCAAGAACTATTTGCAAGCGTTTTTCCAAATATCTTTCCCTGTGTTCATCAGGACAAAGAAATGGTTTGATATAATAATACAAATGAAATTAACTAAATATAGATAATCATGGTTTATAATGTTACTGTTATTGTCAATACGTTATGAATTCTGTTGGTCATCAAAACTTCTTGTCATGCAAGTAACTCAGGAAAAGTCGCTTTCTAACTGCAGCCGGTCACAGAATTTGAGTTTGAAGGTGCTTAAAGAAAAATCTCCACAGGGCTGCAGAAACCATCATGGATGATGGGTAACAGCAGTTACCTCTGCATTTCACCGCAAGCAATAAAATGATATCGAACTGCTCAGCTGTGCATGTCATCACAAACTCTATATGATTTTTCCCCCATCACATCTCTACGTTTCCAATCTCTCTGAAAAGTTTTCCGTTCTCAAAGGCTTTCCACTTGGGGAATTCTTTTGGATCTAAAATTCGACTGCCGAATAACTGGCTTTTGAGGTTCTTGCCAAACTTCCTTTGAGCGAGAGATCTCCCACTGGATCAGGGATATGACCTCTAACCATGGAAGACCCTAAGAGAACCAGACAGTGACAGTCTGTATCAATGCCACTGTGACTGCATTAACTTTTGAACTAAGCTTTTAAAAAAATTAAGCAATGATATGGGCTTTTGGGCAAGACCAATAAGTACCGATCTCACTGATAGGACTTCAACAACATGCAGCGAACAAGCAAACAAAGAAAGATTATGATCATCTCTCAAGGTCACGGATGATTTGAATGCTGACTCAGTACTCTTGTGAAAACTGGGAAACAGAACAGACGAAACGCGCTGACACTGCCAGGCTCTGCAACAACTCCAAACCAAACACTCTTAAGCAAAACATGAAAATGCAATTGATGGAAGATGAACCAAAATGCCCTTGTTTTGTTGTTTGGGCTGTTTTCGTGATGGAAATGGGCCACACCAGAAAACAACATGAAAAATGTTTCTCGCCATCCTTCCCTAACATGTGGTGAAAAATAACCTGATTTAAACCCAAAATCTTGAGCGTGTAGAACGAGAACAGAAACACCTGGCGGCGATTTTGAAAACTAGACTGTCCAAAACTTGTTCTCATTATAAAAACCAAATGAAAGCCATCTTTTTATTTGCATTTCCAAAACAGGATGAGGCTGGAAAAATTATATCAACATGTACACTTTAGCTAAACCGTCCTCTCAAGAGGCAATTTTCAGATTTGGATTATATAAACAATTAAACCTTATGAGCTTTAACATCCACCAGGTTTCTGTCAACAAGGCAATTCAGGAATTCCAGAGGAATTTAGGATTTTTACGGCGTTGAAGGTTGATTGATGCTTATTGACATAAGTACTATGTTTGTGCAACGTACAAAAGCCATGCTGTGTTATAAAAGCAGCACACTCAGCATGCCATCTTGTTCAAAGTCATTTAAACCACACTTCGAGAAACTACTAACATGACCATAGGAAAAACAGAGAGGGGGAAAATAGACTTTGTCTTTCACAATAGCTGTTCACCCCTGCAGGTCTGATATCGCATTTCCCTTAGTCACCGGTCTTGAGATCAGAAAAGAGATAATCGAATCTGATACTGTGACCACAGCCAAGAAAAGAAGGGAGAGAAATGTAATAAAAGTGATGGGAAAACTTGAGCGCAATTTACACGGTACGTGATATGCAGCAAATCTGCTGTGACCTCGCAGGCTCAAATACGGCCGCTTTCCAAGGTAGCTTAAGCCCTCTGCTGCGTTACATCGTGTCCTGATCACCCTGTCAGGGTTTATTTTGCAATAACAACCGTCTGGCTGTACGTCATCCCTTACTTACTGTAAAATTAATTAACATCAACCATCATCTGCATTGCAGTCTGAATCAATACAATGAGATAAAGACTAAACCTATACATAACATCTTTTGCACCGTCTTTCCTTTAAAGTGAGTGGAAGTAAAAAAAAATTCCTATTATTTATTTGTATTAGAAAATAACATTCCCAGCTCTTTCCTCTTACCGTTATAATTATAATTCATAGCTGGCAGGACCAAAGACATCTTGGGACGGCTTCCTTTGTTGTGGCTGGTGGCGGGAAGAAGGAGGTGATCCTGTCAGCAAGAGAGGAAGAGCTATTAGTCACCCACCAAATCACAAGCATGAGAAGAGTTTATTTTGCTAGTGGGATTTTCAGACAGCCAGCAAAATGTAACATTTCTTTATAACAAGTTAGCATTTGGTTTATGGTCATTGGTACCAATCGGAGATGTTCTCCGGTCAGGACACACATTTGCTGAAGACAGAAACCACACAGACTGAAAACCCCTACAGTTGAAATAACATACACACGTATCTGTCTGGGTGACAGATGGAAGACAGGTCATAGATCAGTGATTTTAGTGACAGAGGGCAGAATTTATCAAATGCATTGGCGTTTAATACCATCTGTAGTTACTGTACAAAAGATGTGAGTTCACGGGGAGATGAATGTCTAATGCTGTTCTTGATTTAAAAACACAAAACCCTATAATTCAGAATTTCACACAGTTGCACATTAGTCTATCCGCACACCAAACTGTAACTATGTTTACCATAATATGACAATAAGACCTTTAAGGAAAAGTGGTGGACAAGTACGCTGACGACCCCGCACAGTCCATTTTGTTATTTGAAATATTGCACACGAAACTGAAAGACTTCTTCTGCAGAAGAAGAAAAACCCATACAAGTTCGGAATGAAATAAGGGTGAGTAAATGGTAAAAGAATTTTCACATTTGGTTGAACTATCCAATGTTTTTCCATCCCTGTATTATTGGGGTATGAAACATGTTAATCCCACTGAGTAACTGCATGCAAAAACTAAAACTGTCATTGATTGCTTTTACATGCCAAATTGTTTATTCTGGAAAATGCACAAGATCTTTTGAAACAGTCAAAGGATTGTCAATGTGTAACTATAGTAGGTGACCCAATGAAGCCTCCAAAGCTAGTGCCGACAAAGGTGGAAAAATAGAGATGTAGAAAGTGCGAAAGGCAAGTGACGTGTGCCGAACGGTATGAGGTATCCATCCCACAGCCAGTAAAGAAACTTCCAGCCAATTCAAAAGTGTGACTGGCTCAGTTGAAGCTGCTAGCTGGGGATATCATGATGGCTTACATAATGGAAACATCTTTAGCACGGTTTGGAACATTTCCAGTTCAACTCCAGAAGTTCCCAGAGTTTGATCAGATGGAATAAATACTATAAGTTTGCAATCACAGTCCAGAGAAAGATGCAAGGCCATCTCACATGCAGTGGAGACATTTTTAAAATAAATAAAATCAGAAAAGCGAAACCCCATTGAGTATCACTCCCAGAAACCCGGGAAACAAAATAAATAAACACATAGAAACAACACTAATCAAGTCCATAATATTAAAAGACAAAAATCCATTTCCTCTGTGATGTTTCATTGCTCTCAGAGGTGTTACACAACCTGAAACAATTAAACCTCTATTATTCTTTATTTATGTGGTCTACCTTCCCTTTAAGATGCATGTTCCATCAAATTTTTGGGCGAGTTCTTTCTTTTAAAGCAGTGGTTCTCAAACTGGGGGCCCCAAGATGGATCCGGGGGGCTACAGATTTTGTGGCAATATATTAAATTTAGCATAAACGATATCCAATCCCTCACTCGTGAACAAGACCCCCAGATACTTGAACTCCTCCACTTGAGGAAGGAACTCTCCACCTACCTGAAGTGAGCAAGCCACCCTTTTCCGACTGAGAACCATGGCCTCAGATTTGGAGGTGCTGATTCTCATCCCAGCCGCTTCACACTCGGCTGCAAACCGTCCCAGTGCATGCTGAATGTCCTGGTCTGATGGGGCCAGCACGACGACATCATCCGCAAAGAGCAGAGATGATATCGTGTGGTCCCCAAACCCGACGCCCTCCGGCCCCTGGCTGCGCCTAGAAATTCTGTCCATAAAAATTATGAACAGAACCGGCGACAAAGGGCAGCCCTGCCGGAGTCCAACATGCACCGGAAACAAGTCTGACTTACTGCCGGCAATGCGAACCAAGCTCCTGCTCCGGTTGTACAGGGACCGGATAGCCCTTAGCAAAGGGTCCCGAATCCCATACTCCCGGAGCACCCTCCACAAGATGCCGCGAGGGACACAGTCGAATGCCTTCTCCAAATCCACAAAACACATGTGGATTGGTTGGGCAAACTCCCATGAACCCTCCAGCACACTGGAGAGGGTATAGAGCTGGTCCAGTGTTCCACGACCGGGACGGAAACCACACTGTTCCTCCTGAATCCGAGGTTCTACCATCGGCCGGATTCTCCTCTCCAGTACCCTGGCATAGACTTTCCCGGGGAGGCTGAGAAGTGTGATCCCCGATAGTTGGAGCACCCTCCGGTCCCCCTTCTTAAAAAGAGGGACCACCACCCCGGTCTGCCAGTCCAAGGGAACTGTCCCCGACCGCCACGCGATGCTGCAGAGGCGTGTCAGCCAACAGCCCCACAACATCCAGAGACTTGAGGTACTCAGGGCGGATCTCGTCCACCCCCGGTGCCCTGCCACGAGGAGTTTCTTGACTACCTCGGTGACTTCAGCCCGGGTGAGAGTCCGCCTCCGAGCCCTCGGCCTCTGCTTCCTCAATGGAAGACGTGCCGGCGGTATTGAGGAGATCCTCGAAGTATTCCTTCCACCGCCCGATGATATCCCCGGTCGAGGTCAACAGCCGCCCCCCTCCACTGTAAACAGCGTTGGTAGGGCACTGCTTACCCCTCCTGAGGCGCCGGACGGTTTGCCAGAATCTCTTCGAGGCCGACCGATAGTCCTTCTCCATGGCCTCCCCGTCCCCCAGGCCCGAGTTTTTGCCTCCCCGACCACCCGGGCTGCAGTCCGCTTGGCCTGTCGGTACCTGTCAGCCTCGGGAGTCCCACAGCCAGCCAGGCCCGATAGGACTCCTTCTTCAGCTTGACGGCATCCCTTACTTCCGGTGTCCACCACCGGGTTCGAGGATTGCCGCCTCGACAGGCACCGGAGACCTTACGGCCACAGCTCCGAGTGGCCGCGTTGACAATGGAGGTGGAGAACATGGTCCACTCGGACTCAATGTCTCCAGACTCCCTCGGGATCTGGTCGAAGCTCTGCCGGAGGTGGAAGTTGAAGATCTCTCTGACAGGCGATTCGGCCAAAGTTCCCAACAGACCCTCACAGTACGTTTGGGTCTGCCGAGTCTGTCCAGCTTCCTCCCCCGCCATCGGATCCAACTCACCACCAGGTGGTGATCAGTTGACAGCTCGCCCTCTCTTCACCCGAGTGTCCAAGACATATGGCCGTAGGTCAGATGAAACAACTACAAAGTCGATCATCGACCTCCGGCCAAGGGTGTCCTGGTGCCATGTGCACATATGGACACCCTTATGCTTGAACATGGTGTTCGTTATGGCCAAACTGTAACTAGCACAGAAGTCCAATAACAGAACACCACTCGGGTTCAGATCAGGGGGGCCGTTCCTCCCAATCACGCCCCTCCAGGTGTCACTGTCGTTGCCCACGTGGGCGTTGAAGTCCCCCAGCAGAACGACGGAGTCCCCAGTCGGGGCGCTTTCCAGCACCCCTCCAAGAGTCTTCAAGAAGGCGGGGTACTCTACACTGCCATTTGGCCCATAGGCACAAACGACAGTGAGAGACCTATCCCCGACCCGAAGGCGGGAAAGCGACCCTCTCGTTCACCGGGGTAAAACTCCAACACATGGCGGCTGAGCTGGGGGGCTATAAGCAAACCCACACCAGCCCGCCGCCTCTCACCATGGGCAACTCCAGAGTGGTGAAGAGTCCATCCTCCCTCGAGGGGAGTGGTCCATGTCCCTAGAGCTAGATTCCGCGTCCAGGGATCGGGTTGTCGAGGCCCCTGCCTTCGACTGCCGCCCGATCCACTTTGCACCGGCCCCTTACGGTCCCTCCTGCAGGTGGTGGGTCCACGGGAGGGTGGCCCCACGTCGCTCCTTCGGGCTGTGCCCGGCCGGACCCCATGGGGGGAGGCCCGACCACCAGGCGCTCGCATACGAGCCCCAACCCCGGAGTGAGTTCCCACGAGTGAGGGAAGGATGGAACGGGAGATTGACAGATGGATCGGTGCAGCTTCTGCAGTAATGCGGTCGCTGTACCGGTCGTGGTGAAGAAGGAGCTGAGCCGCAAGGCGAAGCTCTCGATTTACCGGTCAATCTACGTTCCTACTCTCACCTATGGTCATGAGCTGTGGGTCATGACCGAAAGGACAAGATCCCGGATACAGGCGGCCGAAATGAGCTTTCTCCGCAGGGTGGCTGGGCGATCCCTTAGAGATAGGGTGAGAAGCTCGGTCACTCGGGAGGAGCTCAGAGTAGATCCGCTGCTCCTCCACATCGAGAGGGGCCAGCTGAGGTGGCTCGGGCATCTTTTCCGGATGACCCCTGGACGCCTTCCCGGGAAGGTGTTCCGGGCATGTCCCACCGGGAGGAGACCCCGGGGAAGACCTAGGACACGCTGGAGGGACTATGTCTCCCGGCTGGCCTGGGAACGCCGGTGTCCCCCGGAAGAGCTGGAGGAAGTGTCTAGGGAGAGGGAAGTCTGGGCGTCCCTGCTTAGACTGCTGCCCCCGCGACCCGGCCCCGGATAAGCGGAAGAAGATGGATGGATGGATGGATATCCAATCAAACATCAGAAAAATACGACCACCAACACCAAAGTATTGATGTTCTACATTGTATAACAGTATTTTTAAGTTTTTATGTATTTATATGGGGGTCCGCAAAGCGATGCACACTACACAAAGGGGGCAGTACAACTAAAAAGTTTAAGAACCTGTTTTAAAGGAGCAATTTGGAGATTTTAGCGACATCTAGCAGTGACCTACGAATTGCAACCAATGGCTCACCCCACCCCTCCCCCTCTCTTTCGAAGCACTACTGCAGTTCTGACAGGACAAAGATTTCGTCACGTTGTCGCATCTGGGCCAAAGGAGATTGTCCGAGCCCTTAAGGCTTTGACCTTGAGGGTCACCATCTGAGGAAATTTCTGACGCCGATGGATCAATGCTGTGAAAGACTTGCAAAAAGAGTGAACAAACCTAGAGACCAAACGAAACAACAAAAACACGACCATTTCGTCCTATGACTAAACCAGCGAAATGTCTTATGACTCAACTAGTCGAAGATGGAAATGATTTCTGTTGACACTAATGAAGAGTAAAAACAATGACAACTATGATTTTCAAGTCCTTAGATCAAGTCAAGATAAACAGTACCAAGAAATAAAATGTTAAAAGTGAGCTTTAAAGAAAGATTTACGAGGGTTACACCGACATTACTCATTTCCTTTTGTGTTAGCACAAAACCGTTTTGGAGTCCTGTTTGCTTTTAAAATACAATAGTGATTCCCAAAGCACTCAACAAATGCCAGAAAAGAAGGACGGGTTGCCATCCATCATCACATCCAATACAAACCGGTGAAATGTGTTATAATTACACTCATTTTAAATGTGTTTATTGAGTCTTTTTCCCAACATGGGTGTGGTGTTCCCTTAAACAAAAAGCAATGTGGTGTAACAAAAAGCAATTAAAGAAAACTTGAAAATACATTGTCCAACATTATTCACATCGTCCCAAAGTATAATGAGAAACAGGTACTGAGAAAAGGGGAAAAAAATCATCATTCATAGAAAAAAGATTGAACGGATGAAGGTTGAGGGAATTTAGTGCTCAAACACAATAAATATGACCTGACAAATAGTGACCGACTCTTAACAAATTATGCCCAAATCTTTGAGAGCAAGTTGGGTTCCTCACCACCGTTTGCATACTGTTTTGCACTATTTGCCTGGCCGGGGGGGCTGCTTTAGAATTCAGAAGTTTTACATAATTAATATTGCATATAGGAATTTATAGTCCGTATAATATTTGACATGTGTTTCTCTCTCCTTTATCTTAAATGTGTGTGTAACAAAATCTCCATAAAAGGGAAGGAAGGAGTCGGGAACCGGCAGATATTTAAACATTTAATAAAGCAAAATAAACAGCCGGCAGCCCCTCACGGACGACTGCCGGCGAATAACACAATACATAAACATATAAAACAACTTAACATAAGTTCGGGCCCGGTCCTCTCTCTTCGACGGTCCGGTCGCTCGTTCCTTTTATATGCTCCCAATCTCCTACGTGATTCGAGCCCGGTGTGCGCACAGCTGGCGCTTATTCACAATTACTCACCGGTCTCGAACCACGGTCTCGCCCCGACAACTCCACTACATTCACAATTACTCACCGGTCTCGAACCACGGTCTCGCCCCGACAACTCCACTACATACCCCCATCACAGGCCGGGGGGTACCCCCGCGACTGTGCATGCTCCCTCCCCCTCCCTCGGGGGGGGCCGGGGTGGGGGTATGCAGCGACGAGACGAGACAACGGAGACGGGAGCCCTCGGAGCGACCGGAAAGAGAGAGGGGAGAGAGGAGAAAAAAAAAAATTATAGTCCGGTTCCCTGACATGCTGCCGCTCGGTCCTCAACCAGCCGGAGTACTCTCCTTCGCGGTGCCTTGCGGTGGCCCTGGGGCTTCGGTGGACGGCTCGACCGTCCGCCCCCTGGCGGCCGGCGGTGGCTCCTCCTTCATCTGGGAGTCGGGGCGGGTTCCCCGTCCCCTGCTCCTCCCCCTTGGGCAGACGGACGCAGGCTCCGGCCTCTGGCAGGCGGTGGCCGCACTCGGCACTCCCGCCCCCTGCTCCTCCCCCTCGGGGGACGGACGCAGGCTCCGGCCTCTGGCGGACGGCGGCAACTCCCCCGCTCCCGCTTGGACGAAAGCCACCCCACCTCGACCCAGGGGCGCGGCAGCAAAGGTCGCCGTCGCACCGAAGCTTTGGCGGTGGCCACACTGTGCACTTCCGTTCCCAGAGCCACCGCTTCGGGCAGCCACTGGCGGACGCCTCTGTCCACGCTGCCCGAACTCTCCGGCACCGCGAGGCCACTCGGCGGCGAGGACTCTCCGACAGCATGTCTCTCCTTCCTCCCGGGTTTCGGCACCACTGTAACAAAATTCATTAAAAGGGAAGGAAGGAGGCGGGAACCGGCAAACGTTCAAACATTTAATAAAGTAAGTTAACAGCCGGCAGCCCCTCACGGACGACTGCCGGCAACAGAAACATAAAACATAAAACAACTTAACACAAGTTCGGGCCCGGTCCTCTCTCGTCGACGGTCCGGTCGCTCGTTCCTTTTATATGCTCCCAATCTCCTACGTGATTCGAGCCCGGTGTGCGCACAGCTGGCGCTTATTCACAATTACTCACCGGTCTCGAACCACGGTCTCGCCCCGACAACTCCACTACAGTGTGCTTTCACTGTGAGTGTGCGTGTGTGTGTGTGAGTCTATGTCGATGTGTGTAGTGTGTGTGCATATTGTGTGTGTGGAGCGTTTGTATGTCTGTCTGTATCCTTTAGTTGTTTTACTTGTAGTCAATATGTCTCATGTACAGCTGCTTTGTAACAATGAAAATTGTAAAAAGCGCTACATAAATAAAGTTGGGTTGAGAGTTGAGTTGAGTAAGTGAGGTTGAGAATAACAACAATTGTCAAACTCATGTTTGTATGCATGTTAGCATGGAAGCTAGTGCTACAAGATCATTTAAAGATCTGTATAAGTCTGACAACTTAAAGAAGTTTTAAAAACAGGGTGTTTAAGTCCATTTTCTCATCTACAAACGTGTAAACGTGTGAAATACAGCTCACTGCACATACATGTTTATTTAAAAAACATGACTAACACTGGCATGGAAGAATTGTGGAAACCGCTGTGTGCTTTGTTTTAAACAAGAACAATAGTTTACAAACAGCAAAACCAGAAGTTTAAAAAGACCCCCCAAGTTTTATAATACACTTTATTGTAGTGCAACGGTCTCATGTGTCCCATTATGACGCTGTGTGGGCTTTCAAAGAGAGTGGTCGGCTTACCCGGCGGAAAGAGATCACGTAGAATGTGTCCCCTCTTCTGTTGAGCTCATCAAAGAAGTCATTGTAGGTGCGGTGGGGGGCGTAGTACACCTGCAGCTCACTGCTGGGATTCCTACATAGACGTCAGACACATCACACATTAACCTTAAGAACTGGCTTGAAAACCGTTTTATATATTTAAAACATTTAATAACAAAAAAGGAGTTAGAGATTCTGTATTGTATTTAAAATCATACAGAACTCTAAAACAAGAGAACTATGAAACTATGTCTCAAATGTTCTAGTTTTATCTGTTGTTAATCTTTTTTATATTTTTTATTTCTGCAATCCAGAACAAACAAGATGTCAAAGTCATGAACGTTCTCATGAATCTCTTGATAAAACACATATTTTTTCCTGTGTGAATGTGGCCTTTTCCCTATTGTTAATGTGCTGAAATGGAATGACAGTCATGCTAAGTTTTGGCACGACGCACTGCTGAGGTCAGGCAAACACGAGCAGCCAAAAATATGATTTACTCTTGAGTGAAAGCAAGCGGGCCCACCCAGACAAAGTTAAACAAATAACCAGAATTTCAAAGGGTGAATCTTACAATGTGTAAAACGGCAACATTATAGATCCATCTTCAGGACACGTATGACAAAATGTATTCTCAATATTGTAATAACAATCAAAATCAATTTTACTTTCAATAATGTACGTTGAGAACTGATTTTATCCATTGGGAATTGGTTGGATTGTGAAAAGCATCCAAATGGAAAACCTAATGTGAGATTGTGGTTGTTTGTGGAGGAGTATATACTCGTGAGGCACGTTTTTGATGAAGCTATGTAAAGAGACAGAGGCTGCAAGTTGGGCTAAACCTCGAAATCATCTCATAGTCAAATTATGATGTTTGGCAAAACTTAAAAATAGCTTCATCATTTGATGATGGTTAAATCATTGCCGAAATATCCATTGGTCATGGGTTTACATTACTCAATACCTCTTGAAGCCAACGTAAAAGTTAGTACATTCTGATGAAAGAATATAAAGACAAATCACTTTGTAAACATGCCCAGATAAATTAAGCAAAATAAGACCAGGAACATATTTAGAACTGAGATGGTCTGGAAAAAAGATTTTGGACTTTTTAATGATATGCTCACAGTTTGAATGTGTCAATTCTAAGGGAGGACACTTTAAATGCACGTTACTGAACCGCACAACTACAATGCAGTTTGTCCTGAATGACAGACAACTGACAAGATGTTTTGTAACCGATGCAGGAAATTCCTCGAACGTCTTGTGTCGTGTGCAAGTAACGTTCCTGCTCCAAGTTGAATGAACTTACTTCTCAGATGAATCCCTGTACTGGATATCAGTCACTATCTGTGATACCGGTTTATCGACAGCTTTCTGTTGGACAAAGAAAAAAAGTTACAACCTGTTAAGTATTATAACAAAGAACATTAGAGCACATGGTTATTTGTGTGACATTGTGTATTCTTTGTTATCCATTCATCACACACAAACACGTTACTTTAATTAATATGCATCAATATTAAACAAACAATGTGTGTGTGTCTCTTTAAGAGACCTGAACTATCTGTCTGAACTATTCTCTAAACTATAACTGCGTAGTTCCCAACAAGCAGACAGTTCACACGCCGGGCATCCTTTTAAACAATCGACCTGCTGGGCACATATTTCTATAATTATAACAAGCTGTCCATCCACCTCTCTTCACTATACATTCACTGATAAAAATAAACGATAACGAACTAAAGTAAACAAGAGCAACCTGATCATTCATTCTGACTGCATGGTGCATAAACTGGGAAGTCAGAATGTCGCTTGTGGGAAAATATTTAAGCACTGCCATATTTGCCCTCATCCCAAGTAACAATATCTTTAGTAACATTTCTCACATGATTATTCTTTTTTTTAAAGAAGTTCACTTAGAAGCTTGTGAGCCTCAAAGGCAATGCATTGCCCAAAGCGAAACCAGTATCATAAACACGACTCAAGTACTGACTCACTCACTAGTAGAGTGAACTGGAAAAAAAGACAGAATGATTGAGCCGACTAGGGCAGAGGGCTGTTTACTTTCCCAAGACTACTGGATTATACCTAGTGAGCGGCCGAGACGAAGAGAGTGCGTTAAAGGAGTGAAAGAGATGGAGGAAGACAGTGAGAAAAGAAGGATCTCGCCGCTAATGTAAACATTTAGAAAGACCTATTTAAAAGAAAATAAATCCTGGTGCTTCTCAGCTGTGCAACCTTTCGGCAGAGAGACGAACGTCACACTTTAGCTCAGATAAAATGCTCTTCAGCACTGGACAACAAACTGTCTGTGACCCTCTGACAAAGGTGTGAATTGTAATAGCATTGGGTTTTTAATTACAACACATTTTAACGGTAAGAAATGAAATTGTCATGCTTATCAAAAGTGTGAAAAGAGATGGGTCATACCGGGATGGTTCTGCCTCTGAGGTGAGTGTTGCTCATGCGACGGGTTTTGGTGCGTTCAACCTCGTGGCGATGTACCCAGCCCCTGAGTTCATTTGCTATCCTGTAATTATGAATAACAGGGACATCTCAGTCTGAACAAGATGAGGTAGCCAACAAGAAATTCAAGCTTTGCAGTTGTATGCTTAGAGCTGTGCGTGCGCTTGCAAATTTTATAACCAAGCGCAAAAACAACACAAGCATGAAAAGCATTGAGGACAACAGCAAATAACTTTGAGATGCTTATAAAGTCACTAATCGCATATTGGAATGCAGATCGAAGCATTGCTACAATTATCTATATCGACAAGAACTCAAATGTTTATATATCAAAGCAAACAATGAAAAATTCCTTCTCGCTTCAGATCATATCAGATGGGCAAAGTTGAGGCATTAACACCAGATGCTCCAAACTTTAAAAACAACTTCTCACAACACTGTCAGGTCCAGACAAATTGACAATTACCGTTAAAATAATTGAAGACAGATGAGAACTGACAAATATTATTTGTACGTTATGTTGACATAATGGTTTTGGTTCAACTTTGGTAACCAAACAGCGGGTTACAGCTTTTAAAAGAATGTCACATAGAGGGTGGTATTGTCATCGGTACTGACTTCATGCACTTGGTCCTGTTGACGGGCGGCTGGCAAGAAGGTTGCTCTCTCAAATACAGTGGTTCCCTCTTTACCACCATCAATGCCTTCTGCTCTGATCCCACATCCTCCAACCTATGAGAAAGAAAAAACAATATCAAAGACAGAAAAATGAATGTACGCAAGCACATACTTTTTTTGTTAGCGTATTCATGGGAAGACACAGAAAGCTGTCAATGAAAGAAAGGAAGAGCGTGTGGGAGATCGGTTGGAGTGCGTTCTATGGGCTCAAGCATTAATGGAGGAAAGGAATTAGGACAGTAGACTAAACTGCTCCTCATATTATCAACACTAAATAAAAATGCACAAGGCAGGAAAAACACTTTAGTGATCTGTGGAAATGGTCTTATGAATTGTAGATTTTACAGGAAACTCTTGCAGGTGTCCACGAACCCCCCACGGAAAATAAAACATCTGGGTCTGTATACATATGTTCTGTATCTATTTTCCAGTGCTGAATTGCATAATTTCATTTCCTGCTCCGCTCCCCAGATAGTTAAAAAACTGAAAAGTTCCAGCCCTAAAAAGTCTTTAAAAGATACAATGATACAGTTTGTAGGAATAGATCACATAAGAACAGCTCTTAAAAACACACCAGACATTAAAATGAGCAAAGTTTGAATGGGTCTTAAAGTTGGACTTGCGGAACACCACCTGTTCAACTTTTATTTTTAAACTCGGAAAATTACCCATTGAAACATGATCCTGCTAGTTAAATGCCTCAAGTTCAACTAGACCTGGCTGATGAATGTTTAAGAAAACAAAGAGACAGATTTAAGTAATCATTTCTTCAAATATCTGTCGTTTCATGTGGGGAATTTGACCTGTGAATATCATGTTGTTCAAGCAATTTTGTATAGAAATATAAACCCAGAATCACCTTTCAAAACATTTCCCTGGGTAGATAAAACAACAAACGTAGTTAGCTGCCCGTTTTCTCTACTTCAGACATGAGAACAGAGCCTTGTTCTCTTACCCGGACATTTGGTCAAAGTCACTCAGCACCTGTGCTCTTGTGTTTTGGAAAATAAATGGTCTGTATAGGTGAGGGACTCAGGTGAGTCAGGCCCCACACACGGCAATGAGAATAAATGGATGTTTGTGCAAATGTAGAAACTACGGAAAAGTGTTACCTGTTAACAACATTGGAGGGATCAGTCTCAGGCGTGTTCGACTCCACGTTTCTCTCAGACTCTGGGGAAAAACCAAGCAGGTGTCGGCCACTGGACGAAGGGGCAGCGGGAAAAGTGGACCCTTGGTTTCCACCAAGCAGACTGGGTGGGACACAAAAGAAGGCAAAAGAAAACAAGGCGGCATATTAAAACCTTTAAATGACACACTAAATGTAATTACAAGGCGCTTGGATTAATAAACCCACTCAATCTAGATAAACAAACACACAAATAATCAAATTCTGCATCATTTATAATTCACACTGAAAGGGCGATCATTTTCCAACCTTTTCCAATTTACAGATATAACATGCAAAGGATATTAATCGTATGAATAATAAAATTAACCTTATTGGACCCAGGTTAACGACTAGGAAGACCAGGACCACCATAAGACACACGGCCCTTCTTTTGGGAGCTGTTGTATTTAGCACAGAGTTCTAAAAGGACAAGAAACAATGTAAGTGGATTCCCAAAAGCAAAAAAAATCATAAAATAGACAATCCTTAACCAATGTTTTAATTCAAACTACACAACAATCTCAAAAATATGGTTTAAATACTAAACATCACTTTCCATCTGGATCTGCAAATAATGTTATTACAGTCCGATCAGATGAAATAGTTGAAATGATGAACAATAACCTCAGTCATCAGCCCCTCCAGCTGTCTTTTCAACGTGCCGTTTTCATTTTTCAGCTTCTCGTTCTCTGACAGCGCCACCTTTAGACGGGCTTCCAGCGTCAGCAGGTACTCTTTCTTCTTCTTCCGAGAGATAGACGCAGACTCCCTGTTCTTGATCATACGCTGCTGCCTTCGACACGCACTTGACTGGGCAGAGAAAGAAAATAAATCAGATCAATGTCGATAACCGTCAACAACCAGTATTTGCTCATGGGGTCATGACACACTGGCAAAGTGGCTTACAACGTGATCTTGGTCAGGAACAAATCTACAAAACACTGATAACAAATCTCGCAGGATGATGGTGTCACAAGACGGTTTTGCGGCACTGATAAGTCATACTTGTAAAAGTTGTTTATAGTGCAAGTAAATTAGAAAAGTGATTGCGACTTGGATCCTGAACTTTTGCCGTAGCTGGAGCTTTGATCTGGACAAATCAAGAGATGCTGGACAACATCAATGTGTTTCCATGACCTCTTCACACACAGTCCACCGAGAAAATATAGCAAACAAGACGTCTGGCACACTTTCTAATGTAGAGGAATGTGAACTTGCACTGGTGCATGGAAAGAGACAGAAAGAAAGCCCTATTTTCTATTCAAGACATACAAGAAAATTTTGCTGCTCATTAAGAGTCTGGAATGAAGCATGTCTCATCTGCATTCCTCTGGAAACACAAAGTTGAAGCATCCATCTACATGACCTCTCACCAGCTGAGAACCTCAGATAACCAAAAATGTTCAACTGAACTTTTAAAGGTCCAGTGTATGAAATTCAGCGGCATCTAGTGTTGAGGAAGCAAACGGCTCACTCCAGCTCCCCTCCCCCTTTCGAAGCATTACGGAGGCTGACACAGGATTAAGATGTTGAGATAACAGATTCAATTTATAAACGCATGCTGTTGAACAAACAACAGCGAATTTCATGCAAGTGGACTGGCGGTGTATGCGTATAGAAATAGCTAATTCGAAGGTAATAAAAAACATAACACTTCATTATGTAAGGTCTTTATGCACCTCTGAAGACATAGTTATGTATATTATATTATATTACATCTGATAGAAACAGGGTCTGGACAAAATGACACCGCAACCCAGTCTAGACTGGGTCAATGGATTAGATTATAGCCTGAGACCATATACTGAGGCCGTCAGAGAGATGTGGCAACATAGACGGTTCTCACAGCCAGACCATATTAAGACTCTGGCCTATTAGCCGTGGTGATTAAACCTCTGAGATCTCCATGTGCCTTTTTGTGCTCCCATCTCCTGAAAAAGCTTGAAAACCGGGAAACGGGCCATGAGCAGGGCCTGGGAATGAACAACAAATGTGATTACCAGGAGCGAGGGGGTGCCATCACCATAGCGATGGAACCGGATGGTTGAAGAGAGTTTGGGGGATGTTGGCACAACTTACCAAATATCAGTGTTGCTACGGATTCCAACAGGAACAATCGAGGACATTTCATGGGATATTCGTTTCATTTTAGTTTTGTGAACGTCTGATAGAGGTCACTTAAAGGGATAGGTTCACCCAAAAATAAAAATTCTGTAATCATTTATTCACCCTTGTGTTGGTTTGAAACCGGAATATGCCTCTCTTTTGATAAACACAAAAGCAGATATTTTGAGAAATCCCTCAGTGGTTTGGATCCATAGAATGGAGGTCAATGTGGAGCAATGTTGTTTGGTCACCAACGTCTTGAAAATATCTTCTTTTGTGTTCTAACATACGAGTGAATAAATCATGAACAAGTTTTCATCATTCAACAAGTCCTTTAAGAAAGAGCTTAGAATATGCTCTTATACAAATGTATAATCGCTCATATCAATGCTGGGATTTTCACTATTTCACAGATAAAACAATACTTAAATGTCCAGTGCATAATTTTTTGGAGGATCTATTGACAGAAATACAATATAATATACAGTGAGGGAAATATTTATTTGATCTGCACCTCCACGACCCATCTTCAGTGATCTAGTTAAGGGGAGAAGGTTCTCCTCCAAGATTTTACTGTATATGGGCCTGTCCCTCAGCCCCTCAATGCGGTGAAGTCATCCTGTACCCGTAGCGGACAAAAAGCCCTGAACCATAATGTTTCCAACACTGTTCTTCTCTGTAGGGGTAGTGTTTTTGGGGTCATAGACAGCATTTCTCTCCCTCCAAAAACAGGAGTCAATTTTGGTCTTACGGCACTTTCTCCAAAGCCTTTTCTGAATCATTTTGATGTTCAATGTCAAACTTCAGACGAGTCAGACGGGTCTTCTTGGGCAGGAGGACCTTGCGGGTGCTTCAGGATTTCAATCTATTGCGGCATAGCGTGTTACCAATGGTTTGCTTGCTAACTGTGGTCCCAACTGTCTTGAAACTATTAACAAGCTTCTTCCGTGTAGTTCTGGGCTGATCTTTGACCTTTCTCATGATCATCTTTACCCCATTGGGGAAATCTTGCAGGGAGCTCCAGACCAAGGGCAATTTATAGATATTCCTCTATTTCCAAATAATCGCTCCAACAGTTCTCTCCTTCTCACCAAGCTTCTATCTGTTGCCTATTCAAGGTTTGTGCAGGTCTCCAATCTTGTCCCTGACATCCTTTTTTGGTCTTGACCATCGTGGTGGAGAGGTTGAAATGGAAGATACAGATTATATTGGCAGGCATCTTTTATATACATAACAAGCTGATTTAGGAGTACTTTCTTAAAGTGACAGGACTAATTTGCAATTTGCAAATTAGAAAAAACCTCACCACTAGATGCTGCGAAATTTCACTGACTGGACCTTTAATAGACAACAGACAATATTATGTTTATTTTGTGAAACATTTACTCAATTCTGGTCAACGAAAATATTCTCAATTTATAATAATCTGATCTGCCTGGCCAGTCTTCAGTCTACCAGTAGTATGTAGTGTGAGCCCTAAAGGCCCAAGACTCAACTCTCTTCCAGACTACAGTATACCGAGACAGGAAACTGAATTCCTCCCTAGGCTGCGCAGACTAACTTGCCCGAGGTCATTAATCTTTAACTGCCATAACAAAGCATTACATGCAATCTGCTCTGCAGTCATCACCATTCAGCTGTCTCAAACATCCCACTGCGCACAAACAGTCACACACACCGTACACTCCAGGACACCTGCCCCACCTGCCACATTTACTTTTGGATTGCAGTTCCTAACCCTCAACCCCAAACCTCTTCTTCTGAGGCCAAACCACAAGAAGTCATAGTTAGACCACAGCTGTGCAAACCCACACAAATCCCCACAAACACTCGACAGCATTCTACGGACTGTGACAGTCTCAATGAGCTTTACTATTGCATGCCTATGACATCAGTGCTGGGAGAAAAAAAAAAAAATACATAAAAGTCAGGAAGGGTTAGCATTTGACTGATATTTTAATCTAGTTGGCATTTATGTCATAATAGGCATTTATGGTGTATGGGGTTTTAAGATAAAGTTTATCCTCATACAACCACTGTTTGCTTTTATAACTGGGGGATATAATCTATTGACTATAACGGAAAGCTCTCGTAACAAATACAGTCAATAAACATATCTACAAAGGAATAAAATGCCAGTGATTACATCAGTGACTGTGACAAGGGTTTGTTGACATTTTTATTTAAGCCATTAAATACAGATGTCAGGGTTTAGTGCCTGCTGGTAAATGTCGTCGCTACACCACCCACAAACAAATATTTCATTATATTGTAGTGAAAGTTTTACTAGTGCCAAACTCTTTAAAAAAGCATCAACTGGAAAAAGACATCAGCTACTGAGATAAAAGGGAGTGTTAACTTATGTGTTTTTTCAGGTAATATAGACCTCCAAATTCTAAGAAATACTAAAAAAAGACAACTGCATGAAAATGTTTTAAGGTAATTACTGCATTTGTCCCATTTACTTCTGGACTCGGAGAGAGGGAGAGAGAGAGCGTGTCAATGTGAGAGTTTAGGCGTGTGTGCGTTTGCCACGTAGGAGTGCAATACACCAACCAAGAGCCGGAGCTCAGTATCAAGCACAAAAACAGAAGCAAAAGATCGAAACACGTGGCCAAACTCTGCTATAGTTATTTTCTGAAAGCCAACAGACATTGAGACTACAGACGTCAACCTTTCATCATATTTCCCTCAACGTCAAATCAGTCTAACACAATCATCGCTCACGCACTAACCTGTTCGGCTATTCTTTAGCATTTGCAGCCAATTCACGTCTCAATATGTCGAAAGGTCTCCAGACCATTCAAAAGTCCTATGGAGACCGTTACATAATTTTACAGCGCTGAAGTTCTCCAAAACAATGTAATTTGTCATTAAAGGCCATAATAAAATCCCAAACCTGCAACATTCAAAGCAGATCTGGATTTTACAGGGAAACCGCCGGGTTATATGGAAACAATAACTGTTGCTATAAATGTGTGAACTTGTTTTGCTTTGCTTCTCGGTTTAGACGTTCACGACCGAGTCTAAATGACAACTTGTGTGCACTGCATACATGTACATTCGGCTCTGCGTGTGAAACCACCCAAGTCCTGAACTACGATATAAACATGTGCAGATGGGGACTAGACACACATGCATAGGGCTGCTGCACAGCTGTCCTTATACTAATCTACTAAATACTTAAATATGGTTTTAGTGTCAAGACTCCGAAACAGAAATCCACCAGGGTCTTAACCATGTGTGTTCTGTGCAACAAGGGAGCAGTTATCGCTCATTTACAACTGTACCACTTGACTGTTTAAACTGCATGTGCTCCATACCGCTTCTGTGAATACTGAGCATACTGTCATGCGATACAATTAGATACGGGTGGATATCCTGCCGATCTGGACTAAGCTCACAGCTGCAATATGACGTGGTGGTGTGTTTGACAGCACAAGTAGTCAATTACCTCCAATTGTTATTTTTCTTTCATTTTAATATAAATGAATGAGCTGCCCAAAAATCATAAGTCAAGTAGATACAGTAAGTGATTTATATGACCCTTGTGCCGTCAAGCATGCTTTCTGATCTACTTCTGGAGTGCATACGTGTAAAACAATAAATCAGACGCACGATTTCAACATCAAGTTTCGATCCACACTGCAAGCTACAATACTGCCACAAAATCACAACTGTCATGTTTAATACTCCGCTATGTTTGTGCAGAATGATTTTGAATTCACAATGCGCGGGGCTATTTTTATTCAACTTATTTTATAATTAGGATTCAAAACTTTGAGTATGAATATTATAACTGGCTTCTCATGCACCCGTAGTTAAAAGATCTACATCTCTGCATCATTTCAACCCACCAACACATGACTTTACGTATAGACAGGTGCTCTGTTTTTCTTCATTCGGAGACCTTGGAAATCGCGCCACGAACTGAACCTGTAATAACATCCACAGTGGAAAAAACAGCACTAAACCTACAGGAATCTGAGACTAATCCTGAACTCTGACGTCAGGAGAATCAATGAGGGGGAAACACATTAATGGAAAATAATAAGCGCATGACCTCACTGTGGGGCTGTTGCTTAGGACCGAAAGTTGCGTTACACACTCACAAAACAAACATAAAAAGTTATTTTTCTTTGTTATAATCTTACATAATCAGAATGTCAAATGTCCGGTAAAGTATTTGGTTTGTAATTAACCCTGGAGAAGATTTGGAGAAAGAAGAGAGGAATGACTGTTGTGCGGATGCCAACACTCTTGAAACCTATACAAACGTATGCTTTTCTCACCTATAATTCTGTATTTCTCTCCTGTTTTCACAACTACACCAGTGGCCTCTCTCTGTCTCTCACTCTCTCAACTATAAACACACTAATTTCTTACATCTGCAAAGATGCTTTTAACTAATGGTTAGGACACCGCATCTGGAAGAACACATGGTTTTCATTAGGAAACCATTTGATGAGTAAATACAATCAAAGACAGATCCAGTCTTTTTCCCATCATGTTTGTAAGCAGTGGTTTTCTTTCTACATTTCTTGATTTGCTGATATGTCATTTATGTGCCTCTAGTGACACCAAACGGAATTGCAAAAATACTGATTGTTTTAAAAGAGTTTTATCAAAACCTTGCTCAAGCCAAACAAGAAGTCCCGCCAGTGGTTAAGCCAGATGCTGATCTGTCCTGTCAATCAAATAAGATACATCATTGTATTTACAGTACTTAAAGGGATACTCCATCCCCAAAAAATGAAAATTTTATTATGAATTACTCCCCACAAGCTGTTGGCTCAAACCTGTATAACTTTCTTTGTTCTGTTGAACACGAAGAAAGATATTTGGGGAAATTTAGCAACTGACATTTCTGGGACATCCATAGAAGAAAAATGTTAATGGAAGTCGAAGGTGCCCCAGAACTGTTTGCTTTCCTAAATTCTTCAAAATATCTTATTTTGTGTTCAAAAAATTTTATATTCATTTTGTTGAATAAATTGTTGATGACAGAATTTTCTGGGTCGAGTATCCCTTTAAGTAATGGAAAGAAAGTCACACACCAGCTTAAAGGGATAGTTCACTTAACTGATAAACACAGAGAAAGATATTTGGAAGAACGTTGGTCATTTTCAGTTCCAGAACATCATTGACTACCATAGTAGGAAAAATGTAATAGTAGTCAAAGGTGCGGCAGAACAGTTTGTTTTCCTAAATTCTTCAAAATATCTACTTTTGTGTTCAACAGAACAAAGAAAAAGTAATACAAATCTTCATACTATGGTAGTGGATGATGTTCCAGAACTGAAAATTGCTTAACATTCTTCCAAATATATTTCTCGGTGTGCATCAAAACAAAGAAATGTATACAGGTTTGAAACAATCTGAGGGTGAGTAAACGATGACAGAATTTTCATTTTTGGGTGGAGTATCCCTTTAAAACCTTTATGAACAAGTGATTATATTCAGTAATACTTGCATTAATCAGACCCCAGGCGACGTTACCCTGTTACACTGACAGAAATTTAGTTCCCAGTCAGTTTTGCTAGTAACAAGTTTAAAAATTTAAAGAAAAACTCCATTGCCACAGACCAATAGGACACAAAGTGAAAGCAATTATTTTTACAGTGAATTAAACAGTTTAAAATAAAAATGTTTTCAGGCTTTCATTTAGTTGTAGCAGGTTAGTTATTTCAGAACTAAATATTTATATCAAATATAATTCAATGAAAACCAAGTGAACAACTCAATAAATGTGTGGAGAGATAATCAGGACAGCAAAACACTTCCATTAAAAAATCTTGTCAAGTAAAATTGATCAATTCCCAGTTGAACAAAATGGCTGCATGGCCCCCTATTATAGTCATGACATCAAATCTGACACCAAAAACATTTTATTTGGAACACCACAGACTTTTCTCCTACATTCACTGTTAAACCCACAAATTCACTTTTCCATAAAACTGAATCCTCACAACAGCACTGTCGGGGCACACACAGTTTTTAGCTCAAATCTGGACATAAGGGAACTGCACGATAACAGATTAAAAAAAAAAATAGTCAACCTTTTGTTTTAGTTCAATTTTTGGCAACTTACATCGTCCTCAGGAATGGAGTTCGAGAATGTCATGGCAACCCCAGGAGAGGCTGTTACTGGGGCAACAACAGCAGCGGGTCTGTCCTGAGCAAGCGTTGGTACGGTGACCACACGCGTCGTCACTGCCTGAGTTTGCATTTGGACCACCTGAGTAGGCTGAGTTAGCAACATGGGTCGACCTGTGAGACAAAAAACAGACAGTCACGATCCAAAAGCGTTCTACAGAAACTGTCAAGCCAATTTTTACCTCTAAACTGTCTACAATCTAAACTTTAAAACAATTTACAAAGGAATTTGATTGTATGAACTATGGGAAATGAATTGAGAGTCCGTGTTATTTTTCTTTACTCTTTGCCTTTCTTTAACAACCTCCATTAATCTCAAGGCTTTGAAAGTAAAGCCTCAGGTTAAAGCACAGATAAAACACTCAAAAATAGTTTAATCACAAAGTAAACTGCCGTGTCAAACGCCATCCTTGACCCAGAACAGTCACAAACACAATTTGTCAGACATGACGGGTCGCTGCTGGCATTGCATTATGCAAGGAATTTGCAAGGACCCTGCAGGGGTCATTACCAGCAACTTCCATTCCCATTGACTCACCCATCAGTCTTCAAATAAACTACAAATAACCTCTCAAATTAAACCCCGGTGTTAGGCCAAAAAGAAAAATGAATGATGCAGAACACAATCAGTTCACTGCCACGATGTTTTACACAGAGGGTTCATTACGTATTTACAGCTTGCGGCAGAGATCCTCATTCTTCTGAGGGGAAAACAGCGAAAAGGGCTAAATGTTTTGTCCTCGGTGTAATGTAAAATTTATAAACCAAACAGCAGTGACACAACAGGGTTTATTCTGTTTAAAGGACCTGTCACACTGTTGTAAAAGATGAAGTGAAAAGTGATTGTTTGGACACACTAAAGTACAGTGATTTGTAAAGTCAGGTCTCTAGCGATCCAGATAAGACGCTTACAGGATAAGATTACTGAATGCGACTCGAGGCTGCTCTTGTCCTCTATTGCTGTTTCCAGGTGTGTGAGGTAAATGTTTATACTGGCTTGAGGAAACTATATTGGAGCTTGATGCCTGACAGCTGCAGTATAACATACTCAAGACATTAAACAGAGTCACTCGTTTCATCAGAACAGTCTGGAGAGAAAAACCAACTTCTACTTCATCGTAACAAAACAACATTCACTACAGTTAGACTGAATGCACGATTTCATTCTTGCAAACAAAAAAAGTTAATAATCTTCAAAAACAAAACAAAGACCACATCCCCAAAGCACTGTATAATACACTCTTGAAGTCAATACTTTAAGTGGGCAAATATTTTTGTCCATACCTTATGTATATGACAAAAATATGTCATAAATCTATACCTTATGTTTATGACAAAAATATGTCATAAATCTATTACATTTTTTTATTGCATATTTTAAATAAATATATTACTTTGCTTACATATTTACTAACTAAATATGAATCAAGACTTTTTTAAATGTATAGTAATATTTTTAAATATTCTTTAAAGCAACACTTTAGAATTTTTGCTCACTTGTTCCCCCATGTGGTCGGATACCAGTGTTGTAAATACAATCTTCCACATGGGCATCGCAATACATGTGAATGATTGACTAAGCTGATGGAACCGGCGAAAGCAGAAACGTTGTTTGGAAACCATCAGGCACTCTTCCGCAGGAAGGGAATGGGTAAGTCTGAGTGAACCGACCCGAACACAGAAATTACAGAGTGTGGTTGTAACCGCTGCCGGGCTGCTCAGGAAGCAGCAGAAGTTAAATTTGTCTGATTAAGATTTCAGTTCTACCACTGACATAATTTTAGAGACTTTCTTTTAAGGTCGAAAAACTACAAAGGGTTGCTTTAAGCTTGTTAATGACTTTAATCTTTTCTTATTTTTCATAAAGCCTTCTTTTTTCATAAAAAAAAGTTTCCTGAAATGTCCATGTTTTCCTTGATGAGGAATATAATGGACACAGTCTCAAAAAGAAAAAAAACAGATTTAAAGGAATAGTTCACCCTAGTTATAGTTCACTACATCAAGAGCTGTATATGGGTAGAACAAACTACTAATAAAGATACAACTCTCTTTTGCTCTCTTATATTTTCAATATAAATATTAATAATATAAATAATAAAAATTGTGTTTTCTAAATTTTGCTTTGTCACATCAAAGGGCACATGTACAGTATATCATACACCAATATCCAATGTTTCATTAATATAGTGCTATACTGCCTTTACAATGAAGCTTTCCTTCATCAGACACTAGGATGCTAAAGAATTTGAGTTTTGCAGACACATAGTTTGAAGAATATTGATGCATACGCTTCAAGATTTGTAAGCAACAAAACACATGCATATCCCATAAACATCAGTAATCTAGTTCGCTTGACGGACACCATAAGACAAAAAGAAACAGCTAGCCACCTATAGCACAAAAATGTTGTTGCTTGGCGACATCTGCTGGTTTTTGTATGCACGAGCAGAGGAAATTTCTGGTAAATGCGTTCATTACCTGCAGGGGGTGCTGGCTGAATGGTGACAGGGGAAGGTTTCTGGAGGACTGTGGTCTGAAGAGGCTGGATGATGAAGGTCTTAGCTTGAAGGGGTGTTGCAGTATGGGTGATGGGCAGCGCAGTAATGAGCGGTTTAGGCTGAATGGAAACCTTGGGGCTGGTCTGGATGGGTCTCTTAGTTGGCTGGAGAGGCTTTGCTGTGAGAACAATTAAATTCTCCATTACAAATAATGTAAACAATAAAATAATAGAAATAAGCCTAGAAACTAGAGAGGTTTAAGATACGCTACATTAATGAATGTGGTTCACATACCTTTCAGAGTCTGATTGGTCCTCTTGGGTGGCTTCTTCTCGACGGGGATCTCAGAAAATCCACTTGAGTCGGAGCACACAGAGAGCGGTGAGGGTTGAGAATTCCAGGACAGTGGAGAATGCACCTCATCCTGAAGAAAAACAGAGAACATATATTATATATATATTTTTTAAGTAGAGCAGCATAAAACCTAGTCGTCTCATAATTTATAGCAACATTCCTGTCATAGACAAAAATCCCTGACAAATGCACTCAAGCATTTTAATTCTGGGTTGTGAATCCGGGCGTCTTACAGGACGTTGCATCATTATCTGATAGGAGAGAGAACTGAGTTTGTGGTGTTTATTTACACATTGGCTCAAGAATGTAAGTGTGTATACCGAAATAATGTGTTTGTGAAATTTGACTGAATTTGAAAGCTTGACGCTGCTATAACACCTTGAACTGTCAACACACCTATTCCAAAATGATCCTGGATACACCTCAATGAGAGATGGATTCATTAGTTTGATGATGTGTTGAGACATCTGTTAACGCTATGCAGTCTTAATTAGACACCTAATTCACACGGGTGTATGTGCGTTTTTGTGCTCTCTTGATCTCTGAACCAGTGCAGCTGGCAGGACCAGTGCGGTCTAAACACAACCCATCTGGCCACTGAATGAGCAAGTGACAACTGAAGTCATTAAACAAATACCTATATGTATATCTATTTTAATAGATCAGAAATAATTTCATATTCATATTCTTAAATAATAGAGTAGTGATGTATGTACATTACCAGGCCCATTAACCTGTCCATTTCAGAGTATCCTTAGTCAATTAATAGAATTGCTAACTGTGAATATAGCCATTAAAGTAAAAGAAAGTCATACCAAATATAAAGAAATTCTGAACTGTTTGTTTAATAAACATATACCAGTCAATAAAAATTAACTATGGAAAAAGAGAGTATAAACTTCATTTTCTATGCAACAAAACAGTGACCATGTTCGATTATCTGTGGCTGTTCACAGAAAACAGAGTGGAGACAGAAGCAGCCCGAAACATATTTTCATATCACATCCTGACAAATCAGATGCAAATCTCAGAGCGCACAGAAAGGACTGTTTGCATTGGGGGCGTGGCTTAACTCACAAGTGTAGAGGAGTATGGGGAGCACGGCTCCACTGAAGCTGGCGAGGACACAGAACTGAGTGTGTGGTTCGGTGAAAGCGAGTTCACTGTTACATCACCATCTGTGATAGAACACACAGAGAACACCATGAAACAGGATCACACCCAAAAATGATGACTAATATATTGCTTTTTTTTGTTTGCAAAACACACTAATAACAATATGAATATATATCCATGTGTCTTTTTAAAAATTATTCAGCATTTATTAAAAAATATTAAATCTGTACTGCCATGGATATGATATACAGAGCATGCTAAAATCCAGTACCAGATGGAGGGCTGATGTTTTCTCTCCAGCCATTTGAGTTCCACGCTGGATCCCCAATGTCAAAGTTAAGGTCAGAGGCAGGGTTGTCCTAAAAAAAGGTCCACAACACTTTAGAATCATGGTCAAAATTTTCCTGCTCATCAACAAACATCAATAGACAGTCAAATCCAGCTACTAGCTTTTGTAAAGATAATATAATAGGGATGCAAGGGTTTGACTTACATAGCTGACACTCTCCACTAGCGCCTGCAGGAGTTCATCAGCATCACCAAGCCCATCCAGGTCATCAAACAAACTGATATCTACAAACAAATAAACATGTGAAGAAACAGAATATGAATTTAAATAATATAATGAATATAAATTAACCACGGCTACTACAGTAATCACAGTCAAACTATGGAAACGTTAACTTAACGTTAAAAAAGAGCAGACAAAAGCAAGTGTTAAAACACCTATGTTAGAATAACAGACGTTTCAGACTACAGAGAGTATTTTTACTTACATAGAGACTTATAAAAAAGATGAAAACACGCAGCAAAAACAGGTGCAGCGTTGAACCACAAAGCATTAAAACATTACACGTATTTATTGACTTTTTGTATTATTCTTGCGCGTCAGGTTCAACGTTATTCGAGTTAGCCTACTATGATTTCCTTATTTCAGAAGTCCGAATAATGTCAAATCTCGTTTAAAATTAACGTTATATAACCTGGTAATACAAGTAGATTTAAGATTTATAACAAATAATATTTTGCAATATATAGCTACTTGTTTTTATTTATTTTGTATAATTCCCCCCAAAAAACATTATATAATGATGAACTTTAACATCTCGCGTAGACTTGCTTCATAAAACTCTTTTAGTATGTTCATATATGTAAATCAACTTTATTATAAACTGAACCCACAAACACGACGACGTTTGGAGTTACGTTAACGTTACATAAGATCCAGTCACATAGTTTAATTAGGTCACGTCATAAAGACACTTGTTAAAGCGAGTCTTGTTAATTCAATCTGCTCGCGCAGACCCCATAGCTGATATTATTGATATTTATCGCAAGTGTTTCTCACCCCACTCTCCATCCTGATCGATGGAAATATCCTCCGCTTCCTTATTCATCATCGGTGGATTCATGAAATCTAACATCAAATTCGACGACATTTTGCCTTGAACTCATTAGCAACGATTAAAGTTAGACAGATGACATACGCCAGCACTCGGTAAATTCGGTGTAAAGTTGTAAACACTAATTTCCCGATTCTGATGAAACTACATGACAACAATGCGACAAGTACACGTCTAGCTTTACGGTAACTCTACGGACGCCGAAGTGGGTCAAACAACGATCGCTGTTGTTTTTCATTTATACGCCACAAGATGGCGGTAGATAACACTTTTAGTCCGCCTTCATGCAGTTTCTCCCACAACTGCGCTTTGCCAGTCGCGATTTCTTTAAGACTGCAAGGGAAGCTCAGCTTCCCCTATAATTGTCAAAAAATGAATGGTCAAATATATGTACTATTATGTTAACATTTTATTGACTATTAAACACGTTCATCTCGAACGAAAACAATTTCGTTCAGAATCAGCTACTTAGGTCGGCTGACTCGATTTCCTTCTCATTCATTCCCGTAGCGTACAGTGCATTACTTTGTTGAAGCCCAGCGTCCATTGACTTCAATGCGGCTGCTTTAAACAGTTTTTTTCAGTGCTTAGAAACAAGACGGTCATTGGATAATGCTGCGATTATCTCCCGCCCACGGACGCTCAGCGTCTCTGGGATGAATGGAGGAGTGGGCTGGCCCGGACTCCGATTGTCTGCGTGATGATTGGAGGGTCTGTCATCTCTTTTTAATCCACTTTTATGTCCTAAAACACTCGTTTTTTGGGGTCGACAGCTTATAAAAACGTATTTCTTGTTTTTTTTTAGCTTGTTTGCTATACACATTGTCACATATCAGCTTTAGACATTTTTTTTGTTTTTTTGTTATAATCATAAATGACAAGGAGGCGGCAGCTTCTCGCAATGCAAAGAGACAGTTGTGTGGGCGTGGGCGTGGTCTTCAGATTATGACGCGTATCACTCTGTGTCTCCATTTCCACTCAGTCCCATCGCGGATTTTGCATGTAGTCGAAAGACAACTGCTGCAACCTTCATCGTATATTTCACACAATGTTTCAGTTTAACATAATTCCCACATTTCCTCCGTTGAGTTAAATATATATATATATATATTAGATATATTAGAGCATTTTCTTGAAAAGGAACGTAGGGCAGAATTTACATATAAATAAATGGACAATTTTTATGATTTAGGCCGAAAATGAGCTTCCCCTCTTTAAAAGATCAGCAGCCGCCACTGGTGTTGACATTACATGAATAGAGTTTCATGGATTGTGAAAGAGTTGTCACATGTCCCCCTTATCTGTGACACCTTTGCCCAGATTTACTACGATTGTAACTTCATTTGCATGATTTCTTTTATCTGGGCAATACAGAATAATCACAATGAGTATGTGATTTTTCCTGATGTAATTGATCAGAGATGGTGTAGCCTACTTACACAGGATAATACGTTTGGCAAGGTCTTTTATGTCCAAAACTAACTGAAAACGGACTCTTTGACATTTGGCTTATGTGTAAGCCAACAATAGTCACAAAAATTATACTGTATGTACAAAATGTGATTGTAGGATTTAGTTATTTCAAATAATTGTAATGCTTTGTTTAATTGGCACATCTGGGCAATAGAAAAATTTGCAGGCCCATTTTAAATTAAGAGCATCAAAATTATATAATAAGAAGTGAACGCAAAAGAAATTACATTTTTTATTAATCAAACCAACCAGAACAGCTTTCTTATACGCAATATCTTTACAGCCCCTGGCAGGTTGCTAAATGTCAGACCAGTAGGTCACATTGGCTGATTTAAAGATCTGAAACAGGTGCTCATTGCCATAATCTTGTTGGTTTTGCCGGGACATTGTCAGCTTAACCTGAGGTGGTCTACAACATCTCTGCTGGATTAGAAGCTCTCCCACGCGGTACTCCCGAAAAGTACTCCCGAAAAGTGTTTTGAAATTTAACATTTGTGCTCTAACATCATAAAATCTAAAACTAAAAAACAATTATTTTCAAGCAAGCTTGATGAGTGTAAAAAAGAAAAAGAAAGATTCAATCACAGGAAGATTAAAATTGTTGCAATAGAGAAAACCACTCACATTTGAGTGCACTATGAAATACTTTTTTGAGTGCTTTAAAATACTTGCATCCAATAAAAATACAATAATTTGTATGAGAGGGTCCTGAGGCTTTTCTATGCTTTAGCCAATCGTAAACCAGTATTGTCCATTCAGGTTAATTGTGTATAAACCCACCAGTAAACACACTGAAGAAGGCATTAGCCGAAACGTCTGTATCTTTGTCCCCCAATGATGGAATAAAACTTAATACGTTTGTATCTCTGTGAGCGTGAATCATTTTTGTATGTATAAACCCACCAGCCCACAGATTGAGGATTACCGGGTTAATGGAACACTAGGGAAGAATTTTGTTGGAAATGGATTAGGTGCTTTGACTACTGTGAGGACTGTAGGAACTATGCTATATACTGGTGATTGTTTGTTTACAATTCCCCTTACTGTGGTTTTCCTATATCTATATACCTATACATCCACAAACAGGCAAAAAACAGGGTAATGACCCTGAAACATAGTTCATATATAATAATGGCATTGAGACCTACTGTATAAGAAAAAAAATGTCCTCATATATGTTCTGTTAGAAAATCAGCACACAATGCAATTTTAAAAGGCAGGCCATATAGTACATACTGTATGCACACACATATTCCTGCTGGAAAACTGAAAAATGTTTTTCTAAAACTGTCATCACAATTTCATAAAATCACCCCCGCTCCTTATATTCCCTGTTCCATTTGCACTTGCATTTCTGTGGGCGATTTTACTCAGCAATCACCAAGAGAAAGCAGAGGTCTGGAAATAAATAGGGGTTAAAGATAGAAAAGCGCAGAAGAGAATAAGCAAACAGACATTTCACAAACATAGCCCTCTGATCGCTCCTTCTTTTGTTTGTTTGATGGATGTCCACTGAGATTGAACAGTTGTTGAGCATTGTCTCCATTGAAGTGGGATCACTTATCATCTCAGCTTGTGTAGAGGGAATTAGAGGTTGCGGGACTGGAAGAGAAATATGCATTGATTTTATGTGACAGGGTTAGTCAAGATAGGAGAGTAGAAGTAGGAGAGCATTCACACAAGGAATTTCATCAGGTGTGTGTTCCTCATTTGACAATGTTGTTTCGTCTATAATGAGTTAGCAGGTGGCCTAGGTCTGGTGTGCTGGGGGTGGGACAGGCTGAGACACATTGTTTGTCTTGATGGGTTTGTGAATACAAAGGGATTACTGCATACGGTTTGGCTCACTGACAGCTCTTGCTGTGTGTCGGTGTTTGTTTGTTAGTGTGTTTGAGAGAATGTGTGTGGCTGATTATCTTTGAGATAAGTAAGAAACATGGAGGGGTACAAGAGGGGCGAGAAAAGAAAAACAACCATTTAAATATATAATCAAATTGACTGACCAAAGATTACTTTGAAAATGATAAAATATGGGAAGTATAATCACACTGTTTAAACTTTTTGAGCGTGTTGTAGATATTATTTTCGCGTTTTTACAAAAGAAAATGTATTACTAGTAATTATAACCCCCCTAAAATGTCTCAAAAAGAACAGAACAATACAAAAGCTTGGGTAGAAAAGAGAGGGTACAAATGACAGGCCTTACACCATGTGCCACCATTACGGCCACACAAAAACAGCAGTGACAAATGACCATTTCTATTCTTCCGTTTGACTTTAATGAATTAACCCTATCTCAAAGACTTAAGGAAGGGGGTGCAAATGAAAAGCCTTGATTGGAGTGAGATGGGTTGGAAAAAACTATTAATCTTGCTCTTGTGTTCTTTAATAAGATGTTTCTACAATGAGGGGCAGAGCAAATGTGTGTGTCTGTGTGTGTGTGTGTGTGTGTGGGGGGGGGGGGGTGTTCTGGGTTTATCCTACAACCTAGATGTAAGGGCCTTGTGAAGTCACTGGTCATCTGAAACACTAACCCCACTCTAGTTCAGGACAGTGAATGCGGATGACTTTTGAGTAACCTTCTGAGTAGAGAGAGCTCACCCTTATATGACCCCCAAACTGGAACAGTCTGGGGGAAACTTAAGGGGTCTCTGCACTGCCAGTTTCTGAAAACTAAACATATACAATTAAATACAAAGACACCGCAATATTCTGACTGACAATGGCATGTATAGAAAGAGCTTTCAATTTATACTAAACACTTTTGTTACTGTAAAAAGTTAATTTTAGTTTCTTTAGGCTACGGATCATTTTTTTCGCTTACAATAGACCAGAATAAAACAAAGCATGAAAAATACAGCAGTTAACGACACCTTTGCATATTATTTGTATTTTGGATTCCTACAGACCAAAATCTACGAGGTATTTCAGTATACGTAACTAAATTTATTTTGTATTAAATAAGTCATATTTACAGTCAATTTACATGTTATTTTGTAGCATTCCAATCTTTCAATACCAATACAATATATCCATGTGATGAAGTCATCTGCCTATCTCTTATCTGATTGTTGTCGTTGCTGAAACCCCTCCTCCTGCCTCCCCCTGTGCGGGGCCCCTGCCCCCTGGCCAGGCAGCAGCTCCGCGGAGTTCACTTCGAGCTGGGCTAGAGACAATCGGGTGAGGTGCTGCGCGCGCCTCCGGGACAAAATCACATTGTAAATCGACTCGGAATGGATACGTATTCACATCTCAGTAAGTTTTTCTGTCCTTTCATTACATGTTGTTTGAAGGTCCGATGTGTTATTTGCAGTTGTCTGTGTTGTGTGCCACATCGGCGTGTGTGACAAAGCATTTCAACTGATGAACTTCAGACAGATCCGCGCTATATCAGCCCGAGTGAATTGACATCAGTCAGCTGATCGCGGCTTCAGACGTGGTCACGCTTGGCACTTACGTTGTGTTTATGTAATTGATCGCCTGTTGTCAGACTTGTGTCGGGTACACTCTTGTTCTTGAGCGAGTGTAGATTAAAGAGTGTACTTTGAAACTAATCTCGAAACATGGCAAACATGATTTGTTTCAGCAGTGAGAAGGAATGATTTATTTTAGGCAAAGGCTACTATTGGTTGAGCCTTATGAAAATGAACCATGGTTTTATTACGGTAACTATAGTCTTACTAGGGTATTTGTAGTAAAACTAAAGTAATCACACATTTTACCACTGTCTTACTAGAGGAACTACAAGGATGGTTATCAATCCTGGAAAAACGTGGTTGCTAAACGTCTACTATAATACATCCATAGTTATGTCTTCCACAAAGCTTCTTTAATTTGGTGTTACAAGTTTTGGGTGTAAATCAAAAGACAATAATCCAAAAAATTTGAGATATTTTGATAAAGATAAAAATCTAGACAGACCTCAGAGGTTTTTGAACTGGTTCAATGGACTGACAGAAGGTCAGATTGGACTGAGGAGCTCTGGACTTTACCAGTGTCCAGTAGTTATATTTTCATGTATTCATATAGCAGACGCATTTTTTTTCTAAGTGACTTACAAAAGTTGCGTGTCATGTTGCATGCCATGTGTGTCTTTACACAAACTGATACATACTTTTTCAAAAATATTGCACAATTCGTATAGCATTGAGAAGGCGGAGCAAAGTTGTGGGTTTGAGTCCCACAACGTTTCCCACAAGAGAACACGCATACATATAAAAAAGGTACATTTACAATTATATGAATGAATTTATCCAAAGTGACTTGCGTGTTGTGCTCTTGAACACTAAATGTGATTCGCTGTATTACACATTTTAATCTCTTCATTACCCTGAAGATGGATATTGTTTTAGATTTTTTAGACCAGTTGGAAAACTCTGAGAGCGCAACTAATGTTTTACCTAATATCTCCTTCAATGGGTGAAGACATACACTTATCAAATAAATTCAATATTCCCCATATAAGAGCCTTTCATCATAACCTATATTGTATCTGAATCTTTCAAACTCCACTACACACAAACATAGTAAAAAAAACCTGCGGCATGCATTTAAAGAGAATGCGTTCAAGGCCTTTATTCTCAAAAATAGGATGCTTTCATCAATCACCCCGTCGCCCTTTTCATTTTTTATGTGTGTTTGTGAGGGCTGAGGCTCTCGAATAAGTATGAGTTGACCGGAGGATTGCAGGCAAACAGGTCTAACATGATTCACCAAAGGTCCAAATTTCTATGTTTCTATATCAATTCTAAACCTGAGCACCTAATACAGTTTTAATGATGTGACGTACATTTCTACAAGCAGCTCCAATTGTGTCAATCTTCTGTGTGATCTCAACTCTTTCATTCAGACTATTCTATGTGGGCCACTTCATTTATAGAATGACATATTAACACGTTTTTTTAGATTCACCCTGAAGGCATTTGTCAGCTACTTCTACTGATCTACCCTCAATCGCTCAAAGAAATGATAATGGTGAAAATATTACAGCTACTAACTCCTCTTCCAGCAGCAACATAGCTTTCCCAGCAGGTCTCCCATCCAGTTGCTGGCCAGGCTCAGCCCTGCTTAGCTCTAGTGGGCAACCAGTCTTGGGCTATAGGGTGATATGGCTACTGGCTGTAGAATATGATCATTACATTGTAAGAATGCACAAATACAGCCTCTTTTTTTAAGATCACACACACAAATTGAACTCGCTTGATCCGTGGGTGCACAACAGGTGGTGTGATGATTTAATGACACCCTGAGCCTCTCTTATGGCAAACCAAAGTCTGTGCAGAAGGATGCTTTTCAAAAGTGGGAGGCAGGCTGAAGACTGCAACATTAAACAGTTCCTGCCGGATTGAATCTAAAATAATCTGAGTAATCCCGTAAGCGAGCAGACTCCACCCCACGGATCCCTCCCCCAACGGCTTTCCTTTTTCTCTCCTGTCCCATCTGTTCCATCAACAGTGAGTCTGGGTTTGGACGGGGGTCCAATATTTGGTTGAGTGGCAGACGCAGTCATGTGGCATCCGGCGGCGTTACCTCCTCATGGTCAGCTTCAGGGTAGAGAGAGTGGCCACTATAGCCATCGTGAGTATCAGACTTGCTGCCAAACTCTAAATGTTGTTAGTCAGCATTGTCTCAGCAGAAAGAAGCAACGGGGGCAGGTGCATACTTAGAGTGTAAAGGAAAGAGGACCAACAGCGTATGTGAAAAAATGTGTAGTACTAGGTTGTGTCTGATTCAATGGCATGATCATTTGTCTATTATTTGTTAGATAATGACTATTCTGCTCAAAGTCATAGCAGGCATTGGTTTGTTTGTTTTTTAAGGAAGTGGTAAGCTGTGAGCTAACATTAGATTTTTCTATTTTTAAGCATATCTGCTTGTAATAAAAAATGTGGAAGTTTATAAGCATCTTGATTTTGTATATTTAAACTATATTTATTTGTGTGAGAGATTGCTTTCTGTGTTATAAGTTATTTTGCTGTAGAAATGGTCTTATACTGCACATGCAAAGTGTCCATCGCTTCTGTTTTTACGTGAGCTCGGTTGATCAGATACTGCTTGTCAGTTGTAGCTCTCGACTTGTGTAATGAATTTGTAACCTGCTCTCAGCTGTTGACAGTGAGAGTGCTTGGCAAGTCTCTGCTCACTAATGCTCTTCAGCTGTCATAGATCAAGGCAAGATGGCACTAGAGTATTATGGATATTTTAGGAATGTCTATTTAGATCAATCTATTTCGTTATATCCTTTTTATAACTCCTCCTTACTTGTACTCTCACTTTCTCTTTTCCTCATATACTTATGTGTAAATTTATAAGATACTCCTTGCTACCAGTTGCTTTAGTTTAGCAGTACTTTACTGCAGTAGTAATTCTACAACTCATGACAATTAAAGTGATAGTTCATCCAAAGGGTCATCATTTACTCACCCTCCTGTCTTTTCAAACCCGTATGACTTTCTTACTTCTCCAGGACACAAAAGAAAATACTTTGAAGAAAGTTGGTAACCGAACAGGACTGGACCCCATTCACTTCTATTGGATGGACATAAAATCAGTGCAAGTGATTTGGTGCCAGTGCCAGTTAACAACGTTCATCAAAATATCTTCTTTGGTGTTCTTTGGAAGAAAGAAATGAGAAAAGGTTGAGTAAATGATTTTCAAAAATGAATTTTTGGGTAAACTATCACTTTAAATAGAAACTTAAATTCTGATGTGTTTTTGTACTACTCCTTTATGGTTTATTTTGTTTTTGTAACACTTTATTGTACTGGCTGAGACGAAATAATGATAATAATATCCAGGTTTCCAGCCTATGGACCATTATTTACCCCTATGGTGGCTTGAAAATAGTTTAAATCCTCATATTTACACTATTATTAGGAATTGCAGTACTGTATATGATTATGCTTTTGTTTAGTTGGCAATGACTTGTAAGAAATCACTGTTAAAGACATAGTTCCCCCACAGATTAAAGTTATTTAATAATTTATTCACCTTAATATTGTTCAAAACTTTTATAGCACCTTTTCTTCAGTGGAACACAAAATAAGATGTTTTGTTAAATGTCACTGTGGAACCACTTGTTGCCATTGTTGTTTTGTTAGCAACATTCTTCATAAAATCTTATTTTTTTTGCAGAAGAAATAAAGTATAGTTTTGGAATGACATGAGTGTGAATAAATGCTGAAATAATTTATATTTTTGGGTGAACCATTTTAAATAATTGCAATATTATTTTCTTCTCTTTCTCATGTACTTATTTCATATCATATCTTCTCTTTCTCCATCTCTGTCTGAGAATAGTTCCTTTGAGGCACGTTTGTGTAAATATCTTGAGTGACAAGGACAAACTGCCATTTGGTGCACAAATAGTGTTGGCGGAAGTCGTCATCACTGATTGACTGTCACTCTTCCACCTCAAACCCCCCCCCTCCCCAGAGAGGTGGCGATGTTGACGCAATGGATTACATGAAGTAGAAGTAACACAGGTAGCATTTATGGTTGTGTGGAAGTATGTGTGTATGTTCAGGTTTATGACCAAATGTCTGCACGATGTAAAGTGAAAAATTAAGAAACCAAATTATGCTTATTTGAAATTGTCCAAATGCAAAAATATTTCTATGAGGGTTTGGACATCAAATATACAGTTTATACAATATAAATGTCATTATATCTATGGAATTACTTTCATACACAGTGTATTAAAACAACGTGTGTGCATTTTTTCTAATAAACACTGTCTGGAAACACAGTTATTAACTCTTATGCAACGTTTAGTGGAACAGTCACAGTTGATTTCTGATGATTGGTACATAAAGGGATACTTCATCCAAGAAACACAATTTCCCCATCTGTTACTCACACTTAAGGCATCCTAACTAAATATGACTTTTTTTCTTGAAGAATAATTTAGCCGGAGTTATAATACCACATATCCTTTTTCTTCCAAGTGGTAGAATGGGAGTGAATGGGGGCAAATTTTTGAAGCTCCAAAAAGTGCATCCATCGATCAAAGAACTGCTCAACACGGCTCTGCGGACTTAACAAAGGTCTTCTGAAGTGAACCGATGCGTTTGCTTAAGAGAAATATCCATTTACAGTTACATTTAGTAATTTAGCAGACACTTTTATCACAAGTGACTTACAAATGAGGTAAACAATAGGCGCAATTGGAACAACATAAGGACAACAAAAAAAAGCAGAAGTGCAGCATAACTGGTCTCATAAAGCCTACCACAGTATACAAATCTATGTTTTTTAAGGATGGAAAGAGTAGATAAGAAATTCAGAGCTAATCGGTCAGGTGCTGACGGAAGAGATGTGTTTTCAGCCGATTCTTAAAGATGGCGAAAGAATCTGCTGATCTTGTCAACAAATGTGAAACAGATCCAGAAAAGGTACATGAGAGTGATTTTTCCCTTTTTGGGATGGCACCCCAAGACGTCGTTCGTTTTCAGAGTGTAGGGATCTGGCGGGTACATAAATCTCTATTAGTGAGTGAAGATATCCAGCCAGTTGCGCATTGCAATAGTCCAGTCTGGACAGGACAAGAGCCTGGACTAGGACTTGCATAGCATGCTCGGAAAGGAAAGGTCTAATTTTCCTAATGTTGTAGAGGAATCTACAGGACCGGGTGGTGCTGTTAACATGATCCGTGAAGTGTAGCTGGTCATCGAGGTTTCTGGCCGTTCTGGAAGGTGTGATGGTTGATGAGCCTAGTTGAATGGAGAGGTTGTGATGAATCTTTGGGTCGGCTGGGATTACAAGCAGTTCTGTTTTTGCAAGGTTCAGCTGCAGGTGATTGTCCTTCATCCAGAGCGAAATGTCACTCAGGTATGCTAAAATGCTTGCAGAAACATTCGGATCGTCAGGCTGAAATGACAGGTGGAGTTGTGTATTATCCGTATAGCAGTGATAGGAAAAGCCAGTTATATTCGATAGGATGCATGGAGGGTGAGTGAAACATGGGTAAATTAGAAGTATCCCATTTATAAGGGTCATCAAGTGTCCGATGTATCCCATTATCTGATTATCAACCGATTATCTGCAGTCATAAGACAGGATGTTTTGAAATTGATTAATGTTTCTTCATTTCCTGGAGTCTTTCCGTTTGTCAGCATTCTTCGTTTGGTCAGCATTTTCTTTGGCCATATGCTTCAGGGATGCGCTGATGTCTGGTTTAGACTGTATTATCCATCCTTCTGTATTCTGTTGAACTTTTAAGGTTTGATAATAGATCAGCTGATGTTCGTCTGTGTGACTTTCAGCATGAGCTGTTTGAATCAGAGCAAGACATGTGACAAAATGTTCTTGTTATGTTTTTGTAAGAATGAGGTCACTGGAGGACACTTAGAGTTCTGTTACTTTATGTTCAGTAAATTATCTCTCTGTATTCTTCCACATATTTACAGTTATAATACTCTTTCATGGTTCTTCCTGTGAAAGTCACGCATGCATAGAGCCTTTTCTGTCCAGGTCTATAAATGTATGTCCTAAATCAAATTGAACCCTAAGATTTTTGTTCTACAGATCTTTTCAGTTTTATTGAGGTTCACTCTGTGCATTAAAGTATCTAATGCATACTACAGTATAACATACTATATGTATATTCTGCACTCACAGTGACCTGTGAGATGTAAAGTGGTCACCACTGAACTTGATAGCTGTCTGCCAAAAGCTGAACTTTGCACCCAGAGAGCCGAACAAAGGTCATGGGCACTTCACAGAGTGATTGTGAAAGTTGATGAATGTCTGAATATCTTTTTTTTGGTCAGACTTAATCGGTGTGTCTCTCTCTGAACTATTAAAATCTGAGCTGCATTAACGTGGATAGAAAATATCAATACAGAAACAAGAAAAAACAACATATTCAATTGCATAAATTAAAACATGGAAAAAATAGGTTGAATAGTTCTTCAAAAAGGACATTGCTTCTTAGAATCGTATTTCTATTCTGACAATCTATGGGTTCACACTAGAATAAAGATGTTGTGGTCAAGTCATTATCAGGTTCTTACCCAGATTATCCAGAGATTTCATCTAGATAACAGCTCCACAGTTAACATTACGCAATGGCAGATAACACCACAGCTCTAGGAATCAGAGACGCCAGGTAGCCGAACATTGTATGTTTCTGTGTTGTCTCAAAATATGTCTCACAACAGGAGAGAGATTAAATGGCACTGTGGAGAGACGCTTTAAAGTAAAAAAAAACGTTTTAATTGTAAATGCTGACTGGTCAATACATTTTTTCTAGTTATTTGTATGCTGTTGATATACAAGTATTATGATTGATTAAAAATACTTGTAGTAGCATCATTTCCCAGCATTCTTATTGCCAGAAAATACAGACACACCTGATGCAAAGCTTTTGCTCTTCATTTTGAGTGGATGGGAGATGTAAACAAACATATGATCGAAACATATTTATTCAATACATTCTTTAAATACACTCTACACATATTTCTTTTACAGAAAATCGGTAATGGAAAATATTTGTTGTGAATGGTGCTGTTGATTTATACTGCCATGTAGTAAATGTCAAAACGTGATAAAATAAGTCTATAAAGCTGTAAATAGAAACAAAGGCGCCTGTTAATTGTAAATTATATCAACCAGAGATGAAAGTCAACTTTACATGTCAAGATTTCTGACCAAAGTTTCTGCTCAGTTTTTTTACTTCAAGCCATATTCATATAAGAGAATCTTAGATTAATTTGATTAGATCTTTATTTTGAATGATGACACGTTAATGGATTACAACACTCTCTGTTTTGGCACAAGAGCAGCTTTTGCCCAGCGTGTGTCCTTGTACTGTTATATTGGTCAAAGCAATATTAGTTACTACTGGACCTCTGAGTAAATGATGTCCTCTTAAAGGAAAAGTTCACCTCAATATCAAAATGGTGTTAATTTTCAACATGTTTTAAGACCTCCCTACGTCTTCGGAACACAAATAAAGTTATTTTAGATTACATCTGAGAGATTTCCAAGCCTCCTCATAGACATCATGGTTATAGTTGTTGTCAAGGTCCAGAAAAGTACTAAAGACATTGTTAAATTGGTCTTTCCGCTCATAGTGGCTCAATTTAATTTTTTTTAACGACAAGAATTCTTTATGTGCGAAAAACAAACCAAAATAACGTCATGCAAGTGAGTAAAAAATAACTCAATTTAGATTTTGAGGTGAACCTTTCCTTTAACGCAACAGTTCACCCAAAAATTAAAATTCTGTGATTATTTACTAACCCTCTTGTCATTTAAAACCTGTATAAGTTTCTTTCCCCTCGCAGAACACAAAATATATTTTGCATTGGTTTTGAGTCCATACAATAGAACAGCAGGCGTTGTTCGGCTACCAACATTCTTCATAACATATATATTTTTTGTGTTCTGCAGAAGGAAGAAATTCATACCGCTTAAAAATGACGAGAGTGAGTAAACGATGACAGAATTTATTTTTTGGGGTGAACTATCCCATCAAAACACAATCTGCTCCCCTTTCAAAAATCTTTGTGTCGAGTCCTGATATATTTACTGTGATACATTCTGTTATGATTACAATCAACAGGTTATTCTGATCATACATTCGAGTTCCTTTTATATTAATATCTTAATTTCTGTCTTCACACAGACTCTAGTGCTCTGCATTCTCCCCACTCTCAGCCCCCCCCCATGAGCTCCATGGTGAGCCATCCGTCCGTCATCAGTTCCTCCCGCCCACTGCAGTCTCCCATGATCACCCTGGGCTCTATGAATGGCCTGGCTTCAGCATATTCTGTCATCACCCCATCTCTCATCTCACCGTCTGGTTCCTTGCCTTCTACGCCCAGTATGAGCTTTAACACTCTCGACAGCCCACAGGTAAGAAACTACCCATAATTCCCTCTTCCCCTGGTCTGACGCCAATGTGCGCATGTAGTGAATGGTTAATAGTGATTCAATAATAAAATCATTGTCTAGATGTCTCACTCTCTCGTCCCCTAAACTTTCAGATTAGTCTTAAAGTTATTTGACTGAAGGAAAAATTTGTAACAAACACTAATTCTAGATCAAAGCCCACATTATAGAGAACACTATATCCCACAATGCAATGCACTTGACTTGATATTAAATTTTTCTGTGTTATGGATGCACCAGAAGTAATTACAGTTTTATTCCTTTTTACATATAATGTATATATATATAAATTGTTTTTGATTCATTGTTTTTGATTCATTTTCAATGAATCTTTTTCTATTGTTATATATAAATATATGTATATAAAAGTTTCATATATTTATAGATTTCTTATAAGTTAATAACTGAACACCAGTCATATGCAATGTGATGAAGCAATAGTGTTATTTGAAATATTAAGTGTGGAACAATACAGCTTTTTCGTCTCCTTTAAAAGTAAAGACAGTATTGAGTTTAAAGTGCAGAATTTAGCTGATAGTTTGTTTCACTCAAGGTGATGTTCTTCACACTGGAACTTTTCCTAATACATATGCCCGGTCTTTAAGAGAGATCAGCTTATGTGTGTCTAACAACATCAGTACATGTGGGTAGTTTCTCCGAGGAGGCTGAAAAAAGCCATTCAATCAGACATACGGTTTAGGCTTTCAGTCCAATGAAGAGCACATCAATTGCAGTGTACTGTACGTGACGTTGTTTTAAATGATGTTTTAAAGTATTTGTAAAAGATATGTCGAACGGTATTAAAAGAAGAAATGTATATAAAAAGCATATATTGCTGATGAGATGTACCGTTTAATGTATCAAATGCTTGTTATACTACAATTTATTTTCCACAAAACTTGAATAAACACCTATAATAACACGTGTAAACTTACATCAAAACTATTCACTAACAACAAAGCAGTCTGAATTGCAAATGAACTGATTCGACACATTCTTTGTGCTTGAGGTATGTACAGTATACATCCTGCCACCTGCAGGTTGGATGTAAAACTGCAGAAAAAAGTGGCATGTGGTGTTGAAGTGCTAATTTCTCCAGAGAGCGAAAAAGAGAGGAAAGAAAACACCCTGAATATAATGCAAGCAACGCTCTCGCAGCTCCTTGTGTAATAGCCATGTCAGGGTGGAGCTTGTTTTTTTGTGTGCGACTCTGTTCTTCTGGGTTGTTTGTGTTTGTGGATGTCTGCTGGCAAAAGCCTCGCTGTTATGTGACAAAATCTAAGACTCTATTATTTTCCCCTGCCTCTCAGATGAATTCCATGAATATGAACTGCTCAGAAGACATTAAACCTCCCCCAGGATTGACTCCTCTGGGTAACATAAGCAGCTACCAGTGCAGCAGTCCTGGATCCCTCTCCAAACACATCTGTGCCATTTGTGGGGACCGATCTTCAGGTACGGCATGCAGATGTTTACTTACACCTGAAACACGATGTTTTGGATAGAATGTGAATCTGAAACAAAAACTGTTTGTGACAAATGTGCTTGTGTTGGCAGGGAAGCATTACGGTGTTTACAGTTGTGAAGGATGCAAAGGGTTCTTTAAAAGAACCATTCGAAAAGACCTGACCTACAAGTGTCGAGACTGTAAAGAATGCCTGATTGACAAACGTCAGCGCAACCGCTGTCAGTATTGCCGCTACCAGAAGTGCCTGGCTATGGGCATGAAGAGGGAAGGTGCGTACACAACATGCTAGTGACCAGCAACGCTACATAAAGTAAATAAAGACTACTACTGTACTTGTAGCATGTATGCCTAAACTACATGGATCTCAAGGCGTGCAGTTTTTCAAATCAAAGCATACATTAATGAAGATGCAATTACATATCAATCTGTTTGACTGTTGGGATACCCTGCAGCCGTGCAGGATGAAAGGCAGCGTGGGAAGGAAAAGAGCGATAATGAGGTGGAATCGACAAGCAGCTTTAATGAAGAGATGCCTGTGGATAAGATTCTGGATGCAGAGCTCGCAGTGGAACCCAAGACGGAGACATACACAGAGAGCAGCCCTGGAAACTCGGTGAGCCACAGATTTTAAAGAAATCACAATACATTTTACTCTTACAGAAAACTACACAGTTGAGTCCTGTGTCTGATTTCTTTGTTTTGCAGACAAATGACCCGGTCACTAATATCTGCCATGCAGCTGACAAGCAGCTGTTCACTCTGGTGGAGTGGGCCAAGAGGATACCTCACTTCTCTGATCTGCCGCTAGACGATCAGGTCATTCTTCTTCGAGCAGGTGTGTGATACATGTGCATGCATACAGATGTAATGGGGTCCAAAAGTCTAAAAGCTGAGTGGTAATGTTTTTTTTGCAACAGATTTTATCACTATCATAAAATAATATTGTTAACAAATACAATAAGGTTAACAATAGTAAATGGATTAGATAATATGAACTAAAAACGAGCAATATAGCTTTTTATTATTTGTTCATGTTAGTTCATGTCAAGACTAGTATTCATGTTAGTTCGTGGTGCATTAACTAGTGTTAATAGTTACAGGGTTGGATTTGAAAAGATTAATAAATAATGTAGAAATATTGTTAATTGTTAGAATATATTAGCTAATGCCTTAACTAATTGTTGACAAATTCAAACTTAATTTAAAGTTTTACCATAATATTAATTTGATATTATTAAATCACTCAATATCATAACTATTTAACAATGACGTCTCTGTAATTTTCATATCGTTTTCAATTTTTTATTTAAGTATTATTTTAAGTAGTTGTTTCCCCCTTTTGGTTTTATGACAGCATGTACTTGAATTGGCATGGACCTTAAAAGTTTGGGTGAAACCTGTTGATCCATGTTTTTCCAGCAGGATTTGTTCACGTTTCCTAATATGGTCAATGTCACCAACTCTGTGATTTATTCAGCCACTTAGTAATTGTGCAGAGGATAAATAAACATAATAAATTAATATTTTTATATATGGATATATAACATATTTTAATATACTAGTATATGTATATTATTTTGTCATGGTTACTCGTCTAGGTCAAATGATCAGACAGAAGTGTATTGGTTGTGTGGATGCTGACCTCTGCTGGCCAAACACTTCACTTGCGCTGCTTAATTAGCCACCAAAGGATCTCACATAGCCTCACTAATGACAAATGCATTTTTGTTTTAAATAAACCCTAAGATTTTTGTTCTACAGATTTTTTCAGTTTTATTGAGGTTCACTCTGTGCATTAAAGTATCTAATGCATACTACAGTATAACATACTATATGTATATTCTGCATATTCTATATTCAGTATATTCTAAATCTCATTTCATTTCTGTTTACCCTCCTCACAGGATGGAATGAGCTCCTCATTGCTTCGTTCTCACATCGCTCGATCACAGTTAAAGATGGTATCTTACTGGGCACAGGCCTCCATGTTCACAGGAGCAGTGCTCACAGTGCAGGAGTGGGGTCCATTTTCAACAGGTGAGAATCAGCTTTAACATCCCACTCATTTGACTAAACCCATGTCTGAATCTTTGAGACTTCAGTCTTTAGATTAACACATCTCTTGTTGTAGAAATATCAGAAATGTTGTATGTTATGTTTGTGTTATAGGGTATTGACTGAGCTGGTGTCTAAAATGAAGGACATGCAGATGGATAAAACAGAACTGGGCTGCCTCAGAGCCATTGTTCTCTTTAACCCTGGTGCGCTTTTTTGATGTTCTTGTCTAAAGTGATCAGCTAATGTCTGATGATCTTTGAAACGTTTTTAATAAATCAAGAAGTAAGATGTTGGTATGTGGACTATATCGTTAATTATGGAAACTGCCTCTACTTCTAGATGCCAAAGGCTTGTCCAACCCAGTGGATGTAGAAGCACTGAGGGAGAAAGTTTATGCTTCCCTTGAGACCTACACAAAACAGAATTACCCTGACCAGCCTGGCAGGTACAGACATACAAATGTGTTTGTTCACCACAGACTGGTCTTATTTTTGCTTATGCTTAGATTTATCTGTATTCTGCACAATTTTAGAATTTACGTTTTTTATTTAATATCACGAATATTTCACAGGTTCGCTAAACTTTTATTGCGCCTCCCCGCCCTCCGATCCATCGGCCTCAAATGTTTGGAGCATCTATTTTTCTTCAAGCTGATTGGAGACACACCCATAGACACTTTCCTAATGGAAATGCTTGAAGCACCCCACCAGATTACGTGACAGGAATACCACCGTTTTTGTACATAATACTATGTAACTAATATAATAATACATTTGATTAAAAATGCATATTTTATACCAAGAACTAATTATAATCTGTGAAATGTATAGGTAAGTAAAATATACGGTCAAAATACATTTTATCACTATGGTGTTGAAAAGACATTTTTCTCTGTAAATAGCTAATATCAGGTGTACACTGCAATGTCAAGACAATGCAATAAAGATAATTTATTTTATTCAAGAAATACTTTTGTCAAGACCAGGCAATAATTTCTGAGGTGAACTTTAGAATTCTGTCTAAATAAATCATTCAATGCTAAATCCTATTTCGTTTGTGTCCTTTTTAAACCATGTTTTGTCTAAGGGACAGAGAGCAGGGAGCTGTAATATGTCTACTTATTTGTACTAATAATTAAGTAAAGCGTAAAACTCTCTGCAGATCCATTGTAGAGCTAGCGCCAGTGATGTATGTGTTGTACCAAAGTCCATGTTTGGTCGTCAACATACCTCAAACACGTCATACAATCTCGATTGTCTATTCCGCTAGATGGCGCATTTTAGCGCTTACAATGTATTACTTCATCCTTTTGTAAGCGTCAAAGAATAATATAGTCTCGTTTTTAAAATTGCATTTTCTTTTAATTGCTGCTATAAAAATATATCAATGAGGGTAATAAAGAATGAACTGTCGTTTTGTAGGATAGCATGGTAGCCTATATGATCTGACACGGTGTAGACACTTTATTCTATATTTCTTTTTAATAGTATTCCACTTTAGTAATGCTGCCTACCATCATAATCAGTGTTTTTGGCTTTTAAAATACATCCTGGCAACGAGTTTATAAGATTAACAAAAATGTGAATAAAGTAGGCTATATAAAATGTTAATAATATCATGGACGGTATTGGTTACGACAAATAATTGACATGCTTATTCTCTTAAATTAGCCTACTGATATTATAACTTTTGATAATGGCTAGGCCTAGGTATTAGGCCAGAAGTTAATTCTAAAGTAATAACTGTAAAATGCGCAATCAACATTTGCGGCAACTTTAAGATGTTCAAATCTACACGATACCTGGCAATGATGGGAGGAGGAAGAAGAGAGGCAGGTCAAATAGGGAAACAGACATGGAGAGAGAGAGAGAGAGAGAGAGAGAGAGAGGAGGTAACTAAGGCAGACATACAGGTTAATTTTCATACTGAGATTTTGTACGCTTTTACATATATAGCCTATCTACCTATCGAAGTTACACCGGCGGATTCCTTTACTTCAATGGTAAGTGGAAATATGTAAAGTCTTTTGTTTGCTGTCTCTAAAGTCTTACGGAGATTTTTTGTTTGTTTGGTGTGACGCAGCCTATCTAGCTATTGACAAAAAGTCTTTGCTCGTCTAACTGACTGTTAGCCTCTATTTTGATACAGTATAAATAAAACGAAAGTTTATGTCTAAAATAAGAGTTGTTTTGTCAGTCTGATTTTTAATGAGACAAACAAATAACTGTTCAAATTGTACTTCAAATTCTTGTTTTGCTTTAATTTATTTGGTTATTTTAAGCATAGTACCGTGAAAGAATTAACTTAACTTCTCGCTTTGGGGTAAAAAAATAAGTTATACATTTTAAAAGATTTAGTCATCTTTTGAAATGAAAAAAAAAACATTTACTGTAGCTTAGTTCTACTTTTCCTGCACAAGTTTGTTAAAGGTCTTTATAGGCCGATAGACTAAAATCTAATCATTTTATAAACACATACATGCCTTCTTGTAGTGTTACCAAATTAGTTATAATTTGTTTTTTGCAGACCTTTGATTGAATAATTAAAACATGTATATTTTAAACATAAATAAAAGTACACGTATGCGGTTGATATTTGCAGATTAGTGACTATAATTGTGTTTTTTTTTTGCAGACATGTGGAGAACGAGCGTGTGTGAAGGGTGTAATGAGATCATTCAGGACAGGTACATGCTCCGCGTGCAGGATGGACTGTGGCACGAGCGCTGTCTGCACTGCGCTTCATGCAGCGAGCCGCTGAAAAACACCTGCTTTCTCCGCAATAAAACCCTGTACTGCAAGCAAGACTACCAAAAGTAAGTCATTCAGACATCCCTTTCTGTTTTTAAACGCATGTTTTTTTATTGTGTATTCCAATTAATATCAATCAAACTGCAGTTGGTTTGTTTTGATTTAAGCCATAATAACACAAAAAATACAGCTAACTAACTAAATAAAAAACATGATTTTTGAATTTTTTAAGAGTTATCTCATTTTGGAACCAAACTCTTCATTTGCTTTTAAACGTATTTAAATATTGAAGTTAAAATCGAATCTCTTCCAGCCTGTAAATGTAGGAAATTCCTTCAATAATATAGCCTAAACATTATTTACAGGCATTAGGCCTAGGCCATATTTTTTCGTAAATTCACTGAATTCCAAAATAATGCAAGAACAAACATAGAGTGTTGTTTGTGTCTTTGTTTTTTTATTTCTTAACAAAATCTAAGAAAAAGATACGATAAAAAATGTATATTAGGCTATTTATCTATTCCGATCTATCCCACTAGGCCTCGTTTGTCCATGTAAATTAAAGCTACATGCTGGTTTCACAATTCACTGACTTTATTAAAAAAACTATAAACATCATTCATGTTTATTCCTCTAAAAAATTATTTTGTTATACAGCAAATAGATTTTAACGAAATTCAATAAACTTTTTTTTTATAGCAAATTCTTTATTTTGATCGTATAGGCTTAGCAATAACTAGGCCATACATTTTTTCAAAGACAATTCTTTTTTTTATTTGCAAAAAATACAAATGCTAATATTACACTGTGTATAGTGGCAGAAAAATGTTAATGCTAAGTTCAAGTTAAAGATAGCTTAAACATCTTCCACTATAAAAATGTCTCACTGCACCTTGCTGTTAAGAAATGTATAGAATACAACTTGATAAGGTAAATTTGTGGAAAATAGTTGTAATTAGACTAATTCTAATGTATTACAAATTCTCAAATGTGTCATGAATCTGCATTTTAAAATTACTCCCACCTCATAATTTGTACACAAACATTATTTAGTGTATAGTCCAATGGTTTTCCAATGACGTTGTTATGTGTGTGTGAGAGTGTGTCTATTGGGGGACTTGGCATAGTGCTTCTGAAAGACAAGGTGACTGCGGGAGGAAGGGTCGCGGTGGGCCATGGAATGTGAGGAGGCTTTCATACATATACACACACCATTAGATCAGAAGGACAGCACTACTGACACGCTGTCAAGATGTGTTAAATTAGCAGGACCCATCGACGTGGCAACGGCAAGCTGGGGACAGCATATGGCCACATCGACACAGTGCATGGACCCCCTACCAACCCCCAAAACTCACTTTCTTTCTCATTCACACACTCATATGCACATTCTCACCTTCAAATAAAAGAAAGTGCGTGTGCCAAACTACATGACTTGTGGATAGCCATCCATAGTTATGGACAATACATTTATGCATTTGGCCAAGATTTTAAGTGCAAATGAACTTCTGGGAACTTTTACTATATGAACAATCACATGCTTATACTTGTGTATCCTTTACAAAACTCTGAAAACAGAAAAGATGGCTCTGCACAACATTTGGCTTTAACCCAGTTTGTATGAAGACCTAAATGTTCCCCTATTTCTCACATCATGATCACAGCCAAAGTAATAATAGATCGAGAAGTGACCACTGTGCCCAAAATATGTGGCTGATGCTTTTAGGAGAATGGAGGATTGGGCCATATGTTCTGGGTACAGGAGAGTCTTCTGCAAGAGATGAATGCTTGTGTGTGTTAGGGAGGGGGTGCATGTAGTGGGGATCTCTGCATGTGAAGTATGTCGAGGCATCTGGATAGGTTGGTGCCCAGTGGTGCCCCTGTTTGATGCCCGTCCGACCGTAAGATATCTGACCTGACCAATTAGCCACATACTTGGTGCTTGGCTAGCACTCCTGCCCAGCGGCCCAGTGCTTAACTTTGGGCTTGGGGATGGGGGGCTAGCTGACCCAGCACTTACTGACCAGGTTAAGGAGTATTGCAAATGGGTCAGCAGGCTGCTCTATTAACTTGACTGTCTTTTAACAGCGATTAATGTGATTTAGTGATGCTCATGATTTAATGACATAAATGTACCCTGTTAAAAAAAACACTACTTAAAAACTGTAGTTCAAAAGTTAAATCTAATTATCTTTATACTGTAAGTTATATTAAATTAATTATATCAAATTGATATAAAAAATCTAGTTCTATTTCACGCTTATTAAATTAAGTTATATACAATATAACTAGATTTTTTAAGTCAGTTTAATTTAAAGTCCATTAAACTTATAAAGGCCATTTGAATAAATATTTTTTTTTTTTTTAAGTTGAAATATGTAGAATTTTTTCAATGTATACTATAAATACATATATAATGTTTTCCTCACATTCTTGCATCTCTTGACTTTTTACATACATGTAGCACCTACCTTAATACACACAGTTTAGTAGTTTTAACGTAATTTTGGCCCACCTTGCAGTTTTTAAATTTTTTCATTCATCCTAAGATTAAAATCAGAAACTGCAAATTGTGTCAACATAAAAACAACATTAAAACCTTGTGACACCATTTTTACAGTGTTTTAATATGGGTTTGTTGTGTTATTTTTCCTTATACATTCCTGTGCATTTTGTCTGTGCAATATGATTTTTTTGTGGTTGTGGTATGCACTAAATTACAGTAAAAAGTTGTGACATTTTAGATATATATGTTTATCTCACTACAATTAATACATAAGCAGCATAGATGCATGATAATGTGGATAAACGTGTTTATCCACATTTCTTTTCATCACAAATTATTAAAAAATTCTCTCTAAATTTAGTGCGACAATTGCATACTATACATTTTTTCTATAAATTGGAAGTTTTTTGTGTGTTAAATGCATGCATTATATTTATTAACACAATCTTTAAATGTGGTGCCATGTTGGAGCCAATGCCACTATGTGCTTAATGCCACATAACAGACAAAACGCCACCGACATCCTCTCCTATACGGATTCACATACCACAGATGCTTTGGTATTTAATGGAGGGCTTTTTTCTGTCCGACCTACTGAACTCTCACGGGTTCCCCCCAGCAACTGCAGGGCAACACTAATAGTTCTCAACAATGCAAAGCTTCAAGATGTTTCAATTCATACTTATCACAAGAGGATTTTTTGCTGTCTAACAGTGTGCTGAGACACACTGTTATGCTCCCGTGCACCGATAGCTTACCTATACACATAAAGATAACACCCACGATCAACATTCAAAAGCCTATAATTGGTACAAATTGTAACGGAGAGAAAGGAATCAATCTTAAACATCTACATACAGTATAAATTGAGGCATTGACATCCTTAAATCAGATTATATATATCAGATGATTATAGCCCATCATTTAAAGAAATTGTGTTTAATGAGTCTCATTTAATATTCATTTAACTCTCGAAATTGAAACATCTTTGACTCCTTTGTAGCCTTAAGAGGTAACCTGTCAGCCTAAAGCTGTCACACCTCTAAGGATGATTCTTTTCTTAAGTTTTCTTAAGTCTCCCTGTCGCACTCACCCCAAACCTTACTTCAGCTCTGCCCTCTGCCCCCCTCCGGGCGCGGAAATCTCAGGCCAGTTTGACAAACAGAAAATGTGGTGTCTGCCAGGGCAGAACAATGGCAGCGAGGCTCTGGGCCAGCTCTCTCCTTTGTCTGGGTTTGGTTAAGTCGAGTTAAGATCATTCCCTGGACCAGCCTCACCCGCCAGGAGGTGCGATTCTTTCCCTCCGTCTGGAGCCACGGCCTGCAGAGCCCCTTTCTCCATCCTCCCCGGGAGTCCTGCCCTGGACACAGTCGTGGAGCCGGCCGCCTCTTTCTTAGCTCCTGAAACCCAGCTCTGGTTGCCAGGCGCTAAGATGCACACTCACCATGCTGGGGGTATGCGTCTGCATGTTTTTGGGGGGCGAGTTGAGTGGAGGGAAGGGCAGGGGAATATGGCAAGTGATGGACGGGCGACTCAGCAACATTCCAGGAATCTTTAAAGTACATCTGCTTTAAAATCAGTAGAAGAATATTCCCCAATATTCTGAGAATATTCCCCCCAAAATGAACAAATATTTACTGAATGTTAACCCATCATCAAGTCACTATAGGTATTCACACTGAGCCCCCACTGCTTAAAAACTTATTTTCTCTCTTTTTCTCATCAGGTTGTTTTTGGTGCGGTGCAAAGGTTGTGCAGAGGTCATCTCTCCGGCCGATCTGGTGATGCACGCAGGCACTGCCGTGTTCCACCTGCGATGTTTCTGCTGCTGCGTGTGTTCCTGCAGACTGCAGAAGGGGGACCGCTGTGTGCTCATGGGGGACAGGCTGCTTTGTGCCAGAGACTATAACAACACACTGGCTAGCCCTATCACCTCAGACTCAGGTATTGTTTTGTCCCAATTCCAACAATACCGTCTTTATCTGAAAGAAACTATACACACAGGCACTGTGATGATTAAACTAGATAAAAGAATGATGTAAGTATATAGTTAATAAATATATACTTTTTTTAAGTGCTGCACCTCAGAAGTTGGATGGGTTGTGTCTCATTGTGTGGTTTATAAAGGAGTATACATGTAGAGTATTGCCGAAGTATACAAACCACTGTAGATTTTACTCTAATTTCTGTCTTTATCGATTTAATTCCAGATATATAACAAGTACTATATTGCTACAATATATACAGCCGCGAAACATATATTTACAGACAAATTCAAAATTATTTTCAGTTTTCTGAAGTTACTTTGAATACTTATGTGTTTAGGTAAAATTATTTTAGTTTCATTCTGTTAACTCCAAAAAATATTTCCCCCAAATTTTGCTTTTATTTGCAGAAAATTAAATCTGGAGGAATAGGTCAAAATAACAGAAAATATGCTCTGTCTAAATAAATATTCACATTTAAGATAAATATTATATTATTATAATATTTGAGATTTGAAGTATTTAAAAAAAGTTTAAAAAAATACTATTTTTATGTGATAACCTCGACTTTTAACACAGTTTTCATGTGCCTTGTCATGCTGCCAGTCTTTCCCATTGCTCTTGGATTACTTTATGTCACTCTTGAGGTTTGATGTTGTTGAAATGTAACAGACACAGGACTGGAATGGCCAGGATACATCTAGAATACATACAAAATTTGAAATTGTCTCCTATTTTATTTTTTCGTTGGCTGTTTGTACTGTCATGTGCACTATACCTTTTTACTCATTTTTAAAATCTATGTAAACTTTAAAGATCTTTTAAGAATCTAGCATAAATAAATGATTCCTAACCTAGTTAGTGTAATGCAGACATACTGTACCAATCTATATCTACAGTATATTTATATATATATATATTTATATCTAGATATATATATATATATATATATAAACCCATTCTGACATTTCTATTTATATCAGTGCATTTTTGTCCGCAGAATAATTGTACTATTTTTGAATTGATTATTTAAAGGTACTCTTTGCTAGGCAGTTCATAAGAACATATCCTTATTTCTATAACTACAGGTAAAAGTGAAGATGAAGAGGATGAAGATGACGAAGGCAACATTAATACAGGGCCCATCAACAAACCAGCAGACGCAGAGCACAAGAGACCTAAAAGGCCTCGTACCATCCTCACAACACAGCAGAGGCGAGCTTTCAAAGCCTCATTTGAGGTCTCGTCCAAGCCATGTCGAAAGGTCAGCCATTGCAACACAGAAACATCTGGAAATACAAAGTTATAATGTCATTATAGCTTGAAAGAAACTACATGGAATTTACTTTAGAAATAAATGACTACACTTAAATTTGGATTTTAAAATACTTAAAAGATATTTAAAGTTGACAAGTTTGATAATTTCTTTAAAAAAGAATACATTTATTTTTGAGGAATTTTTATTGATAGAAAAAGTTAAGACGGTACACGCATTTACATGCATTTACCTTTTAAACTTTTTTTTGTGTGTAAAAAGATTCCACCCAAGCCACAGCTGGTCTGAGAGCATTGCTGTATCTTTGTTGATCTGATACTCCAGTGGGTCAGTTCATCAGTTAGCCTACATGACCCATAGAGCATGAAGGTCACACTAATGCTCTATCTGTCTCTCTCTTTTAAGGTAAGGGAGACGCTGGCAGCAGAGACAGGACTGAGCGTACGAGTCGTTCAGGTCTGGTTCCAGAACCAAAGAGCCAAGGTAACGTGATGCCAACAGACACACACACATATGACAGGAAAGAACATTAACTTATGCAATTGATAACAGTGTCTTTCTGCAGCGTATGAGCTTGCCAGTAAGGAAACAAGCTGTTATTGCTTCATGTAGGAAACTGATGACATATTATGTATAGATCCTTTTAGATTAGATAGGCCTATGTATTTCCTTTCAGGGTAGCGCTGTCTGTGTTCTCTGCTTTTTCTTTATATAAAGAAATAGTTTTGTCTTAGGTTTCTGAAAGACTGATCTGATGTGTTGTACTTACTGTATGGAAAGCCTGGGTTTGAATATGGCCTTTTGTCATGTTTGCATCCTTTTCATGAGTATATAGCAAAATAGCTCAAAATATTATGAAAATAGCCTATTGCACCTAACACAGGATATGTTGCTTTTTTAATTAAATTATTTATTTTAAACTTATTTTTATCTCATTGTGTCGTTTCAAATGTAGATGAAAAAACTGGCACGAAGACAACAACAGCAGAAGCAAAGTGTGTCCCCCCAGGAGAAAAGAGACAGTCAAGCACAACACACGGGTAAGCCCATGCAAAGTTTGGAAACACAAACAAACGACACATTTTTAATCTTTCTGATAAATGTTGACTAAGATCATCCATTAGATAAATGTATTTAAGTACAAAAAAATACACATACTACACAACCCATACTAACGTCCCTTGCCACCATTTCTATTACAACAGCGCCCTCTTGTGGAGCCCTGCCCACTGAACTCGAATGTACCGGCTCATATGTCTCCCTGTCCCAGCAGAACATCAATCTAGAGTCATACAGCTTCAAACTAGACCCCTTTAGACAGGGTCTCACCCCTCCTCAGATGCCCGGAGACCACATGCATCCCTATGGTAGAGACACGTACAATGTTCACAAATACAGGAGTTGGAAACAATGCTTTGTCAATTGAATTAACTGTCTTTCCTCTACAGGTTGTGACACTCTCTATGACAATGCAGACAGTGACCCTCTGTGTCACTTTGAAGACTGTCTGTCAAGGAGCGATCCCTCCCTGTTAACACCCATTGACCGATTGTATTCAATGCAAGATTCGTACTTTACATCTTGAGCATCGTTCAAGACGGAGTGTGTGTACGTGTGTGTGTAAGAAGAGTTTATTTCTAAAATGAGATAACTGTTTAATTTTTTTATTGCATTCCAATTCATATCAATCAAACTGCAGTTTGTTTGTTTTGACTTAAGCCATAATAACTCAAAAATACAGCTAACTAACACAATAAAAGCATGATAACATAATAAAAAAAAACATGATTTTAGAATTTTAAAATAGACTTATCTCATTTTGGAAACAAACTCTTCACATATTTACTGTATATATATTATATGTATGCATGTATGAATGTGTTTGTGCTGCTTGTGTGTGTATTTTGCTTTTGCATGTATCAGATCTCTTAGATGGTGGTGACTGAAATGGTCATGTATACTGTGAAAAAATGTGTTTCTGTATTGTTTGTATTTATTATGGTTTGTGTGCGCTCTGGACTGCATTACAATAAAATGATGACTGGAAAAAAGTTCTCCAAAATGTATAAAACTTATGCAAGTTATATGTCTTTGTACATTTGATTCTGTTTGAACCATCGGTCAGTACTGATTCTGATCATGTGAAAACAAACATTCGACCAAACTCAAGATATCCAGTCCGGGCTTTCGGCACCTCTTATCATGACGCATATCCTGGATGGCGCTTCACCAGACCATTGTGCATAGCACCAGTCAAGCTTTAAAATTCAAAGTATCCAGATATCCATACACAGTATGTGGATCACATGAAATGTGTATAGGGCTTGTATATGTGATCACCTAAAACAGCCATTCTTTGAAGCTGCCCTTCTGGAATGTGCTTTAGTTGACTGTGTGGGGTAGCTCTTGAAGATAATGTCAGGTGAAAATGTAAGGCATGCTGCAGAAAGTTCATATTACCTGTTTGCCCCTTTAATGAACTATCACATATCTACTCCGATATCAGGCCCCCAAATGCAGCCCCGTTTCAACGGGCAAGAACAAAACTGTTTACGTTACCAGTCAGTTAAGACAAACAACAGTGTGTGAAAAGAAAACATGAAAGCAGAAATTCTAATGGATCTGATGGGTATAATGGGAATTATATTTTAATGGCAACTTTAATCGTCTGTATGGGTCTATACGGGTAATATGTTGGGTTCTATTGGTGGGATCATGGGATGTTGATGTGTTGGCTGTCAAGACACACACTACGTAAAATAATGAGCTTTGGTTCAGAACTCCAAGAATTGAACAGAAATAGACAAATACATTGTTTACATAAGTTTGAACAGAAAATAGTCCGCCTACCTATTACAATTCATTAAAGAAAATCTCCTTGGCACGCGTACAGTCTCCCGTGCATTATTGCCGCGAGACTGTCCGTTGGCAGTCAGAAGTCATCAAACGAATATCATACGGTCGCAGCGGGTAACAATAGCCTCGTATTATGCTTATCGGTTATTTATTGCCTGCCAGGACTGGCTGCAAGCTTCCTCTTAAGCGATTTAATTGGCGTCGTGCTGCGTTGACGCTCGGGCAGATGCGTTACGCACCCTGGTAACTTCGTCCTTCTGTGCTGAAATGCTGAAGAGGTCTGAAGCTTCACACTGCGGAAACGCAAGGTTTTATCGTTTGATCCAATTTTTTTTTTGTGTCATGTAAGGTGTAAGGTGAAGGTTGGTTTGGTTGTCATAAGAGGTCATCCTAAATCCAGCTCCCTGTTTGGCTTTCCAGTAAACTCACAATCTAGAGATGATCAAATTGATCATGAGAAAATGTAATCTAACGTTTCTCTGGAATGAACAGAAGAGGGCACTGTTGACCTAGGCTGATGGTCCTGAGCATAAGCCACTTTTTAAAAGGAACACATAGTCTTGTGAACTATTGCAGAAAAGAGGAATTAAGTTTTCTACATACATAGCCTGATGGTTTATGTAGCTATCAGTGTTGTGTAAGTTACTCTGAAATAGTAATTAATTACTAGTTATTAATTACATATTCAATTGTTTAATAAGATTACTGTACAAATTACTTTGTCCAAAAAGTATTTAGTTACTTTCTATATCCTATATCAACCTTGATTAGTTAAGTGATTCAAGGATAGACATGAAACGGCTTATTTAATTCATTCAAATAAATAATATCAAACTACATGAAGTAGTATTATTAACTATTAACTATTAAGTATTTAGTTTAATTACAGCAAAAGTAACTGTAATTAAATTATAGAAAAAATAAGAGTAATCCCTTACTTTACTTTTTCAAGGGGAAAGTAATTCAATTATAGTAACTAATTACTTAATAACTAGTTACACCCAACACTGGTAGCTATATGCTTTTTTTTTATTATGAATTGTGAAGGTTTTAGGATTTTGTTGCTGATTGTTGTTATCTTTAAAAATCTGTAATTCTGCATATGTATTTTTTAATCCACATTACGCAGGACTGGGAGTGTCCAGACAGGTGTGTGTGGTCTCTCCTCTATAGTCTGTATCCCTCTTTACCCTTACATGCGGGTCTTGTTAGATTCTTTTTTTACATTTAACATTATATCGCTTGCTGAAGTGTCACAAATGGCCCATTGCAGTTGAATGTTACCCCCTTGTTTATTTGGTAAATATAGATGTAGTGTCAATATTCACTTGCTAAATTTACCTGCAGAGCTGATAGCACATGGACATATTTCTTTCTATTAATGTGGCAAGTGAGAAAAAAGGCCCCTGTAGTCTTGCCTAATTTTGTTATATTATTCCTAATTGTTTTTCCTCAAAAAAAAATCTCTTTAAAAACAACAATTAGGCAAGACTGCAGGAGGGAATGTAAGAACAATTGATTTTCTTCACCAATATTTTTTTACATAGCGGTTCAGGGCCTCTGTATCCTCCGAATCTGTATACATTTCTTTGCTCCCATGAACACAGAAAAAGACACTTGGAGGGTGAGTAAATGAAGACAGAATTTTTATTTTCTGGAGAACTGTTCCTTTAATGACTTTATTAAGTCTCATGCTTTGCACATGGATGTCTTACACTTTCATACATGTCTTATGGCTGCACTCCACATGTTTAGATAAGTAAAAAGAATGAAAAATATATGACTAAACAAAATGATTGCCAAAATTGACATGTTTAAACTGAACACAGAGGGCCCTCTGGTGCTGTATGTTCCTCGTATGCTGGATTCACTGTCTCCTGATGAGTTCTGTCAGAAAGCATGCCGTATGTGAGACTATGACTGTTGACATCATTACAATAGACCTTGCTAAGGGCTAGAAAGCTTAACAAGTAAACATACTTTACCTTGATCTGACTGTCTCCCTACCTAGGGCAAAATTTGAAAAGCAAAATCTTAAATTACACATATATTCAATATTTACAGAATTATACAGACGTCTACTCACTTTTTCTGCAGTTGAAGCAACAAAATAAACAGCAACAGAACATCGAAAGGATAAAACATCCCAAGATAGCAATTAAAAAATGGACATAACCTGAGGAGAGATAAAACAACCTTTAAATGAACAAGAAAGACGTTAGAAAAGAGAGTGCAGTGATCCTTTATTAGAAATTGAGCTGCTCACTTGCACACATTATTGGAAAGAAAGATGTCCATGTGCCATCAGATCTGCAGGTAAATTCAACAAAGCCCAGCAGCAAATGTCCAGGTGGACATTGTACTCTACATGTAGATTTGCAGGTGTCATGGCCTTCAGTGCAGTTCATTAAGCCACCACCGAATAAAATAAGGGGGTAACATTCCACTGCAACGGGACATTTGTGACATTATGCAATATAATGTAAAAAAATAATATGATTTAACAAGGTGCCAATATAACCTACTAAAAAACCTCAGACAATTGATATGTTGTACCTGCACAAGTAGGTGGCGGTGCATTCCATGCACCTGAAGAATTACAATGGAGATCAGCTGTGCCACTCATCTTATAACCAGCAGCACAAATAAACTGACAGCTGGAATTAAGCGAATGGTTCCCATACAGACCAGAACATTCCATCCAACCATTCGATGGTTTGGATAACTTCAAACATGACACGGCTGGAGAAAGGAAAAATGTATAAAGGTTAGATGAATGATAGTAGATTTCCAGATAAATTGAACATAAAATGCCACAAGAAGTTAAGATGTTATTGTCATATCTATTGTTAAACGACAGAATGTACTGCCCACTGTACTACCAGTATTGTGTGAGCATCAGTTCTCACTTTTGTAACCGTACATGTGTCCAAACCTCAGAGTAACATTCTTAATGTTTTTTTTTAATTTTAACAACAAAAATAGCCGGCTCATTTAGTTCTTGCACATTTTTGTCAAACTTTTTGTTCTGACCTGTCTCACACCGTGGCCCAGAAAGACCGGCTTTACATACACAGGTGAAGTTGTTGATCTGTTCAATGCAGTCTTCTCTGTCAGTGCATGGATTGTTTGAACATTGTGCTAAATTAAAACATACGGTACAGATTTATAAATCTCTACCTTTCTCTTTCTGCACAGAAAAACAGTATTTTTTATTAAAAGTCATATTACTGTTAAACCACTCAGTTATTAACATATGTGCTCTTACCTTTATGGCAAACAGGACACTTATTTTTCTCACACCTGTCATCGTTCCACTTGCCATTATTTTTTGATCCAGTGATGTACATTTCCACACAGTTTTCATTAGACTTAATGTTATTGGGCTCATTTTCAGCCCATGGCTGATATTCTGCAATCTGTCCATGTGAAACCCAAGTCCAGTTGCCATTGTTCTTTTTGAGTCCGATCCAGTAGTAAGAACTAGATCTTTTCGGTAAAAATGTTTCCAGAAAACGTGTTACATGTTCATTGTGGATCATCACGATATCAGTGTAATTCTGTTGACACCACTGCCTCGAGTCATTCCAGGTCATTGTTGTATTGGAGTAACCATAAGTCCATCCTTCCACATCGACTGTGAAGTTTTGAATAATACAACGCAAGTAAACCTTATTTTAATGAATGATCTTCTTAAAGGATGATGAATGTTTTACACTTACCTAATATCACTCTCAGATACATCAGAAGTCCAATGTGGATGAATGCAGCTCTGAGCATTAAAGCAAATCCAAACTAAACATTGACAAACATTGTTTTAAATAGCAGTCTTATATCCTTATATGAATATATGATATATAAAGAGTCATAATGGATACATACCATGATAAGTTTTTTTCTTTTCTTTACTGAATCACTCGTATAGTGGTCAAATACTTTTCATAGTCTCTCCAGTTATATTTCAATACTATCTTCAGCTTTGTGGGTATGTGGGCTTATATATAACAGTTCATTTGGATAAAATTGGCGGATGTTTCTTCTCAGGTTTCAATCTATAAATATTTGGAACGAAAGAATGGCACTTTCTGGAAATGTCATCTTTTGTGTTGTTGTAATCTTTTTTTTAAATCATCACAGCTCTTGCACAAATGCAGTAAAACTAGATGATTTCGGATGATCTTGTTTTAAACAAACCTACAACATAACACCATGTACCACATTATAAGTATTTGCATAACTTTATGTTTCGTATTTATATGTATATTCTCTGGACCCCAAAAAGGCTATCCTGGCAGGATCATACTTCACTAAACATGAAATAAAAAAACTCCCTGGCCTTATACTGTAGATAACACACAGCTTCAGGGAAGGACACATTGACAGGATGCATTCAGATGAATAGGACCTGGGTTATTTACACAAAACCTTTCACTGCATTCACAATGTTAATGGCTTTACTCAATCTTAAAGATACAGTTCTTTATTTAGGTGTTGAGATTCAAATGTACTGCTTCCTGTAAAGCTATATGGAGTGGAGATATAAAATATGAATGTTATTGAACAAATGTTCAAAGAGAAGGGTGTATGCAATACTTTTATGAACATCTGTCAGTATACTTTAACTATATTTATGCATTATGCAGTCATTTTTTTATAAATATCAACATTTATTGGTTTACACACAAGTATCTTTATTACACCATCAATGAATAAATATTTACTGTACATATAAATATATACATTTATATAAAATATAATTACAACAACAACAACAACACTACAGTAAATTTACACTCATCACAATCTGTTGTACAGTACAATATGTACACTCAAGTAAACAATTAAAGCTTTCATTGGAAAGAAAAATGACGATGAATGAAGACTATTTGCCAGTCATGTTTGGGTATCTTATTAAGTCCTATAAAGTGTAATGCTCTTCTGTTCTATATGAGACTGTCAAGACTGTTTTTATAAACCTGTGGTGGATCCCCAATGTCAGATTTGCTGGTCAGGTCAAACTTGTTAGCTGTTAAATAAACAAAAAAAATCTTCATTGAAATTGGGTTATCAAATATATACGTATTAAGTTTGATGCTTAAATTAGCACATTAATATTGCTGCACCATGATACGTTTGTTCTCTACAGTGTATTTTATACTGGTTGGCTTACCGTGTTTCCTCAATTTTCTTAGTATCCAAAGGACTAATAACAGACTAGAGCTCCCGACAGTGGCTGCAACCCCAAGAGTCACTTCGACTGCTTGAAAGGCTGGTTCTGAGGGCCCAGGTTGAACTGTAATGTAGAAGTTAAGAAAATAGAAAGTAATTATTGGTAATATTTCAGCTTTAAAATATCTCGCTTTATTATAAAAACACCACATCTGCTTCCCACAGTCATTGTTGGCGGTTTACCTTGGCATAGTGCCACCTCCCCTGACCAGTTTCCACTGTGGTTGCACATCACCATCTCATTACTCTGAAGCTGGAAACCATCACGACAGCTGAAGATGCAGATAGTGCCAAAGGCTGGTTCCAGTGATGTGCAGTTCATGTGTCCGTTGACAGGCTCATGAAGTTGTAGGCACTCCACCGCTACAGAGTGAAAAAAACCAAGAAGTGTTTTAAAATACAATATTCAAAATTAAAGCCATAGATGTGACAAGACTTTGTTAACTATGTACCTTCACATCGAGGTGGTTCATGACTCCACTCTGCTGTTTTTGTACAGCTGATCTCTGACGCCCCCTGGAGGCGATATCCTTCTTCACAACTGAAGCTGCACTTGTTTCCATAACTAAAGCTTGAAAAGTCATTGCAGGCAAGGAGTCCATTGGCTGGATTCTCAAGAACTGGGCAACGAACAGCTGAGCAGTGAGGAAGACAAGTGTGAAGGTTTTAAATCTTCATTAAGATCTGGTGTAAGTTTAGGTCAAAGTAAATTTTACCCTGCATGCTTTAAATACTCACGTTCACATGTTGGTAGTTTGCTTGTCCATTCTGCAGCGGCAGTGCATCTTGTTGTAATGGACCCCTTCAGTTCATAACCCTCCACACAGGAGTATTCACAAACAGAGTCATAGGATAAATTTCCATTAGGATTAGAACACATGACACTGCCATGATATAAAGTGGTGAAGTCATCCGGATTGCATTTTACAACTGAAAAGCAAAAAATGGTATAATGGTTCAAATGTATTTGCTTAGCCTCAGATAACTAAGTACAGAACTTCAATGTAGTTTAGCTAGTCACTAAACTACATTCATAACAATCTAAATAAAAACTGAGCCTTACCTATACAACTGGGTTGTGAATCGTTCCAGTGTCCCGTGGCCCCACAAAACAAAGTAGAGGAGCTGGACGTTCCTAACGTGTATCCTTCTTGACATGCAAACTCACAGGTAGTCTGGTGGCTGAAGTTACCTTTGGAATTGTGGTGACAATCCATTGTGCCATTGTTTGGTTTTATCAGCTTTGAACATTGAACAGCTGCAAAAAGATATGCATATTTTAACACATCGACATGTGAGAAACGTTTGAAGTATGTGAATTTGTTAAAACCTCATCTGAAGTATAGTGTCAATTCTACTCACGTTCACAGGTCGGTGGTTTATTTGTCCATTCTGCAATGGCATCGCATCTTGTTTTAACTGACCCCTTTAGTTCATAACCCTCCTCACAAGTGTATTCACACACAGAGTCAAATGCGAAGTTTCCATTAGGATTAGAACATCGGACACTTCCATTATCTGGTGCGGTGATGTCCTCCGGCTTGCATTTTGTAACTAAAAATTAGGAAACAAGCACCATCATGTAAGTCCTTTTGCCTAATCTTACAGAAATAAAAGCAGGCGTATCAATAATAGCAAAAATAAGCCTTCTTACTTTCACAGTTGGGTTGTGAATCGTTCCAGTGTCCCGTGGCCTTACAAAACAGCGTAGAGGAGCTGGATGTTCCTAACGTGTATCCTTCTTGACATGCAAACTTACAGGTGGTCTGGTGGCTGAAGTTACCCTTTGAATCGTGGTGACAATCCATTGTGCCATTGTTTGGTTTTATCAGCTCTGAACATTGAACAGCTGCAAAAAGATATGCATATTTTAACACATCGACATGTGAGAAACGTTTGAAGTATGTGAATTTGTTAAAACCTCATCTGAAGTATAGTGTCAATTCTACTCACGTTCACAGGTCGGTGGTTTATTTGTCCATTCTGCGGTGGCATCGCATCTTCTTGTAACTGACCCCTTTAGTTCATAACCCTCCTCACAAGTGTATTCACACACAGAGTCAAATGCGAAGTTACCATTAGGATTAGAACATCGGACACTTCCATTATCTGGTGCGGTGATGTCCTCCGGCTTGCATTTTGTAACTAAAAATTAGGAAACAAGCACCATCATGTAAGTCCTTTTGCCTAATCTTACAGAAATAAAAGCAGGCGTATCAATAATAGCAAAAATAAGCCTTCTTACTTTCACAGTTGGGTTGTGAATCGTTCCAGTGTCCCGTGGCCTTACAAAACAGCGTAGTGGAGCTGGAAGTTCCTAACGTGTATCCTTCTTCACATGCAAACTCACAGGTGGATTTGTAGCTGTAGTTGCCTTTGGAATCGTGGTGACAGTGCATTATGCCATTTTGTGGTTTGAACAGCTCTGGACATTGAACAACTGCAAAAAATGTACAGACGTGTACAGAAACGCTAAAAAAGTTTGTTCAGCATTGAGTTGAATTGAAATTTGCCTCATGTGGTATCATTTCTACTCACGTTCACAGCTTGATGGTTTGCTCGACCATTCTGTGGTGGCGGTGCATCTCATCATTCTGGAACCCTGTAGTTTAAATCCTGCTTCACAGGAGTATTCACACTGAGAGCCATATGAGAATTTCCCATTAGGATTAGAACATTGGACACTTCCATAATCTGGTGTGGTGACGTCCTCCGACTTGCATTTTATAACTGAAAAGCAGACAATGAAAAGGCACGAGAATAAAATTAAATGTTTTATAAGATATGTCAGCAGTGTTCAGAGAAATGTTACTCACCATTCTCACACCTGTCTCCATAGAATCCCTCAAAACATGAGCATGTATGGTTGTTTATCATCTCTACACACTGTCCATGACCACTGACACAAGAGTCTTCTTTGCAGGATGCTGAGCGAAAGAAACAATTTTCAAGAGTTTTTAATTTAAATATGAATATTTCATTTCACCTTATAAACAAACAAATTCTACCTACCAGTGTAGCACAACGCAGTCTTTTTCTTTGAACAAGACTCGTCGTTCCATTTGCCTGCATCAATATCTCTTTTAATGTATATTTCCACACAATCTTCATTATTTCTTTTCCCGTTGGGCTCATTAACTGCCCAGTTCTTAGCTTCATCAGTAAGTATCTTGTTGGTTCCCACCCAGGTCCAGGTGTCATCAATTTTACGTATCCCAATCCAATAATACCCTGCGACTTTTGGCAGGAAGCTGTTTAAATGAGAAATCTCTTCTTTGTTTTGAATTGCCACCATGTCCGTGAAGTGCTCCCTGCACCATTCTCTGGCTTTTCCCCAGTTCATGGTGACGACTGAGTGATGGTATGACCAGCCTTCAGTGCCCGTCCACGTATTAAGCACTGCAGAATAAAATAACTTTGTATTAGTTTAGTCGGGTGGTACAAGAATACATTCATATTAATTGTGGGTGAGTGCTTTTCTTTCTTACCTGAAGAAATAAAAAGAAGAGAAGCAAAAAAATGCAAAGGTTTGTCTCCGTGTAATGTTTTGACGCAAAAGCCCTGCAAAGTTAATAGACTATATTATTAGCAAGAACATAATATATAAAGACACTACAGAGATTAAGTACCACAGAAATAGATTATAGATTAATTAGATTATAACATTTATGCCTTATTCTTACCATTGTTAGCGATTTCAGGAGCTGTTTTCAATGTTCCTCTCTGGAGGTATTATTCTAATATGATGTATGTGATTTGGGAATAACTGTGATGGGCCTTTTATATGGTTGCTCAGAACTTCCCTTCCCAGAACCCCTTGTGACGTCGACCAATACAAACACAGGAATTCTAATCTCTGGAAATACCCACTCTAACGCTAATAGAGTAGGAAGCTTCCGACCACTTTCAGTTATTTACACTAACATTCCCAAGGAGTCAATGTGGACGGAAACAGGATTCATACAGTTTTCAGGCTGAAAACTTTAAAAAACGATATACTGTAATTTATTTATTTATTTGACTATATAAAATAAATGAATTATAATATAAATAAATTATAAATAATTTTGTCCAACAAACAAATGTATCCTGCTTTTTACTGTCCAATATATCCATCCAATATATCAATACAAGACATAACTTAAAAAAACAAAATTTTAAAAGTAAAAAAACGGAGAGATATTAGGTTACATATCCTGTGATGCATTATCTACAGCTATGTTTAAAAACGAAAAGCAAGACAATGGACATTTAAGCATTTTAAAGTTGTGGGATAGGAACTTTATCTTACTCTATTTATTTTTACTAATTTTCAAACAATTAAGCTTTGCTATTATTGCAATAATTACACACAGTTAGTTTGTAATCTGGGTAACTTCAAAGGGATAGTCCGCAGATAAAACCAGAGGAAGGGATAATTTGTAATGTTTTATAAGCGTATTCATTGTTTTAATTCCAAAAAAGGAAACACACTTATCAAAAGTAAAACAGTGGCATTTACTCACTCTTATTTCTGACTCATACATGTTGTTACAGTAGCTAATGGATGAATGTCTAAAATGGCTGAATTTATATTAAAAAATGTGTTATCAAAGTTAGCCAAAATACCACTATTAATCAATTTACTGTTTTACAGCTAATTATTTCTGCATTCATTTTTTTTGTTTTTATGGTTAGAATTATGTGCCGTTTTATTACTTACATTCTACTTGCTATTTCTTTAAGAACAGGGTGATGTCTGTGGCTCGTGTTTCTGCTGCTTTGTAAACCACAGTGAAGATGGCAGACGCTCTGAGCAAAGTGCCCGACATTGATCCGGAGGAAAGTTTAAATACATATAAAGATTAAAGGTGGAACGGATAATAAAGTGATAATGAGGGGAACTAAGAGTGCGGATCTACAAGCTACAAGAATCTGCCTCTACAACCCAACGAGTTAACACTGTCCTAGTTCAGTTCAATATTTATAAAATCAATATGATATAATCTTGGTCAAAAAATTGCACAAAAGCATACATTTTGACATAAATGACATAAATTGTGTTTGTATAAATTATAGTATATGAGAAGACTGAGTCCATCCAATATACAGTATATCAAAAGACACAACTTAAAAAAACAGACTTTTAACTTAACTTTTTTGTTTTTAAAAGTAAAAAGACTGAGAGATGTAAGGTTACATATCCTGTGATGCATTTTCTACAGCTATGTTTAAAAAGGAAAAGCAAGACAATATGGGTCATTAAGAGCATGAGTAGAAATGGACATTCTTCCAGTAACAATTCCACTGACGCCCTTACTATACACTCATCTAATAATGGCCTTTTTTAACAAATGCTAATGTTTAAGGGAATGCCAGGTTTGTGCTCAAGATTTTAAGTCAAGTTATTATGTCCACACTGGTATTAAAGATAGTTGTACAGATTTTAATAAGAATATCTTTCTGTTAAAAATAAAACATTATTAAACATTATATATGTCACATACAAACATTATTAAACATCATTTATGTTAAATACAAACATTATAACAGAGAAATTGCTGTATGTGAGGCATGATGAGCTGGAAAATATGATACATTTTTATTATAGATACTTACATGAACATGATTTTAAGGATGTGATGTGCTTTTGATCATCAAATTCTTCTTTGAACAGCAGTCCACATATTTGTCCAAATAAACCAAATGTGTATTTTTTATGTTTTGTTTGTTTTTGTCTTACTTTCCCCTGAGGTTTCCAGGTTTAGTTTTCACAGCTTGATTTCAGAGTGACCTAGACCTCTGTAGAGGCCACACAGTCTGTGATGTTTGCACAGAGTTGTACCAGCATCCGTAGAATACAGAAATAGCTTCCACAGGTCATCCTGGACCTAGTTAAAAAAATGTGTGTCAAAATAATATGTTTTTATGGATACACGATTTATTGAAACGTAAATCTTATACAAAGTATCCAAGGATTTATTTTAACATGATTTAAAAACGTATATCGTTTAAGCATTTTTAAGTTGTGGGATAGGAACTTTATTTATCTTTGTTAATTTTCAAACAATTGAGCATTGATATTAATACATAAATTACACACACTTCGTTTGTAATCTGGGTTGAAAGGGAAAGTCCGCCGATAAGACCAGAGGAAGGGATGGTGGGAGAAAGATTACGAGAAGTGTTTAACAACACTGACCTACCAAGTTCATTTGTAATGTGTTTGAAGCATATTCATTTTTTGGCTGCTCTAAATAGCCTGATATGTTTATTCAGAGCAACCAAAAAAGAAAACACACTTATCCAAAATAAAACTGGGGCATTTAGCCTACTCACTCTTTTTCTTACTCATACATGTTGTTACAGTAGCTAATGAATGAATTTCTGAAGTGGCCGAATTTATATACTTTATAAAAAAAACAAAAAAAAAACATAGTTAGCAAAAGTATACTAATAGTGTAGCACATTCATTTATTTTTCGTTTTTATGGTATTATTTGCCGTTTATTACTAACATTCTACTTCCGGTTGATATCTGTTGTTGCTATTTCTTTAAGAACAGCGTGACAGTGGTTCGTGTTTCTGCTGCTGCTTTTTATATACCACAGTGAAGATGGCTGACGCTCTGAGCAAAGTGCCCGACGTCGAGATTGATCCGGAGGGAAAGTTTAAATACATTTTAGTGAATATAAAGGTTAAAGGTGGAACGGATAATAAAGTGATAGTTAGGGGAACTAAGAGCGCGGAGTACCACAGTAAGTGCAGGCTTTTAAGTGCCGAGATCTGCCTCTGCGATCCAACGAGTTAACAATGTCCTAGTTCAGTTCAATATTTATAAAGTCAACTGATATAATCCTGGTCAAAAGCATACATTTTGAAATAAATTGTGTTTGTATAAACAATAGGATATGAGAACACTGAGTCAACTTTTCTTATTTAGATCACATATTTGAAAAAGTGAATCCTGCTATGGAGACTTTGGGATTGGAGTGCAGTTGTCTTGGAGGAGGCAAGATTGAGCACATCAGCAATGAAAAGAAACTGCACGTGTTTGGGGAGTCGACGGTAATTTTCCATCTATTTACAAGGGAATGTCCTTTGGAGCTTAACTACCTTATGTGAGGACCTTAGTCGATGCTTTAATTTACCTGTAGAAGTCATCGGCTTTCATTATAATGATGTGGCATAAAGGGTTACTCCAACCAAAAATTAAAATGTTGTCATGAATTATTTAACCTAACATAGTTCCAAACCTCAAAATATCTTCTTTTGTGTTTAACAGAACATAAAAAATATAATGTTATTTCTACTGTGGTAGTCAATGGTGCCTCAGAAATCTCAGTTGTTAATGTTTTCGAAATATCTTTCTTTGTGTACAACTGAACAAAGAAATGTATACAGTTTTGGGACAACTTGGGGGTGAGTAATTCATGACAAAATGTTAATTTTTGGGTGGACTATCCCTATAATAAACGACGAGTAAGGTGTGTGTCAGATACACAAAGTAGGCCTTCTTTTACTATATTTAGTTGTAGAATAGATCAGATCATTTAACAGCAATACATAAGCATGTACATTTTGAGCATGTTAAACCACAGATCACTAGGTATATTTCCTACTTTATTTCTATTTAAATCATGCATCTCTTGTTTTTTTAGGGCTATGGAAAGGCTGACCATGCTGTCACAGTGGAAAAGCTAAAATCTGTCTATAAAGATTATGAAGTCACTATGGAATAAAGTAGTAAATTCCTGTTAGAATGATTGAAAATTGACAATTTAATAACACTACATATTATTCTATCATTGTAAAAAAGATGATATAAATGTTCACACAATCCTTTGTCAGCCGTATTGAAGCAGACCTTTGATCAAGTACGTTTACATGCACCCTCATAATGCGATTATAATAGAATTTTGGCAATATTGCAATTACACTTTACCTCATGTTAACGCAATAATTGGATCTAAATAATGCGATTAAGCTGATAATCAAAGTAAGCATAATCGAAGTTACATACAGTATGTGACGTACGCTGGATTCTAAAATGAAACTGGCAGCAGACTTGACAGTTGAAGGGGAGGAGTTAACGGATGCTCTGGCCAATGGTGTCTAATTTACGTCATTTCAGATGGATAGTCATTTCATGGTGGAAATGTATTTTCAGATTTTAACTGAAGATTATGAGGATACATGAATTTTAAAAAGAAAATGACCCACATTGATAAGCTATTTAATATAAACGCTGCAATATTTCATGAAAAAATAAGAATTGTCATTTTTTATTTCACTGGGACTTTGAAACGCTTGCCAGAAACATGCATAGTGTTCCCGAGAGCATCGTTTGTACTGCTATTATAGCAATTCATCCGAATAATTAAAACTGGCCTTGTTATCTAACGGTAGGCCTAGCGTGTCGACAAAATGTAAGTTGCTTAAAAGCGTCTGCCAAAGGAAAAAATATAAAAGTTATACTGCATGTAAATGGGAGTGAAGAGGTTTGCTCATGTCATGTAAACATGTTACTGCGATTAAGTCCTTTCTCTGATTATAGGAAATAATCACATTATTGGGGCAGATGTAAATGACCCTGGAACACTACACAACGTGTAATCCGCACAGGAACTCTGCTTGTGGAGTGATTAACATATCCTGTCTCCACAAGGAATGTGTCTGTTCAGAGACCGGGAATAGATGAAAGAGTATCATGTTAGTCATGTTAATCTCATACTGTCTCATTAATCTCATCTATCATTCATTCATTAATAATTCATTCATATTTAAGTAAACCAAACTATAATTTTTATATAAAATACTTGGCTCACTTAAAATTTAAATATACAAATCCATGATTGTGCAAAGTTGAACATTTATATAGTTTGATATGTGATAATATATGTTCAATAAAACACATCAGAAACTCATTATAAAATCTCAAATTTGATAGACTGTGTATTCTGTAAAAGGGATTTTTCCATCCTGTTTTGAAGTCTTCGCCAGCTTTCTGCATCCTGAGACCTTGAATGAAAGAATATGACCCCATTGTCTGTAAGGCTCAATTTCATTTACACACTTCTAATGGCTGAGCTTTAAGGATCAGACGAAAAAGTCTGAAAACGAAATTTTATATTAATCGTTATATGTTCTGGCAAGCATTAGGGTTCTGTCTGTTTACAATGGCCTTCCCAAAAAGAACATATATGAATTAGTTAATAATTTTTAGGTGTCAGTGCCTCATTCTAATATTGTTTACATTCAACAAGATGCAGAGTTGTGATTTATTGATTTCCATTTCCCCTCTGAAATTCCCATCTTCCTGTGACAAGTTGGGAGTCTATTTGAACATAATGGTGCTGTATTTGGAAGTTCCTGTAGATGTTATCTCCATCATAACCTTTCCCTAATGTTTCCTCTATCATGTGGCTGGCACATGTCTTCTCACTTACGGTCAAGGATGTTAACAAAAAATAGGTGTCGTTCTATAAAGTGCAAGTGGTAGTTAAAAGCAGTATTGGCAGCCAGCAATCTCACCTATTCTCCAGACAAGAATACTTGTGGAATGCCCCAGGTTAAGTGCTTTTACGGTAATTTTATTGATGTGTGTTGCAGGACAATTTACAGGAACCGCAGCATCCCTTTGAAATCCATATACAGTCACAATACAATTGTGCAGCATCTTGAAAGGAAAGTCACTTATTCCAAAAATATAGCTGTCCCTATAAAAAGTAGTTTAATCAGAATATACGGATTGTTTAGAGTGACTATTTGGAAGAACACAAGCTGTTTGAAATAGAAAATCACAGCTATGCCTACTGTACTATTTATATTATATACAACACAACAAAGTGTAACCCATGTATTCTTGCAAAATGCACTCCGCATATAATCTAACCACCCAGACCCTCTACTGAAGTGAGCCAGCACACCCAATTTATAAAACGGTAGTGTTCATTTTGTGATTAATGGCCCAGAAAACAAAAATGCCTAATTCAAGTTGGATTGAGTTTGTAGTAGATATTAACTGGTGTAAAGAACCTGTTACTGCATTGTGGACTTGTGGAAGCTGTAATAATGGGGCTTAGGCAATGGCTGGTTGGCCTTTTAATACTTGTGGTATTGCTTGATTTCTGTTGTGCAAAACCTCAAAGGTTTCATCCCCGTATATGTTGATACAACAACATCATCAAACAAGCTAAGGGAGCTGTGGAAACCAGCTCGTCCCATTAGGAATTTTATGTCAAAGGCCCCAGCTGGCCCCTTTGAGTCCAAATCTAGCTAATTGTAAGGGCCAGGGGTGTGACGCTTGGTGTCACTACCCCAGGTTAAGTGTTTACTTTTTGTATTGAAAATGTCACTTGGAAATTGTGTCTCTTGGCAAGATGTATAAATTAAACTTTCATTACTGGAGACACAATGTGGAGTAGTGAAATAAGGTCAGGTTGGATCCTGTATGTTGGCAGTAAAGTTGCAGAGGACTTCCTGGTCTTTTTTCTGAAGCTCATGACTGGTCTGTATAGACTTGCTGTGTAATGGTTTCATTTGCCAAGCTGTGTCTTGATTTATTTTACTTTGTAGATGATAGGATGTGTGAAAGGCCTTCAAATGTTTTCTTTATGAGGAGAGTCTTTTATATTACATCGTCTGTGAAACGGTGCCAACACGTTCAGGTTTGGGAGAGTCAACGTCCAGCAAAGACTGTGTGATTGGCTTTTTGTAAATAAAAACAAAAAAATGAATGTGTCTGTTTTTTTAAAACACAGTTGTTTTATGGGAGTGCTTTCCTATTCCATGTGGGGAGGGTCTACTTAATGGGTTTACACAAAACTCAAAAGTGTAATTCAAGTGACAACCATTTTCCACTAAATTAGCCAGTCCTCCAGCGGTTGTATGCTCTTAGAGAAAGAGAAACATTTCTGAATGTGACCTCAACATGTTTATACTACACTATATATGTTTAAGAGGATATATTCGAGAAACAAAGTAATAAATCTCGCATTACCGTCTTCAGCACAAAATCCAGTTTTAAACAAGCGTTGTAATCGTCCTGAGGGCTGTTACATAAAACAAGATGACGTAATAAGCCAGGCTTATTTTGGTAAATCAGACTTATTGTCAGTCGATTCGGTTTCATAAAGCAAACTTAAAATAGTTTGAACTCAGTTACTATGGCAACTTATGCTGGGAAATTAGACTGGTCCGGGGCAGGCTAACTGTCGGTGTAAGCCTTAGTTGTTGCTTAACTAGGTCAACGTTATGTGATGATATTACCACTGATTCTCTGTCACGATGCAATATTAAATCACTTTAATGAACATTATAAATAAAAATGTAAAGAAATAAATTAAATAAATTATAGAACACAATAATAAATGAATATATTGTCTGTTGTCATCCCACTAAACATATACACAATGTCATAAAGTTTGAATTTAAACATTCCCCAATAAATTGATAATAGCTATAACAATTTCAAACAATTATATTGTCCAAAAAGATGTAAATCAAAACAATTTATAGTGACCTACATTTAAAAAAAATGGCAAGGTACAATGACAATGATGGTTGTAGAGAAAGACTGATGGGGCAATAAGCGGATTTTTGATGACAATTGAACAGACAGAGTTATAATTTTTAGTAGCCTTAAATTTTGTACTTTTCCTTATCAGATATCAGTTAAATAAAATTACTTTACTGTAGGCTATAGCTGCTTGCTGCAGAGAAAGCATACTATTAAATACTGTTGTAACAACGGGTCCTTTGTCACTGTCTTATGGCGGTCTTATGGCTCTCCAGTTGTTGGATTTTCAGGTTTAACTTTCAACTTTATTAACTTTTCAGCTATATTCCTTTTGGTGTGGAGGTAGTGCTTGTACACAGTCTTTATCTTATTTGCATTATTCTGTAGGAATAGAAAAAATGATTTGATGGGGTACTATTGGCATTTTGTTGTAATGACTCAATATTCCCTTTGTCACATTGTGAGAGCAAAATACAAAAACACAGTGTGGCACCTTTCAAATCTAATGTGCGAACAGTGATTTCTGTACCTAGACTAACCTGTGAACATACAGACACATTATTCTAAATTGTAGATGGTTATTTTAAAGACATTTACTCAGCACTGAATTGTAATACATTTTATACAAAATAAAAACAAATAATGTAGGTTTGTACAAGATATTTTAATAACCCTTTTCCTTGCTTACTGTTTAAATTAATTGTTGCAAAGATTATTATATAGTATAATTTAATTTATTTGTATTAAAATAGGCCACACGAATGTATTTGAACATTTTATACTTAATGTATTGAGTCATTTAGGAATTTCTTGCCAATCTTTCCCTCTGGTTTCGTTATTTGCAGCGGTAGTACCACAGTTTCGTACCTTTGAGGTTTAAATTCTTCACACGCTTTGCAGAAGGTGGCGGTAATGCACCAATACGCTGGATGTTAACCGCCGTTAAACATAGAAGAAGAAGAGCACCAATCACCGCTCTGTTTTCCTTAGCAGATCGATTTGATCAAAGCTTGACTTGTAGGGCTGCTGAATATTAGCGTGCACACGCAATTATCTAAACTAGATGAACATTGACTCAAATTAGTCAGATCACATGATCTTCAAATTACCATTATGGAGCCGAATTAATCGTGACTGATGAGTTCGGTATATTAAATCAGGTGTTGGCTTTAATCGTCGCTTTTCTTAGCGGCCTTTTATGGAACAGCCCTCTGTTCATCAATTACTGCCACTTTAAATTGTGTTTGGGCTGGATTAAACATGTTTCATGTTCTAGCCAATCATCATGGAGTGGGATTTGATGACGAGTTAAAACGTACCACCCCTTTCTGCGGCGCGAAATTTTGAGCTGTACCATCTGAAGTTCAAAGGGGGGTTTGCAATTACCAATATGATATTAAACTACACCAGTAAAAGAAACAAACGTGACGAGTGTGTTTCATTTTGTGTTTGACTACGTGCTGCCTCCAACGCGCCTAAACCCGTTTTCCAATAAGTATTATTTTCAATATATATTCATAGCTATCGAATGAACTCGCCCGGACAAAAACTAAAGTGAGCGAGGTAAATTCAAAGAAACGAGAAGCTCAGGAGAACAAAACTCAAGCGATACAATATCGTAATTTATCATTATTTTAACGCGAATGCTCCACATGAATTGAGGGGGTAAGTTAAGTCCTTAGCAGATATTTGTTTGATCAGATTAGCATGTCGAGTAACCCGAAGGCAACACTGTTTACATTTGACCACGAGCACGATGTGTTGCCATTGATGTCATAAATGAGTGTATGACATCGGTTTATATCGAATTAAACATTATGTTGTGAAAAACGCATCGTTTAAGTAATAATTGAATGTTGCGTTTAATGCAGGTTGGTTTTGGAAAAGTGACCACAATGTCTCAAGTGACTCTTTTGGAAGAAGTTTCTCAGTGGAGCCAGGAAACCTGTCAACAACAACTCAAATCTGTCTTGCCCAAACTAGTTATATCCTTTACTGACTGTCCATGTGTTACACATGTGTATCTGATTGTTTAGTATTGCCTTGTAGAGTGTAAAAATTATATAGATCGGCCTTGACACTTTTTCACGCTATGCATCATGACACTGACAGCTGGGAAGAGCACACAAGTAAGTTTTGATTCTGTATCTCTTCATTTTTAGGACAGAATCATGTGTTTGATTGATCTTGTATAAACAAGTGTCTGTTTATGTTTGTTTTCGGACACATCCAGTTAACCTAATAAAGAAGAGGCATATTTGCCAAAGTGTCTACTACTACCACCTATTTTGGCTTCTTTTAATTCATGAATTGGAGTTAATATGTGAAGGCTATCCATTGCTTTCCTTAAGTTTTATTTGCGTTACATGATTTATTTATTTTTACCTCCACAGATATTTTGCAGATAATCACAAATAGATTCCTTCCTCATCTTTCTTTATCTGAGCTAGAGATGGGATGTTTTTCCAGTGTCTTACCCAAGGTGTGTTTAATATTTGAGGTTTTCTATTAAACATGTAAGTGTGTGTTTTCATGTGTTGACTTTGTACTTTCATCTGCAGGTGGTGAAAATATTTGCAAGTTTCTTGGAAGAAATTGTCAGGCAAGTTGGTGGCCTCTCCAGTCAAAACACGGAGTTGCAGACATTCTTGAGGAATATTCTAAAGGTGTGCTTTTGTCAAAATTGAACTGCAATAAGGTTTAACCAAACAATGTTGCTTTATACGCCATTGATAGCGTTTTATGCTGATGTGTCCAGATGATGGTCCAGACCTTGGAGTGCCTCTCTGGCTGTGTACGGCATGTCAGATCTTTTGAAGAGTCCGTCTCCTTGGATGCCATCCGATCTCTGCCCTCCTGCGTCCTCAGAATCTTAAAGGACACTTTTCAGCACTGCAAGGTACAGAAGTGCATCTAGTAAAATGTTGGACTGTAAAGACACATTTTGGCAAAAAGGCTGTTGCCTGTTTATTGCATTTATGTATGTTTTGGATCAGGCAAATATCACGTTTCTGATGTTTGTGTTTATAGGACAGTGAGGTCATGTACAGTGGAAGGCTGTCATTGGTGGGAGATCTCCTTCAGGGCTTGTTTAAAGAGGCATACTCTTTGGAGAAGGGCCTAATGGAAGTCTTGGAAAAAATTAACCTGGATGACAGTTCATCTGAGGAGGAGGTTTCAGACATTGTCATTGGTGTGTGGTTTTGTGGGATTTACCCCTTATTACTGTGCCAATGGTATAATGAAACGGCAAATTCTAAGAATGTAACAGTCAGTAGTTTAGCAACGTGGCTCTAATAATAAATTGCCTACCTTTTTTATGTGTTTTGTACAGTTGAACCCAAGAATGACCTTGTATAAATGACTTTGTCTTTAAAATTATGTTACAGCAAGGGTTATCTGTATCTGGTTAAGACTTAAACATGCTTTTTAACAGTCATGTTGAATGTTGTGTTTTGACTTCAAGTCATTCACAGTCTGCTGGACATTTGTGCTATCATATCCAGTCTGGACATCGCTCTACATGCCAACACATGGAAATTTATTATCAAGTAAGTATAAACAATATGGTACTGTAAGCCTTAAAAAACACATGTGTAATATGTGACAGTATGTGACGCTTAATTGTATGAAATTAAGCAGCATGTAGCGGTGAGGTTGTGAATTGCAAACAACCGGCTCACTCCAACCCCCCCCCTTCAAAGCATTATGGTGGCTGGCACAGGATTAAGATGCCTTCGTGTTTTCGCTACTTTGAAAAGCGAAGGAGATAACGTTTTTGAAATGCACTCTAAAGAGCAGTTTGTCCGTTATGTCTACTGTAAAAGAAACATGGCGAATTCCATGTAAGCGGACCCGCAGTGTATATAGTAATACCTCATTCTAAGATAATAAAAACATAACGCTTTATTATGAAAAGTCTTTATACACCTCTGAAGACATTGTGATGTATATAATATTGCATTTCTGTCAATTGATCGTCCATAAAATTACACACTGGACCTTTAAGGGAACATTTGCTAGATTACTGAAGCCCAATTAATAGTTGTTTAATTTCAGGCAGAGTGTGAAACACCAGTCTCTAGTGGAAGATCGGCTTCACCACACTGACATAGCTTTCTCATTGTGTGAAGATTTGAGTACGTCTGTCCAAAACTGTTTTGTGATGGCTCAACAGATCCAGCAGTCCGGCCTGCAGGTACAGTACCAAAAATGAACAGTTCTTTTCACGGAACAGAGTCACGGAAAATTATAACACATTATGTGTTATTTTAACACACTGTCACTTTGTGTTGATTTGTGTTTAAAATAATAAAAGTGAAAAAAGTTTGGTTTAAAGTAACACAAATTTGTTATCCTTAGCTTGACACAGGAATGTGTTGAGGATAGATAGATTGTGTGGTTTTTACACAACAGATTTTTCTGACCTTGAATGACATTTTTGGACGGACAACAGTTTATTTACAGGATATTCAACAGGGATATTCCATTGGTTATCTAGGTTATCCATAATATATACAGACGTGCTAAAATTTGTTATTACCCTTACAGCTCATTGAAATAATGGTTCATTCCTCCTGAAGAGTGATGAAATTAAAAGCTATTGTACCCTGTATACTTGCATGCCTTTGGTATGTCAAAGAATAAAGCAAAGAAGCTGTTGAAAGAGATGAACTATTGCTTATTCTACAAAGATTTTCTTAAATGGCCTGGACACATTTGTTGGTACCCCTTAGAAAAGATAATACATAATTGGATTATAGTGATATTTCACACATGTATCCAATCTTGTAACCAGTCATTCAGCCTATTTAAACGGCAAATATTAGTCACTGTGCTGTTTGGTATTGTTGTGTCTTGTGTGCACCATGGACCAGAGAAAGCAAAGGATAGAGGTGTCTGTGGAGCTCAGAAAGAAAATAATAGACAAGCATGGTAATGGTAAAGGCTACAAGACCATCTCCAAGCAGCTCGATGTTCCTGTGACAACAGTTGCATTACATTACATTTACATTTAGACATTTAGCAGACGCTTTTATCCAAAGCGACTTACAAAGAGTTTAGGAGCAATAAGCGATATGTCATACAGGAGCCATAATACATTAAGTGCCAATACAAAGTTACTGGTTTCAACAAAAGCTAGACCACTACCTGTTGAGAGAAAGGGTTAGTGTGTTTTTTTTTTTTTTCATTTGTCTGTCAAGTATTCACAGAAGAGATGGGTTTTAAGTAGTTTTTTACATGTTGTGAGAGATGTAATTGAACGGACAGAGTTAGGAAGACTGTTCCACCAGGAAGGAGTTGTGAATAGTTGCAAATGTTATTAAGAAGTTTAAGGTCCTTGGAATTGTAGCCAACCTCCTTGGGCATGGCCGCAAGAGGAAACCCGACCCCAGATTGAACAGAATGATAGTGCAAATTGTAGAAAAAGAACCAAGGTTTACTGCCAAAGAGATACAAGCTGAACTCCAAGGTGAAGGTACGTCAGTTTCTGCATCTGGCACAGGGTGCCTTGAATCTGTGCAGGGCACAATGAAATCTCAAGACTATCAAGGCTATCAAAACTTACTGCCCAGTGCCAGAAAGCTCTGTCTCAGTCGCATGTCCTGGATCCTCCAACAGGATAATGACCCAAAACACACAGCTAAAATCACCCAAGAATGGATAAGAACAAAACCACTATTCTGAAGTGGCCTTCTATGAGTCCTGATCTGAATCCTATCGAACATCTATGGAAAGAGGTGAAACTTGGAGTCAGGAGAAGGCACCCATCAAACCTGAGACAGCTGGGGCAGTTTGCTCAGGACGACTGGCCCAAACTACCTGTTAACAGGTGCAGAAGTCTCATTGAGAGCTACAGAAAACGTTTGCTTGGAGTGATTGCCTCTAAAGGTTGTGCAACAAAATATTAGGTTTTCATTTGTTTTATTATTTACAATATTATATTGAATAAAAAATCAAAAGCAAAGTCTGATTTCTATTAAATATGGAATAAACAATGGTGGATGCCAATTACTTTGGTCAGTTTCAAGTTATTTCAGAGAAAATTGTGCATTCTTAGTTTTTTTGTGGAGGGCTACCAACAAATTTAAGCACATCTGTATATAATGTTATGATTTGGTGGCTTTTTATTCTGTAATTATCACTATTAAAGGTTTTTATCTGTCTTCCTCACTTTGTTTCTCATAGGAAGTTGTGCATTGTCCAGAATTGAAGCTTTTCCAAAAAGCAGCAAAGATGTGTAGGTTTTTTGCCAACACATTAGTCCACTACACAAAGGTAACTAATGGGAAAGTCAATGTTATTTTGTAAAAAGCAAAATATTTAGAATCTGATATAGTCAGTGGCTTCGCGATAATGTCCCTTTTCTTTTCACATCAAGGAATTTAAAGCATTCCTTGCCAAATCATGCCATCATTTTCACCAGTGTTATCTTCAAATACACAGGTAGTGAATTTTTTTTTAAGCAGTTTCTTTTTAAGCAGTTTCTTTTTAAGCAGTTTCTTGACTCTGTGTTTTGTCTTTGTCAACTCTTTGTTTTCTCTCCATAGGAAGTTCCGGCCCTCTGTGATTGTGTTATCTGTGCCCCCTGCTCTCATTGAGGACTTGAGAGTATCAGTTCTGGTTCCCATGGATGCTATGCTGATGCAGCTGCTGTCCTTCCATCCTTTTTCTGAGTCTGTCCTGGACCCGGGCCATCGTAAGCGTTCTTATCATAATAAAAAGCAACTCATTGCCATACCGCGCAAGTTATAAAAACAGGCTTTACATTTATAGAAAGCAGATCATGGTGTAGACTATCATTTCTGACCAACTACTAATTCATTAAGCTTGTTTGTTTTAATTGCCTTTACAATATAGGGTTCAATAAATGCGCAGATGGGTCACTATTTTCCTGTCTCCATCAAAATAAAGATCATTTCATTTTTAGCAGCATATTTGGATTTGCCCGACCTCTTCAATTCTTATAGATTAACAGTACATTTGAATGGAGTGTCTGTTTTTTCCGGTAAGTGTGTTGAAAATGCTAATTGAATCCCAATTGAGGTACAGAAAATAAATGTAGCCTGATAGTCTTTTCACTGCACATCTTTAAATCTGTTAACAAATATCTTTTCCCATGCAATAATTTAAATGGATCTTATTGTGGCCGGGTATCCATGTTAAATATTTAATTTATTAAAATATCTGCATTCAAAATTGGCCTTGCATAAACTTTTGACTTGGACATTGCTGCGCTTAGCTGACTACGACCAGTTTAACATTTCCTGAATTTTTGACCTCATCCATCTGATATATCACTCAACCAAGTCAGGTTTGTTGTGTTCTTTGTTTTGTAAGTTGTGGGACACTGCCTGCAACATTAACATGTGGAAATTTCAGTCTATGAAAAGTGAAACAAAGTAGTGATGGATTTTTAATGTTTCCGGGACATGGTTATGATGGGTGCAGAGAGACCTACTGTCCTCTGGCAGCTATCACGCATTGCTGAGTGTACATCCTGTAATCTTCCCAGTCACTTTAAGTGAACAAGTACTTGTGGCCTTTCGTGGCAGAAGAGTTCGTCCTGAGTTGCAATGTGTGAGGATGCAATTTATCTTGTATTGTTTTAAATAAAGTCACAATCAGGGGGTAGAGGTAGACATGATTTATAGACTTTGCATCCATGTGCTGATCTTAGTTTAGCACCCACAATTTTATGAAAATCCTATTAAAAATAAAACATTTGTTCCACCCTGCTGTTTTTGTGTTTTGCAGAGTACAGTACGGAGCTTTGTTTACCACAATGTCTGCTACTGGTGAATGTTATGGGTAAAATCTCCCAGTCAGAGGAGGCTTTGCGGCTGTGGAGTGATGGCAGCCCAGTTCTCTGAGGAAAATCCCAGGTAGGTCTGTACTTGGAGAAAATGTGATAACTGTTCTATTTATGAGAAAATAGACATGCTTGCACACTAAAATAAACCTCTTAAAAAAAAAAATGTGATTCCAAATATACATTAAAGGACTAAGGAATTCAACTGTGTACAGTTGATTATAATCAATATATCAATGTAATGTTTGCATATAACTACATCCTGGAAAAATTGGGTTTTTAAAAATAATATTATAAATAAAATTCAGAATTATAAAGAGCAGTGGGAACACTTGAGACATTTACTAAAAGCAACAACACATGACAATTGGTTGTTTCCCTTGTGGTTCCTCGGCATTCTATCTTGAGATAAACTCACAGCACTCTTATAAGATGCTTTTGAATCAGGTTTTCCATCCTTTTAAAAATAATCCTTTCCATGTTGATAATCCTCAGACTTTGTGCTTTTGTTAGCTCTGATTTCCCATAGTCTCGTCAAATTTGCTTCAGGCACTTTTAATATTTTAATATTTGTCCCATCAGCTCAATATAACAATTATTCAGTATCTCACAGAATTCTGGATTCTCTGGACCAGTGGTTCTCAAATTTTTCAGATCAAGTACCACCTTTAATCAAATTAGTACCACCTAATGACCGCCATAGAAAATCAAATGAAGAAACACTCAAATTAATAGTAGAGCTGTGAGTCGTTGCCTTTACACATCATCCTCATGTATTATTAATAATACAAACACCTTTTTATTTACCAGCTGTTTTCAAACTAAAGAACATGTTTTTTTCAAGTTAGTCAGCAGTAATGGTGGACACAAAATACTTTTCTGTAGTGCACTGTAAATAGGGCTCTGTAAATGACTTTTATGGGGGATTTATAAACTTTGTGGGGACTTGCAGAAAGACTACAAACTTATATTAAAACTTATTTGCACGCAACTCATCATAAGAGAGAGAGTGAGGGACTCACAAGCGCCTGTCTGCTCTATTAACTATTAAAAAATTGCACATAGGCGGATATGTATTTTTATACGTATTTTTTAAATCATGTTTTAAACATTAAAATCGTATTCATAACATGAAATGTAAATTAATATGTAGAGTTTTAAATTGTTTGTGTTGTCACGTAGCACCAAGTTCTCTTCAAGTACTAGTGGTACACAGTTTGAGAACCACTGCTCTAGACCAAAAGCTGGAGCCTTTGTCACATGTAGAAGCTGTGCACAATGTTAGTGCTCGGAAAATAGAATAATTGCGCCATAAAAAATGTGTTTATGCTTTTGCCGTAAATTATATTTTGTGGCAAAGTCTCTGTCTCTGTTTGCAGATGGTCTGTGTTTGAGGCAGTGTTGCAGAGTTTCAGAAAATGTGTGTTAGAGCGTGCGGTCCCTGTGACGTTGCCGGGAGTGATGCTGCGGGGTCAAGCTCAGGGTACAATTAGCCTGCACCAGCATGTATGTGTTCATATGTGTGCCTGCGTGGCTGCGCTGCCCCCTCAACACTTTGCCCCATTGGTTAGTACACTCATAAATGCGCAGTGAATTCTCCTGGTTAATCAGTTAACAACGATTGATATATAGCTCAGTGAAGCAAGAGACAAATTGATTGAATATCATGTAAAGAATTTCGCATGGCATGTCTTGTTTGAACTATCTTTGTTTTATTTTTTATACATGGTTGTTTTTGTTAAGAATTAAGAATTTATATGGTAATGCTTTCCATTAACAAAATGAATCAATTTGAAACATCTTATTTAATGTCAGACATGAAACGCTGAGATCACTTTATACCTAAGACGTCAAGGTGACAAACTGCTACTCCAAGACATAATGTCATTTAAAGGAAAGTGCATATAATTTTGCTGTTTTCTCTGTTTCCTTCTTTCAGGAGCGTTCACTATTAGCTGCCGTACTGCAGGCAGACACTCAGACGGCTGTTTTGGCTATGGATGTGTGGTGCTTCCTGGCACGGTGAGTGTTGATCCACACCCCTGACTTCTGTGACTAAAACTTTCCACATCTCGCAGTGACGGCCAACATGAACAATCACGCGACCTTCCTGTGTTAAATCCCTTTTAGAATTAAAGGACAAACTTATACACATTATACCGTGTATCAGCTGTCATCAGTGGTATGTAAGGAGTTAAAATGTATGCAAGATTTCTGTGAAGAACAACATTTTGAAGTTGTTTTCTCTCGCTCTACAGGTATGGCTCGGCCGACCTGTGTTTTCATCATGTCCACCTTGTTGCTCACCTGGTGAGTGGAGTCGGTTGGGAATGTGACCTTTATGTGTTCTTCACACCCTGACTGAGCTGACAGTTGGTGTTAAATGAACATGTGGGAGAGCTTTTTGCTTTGAATTTAATGAGAGGAGCCCCTGTGTTATTCTAAAGTTTTTATCAGAAAATTTTTCCATAAAATATAAGATCTTTAGTACTGATCTTCTTGCTTGTGTGACCAGTATTGTTATTGTCATCTGCAGATAAAGTCATGTCCTGATAAAGGTTATCAGTTGGTTCACTTGGCCCTGCTACTGAGACGCCTGCTTTTTCTCATGACACCAAAACACCAGGTTTACTTTCTGTTCCTTTCTAGCATTTGACATGATTTTTAGAACACTGCTGAGTTTGTGTTTTCTTCAGCTTCCTAATATTGTTTGGTTCTATTTATGTTTTACAGCATCATTTTTTTAAGACAGTGTGTCTTTAATATGTGATGAAGTATGTTTTTCTGATGCGTTTACATCAGATGGAGTTTGTGGAGCGTTTCCCTCCATCTCAAGAGGAGAACCTGTGTGTCTGGCGTCACATTCTGCTGAGGTGTCTGAGCACGGAGGCGTGTGTGCGGGTGGAGGAAGAGGTGCTCTCCAAAGCCTCTGATGCACTGCAGGAATGGCAGGACAGCGGCTATAGACTGGGAAACATATCAAGAGTGGTGAGAGACACTGATGTCAGCAACTGCAGCAGACTTCGTTTGCGCCAATAAAATAATGCTTTAATTTGAAAGCTGACAAAATGTTCTTAAAGGATGTTGTTCGATTTGTGATTCGCAGTCTGATCCCGAAATTATTTTCAACTCCTCTCAGCAACATAGTGTCAACATAAGTCAAGGTGGCTTGTTGCCACATTTATCTAAAGTTCTGCATCAAAGCCGTTTTGAAATGTGTTTCCTACCCAAGTTTAGACTTGTGCGATAATTTTCTTCCCACATAGCCTTTGTGACCTCTATAATTGTTTGTCAATCAGTTAGAGTGGGAAACGGAAAGGCTCCACATTCAAGGTCCAAGACTATAAATTCTGCCCCGTGCAAAGATCTGACCCTGAACAAATTATGATGAGAGAATAAAGTAGATTGAAGTTTAGATATAAAAAACAAAATAATGCAAGTAGATATTTTAGCCAGGCAGAATTCAGGGTCTTGCATTTTGTTTTATAATAACAGCTTGTTCGTCATATTTGTCTGCTCTTAAAAACAGCCTTGTATCTCATAATCGTCCGTAAACAAAACCCTTGACTCCTTTGTTTATTTCTGGTTTAGAACAGGGTGCTGGGATGTGTGCTGGTGGTGATGGGAGGGAGCAACCTGCATGCAGAGTCTGTGGTGTCTTCTGTGAAGATCATCTCTCTGCTGTGGAGTCGTATGTGTAGCAGCCAGGTGAGTTGAGCGAAGTAAAGTTAAGCACACACACTGTGACATTTCTTAAGGAATATACATCTTCTACCAGTATGTAGTTGGTGTATGTTCATACTTTTTCATCTGTTGTTTGTTGGTGTTGCCAGGTTCAGATCCATCCTCCTCTTCAGTGCACAGTGAAGTTACTCCTGTCAATATCAGCTGCTGTAATCAAAAGTGTAGAGCCACATGTTATCATTCAGGTGTTCTGCTTTACCGTGTCACATTGCATGGGGTGGTTCATTTGTCTTTTTATATGCGGTTATGATTTTATTTTTTGCCAACTTGCAGGCTGTCTCCTGTTTGAGTGAATTGAATCTGCAGAAATGCCCGGATGACCTGATCATAGCTGCTTTGGAGTTTCTTGCCTCCATGGGGAAAGTATTTGTTCCTCCCAATATTCAGGTATGAGTTAAATGACTAAATTGTTTTTAGACAGGAAATGAGTCCCAGTTGACCATTTTGTGTGCTTATACATCAATTTTTTGTTGTGCTCACAGGGTCAGGTTTTGCCCAGACTCAGTGCACTGTTTAATGGTCTCCTGACTCACCCGTCCTGGCTCATATTCCAAAATGTTCTGGAGGCTTTTGGTCTGTTTGCAGAGGTCAGAATTTCCCTGTTAACTAACAATAAATATCATTAGTTGTTAAAAGTTCTTTTGGGGTAAATCAGCGTAAACAACACATAAATGAAAACAAAATCTACAAATTGTTCAGTTCATGTCAGGTTTAATGTACTAATGTTGTAATTCATCTTCCTTTTGCTTCTTAAGATAACCAACCACGAGGAAGTGATTTCCCAAACCTTAACATCAGAGGAGGTCAAAACCAAAGTGATAAACTATCCTCAGTAAGGTATGTGTAAATGCATAGTTTAAATTTAAATGTTTCATTGTCTTTCTCCAGTACGTGCTTCTCTTGATAACTGTATTACTCTCTACACTACAGACAGTCTCGCAGAGGGAGTCTGTGGAAGAAAGATTGGAGCGTCTGAAGGAGGATAAGAACGTTATAGAAAATCACTGTGAACGTCTGGATAGAGAGAAGAGTTTACCTGTACACGCAGCTCCTGCTGAGGAGGTGAGTCACGTCCATGCAATAACAGTCGGTTTATTAGTGCGTACTTGTGAAAAGTATGTTTTAGTAATTCTATAATCACGTGTCTATATTACAGTGCCAGCCATGTCCGAAAAGGGCAAGACAAGAGACCAAAGCAGAAGAGGAGTACGAGCGATATCTCCAGACGGCAGAAAGTGCGTTGAAAGCTCTGCAGTCAATAGAAGGGCCTGGCTGCAGCCCGCCACCTCCGCAGTGGGTCAGGGTCAGACTTGAGGCTCTACAGACACTTATTACTCAGATCAACACCACTACAGATGAGCAGTCCTGATTCAACTACACCATCACCTCTACTTTGCTTTTTACACAACCTGTTTGTTTCATATTAAATTGACTAAAATCAATGTTTGTGTGGAGAAGGGTCACTCTGAAATTTGAGTTGTATTAAACCATAATTAAAGAGAAATATGGGCTTTTATTTTCAGTGTTGCTAGAGAATATTTTGACCAGTCATAATCGGTGTTTAGATTTTCAGTGACATTGATTTCTGTTTAAGATGAAGGGTTAGGGTTATGTTATGTTCTTAAAACTAAGTAATATGTCTGTCAAATTTAAATGTAATAACTTAGACTTTATTTTTAATCTTCATGTATCCAGTGTCACTTAAATATTTTGCACTCCAAAAGCAGGTACTAACACCGCTTACGTTCCATTTGTAAGATTCGTTTTGTAAAAAAATGGTCGTGGCCTAATGGTTAGAGAGAAGGTCGCCGGTTCGATCCTCGGGGCCGGCGGGTACCGACTGAGGTGCCCTTGAGCAAGGCACATTACCCCTACTTGCTCCAAGGGCGCTGCTGTGATAGCTGCTCACTGCTCCGGGTGTACGTGTGTTCACCACTTGTGTGCGTGTGTTCACTACTCTGGATGGGTTAAATGCAGAGGTCACATTTCGGGTATGGGTCACCATACCTGACAAATAGGCCACTTTCACTAATATATGACATTTTAAAAAATTAGGGTCTAGATTGCAAAACATGAGCACATTTTATGAATTGTAAAGAAATCAAATAGCATAAAATCTTTTTATTTCAGCAGCTGATAATACAAATAAATTACGTCAGGCTCTTACCCAAATCTATAGGGAACATAAATGATTTTATACATTTCTTCTGAAGTTGAGGCTGTCTGTCCTCTAAGGCTCTTTATATAAAATCTGTATGGCACAAATAAAACATTTCTGGATAAACTTGAATTGAGCAGATGTGTTTGCAAGTGCAGGACTTGGCATGTTTACAGTAGATGAAACCTATGGCAACAGTAAACTAACTGATTATCATTTTGGGTGTAGAACCTTAAAAACAATACCCTCTTAAATTGCAGATTATTAAAATAACTAAATTTGTACATCAAGATCTTAAGCGGTCAGGAAGTTGCCGCATGTAACTGTCTTTGTGTAGGTTATACTTTGAATTCCACTCATATGGCTTTCTATAAAGGATCAAGCAGATCACCAGGCGTTCTCATCATCCCAGTTGAGGTCATCATCACCCCAACTTTCTGCCGCTGTCTGCGAAAAGCAAAACCAACAATCATTAAGCATCAAGACAGTACATATATAAGCCTTGTAAGAAATTCATGACAACAAGATTTTGGATTGAGCCAATAAACTTACCTCGGTTAAGTCTGCTGCGGCAAACTTGGCTGTAAATTTCAGTGCATCTATCGGTAAGTCTGCATTATCTGATGTTGTGTGTCCCGGCGTTGATCCCGTTATGGGTTCACCGACTGAGCTCTCCACAGGGAGCAGAAGAGATGTGGAAGACAGCTTTATATCTGGAACCATGTCTGCGAAAAAGTCCGGCTCTGGGTCTTGCTCCGATTTCTTCTTCACCGCAATGGTGAACTCCTCTCCGAGACCCCCAGCTCCGTGGCTTTTGGTTGTATTTTTTGGCTTGGGCTCGGATGCTAAACTTCCTTGGTTAGGTTTAATGGTGTCGGTTCCCTGGTTCCAGCCCGTGTCCCATGATGTATGGTTATGGTCTGTAGGACTTTTCACACTATAGTTCAGTTTAAGTGCTTTTGACAACTTCTGAGGTTCAGGGATGGGTTCAGACGGAGATAATGCAGTGTGTTTCGTTGATGTCTTTGGTACAGAGACTGGTAGATGACTGGAGGGTGACTGGTCTGAAGTCACTTCAGAGTCCTCGAAATCATTCCATGGTTCCTCGCTGTCCTTTCCAGTTTCAGCTGATATTGCCGAGCTATCCTGGGCTGGGATGCCTGCAGACTGGAGGCTGATCTGGACAGACTGACTCTTGTCTTTTTCTGCTTCTTCTGTGTCGCTCCAGTTTGGCCAGTCTTCATCGGCTCTCACCGTTTTGCTGCTTTGTGTGCTGTTCACAGCTTGTGTGCCCATTCTGAAACCGTTCAAAGGGCCCGACATCTCCCTGCTAAAACCTGGAAAGACCGATTTGTTTGAGTTCTTTGTTTCAAAAAGCTCAAAATTACAGAGAAATAAATATCCAATATCACAAATAAAGCTACATTTAATGTACCAAGTTCAGAATTGTAACATACCTGCCCTCTCTGCTATGGTGTACTGCCGAGTAGTTTTATCAGTTGATTGTAGCGAGTACATATTTTCTAACACCACCTTTTTAGTCTCTGGACCCTTAGGAAACAGATTCAGGGCTTTTGGAGGTTGTGAGATATGAGGATGTGATGGCCCGACAATATGTACAGGTGATGCTGCGGAGGAAAAAAGTTTGTGTATACATGTATGATTTTAAAGCCTGGCAATAGATTGAAACCATCTCATGTTTTGTATTTCCTTACATCTGCCTCTAACACGGTTTTTAAAATCGTCACTGTCAGGGAAACTTCATATTTCCTTTATTTAAAATTATCTAAAATGTAGGGGTTTTGAACAGAAAATATAAGGTTGCACCAGACACTGACTTAAAGGAAATGAAAAATGATTTTAAACATTTAATTGACGTTGCAGCATCCTCTAGTGGCAGACAGATGATATTTTGTATTTGTCCAGCTTTTGTGATCATACGAAGAAATCACAAAATGTGTGTCCTGAACAAATCTTCAGGAGTCACAGAGAACAGAATGTGAAACTTAACTTTTCCCAATTAAAATGTATTAACAGTGTCTTACTCTCTGGGGTGACCTCTGTGGACTTGGTGAAGTTCGGCGTAGTGCGTTTAAAGACTTTGGTCCTCTCCCCACCAACAACTACTTGTGCTCCGAGCAACGGAACAAGCACAGCCAGGCTCTGTAGCGTCATGGCGACAAGCGAGTCATTTGTATCTCTCATTCCCAGCAAAACCTGCACAACACAGCAAGGAAAATACTTTTAAACAACCATAGTTTAGATAGCTAACATTTTCTCGACTATAAACATCATTAAACTATTCACACAAAAATGGACTTCTCACAGTACCTGAGGAAGAATCTGGTTTTTGAGCTCTTCATAAGTAAAGAACTCTGCATACATGTGGATATGGGACAAAAGGACGACCCTGACGTGTTCCTCGTTGACTTTAAAGAGCTTAAAGAGTTGAGTAATCACGTATCTCCGATACAAAGACACGGACAGCAGACACTCCTCACTGGTGCTCCCACTGGAGTCTGTAAATCAATAATATACATCACCACTGGGACTACAAACTATACATAAGGTTACTCCAGGGGGTTTGTACCTGTAATATGTATACTGTTAGGATGTTAACTGAATTCCTCTACCTTGCTTAGGCCGTAAGAGATGAGGAAGGAAGCTTTTCACCGCCATAGGCTCGGCAAACACAAGGGAATTTAGCAGTTTAGGAGCCAGACGTGTAGCAATTAACACCTCAGGGAGGTTCTGAACTCTGTCTAAGAGAAACCTGCACAAACACAAAACAGTTAGAATTTTCTGTTAAACATTAAATATTAGGGATGTAACAATATTATCAATATCGTGTTATTGCAATAGCAAAATTGTCTCAATAATTATCGTGGTCACATGACTGTATGAAACAGAAATGTTAGAAAAAATAATAGATGTTACCTTTCTCAAGGTCCATCTGGTGCAATTCTTTTATTTTATAAAAGGGATTTTTAGGTCATTTGACCCCTCTCATACCTCTAAGCAACAGTTATGATTATAGGATAAAGAAAAGAGGATGCTTCTGGAACGTTTCCAAGTCATCATTTGTCATTTTAAATATTGCAATAAATATAGCACCCGGGACTTTATGCAGAAGTTTTATCCACAGTGAGATTTTTATATTGTTACATCCCTATTAGATAATAATATGATGTTTGATTATGTTCATAAAAGTTCAGCCAGGCCATCGTGATGACGGGAATTTGTGATCATGATTTGTCAAATCAAGAGTTTGTACTTATAACTACTCAAGACAGAAACTTACTTAAAGAATTCATTCTTCTCCTCTTCAGTTTTAAGCGTCAGACTCTTCAGAAAATTCACAATTTCCAAAAAGTCATTCCTATAGAAGTTAAATATAGTCAAGTTTAGGTATTTCTTAATTTAATTTAAATAACTTTTAAAAACAAATGTAACGTTTTAATGCCATGGAACAGACTCAAAATGAACCTGAAAAACTTGTGAGTCAGCAAACTGCTGAGAGAGGGTCGAGACGTGGGCTCAGGGGTCAGGAGGCTGACCTGTAACGTGTTCTTTAGACTCTCCAACAAATCATCAGAGACTGAGACAGAAAGTTGCAGACATGAAAAATTAAATATTACACATGGAAAAAGAGAGAATGGAAAAACATACAGTTCTACGATTTAGCTAGAGAAAAAAAGATAGCACAGAAGGCAGCACATATGGCTTTAATAACAACATTATGAAAGCCACATTGTTGCATTCTCCTTTGGATCATTATGTTCTTTGTACATGAAGACATCATAACATATCCTGAACGGAAAACCTGTCATCAAACTGCCTATGACATGCAATATTGTCTTGAACGCTGATGTCAGACTAATAACAAATTTGTCACAATGTCTAAGAAAATCAATTCAAGACTGGTTAGCAAGTGCCACAACAGGATGAATGCTAGACGTGCTCGGCCTACTTCACACGTGTCTGCTAATTTAGTTACTGACCATGTCCCGTCAGGAGTGGAAGGAGAGCCTCTATCATCACCCCGAATGAAAAAGCGTCTCGGGAATGGGCGTGCTTGTCGGGAAGAGTTTTAAATTGTTCAAGCTGAATAAAAAACCCACATTGTTACTGAGTCACTGTGATGTAACAAAAATGATGGTTAGATGGATCGAATGCTGCATTTTCTTACATTTTCCTCGGGAGGAATAACATCCTTCTCCTTCATATTTTGGATGCTTTTGAGAAACTGGACGGAAAGTCAAACAAATAGTTGTGAATTTCACGCATATTCAGTATTAAAGTTTAAAACGTATAAAATTAAAAGAATAGTTCATCAAAATATGAAAATTCTCTCAAAATGTACTCACCCTCATGCCATCTCAAATAACATGACAGCATTTTATTTTAATATAAAATGATTTGTGTTTAACTGAAGAAAAGAAGTCATCTACATCTGGGATGGCATGAGGGTGAATAAATTGAGAGAATTTTAATTTCCAGGTGAACTATTCATTTAAGTGATCCAGAAACCAAATATAATATGACCACAAAGAAAGCTGAAAATGTATGATTTGTCCTCTTTAAATTATATATGGTGATGCATATTAAACAAATAATAGGTGGAGTTATGGATGTTACCTCGGGGGTCACCTCTGAAAACTTGCAGACTGTTTCCATCCCACCAAGCCTCCAGTGGCCATCTTCACTGACAAACACTGAGGACATGCAGACGTTGTTGTGACTTGATTTGCCCTAAGTGAAGGAAGCGTCAATGCAGTTATAACAAAGATAAAAAACCATTGCCCAATTTAAATAAAACTAAATGTTCAATGAATTAATTGTTACCCTGTCGTGTAGAAACACTAGTGCTTGCAGGACATCATACAAGCCTGCACAGATCTCTTCTGGAGTAAGATTGTCAAGCACTCGTTCTAATGGTTGAACTGGCTCTGTCACTAAATGTATATCACCATCCTGCATTGAACATGACAGGAACCGAAGAAGACACGGATGCCGCAGTGTCTTCAGGTGCTGGAAAGGAAGATGCTCTGAATTACAGAATCCAAACATTTGCTTGGTAGCGTACGTCATTGGTGAAGTTGCATGTCAACTGTTCTTGTACCTTGGCAGCTTTACTGAGTTTATCTTCATTGTCTTGCTTGTGCACAAAGACAGAGGCGGGTTTGCCATCTCTGAGGAGGGCGGAGTACATGGTCAGACCTGAAGGTAGAGTCAGCAACAGCTCCTCCAGCACACAGCTTGGCAGGGTACTGCTCTCAGCACCCATCCTTACACCCAAGTGGTATTATCAGCCTATCACGCTGTCAAACAGATAAAAACATCAGCGTGTTCTTTAATGTACAGGTATTGCTCAAGCTCATATGTCTTGAAAATTGATGGCGGATGACGTCAGACAACACAGTACCGTTTCACCTACACTTTTGTCAGAAAGTTAGTTAGCAACTATTTAGTCTCCTAAATTAGTGCTTCTGATTTTGGTTCAAAGGACAGCCAAAAATATGACTACCCCTTTAAATAAGTTCAAAAATGACTGCGAAGGTATATTAAAATATAGTCTCCTTGGTACACATTATGATAAATCCTACAGTGTCCCACGTCACACGTGTCATATAGGAATTCTTGCGATGACAGACATGGCATTTCTCTATTGCTTCACTATTTACAATAAAAGCACTTTACGAAATTGATTGAGTTCACATTGACACTGACACCAGTCTATCGGGAGATCTGTTTATTTTGTGCCTGTGTGCAAGTTGTAACGAGCAGACTAAGTTACCTGTAATCGGCGTGTCACCTCGCAGTGTGAAGCGAACAGACTAGGAAAACCAGTTTCCCTTTACAGCAGAAACCATTATTGCAAAACGCCTCGTTTGCTTTACTTACACCTCGATCAAGTCTGCTGCACGGTGATCAAATAATCCAAATAACCTTACATTTTATCAACTTCAAATCGGTTGTTTTGACGGACTGCGTCGTTGAAGTGCTTTTTAACCCGTTGAAGTGCTTTTTAACCCGACGCAGTGCACGACTTCCTGTTTTCAAAGCGTAAACACCGGCTCTTCCGGTTATAGACTTGGACGAAACCATGGGGGAATGATTCGGCTGTGCGGGGGTGACACTGTCATTGAACAACAAATAGTACAACTTATTTAAAACGTGTAATTTAGGTTTGGATTTTAAGCGACAAAATACATCGTCATTTTTGTTTTCACTTGGTGTTCTAGTGAATTAAGTCGGTGTAAGTACAATGGATTCGTTTACACGATTCTTGTACACCGAAATATCGCGAATGGTTTATCCGTTGGTGGTGTGAGACGACCCAGTGGAGACAACGCAGGTTGGTTGACAGACAAGCTGTGTTTATTCCTGACCGTCCGGATTTTTTGGATCTTCATTATTATTCATAAATAAATAAATAAAAAGGCGTTTAGAGTATTAATACACGCACGTGCACACACTAATTTGCTGAGTTTTTGTATATTATTGTAAAAATGACTGATTAAACAAAAACTGCGTCTATATATTAAAGCCGATAATACGAATTAAAAGTTGTTTACTAAAAATGTTTTGGTCATCATTTTAATTAGAAAACGGAATCACATATTAGTATATGTTAAGACCCTTAAAGGGCTCGTTTTTTAATTTCATTAATAAGCCTTACCGTTTTTTAATATAAGTTATCCACAGCTCTGATATTACACTTATTATTTGTCATTCTGTCACTCTGAAATCAAAATAAACAACACGTAGATCTGTATCATCTCAATGTCAGAAAGGTGGTGCATGGCCTATATGGTATTTTATGCTTTGTTTAAACTCATTTTCACTTCAGCTTCAGCATAGACATGTTTAGACTGTGAAAATAAACACTCTGTTGAAGGCTGACAGTTCAACAGCCAACATTTGTCCTCACATAGATGCGATATTATGAAAGTTCCTTTTCCAAAATAGTAAGTTAGACAACACCACTAAATACCAACATTATAAATTAAATCCGTTTATTACATGAGAACTAATCTGGTCTAGTCTCAATAACTTCAGATAAATGTTAAAGGGATACTTCAAGCAATAATTTTAATTCATGTCATCATTTACTCACCTCAAGTTGTTCCAAATGTGTATAAACTCCCATAGTAGGGAAAAAAAACAATGGTAGTCAAAAGTGCCCCAGAACTGTTTGCTGTCCTACATTCTTCAAAATATCTTATTTTGTGTTCAACAGAAAAAAAGATTAAGTAATTTTCCTGACTCCTATGGGAGTCAATGGGGGTTGAGATCTGTTTGGTTATAAGCATTATTCCAAATATCTTTCTCTGTTTTCATCAGAACAAAGAAACGTATACACATTTGGAACAATGAGTAGGTGATTAAATGATGACAGAATTTTCATTTTTGGGTGAAGTATCACTTTAATTTATGCAATTCTAAAGATTAAAATTCACTCACAAACCCCTAAATGTGTTTGTTATTGCTAGTGCATATTTTTCAGAAGGGCTTGTCTAATGTCATAAATAAACTAAATAATTCACAAGACATGACTGAATGAAGTATGTTGCTATTTAAAAGGTTGCTTTAACATTTTAAAATCCAACATTTTAACGTGTGATTATGAATGACATTCAGAACACTTTAAACAAACATTTAGGGATATGTCCAGCACACACTGTGCTGTGGAGAAGGGGGTGGTGGTGGTGTTCAAGTTTGTCTCGATACATGGATGATTCACCACTTGCAAACTAGACGATTAGTAATTCAGCACTGGCTGGATAATTGGACCCGGCCCAATAGAGGAACACCAACACATTCTGCCTGTATATAAACATGAGTGTTCCCACAGCAGGTGAAAGAAAACAGACAGACAGTAGATAGTATCTTTAGCTCCGATCATTTTGTAAAAGATCTACTGTGACTGCATCATTATTCTTTGTCTGTGATGAGAACAGGGGTAAATAACTGAGATGGCCAAATATTTGTCCTTTTTTTTACTGTTTACTTGTGCGTCTTTCAGCTGTTCAAATCCGAGTAAGTATCTTTCTATCAACTTAAATATTTGTTATATTTAATCAATATAGTGTGCACACTTTAATGTTAAAAGAGATTTGTTTTCTCACTGGGTTATATTGACACTGTGAATAATTAACCGATTTTGAAAAGAAGTTAACTTAAATTCACTTTGTGCTTGTAGTCTAACAAAAATGTTTACTCTTTCATAAATAAAGACCTATACTTCTCTGTAAAACCAACACTATTCTCTATCCAGGAAGCTGTCAGGGACGTTGTGGAAAAGGCTACTATAAAGGAAGTTTATGCCAATGTGATTATGAGTGTCTGGGACTTAATGAATGCTGTTCAGACTTTGAAGACCTCTGTACAACAAGTAGGTTTCTGATGAATCCTCCTCTGGGTTGTTTTAATAGTAGTATTGTTATGGACAGCTCTTGTGTTCAAAATAACAAATACCTTTTTTAGTCACTCTGGGATTAATGTAAGCAACACTTTCTACGTTACTAGGCTATGTTGTGGTACAATTTTTTTTTTTTTTCTGGTGACAGGGAATTCATGCAAAGGACGCTGTGGGGAGCCTTTTAACAGAGGCAATCCATGTCACTGTGATATTGAGTGTACCGGATTTAATCAATGCTGTTCTGATTATGAGAGCCTGTGTTTTGTTAGAAGGTGAGAATATAAACTAAACAAACTATCTGGGTGTACCTTAACAACTAATGCTTGTTCAAGTGTGTTTTAAATAATCTTTGAAACCTTTCAGGCATGTAATGTGACAAATAACAGCATACATGATCTCACTTATCTTGTGAAAATATATAACCTACATATATAATTTATGGATTGTTTATTAATGATAATTTATTAATAATATGTTATAACCACATTAATATCATTAACAAATATGATATTGGTTATTTCTGTCAACAGTTTTGATATATATAACACCATTGGTTTCCATGCATACATGCTGTTAATTTAGCTTTAATATTCGCCTGATCTTAAGTTTTACATCTGTATGGCTATAATATACTTACGGCCAAAAAGCACAGTCACCCCAGCACTAAGGATCTCTAACTTATGCCTAAATGTAACAACTAAAAAAACTAGCAGGTATAATTACTGAAGTTTTGCCACGACTCACAAATAACCTTTTTCAAATGATTGTACTGTTACTTTAATGTACTTGTTCATTTTTGTTGTACAATTAATACACATAACCTTGGTGTTTGGTAGAATCCTCCAATGAAGAAATGTCAGACTATGAAGAACAAAGTAAGTCTTTCTCTTCGATTCTCAAAATCTTTCTTAAGTATGAGTAAACAGAGATTATGGAAAATGGAAAATCTTTGAAATTTAGTTGAATATTAAAAATGACCCAATATAATTGCATTAAGGGCAGAATTGATTAGTTATGACAGCTAACTTGAATGTAGTTAACTTAAGCATATACCTTGAAGAAACAAATGAGCCCAGAATCAGAATTGGATGTGATTTGTTTACATGTCGTTCCAAACCCATTTGATTTAAGTTCTTTTGGGACAACTGACGAAAAGTTTCCATTTTTCGAGTTGCTTTTTTGGATGACCTGTGCCTTTAATACCGCACATGTGCCAATGATTAGAATGGTCGTTTGTGTATATATTTTTACTTTTCTACCAAAACTGACCCGGTTTGACATAATTTACTGACATTTACAGTATATTGAGTTAAAATGTATTTTTAAGCGGACGCAAGAGATTTAGAAATAAGAGTAAAAGTGTTCCCGTTGAGCAGTTATGTTGGATATATTTGTTGTATATGCAAAACTCCACAAACTACAGTACTTGTTGACAAAAATGTATTAATAACTATATAAATAATTGCTTAAACGATTAACTTCTTTATCAAACAGTTGCCCCTGCTGAGACAACTCCATCTGAAGTAGAGGATACAACAAGCACAGTATCACAAGGGGACCCAGCAATTCCAATATCATTAGAGGTCCCAACAAACACAACATTATCAGAGGGTCCAACAACCATGATTTTATCGGGGGCTACGACAAGCACAGTAACAAAAGAGGAAACAACAAGCACAATATCCTCAGAGTATCCGACTACCACAATTTCATCCGAGGCTACAACAGCCATAATTTCAACAGAGGGTTCAACAGGCACAACAACAACAGTGGTGTCAAACACAATATCATCAGAGCATCCAACAACCATATTTTCATCACAGGGTACAACAACTATCATTTCAACAGAGAGTTCAACTAACACAGTAACAACAGAAAGTCCTACAAGCATTGTACCTACAGAGGAACCTGCAACCACCGTAACAGACAGTCCTACAAGTACTGTACCCATGGAGATGCCTACAAGTGTTGTTTTTACAGAAGAACCTACAACCACCGTAACAACAGGGAGTCCTATAAGTACTGTACCTACAGAGATGCCTACAAGTATTGTTTCTACAGAAGAACCTACAACCACCGTAACAACAGAGAGTACTATAAGTACTGTACCTACAGAGGAACCTACAACCACCATAACAGACAGTCCTACAAGTACTGTACCCATAGAGATGCCTACAAGTATTGTTTCTACAGAAGAACCTACAACCACCGTAACAACAGAGAGTCCTATAAGTACTGTACCTTCAGAGATGCCTACAAGTATTGTTTCTACAGAAGAACCTACAACCACCGTAACAACAGAGAGTCCTTTAAGTACTGTACCTACAGAGATGCCTACAAGTATTGTTTCTACAGAAGAACCTACAACCACCGTAACAACAGAGAGTCCTTTAAGTACTGTACCTACAGAGGAACCTACAACCACCATAACAGACAGTCCTACAAGTACTGTACCCACAGAGATGCCTACAAGTATTGTATCTACAGAGGATCCTACAACCACCGTAACAACAGAGAGTCCTACAAGCACCGTACCAACAGAGTTGCATACAAGTATTGTATCTACAGAGGATCCTACAACCACTGTAACCTCAGAGAGTCCTACAAGCACCGTACCTACAGAAAGCACTGCAAGTACTGCACCCAGAGTGGGTCCAGCAAGTACAATATTGACTCCTGATACAGCACTTCAAATCAATCCCACAAAAGACAGTTTGTACCCACAGGATCTTAGTTTCACTGTCTCAATTAAACCAACACAGAAACCAACTAAACCAAGTTCAGTCAGTGACAAAATAGATGAAGACTTCCAAGCTGGTAAGATTTGCATTTCCAAAAACACATTGTGTTTTTTCAACTAAATATTTCACATACCAGTTACATTCTATATTTTTAGAGTTTCTTTAAAGTCCAGTGTGTAATCTTTTGGAGGATCTATTGACAGAAATGCAATATAATAAAATTATGTCTTCAGAGGTGTATAAACACTTTACATAATGAAGCGTTACGTTTTTTATTACCTTGAATGAACGATTTCTATCTACATACACCGCCGGTCCCTTACATGGAATTCGCCATGTTGTTTCTGTAATTGCAAAACTGCTCTACCTAGCACGGTTCATAAATGTGTTATCGCCTTCGGCAAAGAAGCAAAAAGTTGACAACATGTAAGTGGTATGTCAGCCTCCATAGTGCATCGAAAAGGAGCAGGGGAGTGAGCCGTTGGTTGCAATTGCAAACTCACCCCTAGATGCCGGTAAATTTGATACACTGGACTTTTAAAAAGCATCTGTGAACTGAACAAAAGCAACAAAGTAATTTTTTCCAGATGTTATAACACTATTGTTTTTATAACTCTTTTAGACGACTATGACACTGATCTCTGCAGTGGGCGTCCCATCAGTGGTCTGACTACACTAAAAAACGGGACAATGGTTGCATTCAGAGGTCAGTTCCAGATATTCGGTACCCTGAATGTATCTTCCATGTATCTTTCTGCCGTGGAATACGTCAAATGTTTTCCTCTTCAGGACATTATTTTTGGACACTGGACAAAGAAAGAAATCCTGATCCCGCTCGGTTGATCAAAAGCGTGTGGGGAATCCCATCTCCCATTGATACCGTTTTCACCCGTTGCAACTGCCAGGGGAATACCTACTTCTTCAAGGTACTTACCCAGCCAGTACAACAATACATTTTACTACACCACACCCAAAAATAACAAACCATAGTGTCAACAATTGTGATCCGATCATGCTTGTGAATATTTCACAGGGAAATAAGTACTGGAGGTTTGAGGATGGCAGAATGGATCATGGCTTCCCTAAACACATCACCCAGGGCTTTGGGCAGATCAGTCACATCACAGCTGCTTTATCCATACCCCAGTACAGAAGCCGAAATGAGGCTGTAATCTTCTTTAAAAGAGGTTTGTGTCAACAAATGAACAGATTTGGTCATTTTCACAAGATAACTTCCCTGAAAACATTACTTGTAAGCAGACGCAGTTTAATTATGCTAAAAATATAGGTGCTAAAAAGGTTCTTCACAGTGATGCCTTCGAGAAAAACTTTCAGTATAACTAGTTCTTATATATATTTTTATATATATAGGCTACTTCTCTTTTATATTTTCCACTACAAAGAACCGGTATTGCATCATATAGAACAGCCCGACAGGAGTCATATAGCAACCTTTTTACGAGTAAATGTATGCACCACAGATGTCCAATGTTGACTTGCGTATTGATTTCTGCAGGTGGTCAGGCTCAAAAGTACACCTACCAAGTTACTCCAAGTTGTGGGTCAAAGCCAACGATTCCTTTGTTTACAGTAAGGAATAGATTCAGAAGAGATATAGGTAAGGAACCACAAAATTACAATTATAAAACACTTTTAAGGTTCACATGGCAATTAACAGATCAGTCAGAGAATCAGTCAGAGAATACTAGGAAATTATAGTGTTTGTTTCGACAGAGTTCTCAATGTTTTGTGTGTAGATAAGAGTTTGTGTAAACATGTTTTGTAGAAAGGTTAAAACGGTGTATAGTACTTCTTGGAACAGATGTTTCACCATGATAGAAAAGTCAATTCACACCTCTGCTTTAAAAAACAAATGCATTTTCAAATGACTTAACAGAATTATTAACTCCGACAAAAGGAGAGTATTAAACAGGTCAAAGATTGTAGTCTAATTTTGAGCATTCTTTTTTTTAGACTCTCTGGGGAGAATGATCACTATCTCTAAAACCTGGAGAGGATTTCCAACTGTAGTGACCTCAGCCATTTCTGTGAGATCGAGGGTTAAAGAGGGATACAAATATCACGTGTTCTCTCAACGTAAGTGTTGGATCAGTCATTAAAGCTGGTAAAAATCCCTGGCACCGTTTGCAGTTATATCTAATAGGAGACTTGGGTGGAGTATGTTTGACATAAAATATACTTGTAAGGTGCCACTTAAAATGTTGTTCTTGTGTTGCTAAATGTTAAAGAGCACAGCTGAATGCCTGACTAATGTGGCTCAAAGTTTGATCATTAGATCATATTAATGTGATACTTTAAACAAATTCTCAACATTATACACTGCCAATTGGTTGGAAATAATCTCTTCTTGTCTTCCACAGAAAAATACTACAGCATGAAAATGGAAAGGGACAAACCAGTGATTCTAAAATCTGCTAACGGCCAAAGGGAAAAAACAGCAAACAGCTTCTTCAAATGTCCACAGTAAAACAAAGTTTGACCTTATGAAATGAATGTAAACATTTGATTTCTATAGATGCACTTCTTGCTGTTTTCTGTGCAGAGAAAAATCGGTTTTGTTATCAATGCTAAAGAGACATCGAGGAAGGACAGAAGTTTCTTCAAAACAAAATATTTTATTGTACTGATGTAAAATTCTTAAAATAAAAGGGTTGTACACAACCGACAAAAAGAGAACACACTTATAATTCACTGAATTAAGCCTTGAAGCAGAGCAATGATCAGGCTGCTTGTCTGGAACTGTGTCGGTTCACATCGTGTTGCTGCAGCGACTAGAATGGAGATGCTTCATCTGGCAAAACGTCCCCTCACACCCGTCACACCTGATCCACCTGGTTCAGAAAAAAATATTCTGGGGTTTCTGATAAATCCACATCAATTAATGAATGTGATGCCTAAGAATGCCTCAATCAGTGAGACGTGGAAATTAGAAAAAATAAACAAGCATGGTCTTACGTCTCCTTACGAAATTCCTGGCAGCACGACCGGCAGTCCACTGTCTGCCCGACCCAGTTCTCGCTTTGGGAGGCTGACTGCTGCTAGTATCTTTTTATGCAATATAGAAAATATTAAAATGAAACAAAAAACTATTATTACATAACTGTTATGGAATATGATGATGCATCACAACTTTCATATTAGTTTTATCATAAAGAATTACCTGCAGAACTAGAAGAAGGTTCCTGGCTAGTGGAGGGTAAGCTGGCATCATCTGAAGGCTGTGCTGGTTCATCTGCCTCAGTTTGAGTCACGGGCTCGAATGAAGCTTCAGCACTGCTAAATCATACAAACACAACTTAAAATACACCATATGCTACCAGTTCCATGTCCATTATGATCTCTCAGAAATATTTTTTTATAATTTAGACTCCTTATGACACCTGTCTCCTGCTGCCTCCATGAACATATCGTCTCTGTCCTCCACGCCACTAGGGCCCGCTGGAGCGCTCAGACCAGGAGTGGAGGTGCTCACCATGGGCACAGACTGAGAAGCGTGTTCGGTCACTTCAGACATACCTGATAGAAGAGTCACTGAATAAAAACAAGAGAAGTTTTCAGCGCAATGTTTAAAGACTTAGCACTTCAATCTCATTTAGCATTAGTTACATGACAGGACAATGTATATTAATACCAATATATATAGCCTACCTGGAGCGGACATCTGTAGTGGGGTTGTGGGTACGCTGCGACCCCCTGACTCTTCCTCATGACCTCCAAGGAAAACAGAACTCTCATACATGCCTAAACCTGCAGAAAACCCAATCATTTAAAATAACTGACCCTCACCTATGCCACATAGCACTTCATGAATAGTAATATTTCTGAGGAACAGGGAGGCAGGAAGAGGCATGCTACCTTGTGAAGGCATCTGGCCAGGGTCTGAATGGGTGGAGCTGGTCTGTGGGAGGTCATCTGAAGGGCCAAAGCGAAACCGCGACACACCTGCGACCTGTGGATAACTTCATAACGCCAAGAAGCCAGTCACGTGATGAGACCAAAACTCAAACCTACAGACTAACAATAATCTTGAGTTTACTGCTATAGTGTAAAAGACCAGACACGTACTGCATTGCTTCCGCAAAATCCTTCAGAGCGAGGAGGAAGTAGTGTAGGAGTGCTGGGAACCATCCTATCATCCTCTTCGAAGAAATGCTGTTGCTACGAGTCAAACAGAAAAGATGTGAAGTGATTGAAAGACTTCAGGCATTGACGCTTGGGTTCAAACACTTAAAAAAACTCACTTCACTACTGGCCATTCCAGGTGTAAGGTGAAGGCCTCGCCCCACTGCCTGATGGCGAACTGGGAGACGCTGCAGACACATGAGGAGTTATGTTTTAAAAGCTCACAACAGGCAATGTTTGATAAAAAAAAAAAAAAAAAATGCACAGACGAACAAGTTACGCAGTGCACATAGCTTTTGCACACACCTGGACTTGAGCAGGTGGTCCAAACTCTTGAGCAGACGTGCATAAGATGTTAAGTCTAGGTGGCAGAGAGTGCTGCGGCCTCCTGGGTGATTGTGGCAGTCGGGGGGCGGAGCTGGTGACAGATGGGTCTGCTGCAAAGGTCTCCAATGTGCCCGTTTCAACTGAGGGGTCACATGTAGATAAAAATGTGTGTTTATAACATCTACTTATATGTACTGTATAAGACTTCAAGATATTGAAGAAAAATGTGATTCATTAACTTGCTAAATAATATAATATGCAATTCAATAATGCTTAGAAATCAAGCTTATATTCAAAAATTTGCATTAAAGTAAAACTGTTTAAACAAACTTTTTGAAGTAGTAAAATCATTTAGTTATTGCCTATCGTGGCCATATCTAAATTAAAATATAAAAAAATATCTTGCATCCTTAGTATTACATCAAGAAAAAAACATAAAAATGAACTATAAAAAAAATATTGCAAGTTTTACATCATTATGCTGTTTTGATAATCTCATGCCAGATTTGTCGTTACTCATTTCACAATTAATGTTTTTAGTAAAAAGGAAACTCCTCACTATTAAGGGAAAAGGCCTATTTTAATATAAGTTGAAAACATAATATTAAATGAAGTGCAATAATCTATCAGATGTGAAGGTAGACATTACTAAACGCTCTTTCAGACAGCAATGGTAAGGTTACAGTGACTTACAGCTGGCGCTCTGAGAATCTGCCAAACGTTGGGTGGAGTCTGTCGCTCCGAGACTTTCCTCCGTCTCAGTTCCTGGATCTGTGGGATCTGGACCCTGATGAGACAGAAGCGGATGGAGGAAAATGGGCACAATTAGAAGAAACATTTCTGCTTCATTGCCTCATAATATGTAAACAGAAAACATCTGTTCCAGGAGCACAACAATGAACGATGTACTCTGTGGAAAAATCTCTGGCCAAATAAAGCAAGAGGGGCGATTCCCTACTTGCAAAACTCGGCTAGTCACAACATTGCATAACAGCAAGCTGAGCCTAGATAATTTAAGACAGCTGGCATGGGAAACATGTTTTATCCAAACGTATAAAAATTCTTGCTGCTTAGGGGTTTGGAAAATGTTGGGATGTGTGCACCTCTGTGTCATCGCCCTCATAGGCCTCGTCGCCATCTCGACTGCCACTTCCTTCATTGCTCTCCTCTCCCTCTTCCCCAATACCATCATCCTCCTCGTCATCATCATCTTCCTCCTCCTCCTCTTCCTCATCATCCTCTCCATAATCCTAAGGGGGCAGGCAAACAATTAGGGTAAACAAACTTGACATCTTCAGTACAAGAGAGACGTGTTATCTGATACATTTTAGTGCTACAAAAAATGAACTGTAATATGACTACATACCGGCTCTTCTTCCTCCTCCTCCTCCTCCTCTGATTCTTCCTGGTCTTCCTCACTGTCTGTGTCACTACCAATGACTATGACGTTATGCTCGGTCCCCTCTGGGCTTCGATGGCTCTCAAAGGTATGTGGCAGAAGTTGATCTCCAGAAACAGACTGAGATGGTCCTGGCATCTCATCCATCATCTCCAAAGTATAGCTCTCAAACTCCTTTACACAGGAAAATCACCACCATTTCAAATTTAGCTGGTCATGTTCTTTAAAAACTTCCTGTTTGTCTCGAGTTATTTTCGCACATCTTCCTGGCATTACCTGTCCAGCATCATGGGCGTCTTGGCTCTCCCCTGGTACAACGCTCTCAGCCTCGGTGCTGTCCTCAGTCAAGCCCTCTTCCTAAAGATGTAGAAACACAATGTCAGGAAGCCTCAATATGTTTTTGGTATGCATTGATGCATGTACAGAATAACATTAAAGCGACAACGAGCCGTTTTGGTTTATGGTTCCCCCATGTGGTTGATAAGCGCAATTATCTGTTATTAATGTCTTAAATTTTGCTGCTGTATAAGCTTCCATGTGGGCGGCGCAATACAAATGAATTTGTTGACTAGGCAGAAACAGCTGTTACTTATGTCACTTCATAAACTGTGCATGTACTAAAGCCCTCTTTTGGCTCCCGCGGTGGGAATAGTGCCTAGCATAGTAACTATAGATACCGATAACATTAGTCAGGAATCAGCAACTTTTGACCATAAAACATTTATTGTGGTTTGTTACTCATCTTTACAAGCATAACACTAAATTCGTGATGAGGCATGATCATGCTACGTAAGCTATTGTGACCCTGCAACATTACATTATCTCTAGTCTACCTTACGGTTATAAATTATGAACCAGTAACGTTAGTGCACCAATAAACAACCTGAGCACAGCCAAATTACTAATAAACTCAAAAGTACTGGACAGTAAGAAAAAATTTACATGTAAGACTTTCAAATCTAGCAGCAGGAAGGCTAACGTTGGGTCTCCATCCGTTTTGCAACCCGTTGCCTCTTGCAGCTTGCGTCGCAGAGTGTCCGTCAGATATTGATTCGTGTCCGATCACTCTCTCTTTTCCTCCTTGTTTTATTTGCTGGCTAGGCCATGGTGATGGTTTGGAGGCTTGCATTGAACTAGATCGTTTCGTCTTACTGTTAGCTGTCGGCTAACTTCTCCCAGGCTACGAGTAAAACGTGGCGTATGCCATAAAGCAGGGAATAGGCAGGGCTTGTACCGGCCTGAACACCAAAGTTACACGTGCAGTTTCAGCCGATAGGAGGCTGCTTAGGTAGCAACGGCAGTAAAATAATTTTAGAGACATTCATTTAAGATCAAAAAGTTGCTCGTTATCGCTTTAAAACTAACCACAGCGTATCCCACAAGCAAACTTCAGAGTCCATTACTGTGTGTGCTCACCTCTAGGCCGACTCTATGGATGCGGACCCTCTTGCAAATTGGGGTGTCATTGGGTTCATCCTGGGACTGTGTGTCAGCTGACATGGTCTCTTGCTCCTCTTCGCGAGGACGTTTGGTCAAGGTGTTACCGGGAGAAGCAGTCACTACAAAAGAGAGATGCCAAAACGGTAACAATATAGTTCACCCAAAAAATTCAATTCTCATTCCAAAACCTGTATGACTTCCTTCTGCAGAACACAAAAGATGATTTTTCAAGAAAGTTGGTAACCAAACAACATTGGTCCGCATTGACTTCAATTGTATGAACGCAAAACCACTGAGACATTTCATAAAATATCATCTTTTGTGTCCCACAAAAGAAAGTGTCACCTAGCATTTGAACAAATTCAGTCAGAATTTGTATTACCTGTACTAGTACTGCTTGTACTAGCCGCCATGCTCCAGAGACCCGTGGATGTTGACAGAGGCCTGTCTAACTGCGAGGCCGGTATCATAACAGCAGCTGCCGGCTCCTGGTTGGACGGTTCGGCAGGAGGCTGGGTCTGCTGCTGGGTAGGCTGAATAAAAGCAGTGGCTTGGCTTTGCTGTTGAACGTTTAGCAAAGGCTGAGCCAACGTGGTCTGAACGTTAGGGCTGGTTGACCTCACTGAACCGCTCGCACTACCATACACCGTCACATGCTCCATTGGAGCTTCAGATGACTGCATTGCTGCAAGAGTCAAAGGAGAGATAGAATGCATGAACATTTACTCTTGATTCGATTAACATTTTTTACAGTCAACCGGCTCACCTTCCTGGCTCTCCACCTGTGTTGTGGGCATGACTGTGGCGGTGGGTGTAGGGGTGGGCAGCGGGGCAGGAGTGATCATGGGTTTGATGCTGGCCCTCGGGGTTGATTTATTCCCAGGGGTGGCGGGAGGCTTGCTGGGTGTTGCTGCCACCGGTGTGGGTTTAATGTTGGCAGTTGGAGGTTCAGAAGTGCTTGCGCTGTAAAAGAGAGAATTTGAGGCGTGTTCATGCTCGGCAGGTGCAGTTTTTTAGATGTTTCAATAATAAGAAAAATGATGTACCTTCCTCTTTCAGCCACTGGTGTGGTCTTCAGGGAGATCTGTCGCTGTTCTGTTGTCCTTTGTTGTTCATGGGTCTGTATACAGAAGAAAAAACAAACACTACAGCACTTGAAGCAGTTAAGCTGTACGTTTGGAATTGAAAGATCATGATCTTACCTTGCTGGAGCCCTGCTCCCCAGGCTCGTCTCTCTGCTCTCCATGTCTCTCCTGCTGCTCGCGAAGGTCTCGCAGCTCTCTCTCCTGTCTGCTAAAACGTCCCTCATACTGAGACATTAGTGCGTTAACACGTACCTCCAGCTCCTCTTTTTGTTGCTTAAGCTCCTCTTTTTGTTGCTTAAGTTCTTCGTTTTCATTCTGGAGCTGATTCTTTTGACCTGAATAAAGAGGTCAACCACAAACAAAAACACTGATGAGCATTCAACTATCCTGTGTTTTAAGTTGATGAGAAGACCAAAAACAGCACGGTCTCTTTGTTCTTCCTGTCTGGATTCTTACTGGTAAGCTGGCAGATCTTCTGCTTTGCCATTACTATGGCCTTCTTGGTCCTCTCCTCCTTTTCACCCAGCTGCTGTCTGAGCCTCTCCTCTTGAGAACACTTCTCCTGAATCTCCTGTCTGAGGCGCGTTAGCTCCCCCTGCAGACGAGAGCTCTGTTCCTGCGCACTGCGTGCCTCTGCTTCCCGCTCGCTCACGGTCTACATGACACAACATAAAATCCCACACTCATAGCAGCAATAACAACGTAAATATGATGTATATTTAATACAAAACCCAAAACCGATCGATGCATTGTTCTCACCCTATTGAGGTTTTCCAGCTGGCCTTCAAGTTCCCTTGACCTGTTCCCTGATTGGCTGAGGGACTCCCTGAGGGCTTGAAGTTCTTGAGCGGATGCTTGCTGGGCTTCTTGATCCTGAGCTGGTGTGGAGGCTGCTGCGGCTACCAGCTGTACAAATCCCAACCAAAATCAACCCTAAACCACACCCCCACAATATAAACAACGTTCATTATAACAAACTCTGACGTACCTTGTCATATTCAACCTTAAGCTCCTCATACTGAGTTTTATACCGCCGGCCAATCTTCTTGACCTGCATGATGGTTTTGACTTTCTCTTGAATGTCCAGATTTTTGGCCTCCTGTTCCTTCTTTAGATTGTCTCTCTCCATCATCGCCTTCGCAAGGTTCTCCCTCAGGTTCTGTATCTGAGACTGCAGCATGGTCAATGAGCCACTGCTCCTGCAGAGAGCAAAATGAAGAGATATGCATACAACATTAGAATAAAGTAGGCATTTTGTGCACTGAGACTTTAGCCGTGGACACAAAGGAACGGTTCCAACCTGCTAGCCTCTGTTTTGAGCCGGCCTGTTTCCTCTGTGAGCTGCTGGATCCGTTTAATGTGCACCTCCCTCTCAGAATGCAGGCGCTTATACTCCTCTGGGTCAGTGTCTTTCTGCTGGCTCACCAGATGCTGCAGAGCAGATGAAAGAATTGTCCAGTAATTGTCATTTATGACAACTACAATGGTTTTTGAACAAAGGAAAAACCTCTCAGGGTATACAGACCTGAGTACGAGCTTTCCAGCGTTTGATGTCCTCTTCCAGAAGCTTCTTCTCTGCCTGTAAGACGCCGCTCTTCTCGCTCAGCTCTGTGATGGACTCCTGCATGGGTGCGACGACTGACTCCAGTTTCCGCATCTGGGAACCAAAATACAAAACGATCGGTGATCAAATATAAGCAAATGCAAATTACAAATGCCTTAAGAAAAAGACTGAGATCAAATATATCAGCCCAGTCTTGCCTTAGCGTGAGCCTCCTCCAGTTCCTGCACATGCTTCTCCTTCTCTTCTCTCAGCATCTTATTGGTTCCCATGAGCACATTCATGGTCTCAGTCTTCTTCATTAGCTCATCATGCTGAGCCAATGTCTTTGCAGTCACCTTTAGACAAATAACAATAAGACATATTTTCAAATACAAACATACATTTTATCGCTGTAATTAAAGCTGGAACAGTTTGCTTAAAAATGGCCCATAAGTTGTTCAAAATCTGTATACATTTCTTTGTTCTGATGAACACAATATAAGATATTTGGACCATTGACTACCATAGTAGAAACGTTTTCTTTATAAATTTCTTTGTTCTGTTAAATACAAAGTAATTTTTTTGAAGAATGTAGGAAAGCAAGTACGTGGACACTTAACTATCATTGAATTTTTTTCTACCATGGTAGCCAATGGTGGCCAGGAACTATTTGGTTACAAGCATTCTTCCAAATATCTTTCTCTGCGTTTAGAAGAAGAAAGACATTTAAATCAGATTTGGAACAACTCGAGTGAGTAAATTCATTTTTATTTTTTGGGTGAACTGTCCATTTAAAACTGGCCTCCATTCTGACCTGCATCTTCTCTCTCTCAGCATTCATGTTCTCTTGCAGGTCCTTCAGCTCTCTCTCCAGATGCTCCACTCTCAGCCTGTGCCTCAGACTCTCCCCCTGAGCCACCTCGAACCGAGACTCTGAGATCTCCTTCTCTCGCCGCACAAACCTGCAGAGAGAGGCAGTAGAAATGAGTGAACTCCCTTGAACGAGAAAGCAATGAAAGACTATGAAATATCTTGAGGAAAGCTTGGAATAAACATGTCAAAACATGTCTTTCATTCATTTTCTTGTGTATTCCTCCTATTTGTTTAATTTATTAATCCTTTATTAGGCATTATGTGAATAAAGACAAAGACACCCTAGTCAAGGGTGCTGAGGTGGACTAAAGGGAACAGAAGCTCACCTGAGGATCTCCAGGAGCTGTTCCTGAGACTTGCCCTCCTCAGTTATCGAGATATTAAGAGGACTCTCATTGGCTGCTCTCTGCAGCAGACTGGCCAGCTGTCCACTCAGATTCTGAATCTGCTCATGGAGGAGGGCGTTTTGCCTTTGCATATCCTCACAGCGAGACTCTAACTTGCACTGTTCCTCCTGACACAGAGAGTGAAGAAACAATATGTGAAAAATTACATTGATTCTCCATTGGAAGCTGAAATACTTTTTATTTAGCTCATGTTTGTTGCAGCATTCCTGTGAACGTACCTTTAGAATCTTTTCTTGCTCCTCCCAGGAGATACGAGCCTCCAGCAGCTGTGCGCTGGTCCTCTGGATCTTCTCCTCGAGCTGCTGTTTGAGAAGAGAAACCTGCAGAGCCTGAGCTTTTGCAGCCTGCATGGCCTCCACGTCAGCTGCGTGCAGCAACATCTCCTGCTCGTACTTATCCTGGGCCTCGGCTGCCAATTTGGCCTGCTCCTGACCGTCCAAGATGGCCTGCTGCTCTTGTGCGGCAGAAATGGACACTCTCTCCAGGACACTCTGGTGCTCTGCCTGCAGGCTGCTCAGAGACTTTCTCAGCTCGCTCAGCTGAGATAAAGAACCGATATGAGTGAATCAATATAGAAATCAACCTGAAAGTTCAAAGATCAAAACATTGGGGAGAGTTCGCTACCTGCTCCTCCACGGCAGCGACAGCTTTGTTACTCTCCTCCTGCAAGCTCTGCTTCTCCTTATCCACCTCCATGAGTTTTTGTTCCAGTTGCTTGTACTGTTCTCGAGCCACATCCACCTGGCTTTCAACAGATGCGCGGACCTCCTCAGTTACCTGAGAACAAGAAAACCCAAAATAAATACCTTAATATTAAAACAACTATGATTATTGATAGAAAATATTTTATTTTAAGTATAAATATTTTGTTTCAGTTAGAAATATTGTATTATGACCGATAAATGTACAGTGACTGTTTCACGTTAAAGTGATGGTTCAGCTAAAATGAAGATTTCGTCATCATTTACTCAACCTATTGTCATTTCAAACCGGTATGACTTTCTTCCGCAGAACACAAAAAACGGATTTTGAAGAATGTTGTTAACTGGCCCCCATTCACTTGCATTGGTTTTGTGTCCATACAATAGAAGTGAATGGGGGCTGCTGTTGTTCGGTTACCAACTTTCTTTAAAATAGCATCTTTTGCAGAACAAAGTAAGTCATACAGGTTTGAAATGACGAGAGGGTGAGCAAATGATGACAGAATGATAATTTTTGGGTAAACAATCATTGTAATGAATTAAAACATTCTAGGAGGTCTTAAGCGTTTCCTCTCACCTGTTTCTCTTTATCCAGAGATTCCTCCAGGTTCAGACACATGTCTTTGTACTGTTCCAGACTGGCAGTTGTGCTTTTCAGGCGCTCAGTCAGCTCATCCGACAATTTTCCTGCTTGATTCAACTGGGCACGCAGAGACTCCACCTCACTCTCTCTACTATACAGACCTGGAGGGGATCATTCACAAAATGAGTTCTCCCAAATGCTTGTTTGTTTCAGCTTTTGCCTCAAAACAAACCTCAAATAAGTATATAGATTACATGCGGGAATCATATCTCACCTATGTGCGCCGTGGGTGACATAAGTCGGTTATCACCGCTACTCATCTGCACCCTCAGATTGTCCAGCTCCAGTTGGGCAGAAGTAAGCTGTTCTCTGGTCCTCTGGTACTGAGCTGCTTGCGTTTCAAGCTGTTTCCTAGCATCCATCAGCTGCATCTGTGTGCAGGAGGGACAGCAAAGGGAAGGAAATTGTGAGCCAAGGTACATAGAGAACACAAGAGGACAGAAGATGAAATAAGCGACACAGGTGCTCACATCTTGATTGCGTGCAAGCAGGTGTTTCTGCGCCACTTCATTCTCAAGTCTCTTCTGCAGTTGAGTGATTTCTCTTTCCTGCTTCTCGATCTGGGCCGTCATACGCTGCCTGACTTCGGTCTCCGAGCGCTCAAGAGTTGCCTACAGTGTAAAGAACTTTTAATATCTCCTTAAAAAGGAGAGACCATTCGCTGAGTTGTTTCATAAAGCCGCTCATCACCTGTATTGATTTAAGGTTGGACAGCAGCAAGCTCTGGCCATGCTGTTGGGCCTGAATAGACTCTTTCTCCTGGGTCAGCCTGATCTCAACCATCTTCAACATGTCTCTCTCTTTGCGCAGGTTCTCTGCTTCAGGCTGAAAGATGCACCGATCGTTTTAGATAGAATGAACAACCATTAAAAACCAAAACATCAATTCACCAGACATACCTCAGCAATGGCGCGTTTCTCAGATGCAGAACGCAGATCTTGAGTGAGGTTATGTATGGTCTGTTGGTTCTGCTGGATCGTTGCAGTCTGTTTCTGGGTCTTCTCATTTAGAGTGGCTATCTCCTTACGGTACCCCTCCACGTTATCCTGGAGCATCTCATATCTGCCATACACAACACGTATAATGTTCGTCAAGCATTAAGTCGAGATTCTACATTAAGAGAAGCTTGAGGATCACATAAGCAGGATGATATCTCTAAACACACCGTTTGGAGGTGAACTCTAGCTGCGTGGCAATTTTGGAGTTTTCAGAGCGCAATTCAGTCACTTGTTCCTGTAGTTTTTCCCTTAGCTTGGTCAGAGACTTCTCAGCCTCTGTTTTTTCCTTTTTATACGACACAAAGACTTCTTGTAGCTGCACAAAGGTGTAAAAGCTTAGATTAAAGGTATAATTCAATTAAAAATGAAAATTCTGTCATCATTTACTTACCCTCTTGTCATTTCAAACCTGTATGACTTTGATTCTTCCGCAGAACACGAAAGAAGATATTTTGAAGAAAGTTGGCACCCATTCACTTCTATTGTATGCACACAAAACCAATGCATGTGAATGGGTGCCGTTGCTGTTCGGTTAACAACGTTCTTCAAAATATATTGTATATTATTTTCTGGGAAAGTCATACAGGTTTGAAATGACAAGAGGGTGAGTAACTGGTAACAGAGTGTTCATTTTTGGGTGAATTATAACTATAAGTGTTATTCTTGCATTGACAGAAATCCAAACTTGAATATTTTGCATTTACACTCTAAATCCAAAAACATAAAATGCAAATCACTGGATGTCCTGCTATGAATGGCTCACCTGCTTCAGGGCAGCCTTGGCCTCTACAGACTCCGTGGACTCGATCACCTTGGCAACCAGTGTTGTAGGGGTGGCAGTAGTGGGTGTGACAGTTGGAGATCGACGAGGGGTGGAGGTCAACATGAGCTCCTCGGTAACAGCACCTGTTCAATTTTAAGTTTATTAAAATCAAATAAGTTAAAGAACTCACAGGGCACAGATACGAGAGTGCCGTGTCATGATGCACGAGCACACGTGACCTCACCTAGCTGTGGAAAGGTGACGCCGGTGGCCTGGGAAAGCAGCATGCGAAACATGTCCCTCTGTCGTGCAACGGCATCGACCTTCTGCACATCTTGAGCTCTCTTTTCCTTCAACTGCTCCAACTCGCGCTGAAGCTCTTCAAGATAATTCTCCACCTCGTTCCGTCTGAACACACAAATGCATGCTCTCAACATCATGCGCAGGTCTTCATCTGACCCATGATTCGTTTCAGTTGCTTACTTCATGATGTCTCCCTCCAGCTCATCTTTCTCCTTTGCATCGCTCAGGTCTCGGAGGGCCACTAGGAGGCGCTGGTTCTGCTGCTGTAGCTCATCGATGCTACGGAAAGTGACCAGATGCTGGGAGATCACCTCGGACGTACTGCTCACATCAGCCGAACAAAAATCATCCTCCTCACGCATGACGTGATTCCCACGTGCCTCCTCCAGCTCAATTAGGAGAACCCGAACCTGTGGTGACATACAGATTGTATTTATCAAAATGTTGCGCTGCAGAGATTAAAAACTAAGATGCACATGTATAATCCTCACCTGTTGAGACGTATCAGCCAGCTGCACCTCGAGTCTCTGGTTGTCTCTTGTCAGCACAGAAGAACTTTTATTAGCTTCATCCGCCTCCTTCTGCAAACGGTGGACTTCCTGAATAATCAAATTGAATGTTTGTTCTTAAAGCTACGTGTGGCCAAAGCAGACAACATTCAACATGATGCCCATTACGACAAAGTGTCAGAAGCTTATTTCTTCCTCACCGCCACAGCTTGCTCAAGTTTAGCAGAGAGACTAGACACAGACTTCTGCAAGCGCTCATGTTCCTCCCTCTGTCTTTTGAGAATGGGCGCCTTGGCTTCCATCTCCTGAACGATATCATCCAGGTACTTGTGCAGACGCTTGTTTTCTAGCTTCTCCCGCTGCAAGTGCTCTTGCGCCTCAACGTAAGCTGTATATATCTACACAAACAGACAGAAGTGCTTTAACCGAACACCGGCGACACTGTATAACATTCCTTACTTTATTATTTATGTCTTAAATGCTAGCAGTTTTGATAATTGTTGGTTTTATACATTTTTCATCAAGTTTCACGTGTAAATGAATACATTTATGTTTGTATATTAACATTTGTTGCAGAGACTTTAATTTGAGCAATTACAAATAAAGGAGCACTTAACATTAAAAGGTGAACTAAAATTTGTGGCACAAAAATAATAATCAAATGTAAAATTAAATTTCAAAAAACATATTTTATGTTATGGCATTACACAATTTCAGGGATGGCCCAGTACCTCTGTGAGCTTCATGCCTGGTTTGATGATTTTGGCTACCGCTGCTGCGGTGGGGGACATGGTGGTCACCAGCTCCTCTGTGAGATGTGAAGAAACTCCTGAAACTACCACACAAATAAAAATAAAACAACAAATACTACTACAAAAAGCATTTTTGTGCAGGTGATGTTAAAAAGAAAGTGTTAGCGGCAAACCTAACCTCTGTGTTTGGCGTCAGACAGCAGCTCATTAGCATTGTCCAACTCTTTCTCCTGGCTGCTGATTTTTTCTTTTAGTTCGGCAATTGCCTTGTTCTTACACTCCTCCAGCTCTTCCATCTTCACCTCCAGAGCTTTATTAGCTGTCCACAGAAGACAACACATTGTCATGAACATGACAAAACACAAGCATGATAGAGAAAAAAAACTCTACTCTATGGAGACTGCTTGATTCCTTGTAAATGTTTTTAAACATCAGAGAACCGGTTCTTACCCTCTCCAGCCTCTTTAAGAAGCTTGTGAAGTTCCTCCACAGCTTTGCTGAGCTCCTCACTCTTGGCCTCAGCGTCACCCGCCGCTCCCTTTAAATCGTCGACACAGATTTCAAAGAGATCTTAGCATTCTTATGATTAAATTAACATATAATACATGGTTTTCTTATCCACATTTCATGCACTTATTAATTTCCTAAAACAGGCAACATTTACCTTATACAAATTTGAGATCTTGATATTTGCATTGATTTCATTGCTGAACTTCTCCTCCAAACTGGCTTGTTGTTCCTTTGCCTAAATATAAAAGACACATCCAACAGATTATAAAAAATAAAACAACTCTAAATTAAACTCACATTTCATCTGTTGTTGGTAACTCTAACACAGACTTTCAAAACTAACCTCTCTTAGCTTAGAGATCATGTCCTCTGCTTGCCTATGAAGGTTCTCATTAGACGCCTTCAGGCTGGTCACCTGATCTTGGAGTCGGGTGATCTAAACAGGCATACAAAGATTAACACAAGGATTAGCACATAAAATATATATTTCAGCGTGCTTGACGAGATAAAATAAGCAGTGAACACAGCAGGATGTGATGTACCTTTTCATCCCTGTTGTTAAGGCTGCATTGGAGCTCCAGGATCTCGCTGCCCCTCTGCCGTGAGAGAGACAGCAACTCTTCGCTCTTGGCTTTGAGCTCGGTGTTCAGCCAGGTCACTTGACCCTGGAGTAGATCTTTCTCCTGCTCCATTCGCTTCTCTTTATACTGAATAAATAAATTTTCATTGATTTTAAATATATAAAAAACAGCTTCCAAGTTGTAGTGTAAAAATGTTGGAAAAGCAATAGGGGTCTGTGGATGATCCTGCTATCGCAAGAAATAGTCGATACCTTGATCGAGACTGCAGCGGCTTCAGATTCATCCAGTTTGAGCTGAAGCTGCATCTTCTCAGCATTGACCTCCAACAGTCTGTCAGCAAGACGCTTCAGGTCCTCTGAAAATGTCGGTGAATTTTTTTTTTAATCTTGACCAAAAGATTAGTATTATTTTCATACGCAAAACAGTATTTGTAATGCTTAAACAAGAGCTTTAAAAACTTGTTAAATACCGCTTTGGTGTTCCATCTCCTGCGATCTTCTCTCCAAGGTCCGCACGAGCTCTCTCTTCTCCCCCTCCAGCTCATCTTTGACTTTAGATAGTTCATTCTACATGAAAAAACTATACATTAACGCCTTCGTTTCTCATAAACAAGACATAGAGCCTCTTCTCAAAGTCTACAAATAAATATGCCTAAATCCACTGCTAACGTTACCTGTTGTGATTCCAGTTTAGAATGGGAAGACGACTGCTCCCTATTTTTCTCTTGCAGACATTTTAGCTCGTCCTCTAAAAAAAAGACATGTACAAATACAAATGAAGTCCGGCTCAGTGTTCTTTGGTAAAGAAAAGTGGTTTACTTCCCATGTGCTTACCCAGTTTACGGGACTCCTCTTTCAGTGTCTGGTGCTCTTGAGTCTGGGACACAAAGTTAGCTTGGCTCTCTGCGAAATTCTTCTCGATGTCAAAATACTGTTGTTCTTTATGAAACGAGAATATAGACTAAATCAAACTTAAATGGTTATACTATATTAGCCATGTAGCTGATCGTGCGGTATAAAAGAAAACATTTCTGTTAAAATCGGTTGTAACAAGCAAGCAAGGCTTTCAAATGAACTTGCATGCTTTATGAAAAGAGCAATAACATTCAGCGTGTCACAAAACGATATTTATGGTTTATGTTTTTAACAATATTTATCATAATGTTACGACATGAGCCGGCCTATTGCAGCACGACCTTACCACTGTCCACTCGGTATTGTTCCTGGTGTGCCTTTAGACAGTCAATTTCACATTGTTGGTCTGTAATGTACTTCTCTAACTTAGTCAGGACAGTTTTTTGGAGTTTAGAAATTTCCGACCGCTCCAATATTTGCTGCAGTACAGCCGCCATTTTTCGTTTCACCGGCTCCTCCTCTTCCGCTGAAAGTGTAACAGTTTATTACCATTTCCTGTCAAGCAAATAATTCAGCAGGGGGCGCTTGGTGGCTTAGCGGAATTTGCCAAGGAACAGCATAAACATTGTTTTGTTATTTAACTCTAGACATTTATACACAACGTGTAAGTTATAAATAGGATAAGCTACGTAATAAATGATTGGTTATTTAATTGCTGTTTAACGGTTAAATAAAGCGTCTTTACGAAAAGCCTCAAACACCTGTGATTGGTCCAGCCCAAAGAGCGCGGAGAAAAGTATTACCTATCACGCACTTGTGTACGAAAATCCAAGTAATGGCTAGTAAACGTGTTGTGGCGGTAATTCACCAAAAGCTGGTGTGCCAACCGCCATAAAACCAGGAGAGGTAAACCTGTTTTGCTCTGTGTTTGTGGCTCAATGCTGAGGAGTCACACGTGTGAGTATGTTTGGACACTGAAGTGCAGTTCATACATTTAATTGTTTTAATTGTACTTAGGATGACACTTAAGCAATGAAGTGAACACACGATGGAGACGTAGCATAAGACCTATACAGCATTCGCGTGCGTTCTGTAACGTTGAAGATCACAACCTTTGTGACTTCTCCTCCCATTCTAGAAGTTTGTCAAACCTAGAAATCTGTGCCTTGATATTTAGGTGTTATAGCTTATTTGAATGCATATTTTATCTTAAAACATTTTTCTTTGAGGTAACGTTACCATAGAAATGAACATTACCGTAAAGAAATGATCTAACATGACCATGTTCGCTGTTTCCTCCCAATTGTTTGAGTTTTGTAATGTATCTGAAAATATATTTCTTTATTTACTCAAACTCCAAACCTCCTCAAATGTAAAGAGTTTTACTAAGAACAGTACGTTCTTAATATTTTATTTTCTCGATTTTCTAAGCATATATTAACTTTCCAAAAATGCCTTATTATTAAAATAAATAAATTATTTTTATTTATTTTTATGTTTTATTGATATTACTCCAGATGTTTCATCTTACCTACATAATGTCCTATAGTTACCATTAACCTGTAATAAATTAAGCCGTAGCATTTCCATTGCATTTTGTTACTGAACTAGTCTTGGTGTAGTTCACCCAAAAAATCATTTATTCACCCCTAAGTCATTCAAAACCTGTATATGACTCTTTTGTGAAGCACAAAACGTGATGTTTTGATAATGTCTCATTGGTTTTGTGTCCGTACAATGGAAGTCAGTGGGTTGATTGGTAATCAACATTCTTCGAAATATCTTCATTTGTATTCCGCAGAAAAAGGTCACACAGGCAAACAAATTACTTTTTTTTCCATTTAAAATATAAGTTCATAAGAGGCAACTGGATTGTAGTCAGATGCATTTTTTTACCCGTCTAACTTTTAATTTGCTCGTCTTATCCCACTCAACATTTCTTGAAAAGCATCACCTTAGTCTCTTGTTTGCCTTTATTCTCTCTCTTTCTGTGTTATTTTTTCTTTCTCGTGCAGTTGTCATTCCCTCTCAATCCAAGACCTGTCATAACACATCATTGTGACCACAAATGATTTATCAATATGGAATTTATAAATGGAAGCAGAGAGGCAGATAATGGTTGTTAAGGCAGTGGGTGTCCCCTAAGGCAGTGGATATTATTGACTGCTTGTATGGTGAGATGGTATAAGCTCGCCTGTCTTTGCTATGCAGCCTTAACCTTGAGTATGTCAATGGCGTTCTATCGCTTTCATCCTTTTCCGAATGTCAATACACTTTGGAAAACAAAGACCCATTGGAATGTTTCAAGGTCTTACACACGTGTTTCGTGTTCTTGGAAGGTTTTGTCTGTCTTGTTGTTTGCTTTGTCTGTATTAATATGAAGGCCGGTGTGTTGATGGTCACTGCACGAATTTATGTTTACAGTGACTTAGAGTCTTAGATGGGTATAGATAAAGCCTAGTTTCCAAAAAGGTAATAGCTGACCCTGGGTGTGCATATGTGTTTCATTTACATTTATGCATTTGGCAGACGCTTTTATCCAAAGCGACTTACATTGCAATATCCTATACATTTGTTTCTAAATTTGTGCAATCCTCTGGGATTGAACCCACGACCTTAGCGTTGTTAGCGCCATGCTCTTACCATTGAGCTACAGGAAAGCTTTCCTAGGCTAATAGAAAGAATATGTCTATTGAACTTCTGTTCTGTTGTTAATTGTATATTTGCTCTATTCCCCAATACTGGTTTCCGTAGTAACATATGGGGAAAATACACCCATGGTACACCTTGCGTGACTAAACTGCACGAGATGTTAATTAAGACGGTGTTAGGAAGTTTTCAAGTATGTGTTTGTGTGTGTGGGTGGTGAATGAATGTTGCCGTGATTTTCCCACAAAGCAGTGTATGTCAGCTGTGCGACCTCATATCCCCTCCATGTCAAACCCCTTGCCATCCACCCACTATCCACATCACTTCCAGGAGAACTTTATCACCATTATGTTTTAGAACGTGATTGTCCTGAATGTTTACATTTTGTGCCTTTTTGACATTTTGCCTTGTTTGAGAGCGTAGGAGTGCATTCCCCTCTTTGACTCTTTTCAGTTTAATTCTGTGACTCACCTGTCTTACCTTGCCTACAACAGTTTTACTTACTGTTGTGATTTGCTCACGTGCTGAGCATGATTCTCGCCAGAGATACTTAATTCCTGTGGTTTTATCTGGGATGTATTATTGCTTACTGGGGCTACACACAAGGTTTTGCCTTTTTAATTAGATCAGAATAATGAAATGAAAACTGGTAGATACATGTACAGTATATGCGGTGTGGTTTCATGAGGATTGTGCCTCTTTTTTTCTCAAGTGTCCGAGAAGAAACAAAAGGAGATAAGCTAATAGCACTAGTTCTTTTTTATTTTGAATTAATAACAACAAGCCTTATTCTATACTGTAACATGTCACCAGATCTTGGGCTTTTAACCAGGTTGAGTGAATGGAATGAAATGGTTCCAAGCAACCATTGATTTACTGTTGTTAAAGGAACAGTTCAGCCAAAAATGAAAATTCTGTCTTCATTTTATTCACCCACAAGTTATTTCAAATCTATATAAATGTATTTGTTCCGATGAACACAGAGAAAGATATTTGGAAGAATGCTTGTAACCAAACAGTTCTTGGCTACCATTATATCTTTTAATAAACATTTATACCGATTTGGAACAACTCGCGGGTTAGTAAACAATGATAGAATTTTCTTTTTTGGGTGAACTGTCCCTTTAAGGGGGTTTTGAGATGTTACGAAACGGTGAAACATTTTACATTTACGCATTTGGCAGACGCTTTTATCCAAAGCGACTTACAATCCATTATCCTAAAGATTTATACATAGGTATTTGCAATCCCATGGGATTGAACCCACAACCTTGCGTTGTTAGCGCAATGCTCTTACCACTGAGCTACAGGAAAGCTTTTAGAGATTTAATATATATATATATATATAATGTTTTCAAGATATTAAATCAACTTAATGAAGGTCTTTGTATGGGTGAAACAGCATCACAGATGGTAGTGATATCCCTTTGATGCTTCTTCTAAAAACTGGAGAAAATCAGAACTGTGATTGTTAATTTATTAGTGTTAACAAATGGAAACTTTTTTGAAATTTTTGAAATCACTGTTAAATTAAATTCAAGTTTTAATTAAGACAAAACCTTATATTTGTAACTTCTGCAAAGCTGATTCACTGTAATGTATTACTTTATAGATCTTTTGATGTAAGAGGGTGTTTAAGGTTTGAGCGCGTGACAACATGCCAATGGAATTAAGTCCAGACCAGGGCTTGGATCCTTTGGCTACTCCTATTCAGTGAGGATGGCGGCAAATGTGGTGTCAGATGCAGATGCTGTCAGAACATGTTCGTGTTGAGCGTAGACGATCTCGTCGCACGATATACTGTAGCAAGAGCTCTGCGTGATACACGCAAAACCTAACCACAAAATAACCGAAGCCCAGAGGCCCTGTGTGGGTGTGTCTGAATGGTTTGGCGCTCACATGAAAATATGTTAGTTTCTAATTGGTTTCCATATCTTTTTTTAAATATCATGGGGCAGACAAAAATTGCTTCATAACCCCACAAGCTGATGTAATTTTGTTGCTGTTAAATGAGGTTTGTTGCACAGCACTTAAGTGAATGAAAAACGTATTTTAAACAAATGAATAATACAATTCAAAGAAATTATAGCATACTGTAAATTGTCTCAAATATGTAGTTAAAATATGTGTATGTATGAAAAATAATGACATTAATTATTTTCACATATTTTAATTGACATAATAACCTGGATAATGACGTAGACTCTAGTCCAATCAGTCCATGTTTTGATACTAGTCAAAACAAAAGCTTAACTTTAAAACCTTTAAGAAGATTTCAGGCTAAGCTGATCAGAAAAGATCTACTATCGCAGATGCTGCTCATGAAAGCTTGACAATAAAGACATATTGCATTGATAAGCTTGCTGATGAAGCTATCAGAGTTTATTAAACACTGTTTATAGATTATATCTTTTACAGAGATAAGATATCTTTGGTACAGTATATACTATATCCAGTTCAACCTTCATCCAAATTAGGGCTGGGCGATATTGAAAATGAGATATTATTGTGCTGAGGATCTTAAATGGCAGTATTTTGTGAATAGAATATTGATGAAAATTAAGATTAATGTGCCAGAGATGACATGTTACTCAGAATTTGATGAATCAGTCCCAAAAAAAACTGTTATCTGGATGGTTTGGTTTGGAAACAAGGTCTACAACAAGACAATCACAACCAGGCGTGGTAGCACAACCAATCTCTTTCAGAACATATTGCATGTGGTTATGTAATAAAAAGTAGTAAGTGGTCGCTAGATTTTTGTTGTATTTTTAATGTTATTTGCAAATCATACTTTTTTAATTGGGCAAAAAGCACATGGTTTTACTTGGTCTAGCAAAAGCAAAAATATTACGATAAATTGATTTGGAACAATATCAAGATATCACATTTTTAGGTATATCGCTCAGCCTTACAACAAATAGGATATCACTGAAAAGCCCAAATTATATACAGTATGATTTGAAGAAGTAGCATGTCCTCTGCTGACTCTGTCTGTTCTCTTTAACCTGTGGTTCATATAATGTGCAATAAAATCTGTCATACTCAACAAAAGACAATTTTCCTAAAGTAACAATTACAGGACAATTACGGCAAAGTGTGCAAATCTGCAAAATTGGTCTTTTCTTTTTATATAAAGACTGAACTTTTGACCCTGCAGGTTACAGTAAAATCAGAGTCAGGGATTATTTTGAGCATGTGCAGACCTGCTTCTTAAACCACATAAGGGAAGATGCAAATTCTTTAGAAGATTTGAGTTTATTGCTCCCCCAATTTGATTCTGTAATTTAAATGCTTTCCTTCAGGTGGCATGTAATTCATGTGTAAATGAAGCATGTGAATAAGTGCAAGACAGCTATTCTGGTATGTTTAAACTCGCATTATACAGGCAGGGGAAATCTTAAATGTTTCCATCTGCATTTATTGAAGTTTCTGGTACAGAATAGAAAAAAAGGCTAATTTATGTAAAGATACAATATGGAGATTTAAGCGGCGTTCAGCGGTGAGGTTGCGAATTGCAACCAATGGCTTTTTTGGCCCTTTGAAGCACTTCGGCGGCTCTCACAGGACAAAGATGGGGTCGCGTTTTCACTTATTTGTCGAAGGAGATTACGTCTTTACGAAACACGCTCTGAAGATCAGTTTGTCTGTTAAGGGCTACTGTAGAAACAACATGGTAAATGGGACGCTCATTCTAATATAATAATAAACATAACGCTTCATTATGTAAGGTCTTTATACACCTCCAAAGACATAGTTATGGATGTTATATTGCATTTCTGTCGGTAGATCCTTCTAAATATTACACACTGGACTTGTAAAGGGATTGTTCACTCACAAATAAAAGATGTCAGAATTTTCAGAATTCACCCTCATGTTGTTAAAAACCTGTAAAAAAACTTGTTTCTCTAGAACACAAAAGAAGATATTTTGAGAAATGAGAATTCGTGTCCATACAATGACAGTCAATGTGGTTACAAAGATTAGTCAAAATATCTTCTTTTGTGTTCTGCAGAAGAAAGAAAGAAATACAGGTTTGGAATGACATGAGGGTGAGTAAATGATTAACACATTTTTTATTGTGGGTCAACTATCCCTTTAAGACAGACCATGCATGCGCTTTATAACAGTGAAGAAAAATTATAGCCCAAGCATATTTGAATATACTGCCTATTTGAAACCTTACAGAATTTTTGTAATTCATCACAGTTTTAAAGATGTTAGAAAACATTGCGCTTATTCAGTTTTTTTAAAGGAAGCACTTTAAACAACATGTTGCCATTATGGTCCATTCTGTAATTCCAATATTTTCATTTTTGCTACATGCATACACACTTTTCAGTATGTACATAAATATTTCACAAAACACTATTTTTATTATCTATTTCACATTCATTTTCTTTAGTCATTATCCTGTTTATTTATTTACATGTAAGTCAGGACTTAAATTTAAAGGGATAGTTCACCCAAAAATGTTATTCATTTCAATTATTATATCAAGTTACTCACCCTCTTGTCATTTCAAACCTTAATGACTTTCTTTCTTCTGAAGAACACCAAAGATTATATTTTTGAAATGTTGAAATTATTTAAAAAGGTTGGGATCCGAACCATGACAATACCCATGGACTTTACATAGGTTTTGTGTCCATACAATAGAAGTGAATGGGTGCCACTGTTGTTCAGTTACCAATGTTTTTCAAAATATCTAATTCATAATTTTCATTTTTGGGTGAACTATCCCTAAACTCTGTTACCCGATAGAATAATCCAATTTATTCTCTTCATCCATTCCTAATATGCCATTCGTCATCACTCCACATCTGCTTCATCTTCATCACCAGGATTACATTCCTTCTCCGGAAGCAGTCCGTACTCGTTGAGGAAGGCCTCTACGTCGGTAGCAAAGAACTCTTCATTGAAATTCTGCATAATGGCCAGGAAGTTTCCCAGCAGCTCTCCAGCCTTGTAGACCAGCAACGCTGGCAGCACGTCATCTGAAAACCGCTCCCCAGCACCTGTAGAAACCGCACTAATGCGACAGAATTTGACGCTGGTGTATTCGGTGGCCAGGCAATCCAGGCAATTGTTGAGGGCATCACACCCATGAACTCCATCTTTGTAGATGTGGACCACCACCACTGTGAGGCGATGTTCTTTCTCGATCACCTCCAGAAAGGCCTCGCCATTGTCGAGCTCGTACACACCTTCGAATTTAGGCCCGAAGCTCAGGCGCTCGTGCATCTCTTGCATGCACTGCTTACGATACTTGCGTAGACTCTTCTCATCCTCCTCCTTTATCAGCTCGTACTCCTGGGCGCTCATCTGACAAGTGAAATAAGAGGAGGGTAATTGTAAAATAGGAGGAATATTACAGTGCCTGTAATTGGACAAAAACATTGAACTAAACATTGTTACTTGGCATGGTTAAGAGTGACATTGCATAAATTAACTTACAGGTACTATTTAAAGAGCTTTTGTATGGAAGGTACAGTATAACTGTATTTAATGGCATATGTATAGGTATACTATAATCATCTTTTTTATTATGTTGTCATGAGTTATAATGGCTTGAATCAAATCAAAATAACTACAGTTTGATTGATAATAATTGGAATGCACGATAAAACACTTTTTAAAATGGAGTTATCTCATGTTGGAACCAAACTCTTCATATAAGGTATTTAACTTTTGATTGATTTTTCTCCAAAGCATTAAATCTTATATTGCAAATACAGTCAAAGGAGAAGTGACATCAAGACAATATGCAACCTTGCGGTTATATCCACCCGCAGTGGCATCTTTAGGTTTTTGGGGGGAGGACATCTGTCTCAGCAGCTCTCTCTTGCTGGGTGGTAGAGCCTCCTGGTCCATGCTCTCCAGTTTAAATAGACGCCAGTCATTGATGACACCCTTTGGTCCTAGATATAAGTGGAGAAGTAAATGTGTCAGTTCATAAATCAACAGACAAGGAATGTTTGTTTATTTTCCAGACATGACACAGTAAAGACCATAAACATGCAAAAATCTATTCTATTAAGACACATTTTAAGCTCTCATCAGTCCTTTTTTAAGGTTTGCTGCATTTTTTTCACAGCTTTACACAGCTTGGGTTGGATGTCCACATTTCTTTGTAATTTCTCAGAGCTCAGAAGCTCCCAGTTTAAAGAGTCTAACCAGGCCTACACCTGTTTTTAAGTCTGCACTACAAAAATAAGCTTTAAGCTTGCTAATGAATTATCTTTCTTTATAGTTTCCGCATTATTCTATCATACTTGCATATAGGTCATTTAATATTTTATCAAGTAAAATATGAGCAGTATTGCACATATTATGTATCAAAACCATATGTGGCATATATGTATTGTCCTCCTCAGCTATTGAGGATGAGATTCCTCCATGGTTTTTCTCCTTTAAAAACCTTACCACAGTCATCGTGGGCTGGATAGGTGGGGGCATTTGGGCTTGAAAAAAAATCCACATTTCAAATAGAACGATTGGACAAGAGAAAAGTGAGTCACGGCAGGAAATTGGCTGTCGCTGGCATTGGGGTTATTTTTTGATTATCCTAATTCCAAATGACCTCGAGTCATTAGATCACTTTTCTTCTGTTACAGGTATCTTAAACAGTGTTAAAAAAAAATGCTGACCTGTGTGGGTTACGCTCACTGGTTCCTCATCGACGAGTCTGTCAGACATTCTTGACTGATGATAATCTGTGGAAAAAGATAAAATCTCAATCACATATTTTAACAGACAGTTGACGGTTACATCAACAACTAGCATTTAGTTCTTAGAAGGCAGAATGGTCCGACTCTATCAAGAAACAACAAACATATATTAAGTTTATTTTACAATAACTTGTACATGTAATGTTTGTTTGTTTTGACCACGGAAAGCATGAAAATATTAGCGAAAATTTAGCAACGAAACATTGCTGCATGGACAGTGACTGTGTCAGTTGACCCAATCACTTATTCCTGGAAGATGCTAGGTTTACCGGGAATAATAAGATTAGATTGCTTCTTGATCCAATTTGTTGATCCCGTTGGCACGGGTGGGTGTGGCTTTCATGATGTCATGAAATGACAAGTGAACTGATCTGCCCCAAGACAAATTAATTAATATAACGTGCCATCTTCACAGATGTTTTACGCTGGGTTAAATTTGGTTATTAACGTTTACTTCTTAATGCACTCTTTGATTCTTCAAGTAATTCCAATGGCATTGGTGAACCAAATACGTTTTAATTAGATGACACCTTAATGGCAGCTGTGTAATTCCCAACTGATTATTTCGTATTTACTCATTATTTTGATGTTTTTCATATGACACTGAGACTGAAATCACACTAAGCATAAAATCACTTCATCTGATTACCAACTTAATATCAGAGGTCTCTGTGTCTTTCACTTCACTCAGTAAATCACTCAGCATCACTAATTGAGATTAGAACTATGATGCAATGGCTTAGTTTAGATGGCAACAATTAGAATCCTGTGACCGCTCAAGAGGTTGTTTCAGTTTTCTTGATCATCTCTTTATAACATTGTTGCTTTGTCCATTTATGTTGCTTTAGCTTTATGGTGGATTGCAAAAACTCTTTTAAACCATGACATTTACATTTTGCAGAGGCTTTTATCCATGTTAATTAGTCTTACTTTTAATTTTTTTAACTGGCCCTCTGAGATTTATATTGCCAGTCAAAGATTCACTAATTTTTTCAAATATAATTTTAGAACAATATTAAACTCATCAAAGCTATGGAAAAACACAAATGTAACTATGGGAATTATGTTGTAACCAAAAAATTTAAGCATCTGCAAAGGCGTTTTATCATGCCAGTTCTTAATGTATCACCCTGGGATGCTTTCTGAAGAGCATTAGAGGCTTGAGATCACAAGGTTTTTAAAATTCAAGTGACCATAAATGTATTTCTGGTAGTAAAATCTATAATCCAATCAACAACTAACATTTTATAATTTGCATGGTGAAAGAACGTTTAGACATGTTGTTCAACCTAAATTATGTATTACTTTATCATAGTCTTGCTGTTTTCTCAAAATGTTTTTTTTTTGTCTGAACTAAATCTTTAAGTCTTGCAGAATTTTGCAGAACAGTATGTTTAAAGTTTGCATACTTTTTCAGAAATGAATGTTTTGCATACATTTAATAATCAGAGCTAAAACGTCTCGAATGAAAATGTTCTGCTAGACTAACTTACATTGCCAAGGCTTGATGTAGATGCGTGTTTTTCAAGATACTCTGTCTTGGATCTATTTCATTATTGCTTGTCACAATTATGTTCAGGTCTATTATTGTATTGCCTGGAGATGAAGTCAAAATAACACTGACTCATTAAAAACCAAAGCATACAGATAAGATATATGTACTAGATATATATATATATGTTAATAGATACAGTATGTAAGATGCTTCTGTGTGTCTGTATTACTTGTCAGGTTTATAAAAAAAGCAATGCCGTATAGTGTATAATAGGCCAAACTTCAAATTAAAATTGAGTAAAAGCATACAATAATTTGTAATCCCCATAACCTATTAATACTCAAAACAATTGCATGCTCACCTGTTTGCACAATCCACGCAAGTATACGTCCCCGCAGTGCGCTTGTCTTCTGACTGTTTGCTGTTGTGTGGTCACTATCACCATTAGCTTGTCCTTCATGGTTTTTCAGTGTGCATGGGGAGGGCCCAAAGAAGCTTTCTTAAATCAGAAGACGTTGGACAACACTGTGCTCCAATGCAGAAATAGCACATGGTTCTTAAGAGGATTTAAGTGCAGTAATTAGACACTGGTTAGAACACAACCAATGACAAAGATACCGCAGTTAAGAGAAGATAATTCACCGGACTACAAGAGGATAGTGAGATATTGAGAAGAATAATCTTTTTGGACTACTGCCGGAGGATAACGAATGTACTTCACATGGGGAATGCATTGTATGTCTAGTAGGCTCTGAAGTCTACATCATTGCCCCCTTCTGAAACAAGACAAATGAGACACCCTACGCCCTGGACTATAACTCCAGATGAAAATGAGCAAATTTGGTCAAGTCTGATGCATTTTACATTGTTTTCTATGTTGATGTGTATTGTTTGTGGGAGCGAAAGCAAGCAAGGGCCTGATATAAAAATGCACCACAATGTCTTTACAACGTTGTTTAAAATGTGTTGATTGTTTTAGACCTGATGATGACAATACCGTTTTTTATGTCTGTTCCCTTCGCGTTTTTTTCAGATTTGTCTAGAAGTCTGATGTATATCTCTTGTGCAATTTAGCAGAAGAATACACAGAGCATGAATGTTTGCATACATCTGAGAGATAAACGGGCAACCCTCCCACTTTCTACATCAAAGTCACTTTCATAGCTTTACTTGATGCTATTTCTGGCCATTTATCGGTTTAACAGATTAAAGGAACCAGTTTTCACATGGGTGGAGTGAGTATTTTTCAAATGAACAATAGGCAAAGCAGAGATGTCATGCAGATCACCGCATCAAAACGAATAAAACACTGCAATCACCAGTTTATCTTTACGTTCTCATGTGTCTTTTTTTGTTACGTTTGCATATACTAAGCACTTCTCTCTTTTGGTTTTGACAGAAGTAGGCAGAAGGCATCCCTGACTGATCTTACATTTTCATATTTCAAATTGCCATTAGAGGGCAGCCACACAAAACAATGCGTTTTATGTCTATGAAGTGCATCACTGTAAGAAAAGGAATCAATGCACAACAAATAGAGGTGAAGTGTTAAAGTTGTATTTTTTTTTATTTTTTATAAAATAATGGATATTTGGACAGGCGGGACAGGTCTGTGGTTGGTAGAGTAGATGAAAAAAAGAGATTCTGGGTGTGTAAAACAGAGATAACGAGAAGGAAGAAGAAAGAGAGAGAAAGATTTTATCACAGCTTTAACAGTTCTGGGTCCGTGACTGTAAACACACAGATGGTCCATAAATAGGATTGACCTCATTAATGTGGAAACACCCTTAACTCCTCAGAACAATCTTTAACTTCTCTATACTCATTCCTGCCTGTTTACATAAACAAACGTCAAACTTAACTTCTGGTACACCTCTGCAAAGAATAAAAAACTGCTGAGTAGTTTTAATGTTATTTAGTACAATTAATATAAAATGAATATGAACTAAATTGTTATCTTTTAACCAAACACATCCGATGAAACCGTCTACAACATTGTTTTCTTCTTCATTTTTAATCTTTACATTTCTTCTTTACTTTTCTTCTTGTCACAGCTTTATGAGTTAAACCATTGAAAACGCTTAGATGGGTGACAAACCGTTTAAGAGTCTTTAAAAAAGGTGCTTCATGATGATAGAAGCATTTGCTGTTCTATATAACATCCATTCTTTATAGTGGAAAAGGGTTGGATTAATAATAAGTATTTTTTGAAATACCTATGAACCTTCTCTAGCACCTTTTTTGTGAACCCTGTTATAGAAGTTGTGGTTACGGATTGTTGTTTTATAGACTCCTTTTTTATAACTGGGTGTTAAATGACAGGCTGATGACTTCATTTACAGTAGACATGACTAGACAGCTCCAGTTTTCATTTCAATGAAATACCTTAATTCTATTTTGACCACATGCTTTATGAATGTCTTACTGGAACTACACTTACAGTTTCCTCCATGTGTTATTATTGTAATTGCAAGGAACCTCTGGTTTTCCATAAAGGTATAAGACTTTTGAAACGTCAGTAGTGTACAGCATGAGTGTACAGGACTGTGAGTCAACTGCAATGATGATTCTCCTTTTAATCCCACATTTGGCAAATTCAGTGGTGATATTTTCAGGTATTCATTCAGCAATAAAACATCCGTGCCTTGTATTTGCCTTACAATGACTAAAGAGCTCTTACAAAAAAATGAATCTAGAAACTAGAGGCACACCCATATGGGGATAACCTGCAGGTGTGTGCATGTGTGTGTGTGTAACTTACTTCCCCCCACCTCTTAATACTTCAAATGTTTTGTCATTTTATTGTAAATGGGTGTGGCTCAAATGGAGGTAAACCCCTATTAAAATGACTATCAATGTTGCCATAGCACCATCATAACAATAGGAGGTTGTGACCACAGGTTTCAGGTAATAATGTAACTACTCAGCTCGGACTCCACTTTAGTTTTATTTTCAGTTTTATCTTGGTCATTATGATGTCAAAAGTGCACAACTCTGTTTGTGTTGAATATAACTCTGCTGTGTTGGAAAATGCAGTTATCCTTTTCATTATAGCACATCGTTCAGTTGTTGCTCATAAAAAAGCTTAATCTAGGTGTATTTAGGCATTACCAACAAGTGACTTCACAATTTTAAGGTCCAGTGTATGAAATTTAGCGGCATCTAGCGGTGAGGTTGCGAACCAATGGCTCACTCCACCCTTCCCTTTCAAAGCACTATGGCGGCTCACACAACACAGAACTAAGGGTTTTTGCTTTTTTGCCGAGGGAGATAACGTATTTACGTTATAGTTTATAGTTATGTACAGTATTTTGCATTTCTGTCAATAGATCCTCCAAAAAATACACATTGGACCTCTAATGATAAAGATTACAGATTTGATCTATGTTGGTGTAACATTATAAACTGAATAAAAACTAAAATTTAAACTCTGACAAGTTGCTGTAAATATGATTGTCAAAACCGTTTACGTCATCAACACATTTGCATAAAAATTTTTATACCAACATATACCAACTTGACCATCATGAAGTCAAGCAGAAGAACCAAACTGCCTCCGGTCACTGTTAATAAAGTTAGTTAAAGCAATTTTGTTAAATTTACCAATTAATGTGTGATGAAATTTTGTACATATATACAGTCATTTATCATATACAGTATATCCATTTTAGCCTTAGTGTTGCCATATAATTTAAAATATTTAAATATAACATGAACGGCTCCAACTAGAGTCTCCTAGTCATCTTGTAATTACAGTATACTTGCAAACTGCGAAAAACAGCATTTTTTTCTCTTGTAGTTTTGCCTTATGGTATGTCACTAATGGACTAAATTAAAGGGATTCTTTGTCTAAGCACAAAAATTTTATAATTGTGGTCTAAAATTCTAACTTCACTCTGAAGCTCTACCAAATTTGAGCTCTAGTCATGCCCAACATTATGATCATTTTGTAGAAATAATGGATATAGACCGTAGTGGCATAGGCAGAATTGCCACGATATTGTAGTGGCCTAGTTTTTTTGTTATTTTTGGCAAGTCTTGGGTAAAAATGAGTAGGGTCGATCCCTAGTTTATATACTGTAATCCCTATACCTTTCGTCAAAAACAGACTCGTCTTTCATGCTTTAGTGTTCTTTTCTTTGTTTCTTGTTCTAACAAAATCTGTAGTAAAACAAATGCACATTACTGCAAAAAGTATACCACATATCTCTCTGTAATGCACATGTCTGTAAATGTTGGATAAAGCGCTACATAACCAAAAACTCAGTTGTGAATGACTTAGCATTATTTCAGATGTTATGATCATATAAGCATAGTTAACTTTTTTATAAGTAGTTATATTAAAAAGTTAAAAGATAAATAATAAATATGGGTGGACCTATCATCATAGCAAGTAAAAGTGACACCCTCCCAAATGTCTTTCTACACGTATCTACACGTCAAACGAAAGCTAGTATGTGAAAAAAATTGCGTTTCCATTCTTTTATAAAGCAATTGATGAAAACCACTGACTCGATGACCACATTGGCGTTTTTATTTTTTTTACCTTTTCAAATGAATGAGGTAATTCACAAAGGTCCACAAACCGCTCGGTTACACCTCTCTACTTACAGAGAACGAAAGTTGCTGACCTGTTTCCAAAAAATCGGTGACGCCTTGAAGGCTTTTTATTTTCTTTGGCTCAACTGGGGAAACATTTGTTCACCCTCATTTCTGAACGATTGTGTGTGTCTGAGAGCAGGGCTCTATTGCTGTGTCATGCTTGCTTTATGTTTTACAAGGATCTCCTCTGTTAGTTTTTTCATAAAATTCATTATCATTTTACAAAGAAGGATCTTCAGGTTTAGTGAATTTTTTTATTTATTTACTGCTAATACCTTATGATTCTCTACTTATGCTGTCATATATTATCACTTTCATAATAATGACAGTTTTGTTCTGAAGGATTTTCCTTGATGTGTTTTTATTATGTGATTTATTTTTATACTTAATGGTCAGGCCAAAATGACAAATTTGAGAACTGGCTCACCCTAACCCAATACAAACACTGTAGGCCTGTATGACCAGGACAGATATTAAACTGCAAGGTACATTATGGCTTTGCTATGAGAGCACAAACCCACGCATCCTTACAAAACCAAGCCATTGAGCCCTTTCATTTGTTGCAGTAATTAAGTCATCCAATGAATACAACAATGCTGCTGCTGATATTATGTTTGAGTGTACTAATGCCATGTCTGAGTGTACTAATACTGTGTCTGGCAGGATGTGTATAATATGTGCGTGTGCTTGTGAATAGTGGAATCCAGTGACTTAGTGGTCAGTTGTTTTAGATGGACTTTCCTCACGCAAGGGAAGTAAGATTAGCTCTGATCTCAGTCATTTACTCTCATGGCTTACTCATTCTCATTTATAGCTTCATCTTCCGTTTTTCTTTTGCCTGGCCCCTCTGCTTCCCCATTAAAAATGTCTCATGCATGTTCTCACCACCAGGTGGCATTAGATGCACAGAGAGGACTAAACCTACCAATCATTTGTCAATGGACTGTTTTTGAGCTATTGGAAGTGACATAAAAACATGGCCACAATGACAAGAAATAACTTTTTAAAGGGGCAGCAAATCTTTTAAAGGAGCATCATCTCCCTGATATTCAATAGTGCTCAAGGGCAATATGTGACAAATCACGGCTCACCTCTTGTGGGTTTCAAACCCACAGCCTTCTGGATATTAGCCCAAATGTTTTACTGTAACTTTCATGAAAGTATGACACTGTCAGAGTGATGTAGCTAAAAACCAGCTGTGCTTCACAGGTGTACTACCTTCCGGGAGAAGTGATCAAATAAAGCATATAGACGCCTAGAGCACTTAAACTTTCCTTTAACTGTAATGAGAGCTGGTAGGTATTCTGGCAAATTCAAGATCTTTTTAGGTTAGATTTGATCAGGCTGGTACAAAAAAATGTATATTGACAAAATGGTTTGAAAATAGGAATGAGAATTGTATAGAAAGATCTTGAGGATGCGTTTAAGATAATTTCTCACAAAAACACATCCATGTATAGTGACTTTATAAGAGCTTTTGACCAAATAATTCAAGCTTGGTTGTGAGTTACTCTGTAAAAAAAACTGCAATGTAGAGTAATTATACTGTATTTCTTTACAAATTTGTCACGTATAATGTATAAGATCTGTCATTTTACAGAATATTCTTTTTAGATCTTAAATACGGTGAAAATTTGTCAAATTGCAGAAAAGACTATACATTTTAATGTTTTATTTGAATAAAACATGAAAAACATGTAATTTTATGTGAAAAAAAGCTTACAGTATTTTACTGGTGCCTGTTTTTCAAGGGATTTTTTACAGTGTACGTTATGTAACTTAGAAGCCCCCATTTAACTATATGTAACGTATATATGGTTCTTGTTAATGTGTACATTTGTTTACATTAGCGTGTGTGTGTGTGTGTGTTGACCTTCGGGAGTCTGCATGACACTTCACGGTTGTTTAAATCTTTCCATGTATTCAGTTGGTTGTGTGTGTAATGATAAATTAACAAAATAAATCAAATTCAGCCTAGGTAGGAATAGCCAGCCATTTGTGGCCATGCAATCTTCACATTCACACCAGCTGTTAGATACAAGCTATATAGGCCTATATATATTTCGCTACTACATGAGTTTAATCAAACTATAAACCAAACTGTGCTTAGAGTATAACATACCTGAAAACAGCGTAGTTCATATACAGTAAAACCAGATTTGTGCATAGAAGACCTGCTTAGATCAGTTTCTCCAATTCTAAAAATGACTCAATTTTATTACAAGAAAAACATGAAAAATTCAGTTCCTCATTAAGTCAATGACTCAATTCAGTTTTAAGAATTATCCCTTTTTATTTGACACCAAAATCTTTTTATGAACTTTCATGCTTTTATATATATTTTGCACTTTATTTATTATGAGGAAATTGGTGTTTCCTCATAAAATGACGTCATGATATGTTATATGTCTCATTGTTTTTCGAAACATGGCTTCTTCCTTTAGTGCAGGAAGTATCAAATAAGGATTGAGGTGCTGCCCCTCATGATGCAAACAAAGAACACCCTGTTATATATCTTTCCTTGTTTGACCTGTATCAGCTAAGATGCAGTCATGATAAAACAGCCACAGACAGTATGGCTTTTAGTTAGTAAAAGTCACCACAAGGTCAGCAGTGTTCTATTTTTAGCCTTGTTGGCTAATTTTTATTAAATGTAATTAAATATTTTCAGTGATGGATTGTTTTTGGCAGAAGATGAAGGAAACTGAAAGGAAAGGTTTTTCCTAGTAAATGTATGTATGAAAAGGGGTTTCCTTTCCTTGTTTGATCTCTGGGGTCTAAAATTCCAGTTTGAGGTGACTGATCACAACATTGAGATGCCAACCAACCATCAGCAATTAAAGTCACAATCGAATCTGTGTGTGTGCACACGGGTGTGTGTGGGTCTATGTACAATGGTTGAAAAACCCAGTAGTTATGTGAACATTTTAAATTAATTAACAGTGATTTTTTAACAGTGAGTTCTGACCTGATCTCCTGGACCTGTTCATTCATGCCAAAAGAACAGACTGCTGCTTACAGACGTTTTTTGTTTAATAAGCAATTCAATGTAATGTACTACAGAAATACGAATAATGAGGAATCGCGATAAAAGTTAAATGTTAGATTTATACAAATACATTATTTTACATTATTAAGTCTAAATAATAGAAACTGTTACGTAACATTTTGAGAATATTGCATTTTATACTACAGTTTAATGATGGGCAGGTTACATCCATTTAGTGATGGTTTTGTGATGACAGAAGCTTTAGTAATTTATCTCCGTTATCATTGGGCAGTGTTTTATTATCCATGGTTAATATTTAAAGGGCTATGTTTGTACCTTTTATATTCTAATCGATTATCCGTTTTTCTTGGAGAGACCAATGTATTATGTATAAATATTGTGAGAGTATTTAGTCATAGACTATGAGGAAAAGGTGTGTCAAAGATAATGTTATCACTAATTGCATAGGAAGGTAGACAGAAACTATCAAGTCATGTCAAGCAAACCCTGTAATACCTATTTTCTAAAGGAATGCTTGATTCCTGTGCACCCACACACTCTCACTCAAGCATTTGAGACCACACACGCTAGTCACGCAGGAACTATTTTAACAGATAATGTTACATACCTGGAGGGGATTTTGTGACTGAGAGACTTCAGTTACTTTTTCTCTGTTTAGAAAATTCTTGGAAGTTTTTTGGACCTATAAGATTAAGACACACTGTATCTTTTGCTCCATTAAAATTCCTTGTTGTCGTCTGTGTGAATCATTCACAATTCACACTAAAGTGGAATTCTGAATCTTTCCTAAGCAACGTTTACTTGTTGTAACATCTGACAACCTGTTGCCAATTAATGATAAAACATGCCTCAAATTCAGTGTCAGTGTGACCATTGAGACTAAAACACATTAACAAAAACTTGAATCACATATAAAGCGACCTTAAGTGGTTTAGATCAGGCTTATACATTTTTTGTATCTGTTTGAATTGCCAATTGTATTATCACTTTGCTTTACATTTCTGTTTACAATTACTTGATTACTTGCCTTGACAAAGACGAGTCAGATTATAACCCTACTGTTTTTTTAAAGCCAATGCAACAATGCCATTTCTCTTTTTACGGTTCACAGGAAAGATATACAATATCAGGACTGTAAGTCTTTCGAAATGTTATTTGTCATGTGTGAATATGCATTATAGGTATTTCCAATATGACTAGCATGTAGTCCATTTCTACATATTTTCATGTTAGCAGTGGTTGAAAAATGTTCTCAGCAGTGTTTATTTCCTCTCGACGTCATACACACAAATGGTTAAACTGGTTCATGCTGTCTGCTCTGTATTCAGACATTGGCCAGTTCCTCTGGCTGGGAATATTGATTGGAGAGGACCACAACCTTATATGGTTGTGGAAGATCTGTTGAACTGGGAGGGGTTCTGATGGTTGTACTATGCCTGGATCTCATAATGAGCTACATCCCATAAGAAAGAAAATTACACATCTCTCTTTAAATATCCTGATTGTTTCTCCTAGACAACATTGAGAAAACGGAAGGCAAAAATCAAGCTATCAAACATCTGAGCAACAAAATCTTTCTTTAAAATGGACCATCAACATACATCTGACTAATAAATGAAAAAGCTGTGAATTCTGCTTGATGCCAAATCTGAATGACGGCATAATAGCTGATAAACTAATAAACCCAGACAATCATTTTCATAATGGTATGCAAATACAAAAGACCCTGAAAACAGTCAATTCTATGAGCTAAAGGCGAAAGATATACTCCAGTGGTTAGGATTTTAGGTCAAGTGTATTTTTTAATGCTATCTTCTGTAAAGGGACCACACTGATAACACGGTCTGGAATTTTGTTTGTGAGAGATAATGAATTCAGGGGAAGTTCAGGGTAATCAAGTTTCTCCTCTTAAATTAAAGTTGTCCCGTATGGGTCATACAACAAACCATCTAAGTTTCTAACAGAGCGATTGCTTTTAAATATCAAATGTCAGCTTCCTGTAAGTTGTTGTGTGGATCATTTCTTGTCTTGCAGAGAAGGTTAGAAGATCTTACTTTGGTTAAGCAGTTCACTTACCACTGCAAGCAAGCTGCATTTATACAAACCACATTAGATTATTATTTGTGCATTGAGCAGACACTTTTATCCAAAGCGACTTACACTGTATTCAAGGTTATCAGTTTTACAGTTTGTTTTCTTTGGAATCAAACTCATGACAGTTGCTAGGGCCTTGCGCTACCAGTACGCTGCATGAACTAGAAAGCTTGCTCTCGCTAAATCTAGATATGAGTTTGAATCATTAAATGGTTACTTTGTATAGCCTACTATTATTAAATGGCTTTATCTATACGTTTCCTTATTTGTAACTGGGAATTTTTCCCTCCTAAAAGGAAAGTGAAATTACTTTGTTAAGGAAGAAGGGTTTAAAGTAGGTACATGTTCACAGACACACATGAAAACAATAGAAGATTGTAGTGGCGAGAGATTAAGCTGTCTGTTCTGAGAAGGTACTTGTGGAAAGTGGCATATCCTGCTTAGGATGCTTAACATTTGACTGTCCTTTTATGGTTTGAGAATGTTTATAAGAGTGCTGTATCCTGCAGTGTGGATTCATCATTGATGAATTACGTCTCTGTCATACAGCCAAGACCAGACTGAAAGTGACTTTGAAAGCATTACCTCATAGGTTTCAGAGATACTGTCATGAAACAAATAAGGTAATCTGTGACAGGTTTAGTGCTTTCCTAAAGGCAGGAAACCCTCTTCTGAGAAAGTGAAAGTAAACGTAGGATAACATAAAGCTAAACATCATATCTTCGTTTAAATTCCTATCTGAAGGAAAAACTGAAATTCTGTCATAGGGCCTTTTTCACAGACAAGGTTTAAGGCTAGTCCCAGACTAAAATGAATGTTTGACCTGTCAATACTGAATATAACTTGCCCATAAATATCTTTAAATATGTTAGTGCCATTGTTTTGTATTAATATGCACACCAGTGATGTATTCTTCTAAGGCATTTTTGTAAAAGTAACATAATATCTTAATTCAACTAAGGCATAGTCCTGGCTTAAGCTAAGCCGTGTCTGTGAAACCGGGCCATAATGTATTAGACCTCAGCTTGACCCATGTGACTTTCTATTATGGAGCACAAAAAGAATATACTAACTAGCACAATATCCTAGCTGCTTTTCTATACAAAAAAATAACCATCACTTTCATTTATGGAAAAGAACAGATTGGACAACCCAAAATAGAACAGAATATTGGTTTGGAATGATAGCAGTGACAGAGTATAATTTTAGGTTTAGGATTTAAACTTGTTAGTTAACAGTAATAATTTAAACGGATTATTGCGGTTTATGGTTGTCATTGAGTTTCTGCGAGCTTTCATATTGAGCTTTCCTTTAAATTATATTTCACACAAGAAATGACAATTCTGTCATCATTTACTCATCCTTTGATGAGTAAATTTTAAACCTGTATGACTTACTTTCTTTCCCAGAACACAAAAGAAGATAATGGACACAAAACTAATGCAAGTCGGTTACCAAAATGTATCAGAATATCTTCTTTTGTGTTCTGAAGAAGAAAGAAAATCATTAAGGTTTGAAAGGACAAGAGGTTGAGTAAATGATGACAGAATTTATATTTTTTGTTTGAACTATCCCTTTAATGTCCATCCATCCATCCATCCATCTTCTTCCGCTTATCCGGGGCCGGGTCGCGGGGGCAGCAGTCTAAGCAGAGACGCCCAGACTTCCCTCTCCCTAGACACTTCCTCCAGCTCTTCCGGGGGGACACCGAGGCGTTCCCAGGCCAGCCGGGAGACATAGTCCCTCCAGCGTGTCCTAGGTCTTCCCCGGGGTCTCCTCCCGGTGGGACATGCCCGGAACACCTTCCCGGGAAGGCGTCCAGGGGGCATCCGGAAAAGATGCCCGAGCCACCTCAGCTGGCCCCTCTCGATGTGGAGGAGCAGCGGATCTACTCTGAGCTCCTCCCGAGTGACCGAGCTTCTCACCCTATCTTTAAGGGATCGCCCAGCCACCCTGCGGAGAAAGCTCATTTCGGCCGCCTCTATCCGGGATCTTGTCCT